>CM017582.2:1445822-3845822 GCA_007844105.2 Rhamnella rubrinervis
GTACTTCAAGAACTCGATAATATACTTGAGAAAAATATACTAAACAAATAAGATCCCCTCCCACCCATATGTGATTTGTAATAGAATCAATTATTCAACTATATTTCAACTAAAGTGCTTGTTTTTGCTTTGGAATATTTATGATATTACAATCATTATTAGCACTTAAGAGAAAAGACATAAACCTTTCCCCCACTATAAACACTAGGAATTCTTCTTTTTATTTTAATGAAAATTCTAGGAATTTATTATAAATAAAGAAAATAAATTTATTAGAACTAAAATTGCTTAATTTATAAGTATAAAACTTATAAAAATAAGACCTCTAAATAGTTTATTTTTTTATTTTTTAAAGGAAAGACAACCTTCTTCAAATAAAACTTATAAATGTTTAACAAAGGCATGGAGAAAAAACTTATATTACTATTTTCTTCATTTGTTTTTCCTCCTTTGTGAATAATTTTTCATGTCGAAATTTATTGGCTAGTCACACTTACCCACTTACACTTTGAAGTTGGTGTTAGCACTACAAAAAAGACTCCAGCTGACCATCCCAAATGGTCGGTAAATCTATATATTTGGTTGCTAAAATATTTTAGGGACCAATTTTATATAGTAATAAATTCATATTAAATTTACAATAGGTGGATGTCTATAGCGACCAATATTTGTTTGTTCATTAAAACCATAACATTCAACAACCATTAGTTAGTTGGTGAATGGATAAGTTTGACCATAGAAAATCAAGATTTTTTAGACCAATATTTGGTCGCTATATACTATCTAAAATAATTAATATTAATTTTTGAGAAAAATAATATTGGTCGTTGAAGGTATATTTTCAGCAACCACGAGTTGGCTGGTGAAAGATAATACCTTCCAGCAATTATTGGTTGCTGAAAATACTCCTTCAGGACCAACGTATGATCGTTGATACCTCAAGGATTTATCTTTCACCAATCAAGTATTGGTCGCTGATAATATATTTTAGTGACCAAAATTTGTTTGTAGAAGAAGGGCCCTATTCGTGGAGGTCACATTTAGCAACCACGTATTGGTCGGTGAAGGTATATATCAACGACCACTTTAAAGATTTTTGTGCTTTGATTTGTACTTTCAGCGACCAGGCTTTGGTTGGTGGAACTTTCTCTTTTTAATTAATAAATATAATAAAAAAAATGAACAAAATACATAACATTATACAAAACCAATACAACAGTAGCACTAAAAGGATAATTTTCATTACATTTTATAATTAATAATAGTCAATACATAGCTTTAAATGCTCCATTTTTAAGCACATGTGCCATATACACCAATATGAAGTGTCATACTAACAAAAGAAATTTTGGTTAGAAATGTGTCAGATATTAATATTAACATGTCTAGACTAAACAAAGAGTAAGTCATAGATATTACTCACAAAAAATAACTTACCATATTAATTATTAAATACATACCATTTATGGTAGTTTGCTTATTAGTATTTGTAATATCAGTATGATCTACACTATCAATACTCGTCATATGTACACTTGATTGAGCTGTAAAGGTGTAGAAAGAGGCAAAGATGAGTGAGTATATTGCTGCCCTTGCACACGGGAGATAGAGTTCCATTGGAATTCGGAGTAGCAGCAAAAATTGAAAGGCCTATGGATGGCACCTGCTTTAATTTTCTTTTTGGTGGCATCTATTATGAAATATTAGTAAATCATTAGTAACTTATGTCTAGCAAGCCAAATATTTGCAAATGCATACAATCCACTTTATAATTCAAAAAGACAAAAATACACATTATCCTTCGTAACTTTAGTTGCTCTAAGACCCTTAATTTCGCCCTGAGCAAGCATTTAACTCTATCCTTTGCAAAATCGATAGGAAGAAAGATTATAACTACATCTTCAACATGCAATCCCTTTTGTTTTAACCATGATAATAAACTTTCTTGAACTTACATGTTTGCTAAGCCAAAATCAAAAAAATAAACCAACAAATTTTTGTTTAGCAAATTACTTTATTACTTCACTAATAAAGAATACCATTACCATAAGCAGCATGATAGTGAGGAGTCATATAAAAGAAAGTGAAGGAACAGGCAGCAGAGTTGGAGAAGGATCTGATTGTAAAAGAACTGGAGACACTTGATATTTTAGAAGAACTGGAAGCACCAAAAGGATTGTGGAAGAATTGAAACAGCAGCTCCAGAAAGAAGCACTGAAATACTTGACAGTCTCACCAGACTTCCACTCAAATGGACATATGCCAGCTCCTGCTATCAAAGAAATGAATAGGGAAAATTACAGAAGTCAAGCTAACAAGCATAAGCAAATGATGGGAAATTCAAGTCCTTGCCCTGCGTCTCCAGATTTGATATTAATGGAGTTGAAGCGAGCAAAATTGAATCTTGGTAAAACTATAAATGATCTTGGGGTGATTTCCACTATATGATTATATGTTTTAATATTTTCGTTATATTTTAAAATGAACCAATTCTATTGGGTTTACCTCATATTTGCCTGTATATTTTCTTTTTCTTTTGAAAGCCAAAAGAACAGTGAGGAAATAGGTTATTCTATAATAAATTTTAATTAATCACTTTGGGAACTAAATCAGTTTGACATGACATATGGATCTTTAAATGAAAAATATTGTTTAAAATTATTTCATATATATATATATATATATATATATTAGTTTATTGTGTTTCATATACCAAAAATGCATTTTGATAACTTCAAATGTTTAGTAAATTTGAAAACATTTTAAAAATTACTCATGCTTCTACTTTAAACTTTCTAAACTCACTACAAGAAATTTTAACATCTGTGACAACCAAAATTTGTCATTAAAGGCCATTTTTTGTCACTATATATATATTTGACAAATATTGATTGTCACAAGCGTCGTCACTGTAGGTTAGCCACTAATTCTATTTCTGTGACAACTTAATTTTTCGTCAATAATTATTACTTTCCTGTGACAATTTTTATATTGTGACTGGTTCTGATGAGTTTTGTGTCAACAATTTTCGTCACAGTAAAGATTAAAATTTGTCACTATATCCACTAGTTCTGTCACCGATTCTATGCAATATTCGGTCAAACTTCGAGTTTCAGTGACAATATTATTAAGGACCGCGAAATGTTATTGTGACAACTATATTTGTCGGTGATTGTATTTGTGACCCATTATATGTTTGTCACATTAAACATGTGTGACATTATTGCTTGTCACAAAATTTGTTTGTGACATTGTCTATATTTTCACAAAATGTAATGATGACAAATACTTGTTGCTGCTACAAGTATCTATCCGTGACAAATAGTATTGTCACAAATACATTTCAGTGTCCATTATTAGGTTGACACAAATGGATTCATACAAATGCTTATAACACGGTGACGGGTTTTGTCGTCACTATATGATATTATGATATTTTTAACTTTTAGGTGACAATTACAATTGTCACATAATATATCGGTGTCAAAATTCCAATTGACACAAAAGTTCCTTGAGTTGTTAATATAGTGACCGGCTTTGATTTGTCAGCATGTGATATAGTTATAATTTTTTAGTGATAATTAAAATTGTCACCAAATGCATCGATTGTGAAAATTTGGAATGACACAAATAAGTCCATTTTAATTCAATCATTATAGTGACGATGTTTGTTAGCCATGTATGATATTGTGATAGTTATATGGTCCTTTGTTGGTGTCATCACTAATTATTCCATTAATACATCTTTAATAGATAGCTTTACATTATATAACATATATATATCACATGACCCATGCACAAATATTATACTCGATAACATATGAAATTTTAATTTCAATATGTAGGTAAAATATTAAAGTTGTCCAAAGTGTTGGAACAACACAAAATCTGCAACTTAGGTGTTAACATGCACAAAAGGCATAATTTTCATTGAACCATATACGGATATATATGCTTCCATGAAAAATTACACTCATATATCCATGCACATTGGAAACCATTACATGTCCTAGTAGCTTGTTAAAATATATACTAAGTGTTTGCAGTCTAATTAACTACATAAATACCTATTTAAATGCCATGTTGCAACCTGGATCTTACCAAAATTCCTAATAAGATATTGTTTCATGTGTATCCAAAAGACACACTAAATATTGTCCATATCAACACGCAAACATTAAACACAACATATTACCACCCACTACTATTCAATCGAAACTATAATTACTGCTTATAATCATATATTTTCTATCTCACTTTACCTTAGTGGGAGCTATCTCCATTTTGTTTCAAAATACCCACTTTCAAGTCCCAGCTCCTTTTCTAAGAGTCAAACCGCTTCTCTTGCATCTATTAAAATTGATAGTCTACTTTCCATTGAAAAGCCTACATTCTAATTCGATTCTTCTTCACGATTCCAAGTAAGCGACATTGTTTTCCCTTTCCCTTGCCTTGGACTCATGTAATTCCTTTCTCAATGCAGCCACTTCTTCACTTGCACGAGATCTGGTTGATTTAGGGATGACACCAATCCCTCTAAATGTTGCAGATTTTGATGGTAGGACCACATAAATATCTCATCCACACTAAGAGAAGTTGAGTCCCTAAGCTCCACAAGTCGATCCTAAAAATTAATTTTAGATCACATGTTAGTAATTATAATTTAGAAATAAAGTATATTTAAGTATTGATCTAGACATTTACATAATTCAAATTAACAATTAACTTACATATATGACTTTCGATCTTTCATCTAGCCGATTCTTTTTCTTACTAAAATGAGTCATAAAATAATTGAATCTTATCAATTTCATCATTTTCTTCTACTTCTGCAAAGATGCTTTCGAACATAATTACGAAATATAAATACTTTGTAAACATATATATTTGCTATATGTGTTATCATTAGTACCAAGTGCATATTGTAATGAAAATGCAATAATTTTTAAAGTCCACCTCTGCTTTCTTTTCATGAATCAATCGTGCAACTGACTTCGTGCCAACACAATGATTTATCCTCGCAGCTTCCCTGTTGGTCTTGTTTATACTGCTTCTTTTCTATCATATTAACCAACATACCAATTCATGCTTGTATAATTAACTCTTAAATAGTGATAAGTAAATAGCCATATTGGTCATGTAATGTGAATAGCATGTAAGGAACTTCACTTTGAGGCTGATTCTATATAAATATAATGCATTTTTTTAAAAACATAGACATATAGATGAACCTTATTATTCATTTCAATCATTTACTAATCACAGACAGCATATTAATCATCACATTATGTTCTTATCGTATTATGACTTCATATCTCCATCTACAAAGTGTTTAAACCAAAGTTTAAACATTTAGCAACCTTATAGTATTAAGTAATAAACATCATGTAATCTGGATATATTAATCCACAAACTTAAGGATTTCTAATTTAGGTAGGTATATTTATATTCCAAATTAACTTAATATAAATTACTAAAAAAGTTTGAACCAATTTAACCTCAAATTCCTCTGATGTGATATGATGCACATATGCCATCCATTGTTCCTCTGTTATATGGTCTGGCTTCATTGCAGCCAAATTCCCTTCATCGGTTGACTTTTTAATCCTCTCTGTCAACCTGTATTTCCAAGACCTAAAGCTTCTTCTCATTTGTTTATCCAATGCACTCATGGTATACACATCGTCATGAAATTCAAATGACTCCTACAAATAGTAATAGCATAAGTCGATAATACTTTATGATTCACTCTGTTTCAAAGTAACCAACAATATAAGTATGATGTTACTGTAGAGTATTCTATCATATCCTTTTTAACTTCCTTATCTACATCACTCCAATCCTTCACAAGTGGTGCATGAGACCCTATGAAACTCCAACCTCGGTGGTAAATTCTGTAGAATATTTACCTACAAACCGCATTACATGTGGGGGCTTCAACGAACATTTTCCTCAGGTAGTTTCTTCTTTGCTAATTTAAGTCCTCTTGTTTTCCCACGTGTGTTTGTACCACCCATTGGTACTTCTAAATAATACAATATAACAAAACAAATAGAAAACAAAATAATTCACGGATTACACCATATGGGATGGTTATTATTCAATTGCCTACACAAAAATAGTAACATGTAATTACCCGTATTGTCCATTTGAACACGGACCCTCATTCTCGATTGTTGTGCATGTATTGATTCAACTTCCTCTGGGTTGTTGTGCATGTGTTGTTTGATCTTCATCTGTTTGTGTATGTGCCTGCTAATTTCAATGCGAGTTACTATGCTATTATACATAAATTACATGTGAATAAAATTATGTGAAAGCAAAATTACATCTTTGCTTTTGTATATGGGCGAGTAGGACTTGAAGAAGTTTAAGAGGGTTTATTCCACAAAAATGTATGAAACATATAAATGTCCATATTGTAAATTCTATAAATTTACTCCCATTCACTAACACGATACTATTTAATTTCTATAAACAAAATATATGTATATATACATATATATATATATATAAATGATAGATGAATTATTGTGTGCTAATGCCATATTCTTTAAATAATACCACTAACAAGTCAATATTAATAAAAAAAGTTATAAAGAATTTATTAAGAACAACATGGGAATAACACTTTCATGAATAATGCTAACATGGGACATTAATTTTAGATTTCATAAATTTTTAGTTATTAGAAGGTGACATCTTTACCTTCATTAATGGGTAATTCATGCTCGTTCGAGCATTTTCTGTTGGTTGAATCTCTTGTGATTGAACAGCAACTTCTTCAGCTCTCTCTTGACCATCTCTTACAACTTCCCTTGCTCCAAATAGTCTAACATTTACCCTTTTCCGCGGAGAAGTTCTAGTGGGTAATGACTCTGGCCTTTTCTTTTTCCTATCAGCAGTAATCATTGTATGTAAGTAAATATTCAATAAACTATAAAATAACATCTTTATTACTGCAATGGATAAAGGAATTGTTGAAATCAGGCTCCTGTTTTCTTCCATCATCCAACTATGTACTTAGTGTTTGAATTATCTAAAAGAGTTATACTCCATCTCATATCAATGATGAACCAGAACTCGGAACTTTTATAGTTCTTCTTACTTTGTAAGCAATATACAGTTTAAGGAAATTAAATAAGTATGGAGGCTAGATAGAGTTGAAGGAAGTTATACTATTATGAGTTGAAGTAAAACAAACCATATGGTATTCATAGGTAAAATATATAATAAAATTAGAACAACTTTCTCACTCTGGGGTCATTTTTATTATGAATACTACAATTAATGCAATTGATTTGAATCTAAGGTGAAACCTCACAGTTGTTGACTCTGTGCACATAGCTTTTATATATAAAAATATATATATATATTTTTTTATATGTATATATATGAATATAAAAGAATAATTTGTATTAAAATGGTAAAGTAACAAACAGATTGCTTTCTGACAATCTTCCAGATAAGCATAGAAGCAGCATTCAGACAATTTCTCAAATACAGATTGTACAATCTGTATGCACATAGCTAGAGATAATTAAAAACTAAAAGCAGCATGAGATACACAGCTTCACAAGTAGGCATTGAATTTATTCAGAACAGGAAAAAAATATAAAAAAAGGATCAATAGGAATAGTTGTATTGGGGATAATAAACCCGTGAACATAAGTATTATGGATAAGGGATAAGCTGGTACGTGGGGTTCATCTAATAAAAATTGGGTCTCAAAGCTTAAAAGCAATTAATTCATAGACACAAACAAAAAGCTGACCAAAGATTCTTTAATTACAACTTGTCACGCTTTTACATTATTCTTCTAATTATTTATTAGGAAAGTTTTTTTCCTTTTTTTCTCTTTTGATTTTTAGTTATTAAGGCACCCAACCCCACCAGCAAACAATAAATTAAATTATTATTGTAGAAAGTAAGAATGGTCTACTCTTTATATATGTTCTGCATTCTTTGTTTATTTACCCTTTGACCCAACAAGTTAAAACAATCAAATTGGAAAGATTATAGATAATTCATTGGAAAAAAATGAACAAAGATTGTTAAACTTTCATTCATAATTTCAAACCCAATCACTTTCTATAAGACAATTAAGTTCTTATTCCTATAAAAATGATAACAAGGGAAATTTCTAAACCAAACAAGGTTATCAGTTTCGATGCACACAACACAAATTTCACCCATATATAATTGCTTGATTTTTAATTCCCTATATAATTAGCCACAATTAATATTATTATCCATGTATATGTACACATTCTTATTTCTCATTAATCATTCAATTATAAATATAGATCCCTCATTTCAACGGAAAACAAGGAATAAAAAGAATGAAATTAGAAAATGCATGGTCAACTCCTACCATATATTACTAGAAGTCTAATAGATACTACTATACTCTTCCTACATAGTATTATTTTCAATTGTATTTGGTCATGCCGCAGACTATATCTGTTAACGAAGCTAACCAAAACCACCAAAATCCTACCAATATATATATATATATGATGAATAAATTAATTCCAACCAGATCCAAATATTAATAATTATCCAAACAGTGGATTACATGCCTCATTAGCATCTCCGAGAATTAAACCTCTAAACTAAGAGACAAAAAGCTACACAGGGCTATGATCTTGCTACAGCAAATGTGTACATAATAGAGCATCACGACCTTTAAAATATGTACCTGTCAAATCACTTCCATGTTGATGTGAGCGCTGAAATGCAGCATTAGAGGCACTTCCACTTTGCTGTGGAAGCTGAAATGCAGTATTAGAGGCATTGTCTTCACTTCCTCTTGATGGCTTTTTAACATTTATCCATGTGGATCCATCTTTGTAATTTAAATCATTCCACAACATAATAAAATGAACAATTCAAATGTTGTAAGAAGTAATTTTAAAAAAATCCGAAAATGAAAAACAAGGATAAGTGATTTATGAGGATAAGTGTGGAACCTGGCATTGGTTTTACTTTCCTTGGCGACACTCTAGTTGCCACCTTCCCTCCACGTATGTGAAGTTTTTGGCGTGGTTTTGGAGGCATGTTGAATCAACAGTACCTATCAATCAAGAAAATAACTTTCGTATTACTGCAATCAACAAGATATAATATCAATGCACAAACATGCATCTAATTTCCTAGCTGTACAATGCAGAATATTAGGAATAACTAAATAACATAAGTAAACATGAATGGTAGATAAATAACAATATTAGTCAGTCAATAATCAATGACACATTACATAAGTGAGTAGGCCGATACATCTTTTGTTTTAAAAAGAAAATGTTTAGTACATATCTCATTCATTTGCTACCATAAATCTAATTGTTCATTTTCATTGTCATTGTTAGCAGTAGATGACAAATCATCTAAATGCACATCATTATATGCATCTGTATGAATATATATGCCATCCATGTCTGTCCGGTTAAGAGGTTGAACAAATTCATCAATGCGACATCACTTTAATATCATTGCGGTTAATCTTGTTGAAATGGCTCATTTACACATCTCCCTTCCTTTGCATAACTTGTGCATCATAAATATGCGTGGCTGTACCCTTTCAACAACTCTCCAATGTCTTCCTAACTTTGTATCAGGAGATAAATAACTTCCTCAACTTGGTTTGCAATAATATAAGGATCATCATTATACCAAGTTCTTGACACATTCACACTCAAAACCATATTCATCTATATGAATTCTACTTGATGTCCAATGTCCCACCGCGCTTGAACATCATGACTTTATTACCTAAATAAGACAACTCAATTACATCATTAAGAACACCAAAGAAATCTATTTCGCTCCATCATGCTCTCTCCTTTGACAACAACTCCACTATTTTGAGTTTTTAAAGTGAATCCGTTCTATTATCGAAACCTATGGCCATTAACAATGCAAGCAGATATCTAATAACTCTTCTATCGGGTCCCTTTGCTAATTTTTTAACTCATCAATACCATCAACATTCCCATCCGACTCCAATTGAATGAGCTGCACACAATCACCCAAATGTATTAATTAGTAGAATTGCCAAATAATAGTCTAATAGATATATACATATATATATATATATATTAATAATTAGTCCACCACAAGACTTACACGTTTTAGAAACCATCTAGGGAACTCTATCCGCTGCTTATTAGAAATATTTGTTGCATTTTGACTTTCTAGTTCTTTGCTGTGTTCACTACATGATTTCCAGTGACATAAGTTACATATATGAATAAAACACCACGTATATATTTAACATAGATGATGTACATTTACAAATCAACATGTAAATGCAATGCTTAGATGGAAGAATATGACTTACTATAAATATGGGAGAACTTCTGCACAATTATTCAATACGTACCACCTTAATCTTGCCCATTCACTAATATGAAGATCCTCAACTTTGGATCCTCCTATTCCACGAGCCTTTTGAGTGAAAACTGATAATTTACTAAAACTTTCACAACCATCACCATCATAATTCCTTTCTGGTCTGTTGAATGTAGTCTCAATGTCATCGAAATACATAGAGCAAAATGTCAAACATTCTTTGTCAATGTAGCCCTCAGCAATTGACCCTTCTGGATAAGCCTTATTACGAACATAACTCTTTAGATTGTGCATGCACCTACAACATATGTTGTAATGGTCAAATGAAATAAACTGAACAACAATGTTTAGTAATGTTGCAATATAGACGTTGGAACCATTACCTCTCAAATGGATACATCCAACGATATTGGCAAGGACCAACAGCGATGGCAGGCGTGGAAGATGAACTATTAAATGCACCATTACGTCAAAGAAGGAAGGAGGAAATAATGTCTCCATCTTAGAAAGTATGACAACAATATTGTTTTCTAATTGTTGTACAGCATTCAAGTTCAAAGTTTTTGCACTCAACTCTCTAAAAAAGAAGCATAGATCAATCAATGCTTTACACACATCATTACGTAAATTTCCACGTAAACCAATCGGTAGCAACCTTTCCATGAGAATGTGACAATCATGACTCTTTAGTCCAATAATTTTGTACTCATTTAAATTGACACATTTTGAAATATTAGAGGCATATCCATCAGGGAGCTTTACTGACTTTAGAAATTCACATAAGCTCTTTTTCTCTGCATGATTAAGCATATAACATGCCGGCGGTAAAAAAATAGCTCCATCCCTCCGTATTGGGTGTAAGTCACGCATAATGCCCATATCTTCCAAATCAAGACGAGATTTCAAAGTGTCTTTTGTTTTTCCTTCAATGTTCATAATAGTTCCAATAACACTATCACAAATATTTTTTTCAATGTGCATAACATCCAGATTATGACGAATTTTTAGATCTTTCCAGTATGGCAACTGAAAAAAAATACTCTTTTTGGTCCAATTGAACAAAATAGAAGCACGTTTCCTCTTCTTAGCCCCATCAAGTGCCTTTCCAAAAATAGGTTGTGTGAAACCATTGAGTTGGTCAACAACATCATCTCCGGACAATAATTTTGGGGGCAATCTATGCTCTCTAGCACCAAATCGTTTACTATTGCGCCATTTATGATCTATAGGTAAGAACCGACGGTGTCCCATATAGCAAATCTTTCTCCCATATTTCAATGAATGGGAAGATGCATCTTCATTACATACAGGACAAGCTAATTTACCTTTCGTACACCATCCAGAAAGATTACCATATGCTGGAAAATCATTAATGGTCCAAAAAAGGGCAGCTCGCATTTGGAAGAGATTGTTCATTGATGCATCAAATGTTTGTACACCATTATCCCATAGATCCTTTAACTCATCAATCAGTGGTTGAAGATAAACATCAATTTCATTACCTGGAGCCTTAGGACCTGGGATTAACAATGTCAACATAAGGAAGGGATCCTTCATACATCTCCATGGTGGTAGATTGTATGGGACTATAAAGACTGGCCACATACTATAAGAGGTACTCATATTATTAAAAGGATTGAAGCCATCACTTGCTAAACCAAGCCTCACATTTCGTGGATCACTAGCAAAATAAGGATACTGTTGGTCGAAGTCCTTCCAATGTTCTGAGTCAGCTGGATGCCTCAAAATCCCATCTTTCACCGCATATCTCGTATGCCACCTCATATCTGATGCAGTTTTGGACGAAATAAACAGCCTTTGTAACCTAGGTGTTAAAGGGAAATAACGTAGAACCTTTTGAGGAACTTTGTTTTTATTTTCTGAACCAGGTTTGTACCTAGGAGATTTGCATACAGGACATGAATCTAAATCAGCCAAATTATTCCGGAACAAGACACAATCATGCTTGCATGCATCTATCTTCTCATACTTGAGTCCTAAATCACGAATTACTTGCTTAGCTTTGTAATAATTCGAGGAGACGGATGAATCGCAGGAAGTATATGTTGAAACAACTTCGAGTAGCATCGTGAAGGATTTATTTGTCCATTTATTAATTATCTTCAAATGCAGCAACTTCACAATGAATGACAGCTTAGATACCTTACAACCAGGGTACAAAGGTTGCGTTGCATCCCTAAACAAGTTTGCAAATGTATTTGGTTGAAGGGGGACATCACTTGTAGAAGTATTAGATGTAGATGCATTTGACCAATGCTGAAAAATCTCCGATTGTTCAACTCTTCTAACATCTCCCAAGTTGCATATCCAGCCCATTTATCTCCTCATCAACATTGTCATCAATGTCTTCCATGATTGGAGCATCAACATTAGGGGTATAGGACAGCTCACCATGATATCGCCATGGCTCATATGACCTTACAATGCCATGGATGAGCAAGTGATCTCGAACTTGCTCAGGCAGAAGCCAAGAAAAATTATTACAATTGTAGCATGGGCAACGAATTGTCTTTCTGCCTATGTCCATGTGATCTATGGCAAACTTTATGAACTCATTGACACCATTAGCATATCCGAGTCTAATCGACTCCCAAGATGCATCCAACTTTTATCCATCTTGTGAATTTTCAACTATTATAAAAGATCAATGGATGTTAATAAAAATTACATAAGTATATGAATAACCTACCTACAAAAATTCAAAATTGAAAGCATTGCAGATAAATTTATATAGATAAAAATGAAAAATATTAATTTATTTATAATCATGATCAGGTTACAAATGGAATTCAAAAGAACAAGGAGGAAAAAGTTAAGAATTAAGCACAAAAAGCCCATATAACCATAATAATAAATCTTAAAATAAGAATAGTTACCAAGTACATGAAATTATAAAAGTGATTTTCCAAACAAATAGAATTAGAATTAATGCAAACAACATAACTGAAACCATCACAAACAAATAATGGAATCTACAAAAAACCTATCTAATGAAAGTTCCAAACAATGCACAAGTATCATTAGCTTAGCCTTTAAAATCAACGTGTCAGCATTTGAAGCTCACAGTATCAGCAAAATATAAATGTACAAAATTTATATCTAAAAATAATAGCACAAAATTTAGATGAGATTTGAAGGATTCTCAGTAAAAGGTCGTGTTGGCAAACAATAACAAAAAATAGTAAGGGACAATTACAGAACTTTATGTGATTCAAGGGGATACTATATATATATATATATATATATATATATAATGATTTAGGTATACATGTTGGACATGCACTTCAAAGCACAACATCAAGCCACAAATATATAGAAAATAAGAATGGTCACATCTACTCCTAAAAATGACAAATCAAAAGTGTTAAACAATGTTGAACATTTTCAGATTATGAAAAAGTAAATAAAATTGGATCCTAATTTACTATATGCAAATATATAGAATGAAACAAAATAATTTTATAGCCCAAAACCATCATGAATAAAACCCAACCAATATATGTTCATCGGATCCATTTCTAATCCTCATTGTCAAACCCGCGTCGTAAGCAAAAGTGGGCATTCATAAATATAGATATAACCAGTTTTTCAAAAATGCTAACAGCGAGTGATAGACACTATTACAAAAATCAAATGCATGGCACACTCTCGATCAATAATAAAAAGAAAGAATCAACAATACTATCATAAATATGTGAGTAACATCTATTATCTCCATACCATTATAACATCTCTAATATAGAATATCCAATTTTTATGGTTTTTTAGACAACAAAATAAAACAAGCAAGCTTCAACCAAGCCTTCTTTTTACATTTAAAAATAAGTTGGGAAGAAGAAAGAAAAAACAAAGTACTCTGTAAAATATGTGTCTTTTCACATTATGATAGATCATGGAAACAAAATAAATTAACTGAAATTAGTTGCAAAATACAAATACGAAAAGCACAGAAATACACAAACTTTAGTAGGCAGGTAAGCCACAAATGCATCCAAATGAGAAATGGGTGTAGTTTGTTCTATATCATGACCAAAGTAGAAGATGATCAAAAAAGCTGGAAGAAAATTGAGTACGAAGAAAAACAAAAGATGATGGGCAATTGGGCTGCATAAATTATCATTATCTGTGTCATTTTATAGAATTATGACATTGAGATTATATAATTGAGAACAAACTGTCAAATATAAAGTTGAACAAAGTTAAATTTCATCATCATATATATAGACATATATAAAATATTAGGAAAGTAAGTTATTAGAATTGCAAGTGTACTAATTCGTGCTAATATATATATATATATATATATATATATACACCTCATAAAATCCATTGCACCAAAAAGTAAAAGACATTTTTAATGAATTGAGGGTTATATAGAATTTAAGAACACCACCAAGACCAAGACCAAGTGCAGGACATATATGCAATATATTATAATAATAAAATAATAAAGAAAAAGAAAGAGAAGAGTAGTTGGTTGAAGAAAATAGGGTTGTAATGCATTACTAGAAGCATATAAAATCATAAAATAATAAGAAGGAGAGTGCATGTCAAAAGCTTGATGTTGCCATGTTTACTTTTTTGGGTGGTGCATCACTTTCACCATGCACGAGACCAGATTATAGTGGATGGTATTTGTGCTTTGCTTGTCCAATCGAGGCAACTTTAAAATGATGAAAATTCCAAAGCCCACATTTCCACCATGTTACCCGAAACCTTCTCTATTATTATTATTATTATTAATTTTTTCTTTCAATATCTTTGGAAGCAACTATATACAGACCCTATATATATATACATATATATGTAATTAAGCTAGAGGGTTTCAAATCCTCTAACTTACAAAGTTTGAAGAGAATAACAACCATAAACAAAGTTTCAAATACTTGTCTCAACCTGGCAAGTACTTGTTTCAAGAAAATAAGCATAAAATTTTTTTTTAGAGATAATAATCATGTTATCTTTATAGTGAAGAAAATAATTGGGACTTTAATATATAATCAATATATGATTTGGTGGATTAAGAGTCTCTCTCTCTATCTTTCTGTGAGGACAGATGTGTTACTATGTGTCTCCATATCCCTTGCATAACTTATAGTTAATCAAAGTCTTTGCCTTACGTAACTTGGAGATAATGTAGCTAGCTAGGGTTAATTATGAAAAAGAAAAAACTTTATTTTGCACTTTATTACTGTCCGACT
This sequence comes from Rhamnella rubrinervis, assembly GCA_007844105.2. Taxonomy (NCBI): domain Eukaryota; kingdom Viridiplantae; phylum Streptophyta; class Magnoliopsida; order Rosales; family Rhamnaceae; genus Rhamnella; species Rhamnella rubrinervis. Next base: position 1,461,395 of record CM017582.2, read on the forward strand.
ATATCCACTTTAATAATATTGAACTTTGTCATTCTTCTTTTAGTTGGATCACTCTCATTGTTTGGTTTTTTCAGAATATGGCTGCAAACTCCATGTATCCACAATTCCTTTAACTTTTTATGCAACGTGTCATTTATGCACTAATGGTTGCAGCTTTGCATTACAGATGGAAACAAAACATGCATTTGAAAACAGAGAATCACAGACAGAGTCGGCACTACAGATGGAAACAAACACATGCATTTGAAAACAGAGAAATACAGAGTTGGCACTACAGATGGAAAAAGTGAAATAACCCAGAGAACTATGAATTTCATAAAACAAAAACGAATCAAATTTGGCAAGTACCTTGGAAAGCGATGAACTCTCACCGATAATAAAGTGCTCGTGTTGCTGCAAACCCTAAAAGAAACATAGCATCATTGAAGCCCCAATCTAAAAGGAAAAGCAATACAATGGAGAACAAGAAGCTTGAAGACGGAAATTTACCGGTGATTGAATGTGATGATGGATTCAATGGAGATCAAACATAGACAATGAGATTCCAAAAATCCCGTACACGTGAAATTTGGGGGTAGATTGTATTTGTGTTTTGAAGTTTTCCCATACCAAGACGGCGTCGTTTAGAAGTAAAGGAAAATAAAATAAAAAATTCCTATTTTAATTACTTCTTGGGTAATAAAACTGAGGTTCAACCAAACAGTGTCATCTATTTATTGTCACAAATAATATATGACTTGTTTGACCAATAAGTGGAGCTTGTTATAGTGACAATTTAATAAATTTTGTCACAGATTGCACTCAAAATTACGCGGGAAAATTTCCCTCTAAAAAAATAACACTTTCTGTGACAAAGTGTTATGACACAAATCAATTTGACACTATTTTATCTACCTCATCAACAATCGGTGTCGAATATAAGTTTTTGTCACTAAATATATATTTTTTGTGACAAATACAATTGTGACATAATTAATTTTGTCACATATGTTATAATTTCTTGTAGTGACTCCAATATACATACATATATATATAAATGCTATCTTCTACGTAGACATATATCCTACACATCAAAGTGTAGAATTAAAAGTGACTCTACTATATATAGTTAAATATATAACATGTAAATGTATTAATTGTATATTATATATAATATCTTTTTTACCATTAGTTTAAAATGTATCAAGTTATTAGTGTGTAGAATATGTGTACACTTGTATATAGGAGTGAAACTCTCTCTATATTTATATTAGCACAAAATAACGACGACAATCTATTATGCAATCTAATATGTGTACACTTGTATGCAAAATAAGTATAGAACAGAATGACAATTATACATGGTAAGTCACAGCTTAGCCAAACATGGGACATGCTATAAGTTGATCAGTTGGGGTGTTAAAATATTAAGAATGCCAATAGATAATGACCGCTCAAGGCCCAGTGCATTAATTTTACGTGCTGTGCATGTATGTGGGAAAATGTATGATCCATGTGGTTACCCTCATCGTTCCTTAACAAAATGTATATAAGAGATAAAAAAAAAAAAGCTCGTCTGGAAAATGATAGAAAAACTCTATAGCAAAAAATATAAATGATAAGAGAAAAAATAGTTACGGATAACACTAACACATTATGGTTCAAATTATTCCTAAAGTATTGGGACCTCTGTTTCAAAGAACGAAGAAAAACTTTTTCATTGTAATTAGAGTTGGACCCACCCCTCCTCTCTTGTCCATTAAATGCCAGCACTTAATAAACCTCTACCTAGCTGGCTTGCTTCCTAGTTCACAATAATATATGTTCTAACTACATGATTACAATATTATACCTATGCATTCATTTATTATATATTAACACTACAAGAATGTCCAATGAAGGCATATTGATCTTGACATTATGTAATTGGCTAGGTAGAGGTTTATTCTAAAAGTGATTTTCATTTATTATAAAAGTGGTCAAATATGACTAGATGATAACACAAGGTGGAACAAAATCAACGCCTACTTAGATTCTTCTAATGACTAACCATGCATAGTTGTCTCTAGGTTATTTAATCAGAGAGGAAAGAAATGTACTAGGAGTTATCAAAGTAGAATGCAAGAAAAAAATCAATATGCTTTTTCCATGGATTAATTATTATGTGTGTATTGCCACAAGGTAAAAGCTTAAAACAGCTGTTCCTATATATTTTCTCCAACTTAGGATCTCCTGTTTGAAACCATCCTCATCACCTTAAACTAACCCTGCTCTTACATAGTTGTGCCAAAAGAACCCTCATCAAGCTGACACACAATGGTGACAAAAAAACAAATAATTTTCTGACTTAAAAGCCTCAATCGGTACAAAAACCTCCATTTATTATCTTTGGTATGTCAAAGATCTAATGATTGCTGAAGGTCCTTCAAGTTAATTATTGGTTGAATCCAATTAAACTGTAAAACTAATATTCTAAATGGGAAAATCACTAGCATACTAGAACTAATTTTTAGCGACATAAAATCCTGTAATACTAACCTCCCTTGGATATCTTCTCCATAAAAATTTAAGACATAACATTTAATAATATAAAGCTATAACTCAATCAGCATTAAGAGTTTAAGAAAACTAAATGTGATATAAAATAACAAAACATATTACCCGATTTGCAAGGAGATTCTCTTTCTTTCTGTTTTTGAAAGAACCAACTGAAATTCTTCTTGTACAAAAAATACATAAAATAAAATAAAATGAAAATAGAAAAAATTGGAAACAACATTTTTCAATTAAGATATGAATATAACATCTTCAATTATTGAAATAACATGTAGCTTTAGCAATATCCTGACATATATATGCACAATTTCAAAATCCAAAACTGAAATATAAATATGATGTTAGGAATATATAATGGAGAGCATTGTCACATATTTCATATTTGGAAGCAGCATTAAAAAGGCTTCCAAGTTTATCACCATGTCATTCCATTTTATACCAATAATAAATATTACTAAGAAGGAATAACCTTATCCTTTTAACATATCATTAATCATAGAGTAGAAAGTTTATGTGTTTCTCCATCTAAGCAACATAGATGCAGAGATCCACTACTGACCTCATTTATTTCAGAAAACTCAGTAAGTAAGAAACTTTAAAAGTTTATTTCAACTAAGGAAAATAATGAGATACAAGCAACACAAAAAGCACATAAAAATGAGAAATAAATCCTTTAAGATAAAATAGACATTGGCTGCAAATGCAACCTTAGCAAACTTACCTTGTTTATTAATCCATCATCAATCACAGAACTGCTTATGCTCTTGTAAAGCTCGAACAGTGCTTCAACTTCATTAACACTAATTGAGGAATCAAAGATTAGCAAAAAATGATTTAGGCCCAAAAAAAAAACCATGATGGTTGCATATAAGCATATAATTTTCCATATACATCCTTGTATCAAGCATGATGGTTCATCTCATTGCCAAGAACCAACCACTAAAGTACACCAACATCAAAGTTCTTCTTACACTTGTTGTCATTTTTATTTTCACAGTCCCTCTCTAGTGTTGACCTATTTGTCATCTTCACCACCATGGTTACCTTTCACAAACAATATTCTCAACCCCATGATTAGTTTTGGAAACAGCTGCAACATTTTCAAAGGCAAATGGGTTTACTATTGCAATGGGGCTAATTCCTATACTAATCTCACTTGCTCGGTTATCTCTGACCAACAAAATTGCAAGAAATTTGGGAGACCAGACTCAGAGTACTTAAAATGGAGATGGAAACCCACAAATTGTGAGCTGACTTTGTTTAATCTTGTTCAGTTCTTGGAGCTCGTCAGAGGTAAATCAATGGCTTTTGTTGGAGACTCTTTGGGAAAAAATCAAATACAATCATTGTTGTGCGTGTTAGACACTGTAAGTAGTAGTACTTAAAATGGAGGTGGAAACCCTGAATGGGCAGATGAAATTGAGACATTTGAATATGTGATTATCTCAGTTGGAAGATGGTTCTTTGGTCCACAAATATTCTATGAAAATCGTCAGGTTGTTGGGTGCCATTTGTGCCACAGAAACAACATTGAAAACCTTACAATGTTTTACGGGTACATAAGGGCATAGGTAGAGTTTGGGAAGGTTCAAAGAAATCTAGGTAGAGATAGGTAAGGTTAATTAATCAAATTTGACTAAATAATTAATTAAAGCAAAACCTACTAACAAATTAATCATACATAATTTGAATTCATTATTATAAAGATCACTATTCACCGTTCTGTAAGCTAATTTGTAAGCAGATTTTTGAATTGGAAGAGGCCGATATCACCGTTCTATAAGAAGAATTCATTTTCGGTATGATGATGAAAATTGAATTTGTAAGAAGATGATAATTGAACTTGGGTATGCCGATTCAACTAAATTTGGGTATGGCATTTAAATTATAAGACGGAAGGGGATTTTGGAAGGAGGCACTAGTGGGTACAAGGAATGAAGAGGCAAGAGTGAACGAAGTAGGGTCTAAGGAATGGTAGAGGGTAGAGGAAAGAAGGAAGAGGGAAGAGGGTGACAAGAATAGCAGAGGGTAGAGGGCAGAGGGCAGAGGGCAGAGGGAAGAAGGTAGAGGGTAGAGGGAAAGCCAAGTCTGGGATGACACTCCTCTAGAGTGAAACATGCGTTTAATGTTACCAACCATTTCAATTTTATCACAGACCAAATATTAGTCGGTGATACCTACCAAAATATTAGCGAGAATGCTTCCCGTTTTTTCTAACAAATCTGAAAAACATCATCGAATGTTATTGGTCGGTGAAATGAGTTAATATTATAAAAAATATAAAACAAATTAATTAACTATATATATAGTATTTGTATAATATATTTGCATATATTATTTTAATGTATATAATATAAAAGCAATTTAATTGATATATGCATGTGTAGATCATAATTAATTGGATACCAATGAATATATATATGTGTTCATGTTAGCATATGTAATAAAATATTATAAAACTTTGTCATATATATATGTATAAATATTTATGTGAGACATTTCTATGTCATATTTTGACATTCCTATATGCATATATGTAATTATGTGACATATAAATAAATATGTGCGACCTTGTTTCTGGAGCAATGGTTCTTTAAGGCCAAAAAAAAAGTGTGCGACCTTGGAATTGATTGTGTTGGGAGGCTGTCACACTCTTTATTAAATATTAATGGTATTTTTCCTAAAAAAAAATAAAATATAAAGCTAATTTTATTTTTATTTTTATTTTACATTGGGAAGTGTGCTAAAAATTCTTCCCTGTCTAACAAATTGCATCATTGTTAATGGCCCACACATTTGTCATACCATAGTCCATAAAAAAGACAAAAAGATACAATCATAAGTCCACATTCCTATTCATTAATTAATATTCAGGTTTTTTTTTCATTTTTTTTGTGGTATTTTATTTTTAGGAGAAAATGTAAAATGAATATTTGTTAATAAATAAATCTAATCAGCTAATGATTGGTGATTAGCATGAGTGTATTATGTTCCTCAAGGTGAGGGCATTCTTTCTTCATTCATTATCTTCCCTTAGTACTTACCAATTAAATGTGATTTTGTTTATTTTATTATCATTTTTTCTTTTTTCTTTTTTGTTTTTTTTTTGGGAATTTGATCACCATGTTCATTCCATCTTGTTGGTGGTTCAATTATCCATTCAATTCAACACTAAAACTAAATTTAGAATGAATTAATTACACATTTGGGATATCCCAAATGTGGTAAAAGCTTTTGACTTTGGTATAAATACTCTCACTTCTAGGGAAAGGAATTGAAATTGAAATCTTGCAAATTATGCATGCAGGTCTCTTTCATTGTTTTGATTAATCTATGTCACACTAGTTTTTGACATTTCAACAAATTCTGTTGGAATTTGATAAAAAAAAAAACAAATTTTGCTGAAAAAACAAAAAATTAAAATTAGTTGTTTGGTATGATTAGATTCAATGTATCGGATTGTGTATATGGTCGTCCAAACTTTTAACTTAATTTCTATCAGTTATGTGGACCCTATTACTTACTTTTATAAACATCGTTTTTAATAATCAAATTTGTTTTAATCAAATTTTATTATATGAAGCTATTATGAAAGTATGACTTGTAATTTATATATATATATATATGTATATATATATAGATACAAAACAAAAAAAAACCTATCAATTTTATTTATCATTTATTTTAAAATTTTAAAATAAAAAAATCAAATCAAATTAAACTAATGTTTGGACGTTGAAGTATCAACACAGCAACCAATCCTTGCTTGCTCATATTTTTCAGTCATTGGTATTACCAGCCAATTGGTGTATGGTTGCTAATATTTAGTAACAGTGACCAACATATGGTCGAAATAAGAATTAAAAAATAATTTTCAAAAAGTAAACAATCAACACTTTTACTGACCATATCGTGGTCGGTGATAGATGACTATAGCGACCAATTCTCTTTGGTCGTTAAAACGATGGTTGTTGTAGCTATTTTTTTTTTTTTTGTAGTTAGCGACCAAATCATTATTGGTCACTAAAACAGCAAGCCAGCCTCCAATGATTGGTGGCTAGTAGATTCTCCCGCGTATTTGTTTTTCCTGCCAAAATCTTTACCGACCAAATAATTATTGGTCGCTGAAACGGAGAAACAACCACCGAAACTTGGTTGCTAATAGAATCTCCTGTGTAATTTTTTTCCCGCAAAATGTTTTACTGGCCAGATAATGATTGGTTGATGATGATTGGAATTAACGACCAATTTTTTGTTGCAATAGGTTTTCCATAAAAGATTCCAACATTAGCCAACTAAACGTTTTACCAACCAATATTTGGTTAGTGATAGTTACTTTTAGCAACCATTTTGTATTGGTCGCTGAAGATTTGATTGGTGGAGCTCATTTTTTTCTAGTGTAATTTAATCCTTCAACTTTTTTATCCTGTCTTTTATTTCTTTATTTTTTTTCCTTTTATTTTTTTATTTCATCTTCTTTTCTTTTTGTTTCTATTGTCCGCTTTATTCTCTCTTATCTTTCCCTAATTTTATTTTTACCTTTTGTTAGAGATCTTTCCTTTTAAATTTTTGCAAACCAAGCCTATACATATTATATAATGTATATAGTATTCCACCATATCAATGTTGATTTTATAGCATTAATACAAGTGAAAGGAATGTGGGTTTGTTGGAATTTGAACAATGTGTTTTCATTGCGGTTTGTCAATTATGTAGGCTATGTTTTCTCTGGCAATTGTAGTCAACTACGCACTTATTTGGTCCATAGCTACATTCTACACATGCACATATAGCAACAAAAATGCTCTGGTTCTCTGTGTAATTATTCACTTCAATCAAAATCTGCTAAAATTACGATAATGTGAGCCATGTTTAACATGATTATTCTGGCGCATCCCATTTCAATGGTAATTGTCACCTTATTACTTCAATATGTTATTAATTTAAGTATTCATTAATTATTACTTTGAATATCAATATTTTTATTTATTTAATATCTAATTATTACTTTTATAATTTAACAGTAACATGGTTGAAGCTAAACCTTTGAAGTACTCCAATGCTTTGGTGGTAAAAGATAGCCGAGCACGTGTGGCTTCTAAATCTACAATAATACAATGTATTCAAGATATTGATAGAAAGTTTGTCCAAGATCCTAATCAACCATCTAGAATAAAGGCAATACAATGAAAGCAGTTTGAAAAGAGTTGTTTTGATACACTCTTTTTAAGAATGCACAACATTGTATTTAATGGGGGCATTGTTCATAATATGATAACAAGACAAGCAGAGAGTATGAATGAGGTCGTATGAAATTCAATTTCAATTTCAATGGAGCAATATTCACAAGAAAAGAATTTGGTATTATAACCAGTTTGAAGATGGAAAATACTTTGGATGTCCTACCTCCACCGTATTCCGATTGAATAAGAAACACATACTTTGGCCATATTCACAAGATAAAAAATATGGATGTAAGAATTATCTTTATCAATGTAAGGCGAAGTGAACTAGAATATGAAGATGATTTTGTGAGATTAGCCTTGATATATTTCCTTGAATGTGATCTACTTGGCAAGGAGAGTCAAGTACGTATCAATTTAGATTATTTGTTTATGGTTGAAGATTTAAACTACTTCAACCAATATTTATGGGGTTTGGTTTTCTACAATGATACATTGATATCCTTACACAAAGTATTGGATTTGCATAATGAAGAACTAAACAAGTCATCTACTTATAGCCTAGGTGGCTTTCCTTTGGCTTTTCAGGTAATAATATAAATTAAAAAATAATTTAATTATTTGTACTTGTACACAATTAAGAAATTGTTATTGTTTTATATTAGATTTGGGAGTTTGAGACAATCTCTTTAATGGGAGAAATATTTGCAACAAAAGTAGATAATTCGTATCCTCAAATTTGTAATTGGAAGGCTGAACACATCTACAAATTTTAAGATGTGGGAAAAATGATTTTTGAAAGTGACGAGGTAGTATGATATTATTCTCATTCATTACTTTGTAATGCATACTTTTATTTCTTTTACCTATTAGTTGTGATTAATTTATTATAAATACTCATCTACCAATATACAGTTATATATTATTGAGAGGCTTAGACCATTGAATGCGGATGAAGAATCCGTATACAAACTTAACAAAGATTTTCTAATATTGCAAAAAAAAAAAAAACTGAACATTGACATGGAGGGAGAAGAATATGCATATTTTTACCGGCAAAATACCTCTAATTTAAGCGAACCTTCAATTGAGAATGTTGGTCAACCATCACATTTGTCACACAATGTGACTATATAATTTATTGATTTGACCATTAACAATGTATTAATATTTTTGCATTCTATTTCACTAATATACTAATGTACTTTAACTTATACTTTTCATTTTCATATAGTATGACAAACTCAAATCATATATGCAAGCATTAGATATTAAGATTGATGGTGTGACAAATGATTTGGGTAATTTTAGATTGGATTCAATGCATAAGATTGATGGTGTGGCAGATGATTTGGATAGTTTTCGATTGAATTCAATGTGTGAGTTCCAATCAATTCACAACACAATGCGTGAAATGTTTGACTACGTCAAACATGTAAATAATTTTTTACTTCAATTTATAACATTATATTAATGACCTCATTAACAAATAGCTATTGAATTAAATGTTTTTTTATAGGATTATCATCCCGCCAAGCATGCCACACACAATGATGATGTGAAGAAGATGCCATAGGGCAAAAAATTTTGAAACCCGTGATTTTAATCCAGAAAGGGCTCCTCCCAATGAACTGGAAATGAAATTACTTACTTATATGACCTCCAGTGATGATGTAATATTAGATTATAATGTGTGTGATGTCAATAAACAATTCATCCAAGAAATGATCGAGGGTGAATGGTTAAATCATAAGGTAAGGATAACTTTAACAATGTTTTTTAAATACACATACAATTTGCTTTAAATTTTATTTTTATTATTAATTAATTCATCTTGATTCCAACAATTACGGCACATTAATATCGTATGCATGTATACACGTTCAACGTATGTACAAATATCCACATCTATTTTGCCAAAGGATAACTGTAATGAATGCTTTTTTTTCGGTAAGTTCATAGTTATGATATTATTTAAATTATACAGTATATGTTGTGATATTTATTAGGTACCAATTACTTTTAATTTAATTTATGTCACATATTATTTATATCAATTTAGCCAAACATTGAAGGGCGATGGATAGAATCTCTAAAATGGAGGGATAGCAAATGAAAGAAACATATGTTTCAATTTGATATCAATTTGCTTATATATATGGGGAATGTATACAGCCCGTTAGGTAGAAATTTGAAGGATTGTGATTTTGTAAGCAGTAAATATTTTATATTCATGTCATATTATTTTATTAATTTTTTCTATAAATTAATTAATTAATTTGTTCAATTTTATAGGTTCTAATGCCACTAAACATTGAAGATAGATATTGGGTCTTAGCTAATATTGATCTTATCAAACGACTAATATACTTATACGATTCAACGTTGAGCAAATCAACATATCATGATCAATTCAAACCTTTATGGATCATGTTGCCATATCTTAAGACAAGCAAATTTCTTCACTGATCGATCCAACATTAAGCAAATAATGATTCAATTCTCACATTCTTATGTTGAGAATTTTCCAAGACAAGGAAGTGGGTACATTTGATATTGGCCTTGCTAACAATTTTTTTTTAAAAAATATGTATAATAGTGTTTAATCTAGAAAGTTAAAATAACAGTGATTTTTTTTTATTTTGTTTTACAATGGAGACTGTGGAGTTTTTATGCTAAGGGCAATTAAATATTTGCTTGCAAAAGAAGAGATAATCTTTAGCCATGAAGATATCAAATTTTTTAGACAAAAATATGCGGTTGAAATATATAATAAAGAACTATCACTTTAGTTTTCTAATTCAAATTATGTAATGCATATAATTTAAATAAATTCATATGAATGTGTGTGTGTGTGTCTGTGTGTATGTATATTAAAAGAGAGTATAAATATATCATTCTCTACGGCCAATCTGTTGAAAGTGGTCCAACTTTGGATCTTGCGGCTCGACTACCTCACTTAAGAGTTATTGTGTTACAGAGCTCAATACTCTCTGGTTTAAGAGTCATGTGTCCTGTAAAGCGTACATATTGATTTGACATTTATAAGGTAAATATTTTCTTGGTTTTAATTGTTTATTCTTCTTGTTATACATTTAACACTTGTTATTGTTAATATATTTTTTTATGGTGTTTCTCTGCATAATATTGATAAAATTTCACTTGTTAATTGTCATGTTCTCATCATTCATGCACTTAGTGATGTAGCAAATGAGAGAGATAGATATTAACAGAAATCATAATGCATGTGAGATATTTTTTCATTGCTTATTTATTCCCATAATCAATTCTTCAATCAGCAAAAATATGAGCTCAAACCATCCTTGCCTTTGTGAGTTTACCACATGCTTAATTTATGAGAGGATCAATAATGCCATAAATAAGATTAGGAGCTCAAATCATCTCCATTCCTTTTCCCATGCCCAAAGTTGCAGAGAATGTGGTCCTAAATTGAATTGATTGGCTTTTAAATTTTTGGTCACACATTATATTTTCACAAATTGTATTCTCTACTCGGTGATTATATGTTGTTTATTCTATCATGATTGCCTTATATTGTACCCTTGTAGGTTGATTGTGTGTTGTTATTATGCCTAAGGAGGAGGAAAACTGAGATAATATTTGAGATTTTTCTTTTATTTTTTCTGTAAAAACATGATTCCAAATGTTTTACATAGCCATGTGGCACATGTAAAATTGTACTAAACTACAATTTGGTTAGATTTTCTCTTCAAGAATATCTCATAGACTGATAGACTATTGAAGCATTGTTATTTGTATTTTAAAGATTGAGATTCTTGGAAAAAAAGGTTTACAATAACACTTGCTTGGTGTGCTGTGCGAATCCATGTTTTGATTAATTTTTGATGATTATGTTGTGGAAATAAGTGGTTATGTGATTTCATTGGCTATATAAATAAAGGGCACCATTGTTTCCAATTTTGTTTTTCATCTTTTTTGCTTGCAACTAAAGTCCATCACTACTCCTAAACCATTGGTTCCCCAACACTAGACTCTTTGTGGGGCACTTGCATCAAAGCCCCACCACCACCTTCAACCGTTGGTGCCCAACCACCACCTTCAACCGTTGGTGTCCAACCACCATACTGTTGTGGGGCACCAGCGATTTCAATTTTCTTTAATATTTTTTTGTTGCAACTAAACTGTTGGTGTCCTACCACTAGACCGTTGGTGGGGCACCAACAGTTTCAATTGCATTTTTACTTTTGTTTCCCTTACATCAAAGCCCCACCAATACCTTCAACTATTAGTGCCCCACCACCATACTGTTGGTGGGGTACCAACAACTCTAATTTTTTTTAATCTTTTTTCATTGCAACTAAACTCCATCACAACTCCTAAATCGTTGGTGTCCCAGCACTAGACTGTTGGTAGGGCACAAACAATTTCATTTTTATTTTTTTTCCCTTGCATCAAAGCTCCACCACTACTTTCAACCATCGGTGCCCCACCACCATACTGTTTGTGGGGCACTGATTATTCAAAAAAAAAATTAAAATCTTAATATGAAGACTGTAAAACCATTGTATCAAACAATCAAACTAGTAAGAAAAAAGAATATAAGGAATTTAAAAAACTATTGTATAATTATAATACTTAAGTATGCTAAAACATTCGCAACCAGACCAACCCATTTGATATTAAAATCCTAAGAAAGAAAAATTTCTCACAATAGACTCGATCAATGGAAAATTTAAACAAAGCGACAATGAGAAGAAAATGGAGGTGCAAGACCAACAATTGGACAATATTTTCATAGTGATGGTAACATCAATGGCGGCATCCATACAATTTTACCGTTTATACAATAATGACGGCTGTAAATTTGATGATAAAGACCTAGAATGAAAACATGAAACAAAAAAATAAAATAAAATAAAAGAATGAGACGTAGTGATGTCAAATTTAGCTTCCAATTTGCATGGCATGTAGTATTTCTATACATTTCAAACTAATTAATGGCTTTATAATAGCCAAAAATATAACAATTTTAAATTTGTAATGTTTAGGGTTTTAAAAAACAAATATGAAGAAATAGTGTAAAACACGGAAGAGAAGCTTTTGTTTGGAACACTTTTTCACCAAATTTTTGTAAATATTAATATATATATATATATATATATATATATACATTTATATATCTATATATGGATAAATATATAATTATTTTCTGAACAATCTTGTTAAATATATTATAAAACTAACAGCCTAAATAATAAAATTTTTGATAGCTACCTAAATATAATTAAATTTTTTAAAAAGAAATAGAAAGAACAAAATTTAAATCTCAACCCCCAAAATGTAAAAAAAAAAAAGGAAAAAAAAAAGAAGTATCAATCAAGTGGTGAAAAAAATATTGAGCAACAAATGCTGAATAATAAATCATTTTATTAATATTTTTTGATTAATTCATAAACCACTCAAGGTTTTGTTTTTATGTTGTTTAACTAGTGTACGTTGCATGGTGGAAAAATATTAGAACAAATGGTAAATTGAAAATAAGTAAAAGTGTTTTTACCTAAAAGTAAACTACACTTATAATAGTTGGAATAGAGGTAGGATTAGACATGATGATGGTTCGAGACAGGTTTTCTATGGATAGTATTCACAGTGATGAAAGCTAATATGTCAAGTTGGTATGGATGAAGGGTGAAAGCCTATTTGCTGCCCACAGGGTATGGAATGCGGACCATTATTGTGTTAGAGAAGTTTCTTTGTCAAGAACATGATCTCAGAGCCTGTTGAATTCAATAGAGTTATTTATCAGATTAATATTCATCTGATAAATGAGTTTGAAGAATTGCTGATATGGTGTTTTTTTTTTTTAATTTGTTTATTAGTTTACAGTATATCTTTAATTTTGCATTTTGATCTTTCACAAAAAAAAAATAGAAAATTACATTTTGATGTCCTTACAATTGTTGGTGTATGTCGTGCAAACTTATAAAACTATATTGTCATGCAATCTTGTATATATATACATACAATAACTTCATTATTGTTTTAATGAAGTTACGAAATTAGAATTACTATTTTGGATTTCTTCTAAAATTAGAATTTCTAAGTCCTAATTAATTGTCTACTAGACGAATTACTTAATTAAAATTTTGCATTAATTTTGTATGCAAAAGCATAAATGCATTTATATATATATATATATATATATATATATATATATATATTAATTAGCTAATATAGCCCGATAGATATATAAGGCTATCAAATTAGAAACACACACACATTGTATGTAAAAGATTTTCAATTCTCAAAGTCTCTATGAATGAAATTTTTTTAATACTATCTTTCATCAAAATGAATCAAAAACTCACAATAAGAAGAGGATCAAAGAGGGAATTAACGTGCTCTTTGTAAAAATGCCAAAACGAAAAGAAGAATAAATCCAAAATGTTGAAACTTAGAGGAAGAGCAAGAAAAGAAAGAAAATAAGCTAAGTGGATTTTCTATCGGTGCCCCAACGATGGTGTGGTAGTGAGGCACCCACAGTTGGTGGGCCTTAGTTGGAAGAAAAATATAAAACCATTGAACTGTTGGTGCCCCACCAACGATCTAGTGGTGGGGCACCATGGCTAAAAGGGTGGTGGAGAATATTTGCAAAAAGGCTAACAACAAAATAATATTTCTTTAACCATGTGATTATGTTTCTTCCTATTCATCCCCAAATCTGACTTAGCCAAAGAACAAACTAAAATATATTTACCACAAAATTAGCTCAGAAATTGAAAAATTTCACCTAAAAGCCAACAAACCATTGAGTTGAGATGGGTAGGTAACCTTATATCCCAACAGTAACTTTACATTTCTTTTACCTCCTAAAAATTAAATATGGTTATAAAAAGCCAAAGTACAAGTAGGACTGGACGTAATATCTACTCAAGACAGCTCTTCCATACCTCTATATGTACACTGTTTAGAATGATGAAACAAGCTCTGGCATTTTGTTTCACTTCTCCTCTCATACTGCAAGTACAACGTTTGGTAAACATGTTTATTCCTAAGGTAAGGCAGTCGTAAAATTTATTAGAAAAAGAAAAAATACTTTTGGTTTTGCAGTGGGAGAAAATTCGGTTTATATTGCCCCAGAAACTTCAGTTCTTTACAATTTACAATTTTTAGGGACAACATTCTCCAAAAAAAAAAAAAAAGACAAGTTCTTCAACGTATTATGAATTAGATCTAATATTTTTATGTTGTACAATCTTTTCAGAATTATGTTCATATTTTTTTCCTTCTTTTTAGCTATACATTACATAGAGTCCAATTCGTAGGTTTATTGTGCATGGATTCAACTTTGAAAAATATGGTAGTCATCATATTTATCTTATTAGTTATCATGTTCACACGTTTATCTCTTTTTCCTTACACTTGTTTTTTTTTTTTTTTTCCTTTTCTTTATATTGTTCTTTAAATTTAATCCTTTTTGTGATTATTATTTGTTAATCAACTGATACAATTATTATTATTATTATTATTATTATTGTAACAATCATCACTAGGTATCAAGATGGATCAACAAATTAAGTTTATTAAAGATATTGATGTTGGAGATACTAATTGGATATCAAAAGTTGTTGTTCTAGAAAAAGACATGCCACGTAATGCAAAAAACAGCTCAACTAAATATCAAATTATAATATTTGTTGATTCAGATGTGCTTTTAATTTTTCTCATGAACTTTCATATTATATAATGAAATCATTAGTAATGAATTTATAATATTAATGTTTTTATAATATTAATGTTTATACTTTTGCATTTAAAAAATATATTTTTTTATTATAGGGAAATAAGATTTAAGGATGCATATTTAGAGCTGAAATTCATAAATTTCAAGATAAGTTTGTTATTGGAAAAACTTATTATGTATCAAATGCTTAAGTCAAACCATGTGATGTTATCCATCGCATTGTACCAAATCCGTTCCAGTGGATAATCAATATGGGTACCAATGTTGAAGAAGTTTCCATTAATGCATCATTAAAACCTCTTGAGCTTACTTTCATGTCATTCTCTAAGTTGTATGTATATATTGACACTCTAGCCGACATTGGTATTTTTCATGTTAAATGTACTCTTCTGTTTTTTTCTATGTTTTAGTTTATAATTAATAATTTATCTTGATTTGCAAGTAGATATCATTGGTATCGTTGTGGAGATGAAATCAAAGATGCAACATTTCAAAATAGGAGAAATATCAATTTTTCAAGATCTTTGTTTGATAACAGAGGACTAAACAATTTTACTTTACATAAATCGATTCTTATTTTTCAAGGTCTTCATGAATGTTAATTCTTCTAAATTTTTTCCTTGTTATTACAAAGGTTACAACCTATTATACTATCACTATGGGATCACTATGTTCTTAATGAATGTGCTGAACTTTCTAAAATCATCACCAAGCGTTCAATTTTGATTGGCCATAGGCTCAAAGTGACCTTCTCCAATGGTAAAGAAAAATATCTATTTTTTTATCTAATTTATCTATCAATTGGAAAAAAATGAAACAAAGAAAGAAACATATTTTAGTTTCTATTATTTAACATATTAGGAAAACATAAGGATTTATTATTTAATATTAATTTTGATTATATTTTATTTATGTTTTCTTTTTTAAAAAAACCAAAATTATGCAAGCAGGATTAACTGTTACAACTAAGCTAGGAAGCACCTTCGGGATTAATTCAAAGATTCCTCAGGCAACAACTCTATATAGATGGTACACATACAATATTATTTAATTTTTTTTTATTTTACTATAAACAATTAATTCATCTAATTTCAATCTTTGAAGGTATACTATTAACATTGAGAAGATAAACAACGTTCTTGCACAACGAACCCAAACTGGATCATCTTCAATAACCACGATGATCATACCTAAAGAAGATGACATTGTGTCTATCAGTGATGTGTATAACAAGATTGAAACAGTAAAAAACTTACTCATCATCTACCTTTTCTTTGTTTTAATGCAGAATATTTAAGTCATATATTGATAATTTCTATGTTTTACTTATTTTTTTCCCAAAAAAGAATTTTATAGATTAAAGCAAAAACTAAAATTACCAATTTGAGGTAGAAGTTTTGGTACATGTCGTGTGATAAATGTAACAAATTATCAGTGTATAATTTCCATGAGAAATTCAGCTGACACATGTAACGATGATAATTGCAATGCAGTACCAAGGTTTGTTTAACATTTTCTTATATATATATTTTTACTCATTGTTAGATAAAATTTTGTTCATTAATTTGTCTTAAAAATTATAAAACCTTTAAATCCAATTTGGACTTTAAAGTGTAATACAATTAGACTACTCGCTTTTTATCTGTCATAAGAGAACTAAAATATTTTTATATTTTGGTTCAATAAATTCATAACAACTAATTAATGAACCAAATAGTATATTTAATTGTTAGTAGATGAATAAACAAAGTTTTTAAATTTATTTTAAATATGAATTAAACTTTTATTGCAGATGCCACATTAATTGTGATTTATTTGATGACACATCTTCTATCAATGTGACTGTTTTTGGAAAACTGCTGAAACAATTATTGGCTGTACTGCTCTGCACCTCATGAGAACACAGAAAAGGTGTTGTTGTTAAATTGAATGAGTATATTAGTGTTTCAATACAATGATATTATGTAACAACACAAAATTATGATTAATATATTTGTTGCAGAGTGTTGTTTTAGAGTTTAAGAAAATCACTAGATAATTGGCGGATAATTCATTTCTATTTCAAATTTGCGGAGTACCTCATGGACATAACGATAACACACAGTGGAAGTTCACTGTTATATCTATTTATGATCCTACACCAGCAGCAATTCCATTGTTAACATACGATAAAACAGATAAAGAAACACATAGTTCATCACAGGATCCTTACCAAAGTTGTGCTGCCAAAGAGAAAGAAATTGATAAAGCTTCTATGAAGAATGAAGATAGCATAGAAACTGATGCAGACAATGACAAAAAAATACTGCTATGGATGTAATAAATGTTGTACAAAGTGAAACAAATGTTTCAGTTAAAGAACCCAACTTAAGAGTTGTAAAGCGTCGCCTCATTCTGGATCCAAAAGAATCTTAAGAAGATTGATCAAGTGATGCACAATCAATCATAGAAGATAGTTCTAAAGATGGTTTTGAAGATTTCGTCAAGCACACTGTCAAATTGGAAAGTAAAAACAAAAAGGGAAAAAGGGATTAACTCATAGATGACTTTCACTTTTACAAGCTCAAGTTGACTTCCAATATGGGTAACACTGTTGGCTCTTTTTGACTTTCTAATGATTTAGACATATTAATGAATTTATGGTTTTGTAATTACTTAATTGCAAATTGTAATAGACACATGAGCATTACAGGTTTTTCCTTATTGCTTGTCTATTAGTTTTTGCAATGAGTATAAAACAACTTTTAATTTCTGTACACTTGGAGTTATAATCTACTTTCTAATTTAGATGCATGTATTTTGACTTTTTTGATGCTCAGACAATATGCATAAATTTGTAATGAATTATGCAATAGTTATGTATGTATTATTATGAAGCCAATTTCAAACCTTTTTAATATTTTATGTTTGTGAATATTTTTGCAGCTTTCCATAATACACAATGAATTTTATCTATTTAATATAATTATGAATTTCATAATTGTTTACATAAATTTTCTGTTTTATGATTATAAAGAGTTAACTTTTGTTGAATAAAACATATGATTTTTTTAAATTTATGATTATTTCTCCAACTGATAATTGAAAATTGATTATCGAGAATGATATAATTTTTTTTGAATTTTTGCAAATTTTTTACACACTATTCACATAAGTAACCACTCACACGGAAACACTGTTGACAAAGCTACTGTTCACAAATTAAGGGCATTGTATTCAGCTACTGTGTCTGAAGTTTTTGAACAATCAATTTAACGGAACATCCATATTCAATATAGACAAAAAAAAACAAAAAACAAAAAAAATGAACCATTGGTGCCCTACTACTACATCGATAGTGAGGCACCAACGTAGGTGATTGTGGAATTAGGCCTTGTATGCAGTAAAAAGAAAGTACTGGATGTTTTTAAACTATAAAAACATCAGGTAAAAAGTACGAATGCTCGTTGCCTGGTGATGCAAGCTGGTTAGCCCCCCTCCCCACCCCACTCATCCATCACCATCCCCTTTCTCTGTGTATGATTTTGTATAAATTTTGTTTTCTTATCTTTCTTTTAAGTTTCATTTTTTGAATGCATATTTTTTTGAGCAGGATAATGGTCGAGCTTAGTCGGAAGAGAGACTGCAAAGCAAAAAAATAAAATAAAATAAATAGTTGGTGCCCCACCACCACCTCGATAGTGTGACACCAACGGTACATAATGGTGAAATTAAGCATTGCGTGCAACAAAAAGAATGTACTGATAGGGGTAGTTATTGTAGGAAATAGTGTGGTGCCTTTGTGATTTCACTACGAGGAGATATGTGGATAATACTAAAAATAAAAAAACTTAAAATTAAATAAAGCTAAAAGCCACCAACCTTGTTCTCCTTCTTTTCTTCTTGTTTGATCAACTGTTTCCCTTTCCATTGTTTAAACTATTGTTTTAAACTATTGGTTCCTATTCAAGTGTATATTCTTTATAAATAAATAAACATTAACTTTCTTTAGTTTATTTTTGTTCGTACTTTTTTTATTAATACTTTTTTATTAATCTATAAATCACTCAAGGTTTTGTTTTTATATTGTTTAACTAATGTACATGGCACGGTAAAAAAATATACGTGAAAATAGTATATTGGAAATAAATAAAAGGGGTTTGACCTAAAAGTTAGCTATAGTTATAGAAGCTTGAATAGAAGTAGTAGTAGACATAATGATTGTTGAAGACAGCTTTTCCATGCCTCTATATATGTAGTGCTTACACTGATGAAAGCCTATTTGCTGTGGATAGGGTTGGAATAGGGAGAATCATTGTGTTACAGAGAGTTTCTTTGTCAAGAACATGACACCTATTTTCCTATTGATGAATTGAATAATGAGAAGACAAAAGCCACAAAACTTTATTCGGCTATAGAAAAGTCATGTTCCTGTTAACTCAATAAAACCTAATCTAAATAGGAATAGTATCCTAATTAAAATAAAACTAAATAATAAATAAAAATAATAAAACTAAAATATGAAAAATAAACAAGAAAAATATCACATGCTTCAACACTCCTCCTTGAGATTTTTCTTATGTAAACCCAACTTGTTGCGCAAGAGTTCAAATTGTCCTCATGGTAATGCCTTTGTGAGAATATCTGCAAGCTGAGATTCTAAACTACAATGAGTAAGCTTGATTTCAGCATCTTTTTCAGCTTTTCTCAACAAATGATACTTGACTTTAATGTGTTTTGTTCTCCCATGATATACCGGATTGGAAGCGATAGCAATAGTAGATTTGTTATCACAAAATAATTATGTAGGACCTTCTTGCTCAAATTCCAATCACCAAGCAATTTACGAAGCCATATGATTTGCAGCTGCTGCTCTTGAAATATATTCTGCTTCAGCAGTAGATTGTGCTACAACCTCTTGTTTCTTTGAATTCCAAGAAAAAACTCCAGAACCAAGAGAAAAAACATAGCAAGAAGTGCTTTTTGAATCATCAACACAAAGAGAAAGAATAACTTGCTTAGAATTTTCACCAACCTTCACATACAAAGTAGCTTCATTAACGCTCATCCTAAATCCTTGTCGAGTCAAATAAGAATCAACTTTGCTATACCAAGCTCGTGGTGCTTGCTTTAGTCCATAAAGAGCTTTCTTCATAAGATACACTTTGTCTTCGTTTCCTTCCTCTATAAACCCTTCAGGTTGATTTACATAGATCTCCTCCTCAAGTTCACCATTTAAAAAAGCCGACTTAGCGTCCAAGTGAAATATTTTCCACCCCAAGTGTGCAGCTAAAGCAATAATCAATTTTATAGTATCATGTCATGCAACTGGCACAAAAGTTTCTCCATAATCAACTCCAGACTATTGTGCATAGCCTTTGACTACCAATCTTGCCTTATATTTATTTAAAGAACCATCTGAATTATACTTCACTCTAAACACCCATTTGACACCAATAATATTCTTACCTTTAGGTTTATCAACTAGCTCCCACGTACCAAAAATTTTCAGATCTTTAACAGAAGGTTTTCTACTTGACCAAGCTTCATAAGGAATCTTGCCCTCTACAGCCCTCGTAGGTAGTCTGTTAAGCAAGTAAACAGTATGAAAAGCAGCTTTAGCCTAAAAATTCTTTGGTAATCTCTTTCCAAAAAGCAAACATCTAGCCATCTCCATCACAGTTCTATTCTTTCTTTCATATACTCCATTTTGCTGTGGAGTATATGCAATGGAAAATTGATGTTGAATCCCAAAATCTTCACAAAACTTGTCAAATTGCTTGGAGGTATATTCAGTTCCATTATCAGACCTCAAAGTCTTGAGCTTGCATCCACTTTGTGTTTCAACCAAATTAACAAACTTCTTAAAGATATCCAAAACTTGAGATTTATCATTCAGCAAATAAATCCAAGTCATCCTTGTAAAATCATCAATAAAAAGAATAAAATATTTATTATTCCTAAAAAAGATAGTGCGCATAGGACCACAAACGTCAGTGTGCATTAGTTCAAGCTTTTCCTTAGCTCTAAAAACACTACCTTTAGAAAAAGATAGCCTATGCATCTTTCCTTGTTGGCAGATTTCACATATTTCATCAATAGAGTCAAAACTTGAAAAATTTTCAACCATATTTGAAGAATACAAAAACTTCAAACCCTTGTCATGAAAATGACCAAAACGTTGATGTCATTTTTTATGCTCTTCAGTTTTGACATTTAAGGCATAATGATGTAGAGAATCATCAGTTAGAAAAAAAGCATTGTCAACCATGTTGACCTTAGCAATTTCTGTACCTTGTGGGTCATAAATGGTACAAATATAATTTTTAAATGTCACAGAAAATTTATTATGCAGCAATTGAGCAATACTAAGCAGGTTTTGAGATAATTTTGGAACAAATAAAACATTTGCAATTTCCTTCTTTCCTAATTTAGTATGCATGGTAACAATACCTTTTCCTTCAGATAGTACAGTCTCTCCATGTCCAAGGACAATCTTTGTCCTAGAAGATTTGTCGATGTGACTAAACAGGCTGATGTCTTTTTCCATATGCGAGGTGCATCCACTATCAATTACCCATGAATTTAACTCTTTTTCGTCGTCAATATGAGAAGCCATAAATAAATATTCTGAATCTTCTTTTTGATCTTCTACCCGATTTGCTTGCTGAGATTGATTCTGCTTGGCACGACAATACTTTTAAGATGACCATCCTTGTTACAGTAATCACAATGAAAAAATTGCTTCATTTTTTTCCAAAAATTTTTCTTAATATGATTATCTTTTTTGCAATAATTACAAGGAGGAAATTTACCTCTCTTTGATGCTCCTCCTTTTTCCTTACTCTCTTGATCTTCAATTACCTTTTTATCATTCTTAGCAGTAGGTTTCGTGCCTTTAAATTTGGTATAAAGGGCACCTTCAACATGCTCTTCACTATAGATAAAACTCCTTTGCTCATGGGCTTGTAATTTACTGATTCATTATGCGACAAAAAGTGTGGTCAAGTCACATGACTCTTCGATTGCTGCAATTTTTGCTTCAAACTTGTCAGGAACACTCACCATTATTTTTTCTACAACTCTTTGATTTGAAAATTTTTCATCAAATAGTCTAATTTGATTCACAATAAACATTAATTTGGTTTTGTAGTCCTTCACAAAGTCTGAATCCTTCATCTTTAACATCTCAAACTCCCTTTTGAGTGTTAATAATTTGACAGCCTTCATTCTTATGTTTCCTTCAAATTCCTCCTTTAATTTATCCCAAGCTTTCTTGGCTGTATCACAGTCAATAATTCTAGAAAAAATAGAATCTGACAAGGCAGCATGAATACAAGATAAGGCCTTAGGTTTCTTTGACTTCTCCTCCTCATGTTGCCTAATTTGATTAAAAGTTGGATTTCCTACCAACGGTGCAAGGTCATCATCACTCAAAATAGATTCTCATAGGCCAAGTGCTTTGAGATAGGATTGCATCTTAACAACCCAAAATTGAAAGTTTTCACCATTAAATTGTGGAGGGGAGGAACACCAAAACTAGAAGACATATTGAAAAAAAAAAATTCAAAACTTCTCTCAAACAAAATTTTTCCTCTCAAATAAAAAAAAAGGCAAAATTTTTTTTCAAATAGAATAAAACACAATC
This sequence comes from Rhamnella rubrinervis, assembly GCA_007844105.2. NCBI lineage: Eukaryota > Viridiplantae > Streptophyta > Magnoliopsida > Rosales > Rhamnaceae > Rhamnella > Rhamnella rubrinervis. Next base: position 1,484,466 of record CM017582.2, read on the forward strand.
TCTTTAAATCTAAAGACTCTGATACCACTGTTGAAAAAAGAATTATGGAAGACAAAAAAAACCTCAAAATTTTATGAATAATGAGGAAGAAAAAAAAATGAGAGATAATGTAGAAGAGAGAAAAACAAAAGCCACAAAACTTTATTCGGCTGCTATAGAAAAGTCACGCACGCTCACAAATATATCAGCTGCTGTGGTTCCTTTTATAGGACTTAACTCAATAAAACCTAATCTAAATAGGAATAGTATCCTAATTAAAATAAAACTAAATAATAAATAAAAATAATAAAACTAAAATCTGAAAATAAAACAAGAAAAATATCACACGTTTCAACAGAGTTATTTATCAGATCATGTTGAATCACATTCTGCATATTTTGATCCAAGATTGAAATTTCACAGATAAGAAATTGATAGTATAGATGGAATTTTTTTTTTAAGTTTTAATTTATATGCTATATTTTGATTTCATATTCTTTTATTCATTTTCTGAAATCAGTTTTTTCAATTTTTGTATGTTTACTATTTGGGTACAATTTAGATTTGGTTATTTTGATAAATGTAATACTCTAATTTTTTTTTCCATTATGGTAGTAACTACAGATACTTTCGGTGAAATTTTTTTATTATAGGTAGACTTTAAAATTATGGGCTGCTGATATGGTTCATTTTTTAATATATATATATATATATATATGTGAAGAAAGGGAATGGGACCCATCGCATTCCCTCTTTCAAGAACTTGTACAATCATCCAAAAGTAAACTAATAATTCTAGTTGCAAAAAAGAATGTAACCATGAAGCAGGACATTAGAGTTTGGAGAGTTGTAGTGAAAGGCATTCGTGTGTACATGCATGTATGTGTAGCAGCTAGGCCAAGTCGAAAGCCTACATACCATAATTAATATTATTGGGTACAGGTTAATAATTTATGAAAAATGTGATTAGGGAGGAAGTAAATAAAAATTAGTGATTCACATTGATTTTCCACCAACTCCCAAATGTAACACAAGATCACATATATGAGAACATATTTCACAAAAAGAGAGTCGTGGTGCAAAGAAAGGATTGCAACACTTATTTTCTTTGTCAAAACAAAAAAAAAAGTTACATTTATATATATATATATATATATATATATATATATGTCTGCAGTTGTTACATTTATATATATATATATATATATATATATATATGCCTGCAGTTTTAAATTATACTTGAATATTACATATATATACAGTATACTGGAATCAGTAATTAAGTAGTGTATATATATATATATAGTACTATATGCGCGTCTGTGTGGTGTATGAAAATTGACAGAAGGCCAAAAGCTGTGGATATAAGTGTAGCGCTCGGCTTAATTAAATTTGTGGTTCTAGGATTGATCATTCCCTAGACGAAGAATACTGTATGGTTTAGCTTTAGGATGTGTCCCCAAGCATAAGCATGCAATCAAAAGACAAACTCAGAGAGAGATCAAAAGTTAAAAATTAAAACCAGCGCTGCAAATTGTAACGCATGCATTTTCACTATTGGTATATTTATCTTCAGCAGTACTAATTATATGCTAGCTATTGTAAATCTCAATAGGCATGAGACATATATGAAAACTTTATATAGAGGACAAACTATTTTAACTAACCATGCAGCAGCTGTTAGCCACTATAGATATATAATGCTATCAAATTAGAAATACACAAATTGTACGTAAAAGATTTTCACATCTCAAATGTCTCTGTGAATCCAAATTTTTAAATCCTATCTTTAATCAAAATGAATCAAAATTTTAAAAATTAATAACTTTCAGTTATAAGATTAGTATTTGAAAAGTTGTATAAACTATTACTACCAAAGCCAAAAAAAAAAATTGCAGGAAATTAGAACAGAATTCAAAGCTTAAATAATTTATATTTGAGAACAATAATATCATAATAGATTAAAAAGGATCCATTTGCTTACTAAGATTTAGTAGTAGTTGTCCCCTATAAAATGGATTACTTTAACCAACAACTTCATATTACAACCAGCAAGACATGTTGGCATCAACAATACTACACATATATCTACAAAATAATAATAATAATAATAATAATATTACACATATAATATAAATTTTAATACAACTTCAAATCTAGAAGAATAGATAGATATGAAATTCACTAATATTTAACATGCACAAGATATTTATGAAAGATGTTAACTCATGAGTTGCCCCCCACCATGCCCGTGCCATGGCATGGGAATTGGGGGGTGTGTGGGCATCCATGGTGCGACAACAGTTGGCGGGTGAATCCATGGTGCGACAACAGTTGGCGGTCACCCGTTAACGGCGGCTGCCATCGGCGGAATTCCAAAAATCCAGCGACGGTGGAATTTTCATAATTGATAAATACATAAAATAAATCAGAAAAAAAAGAGGAAGAAATATTGTTTATCTAAGTTTTTTTTGTCATATTTTTTCATGATTTCTAATATAGAGGAATCCACATTGATAGATGTTCTATTTTAGCAAGTGATGAAGTGTGTGCAATAAACTTTTTCATTCTCTTATTATAATATGTAGCAGCTTAAACTTACATAAAAAATGGAAGTTGCTTTACCCGAACTACTTCTTGAAGCCATATACATGGTAGATTTCTAATTAAGCAGCTCAAATCTACATAAATGACAAAATTTACTTTCGATCAGCCACTTGTTAATACAATCTGTATGAAATTTGTGTGAGTATGGCATGAAGGTGACTTCAAAACCGATCAGAAAATTTTCGCACCAAATACAACACCCATATTGGTTTGAACCATCTTCAACCTTCGCTTTTTGTAATATTTCAATACATTGTTCACTGGCTCCTTCTAGTTGTACACACTCTTCTTCTTCTTCGTTTGTGTCGTCCTCGTCATCAGTCAATTCTTGGGCTTCCATAAAAATTTTGATGTCAATTTCCATTCTTAATACTTTGCGATCTGTAAATTTTCTATCCGTCCACATTGTTTCGGCACAATTCAATATTTTATTCACCGTATTTGGATCAACAGTATCAAGACCAACACTGAAAAGCATGTCTTGTATGGCTGCAAACTTATGAGCTTCATCATCCATGACAACATTGTATAATAAACTTATCTCTTCATTAAACATGTAAATATTTTCATTATCATCTTGCATCGGACTCGCAGTCGTCATACGTAAGAGATGAAACCATTACGTTCACAATAAAGAAAAACTTATGAGATGGTAAATATTGATCTTCATAATCTATATAATCTATAGGCCACACAACACAACGAGACTCCATGATACATCTAATATTAGTGAAAAAAAAAAAAAAGAGTTGTATAAATATATTGAAGAAATAGTGTGCGACAGACTATGAAGTTGATGTATAAATATAATATATATATATATATATATATATATATATATAAAACTTTACAAAAGCAACAAATGGAACTAAATAACAAAAAGTGTATGAGGAAATAGAACACAGAGTTGTAGCGAAATATTGAAGAAGAGTGAAGAGCCAGCTGTCTTTTAACATGTTATGAAAATAGTTTAATAAACAAGGTGAGTTACAATTAAATGAAATTAAATAGCTTCACCTAAAGTACAATTATGGCTGTCAAAATCATACTTGATTGACCAATGTTGATCTGCTGCACACTTTTATCTGAGAAGAATAATAATGATAGAATTTTTATCAAAATTAAAATTAATGGTGATAAGATTTTTCAAATCTATTATTATTTATACTATAAAAAGTGATAATAATATAGGTGGGAATTATTTATCATAACTACCAAAATTAAAAAGAACATAAGAAAAAAATTAAGCTAATAACAAACCATAAATAAATAAATAAATAAATAAATTAACAGTAAACTTCAGAGCAATTATTCCAAAAAAATTTATTTCCTCAGCATATTAGAGTGATTAAAAAAAAGCATAATTATTATTTGTTAATCCATATTCCTTCTACGCGACGCTTGACCATGTCCATGCAATAATATAACCTTCCTTCTAAATTAAGCATAATTTATTCTTTATAAATTCTTACAAATATTTCATATAGTGCACATTTACTCTCTTCTCAAATATAATTTTATAAAATATATCAATTTAATTAACCATTTTATACGCATCACATACAATCATCACAAAAAACAAAAGAAAAATAGAATTATTAGTTTCATTTTTAAATCAAAATTTATTTATTTTTAAAATTTAAAATATTAAATAAAATTATTATATTGAACAAAAAAAAATCAAAATTTCAATTATTATTTTTGAAAACCACATGCAACACGTGGCATGATCTAGTGTGTGTATATATATATATATATATTTATATAGATGATTAGGTATTTAGCCTACACTCCTTAGAGAAAATTATCACTTCGGACGAGATGCTTCTAAGGCCAAGTCAGACTTGTTTGGTTTAGTATTTCTTTATATCTTGTGATTATTATTATAGAAAATACTGTTCTACCTTTTATATATTTATTTATTATTGGTCTAGAGGTAAGAAAGCCAATCAAACTCTTACACTCGTTTACGAGAGTTGCGGTTCGTATCTTAGCAAGTTAATGTTAAGACCCCGTGTGTACTCAGTCTTGCTAAATAGTAGGTGGAGGGGGAACTGTTAGAAGAATAAACTTGATGCTCTAGACTCTTATAATAGTAACAAGGTCATATCTCATAACAGAATCATGAGCTAATGATTTTTACATTAAGGCCAATCTTTATTTGTCAAAAAAAAAAAAGTATACTTACCTCTTTTCTTTTCCAAAAAAAAGGAAAGAAATTACCACTTTATCCAATTCATTCCTAAAACGTGTTTTCACGCAACTCTTCTAGCTAAACTGTGGAAAACAAGCTCTTTTGGCTATTTCATCACGAGGTGGAAATTTAATCGTTGTCCTCTTGGATGGAATGTTACTACTTTTTAGTCGAGTAAGAGATGTTAGCTCTAAAATTGTTCTCATTAGTTTATTATGTTATAGAATTCAAACCTACTCAATTAAATACACAACAAAGGAAAAATTAAAGTCGAATATTGAAAATTCTTATCAAAAGGTCATGGTCTTAGTTACCAATTTACACAAAAGGTCATATGTAGTGTAGGTAATTGTTGAGAAAAACTAACTGATAAAAGCGAGAAAATATGGCGTTTTGTATTGACTTCATGGTCATTCAGCTGTTCTTATTAGACTTAATTTTGGAACGAAGAAGAGTATTAAGGCAAGTTCTTCATGGATACCCAGACAAAGGCAACATTCATGGTTGCTGCAATCTTCCTCTGCTTATTTCTCCAAGTCGGTGTCTCTTTCAGAGCTAATACCATCTTTACAAACCAATTCCTCTCTGGCAATGAAACTGTTATCTCAGCAGTTGGGGTCTTCGAACTAGGATTCTTTAAGCCAGGTAATTCTTCAAACTACTATATAGGCATTTGGTATAAAAAGGATCTTTGCAGACCGTAGTTTAGGTGGCTAATAGAGAGAAACCAGTCTCTGATAGATTCTCTTCAGTGTTAACAATCTCACATGGCAATTTAGCTCTCTTCAAAGAGTCCCACATTCTAATTTGGTCCACCAACTTGAATTCCACTACCTTAAGCTCTGTAATTGTTGTTCTTTGAGATGATGACAACCTTATTTTAACCAATAGGTCTAAGTAAGTTTTATGGCAAAGTTTTGATAATCCAACCCACACTTCATTACCTGAGACTAAACTTGCATACAAAAACATTACTAAAATAAAACGACGTCTAATTTCATGAAAGAACAAGGATGATCCAGCACCAGGCCTTTACTCTCTTGAGCTAGACACATCTAACAACTCCTATAGACTACTGTGGAACAGGTCTAAGATTTATTGGACCAGTGGACCTTGAAATGGCAAGTATTTCGATAATCTCCCTAAGATGGGCTAGAATAAGGTTTTCAATTTTAAATATGTCATTGATAAAGTTTACGAATTCAAATTTGTTGTTGACGTGAATGAAAGCTGTTTTGTTTACTATGTTGTAGATAATAACACTAGATATCGACATTCAGTGTTGGATGTTACTGGACAGATGAAGCAACTAAATTGGTTGAATACCGGTAGTCGATGGGGCGTGTTTTGGACACAACCAATATAGAAATATCAAGTGTATGCTTTTTGTGGAGCATTTGGAAGCTGCAATGAAAAGTCCATGCCCTATTGCAATTGTTTGAAGAGGTTTGTACCAAAGTTAGAGAGTAATTGGAATTTGGAAGATTATTCTGGTGAGTGCCAAATGAAAACCAAATTGATGTGTGGGAACAATATCAGTACTAATGGTAAGAAGGATAAATTCTTTCCAATCTCTAGCATGTCATTGCCTGAAGATGCAGAATCTATAAAAGCAGAGAGTGCTGTGGAATGTGTTTTAACCTGCTTGAATGATTGCTCTTGCACCGCTTACGCTTTTGATGGCAATAACTGTTCAATTTGAATCACAGGTCTCTTAGTCTTGAAACAAACCACAGAAGAAAAAAGCACAGGAAAAAATCTTTATGTTCGACTAGCAGCTTTAGAGTTAAGGAGTTCCAAGGAAAATAATAGGATAGGTATTGGTGTTGTTGTAGGTGGAGTTGCTGGGTTTACAGTTTTGATTGGCCTGATTGTGTTAGTAATTTGGACAAAAAGATGGAATATAATGGGGCATGGAAAAGCAGTATTGAAGGGTTCCTTTATGGCCTTTGATTACAGATACCTTCAAAATGCAACAAAGAACTTCTCAGAGAAATTAGGAGGATGAGGGTTTGGTTTAGTTTTCAAATGTACATTAACTGACTCAACTGTCATTACAGTGAAGTAACTTCAAAGTCTTAACCAAGGAGAGAAGCAATTTCATGCAGAGGTTAGCACAATTGGGACAATACAACATATTGATCTTGTTCAACTTCGTGGGTTTTGCTCTGGAGGTGCCAAAAGATTGTTAGTCTATGATTATATGTCAAATGGCTCTTTAGATAGTCACCTTTTTCACAAAAAGAACTTGAGTTTTTTGAAGTGGGAAACCAGGTATCAAATTGCTCTTGGAACTACAAGAGGGTTGCTTTATCTCCATGAGAAATGCAGAGATTGCATTGTCCACTATGACATTAAGCCAGACAATATTCTCTTAGATGCTGAATTTTGTCCAAAAGTGGCAGGTTTTGGCATGACCAAACTCGTTGGGAGGGATTTCAGCTGGGTGTTGACGACTATGAGAGGGACAAGAGGTTATCTTGCACCTGAGTGGATTTTAGGAGCAGCGATAATAGCCAAAGCTAATGTCTACAACTATGGAATGATGCTTTTTGAATTTGTATCAGGAAGAAGAAACTCAGAGTATTATGTAGAAAGTGAACTAAGTTTCTTCTCGGCGTATGCTGCAAATGTAATAATTGAAGGCCATGATGTCTTCAGCCTATTAGACGAGAGGTTAGAGGGGGAAGCTGATGAAGAAGAGCTGATTAGACTTTGTATTATAGCATGTTGGTGCATCCAAGGTAATGAAGCTCACAGGCCATCCATGGGTCTCATAATTCAAATCCTTGAGGGGATTATAAATGTGAACTTGCCACCATTTCCAAGACTTCTGCAGGTGTTAGATGACAACCCAGATGACATTGGCTCGCTTTCAGAAAGTTCACAAGAATGAAGTGTCATGTCTAATGCTTCCTTAGGAGTACAAAGCATATAAACGCTGCCATTCTTTAGACTTTTATATGACCTTATAAATCAGCCCGAGTTATGTCATGATATGTTTATGAATTAGCTTGTTCGGAACTAAAAACTTGATGATCCAATTAATTTAAGAAAGTGCAATGACTTAGTCCGAAAGGATTAGGCAAGTGATTTATAATAAACTTGTATGAAAATTCTAGTGATGCTGCATATAGTAAACTCTATCCATCTTAATAGAACTATTTATGTGTGGACTTCCTTGTGCTTAGATGAGGACCAAACTGCTCTTCAGTCTTTGAAGTCCCTATTCAAATAAAACGAGCTGAAGACTAAAACCATGGCCTTGGATGGTTAGCATGGGTGATCCTTCATCTTATGCACCTCAATTCCATGTTTGAAAGTTCATAGTCAAAACAAATTAATGAAGAATACAAAACTAAAATTAAAGAAAAGAAAAGACAATCACAAAGGCAAAAGCCTAGTATTTAAATTGGTATTATTAATTAAATAGTACAAAACTTAGCCAACAAATTCCATGAATTGAAAATGAATCTGTCAGTCCCGTGAGAGCACCTTTAGTATTTTAAGATTCAAGTAAAATTGGAATTTGTAAGTTTTATTAGACTGGTTTATATATAGGCATCAATTGAATATATAAGGACATTTACATATTATATATAAATTCAATGAATCTCCAAAGTAAATTTTTTATAGACAGACCACTAAAAGAAGCCAAATACTTGACATAAAATTAGAGTTCATGAGAAAGCAAGACAGACATAAGAAAGAACAAGTGAAAGAAATTAAGCAGCAAGACAGTGTTGACCTAGAATTTGAAGCAAAAATTCATGAGCAAGATGCATATGCAGAGAGTCAAATTTGGGCCATTGGGTGTTGGAAGTCATGCATGCATGGTGACGTAACTCAGAGCTGTAGTGTTACTCAAATCTAGATAATACAGATTTACTTTGAATTAGAGTTCATATTAGTGTACTATTTTTAATCAGTATAAAGCTTATAAAGCGAGTTTGTATCAGTCATAGCTCTTTCGTGGTGGAAAGGAATGGCCCTGTTCATAATTCCAATTGGGGCACAAGTCCATGGAGTATTCATACCCATTAATAATGTACTTGTAAGTTAACCTAACAATGATATATATATATATAGATACATATATGTATATACATATATATATACATATATGTATATACATATATATATATATACATATATATATGTGTGTGTGTTGGTTATGTGACTCATCTGTATGCATGAGGGTAGTTGATTGAGTGGAATTCAGATCCGCACCCCAAGTAGGCACATTCTTGAACCATTTAAATATATATAAATTTATTGCTTTCTTTTTTTATTTACTATTTCTGTTTGCAAAACCATGTGACATGTAGCATAGTAAAGCCTTTCGAAAACACTTTTTTTGGAAAAAGAAAAACAGAATCGCAGAAGTATAAATTGGTAAACCCTCAAAATTATGGTAAGAGAATGAAAAAATTGGTTTATTATAAAACTTGCGCAAGAAGCAAAACCCACTCTGCTAACAAATTTTGTATAAAACACAAACTGAAAACTTACGCAAAAAACAAACTTGCGTCTACTATATATATATATATATATATATATTAGGGATGGCTGTTAAATAATAAAACCTAGTAATAATATGAAAGAAATCCAATGTGACAAAAAAAAATGACCACAGTAAATAACAATAATAAAGCTATATAAAAAGATGAATTCTAAAAATAAGCCTAAAAGGTAAATAAAGATAAATCTAAAAGTTTAGATAAGAAGTATATTACACGTCTCAATACTTCACCATGAGATTGAGCAGACCCAACAAGTTGAGTAAAAGTTTAAATTGTCCATACAGTAGAATTTTTGTGAGAATATCTACAAGTCAAAGATTCTGAACTATAATGGATGTGTTCAATCTCACTATTCTTTTCAATTTCCATCAACAAATAAAATTTAACTTTGATGTGCTTTATTCTATCAGGTTGTATAGGATTGCCGATGTCAATAACAGACTTGTTATCACAAAATAATTTTGCAGGATCCTGTTGAAATCCTAAATCCCAAATCCCCAAGCAATTTGTGAAGCCATATTACTTAATTTATAGCTGTTGCTCCTTAAAAAATATTATGCTTTAACGATGAATTATGTTACAGCTTCTTGTGTTTTCTTCTTCTTTTGTAGTTCCTTTGCAAGGAGCAAATATCTAGCCACCTCCATTATGGTTCTATTTTTCCTTTCGGATACAACATGGTTGTGGCGTATACAATATGGAGAAATGATGCTGAATTTCCATATCTTCACAAAATTTGTCAAATTGCTTGGAGATATAATCTTGCTCTTGCATCCACTTTGCATTCAACAAATCTAGATAATTCAGATTTGGTTTGAATTAGAGCTCACGTTAGTGTACTACTTTCAATCTTTATAAAACTTATAAGGTGGATTTGTATTAGCCATAGGCAGCTACAAAAAAGGGAAAACGACCCTGTTTACAATTCCAAGAGTACGAAACAAGTATAACATGGAACATACATACATAGCCATTAATGATGTATTTGTAAGTTTACGAAATGATGATATATATGACATGTAACATAGCATAGCCTCTTGAAAATATTTTGAAAGGAACGACATGGTGTTTATGCAAAAATTTATAGAATCGAAATTGATGCATAAACGGTCGAAATTGGTACCCGATCTCACAATTAGCGTGCAAAAAAGAAAAAAGAACGTCAGCAGCCTTAGACTAGTAGGACTACTCGCCTAAAGATCCTCTGACGCTCAAGCCAGTCTAGTTTGTTAGAGATAATGTAGACTGAGAATGAGAGATGCGATATATACGTATCATCGTTGGATATTATATTTATAAGGCTTAAAGACTAAAGTTTATGAAACCTAACTGTATCGATTTATTTGGTAATCCTTGGTAATTTCCATATATGTCTATTATTCATAATTAACTGTATCTCTATAATCAATTATGAATAATTAAATACTATCCAATGTATGATTTTTGTCCACACACATGACATATCACAAACATGTTGTGGATTAAAACTCTTGATTTCTTCTCCTCGCTCATGAATTTAATAAGAGTATGTACTTTCAAGGACATGAAAGTAATTTTCATGAACGGCGATAACAACCAAATTAGGCAGATGTTTACGGTTATGGAATGATGCCTTTTGAATTGAGAAACTCGGAGTAGTATATAAAGAGTGAACTAAGTTTCTTCCCTATCTATGCAGCAAGTGTAATAATTGAAGGCGGTGAGGAAAAGCCGATGAAGAAGAGCTCACTAGACTGTGCAGCTTATTGGTGCTTACAAGGTGATGAAGCTCGTAGCCGATCCTGAGCATGTAGGAGTAGCGCGACCGCACAGGACCTCCCAAAATATAGGGGCACTCAGAGACATATTGGCTATATATATATATATATATATATATATATATATATATAAGTATATATTTATATCGTAAAAGTTTTATTTATTAGAAAATATTTATTTTCTAAGTTAAAAGGTATAAAAAAATTAGAGATAATAAATATAAAAAATTATATGTATTAAATAATTATTATATTTTAATACATTAAAATTGATTATTTATTATATGTTTATAATTTATAATCTAGAATGTAATTAAATATTATATAAACTTAAGAGACTCATCATTAAAAAAAAAAACTTACCCTCTTTCACCTATGCTATGTAACTAAAAAAAATAATTAATCAAAAGATAATTTTTTTAAAATTTATTGCGACAAAATATTTATTAGCGAAAAGATAACTTTTATGTGTTTTTAAAATATTTATTACCTAAAAAAAAGAAACTAACATATTACCGAATTTGGCTTTTAACCTTTTTTATTTATAAATAAATGTAATCCCCCACCCTAATTTCCAAAAAATAAAAAATAAACAAACTTACTGTTATCTAAGCCAACGCGGAGGCTCATCAACTCTGCTTCCTTCCTTCAAAGTTGGAGTCTGGTTTTCTCTCTGCAAGCTCACACCAAGCCAGCATGCGGAGACTCGCACGTGCAAATAAGCATTTGCTCACTGCCCGAAATGCCATTGCCAATCCTAGACCTTTGGTGGGATATTGCACCTCGCAAACCCCGACATCGGAGACATCAATCGCCTTGCAAAACCCGAAGCCGGAGAAATCAGTCACCAACGTCCTGTTCCCGAAGAATTCAATCACCGATAAATTCTCCGAAATTCTCGAGCACAGAAACTGGAAGAATCTCCTGAACGACTCCGATTTACTAAAGGAGTTGAACCCAAAGCTTGTTTGTCGAGTCATCTACGCGGTCACTGGATATGATCGCAATGTCGCAGATCCCAAACTCCTCCTTGACTTCTTACTATGGTCCGAAGAAAAGGTTGGTGCTTTATGGGATTTCGATGTGCTTTCCCTTATTGCTGTTGGACTCTGTAATTCCAAGTTTTATGGGGATGCCTTAGATATTATTGATCGTATGATAAGAATTTCTAACTACCCATATGCTGTTTTGGGTTGTATTGGTAGCGCTTATTTAGGGTTGAAAGCTCTAATCCTGTGGTGTTTGAGATGTTGGTTGATAGCTATAGGAAAATGGGGTTGTTAGCTGAAGCTGTCACTGTGTTTTTGACTATCAAAAATGCTGAATTTGTGCCAACTTCGTCGTTTTGTAATACATTGTTGAGAGACTTGTTGAAGACGGACAAAATGGAACTGTTCTGGAAGGTTTTCGATAGAATATCTGATATGGAGCTAACCTTTGATGTTTATACTTACTCCTATGTGATCAATGCATATGCGAAGGCTGGAAATGTTGATGAGGTAAAAAAGGTCCTTTTGGAAATGGAAGAAAAGGGTTTCCCTCCAAATGTGGATACTTACAATATGGTTATCCATGGTTTGTGTAGAGCAGGGCATGTTGATGAGGCAGTTGAGATAAAAAGGTCAATGATTGAGCAAGGTTTGGTTCCTGACAACTATACTTATTCAACTCTTGTCAATGGGTATTGTATGGGAAAGAGATTGGAAGATGCAAAATTGGTACTGTGGGAAATGTTTGATGCAGGCCTGAAGCCTGATGGAGTTTCCTACAATTCTCTGATCGATGGATTTATAAAGCAAGGTAATGTAGAGGAGGCTCTTAAAATGAAGAGTAAAATGGTTAGTCATTTCATAGAGATGGATCTGAATGTACAAAACACGCTTCTTAATGGGGTTTGTAAGGCTGGTATGATGGAGAAGGCCAGAGAAATTGTCACTGAGATGATCAATACGGATGCAAATCCTGATTCAAGAACTTATAATTTATTGATTGAGGGATATTATCGGAAACATGATATGGTTCGTGCTTTTCAAATGCTTGATGAGATGAAGAAGAGGAGTCTTGCACCCACTATCCACACTTACAGTGCGATAATCAATGGGCTTTCCGGAAACTTTGGTCAGGCCAATGCTGCTTTTGGAGAAATGATAAAAGAAGGCTTGGAACCAAATGCATTTATCTACACAATTATTTCAGCTCATGCGAAGGAAGGTAAACTAGAAGAAGCAAGAAGGATTTTTGAGAGTTTGACGGAACAAGGGATTTTTCAAGATGTTTTCTGCTACAATTCTCTTATAATTAGTCTGTGCTAAAGTCGTAAGATGGATGCTGCAAGGACTTACCTGGATGACATGTTGGAAAGTGGATTACAGCCGGATGCACATACTTATGGAGCTTTTGTACATGGATATAGTGAGGCAGGGAAGATGCAGATGGCTGACAGGTATTTCAATGAGATGCTTGTTTCTGGTCTGGAGCCTAATGATATTATCTATGCAGATTTGATTCTTGGGCACTTTAAAAAAGGGAACATAACAGAAGCTTTTTCAGCATTTATATGTATGCTTGCACGTGGAATTCTTCCGGATAATAAGACGTTCAGTGTTGTTATCATTGGAATGTTAAAGAATGGGAAAATGCAAGAAGCTCTGAGGATCTTCTATGAACTATGTGGGAAGGGATTGCTTCCTGATGTTGATACTTGCAATGCTCTCATGGTGGGCTTGTATAAACAAGGTGATGCTGAGAAGGCAATTCAACTGTACGAAGATATGTGCATGAAGGGCATAAATCCTAATGTTGTGACTTATGATAATTTAATTTCTTTTCTCTGCAAGGCTGATGCTGTTGAGGCTGAAGATATGGAGGAAGCAGAAAGGCTGTTTTTGGAAATGCAGGCTAGAAATATTGAACCAACCACCGTAACTTATACATCGCTTCTACAAGGTTTCAATGCAACAGGAAATACTCGTCGAGTTTTTGCACTGTTTAAAGAGATGATGGCTAAGGGGATTGAACCCGACCAACTTGCATTTCATGTGATTTTTGATTCTCTCCTTAGAGAAGGAAAAACAGTAGAAGCATTCAAGTTAGGCTGTGCTTTGTCAGCAGGACAGGACATAAGTTTTAAGTATGAAGAAGAAGAAATAGGTACATATTTAGTTTAGAACACCATATATATATATATATATATATATATATAGGGGTAGCCTTTAAAGTACTCATGAAATTTGAATTTTTTTAGATTTGTCACATGTTTATTTATTTATTTATTTTGGAAAACTTATCTCCATGTTTATTCTATTTGCAGTATCGCACCCTCACATTTTCTTGAAAAGAAAAAAAAATACATAATTTAATTTAAAACACTTGGAATAATAGTTCTTAATCACAGTGGCTGCAGGGGATGTTATAATACAACTGTCGCTGGTGAACAATGATGGCATTTTTGGCCTATTATTATAGCACTCACTCACAGTCACTGTTACTATCACTGACACGGTTCATTTACATAATCTTCTTCTTCTTCTTCTTCATGTTTCATGTTATGTGTTTTGCGACCATTTATCATATATATATATATATATATATATATATATATATATGGAGGAATGCTATGAACTCTAACAATGGAATGGTTTTAAAACCCGTATAGCTAAGTTAAACGCGTATCCGTGAAAAAATTAAAATGATAAAATAATTTTAAAACTAATTATATAATACCATTTTGCATTACCATCGCCACGGTATGGCTCTTTTTGGCGACTCGAATGGACGACGGATACCTGATAGTTTCCAAAAGGGTGTGGCAACGGGCAATGTGGGTTCGATTAATTTGCACAGCTCAAGCCACCAAGCAATTAATTAAGGCAAATATTGAAAGAGAAAAAGAAAGGTTCGTTCATCCAATTTATGCATACATGTAAGTTTTTTGATAAATATGCATACATGTAAGTTGCCTCATATTGGGTGTAAACGTTTGATGTGCATTCTGACTATATTAATGTATTATTAATTAGTATTTGAACTGAAATGGTCTGATTTGTATAAATTAATATTGTATTATCTTTGGTAGAGTTCGAGATTAAAAACTTGAATAGTTATATTATATTTAATGAACATCAAATTGAACTATTTTTTATTATTTAATATATATATATATATCATTTAACATTTATATTATATTAAGTAAAAGATTAATTTTATTATTTTCTTTTAAAATAAAATTTTAATATTTTATTTTTTAAAAATTATATAATATTTAGAAATAAAAAAGATTTAAATTTTAAGTTATTTATATTAATAATTTAAATTGTCATAGTAAAATTTAATATATAATATTCAAACTAAATATTAAATATATATCGTATTATTCCGACTTGTATGTTTAAGTAGATTAAAATAATATGATAAATATCATATTAAAATAAATTTTGAATAATTCTGATCCAGTATAAAATGTTACATCAAACACCATATTAGGGTTATATACTGTATAATTCAGTACAATATGGTGTACTAAACAAGGCCTAAATGCACAATTTTATAAAAGTAAATTTTCATCAAAAGTTTCTTACATATACAAATAATGGTGATTTACTAAATCTGTGATGATATGAGAAGGGGCATATTTGACATTTTCACGCCCACGTATGCTACTATAGTCCTCCAGCATTCTCGATAACCCGAGTAACTTGAGCCTCCATCATCCCCAAGCTTTGATCTTTTTCCATAGTAAATGTGAAAGTCAGAGTTAAAGAATCCTTAAAGAATTATACAAATTATGCCATTAATTATCTGGTCATAAAACCAAATGAACAAATCAATTAGACTAAATAGGAAAAAAACAAAAAGAATTTCGAGCCAATCATTACAGATTATTCAACCATAAGTTCAACCAATATGATTGTGTGAGAATTGCTTACATATATATATATATATATATATATATATATATATATATAATTAATTAATTTTAAAAAATAATTGAGACTATACTTCAAAGTAGAAGATGCTCCTTGAATAAATTATTATGCATTCAGATTATTATTATATTATTTCAGGGTAAATTTATTCATTAAATTTAAAAAACAAAAAAGAAAAAAAGAAAGAAGAAGTTAAAAGGTCAAACTCTCTTGTGGGGTCAACTTCCAAATAGCTAGGGTTTGACGGAAAAAAGAAAAATATAAACCCAACACAGAGACTCATCGCTCTCAGAGTGCAACTGCTCCCTTGCTTCCTGCGCTTCAAAATTGGAGTCTGGTTTTTTCACTCTGCATGCTCACACCAACCCAACATGTGGAGACTGACACGCGGAAATAAGCATTTGGTCACGGCCCGGAATGCCATCGACAATCGTAGACCTTTGGTGGGGTTTTGCACCTTGAAAACTCAGGACCCAGTGCAATCAATCACCACCATTCTCGGCTACAGTAACTGGAAACACCTCTTGGACAACTCCGACTTACATAAGCAGTTGAACAAAGATGTTATCCGATCCGTCATTCACATGAACCGAGCAGGCGATCCCAAACTCCTCCTGGACTTCTACCTATGGTCCGAAGAAAAGGTTGGTATTTTAAAGGATTTGGATGTGCTTTCTATTATTGCTGTTGCACTGTGTAATTCCAAGTTTTATGAGACTGGCCGTGATGTTATTTTTCGTATGATAAGAATTTGTGACGGCTTAATTGCTTCCGAATCATATGACGAATCAATTGAAAAATTCGATGTTTTCAAATCAATTGATAAGTGTTATAGGGAGTTTGATCGGTCTAATCCTATGGTGTTTGAGATGTTGCTCATTTGTTTTAAGAGAACGGCTTTGTTAGAAGAAATCCTTGATGCTATTGAGCTTTTGGAACATGATAGGTTTGTGAGAGCTGCAGATAAGGGATATGTGCCTAGTTTGTTGTTCTGTAATATGTTGTTGAGGGACTTGTTGAAGGCTGACCAGACGAAACGTTTTTGGAAACTTCGGGATACAATGTCAAAAATAGGGCTAAGCTTTGATGCTTATACTTACTCCATTGTGATCCATGCTTATGTGAAGCTTGGGAGTATTGATACGGCAAAAAAGGTCCTTTTGGAAATGGGTGAAAAGGGTTACCCCCCAGACGTGGTTACTTACAGTTCTGTTATCTATGGTTTGTGTAGAGCAGGACGTCTCGATGAGGCAGCTGAGATTAAAAGTTCAATGATTGACGAAGGTTTGGTCCCTGACAGCTATACTTATTCAACTCTTATTAATGCATATTGTACGGAAAGGAGACTGGAAGATGCAAGGTTGGTACTGTTGGAAATGCTTGATGCAGGCCTGAAGCCTGATGCAATTGCCTACCGTTCTCTGATCGATGGATTTGGAAAGCAAGGTAATGTAGAGGAGGCTTTTAAAATCAAGAATAAATTGATTAGTCATGGCATACAGATAGGTCTCGCACTTCTTAATGGGGCTAGTAAGGCTGGTATGATGGAGAACGCCAGAGAAATTGTGACTGAGATGGTCGAGACTGACACAAAACCTGATTCAACAACTTATAATTCATTGATTGAGGGATATTATCGAAAACGTGACATGGTTAGTGCTTTTCAAATGCTGGATGAGATGAAGAAGAGGAATGTTGCACCCACCATCCATACTTACAGTGCGATAATCAATGGACTGTATCTTTCCAAAAGCTCTGGTCAGGCCAAAGCAGCTTTTGGGGAAATGCTAAAGCAAGGACTGGAACCGAATGCCTTTGTTTACACTATTATTTCAGCTCATGACAAGAAAGGTAAACTAAAGGAAGCAAGAAGGATTTTTGACAGGTTGAGGGATCAAGGGATTTTACAAGATGTTTTCTGCTACAACTCTCTTATAATTAGTCTGTGCCAAATCCATAAGATGAAAGCTGCAAGGACTTACTTGGATGACATGTTGAATCGTGGATTGGAGCCGGATGCACTTACTTACGAAGCTTTTGTAGATGGATATAGTAAGGCAGGCAAGATGCAGATGGCTGACAAGTATTTCAATAAGATGGTGGCTTCTGGTCTGGTGCCTAATCATGCTCCAACCAAAGTAGTTTAATGGATTGTGTCTATTATTTGGACCAAATGATATATTAGATGCTAAATATGAATATTATTCATACATAATTTTTTTTCTCTCTATATGTAGGATATACTTTATAAGAATATAGAGGGTGCTGCAGTGGGTGTTACAAATACAACTGTACGTCGCTGCTGAACATTGATGACATTTTTGGCCTCTTCCTGTTAATTAAACTCTCTCCCATTCACTGACTCTTTATAATGTATCACACCAACGTCATCCATGCACCATTCATTTTTGGCCTCTTCTTCAATTTATTTCTTCTTTGTCTTACACATCTATCTTAATTGTAATTTCATGCATGTTTCATGCCTATATACACACACACACACAAAAGGTGATTATATATATATATATAAGGAGATCTTAAAATACTTAATTTTTTTTTCTTTGTTTGTTTAAAACTTATCATGTTTCTAGAAATTACACTGTAGCACCCTCACATTTCTTCTACTCTTTTCGAAATATCCTTCTATGCTCTTCGAAGTATGAATTAATAAATTTTTAATGTTGAAATTCTTGCTATACAATAAAATAATCAAAAGATATTAAAAGGTTAAATTGGATATAAAATGCCAAAAGTAAATATTCTTTTTAGGGTCCGTTTGATAACATGGTTTTTTTTTTTTAGTTTTTTCTTCTTGAATTATGTGTAATTTGATTAGTTTAGATGTTGGTTAGAGTTTGTCAAATATTAATTAGACTATTCAGTTGAGTAAAAATTTTAAAAATATTTTTCTCTTTCCTTCACATTTTTACTCAATTAATTAGTCTAATTAATATTTTACAAACTCCAATCAACTTCTAAACTAATCAAATTACACATAATTCAAGAATTAAAAACAAAAAAAAATCATATTATCAAACAAGCCCTTATGTGTTATTTATAAATGCATTCATTTTTTTTAGAAAAAAAAAGTAAACATTTTTTTTTTTTGATTTTGAATAAAAAAACAAAAACTCATTTAGTAACCATTTTTTTTTTTACTTTTATTTTAACTTTGTATCTCTTTTAGAATTACATCTTTTAACACAACGGTTTCTGTTTAAATCATCTTTTAAATTATAAACCTTTCACAATAAGCACTAATAGGTCTTTGAAAAGAAAAAGGGAAACAGAAAACTACAATAGAATTTCAGCGTCTTTATTTTTTATCCAAAATTTAGAAAATATTTTTGTAAAAAGAAAAAAAAACAAAAAATATATACTAAATATTTTTTATTTTTCAATGAAAAAGTGGGTTACCAAAGATACTCTGTATAGTATAATTTTGGGGGACACAAGTAAAATTGTTTCTTTTATGCCATATCCACCTAATATCCATTTGATTTTTTTTAAACCAATTTTTAGTAGAATTAAAAGTGTAGTTAGTTTTTGTGGTAAAAAATCATAAACACTCCTCACTTAACAACTTCTTCTTTGTTGTTCTCTACTCCTCCTTCGTCGTCCTATGCTTTGTCTTTTCCTTATGTTTTTTTCTTTTTTCTTTTGTTCTTATTCGATCACTAATGTGATATTTATTAAATTAAAAATCCACAAAATATTAAAAAACTCAAACACACATATATATTTGATTTTTTTTCTTTTCTTTTTTTTGCTTTTTTTTTTATGTAAAATATGCTTATGATAATAAATAAGATTATCATCTTTATTTTAAAATTATTTTTTAAAAGATAATTTAAATTTTTAAAAATTTACCATATTGGTTCATTATCCAACAAATCAATTTGTCAAATGATGAAGTATTTAACAAATTGATTTGTCTCATGACGAAGCATCTAACAACGAATCAATTTGAAAAATTTCTTGATAAAGCATCTAACAAATTGATTTGTTCACGTGACGAAGTATCTGATGACCAATCAATTGGCAAATTTTTAGGAAAAGTTGGCATATTTTTAGGACAGGTAAATAAATAAATAATTTTTAATTAGACATCTGACAAATTAATTCAAATAAAAGATAAGCGTTATTTTGCATTAGTATTTATCTTCTCATATTATACAGATACATTTTAAATTTAAAATTATTTTTTAAAAGATTATTTTTTATTTATTATAGAAAAAAATAAATAAATAATTTTTGATTTGGCATCAACGAAGCAATTTAACATCGTCGAATTAGTAACGAATTATTTTGACATATAATGAATTGATTCGGTATGCTGAAATTTATTTATAATTTTTAGACAAAAAAAATTATTATTTTGAAGGGTATTTTCGATAATTTAAAATAAAATATTTATTATTTTTGAAATGGCTAAAAAATTTCAAAAGGTATTAGACTTGTACATAACACCTAAAACCCGAGAAAATGGCCTTAGAGGCCTTGCTCCGTATGGCCCTATGATTAGGGACAATGTTTTGGCTGTATTGCGTGATATGTACTTCTTCACTTCTTCTGCATGATCACGCTGCGGACTTCACTTGCATGGAATTTTATTCCCTATTAAAGCAGAGAAAATAATAATAATAATAAAAAAAAAGCCCCAACACAGAGACTCGTCGCTCTCTTTGCATTACTGCTTCCTTACTGCCTATACGCTTCAAAGTTGGAGTCTGGTTTGTTCTCAGCAAGCTCATACCAACCCGACATGCCGAGACTCACACGTAGAACTAAGCATTTGCTCACTACGTACCCGAAATGACATAGCCAACCATAGACCTTCGATTTCCCAAAAAAAAAAAAAAATAACATGAAATATCTGCCAGTTAACGCCCAAAAGATAACATCATTTAGCGTAGCTTAGTTGGTTGGCATGCTATTACTTCAGTCTCAGGGTTAAGTTTTATCATAGCCATTTTCATGCGTTTTTTAAACAAAAGTACAAAATAAATAGGTTTCAAATGTCTAGTCTTATCATAGTCATTTTTATCTGTTTTTAAATAAACCCCCGAAATAAATAGGTTTTAAAAAATTGACTATAGCTAGTTAGACTTGAACTTAAGATGTAATCAGAGCCAACTTTGAACATGTGCGAGTGGTGTGACCGTACAGAACCTCCCAAAATATAAGGGCACTAAGAAATATATTAATTATGTATATATTTATATTGTAAGAGCTTTATTTTAAAAAAATATTTTTAATTTAATATTTTAGAACTTGATATTATTATTTGTATTTTTTGTGTAATGAAATTACTCAAAAATATTTATTTGACTCATGTAATATTTTTAAAATAATAAAAAATTCAAAATAAAAGGGGCACTCTTTTAAATTTTACACATGACACTTTAAATTTTAGAATCGGCCTTAGATGTAATAAAACTAATGAATTTGTAAAAATTATTTATTCTTTAATATTTATCAAAATGGTTTTATTTAAAATCAAAATATTTATAAATTAATATAGTTTAATAAAAAAATATGCAGTAAAATAAATAAAAATCATATGAGTAAAAAATAAAAATAAATGAAAACAAAAGTAAAAGGGGCTTAAGAAACTATATAGTAAGACTTCAACTTAAAACGTACAAAATTTTAAAATAAGTAAATAAGTTTTAAATGGATGAGCCATATCATATTAATTTTTAGACAAAGTATCAGTTATTTTTATGTGTTTTTAAATGAAAGTACAAAATAAATAGGTTTTAAATGGTCAGTCTTATTATATCATTTTAATCTGTTTTTTAAATAAAATTACGAAATAAATAGGTTTTTAAAAACTCAATAATGAGACTCAAACTTAAGACCTATTAAAATCAATGAACCAATAAAAATTATATTTTTTTTATCGAAATGGTTTAATTCAATAATCAAAATGATCATAAATTAAATGTAATTTTATAGAAAAATATGATACAAAATAATAATAAAAAAAAAACCCTTTTACAAGACATGATGCCTCTTGTTAATGACTATCTACAAGACGCACCATGACATTTATGTGAAACTTGTAAAAAGTGTAACAAGTTTTACATCGGACTATGTTTCTTGAAGAAGCACATATCACAAACTTGTAAAACCAAAACCAACCGTTGCAAACATGTTTAGACAACAATTAACTATTGTAACACGCATAAACTTTAAGCAATTTTTACAAGAGACATAATGGATGTTGGTGAAAGTGGGACCTGGCTCTCTCTTAGGGGGTTAAAGTTAAAAGTTAATTACATGCATTTCTTTACGCGGACTTTATTATTTTCTCTTCTTCCATTGAGCTCTCATTCCCTTACCCCATATTTGTAACATACATAACATCAAACACTTTATTAGGTTTGGTCTTGAAAATGCTAAATTACCATTAATTTTAAAAGTTTAAATTATTAAGATATGAGTTTAATATATATATCATGCTTTAAGAGAGAGGGAGAGATAGAATATTGTAAGCATTCTCTCATACACGTAGATACAAAAAGGAAGTGGGTTTAATATGCATATCATACTTTGAGAGAGAGATACTAGAAAGTGGGTTTAATATGTATATCATGCTTTGAGAGAGGGAGAGAATATTGTCAATATTCATCCGCACTTATAGGACCAAAAAGAAAATAAGTTTAATATGTATATCGTGGTTTACGATAGAGGGAGAAATAGAATATTATCAATATTTCACTGCACTTGTAGACTATTTTTTGTCCTTACAAGTGTTAAAAATGGCCTACAAAACATCAAACACTCTGTAAGGTTTGGTCTTGAAAATGTTAAATTACCACTAATTCCAAAAGCTTAAGCTGTTAGAATATGAACTTAATATGTATATCATGCTTTGGGAGAGAGGAAGAGATAGAATATTGTCAATATTCTCCCACACTTATAGGACCAAAGAGAAAGCGAGTTTAATATGTATTTCATATTTTGGGAGAGAGGGTGAGATTAAGAAATGAGTTTAATATGTATATCATATTTTGGTAGAGATGGAGAGATAGAATATTATCAATATTCCCTTTCAACATTCTCCCACACTTGTAGAACCAAAACAGAAGTAGATTTAATATGTATACTATGCTGTCTTGAAAATGTTAAATTACCATTAACCCCGAAAGTTTGAGCTGTTAAGAAGTGAGTTTAATATGTATATTATGCTTTCAGAGAGATAGAATATTGTTAATATTCGTCCTCACTTGTAAGACCAAAAAGGAAGTGGGTTTAATATATATAGATATATATCATATATCACATTTTAGGAGAGATGGAGAGATTAAAAAGTAAGTTTAATATGTATATCATACGTTGAGAGAGAAGGAGAGATAGAATATTATCAACATTCCCCTTTTAATATTCTCCCACACTTGTAGGATCAAAATGGAAGTTAATAAAAGTAGAAAAACAAAAGGAGTTTTCTCTATCCAAATAGATCGTACAAGTTGATAACTATGTAACTAATTAATAGAAGAGACAATTTTTAAGGTATCAAATGTGTGTGTGTATATATATATATATATATATATATATGAAAAGTAATTATCAATTACTAATTACATATACCTCGCAGGACCAACCATCCACGCAAAAAACGTGGTGAAAACAGCAACGTATTCTCTTGTGAATTTAGATTCTTGTAGCAACATTGTTATCTGCCATTGTAACAAACAATCACTAATCTTCACAAAACATAAAGATATAATTACAAAAGTTAATATCATTAATCTCCTTTTAAATTTGGCATAAATACAAGTAGATTTCAATAATATTATTTTTAGCTTGTCACTACACATCTGTTAACTCTAACTGTTAAAGGAGCATAAGTCATTCTATCGTTATTTTTTATATTTTAAAAAAAAATCATTTATCTATTCTTATTAAATATAACTCGTGTCACAAAAATATATATAATGTAATGTTTTTTTTTTTTACTTCTTTGTTATCTCTTTCCTATGGACATATGGCACAAGAAATATAAATTAATCATTTTTTTCTTCTTTTCCTTTCTTTTTTATTTTCTTCTTCTTTTCCTTTTTTATGTTTTTTTTTCTTCTTTTACTTTTTTTTTCCAGTCGTTGTTCTTTTCATTTTTATTTTTTCCTTCCATATTCCTCTTCTCTTTCTCTAGATTTTCCTTCTCATGACCTGCAAACCCAACTGCGCCTCCACAATCCATAACTTTTTTTTTTTAAGATAAACTAAGATCAATTCCAACTCTGATGATGAGAAATAATTACAAAAAGAAAAATCATTTCATACTCTAAAAAAAACTACATATCTATGAAGAGAAAATATAAATATGGTGGCTGGGTTTTCGTTTATACTAGTGGTGGCTAGGTTTTCTATTGTAGTTGGATATCAATGGAGGCTTTGAGGTGTGAGATGTCCCCATCCAAATTAGCCGCCATTGCCGCCACCTACCTGCCATTGAAGTTTATGAATCTCCATCACTTCATTCTTACCCGTAGGTACATCATCTCTCTCCAAACAATTTTTAAAAAAAAAACCAAATCCCTTTTCTCTAGTATAAAAGAAAATCAGCCACCATTTTTATCTTTTCTCCTTTGTATGGACAAAATTCCCACTGAATTGGGTCGAGCAGGCCCAAGGTGGTAGATCGGGCGAGGCAATCAGGGCCTAAGGTAAAAGATTGATCAAAGTTATTGGACTTACCTATCAGAGCCGAACCAACTTTAACGGTGGTTTGGCTTAGATGAACAGGAAGTCTTCTGGAAGAAGCTCAATATTCAACTTGGGGGCTTGGCTCGGATATGAAGAGAGCTGAGCGGCGACGTAGCTTGGAACGGTCTTCCTTAACTTGAATGTGGTAAAAGTTAAGGAAAGTTCCAAATAGGAAAGTTCATTCAGCAATCAATACTAGATACTTTCCTATATTCTACCTTCTAAATCTGGAATAAGCCAACTTGGGAACTTGCCCTAAACCAAGGCGGATAAGGTTTCCTATCCTTGGTGAGGAAGGCAAAGTATATATATCCCATCAATATTCTATAGCAAAGGTACGAACTCTTACGTTGTTTAGCATTCAAAGTCCAAATCCGATTCTCTCATAATAGAATTGACTTGAGCGCCAGAGTTTCTCTAGCCGGTACCACACCGGTGCCCCAAAAACCTTCTTGCTTGATTTATTGTGCAGATCAGTGGCGGAGTGCACGATAGTTTATGATAGAACAAATTCTGTCATAAATAGTTCGGCGCTAGAATAAGTGATTGCGGCTGTGTTTTGGTACAAAAACCATCACAGGCCTGTTTCCAGTAAGCTTTGAACAAGATCACTAATGGTATCAGAGCAATGTCAAACCCTATCTTCAATGGTCGTCATGCTTGACTGACAGGAAGACAAATACACCAATCCAAGGCAACATTGCTGGAACATCGGTTGCTGGAGGCGGAGCCACCGTTAATGACACTCGATTTGAGCAACTTATGGAACTACTTCGTGATTATATTCAGCGGTTCAATGATATGAAAGTTGAGATAATAGATTGTCGTGACATAGTTGCATACAACACTTTTAAGCGTGGTTTGTTACCCGGATCCAAGATATACGACTATATGGTGCGGAAGAAACCAAGGAATCTACTAGACATCCTACAAAAGACCCAGAGTTTTGTTGAGTTAGAAGAAGAAATAGAACTGAATATGCAAAGAGTGGTTAAGGAGGGACAAGTTATATCCTCAAGTGCAGGAGTAGGCCGAGCCGATCTAAGTATTAAAGCTTGGCAAAGTAAAACCGTAGAATACTCTCGAAACCAAAGGATAGTATGCTAGGATGCATAATGGCTTGACTGAACATTTAGAGAGTCAAAACGGCGAGAACAATATCATAGGAGGGAAGAACAAGATGGCCCTCCAAGGGACTGATTGTAGAAATTTGGGCTGCTAGTTTCTCCAACCTAGTTGATCAAGCACATGGAAAGAATTCATGAGGTTCGATGGCCGCGACACATGAGTTCGGACCAAAAAGCAAAAGACAACTCCCAATAGTGCACCATCCATAAGGGGCGTTGACATGCAACGGAAGACTGCCGAGCATTCAAGTGGGAAATAAAAGAGTTACTAAAGCGTGGGTACCTCGAGCAATTCATCTCAGAGCCGGAAAAATGGGGTTCAAACAGACAAAAAGAGGAGTGCCCAAGGAAGAAAACTCCTCAACGGATAAAAAAAATGAAGTGGAAGTTCGGAAAATCATTCATTTCGTTCACGAGGGAGTAGTATGTAGAGGAAAGCGTAAGGAAGACAGGAGAGCTTACGTTCGGTGGCCTATAACCCAGGTCAACATGGTTCAGAATGACGAGCTAACTATTATTTTCATCACCGAGGACACTGCAGGAGTGCTGTACCCACACGACGATGCACTAGTAGTGACGCTTGATGTGGGGAACTGTACAATCAAGTGGATATTGGTGGATAATGGAAGCTCGGCAGACATCGTGTTCTCGAGCACATTGGATAAGATGGGGATCAGCTTTAGGACCATACAACCCACTAAAGCTACCCTAGTAGGGTACAATAGGAACAAGAGCCTAACAAAGGGTAAAATTATCCTACCAGTTATAGCAAAGGATGTAACATAAATGGTAGAGATGATGGTAGTGGATACCCCTTTTGCTTACAGCATGATCTTGGGCCAGCCATGGTTGCATTCTATAAGGGCCATTCCCTCTACTTACCATCAGAAAATCAAGTTCCTATTCAATGGTGAAATAAAGAAAGTGAAAAGTGACCAGTCCACAGGTTGGATATGCTACATTAAGGCTGTGGACGGGAAGAATAAATAGTAACTAATGAAGTCAGGGGTGGCGCAAGTTGACAAGATAGATGCCTTCAAGCATCTGGAGGTCGTGCAATAAGATCCGGACCACCCCGAACACATAACAAAAATTGGAACTCAGATGGATCCGGAGGTTCGGCTCCTCTTGATTCAATTTCTGAAAGATCACTGTAGTACTTTTGCTTGGCCTACAGACAATATGGTGGGAATAGATCCATAGATCATCTCCCATAAGAAGAATGTGAACCCTAATCACAGACCGATACGACAAAAAAGAAGAAAATTTGCAACCGAGCAGAATCAAGTCATCAACGAAGAATTTGATAAACTGCTGAGGAATGAGTTCGTCAAGGAAATACACTACCCAGACTGGCTTTTCAATATGGTGGCTGTATGAAAAAAAGGGAAACCTTAAGTATGCATTGACTTTATCGATCTGAACAAAGCATGCCCAAAGAATAGTTTTCTGCTGCCTAAGATTGACATGATGGTCGATGCCACTGTTGGCCAACAACTGCTAAGCTTTATGGACACTTGCTCAAACTTCAATCAAATTATGATGTATCCAGACGATCAGGAAAAAATGACATTTGTGACAGAAAGGGGAATGTAATGCTAAAAGGTCATGCCATTTGAATTGAAGAATGCAAGAGCCAGATACCAACGTTTAGTGAATAAGAAGTTGCAGCACACCTTGGATCGACAATGAAAGTATATATTGACGACATGCTTGTCAAGTCTGTTCGTGCAGTAAATTATGTCTAGCATTTAGCTCAAGCTTTAGAGGTATTGGATGCACATCAGATGAAATTGAATCTCACTAAATGCATATTCATGGTCAGCTTATGACAATTTTTGAGTTATTTGGTTATACAAAGGGGAATCGAAACTAATCCAAACCAAATAAGGGCTCTGCTCTACACGTCTTCCTCAAAAACTACAAAGGAGGTGTAGAGATTAAATGGAAGAATAGCGTCTCTGAGCCAATTCATCTCAAATTCATCTAATCATTGTGTTTTGTTCTTCCAAGCCGTGAAGGGGAATAAAGACTTCAAGTGGATGGACGAATGTGAATTTGCATTCTAACAATTGAAGGCATATCTAGCTTCTCCTCCTATTCTATACAAACCAAAGCTAGGAGAACTATTGTACATATACCTTTCAGTCTCGGATCACGCTATCAGCTCTATGCTCGTCCGAACTGAAAGAAGAGAGTAACAGCCTATATACTATGTCAGCTGGGCTTTAGTAGACGTAGAAACTAGATATTCCTTCATTGAAAGGTTAACGTTGGCTCTGCTCATTTCATCCAAAAAATTGAGGTCGTACTTTCAGTGCCATAAGGTTGTTGTAGTAACGTCATATTTTTTACGGGCTACTCTTCATAGCCTGAACATATCAGGGAGGATGGTGCGTTGGGCAATTGAGCTAGGAGAATACGGGATAGAATGTCAGCCCCGTACAACCATCAAATCACAAGTGTTAGCTGATTTAGTAGCAGAGTTCAAAGGGAACTTGCTCATACGGAAGCATCAGGCCATGAAACACACCAGAAATTGACATATGGGCCAATTTGGAAGCTATTTGTTGATGGCTCCTCAAATTGGCACGGAGCTGGAGCAGGGGTCGTACTAGATGATCCAGACTGGTTAATTCTAGAACAAGCTTTCCATTTCGATTTTTCTACGTCAAACAATGAGGCGGATTATAAGGCGTTATTGGTAGGCATGGAATTAGCTCAGATAGTCGGGGCATAGAGATTGCTGGTTCACAGTGATTCCCAACTGATAGTGAGTCAGGTCAATGGAGGTTATTTGGCTAAGGACGAGAAAATGGTCTTTTATCTGGCATTAGTAAAGGAACTCATTCAACAATTCAGTTATGTCGATCTACGCCGATTACCAAGAATTGAAAATACCCAAGCGGATGCGTTAGCAACTGTAGCAGCAATGGCAAAGGGAGAGCGATGTAAGACAATACCGATTGAATTCTTATCCAAACCAAGTTTTACCGATATAGCCAAAAGAGAAAACCAAGATGCAATGTGTATTAACAAAGATCAGGAGGTAAGATGGATAAACCCAATTGTGGATTTCCTTATTTCAGGGTCCCTTCCCTCAGACAAGTCAGAGGCTCGGAAAATAAAGTTTATTTCGGCTCGGTATTCAATGATTAATGGGAAGTTATATAGGAGAACACTCACTGGTCCATTACTGAGATGTTTAAATGAAAGGGAATCGAGCCAAGTCCTGGCTGAAATTCATGAAGGGCACTGTGACAACTACTCAGGAGGACGAACTCTGGCACTCAAGGCCATGTCACAAGGTTACTATTGGCCAACCATGCAAAAAGATGTCGCAAACTATTCTGGGTGCTATGATAAGTGCCAGCGATTCGCTTTGATTCCTCATCTACCTATTGAAGAATGGTCATGTTATGAGCTCGTGCCCATTCATACAATGGGGATTAGACATTGTGGGACCCTTATCGTAGGCGGCGGCTCAGAAACGATTCATTCTCATGGCAACATATTACTTCAGTAAATGGGTGGAGGCCAAAGCAGATCCTTAAATCAATGATAAAGACATGGTTCGATTCATATGGCGAAATATCATATACCGGTACAACTTACCTCGTGTTCTGGTGGCGAACAATGGATCTCAGTTCATCAGTTTGGCTACACAGGATTTCTGCACCAAATGGAGGATCACCATGTATTTTTCCTCGTCATGGTATCCTTAAGCCAATGGTCAAGCCAAATCCACAAACAAAACCATTGTAGCCAATTTAAAGAAGCAGTTGGAACAAGCTAAAGGAAAATGGCCAGACGAGCTACCAGGAGTACTTTGGGCTAGCCGAACTACACCACATAGTGCAATGGGAGATACCCCTTTTGGCTTTATTTATGGGACGGAAGCGGTAATACCTATAGAAGTAGTCGTTCCAACGTTTCGAGTTACCCTCATTGAACATGAACCTAAAAACAACAATGAGCTAAGGTGTAGATCGCTGGACAATTTAGAAGAATTGAAGGAAAAGGCTTTGCTGCAGATGGTAGCGTACCAATAGCGTATTGCTAGGCACTACAACACTAAGGTTAGCACAATACATTCAGGGTAGGAGATTTTGTGTTGGGCAAAGTCTTTCCGAACACTCAAGAATTGAATACTGGAAGCTCAGCCCCACCTGGGAAGGCCCCTATCTAGTCATGGATATTCTCAGGCCGGGGGCTTATCACCTACAATCCCTAGACGACACAGACGTACCTAGAAACTAGAGTTCGGTTCATTTGTACTGATACTTTCATTAAGAAGAACAATGTACAATGCATTCGCACTTTCCTTGTCAATGTGCAGTGCATTCGCACTTTCCTTATCATCTCTTTGTATAGTGCATTTGCATTTTCCTTGTCAATGTACAATACATTCGCACTTTCCTTATCATCTCTTTGTACAGTGCGTTCGCACCTCTTTTGTCATCTCTTTGTTCAGATTAATGGAATATTATTTTTTATAAATCATACACTCCATGTTCGTTTTATTGTGGATGAGTTTGGTTTAAGATTTGAGGGACGGCTCGGCCTCTATCTTTGTACTTTCCAAACAGACACATTGCAATAATGCAACTAAACTATAGGGTTGGGTTATGGTTAACTCAGGTGGTGCTACCTAGTCAGTTTGATCTATGATTTGGTATAATATTTTGGCCATGTAAAAAGTTGGGACGACCGTCTGGAAGGTCAACTACTTTTCTTAGCTCGTATTAATTTTAGTCTGGTCAATCGAATTGTTAGCACATAACTTGGTCAGTCACGGCTAGAATTATTAGTTTGGCTCAGACATCAGAATGCACTTGGATAATTATGAAAATAATTAAAAGTGTACAATTGGACAAATCAAAAGCTTGCATTTCATTCAAACATAAAACTACAAGAAATGAAAAGTTGCAATATGAAGCATTAAAGATGGTGCAGTGAAGTTGGCTTAGTGAAGTTCCTATTGGTTCGGTTGGGAGGCAGTGGTCACTTCTTTAGTATTAGTGCTTGGCCCTATCCTCTCAGACCTAACCGGTTGTATGGCCTCAATAAAGGAGTTCCTGGTGGGAGAAGCAGTCCTTTCAGGAGCTGGAGGAGGGTCCTTGGGGAGGTTATCGATGTTCTGCTCACCCCCAGCATCACCCTCATGTTCATCTTCCCCCGAGGAGCTCTCACTA
Organism: Rhamnella rubrinervis; assembly: GCA_007844105.2. Taxonomy (NCBI): domain Eukaryota; kingdom Viridiplantae; phylum Streptophyta; class Magnoliopsida; order Rosales; family Rhamnaceae; genus Rhamnella; species Rhamnella rubrinervis. Next base: position 1,515,491 of record CM017582.2, read on the forward strand.
GGTTCATCATCACCTTCATCTTCGCTTGACTCTAAAGTGGGCCAATTGGTCTCCCCGACTTTGAACCTGCAGATCATCTCCTTTCTGGCATGAAGAAAGGTGTCCTCGACTCCCTTGCGGTAGACGACTTTCTTCTTGCATAGCTAGGTCGAGACTTAGGTCGAGGTATCCTCGTCTCTCTTAGTAAAGAGGTTTAAAAAGTCTGACCTCAGAGACTCCAGCTCTTTTTCCTATTCGGACAGCTTCAAAACAGGTTCAAACCATCTTCTTTTCTCAAGCATCCGGCGTTGAGGGTCCTCTTCTAACAATTTGTTCGTCACTATGATATTATCGAGCATGGTCGTTTTCTTCCTGAAGGCGTTGTCTGCTTTATACCAACACTCAAAGAGGAATCGGTAGCTTTAGGCCAGCTGCATGGGAATTTAGAGTTAATGGCATGTTGTAAGAGAGAAAAGATGAATGTTTTGGTACGAACATACCTTAAGAGCATTTTGCTTGGCTTCCTGGCATATCTTCTCATAGGACATGCTGAAGTCGACTTGGTCATTTCGAGTCATCAAGCTGCTCACGATTAGAGTCGCCATTGTAATAACCTATAAATATTGTTTTATACTAAGATAATTTTTTCCGCTTCATCTCTATCATTGATTATTTTCATATGCTACGTGGCTTGTTTTATATATATTACATCCGTACCTTACTACATACTACTTAACAGCTAAGTTAGCAGTTAATTAATTAATATAAAGTCAAATTAATTAATAACTTATAAGTAGTTAGGGCTTCTAGATCATATATACGAATCAAACAAGATGTTTATTTCTGTAATTTTAGTGACAAAATTTAATATTATTGACAATATATATTAATTAATTGACAAGTCATTTCATAGTTCTCTATTAATATCTCTTTGTTTTAAATTTTCTCTATTTCTTAATTTGCATTTATGTGTGACTGTTTCCAAAGTCAATTGTATAAGGAAAAAATTTAAGCTTTTATAGCTAATTCCAGCATACACAATTTAACCTTGTAATTACTCCCTTTATTATTTAATCCAAACACAAGTCCTCTGTTGGATCGTTAATTGATCATATTATATTATTTGAATCTCTTGAAATATGACATATATATATCGCCGGGCTAAACCTATAGGTGTAAGTGAGAAAATTTATGATAAGGTTGGACTCGCACATTTATTTTGGAAATGACAATCTATTCATAGCTAGCCTAGGCTTTATAATTATCAAAGCTAATATATGTTTTGTATTTATGTTTGTGTGTGTTTATGGATACATATAAATCACTACACGTTACTTACTTTTCTAATCTTATATATATATATATATATATATATATATATATATATATACGATGAAATTTAACTTCGTTCAACTTTATATTTGACAGTTTGTTGTCAATTCAACAAAATTCTTATGATTCTATAAAGTGACACATATAAGGATAATTAATGTCGTCCCAACTGCCCATCTTAGTCTTCTTCTTAAAATCGCAGTGCTCATTCATTTGTTTGTCGATTGTCCATCGTATTTTTTTTTCTTGGTACCAATTTACTTCCACCTATTTCTCGATTATATTCTCTTTTGTTCATGATCTAGAACCAACTACACCCATTTCATATAATATGTATATAAGTTGACCAGTATTATATATAAAAGAATTTGTACTGAAATTGTTGCTATTTATCTATTGGTGTTTGAAGATGAAAGATGGTGTAGAGCTTGATAGCTATGGTTTGAAACACACTTCAATAAGAAGACTAACAAATGAAGTAATGCTAAATTAGAAGATATACATGGAAGCATAAATAAAGTTGTAAATAGTCTATATATAATTCACTTTACTTTCCTATTTAACCCAGCAAGTAATGTTTATTACTTGTATTTTACAAAATCAGCTGTTAGAGATGAAAGAGAAGGTTGATATTGAAGGTCCACCAATGACATTTTATGAGATCATTGACTTTCTTCTTCCTCCAAGGTCAAGTTATGTTCGAGGGCGTGGTCCAGGCCCGAAACCACCTTCCAAAGCACAACAAGTAGTTAAGGAACAATTTAAGGAAGCTGAGGAAAGAGCAAAAGCAGCAGAGAAAATGAATGAGGAATTGCATAAGCAAATGGAGGAGTTAAAGGCTCGTCAAACTATGATGGAAATATTTGAGAAGTTGTGAGCTAAAATAAGACAACATTATGAGGAAGCATGGTGGACTACTAGCAATTCATTACCTTCCTTCATAGACAATGTCTATAATTGTAAATCATAATACTAAAATTGCATAAGTTATTCAATATGGAAATGGAAATTAGTTATTCATCATAAGGGATATTCATGAATGTAAAATCACATACATGAAGATGGAAGAATATACATTGTATAATTAAGTTAAAACCTATTTAATTTCCGGCTTAAGGAATGTGGACTAACACTTTGCTTGTACAATGTACAGGTAATTAAATCCATCATAGGAGGATGGAGATGATGAATGAAATGCTCAATGTGCATGCTGAAATTTTGTTCATTAGATATACTATTTTTTTTTTGTAAGACACAATTAGTAACTTAACTTTATGATATAATATTAGGAAATTGATCTAGTTAGGAAGAAATATGAGTAATGGTTTTTCCTTAAAATTTACTTGCAGGTGGTAGTTTAAGGAAAGACTATGCATTTGTCATAAAGTGATAAGTATTTTGTATAGTATAAAGATCATGGATAATCTAATGATTTTTGTTAAAAACTGATTAAGTAGATTTGATGTTCTCTTATATTGAGCTAAACTTGTAATATCCATGATGGAATAAAAAATATAGTTTCCAACTATGTTTTATAAAATACTCTAAGTATGGCTTTTAAAGTTCAAGTAATTTATAGTCTTATGGATAATGCGTGTGGTATAGTGAATGGTTATGATTATTTGTATGATAATTGATTTCACAGCTTTATTATCAATAATGTAATAATTCAATGAGATATTGTTATATCATACTAGGAATAATTACAATGTGATGTGTAAATAATTAATGAGTAGCTAAAATTATTTGTAACCCAATTACAACTAGTAACAAACATTACAAACATTTACAGTTGTACATGTAAAATGGATATTGGTCTATGTGTGAAAGAATAATTATAATGAAGATGCAAATAATTCATAAGTACCTACAAATTTATTGTAACAATATTATAACTCGTAACAAAATATACTTTCATAGCTAATTGACATATATATGTTGGTCATAACTATAATAAGATCCTTATGAAAATTAATCCGTCAATATTTGATCAACATTGACACCAACATTTTCATACCCAATTAGCGATGATATGACCTTTCAAACACAAAAAAAAATAAAAAAATAATAAAATTACAAATTAGTTATGAAATTTTTTATACTTGAATGTATTAGTTTAGCTACAAGATATGTATTATAATAAAAGACAGTACATTCAGTCATAAAAATTGAATTTAGTGACTTAAGACTATTCTATCATGAGCCTTTAACAACAGTCAAGCTACAAAATATTTTAATTGTTAGATAAGAATCTGACATGATTTTTAGTAGTTCATTAATCTTTACGTACGATTTTAGGTTAGTGGCTAAATGAAAAAAACCAATATTTCATATATGTTTCAAAAACAAACAACACCAAGATAAACCTATTAAGAAAAGCATTACAATATTTCCATGCTAGCTAGGAACATTTTAGCCAGATTAGTTATAGAATGCAGCATAGAGATAATTACAGTGAACAAACTGCTATTTTACAATAGACTAAAATTCAGATTCCTTAAAGAATTCGCTTCTCCTTAACCCAAAACCAAAATGAATTTGATTTAATATTCCTCAAAGATAATGAGATTTTCCAAAATAAAAAAAAATAGTAGGATTTGAAAAAGTTTTTGTATTACCATTTTTTAATCTTTTTTAGTATTACCATTTGGCACTACAAGATACTATAACATGTGTGACAACTAAAATTTGTAAAGGTCATTTTTTGTCATTATATATATATTTGTGGCCAAAATCGATTGTCACAATGTCGTTGCTATAGGTTAGCTACTAATTCAATTTCTGTAACAACTTAATTTTTCATCACCACTTATTACTTTCCGATGAAAATTTTTATATTGTCACTGATTCTGATGAGTTTTGTGGCAACAATTTTTGTCACACTAAAGATTAAAATTTGTCACTATATCTACTATTTTTTTCACTAATTGCATCCTATATTATGATCAACTAAATTTTGAAAAGTTTGTCAGCACTATATGATATTGTGATATTTTTAACTTTTTAGTGATAAGTACAATTGTCATATAATGTATCAATATCGAATTTACAATTGACACAAAAATGTTCCTTGCGAGTTGTTAATACAGTGACCCTATTTGATTCGTCACTGTATGATATAGTTATAATTTTTTTTTTCAGTGAGAATTAAAATTGTCACCGAATGCATTAGTGATAGAATTTGCACAAATAAGTTCCTTCTTAATTTGATAATATAGTGACGATATTTGTTCGCCACTGTATAATATTGTGATAGTTATATTGTCATTATTTGCGTCGTCACTAATTATTTTATTATTACAACTTAAATAGAAAACTTTACATTGTGCAACTTATAATATAATCATATGACTCATGCACATACTTATGAAGCTTTTGTAGATGGATATAGTAAGGTAGGGAAGATGCAGATGGCTGACGATATTTCAATCAAATGGTAGCTTCTGGTCCGGTGCCTAATCATATTCCAAGCAAAGTAGTTTAATAGACTGTGATTATTACTTAGGTGAAATGATATATTAGATGATACGTATGAATATTATTTCATACAGAACATTTCTCAATATATATAGGATGAACACTTCATAAAAATATAGAGGGTGCAGAAGAGGGTGTTACAAATTCAACTATAAGTTGTTGCAGCCTCTTCTTCAATTTATTTCTTGTTCGTTTTACACATCTATATTAATTTTAATTTCATTCATGTTTCATGCATATATATATATATATATATATATATATATATATATATAGATTTTAAAATACTCTTTTATCTTTCTTTTTTTTTTTAAATTTAACACAATGTTTTTAGAAATTATATTATAGCACCATTACATTTTCTTCTTCTCTTTTTAAAATATCCTTCTATTAGCTCTACGAAGTATGAATTAATAAATTTTTAATGTTGAAATTCTTACTGTACAACAAGAAAATCAAAAGAATTTAAAAAAGAATAGATACAAAATGCCAAAAGTAAATGTTTTTCTTAAGGGTTATATAAATACAATATTTTTTAGATTTGGTTCAATTTCAATCAATGTTTTAAAAATTATATCAAAATCTTTTGATGTTAGTTAAAATATCTTGTCCTCTAAAATTAATATCCGTCAATTTAAAATATTTATCTTTTTTATGTGACATGTTTAAATGACATTTTTACCTTTAAAATATATTAAATATTTATTTAAAATTTTTAAAATATAAAATTAAATTAAAATATTAATTTAAAACTATATAATTTGAAAAATATAAAATAAAATAATTTAAAAAAATTAGTATTTTTCATCTTTTATTCTCTCCTCACCTTCACCCTCACTTTTTGCCCTTTCTCTCTTCTCTCCTTCACCTTCACCCTTATTTTTTTTTTCTCTCTCTTTCTCATCCTCACATTTTTCTTTTCTATTTCCTCTCTCCTCTCTCTTTTCTCCCTCACATTCACCTCAATTCTTCTTTTTTCTCTTCATCATCCACATCTTTTTTTTCTTTTTTCTTTTTTTTTTCTCTCCCCTCTCCCCCAACCTCACTTTCACCTTTTCTTTTCTGGTTCTCTCATCTTTCTCACCCTAACAACTTCATTTTCTTTCCTAATAAATTTTTCTTTCTTTCTTTTTCTGCTCTTTTTCCCTCACCATCCATCTCCTCTTATCTATTTTCCTGTATCTCTCTTTACCCTCACCACCTATTTTTCTCTTGATATATTTGTTCCCCTCCTCTCTTTCCTACATTGTCCACCTCCTCTATCTTTTCTTTCTCTCCTCTTATATAAGTTATCAGATCTCCTCTATCTCTTTTTTATTGGTTTTTTTTTTCTTTGAGTTGCTATTTAGGTTTATCCAAATAGAAAAAGAATATGAAAATAAAATAAAATAAATAATGTATGTCAACCAAGGAGAAAACGAAAAATGAGGAGAAAGAATATTAATTTAATTTTGTTTAATTTAATTCAAAATTTGAAATAATATATTTATCTTTTTATGTTAATTTAAATGATAAAAAGGTAATAGTTGAGGGCCAGATAATATTTTTCAAACTTTTATAAATTGATTAAAAATTGATCAATTTTCAATTTCAAAAGTTATATGAAAATAATCCTTTTCTCAAAACAATATTTTGGGCTTTTTTGGGAACCCAAGAGGGTTTTTTACACAGATAATCCAGTTTTATTAGGGTTTTTTAAATATTACATTTTAATAAATTATATAAAAATAGTCCAAAAGTTAAATTCTATCACTTAGAATTACTCTTTTACCCTGCTTTTAGTTTTTTTTTTCTTCCCGTTCTCTTTTTTTCTCCATCTTCCAATTTGTCTTCCTCTACTTTTTTTCCATTCTCTTCAACTAAAAGACATGTTACCGCTGAGCCACTATGTCATCGTCATCATCATCTCCTAAAACCATAGAAAAACCATAGAAACCATAGAAAATAATATAAAATCGTGAAAACATAAATAGCCAAAGAGAAATCATGGAGAAGTTATAGAAAATCATAGAAAACAAGCAACTAAAAAAACTAAAATGTAGAAACTTTAGAAAATAAATAGAAAACTGCATAAAATTATAAAAATATACAAAACCATACAAAAATGTAGAAAGTCTAGTATGATTTTCTATGGTTTCATAAACACTTCCACAAAGCACCAAAAATTTCTTTGCAACTGTGTGGGTCGGAGCTATGATTCGAACCATGCGGTTGGAAAAAGGAACAAGCTTGTCGAGCATTAAAGACGATGATGACCTTGATGAAGAACTGGAGGAGGTGATTGAATCAACACCTTCTCTTTAAGTCAGCGAAGAGCGGGAGCTGAAAGGCACTGACCTTAAGAAGAAGCTCCTCTAGTGCGGTCATAGGTTGAAGACTCCTGAGTTCGGGGACGAAGCCACTAGTACCCATTACTCATGTGATTGATAGTGTGAGTTTCTTGGAACGAGAAATTTTTTTTTTGATCGTGAGGGAAATGAATGTTGAATTTGAACACAGTACATTATGTGAGTACTTTGCTTGATGGAATAAAGTTGGAGTCCACCAAAGACAAAGATGAGCCCTTCACTATTAAGCTTGGTCAAGGTGAATTCCTTGATTTTTATATATTTTATATAAATTTTGATAGCTATATAATTTTGTTGGGTTTACTTTATTTTTTGTTATGAAATAGAAATGCTTTCAATTGATTGATGAGTTTGATAGGCCAAATTGTTGGTGGACTTGATGATGGCTTAATTACTATGAAAAAGGGAGAGATTGCATTATTCACATTGTCTGTCGATGGAGTTTGTGGTTGTGATGTTGTTGTTCCACCCAAATCAATTATTCAATTCAAAGTCCAACTCCTTTCGTGGATCACAGTGGTAGATATAAGCAGAGACGGTGGAATAATCAAGAAAATATTAAAGAGATGAGGGATGGATTTGCGACTCGGCGATTTAGATGAAGTTTTTGGTACTTATGATGACTTTATATGTGATTCTATTGTTTCCTTTTTATTCATCATAATTCTTGATATCTAAAGTTTCTACATTTTGGTTTTTTCTAGTTGCCTATTTTCTATAATTTTTTATAACTTTTCTATGATTTCTCCATGGCTTTTTATATTTCCACGATTTTATATTGTTTTTTATGATTTCTATAGTTTTTCTATAGTTTTCTATGATTTTTTTTTGTATAATTTTTCTACAATTACTCTATGGTTTTAGGAGATGACAATGACGACGACATGGTGGCTCAGTAGCAGCATAGTTTTAGGGGAAGAGAAAGGAAGAAAAGCATAGGCAGACGAACTGGAAGATGAAAAAAAGAAAAAGATAACGGGAAGAAGAAAAAAACTAGTAGAGTAAAAGAATAATTTAAGTTATAGAATTTGACTTTTAAATTATTTTTATATAATTCATTAGAATATGATTTTTTTTTTAAAAAAAAAAACCTAATAAAATTAGAAAAATTGACAAAAATATCCATCAAAATAATACAATTTAAAAAAATACCCACCAATCTATATTTCTTACAAAACCTAGACAAAATACCAAAACTACCCTTACTTATTCTCTGTTGCTCAAACACACTCCTTTTCCTTTCTTCAATTCTCACTGCCGTCTTCTCCTTTCTCCATAATAAGGATTTGAAAAAAAAAAAAGTTATATACATCTAGGTTTGAAATTGAATAAGTATTATGTATATATGTGTAATTGATTTTGATTTCAAGAGATTTTGATGTATTTGGTTTGAAATACATGGTTTTAATGTATTTCGTTTTAAAAAATTACGATGTCAGAAAACACAGTGTGCTGGTTGAAGTGTATAATTTCAGCATTTTTAAGGACGGACACAATACTATCCGTTGTTAAAAAGGTATAACTCGGCTAAAAGGCCGAGGCTATCTGCAAGCCTGCCGAGGGAGTCCACTTTTAACGACGGGCAAAATTATGACCGTCCTTAAAAGTATTAAAATTATAGACGTAATTTTAATACTTTTAAGGACGGTCACAATTTTGCCCCTCGTTAAAAGTGGGCTCCCTCGGCAGGTTTGCATATAACCTCGACCTTTTGGTCGATAGTTACCTTAACAATGATGGATATATCCGTAAAAGTCAAATTATGCATTTCCACCAGCACACTATGTTTTCCGATGTCGTAATTTTTCGAAACGAGATACATCAAAACCATGCATTTCAAACCAAATATATCAAAATCTCTTAAAATCGAAATCAATTACACATATATATACAATACCCATTCAATTTCAAACCTAGATCTATATAAAAAAAAAAATTTCAAATCTTTATTATGGAGGAAGGAGAAGGCGGCAGTGAGGATTAAAGGAAGGAATGAGTTTGAGCAACAAAGAATAAATAAGGGTAATTTAGATACTTTGCTTAAGTTTTATAAAAAATATAGATTGGTGAGTATTTTTTTAAATTGTATTATTTTGATAAATATTTTTATCAATTTCCTATAAAACTAAATTACTTGTGTAAAAAACCCGACCCAAGGAAATGAGCCCAGAGGCCTTGCTCTTTGTGGCCCAATGATTAAAGAGACAACGGTTTGATATAAAATAGTAGTTGTATTATGTGATATGTACTTCTTCTTCACTTATTATTATTTTCTTTTTAATTGGCAAAAGAATATATGTCAATCATTTTGTATGAAGTTAAAATTAAAATTAAAATTCATAAGTTAACTTAGTGGGATTTACAAAGCTCTGTGTATTACCATATGGGTTTGATATACCTCTTTTTTTTTTCTTTTGGAGTTTGCCGTGCCACCCATTACTTGAACCCAGGATCAATAGACCTTTTCAGGTTACATGACCATTGACCTTTTCACTTTTTTTCTTTATTTAAATCGCTAATTTATAGGGTGGCGCATTTAATCATGTTTAATTCGTTTGAACTTCAACAAAACAAATTAAATCTCGTTATAAATAAGAGAAATATAATTATTCATTTGCAAGGGGTAAGACACACAAATTATCACATGAAATATAAAGTTATTTATCAAAAAAAAAAGAAATATAAAGTTTATGATAGTAATAAACTGAACAATAATATATTTTGGCTTTATTAATGTGTTACAATATATTAAATAAATAAATAAATAAATAAAAGCTACTTGTCAACTTTGTTTTTAATTTTTTTGGGTAAAAAGCTACTTGTCAAATTGAAAATAAACCAGATGAAAATCAAAGTCTCTTGTCGGTCAAATTATAAATAGCATGAGCTTATGGACAAGTTTGTAATTATGGTTTAGGGTTTGGTGGAAGAAAAAACATAAAAAAAAAAAAAAAAAAACCAGACCTAACAAAGAGACTCATCACCACTCTCTGGGCATTAGTTCCTCCTTCATTGCTATGCTTCAAAGTTGGAGTCTGGTTTTCTCTCTGTAAGCTTACCAACCCAACATGTGGAGACTCAGACGTCTAAATAAGCATTTGCTCACCGCCCGAAATGCCATTGCCAATCCTAGACCTTTGGTGGGGTATTGCACCTTGCAAACTCAGAACTCGGTGCAATCAATCACCACCATTCTCAGCCATAGCAACTGGAAGTACCTCTTGGACAGCTCCAATATGCTTAAGGACCTGAACCCAGATGTTATCCGATCCGTCATTCAACAGAACCGAGCAGGTGATCCCAAACTCCTCCTCAACTTCTTACTATGGTCCGAAAATAAGATTGGTGCTTTATTGGATTTGGATGTGCTTTCTGTTATTGCTGTTGCACTCTGTAATTCCAAGTTTTATGGGGCTGGCCTTGATGTTATTGGTCGTATGGTAAGCATTTGTAAGTCCCCATTTGATGTTTTGGGTTCTATTGACCGGTGTTATAGAGAGTTTGATGGGTCTAATTCTGTGGTGTTTGAGATGTTAGTCGATAGTTATAGGAAAATGGGTTTGTTAGCTGAAGCTGTTGATGTCTTTTTGGCTCTGAAAGATATTGAATTTGTCCCGACTTTGTTGTTTTGTAATATCTTGTTGAGAGACCTGTTGAAGACTGATGAGATGAAACTGTTTTGGAAGGTTTTCAATAGAATGTCTGATATGGACCTAACCTTTGATGCTTATACTTACTCCAATGTGATCAATGCTTATGTGAAGACTGGGAATGTTGACGAGGCAAAAAAGGTCCTTTTGGAAATGGGTGAAAAGGGTTGCCGTCCAAATGTGGTTACTTACAATGTTCTTATCAATGGCTTGTGTAGAGCTGGGCGTCTTGATGAGGCAATTGAGACAAAAAGGTCAATGATTGAGGAAGGTTTTGTCCCAGACAACTATACTTATTCAACTCTTGTCAATGGCTATTGTATGGAAAAGAGATTGGAAGATGCAAAATTCGTATTGTTGGAAATGGTTGATGAGGGCCTGAAGCCTGACGCAGTTGCCTACAATTCTCTGATAGATGGATACATGAAACAAGGTAATGTAGAGGAGGCTTTTAAAATAAAAAATAAAATGGTCAGTCATGGCATACAGATAGGTCTGGTTGTACAAAACACGCTTCTTAATGGGGTTTGCAAGGCTGGTATGATGGAGAGGGCCAGAGAAATCTTAAATGATATGATCAGGGTGGGAAAAAAACCTGATTCAAGAACTTATAATTTATTGATTGAGGGATATTGTCGAAAACATGATATAATTAGTGCTTTTGAAATGCTTGATGAGATGAAGAGGAATCTTGCACCCACTATCCGTGCCTACAGTGTGATAATCAATGCGCTATGTCGTTTCAGAAATTTTGGTCAGGCCAATGCTGCTTTTGGGCAAATTATAACACAGGGACTGAAACTAAATGCCATTGTCTGCACTACTCTTATTTTAGCCTGTGCAAAGGAAGATAAATTAGAAGAAGCAAGAAGAATTTTTGACAGGATGAGGGAACAGGGAATTTTACAAGATGTTTTATGCTACAATTCTCTTATAATTAGTCTCTGCAAAAGCCATAAGATGGAAGCTGCAAGGACTTACTTGGATGACATGTTGGCAAGGGGATTAAAGCCAAATGCATATACTTTTGGAGCTTTTGTACATGGATACAGTAACGCAGGGGAGATGCAGATGGCTGACAGGTATTTCAGTGAGATGCTAGCTTCTGGTCTGGTGCCTAATGAAATTATTTATGCAGACTTGATATATGGGCACTGCAAAGAAGGGAGCATAACAGAAGCCTTTTCAGCATTTAGATGTATGCTTGCACGTGGAATTCTTTCAGATATTAAGACATACAGTGTTCTTATCACCGGACTGTCAAGGAATGGGAAAATGAAAGAAGCTCTGGGGATTTTCTTTGAACTATGTGAGAAGGGCTTGCTTCCTGATGTTTATACTTACAGTGCTCTCATTGCGGGCTTCTGTAAGCAAGGTGATGCCAAGAAGGCTATTCAACTATATGAAGAGATGTGCATAAAGGGCATAGATCCTAATATTGTTACTTGTAATATTTTAATCGATGGGCTCTGCAAGGCAGGTGATGTTGAGAAAGCTAAGAACTTGTTTCGTGGAATTGTAGAAAAAGGTTTGACCCCCAACAGTGTTACATATGCTACAATGATAGATGGTTACTGCAAATCAGGAAATGTAGCTGGGGCATTCCAATTATTGGATGAGATGCCATTAATGAGTGTTCCACCTGATAGTTATGTTTACAATGCCCTTCTTGATGGATGCTGCAAAGAAGGAAACTTGGAGAAAGCACGAGAACTATTTGAAGATATGTTGCACAAGGGCTTTGTCTCTACACTGTCTTTCAATACGTTAATTGTTGGGCACTGCAGAAATAAGAAGCTGGAAGAAGCTTATAGCCTGTTGGAAGAAATGTTAGAAAAGCAGGTCTTGCCAAACCATGTAACCTATACAACTCTGATTCATCAACATTGTAAGGCTCAAAATATGGAGGAAGCAAAAAGGCTCTTTTTGGAAATGCAGGCCAGAAATATTAAACCAACCACCATAACTTATTCATCTCTTCTACATGGTTACAACATAACAGGAAATAGATCTGAAGTTCTTGTCCTGTTTGAAGAGATGGTGGCTAAGGGGATTGTACCTGACAAAGTTACATATTATTTGATTATTGATGCTCTCTGTAAAGAAGGGAAGACAACAGAAGCATTGAAGATGAGGGATGAGTTATTGGAAAAGGGTATGTCCATGAATTTAGGTACATATGACACTCTAATACAAGCCCTGTGTGGAAAAGAAGAGTTTTTAAAAGCATTGAAGTTGCTTAATGAAATGGGACATGGTGGATTAAAACCAAGTTTTGCTACATGTAGCCTCATAGCTTCTGGGTTTCAAAAGGCTGATGGTATGGATAAAGCTGCAGAGGTTTTGGAGCGCATGATGTGGTTTGGATGGGTTTCAAACTCTACTAGCTTATCTGACTTAATTGATGGAAACCAGAGGGAAGAAAATTCTGAAAACTCTGGTAACTTCATTTGCACTGCTGAAAGACTCCGATAGCATCATTTGTGCGCCAAAAGTACTTTTATGAAGCTAGAATGGCCCCAAGGATAAATGAAAATTGCCCAAGAATGTTCCTTCGTCGCTTTGCTTCTTCATGACTTTTCCATGTATCCCCGGACAAAAAACGGCCCCAAGGATAAATGAATGCAGTTGTTTACCTTTGACTGCTATTTTCTGCAGAGTTATTGCTTGCAAGGCTCTGCACTCTTCTTGATGATTCCTGCTGAGAAGTGGCAAGTTTGTTGTGCGTGAGGTAATCAAACTTGATCTTGGCATATTAATTTTGTAGATGTTCTTTGGTTTAAATCATGTTTCATGAGTGTTTGATTGATCTTGAACCTTTTATTTATTTGCAGATCTGGATTAACTGCATATTTCAGCAGTTTAAACCTTTTTACTTTTGACCTTCAGCTAAGACCGGCTAAATGCACGTTGGCCCTTTCAAAACTGGAGAGATTGAAGAAATATGAGTTAGAATCTTTTATACTCTCTGTAAATTACATTTTGATTTTGATTTTTGTCAACTAATTTATAGATGTTATTGTATTCTGTTTTTCCTTTCAAATGACATAAGCGATATAGTAGCCTTTATCCTTCCTACTTATCGAACATAGTGTTTTTGTTGTTTGCTTATACTCTTTTTTAGTGCCACATTTCTGATGAACCATTTGCTCTTACTGGTATTCATTTTTATATTTTAGTTTGCTGTTGAATTTTCATTGAAAATTGAGATTTGATTCTTGAGCTTTTAATAAGGACCCTCTTGAAGACTTGAACTCGATCTTTTATTGTCCAATGAACAATTCTATTATCAATTTATGTTTAAAAAAAAAAAAAGAGGAGAAAAAAAAAGAGAAATTAAGTGAAGTAATTAGAGAAAGATAACAAGGCTAAAGAAAAATAAGTAGAATGATTGATTGTGGGTATACCGTACACCTATTACATTAGCTGTATAGGAATGGAAGATATATGTTGGGTATATTTAAGTAAATAATTATTGCTATATTGTTAGATGAAGAATTGCATTTAAATGGAATGAAATAAAATTTTTTTGCACTTGCAAGATGGAATTTGACTTGCATGAATTGTTGAGAGAGAAATATCATATCATCTTCTCAAATTTATCAAGTTTCTTCACCCTTTGCATAGACCTAGCAAACAATGCCAAAAAGACTCCTGCAACATTTACAAAAACACACATACATGAGTACGAACACGAACTTTAAAGGCGAAGATGAAAAAAGAGTAGGTGAGTTTTTGAGGGAGGGTAAAAGGTCACCTGCACCAACAAATGATCCATTTGCAATAGCTTGACTGCCTTGACTGCTGAAAGTGACCCCCAAGTTTAGCAAGGTTCCTCCTAGGACTGTATACATTGTTGCCATTTGTAGTATGGTTGCTTTTCGAGCAGCTCTTTCTGACTGTCAAAGAAGATAACCATATGACTTAGAAGAATAATAAGATTTATTAGTCACACTAATTTTTACACACGTCTCTTAGCATATCAAACCCAGGTATTGGTCCTTTGAAGGAAATGACATATTTGTTATCAGAAATATATACCTCGAGCACTCGCACACGGAGTTTCAGATCTCCGGACTCGAGTTCATTCACAAACTCTTCTATACGCTGGACTCTGTAAGGCATGGATATAGTGTAGGTTCTAGCCTGAAAATACACAAGTTGAAGCTCTTAATGCCAGTGTTTATGGATGGTACCATTGTTTAACATATTCAATGAATTGCTTCACTTTTTACGAGTTAGCACCCAATTAGCATCAACAAAGAATCCAAGTAACCAGAACAAGGAACTGAAACGAGAAGGGTGTCAACAACGATGTAGTACATTGTCGGCTTGTTTCCTCAATTCTTGTACAAGTTGTCCTCCACTTTGTTGGGACTGTTTCATATCTAAAAGCTCCTGCATTTGGGGATGTTAATATCAGTTCTATGCTTCAAATGCATAAGCAGAACACATTACAGTTAAAAGTTGCTATGAACAATATAATAACCTGAGCATAAGGTGCAGCAATCTTCACAAAGGAAAAATTGGGATCAAGAATGTAACCTATGCCTGAAATTAAACAATCAAAAGGAGAAGTTATATAAGATTGAAATAGGTAGAATATTCAGTCAAGTTTAGAGAGAGAGAGAGAGAGAACCTTCTAGGGTCGAAAATGCCCTGATGACAAAAGTAAATGTGGATGGAAATCGAAATGGTTGATCTTGTGCTATTGCAAATAGATCCTGTCATATTCACCAAAAAAAACATATATATATATACATATATATACATATCCTGTCATAAGCAAATCCACATTTAAACAGGATCTCATTGGATATCTTCATGATCAACATGTAGCTTTATTTACTAAGAAACAATCTAAAGCAACTTGAACAGTTTTGGTTGTACAATACTAGTGTCTATTTTTGCCTCGTTTTGGCTTTTAAAGAACGTAAATAAATTGTTGAGTGGTACCTCTCCAATTGCAGCTAAAGTTTGCTGTTGGTCTGGTGTCTGGCTCAACAAATTGTCCAGAAAAAACTGCACAGACCTCTTAACCTAAAAAATAAATAAATAAAGAAACTTAGAAGATGTAGAACAAAGACTCTGCTGTTGATAGATAGTAGTGGCATATGGATGCATACCGATGACATGTCACCTGTAGGCTGTAGTGCTTTAAGATCTATGAGACTTTGCATAACCTGAAAAGCCACTGCATATTAGCCTTATTAAATCATAACATTGAAAAAAATAATGAAACAACAGTAAGAGAAATAAAGAAATTTAAAAAAATGAAATATAAACTTTTGGTCAGAAGTAGAGACAAAATTGAAAAAAATAGGAAGCAGACCTTTCTTGCATCTTTCTCATAAACGGAATAGAAGAGGTCGAGTAATCTCTCTCGAGTAAAAGATTTGATTTCCCCCATCATACCAAAATCGTAGTAGATGATTGCTTCATCCTCATCTATTGCAAGATTTCCAGGATGAGGATCAGCATGGAAGAAACCGGTCTTTAGTATCTGCACAGCTAGCAAAATCAAAGTGAATCAATCACTCCAAAGGTGTTAGATAGTTATTGCATTTGTCACATGGTAATCTCAAAGGGACAGAGAGAAATTTTATACATTTTTTTTTTTTTCACAATTTAAAAAATCAACTTTTCATCAGAAAACATTCCCGACCTGAATCAAGTATGCTTCAATTGCACGAGACGATATTCTAGAGCGACTAAAACCCCGCGAGTCTAATATTTCCAGATTATTTATCTTAATGCCTGCACAACCAAGTCCAGAAAGTTACATAGGATTAGTTTACAATGTAGAGGCTAGAGCACAAGATGTTAAATGAAACAAAGACTCAAGTATAGGTTGAAACCTGGTACATACTCCAAGGTCAGGACCTTTGTGGCAGTGTAATCCCAAAATACCAGCTACAAAGATGATGTCAAGACAGAAGTCAGCAACACAGTTTAAAGAGTACAGTTTTTGACTTTCTAACAAGATCAAAAGGATCAAGTTTTCCAATATAAACGATCAGGTCAAGACATTTTTTGATAAATATAAGCTATCTAATAACATAAGAAGAAACGTACAGGGACTCGGACCCACTTTGTGTTCCGAAAATCTCGGCGAAACCTATCTGCATTTTTGCCTTCATTTATATAGTCAATCTCTTGGTACAAAATCCTGCAGTCAACAAAGTTCAAGAAGTGCTAATCTAAAGTCTTAATTCACATTATATAAGAGAGAAATATCTCTAAAAAGTGAAAAATTGAAATTAAAAACATGTGTACCACATACGTGGAACATTCTTCATATATACCAATCCAATCTCTTGTTGGACCACCAAGAGTTTCACTTCTCTGAAAGTACTCTGCAATTAGCTTCAAATTTTCTGTCGAAGGAATAAAAGAGTTGAAGATGGTTAGTTTCTGTAATGCACTTTCATAAATGGATACAAATTTCACTACACACCCTGTCCACCATGACAGAAACAGTGATAAGAACAACAATATCCATAACTATTACATTTAGCAGCAACAATATCACTCTAGGCTCTAGTATGAATGACAAAAAAGTGCATTGCTTACGTAAATCAATGTCGAAAAGCTTCTTGAGACCAGGTCTTTGGACTTTTATAACTACTCTCTCTCCATTATGAAGGACTGCCCGATGGACCTAAATTATGAAAGCATACCCAAATAAGAAAAAGAGAACTTTCTCAACCATAAATATACAAGTTAAAGTATACATGGAGAATTGAATCTAAAGAAAGAACAAATAACTCTCAACTACATATTGATAACTTGTATTGGTAGCAACCATCAAAATTGTGAAGGTACTATGTTCATTCAGAAAGAAAGAATACAACTACCAACATCAACTACCACCAACAAGACAGATCACTTTAGACTTTCTGTACTACAAGATCTGAAAGTAAAGTTACATAGACAGATATGATATAATACATTGGAAAGACAAAAACACCTGACCAAGACTAGCAGCAGCTATTGGCCGGTCCTCAAACTCCTTGAACAATACATTGACAGGAGCTCCCAGTTCACTCTCAATGAAGCCTCTTGCCTTTTCTGGTGAGAAAGCTGGTACCCTATCCTGAGGATCATATGAGAATCACCAAAAATGATCAAGACAAGATCAGTCAATGAGATCAACAATCTAATTATCTAGACAATAATTTCTCAATGCTTAGATGTCTGCATTAAGATTTACTGAAACAAAAATCAACACGTACCTGCAACTTGGCAAGCTCATTCACAAACTCGCGTGGAAATAGATCGGACCTTGTTGAAGATAACTGTCCAAGTTTAATAAAGGTTGGGCCAAGCTGCAGCACACGTTCTCGCAGCCACGATGCAGTCTTCTGCCTTCTCTTTTTCTGAATGAGAAATTTATTGCAAACTCTTACAGGAGAATAATACATACAAGTCCACAAAACTAATAAACTGACTGGAGGCTTGACCAAGGGCATCATGAGCAGTGGGAAAAAGGAGCAATAAGAAGAACAAACATAAATAGCCTCAAAACCAACCTGCTTTTCTTCTGTAAAGCCTCCCATATAAGCCCATTTTGCATTGTCAAAGAGAACACGGATGCGTAATGAGAGAACAAAGGACCAAACATCTATACTCCTCTGCCAGGAACTATAATTCTCATTAGCCCAACTGAAGCCTTCATCTGAGGGCAAAACCTTTAGCTCTTCCACTGGTGGAAGTTTTTTAGAGGTTCTATACTTTGGTGCCTTAACAAGTGCTGGAGTAGTAGGATTCCTCTTGACTAGACTTGCTCCATTAACAACCGAACTATTCACTTTCTCTACTTTATTTGGCAAATTATTCACTTTCTCAACTTTATTTGTGGATGGCACTTTTCTTTTCACTACTTCACTTGTTGGTACCATGTTTACAGCCCGTCCATTGACACCCAACCTCGATGATGATTCAGTCTGTCGCATTTCCACTAGAAACCTTGGAAACTGATCAGCATGAGGAGGTGGATTACATATTGACCTCATAGATTTTGAGAATTTATTGACTGAAATTGAGCTTGAGAAACTCAGACTGTCTTGGGCTATCAACTCCACATTATGGCAGCAGCAGCTGTGTGACGCTAGAACTGCTGCCATCTGTGATGCACACAACTGTAGAATAAAATGATGAGAGAGAAAAGCAACCCAAATAATGCAATTCACTGGGAGAAAGATTTTAATTTTTGTCCTTAAAAGTTTGAGAAAGCTATAGAAATTTTTTCAAGTACACAAAAATACACAACTATAAAGACTGAAACAATTAGGATATCAGGAAAGTTGGAAGCTTTTAAGAGCCCAATAACAGTTTTGATGTTGATGGGCAATGAAGAATTCTGCAAAGGGATGCAATAATATGAGGCTTGAATGACCAAGAAATTGACAGACGAATGTAAATATATGAATACTTTTACTTTAGGTGTGCAATCAATTTTATACCCAAAACCAACTTGGAGATATATTGTAGCTAGATGACTAAATCATCCAATAGGTAACCATTTACTTTTCCACATATATATTTGTCAAAAACCAACTAACCCATCAACTTTAAAACAACGTTATGCTTATGTCAAAAGAAACTTCCACTGATCTTATTCAGATGTATGCTTATAATATAGAAGAAGCAGCAACAGAAAGCATATGGAAGATTAAAAGGGGCTGCTAATCATCTGACTAACCGGAAATTCGATTAAAGTTATTTCAAAACTTTGGACGGCAAGATCAAATTCTAGCAAAGAGAATTCTTGGCAAGAAAATGAAAGAAACTAACAGAAACATCGACAAAAAGGGAACCTTGAAACTAAAATTTTCCAAGGAGCCAATCGACAGAAAGCATACCACTTGGGATTTTTTTTATTTCATTGTAAATTTTCCAAGAAGAAAACAGAACAGGCATGAGAAAATACTCACTGGGTCACCAAGATTCAGAACTAAAAGCACCAGTAGTTGAACACTGTATGCATATGATGTTGAATCTGATGTTGAGCCTGGGGGTGTATATTTTATTATAATAAATATAAAGTAATAAATAACTAAAAAAAACGAAGAAGAAGAAGAAGCAACTAGAGCTGGCAAAATGGTCAAATACAGAGCCTAATAGACTACACAATTCAACAAACTGCAATGAAGTCTGGCGTGCACTGGTTTCCAATAGGAGAGGCTGAAGGCAGTGCTTGCGTTAACGACAAAAGCCAAAATGAATCTTCAACTCCAACCATTCGGTTCATTTACGTGTCTGCTTTCCAACGTCCATGTACCTAGTTATTGACCTTAAGACACACGGCTATGAACGAATTACCTATTTGCTAAATTCTGATTGGTGCTCTAACCAAACGTTTAAAATGGGTTTTAGGTACTATTTTCATAACTCCAAAATGAAATTTTTAAAAGTTTCCCACCGTAAATAAATCATTTGGGTAGGGATTGTCAGTTATGTAAAGTAAATAAAACTAGGCAAAATTATATGTCAACCACTATAATATTACTGTGGGAAATTCAAAAATGGTACTTACAAGATTAATTTTGTGTTATTAAATGTAAAATATATAAATAAATAAAATTAAGCCACGAATATAAGATGCATCGTGGCCAGCTACACGTCAGTACCTTAACATAGGACAAGCTTAGATATATAAAATGGGAAGTTGGAAAACCGATAACGTGTCCCATGGAACCACCACCAAAAAACTGCATTTGTATACTATAAAACCCATCAATAACTTTTTTCTTGAAAAGGAAAAAATGATTGCATAAAAATCTTGAATCCAATACTAAGCATATTCAAACCAATTCTTCTTTTCGTGGATTTTTCTAATTATAATATTGAAACCCATTTTTTTAACCCATCTGGTAATCCACCCAAGTGCAAATTTTGAGCGCGTGTGTATGCATATTTATGTATGTAAGATATGTGCGTGTGGTCGCTCACTGTTGCTTAGGAGTTTACGCGAAGAAATATAGATAGTACAGGACGATATGATGAAGATGTAACACATGATCAGTTCAGCCAATAAAAGGTACAATTAATCGTGGTCATGTGGTGCGTTTGGTAAAATAGGTCTTTCAATTGTCGTATAATATATTAGCTATAATTTCCCAATCATGAATCATACTCTAAGCTATTATATTATATTATATATATATATATATATATATATATATACAAAAATATTATTTGAATTATATATCTACAGGGCACGTTTTGTTTTGTTTTATTTTATTATTAGATAGGCATAAAAATATAAATATAACTATTTATTATTTTTTTATTTTAAAATAGATAAATAAATTTATTTACTATTGGTTATTATTTTCGATAAGCACCAGTAAATTTAGTCCTTTTGAAGCTGAGTACGAAATTTTGAAATATATTCTCAATATTATGTGAACCCAAATCGGTTAAATATATATACAACAATATCTAAAATTACATATCTATTTTTTAGGATTTGATTTACACTAAATTAGAAAATATATTTATAGTTGTATATAGTTGGTAAATTGTTCTAATATTTGCCTTTATCACATCCATTCAAATAGGAAACTATATCTCCTAATACACAGCTAGTTTGATTCCCTACAATCACCCTTAAATTAGGCGACATAGATGTTCATGAGATCAAATTTAGAACTTAGCTCAATGAAGTTGGGATGAAACGCCTTTGTGAGGATATCTGCAGTCTAAGACTGTGATGGCACATAGATTATGGTTATAGTCTTGTCTTCTATCTTCTCATAGATAAAATGCCTATCCATTTCAATGTGCTTAGTCCGATCGTGATGGATTAGATTCTTGGCAATAGCAATGGCTGATTGATTATCACACATCATCTTAATAGGACCATAGTAGGTAACCCATAGCTCTCCCAGTAGTCTTTCCAACCAAATACCTTCACAAATACTTTGGGCCAAGGCACAGAATTCTACCTCAGCACTACTCCGTGCCACTACTTGTTGCTTTTTACTACGCCATGTTACTATGTTTTATCATACATATGAACAATATTCTAAAGTAGATTTTTAGTCAATAGGTGATCCAGCCCAATCTGCATCTGTATAGACTTCTAGGTCACATTTAGGAGACTTAGTGAACATCAGTCCTTTTCCATGATCCTTTTTTATGTATCTAAGGATTCAATGCACAGCTTCCATGTGATCTTCTGAAGGGTTACCTAGGAATTGGCTTACAATGCTTACTTCAAAGTTAATATCTGACCACATGTATGTCAATTAGATAAGCATACTCACTCACCGTTGGTATTGACCTTTATCCATAGCTACTTCTTCAGTTCTGCGCATCAGCTTGGTGTTACGATCTATAAGTGTATCCACCAGTTTGCATCCACTCATTCCAGTGTCACTAAGGAGATCCAAGGCATATTTTCATTGAGATACTGACATCCCTTATTTGGATCTAGCTACTTCCATCTCTAAAAAATACCGTAGAGGGCCTAAATCTTTGATTTCAAACTCTTTGGATAGCAGGAGCTTAATTCTTTTCATTTCTTCTTCATAGTTTCCCGTGAGGACAATGTTGTCCACATAAACTATCAACACAATGACCTTGTCGTGATCAAAGCATTTGATGAAGAGAGTGCGATTAGCTTAAGACTATGTATATTCATCAAGTTTCAACACCTTAGTGAACCTATCAAACCATGCATGTGGGGATTGTTTCAGCATATATAATAATTTTCATAATTTATAAACCTTGCCTCTTGTATACTCGATTTTAAATCCTTGAGGAATATCTATATAAACCTCTTCCACCAATTCTCCATTAAAAATGCATTTTTCACATCAAGTTGAATCAAAAGCCAGTCTAGATTAAAGGCAATGAACAATAATACACATACAGTGTTGAGCTTTGCTTCTGAGGCAATTGTCTTGTGATAATCAATTTCACACGATTGTGTATAGCCTTTGGCTACCAATCGTGCCTTAAACCGATCAATGCTGCCATCTGCTTTTTGTTTAATCGAGAAAATTCATTTACAACCAACTATACGTTTCCCAAAAGGAATAGTGGTCAGATTCCATGTGCCATTCTTTTCAAGAGCTCGATATTCTTTTAAGGTAGCAGCCTTCCATTCTGGTACTTTTAAAGCTTCAAACACCGTTATAGGAATTTGAATGTTATTAAAAGTAATCACGCAAGCCCTGAATCTTTGAGATAGCTTTGAGTATGGCACAAAGTTTTAAATAGGATGTTGAGTGCATGACCGAGTACCTTTTCTAAAAGCAATTGGTAGGTCAAGATCTAAAATAGAATCTAGCATCACATCACCATTTGATTCCAAATTAGTCTCAGCCTCACCTTGTATGATTTCAGGATTAACTTGAGCTGGAGTTGAATCATGGCTTTGCTGTTCTTGTGTAGGCCTTTAGAAAGTCCTTTTCTTGGTGTACACTTTGATTATATCATTTGGTAGGCTAAGGTGCTAAGGGTACCACTCGGATTGAGGTGTTTTAGATGAGGAATTTGGAGATGTTGGATTCAGACTAGGTTGTAAGTGAGTGTAGGATGGTAGAGTAAGGATTGGATGAACTAATAGGGCTAGAAGAATTAGGAAGACTCAAAGAATTAGGAAGTATGGTGGGATGAGTATTATGGAAATTGGTCTCAATGAGAGAGTCTCAATCCTAATTTTGTGATTCATGTGTGTCTATCTCCCCTTGAATTGTAGAATTAGAAAATATGGTTGGTTTTCAAAGAATGTACCATCCATGGTATGATAGATTTTCTTAGTGATAGATGAGAAACATTTGTAGCCCCTTTTATTTGATGAATACCCTTTAGAATGCATATGATGACTCGTTCATCTAATTTGCTTTGGTGGTAAAGATAAATATGTATAAAAGCGGTGCATCCAAATATTTTAAGTGGGATTTTACTAACTAGATAGGAGTTGAGATAGATTCTAAGTAGAGTTTGCATTGGAGTATTGTGGTGGAAGACACATAAGGGCATTCGGTTAATAAGATAGGTTGTCGTTATGACAGTTTCACTCCAAAAGCTTTTAGGAACACAAGATTGGAATAGTAAGGCTCTAGCAACTTCAAGAATGTGTCTATTTTTACGTTCTACTATACCGTTTTGTTGGGGAGTGTCCATACATGAACTTTGATGGACAATGACATATGACTAAAGGTAAGGACCAAGTATGGTGTAAAAAAAATCTATTGCGTTATCAATTTTGAGTACACGGATGGTTGTTTGAAATTGATTTTGGATCATGGCATGGAAATTTTGGAAGATCTTGGTAGTTTTGGATTTGTCTTTCATCAAAAAAATCTAACTTAACCGAGTATGATCATCTACTAATAAGAGAAACCATCTTGCACCTGATATGTTTGCAATTATAGTAGGTCCTCATATGTCCCCGTGAATAAGAGAAAATGAAATAGTTGGTTTGTATGGTTGAGGTGAATAGATGGTGCGAGTGTGTTTTGCTAATTGGAATAATTTTGCATCTTTATTGATAAAGAGTGAAGGAAATAACATTTTCAAGTACATAAAATTGGGATGACCAAGACGATAATGCAATTTTTATTGGACATGATAGCACAATTTTTATTGGACTGACCGATTGACTCAATATGTTGGACAGAGCGATACTGACAATTAAGACTAGACACATTGGGAGGAGTGGACCCACAGTGCAGAGCCTTGTAAGCAATAATTTTGTAGAAAACCAAAGAACAAACTTACCTCAAATATTGAAAAGTTTCACTGATAAAGCAGCAAACCATTAACTTGCCAATACCCAATCCCTAAAAACCAGGAAGCATAAATCCAACTTGCCAATACCTAATCCCTAAAAACCAGAAAGCATGAATCCAGATGCGTAAGTAAATTTCTGCTCATTTCTGCTAAGTATGTAATAAAACATATGGAGCAACTAGGAAAATAGTGGTGCAAATATAGGTGGGTAAGAAAATGTCTACTCATATTCTGCTGGCTCTATAAGGAAAAACATCGTGGAAATAAGAAAGCAAAGCCACTGACGAAAACATGGAGCAGGTTATCTGCTAGCATAAATCAATTTGCAACTTCACCATAATTGAAAAACAAATAATATAATAGAAAAGAAGGACACATAAGTAATTGTGACAGGATGAAAAATGCAAATGACGAAAGTTCTTTGCTGGAATTGGTTCTATCAAGAAAAAAATACATAAAAATAACATGATATCACATTTTAATTTCTTTTTTGTTTTTTTCTTCTTTCTCACCCCACTCTCTCCCCGTCCATTCTTTTGCTATCAATTAGAAAAAAAGACCAACTATATCGCAATTTTATCATCACACACCCAACATTCTTCTTGTCACTCTCAATTTTATCAATTACAGTTTGATAACTAAACGCTACTTCGGACCAATTTTAAATAACATGAACAAAAATAGAAATCACAAACTAAAAATAAATTTCAAACAAACAATGCAAAATTTCAAGCATATAAGATTTTTACTTAAACAATACATAATAACCTACAGAATATACCCAAGTTAGGAACTAATGTGATTATTAATTTTCCATAATAAAGGCTTAAATACATTTTGCAAATACTAAGTTGTATTTTAAGTAGTTTATAAAAATTTATAATTTTGCACCAAGAACAAATATTTAATATTCAAATAGAGTTCAAGCCTAAGTACTAATATAACCACATCAAAAGGACAAAAAATATATATATCTATTTATATATAACATCACTATAGCCAAAGAGATATGCAAAAATATAAATCCAACAAGCTATTAAAAAATAAGCTTTTCTTGTTGTTTTCTTTCCGCTTTTTGTTCCCCAAACTATCTTATATGACATGCTCTTTAACATGCGAAATAGAAGGCGCCTGACATGTCATTAACTCATTCCTGTCTTACTTAGCAAACCTGAGAGGCTCAACCGCTACACCGGGCGCATAAACAAGCACCTGCCACATATTCCTCTAAGTTTTCACATACATTAGCAAATACAATTGAATTCTAATATGACTTCTACAAAAAAAAAAATTGAATTCTAATATGACGCTCTTTGCCATCCGAAATACCCGACAATCTCAGGTGCTACACCAGGCGCATAGACAGGCGCCTAGTGTATATTCTTCTCAGTTTTAAAGTTAATTAAATTCAATTTTGCTGGCTGACATGTCCTGGACACCAAAAACTGGAAAACAAAGATGAACAAAATTATGTATTCCTCTCAGCTTTAAAAATTCACATAAATTCATAAATTCACATAAACTTACCGACCAAAAAAAATACAAAAAATTCACGTACCGTTTCAAAAAAGTTTGAATCCAATGTTCTTGCACTAAAATCAAACTGAACACCAAAACAAATATCCCAACAACTGAAAACAAGCACACAACAATAAACATGATTGAATACCCAAAAAATATATATATATAGAATACAAATATGAGCAAACCAAAGAACAAACTTACCTCAAATATTGAAAAGTTTCATCGATAAAGCAGCAAACCATTAACTTGCCCATACCCAATCCCTAAAAATCAGGAAGCATAAATCCAACTTGCTAATACCCAATCCCTAAAAATCAGAAAGCATGAATCCAGATGCATAAGTAAATTTTTGCTCGTTTCTGCTGAGTTTGTAATAAAACATATGGAGCAAATAGGAAAATAATGGCACAAATAGAAGTGGGGAAGAAAATTTCTACTCACATTCTGCTGGCTCTGTAAGGAAAAACTTCGTGGAAACAAGAAAGCAAGGCCACTGACAAAAACATGGAGCAGGTTATCTGCTGGCATAAATCAATTTACAACTTCACTCTAACTGAAAAACAAACAATATAATAGAAAAGAAGGACATATAAGTAATTGTGCACAGGACAAAAAATGTAAATGACGAAAATTCTTTGCTGGAACTGGCTCTTATATATATTATAGATATATATATATATATATATATATATATATATATATATATATTCATATAACTTAGGATTTTTGGCACCAATGCATACTAAATTATATATAAAGTTGCAAATTATCTAATAAACTATGAAAATGACATAAATACTAAATTACTATCTAACTCATAAGTGTATTATATTTTCAATTATTCCGGTGTATATTTTTTTTTTAAAAGGCTAAGCTAAGTTGCTGTGAGTGAAAAAATAAATTAGTTTAAACCAATTAAAATTTTTTTTGAATAATTAAATAAAATATAATTTTTAAGATAAAAATTTGTTATATGTATGAGTCAGAAGTAATTTATAACTATTTTAAAATTAGACATATTAATGTTAATTATATAATTTAGATGACAATTTATAATTTTATTTGTAATTCAGGGATATTAGTTCAAAAAAAAATCTCAAATTTTATCATATTAGCGATTAAGTAAAGGGTTTTTTGAAGTCATAGATTGTGGTGAGGTCATTTAAGTTTTTTTTAATCAATTTTTATATAAATTAAAATTTTACCTAATTTTTTATTTAATGCTTTTACTCAACTATCCCTTCTTTGACTTATTATTTTCTTCTTTGTTTGACAAAGCCACCATCATTACCTCATTCTTCTTCTTTAGCTGAGCAATAGGCATTTGAATGTATTCACTTTGAAAAATTTTTGTTAAAAAATACTTAGGTATTTGAATGTGTGTATGGAATGTGTTAGAAGTAATAAAATGAGTTGAATGCTTGAAAGAAGTTATAATGCGTGCTAAGTGCTTGAATAAATGATTTAATGAAGCTTGAGTATTTAATTACATATATTTTTTTAGTTACATATGTTTAAATCCAACTAAATTTGAATAAATGTAAAATTGAAAAAAAAAATTGGTTATAGGCTTAGTGCCCCCACAACCAAGTCCTACTAAGTCATGGCTTGGTGGTGCCTCCACTACTATCAAGCCCCACCAAGGCATGACTTGGTGGTGGTAGGGCATGGTGGTGGCCCATCACCACCCGTCTATAGTGGCATTGACTCATCCATTTTTTTTTTTATAAATTTTTCTTTAACTCATAACTCATAAGCAATTCAAAATCAAATCAATCAAGCTTAACTAAAATATTTTTTCAAACACCTATCAATCAGGCTTCACTAAAATATTTTTTCAAACACCTATCATACTTGAAAGAAGTTATAATGCATACTAAGTGTTTAAATAAATGCTTTAGTAAAGTTTGGGTATTTAATTATATATAGTTTTGAGTTATATATATTTAGATCTAACTAAATTTGAATAAATATTAAATTTAAAAAAAAAATTGGCTACAGGTTTAATGGTGTCCTCACCACCAAGTCCCACTAAGGCATGGCTTGGTGATGCTCCCACCACCACTCGTCTGTGGTGACACCGACCGTGCTCATTTATTTATTTTTTTTTTTTTGCAAATTTTTCGTCAACTCATAACTCATTAGCAAATTCAAAATCAAACCAATCAAGCTTCACTAAAGCATTTTTTTAAACACCTATCATCTATTCTAACTTCTTTCAAGCATTTTAAGTCATTTCATTCATTCTAATATATTTCTTAGCCACATTCAAATGTCCAAGCATTCTTTAACCAAAAAATTTAAAAATTAATAAATCAAATAAAAAACAACCATTATTATGAAAAAAACTATAGTATAAGTGAAAATAAAAAAGAAGTCTCATTTTCGTCCAGGTGGTTGGCCAATAAAGAAGAAGAAGAGAATGGTTGATGATGGTGGCCAAGCTATGACATCAAAAATTTTATTTCACAGTTATAAAGGTAATTTATACTAATATTTTAATTATCTATCAAATTGGTTTCTTTTCATTAAATGATATTGAGTTAAGCTATGACATCAAAAAAACTCTTAAGTAAAAGTATAATAATTGTTCTCTTTCTTGGGTTATTTCTACTAAAGTACCTTCATATTTGAGTTAATTTTAAACTATTTATACCATTTTAATTTATATCATTCTACCCCTTTAATTTAAAAGTCAACCGTTAATTTTAACTGTTATTCTATTTGGCATATTGAAATAATATATTTTTATTCTCAAATTTAATTAAATAACCATATAAAATTTATAAACATAAAATTATAATTATAAATATAAAAATTTACAAATCATGGTAGGAAAAAGTGTACAAGCATTAAATTGAAGAACTTCTACAAATGCACAACAAAATCAATCAAGACGACAAAAACTAGCATAAAACAAATCTAATGCATGAATAACTCATTCATCATACATAATCAAAGACCCTCTAAAACCATTAATAGAACCCAAATAATACTTAGCATACCAAATAGATAAAAGCAAACATGAGTCAAGAGACAAAAACTATTTGGAAACCCTAAACCACAATTTGGCAACTCTACGACCCAATTCATTATCAATTCAAGGACTTCTACGGATGCACAGAAAAATGAATCAAGATAACAAAACTATAAAAGAAAATTTTCAAAATTAGTAATATTGTAACTTGTTAAAAAAATTAAAAAAAAAAAAAAAAAACTCCTTCAAATATCTTTTTTTGTTAAGTGATTTTATTATTTTGTGAAAATAATTCCAACCAATCCATTTGCCACAACTGTGAGGATGAACGCTTGGTGACCCAGTGTCGACATCCGCTGGGTTGGCTGTGGAGAAGTGCGGTGTCGGCCGTGGAGAAGTGTGGGTCGTAGGAGAATGAACTAGAAAGAGAGAAAGGGAAAAAAATAATTAAAGAAAAAAATCAAGAAAAAGAAAAAAAATTCATCTGTGATAGGTCTCAGCAGGAAGATGAAGGTTGGAAGGCATCGGGTCTTCAATCCGTCGAGAGAGAGTTGCAGACGCGAAAGGAAGAAAAGAGAACGAGAGAAAGAAAAAGATGATGTAGAAAAAAAAGAAAAGAAAAGAAAAGAAAGAAAGAAAGAAAAAAGGCAGAACAAGAAAAGGGGAGAAAAAATATATATATACTAAATTATCCACCACGTCTCATTTTGTTATTTATCCATCTTTTATTATAAAACTTTATTCTTTTTATTTTATTATAAATATGCAATTTCCTTTATATACTTTTTATGTTAAGTTGATAGAAGTGTGATATAATTTTTTAAAATTATATTGATTAAAATTTAAATAAATTTCAAGGGGTTTTATGGTAATATTCTTTTTTTAAATATTGATTAATGAAAAATATAATAACCCAAAATAACCCAAATTTAGTTAATTAAAATTATAGCCAAAATTACCTAATTACCCTTTATAAGCAGTTCAATTTTAAAATTGGTATAGCCCATAGTTTGACACCCCTATCTATTTCCTATTTTGTGCCTTTAGTTTTTGACCGACTTTGGCCGAACCTTAATATGATGTTAATATGTGTTTTGAAAGACTACTACATTTCTTTTCTTGTTCTGTTTGCGATTGTTCTTTGTTCTGCTGGACAAGCCCGCTTGCCTTGCTTTAATCTTTCAATTTCATCTTAAACCCACCAATTGAGTCCATTTTGTCTTCATTTTCCATCTTCTTCATTTCCTTCTTCATCTTCTTCTTCATTTTCTTACCATTTCATGAGTTACATTTTTGAAGTCAGTGCATCATATTTCTACGTTGGCGTTCAATCACCCTTGAAACCTTACATTGGCATATCTACCACATTGGTGCAAATCTCCATTGAACACACATATTGTTGGCGTCATCTATTCACATAGTAGATTTGTATCATAAAGAGGTTAGAATATATGAGATTTAACTTTTGTGTTGTATTTTGGTTTTATTGTTTATGGGTAACTTATTTATGAAGAATATTGTATGATTTTTACTTGTTGTGTTGATGATTTTGGTGTAGATGGTTGATATAAATCAAAAAATTTCAAATTTATGCAATAAATTAGAATGCATGTTAGGTGTTTGATAAAATGCCTTAGTTAAACTTTATAAAGATTTGCAAGTGTTTGAAATGAGAGAATGCATGTTATGAGTTTTATTGTTTATAGGTAACTTATTTATGAAGAATGTTGCATAAGTTTTACTTGTTAGGTTAATGATTTTGGTGTATATGGTTTGAATAAATGAAAGTGGTCATTGTGATATATGGTTTGGTGTATATAGTTTGTATACAATAAGTTTGAATAATATACTTAGAGAAGTGATCATTGTGATATATTATAAATTATTGATGGTTAGGTGTTGAATTTTATATATTTAGGTGTAGAATTCCAACCAAAATAGGATTTGACACATTGTGACTTAGCACACGGTGTGCCTTGTGTGGCCTTGGCAAGGTGTGTCTGGCGTGTGGCTTGCGCGGTGTGCCACGGCCGTGTGGCCGGACCGCGGTACCAGGCCGTGTGGCCTGGCAAGGTGTATAGTCGGTTGACAACCGATGGGACCATCGGTGGGGAACTACCAAGAGAAGGTGTGGCGTCGGTGGTCAAACCGATGGCCTATTGGTAACCACCACCGTGGCACATGGTCCTATGTCATGGTTTAAAATTGTATTTGTCAAGTACACGCGAGTCAAGTTTTAAGCATCATTTTATGACATAAATCAACTCAGAAAATTGTAAAAAAATATTTAAAAAAATGCTTATTCTCCTAGCTTTCCAACACTATGTTATTTGCCTCAATCCGATACCGGGAAGATCATGAAATATAATTTATACGAAAACTATGCAAATCTGGCGAGACAGCACTTAAGTCGAGTTCGAAGCATGATTTTATAGCCTAAATCAACCCATAAAATTCTAAACAAATATTTAAAAAAAAGCTTGTCCTCTTAGCTTTCCAACAGTATATTATTTGCCTCAATCAGATATCGGAAGGTCTTCAAATATAATTTCAAAACAAACTGTGCAAATCTGTCGGAAAGCATTTTGGAAGTGGTCTGGTGGTGGGGTGGTGGTGGCCACCACCAGACCATGGTGCCTGTCGGTGGGGCCACCGATGGTGCGTCGGTGGTCCCACCGGCGGGCACCATGGGCTGGTGGTGGCCACCACCACCATGTCCAAAACGCTTCGATTTATTTTTAAAATTATATTTGAAGACCTTCCATGATGATAACCATTGAAAGCTAAGAGGATAAAATATTTTTAAATTTTCTGGGTTGATTTAGGCTATGAAATCATGCTTCAAACTCGACTTAAGTGCTGTCTCTAAGATTTGCATAGTTTTAGTATAAATTATATTCAACTTAAGTCGAGTTGAAGCATGATTTCATAGCCTAAATCAACCCAGAAAATTCTAAAAATATTTAAAAAAGCTTGTCCTCTTAAATTTTCAGCGGTATATCATTTACCTCATCCGATATCGGAAGGTCTTGAATATAATTTCAAAAACTAAATAAAGCGCGTTTTGGAAGTGAATGCGGTGGTGGTGGCCACCACCAGCCATGGTGCCCGTCGGTGGGTCCACTGATGGTGCGTCGGTGGCCCGAGCGGGCACCATGGGCTGGTGGTGGCCACCACCCCCCATACCCATGCGGCTGCTCGGCGATATTTTGAAATTATATTAAAATCAAGCAAATGATATACCGTTGAAAGCTAAGAGGATAAAAGTTTTTAAATACTTTTAAAATTTTCTATTGATGAAATCATGTTTTAAACTCGACTTAAGTCTGTCTCTAAGATTTGCATAGTTTTAGTATAAATTATATTTGTAGCACTTAAGTCGAGTTGAAGCATGATTTCATAACCTAAATCAACCAGAAAATTCTAAAAAATATTTAAAATAAATCTTGTCCTCTTAGCTTTCCAGCGGTATATCATTTGCCTCAATTCAATATCGGAAAGGTTTTCAAATATAATTTCAAAACAAATGCAAAATAAAGCGTTTTGGAAGTGGCCCACCCCACAGGCCAAAACGCTTCTCGGCTTGTTTGAAATTATATTGAAGACCTTCCGATATCGGATTGAGACAAATGATATACCGTTGCTAAAGGACAAGATTTTAAATATTTTTTAGCTATAAAACCATGCTTGTAACTCGACTTAAGTCTGCAAATATAATTTATACTAAAACTATCTGATCATTATTTTAGAATTTTTGTTATTGATTGATTTATGCTATAAACTCATGCTTCAAATTTGACTAATGTGATATATGTCCTTGTTGTTTAACTCTCTATGAAATTTATTATTTTATAGAAAAATGGCTGAAGCAAAGCCTTTAAAGTACCCCGATGCATTTATTCTCGAAAAGGGCAATCGAATTAGGATTACATCGAAGTCCACCATTTGGCAATGCATCTTGGACATTCAATCCAAATACAAGCAAAATCCCGAAAAGCCTTCAAAGTTGAAGGAAAGACAACTTAAGAAGTTTAAGAAGAGTTGTTTTGGCACCTTATTTTTAAGAATGCGGGAGTTAGTGTTAAGTAGTGGAATTATCCATAATATGATTGCAAGACAAACAGATAGCTTGAACACCGATGTAATGGATTTCAATTTCAATGATAAAGGTGCAATCTTCACATGGAAGGAATTTGGTTTAATTACTGAATTGAAGATGAAACATTCATTGGATGCGATTCCTCCACCAAGTTCCAATCGAATTCGAAATAAATATTTTGGAGATATCAAAAAGATATGGAATCGTGACGTAAGAAATTCTTTCATGAATTTGAAGCGTAGTAACTTGGAAGATAAGGACGACATGGTTAAGTTAACTTTGATTTATTTCCATAACTTCTCTGAATGTGGGATCTTTTTAGCTCGAAGTTTCCAATCACAAGTATCATGGAAGCATTGAACCTCATAACGCGTAGTAGATGATCGTACAACCTTAAACTGAAAGTTGTTTCGAACAGCATACAAATGTAGCTTTTGCTTCAAATCTTGTTTCTCATCATATACTTGACCAACACTAAACTCATCACCATTACAAGAACGTGATTCTATGTCCATGTAGCGGATGAAACCACTTGATGATGATGTTATGCGTGAATCGAACCACCTACAAATGATACATTCGGTATTGGAAAAAATTTAGCACCAACGTTACTTCTTCTATAATCATTTGGAGTAGTTTCTTCTTCATGTTGAGTTGTTGGCAATTGAGTTTCGAAGTGTGTTTGAGTTTCCTCTACACATGTTTCCCAAGGTGTGCATGTTTTCGGGACTTCACTTTGCCATTGTGCTTCACTTTGCCAATATGATACATTTTCCCACAGATTTTGAGTCTCCCGAATAGGACTTTGAGAGATTTGACTTTCCCGCAATTGAGCTTCCTCAACATCGGACACATTAACATATTTTTCTTTTTTTCCCTTTCTCCAATTTCTGTGGCAGCACAAGAAGTTGAGATATGAGCGTTTCCGCTTCCCGCAGTAAATTTAGCATATGTATCATTGTTTCTTTCATCTGCGGAATAAACTTCAGCAACATTTGAAATGTTCTCCACATATAAAGGAGTCACAGGCATAATTGTTTTCACAACATGGATAAATATTTTGACATCTTGATATGAATTTATTTCCTGTGGAGCACATGGTTGATAACTAACAATATATTGGTATTTCATCTTCACATTGTACTTTTCCCGATCAACTTTTACAATTTTGTAGACCTCATCTATCAACGGAGCATAAGTACAGTTCCTAGGTATTTCAATTACTTTCAACTGATAATCCTTAAATTGAAAACAACCATCGTCACCCTTAAACCACGTGCCATCATAAAATACAACAATTATAACAGTGCTCTCAAAATCCATGGGTACCTATAACAAAAAAAAATACACCAAATGAGAAAACAAACAATAACCATAAAATATAGTAAAATATATAAAAAAATATTATTAAAAAAAAATTAAACAAATATTTAATATTAAAGAGACAAAACAGTGGTAGGCACCATTGAGCCATCGGTGAACCCTCGACTCCAGGTGGTGGTGCCACCGCGATAGCCATCCTGGTGGTAGGACCACCGACGGCCAGTGGTAAGCCCGACACGGTGGTACATACCATCAATGGTGGCCCCGATGGCTTGGTGGTGGGGCCACCAACGGCCTGGTGGTGTGCCTGGTGGTGGGCACCATCAGTGTGCCGTGGCCACCACTAGCTCATGGTACCCGTTGGTGGGACCCCGACGCACCATCGGTGGCCCCACCGATAGACACATGGGCTGGTGGTGGCCACCACCAGACCACGTCCAAATCTCGCATCGGCAGACTTGCATAGGTTTTTTTAAAATTATATTTGAAGACTTTTATGATATTGGATTGGGGCAAATAATATATCGTTGGAAAGCTAAGAGGATAAGCTTTTTTTGAATATTTTTTCAGAATTTTTGGGGATGATTTGTGCCTTCTAATCATGCTCCAAACCTGACCCAAATGCTGTATCAGTAGATTTGCATGTAAGTCAGGTTTGGAGCATGATTAGAAGGTACAAATCAATCCATTAAATTCTAACGGTATCTTATCCTCTTAAATCAATCAATCCATTAAACATCTTATCCTATTAGCTTTCCAACGGTATATTATTTTCCTCAATCCGATATCGGAAAGGTCTTCAAATATAATTTCAAAAAAAACTATACAAATCTGTCGAATAGCGTTTTGGACGTGGTCTGGTGGTGGGGTGGTGGTGGCCACCACCAGCCCAGAGTGTCCGTCGGTGGGACCACCGATGCACCATCGGTGGACCCATCGGTGGACCCACCGACGGACACCATGGGCTGGTGGTGGCACCACCACTGCGAACCGTCCAATCTCATATCGGCGGATTTGTATAGTTTTTTTTTGAAATTATATTTGAAGACCTTCCGATATCGGATTGAGGCAAATGATATACCGTTGGAAAGCTAAGAGGATAAGATTTGTTTTGAATATTTTTTTAGAATTTTCTGGATTGATTTGTACCTTCTAATCATGCTCCAAACCTGACTTACATGCAAATCTACCGAGACAGCATTTGGGTCAGGTTTGGAGCATGATTAGAAGGCACAAATCATCCCCAAAAATTCTGAAAAAATATTTGAAAAAAAAGTTTATCCTCTTAGCTTTCCAACGATATATTATTTGCTCCAATCCAATATCATAAAAGTCTTCAAATATAATTTTAAAAAAAACTATATAAATCTGCGATCGCGAGATTGGGCGTGTTGGTGGTGGGTGGTCACCACCAGGCCTTCGATGGTCCCACCACCAGGCCGTCGGTGGTCCCACCACCAGGCCATCGGTGGTCCCACCACCAAGTAGTTTAAATTTTATGAACACTGTTTACCTTCTTCTTCGATACGATGCGAAATTTTTCCACTGAACGTGATTTTTTACAGTTTACGTTTGAAAAGTCCATATCAAACCAAAAATCATTAACAAATCAATAACTCAATCAATAATAGAGAAAACAAATCAACAATTACTATTAATATTAACTTACATAAGCTTGAATATACATTAATGGTCGGTTTGATAGCGACGAAGAAAATGTATAATTCGATCGAAATTCAGTTTAATGAAAATGTGTTAACATATATTAAAATTTTTTTTAATACTTTTTATATGCATTTAATTTGGGAAGATGACAGGAAGTGTGCACATTAAATGGGAAGAAGAAGATATAAAGGGTAGTTAGGTAAAAGCATTTATGAAATGGGCTAAAATTTTAATTCTTACAAAACGTGGCTAAAAAAAATTTAACGACCCCACCGTTGGCTATGGCATCAAAAAACCCTTAAGGTAATTAAGTGGAATAAATCCAATAAACAAACATTAAGTAGTTAATTTATGATTGATCAATTTTTATTAAATAAAGTTAAAGAGAGTTTGTTTTACTTAAAATTTATCATTTAATAGGAACGGTTATTATCATATTTTATACATTGATGGGTGTATATTCTCCATCTCGATTTGCCCTATAAAGTCTTGAGGATGGCAAAGAGAAACCTTGTTTTCTATTTACCGATTTATTGTTGCAGAGTCATTTGCTGATTTCTTATTCTTTTTCAAGACTAAAGTCATAGATCAAAATATTTATGAATTTATATTGATTTAGTGAAACTCATAAATTCAATGATTTTGGGATTAAATTTGGCATAATTGATATTAAAAAAAGAAAGAAAGAAAGAAAGCATAATTGATTAGTGCAAAATCATAGACTAACATTTGTCAGTTTTTTTAATTATTTAAACAAAATATTTATTTTTAGTTATACACTAAAATATTGTGTTAAATAATTAAAAAAATTATATTAAAAAATAATTCAAGTATTAATCTCCATATATTCAAGATCTAAACATAGCCAGGAATCCATTCTATAATTTCTTATAATTACCTTTTGCGTGGCTAGAAAAGAATACTACAAACAAGGAAATTGTATTGTACGAATTAAACCAGGCTCATTGAAAAAAAAAATCAATAAAACAAAAGCTGAGAAATATTTGACTCCAATTAAATTTCATTCAAATGTAAATAAAGCAGTATAAGAATGAAAGGAACTATTCCAATTTTATGGAAATTGAAGAATTAAAAAATTTATCTTACATATTAGGATAATTCAAGAAGTTTTGATTATATATATATATATATATATATATATATATATATATATATATATAAGGGTAAAATTGGACGTTAAAACTAGTTTAAGTATTAAAAACGTATCATAATTTTTTTTCCTAAAATTAAATTAAGTTTTTACTAGTAAGTTAAAGAAGTGATTAAGATAGAATACTCATTAAAAAAAATTAACTGAGTTGAAGTAAAAAGTGAGAGTTAACTAAGAAGGGAAGTTAGTGTAACAAAGTTAAAAATAAAGAGGCTGTTAGTTAGACTTGACAAATCCCCTCGTGACCTGTTAATATAACACGAACCTAAATGATTCAAAGAGAGTTCAGATATAGCTAATATAGGTTAGGTCTATAATGGATCAACTTATTATAAACTGTCAAATTAATAAGTTCAAATAGCTCAAATTCTTTATAATCTATTTCACTTATTTAGTAAGGGCAATTTAGTAATTTAATAATATTATTAGTAATTTTTTAAATTTTATTATGCATCATTAGCTCTTTATTATTGAGATTATTTATATTTTTAGATGTTATTGTTATATTTTTTGTTCATAAACAATATTTTCTATATATTTATTGAACTATTTATTTTTTAATTTTGTATAATTTATGTTGGATTTAATATATGTATGTAATATGTATATTTGATATTTTGGTTTTTTGTATATTTTTATAACAAGTATTTTTATTATTTTAGTATAAAAATATACAAAAATGAGCATATGGGTGCAATAGCGAATACGGATTAACATGTTAATCCATATTTGATTAAAAAAAATGTTAATAGATCAGGTAACGAATCACCCATTAATTTAACGAATGAATTTGAATTTAATTTTTTTAAAAAAAATCGTTAACTTAACAGGTCTTTTTTAATGAGAAAAATTTAATACGGATACGACACGATACAAATTTGTTTGAATACGACATGTTGGCAGGTCTAGTGTTAGTATAAATTCTCAAAGAATAGAGGGGCATTTCTAAAAAAATAATAAAATAGAAGGGTCTTAGTTTAATTTTTCCAAAATTATATATTCTAAAAAATAATAAAATAGAAGGGGTATCAATATTACATACTTTCAAACAATATGCATATTTTGGGGAATAATGTTAGATATGAAATTTTGTTTTCCAATTATGATGTGACATTACTCTTTTAGTTGACAAATTAATATATAAAAATAATAAGTAAATGGACTCTAAAACTTAGATTGATAAAATATGAGTGAAAAAAAAAATGAAAAGATTTGATTTTTTTTAATTTGGATTGTTAAAAATTAGTGGAAAGAAAGGACAATGAATAATTAGGTAATAGACATTTTTTTCATTTCATTTCCACCCAAAATTTAGAGAAAATGTGGGAAACAAAAAAAGATTAATAAAGGATTATCATCATAAAATCCTCTAACATTTGGTCAAATTTCAATCAACCTATATGATTTTTAAAAATTATACCATACCCATCCATCATTAGTTGATTGCTGATTAAATTAACAACTAAAGAGTATAAGAGTAATTGCATTTCTTTTTTTAAAAAAAATTAAAAATTATAAATGTTATAAAGACACATGGACAAATTATAGAACAACATTATGTAACTAATATAACTTTTTCCTTTTCTTTTCCATTTTTTCTTTATTTTTCTTCTCTATTCCCTGTAACTCCCTCCCATAGTCAACCTGCATAATTTTTTCAAATATACAATATATATTAAAAAATGAAAAATGAAATAAATAAATAAATATATATATATATATATATACCTTTTTATTCCTTTCAAATATACAATATATATTAAAAAATCAAAAATGAAAAATTGACTCCCTCCCATAGTCAGCTGCATAATATTTATTCTTTCTTTCATTGGACCTCACTAAATTGACTGATCCTACTCTTATTGTAGCTTAGCATATATGAGTTACGTAACTCAGAAGATTAGCTTTATATATAAAACATATATAATATATATATATATATATATATATATATATATCTATCTTCATCATCAACATCTTGCTTTGCTTTATTTTTTGGGTTAAATGTGACTGAGATCAAGAAGAGGGAAGGGGAAAGAGAGAGAATTTCTTGGTCTACTTATTTTTGTAGTAAATTTTTTTTTTCCGGATTGGAAGTGATTAAGATTAGAAATAAAGGGAAAAAGGAAGGGGCAAAAGAGTATCAAATAGACTCTTTTTTTTATTATTTTTTACTTTGCATATCTTTTGCAATAATTTTATTTTTTCTTCAGTTGAATGCAATGAGATTGAGAAAAAAAAAGGAAGATGGAAGGGGAAAGGAAATAAAAATGAGTTTCTTGCTTTATTTGATTTTTTGCCTTTTTTTTTGGATTGAATGATCTAGAATGGAAGAGGAAAAGGGAAAGAAGATAAAAATGGTTTCTTACTCTACTTATTTTGTGCTGTAAAATTTGTTTTCTTAGATTGAATGGTCAAGTAGAAAGGGAAGAGGGAAGTAAATTTTTTTCTTATTTGAATGCGATGAGATCGGAAGGTTGTGTTGCAAATTGAAAAGAAAAAAAGAGAATGACATGGAAAAAAAGAAAGAAAAAAAGTAAAGAGAATCATTTATTTAATTTTTAATATATTTTTAAATTTTATTTGAAGGTAAAAATATTATTTTATATGCCATAAGGAAGAGAGAAAAATTTTAACTAATGACTGTTAAAATCAAGCGGTGAAAATAAATTTTTTAAAATTATGTAAGTTATAATTAAGTTAAATCTTAAGGAAGTGCAGTGTAATTAGCTCTTTGATGAAATTTTTTGATATTCTAAAATTACTCTTTTTAATATTATATGAGAAAAATTTATTGATTTTACATGAAGGTGTTTTTATAACAACATAAATTGTATTGATTTTTTACTTTTATTTCCTTTCCTTTTTTAATCTATTAAATAATCATTGAACTAGGAAAATAAAAGTAAAGGATTAGAAAAAAAAACAAAAGAAAAGGAAATCAGACGAAATAGTAGCATTTATAATAATTATATAATACATTGGATTTAATATGTGAATTACTTACATCTATTTGACTTATAAAGTTTTTTTACTACTAGGTTTAAAGCCCAAGTTTTTTTTATTACTATTTGTATTAGCAAAAGTTCAAATTTTCTTGTTACTATGTATATTAAAACCTTAACCTTTATTTCTATAAGAAGAGGTTAGGGCATTGATAATATGATTGTTTGCTCTCTATTCTTTCTGCCTTCTTTTTTTATTTTTATTGTGTTTTATATTATTTTATAGCATTTTGGATGATTATTTAAATCTACGTTTGGTATGCAGGATAGGAAATGATTCGAGAAAAACTAAGAAATAATAGGATGGAAAAGCTGGAAGAATAGTGATATCTGTGTTTGTTGGTATCCGGATAAAATGTTGGATTAGATATACTGATATTTGGTGAACACCGAATATGATTACTTCGAATATATTCAATATTAGAATATATTTTATATTATAATAATTAATTTAGTTATTATAATTTTTAATAATATATAAACAATTACTTTTATTAACTATTAATTTATAATTTATTTTTTAATAATACATCAATTATTAATTTTAAATTATATATAAATGATTAAAATATAATTTAACTTTTTTAATTTAACTAATTTTGCAACTTTTTAATTATTTTATTATAAATTTTACCTAATCTTTTTTTATTTATTTACAAATAAATTTGAATAAATTTATGCTCCACATATGAAATAAAAAAATAAATATTTGATATTATATTAATATTAAAATAAATTTTTATTATAAAATTGACTAATATAATATATGAATATGTTTCAAAGTTATATATATATATATATATATATAATTCATATATAAATTATATAATTATGTTTAATATGAGTTCATAACAATATATAATTCATAATCTATTTTGTATTAACCATTTTTTAAATTCATAACATACCAAATACAACATAATTAAATATTCCAACTATAAAATGCAAATAAAACATAAGTCTATAATATAGAAACAAAATATATTAAATTCCATATTACATAACAAACATGACAAGCTTCTAGCTATCTAAAAATGTCCTAACATATTCAATCTTGTCATCATTATTTTTAATAACCTTGAAAACCTCTATATTTGATTTATTATTTCTCATTGCTTTTGATATTTTCAAATTGTTCACAGCAGAAA
This sequence comes from Rhamnella rubrinervis, assembly GCA_007844105.2. Classification (NCBI taxonomy): domain Eukaryota; kingdom Viridiplantae; phylum Streptophyta; class Magnoliopsida; order Rosales; family Rhamnaceae; genus Rhamnella; species Rhamnella rubrinervis. Next base: position 1,556,938 of record CM017582.2, read on the forward strand.
ACCCTAATCTATCAAGCTCCTCAGTTAAGTACTTAGAATAATTAGTATCATTCCTTTCAAATTTCTTAGCAAATTGCTTGAACATAGAAGCTACTTCAGACAACCTTTTTGCTAAATGATATTTTATCACGTTTTTGTTCTTCCTTCCACTTGATTTGGTTGGAAAAGCCAGTATTAGTATACAAACTTGATTGACTGATATTAGAGAATTGATATTAGTATTAAAAAATTTGTATCTTCATCTTATTTGATGTCCATATTGAGGTCCTCAGCTATGTTAGTTGGAGTTTGTGATCCAATTTCGGTTGCATGATCCTTTCAAAAATATTACAAAGTCTATCATAAACTGGAAAAGATTTATTTTTTCATCCTTCTGCGCTCTTATTACTCTACATTTGAAAATGGAAAAAAAAATATATAAAGTTGTATTAGTCTAACAATCCACAAAATTTAACATATAGAATAATGAAATTGTAAAAATTTAGAACCTGCACATAAATTGTCCATACTTCATCACTATCAACCTCCACACATTGTCTAGTAATATTCCATCTAAATCCACTCTTGTTAAGCATATCATAAACAATGTTATATTGTTTCTTCCACATTTTCAATTTTAATTCTACGTAGGGATTAGCTTTTAAATTAGATTGAGAACACAACACAGCCAGTTGTCTCTCAATCATATTAATTGTACTCAACTTCAAAGAACCTGTGTCTCAACGTTGTCCACAAGCTACTACATCATCTAATACAGTAAGCAAAGCTTCTTCTTCTTTTTTACTCCAACTACGTCTGTTTCTATTTCTGTTGCTACCCATTCCTATTATAATCATACCAATTGGATTGCCACAATTCCATAAATTAAAATTACATTATAATAATATATATAACACATAATATAACAACACATACTATTGGCAATGTCATGTTTACATAACAAGTTCAAACTATAAGAATATTAAAACCAATATGTTTACACAACATGTTCAAAATATAAGATGTTTACATAATATGTTCAAACCACAATAATATTAAAACAAGTATTTTACATAACATGTTCACATAAAACATCATATTCAACTACTACGAGTTCCTCTTCATTCATCAAATATATATTTTGCTAAGTTATTTCTCCATATACTCCATTCATTTAATTAAGCAACTGATCCAATAAATTCATCCTCTGTTTCATTAACAGTAGATTGAGTATTGTATTCGTCTTCCACAGGATCAAATGACATATCTCTTCTAATTAAATTATGTATGAGACAACAAGCTATGATGATTCAAACTTGAGTTTTAATTGGATAGAATGATAGACTTCTCAGCATCTACAAGATACTAAAAACCTAAAAATGCAAAACCATCTCTTATTAGCTTACCTAGTTTCATGTATAAATACTTAATTTAAATATTAATCCTAAGCCTTATCATTAAGAACTCTTAATCCATGAGGTCTACTTATTGCATCTCATAATACTCTTGAGTCTGATGTCGATCCTTCCCAACCAGACAATACAAATATAAATTTCATATCACGATTACAACACCCAGTACATTGGTGGTAATCTCACCTTTCTTTATTCGATATTTTGCCTTATCTATATCAGATACATGCACTTTAATATATGTTCTATCCAATGCTCTCAAACAATTCTAATGTACAAAACAAATTATAACTAAAGAATACAACTACATATAAAAGTTTTAATTCAAAAAAAAGTTACTCCAATAACATACCTTAAACATCTTCAACCTAGCATCTGCACAATTTTTAGGTATAAGATTGGGATATCTAAGTAAAACCCCATACAATCGTAACACTCCATTCAATATAGAATTGAAGTATCTATTTATTGTCTCTCCTGATCTACTGAACTTACTAATAATAGTACAGTTCTTTGCATGATGACTAAGTATGTGTAAAAACATAAACACTTGCTCCTCCAAGGTAATCAAACCATCTGTTTTAATTCGTTCATCATAATGTAATAATTCACACAACATAATAAAACTTCTCCTATCCATTTCAAATTGATTAATAGAATGAATATTCCCAATAAACTATTACAAACGACATACGTGTCTCATTCCTTGCAAATACTCTATTCATAAGAGACATTTGTTCGTAATGCCTTATAGTATATGTAACACCCCCTTACTCAAGTCTAGGTTCCCAAGTAAGGTGTGTTAATATTATAAATTTTTTTTTTAATTTGGTTTGCTGAGAACTTTTTAGACAAAACCATAATAAAACCAAACTATCCTTTTACTTTTTTGAATCGTTTTGCAAACCACACTATAAATAATATTACTTTAAAAAAATTTCAAAGCACACACCCACATCGTAAAGGAAGGTAGTATTTTTAAAAATACATAATATCATTGCCCAAAATAACAAATTAAAATGGGAAGGAACATTGTACATTGATGCGCCCTCCAATCCACACTCTGCCAAGCCCTACTGGTTAGGTTTGAACTTACCTGTCACAAAAGACAGACAACTGTAAGTGAAAAACACTCAGTAGACAACCGTATGCAAATGCAAATGTCATATCATGTAATGTAATACCATACACCTAAAATCATTATTTTCCCCTATTTATTTAAAACCGAACAACCCACTCACTCTTCACGTTTCGTGCACAAAATACTACACTTCTGTGGTATGCAGATGAACTACCGTTCTGGGTGACCCACCGCTATGTGTGGTAAGTGATTCATAGAGTGACTATAAATCATGGTTCAAAACCATGCACCTCATTGTGCAAACCATTTAGAAAACACAAACCTTAGGGAAAAATCCTTCATTTTACATAAAATAATAAATCTTCAAAATTGCTCTATGCAAATGAATGCTCGTGCTACAATACACAAGTAAAACCAGACATCATAGTAAAACTGTAATTACCAACCATCCTATTTCAATAGTTGTAATTACCGAAATGCCCTTGTTCAAAACGAGGATTCCAAACCGCTTAAACACACTGATATAATTATCGAAATGCCTTTGACCATCTCAAAAATTACCAAGATACCGCTCGAATACATGAAAATTTACCAAAATACTGCTGAATAGGTATATGGATAATTATCATCCTACCCTCGGTTAATTAACAGTCAGTAACAATCATACAAATCAGACATGTATATATATATATATATATATATATATATACACAACCACTTGCTACAACAAAATGATTGCAAACCCAAGTGTAAGTTGTCTCAAGTAATAAATTCTCGGGAGTCCGAGGTCGATCCACAAGGAGCTAATGAAGACAAATTAATAGAGATAAAACAATATGATTTAGTGACAAAGATTAAACTAATACAAGTTGTTCTTAAATGGAAGGGATTTGCTAAGGTTAGGGGATCCACTCTTGGTATATAAAACAAAAACAAGATTAATTCTTTTTATAACTCAATTAGAATCCACGCACAACGGAGGTTCCAATTGGAAAATATAACATTTAAACTTCATTTGTAGTTATATATACTTTGTATTATATTTACTTCTAATTAACAAATAACATCAACACATGTAAATGAGTTCAAGCATTCATTGTGCCAATATCTTGTCAATAATGAATCAAGATCCCCATTTTACAAGGAGGTTTCTAAGTTAATTGAAAACAAATACAAAACATATAATAACAATTTCATAATATAGACATTAAAACTCAAGAAAGAGATTAATCTAATCTTATTTCATAACCAAGAGCTTCACCCTTTCACCTAAGCAAAATGAGGATTAGTTACTCATAAGAAAGAAGAAAGAAATAAAGAAGAAAGGAAGAAGGAAGAAAATAAACATGATTTCTACTAAGAACAAAAGGAGATTACAACAAGAGAAACAACAATACAAGGAGTATGATCTGATCTCTCAATTCAGAATGCCTAAATGAGTATTCAATGCTGCTATTTATAGATTATTAAGGATACAAAATGCCAAAAGACTTGTATGAAAATAGACACATGGTTAGGTAAACTTTGAAAATATATGTCATGCTTGTCTTCCCACTTGCACCGTCTATATCGCACCAATTCGCAGAATATTCCATTGGTCAAAACATACAACTTGTAGCTGTACGTCTTAGCTGTCCAGAGCATCAAGAATTACATTATTTGGGCCAGTATTTTGTGAGATACGGCCCAAATATTGACCCTTGTCGGGCTGGCCTCAATGCAATACCGTGCTTTAGCCTAAATACGGCCTACTAAACTTCGAACTGACTTTGGTGATAACTACAATGTTGTAGTTATCTTTCCATTGCATTAAGAATCATCTTAATTGGCCTTCTAGATTGAGAGATACATCCATTTTATTAACCCCAGATCAAAACACATATTTCAATTTATTTTTACTTTTAAACTTAAATTTAAAGAAATTGCATAAATTAGAAGAATTAATGATACTTTTAAGTGTATAATGATAATTTAAACTATAATAAATATACACTTTTAAGTGTTCATCACAACCCCCAACCAGCTTATTACTAGTCTCTAGTAAAATAAGCGTCACTGATAAGTAGAGTTCACAAAGTTAATCACCATTTTCTTCCTTTGATCAATTCAAAAAAATAAATTCTCACTTATCTATTTATTTTTAAGATATTGTTAAACTTTCTTTTGGTGCTCATTTTCACATATATATGGAGCTAGTTATGAAAAGAGTAAAAATCAATTTCAATGCTTTGTTAAGATTACTTCCTTGGGCAGGGGTCATTTATTTATTCATTAATATATATATATATATATATATATATATATATTTTTAAAATAAAGCAATAATATACATCTTTAACCCATGTAACAAGTTTTGGGCTAATGACTCCCAAACCAGTTGGTCTTAGGGCATTAGGTGTTAAGACACCCCTACGAGCTTAATACTTCTGTCAGATACTTATTTATTTTTTGTAGACAAATGCAATGTTTGATTCCCTTAAACTTTCTCCTTCACCTTCAGTATCGAGCTTTAGACCAATAACTCCCAAACTAGTTAGTCATAGGGTATTAGGTGTTAAGACACCCCTATGGGTTTAATTGCTCAAAGGAGGTTACAAAATCAAACTTTATCCACGATTTATTTTGTTTTTTATTTTTTGTTTTTTTTTTTTGTGATTATAATTAAACTACCCCTTTCTTTGGTCATTCTCTTTTAGCAAAGCAAAGAAATAAAATTATTGTAACATTTCATTTTTTGAAACCCACAATAATATGTATGAGTGTGTGTGTGAAAGAAAGTTTATCAATATGTACTAAAAATAGCTAGATAAATAAAGATATACGAAGTTTATAGACTTGAATTTTTCAAAGAGAATTAAATGATAAAACTTTGTTACTTCTATAAATCAAGACAAAATAATAACCTCCTCCTTAGATGCCCTCAAGAGTAAAATTACTCCTTACTGGCCATACTTATTTGGTTTTAGTTACAGAAATTAGTTAGTTAGTTATCTAATTTTTTTATTATTATTATTTTTAAGAAACTCTCCCCCAACCAGATTTCAACATTGTCCTCAATGGTTAAATATAACTAGAAAAAAAGGCAAGAAGAAGTTACCGATGCAACATTTATTGAAAAGAGAACCCTAACAAACACCAAGTGAAAATAAAATGTAAGTAAAACCAAAGGATAAGGAAGTTATAAACCGAAGTGTCGATCAAACTCGCGCTTCTTACTACCTTGTTCGACCAATCTAACCGAGCCATTACATCGATCGTGCATGTACAAACGCTGTAGTTTATCAATTAACTCGCCGCTTGAGGCATAAACAAGGAGTTGTCGTGCGAATGAGAGATAAAATTCTGTTCCACAAAGATGATTAAGAAAAGATAACAAACCATCAAAAATTATTAACATTCAACAAACCTATGGGTTTACGATGGATGTTCATTGGGACCAGAGAGCATTTGAAAAATTCTTCCAAAGTACCATAGCCACCGTAAAGTAATGAATGCATCGATTTTTCAAGCATTTTAGATATTCTTTCATGCATGGTTGAGACTTGTATTTCCGCTCCAACCGCCATCCCAGTTGATATTGGTTGCGCTAAGGCTTTAGGAATGATACCTAAGACCTTGCTTCCTCCTACATGTGCAGCTAATGATACACCCCATTAAACCAAGACTACCTCCCCAAATACTAAATGAATCTTTTTCTCACGAAGTACTCACCAAGTGGTGTGCGCTTTTAGAAACTCTTTATCTTTCCCGTGACTTGATCCACAAAATACACAAATATGTGTGAATCGACAAACGTAAACTCCCTCCATCTCGACCTTCAATAACTAAGATTTGGATGCTAATGAAGAAAATGGATGTGTTTAAATAGGGCAAAGAGACCATGCAATAATGGAAAATGCAATGATGATACCTATATAGGTAATTCAGCATATTAATGTTGACATTTTTAAAAAACATTTTTTTTAAAACAAAATAATGACATGCATGTAGTTGTGATTGTGGCTCACATCTTCCTCCTGTTTTATCGCCCAAGAACGGCTTAAACGCTTCTATGAGTCGAGGATATGCTTTCCATCCAATTTTCTTATAAATTGGCAAACGGGTCGCTTTAAAGTCGATTCCCAAGACTATGGCGGTTGTTCATCCTGAAAAGATGCCACAAATTAAGAAGTTCACGATGTACAACTCACAAGGATGCGCCTCAAGAGTCAATAAGATATCATCCAATGACTCCTTACTCAGCCCATCCTTAATAAAGTTTATTTTATCTTCTCGATTAATGGAAACCATTCCTAAAGAACGACATCGCCATTGCAAGTCCATCTGCACATTTGTGACAAACTTGCATTCTTTTGCTCTTCTCCTTTTAGAATATGAACTCTTACCCATCCCATGCATGTATGAAACAAACGAATCAAGATTCACCTAATCGGACCTTTGCTTCAATTATCCAACAGATATCTCCGTGCATGCCTTTATCCATTAACAATCGTAATCTTGCACACCGGCTTTATAAACTTTTATTAGAGCATTGTGAGGAAGGAAAGGAAAATATTTTTTCAAATTTATAAGAGTGACATCCATTGTAAGGAGAAAAGGGATCATTTATTATGGGAAACTGAAAATAAACCGATTTGAAAATCACGGAGTACCGTTATCCGCCACTTAACCGGAAGAATTTAAAAGGAAAGTTAAAAAGGAAAACAAATATTTACATTGATTGACTATTATTTTCATAGCAAGTGGTCGAAAGTGGAATTAATTCTTTGTCAAAAACATGATTATCTAAAAATGGTTTGAGTCTTTGTCAATTTACCTTAAAAAGCATTCATTTTAGGTTCTCTATGTCGATGGCCCCATAAGCATACACATGTTTAACAATGAATGGACCGCTCCACCTTGATCTTAATTTTCCAGAAATATGTGAAGTCGAGAGTTATAAAGCGTAACTTTTGACCAACATCAAATGTTTTTCTTAAAATTCTTTTGTCATGAAAAGCTTTGGTTCTAACTTTTGAATTTTTGAATTCTCATATGCATCATTTCTCAATTCTTCAAGTTCACTTAATTGTAACTTTCAGAAATTGCAAGCATCATCAAGGTTTGAATTGAAAACTTTAATGGCCCAAGAAGCTTTATGTTCAAGTTCCACGTAAATGATGGTTTTCCATAGACTAGCCTATGTAGACATACCCAATGAAGTTTTAAAAGCAGCCGATATTTCCAAAGTGTATCGCTTAGTCTCAAAGACCAATCTTTACGATTCTGACTCACCGCTTTTTCTAAAATTTGTTTTATCTCCCTATTCGCAAGTTCTACTTGTCCATTTGATGAGAGTGATAAGGGGTGGTAACTTTGTGTAAATTCCATATTTTTCATTAAAGATTCAAATGGCCTATCAGAAATGTATTCCTCATCACTTAAAATGGCTCGAGGAATTCCAAAACGACTTAAGATATGTTCTTTCAAAAATCTAATCACTTTTGTGATCATTATTTCGTTGGAATTGCCTCTATCCATTTTGAAACATAATCTATCATACCAATATATACAAAACCAAATGACGATGGAAATGGTCCCATGAAATCTATACCCCAACAATCAAAAATTTCAATAACAAGAATGGGATTTAATGGCATCATGTTTCTTTTGAAATGGATCCCAATCTTTGACAATTATCACATGTTTTGCAAAATGCATGCGATTCAATAAAGTGGGCCAATAAAATCCAGACCGCAATATTTTGCACCGCTTTCAAGAAAATGACCTCCACATGCTTCAATGACAAAAATTGATAATGCTACTTACCTCATTGTTGGCTACACATCTACAAAATATCCGACGTAACAGATTTAAACAGATAGGTGGTCATCCCAAGAAAAGTTTTTCACCCTGTTAAAAACTTTCTTTCTCTGAAGTCCGTAATTTTGGGATTTGACTGTGATAAGAAAATTGGCAATGTCAAGAAACCATGATAAGTTTGAAATACTAAAAAGTTGCTCATCAAAAAGTGTCATTAATCTGTGAGTAAAAGGTTTCATCACAAATAAGTCTTGATAAATGATCACCACAACATTTTCAACTCCCTTTTATTTCAATGGTGATAGAAAATTCTCAAGTAAAAGAATCCACCTAATCAATCGAGGTTTGGCATCTTTCTTAGAAAAAGATATTTCAAAGCGCATGATCACTAAAGACAACAATTGGTGAGCCAACAAGATAAGATCTGAATTTGTCCAATGCAAATACTGCAAGCAATTCCTTTCAATTGTAGAATAATTCAATTGGGCACTATTTAAGGTTCTACTTGCATAGTAAATGACATATGGTTTCTTATCTTTCCTTTGTCCTAACACCGCTCCAAGAGCATAATCGCCAGATCACATATAATTTCAAAAGGTAAAGACCAATTAGGGGTTGCATGATGGAGCGAAGTAAGCATGGTTTTAAGTTGAACAAAGCTTTTCACAATTTTCGTCCATTCAAAATTATATCTTTGATAGAAGGTTACCAGGTCTATATATTGTACTAAAATCTTTAATAAACCTTCTATAAAACCAAAGATGTCCCAAAATGATCTAATATCTTTAATGATTTTGGTATTGGCAAGTTAGAAATCAACTCAATTTTAGATTTATCTACCTCGATTCCTTTCGATGAAACAATATGACCAAGTACAATACCATTTGTTACCATGAAATGACATTTTTCCCAATCGAGCACAAGATTCTTCTCTTCACACCGCCAAAACTTTTTCAAATTAGATAAGCAATCATCAAACGAGTCACCAAACACGTAAAAATCATCCATGAAAACTTCAAGAATACGCTCAACCATATCACTAAAAATACTAAGCATGCATCTTTGAAATGTAGCAGTGCATTACACAATCCAAAAGGCATCCTACGATATGCAAAAGTGCCAAATGGACATGTGAATGTAGTCTCGATCTTCTGCAGTAATTTGGTTATACCAATACCCATCTAGAAAACAAGAATTTATGTCCCAACTCTTTCTAAGATTCGATCCATGAAAGGTAAAGGGAAATGATCTTTCCTAGTCATCGAAGTTAAGTTTTCTATAGTCAATGCACATACGCCAACCAAGAATAAATCCTAGTTGGAATTAACTCATTATTTTCATTTTTACTACAAATGACTCGGATTTATTAGTACAACTTGGTAGGACTTACCCATTTACTATCGTAGGATAAATGATTCCATTATCTAAAAGTTTAATGACTTTATTTCTCACTACCTCTTTCATATTAGGATTAAGCCTTCACATTTCTCTGAAGGTTTAGCATTTTCCTCTAAATAAATTTTGTGTGTGCAAATAAGAGGATTAATTCCCTTTAAATCAGCTATTGTCCATCCTAATGCATTTTTATGGATTTTCAAAGTTTGTATCAACTTACCTTCTTGAAGTGTGTCAAGTTTGGAAGAAATTATTACCTAAAGGTTTCATTTTCACCCAAGAAAGAGTATTTTATCGATGGCAATGGCTTCAAGTCAAGCTTTGGTGGTTGTACATTTGAAGGTAGACGCTGAACCGCAGGGCGCTTCAAATCTTGGTCTCCACCACTTGCTTTTGGTTCCTGAAATGCATTCAACAAAGAAACCATATGTGAAATTTCAGGATTGTATTGGATGCAAACTCATTAGACATAATTAAACATGCTTCTAAGTGGATCGATGGAAGAGTAGAGATAAATTGTTCATGCACAACTTCATCAATAAAATCCACTTCATGCATATCACTATTATCTCTAGGTTGTTTGCAAATATTAAACATATTCATTTCCAAAGTCATATTACCAAAAGAAAGTTTTAAAATTCCATTTCTACAATTGATTATAGCATTTGAAGTAGCAAGAAATGGACGTCCTAAAATGACAGGTATTTGAACTTTGGATTTTAAAACTGGATGTGTATCCAAAACTATAAAATCCACAGGATAGTAGAATTTATCAATTTGAACAAGAACATCATCAACAATTCCTCTTGGAATTTTCACTGAACGATCGGCAAGTTGAAGTGTTGCTGCTCTAGGTTTCAATTCTCCCAATCCTAACTGCTCATAAACAGAAAAGGGTAAAAGATTAACACTTGCACCAAGATCAAGTAATAAGATGGAATTTGTTTTATTGCATCCAACAAAGGAATATTAACCTTTACTTGCTGCAAAACTTCAAAGATTTCATAATTTTTATTTATATTTTTAATTGGCTCTAATTTTTGAGGAAAAGGTGCAGAAAATAAGTTTTTATCCTTAAAACAGTTCAAGTTTATCATGCTTACCATCATCCTTACCATTGCCCGTTCTAGGGTACAAATGCGGTGATCTTTGGAATGAATGGTTTTGTCTATGACTTTTCCACTTCAAGAGTTGTGATAGAATTGACATCTTTAGGTTGGTTCTCACTGAAGTGGAAACATGACATTGATTAGCGTGATTAGGTTGAGGTCGAAGCAGAAACTTACCTTCTCGAGTATGCAAACTTGCGCTAAAGCGAAAGTGTGCTTTGATCTCATTGATAGCTTGTGAAGTTTGATTGTTGATGTTTGTTTGGCCTTGAATAAAGGCTTGCATTGTCTCTTCCAAATTTCTTTAACGCTGATGATGCATAAGGAGGAAAATTTGATGTACCTTGAGGGGCATAGTTGGCACTATTATCATTCCTCCAACTGAAATTGGGTGATTTCTCCATCCCGATTGTATGAATCTAAAAGAAGATGTAAATGGTTTTAAAATTGTTCATAGCATTTACTTGTTCATGTACAACTTCTTTAAAACCGAATTTTTGGACATTCATTTGTTGAGTGCCCTAAATAATCACAAATACCACAAATTTCTTCTCATGATTTGATTTCTTTTATTTTTCTAATTCTATGGCTTCAATCTTTATAGCTAAACTAGCAAACCTAGCATTTAAATCTTCTTCGACTAAGGTGATATTTTCCTTTAGATTTGCAAGATTAGATCTAATTGAATTTTCGTAAGAATTAGTACCATGCCAAGATTGAGAATTTTCAGCCAAGTGGTCTAAATACTCTAAAGCATCATTAGGTTCTTTATCAAGAAATTCACCATTGCACATTGTTTTCAAAATTGTTTCGCTTCAGGTGTTAAACCTTCATAAAAGAAACTTATAGTACGCCATTTTTCAAAACCATGATGTGGACAAGAATTTAATAAATCTTTAAAACGCTCCCAACTTTGAAAATATACTTCATTTGAGTTTTGGGAAAAATTTTGGATTTGTCTTTGAAAGCATTGGTTTTATGTGTTGGAAAAAATTTCTTTAAAAACTCACTTTGCATTTCTTGCCATGTACCAATTGACCTTGATTTCAAAGAGTTAAGCCAAGTTTTTTATTTATCTTTTAAAGAAAAAGGAAACAATTTAAGTTTAACCATTTCTTCGGTGCAATTTTGATCATTAAATATGGCACACACTTCCTCAAATTCTTTAAGATGCAAATACGGACTTTCAGATTCTAAGCCATGAAAATTAGGAAGTAATGAAATCATACCCGGTTTAAATTTAAAGTTATTAGCATTAAGTGGAAAGATAATACATGATGGACTAGAATTTCTAGGTGGTTGCAAATATTCACGCATGGTTCGCAACGGTTGATTTTCATGTTCATCATGTATACTTTCACTTTCAGCCATCAGGTCAAATGTGTGTTGGACTGTGGAAATGATTCAAACAAATCAATATGCAAAGTACCGAAATTAGCTTTAACTAAGCGACCAGAATTTTCATCACGATACCAATTAAGCATAAATAAGAAAATAAAAGTACATAAATAAATATAACGGAGAGGAGGCTCAGCCTTCCAAGATAGTAAAGAAAATAAACAATGGAGAGGAGGCTCAACCTTCCATGATATATAAAAAAAAAAAATTCAACAAGTAGGCGGTATGAGAAAACCAGCCATTAAATACATAAAAGTAAATTGAGTAAAAGGGAAAGAGTATACCAGATTTGTGAAGTTTATTCAAAGAAAGAAAAAACCTCAATCAATTTGATCTTCAAACAAGTTCCCCGGCAACGGCGCCAAAAACTTGCTACAACAAAATGATTGCAAACCCAAGTGTAAGTTGTCTCAAGTAATAAATTCTCGGGAGTCCGAGGTCGATCCACAAGGAGCTAATGAAGACAAATTAATAGAGATAAAACAATATGATTTAGTGACAAAGATTAAACTAATACAAGTTGTTCTTAAATGGAAGGGATTTGCTAAGGTTAGGAGATCCACTCTTGGTATATAAAACAAGAACAAGATTAATTCTTTTTATAACTCAATTAGAATCCACGCACAACGGAGGTTTCAATTGGAAAATATAACATTTAAACTTCATTTGTAGTTATATATACTTTGTATTATATTTACTTCTAATTAACAAATAACATCAACACATGTAAATGAGTTCAAGCATTCATTGTGCCAATATCTTGTCAACAATGAATCAAGATCCCCATTTTACAAGGAGGTTTCTAAGTTAATTGAAAACAAATACAAAACATATAATAACAATTTCATAATATAGACATTAAAACTCAAGAAAGAGATTAATCTAATCTTATTTCATAACCAAGAGCTTCACCCTTTCACCTAAGCAAAATGAGGATTAGTTACTCATAAGAAAGAAGAAAGAAATAAAGAAGAAAGGAAGAAGGAAGAAAATAAACATGATTTCTACTAAGAACAAAAGGAGATTACAACAAGAGAAACAACAATACAAGGAGTATGATCTGATCTCTCAATTCAGAATGCCTAAATGAGTATTCAATGCTGCTATTTATAGATTATTAAGGATACAAAATGCCAAAAGACTTGTATGAAAATAGACACATGGTTAGGTAAACTTTGAAAATATATGTCATGCTTGTCTTCCCACTTGCACCGTCTATATCGCACCGAATTCGGCAGAATATTCCATTGGTCAAAACATACAACTTGTAGCTGTACGTCTTAGCTGTCCAGAGCATCAAGAATTACATTATTTGGGCCAGTATTTTGTGAGATACGGCCCAAATACTGACCCTTGTTGGGCTGGCCTCCGAATGCAGAATAGCTGTGCTTTAGCCCTAAATACGGCCCACTAAACTTCTGAACTGGACTTTGTTGATAACTACAATGTTGTAGTGCATTAAGTTATCTTTCCATTGCATTAAGAATCATCTTAATTGGCCTTCTAGATTGAGAGATACATCCATTTTATTAACCCTATATCAAAACACATATTTCAATTTATTTTTACTTTTAAACTTAAATTTAAAGAAATTGCATAAATTAGAAGAATTAATGATACTTTTAAGTGTATAATGATAATTTAAACTATAATAAATATACACTTTTAAGTGTTCATCACCACTCCAATACACATATACACATCAACCACTGTACTTATTCATAAACATAACTATCAACACACACATAAATACATACTCACATACACATATATATACACAAACACATATATACATACCCATATATGTATACACGTATTTCATCCACATATACATGTATATGAATACAATTTATATATACACACATACCTCCATGTATAAAATACTCACAAATATATATATATATATATATATCAACTTAATACTCAATTTAATACGTAATGTATTATTTTTATACATAAACATCTGTAAAATACACTTAAGTATATTTAATAAATATGTAAATAAGATATGTATTTTTTAAATATACCCATGTGTATTTTGTAAAATATATATGTATTACACAAACACATGTGTAATTAATTATATTTATGCAAATATAAATAATAGTAATTGAAAATACTTATATGTATATTAATTAACAAATGATAATTTAATATATATATATATATATTTAAGTAATTTAAAAATTAGAAAATACCTTAATACCCCTTCAATTTAAAATATTTTCAACTCTACCCTTCTTGTAGAAAATGACGAAAATATCCTCAACAATTTCAAAAATTCCATCTACGTCCCTACATGTCAAATGACCAAAATGTTCTTGACCTTTTTTAAAATTCCATCTATATCCCTTACATATAAAATACCAAAATGCCCTCAAATATTTTTAAAATTTCATTCAGGTCCCTCAGATAGGAAGAATTCTAATCGAAAGGCCGGTAGAGGTCAAGATGGGAACGAAATGAGCCACCGTAGTGGAAAGAAGAGCTCACGCACCCGCCTGGCTGCTGCCGGCCAAACGAGTCGTCGTCGGTGCTTCGGAGCTGGGGAAAGCACGGACTTCGTGGAGGAGCTATCATTACGCGGTTCTGGTGGCTTCGCTCGGACGCCGAGCCGGGCGACGCTCGCAGAAGTGGCTCTAACAATTTCCTCGGCTCGAATGCAAAGAAATGGGAGGTTCCAAAAGGAAAGTTCACTCCGTAGTTGGATACTTTCCCATATTTCACTTACCAAACCGGAAGAGCTTCCATTACGACTTGCCTTAAATCGTGACGCTAGTGGTTTCAAGCCCTCATCTTGATGGACAAGGTAAAGCCATGCATATATATATCTCTCACGACTCAAAGCAAGGTAATGCTAATACTACATTAGAATTCACCGAAAGTCCAAAGCCGATTAACCGACTTGGGCCGGAGGTTCTTTCGCGCACTCACACCAGCCCCAAAAGCTTTCACGCTTTTCCTTAATTCTTGCAGATTCACTGTGGTGCTAGCAAGAAATTTAACCGCTTGGGAAAGCAAAATTCGACATAAATGCTTAGAAGAGGGCCCGATCGAAGTTTTTGCACTAAAACCATCAAAGCCTATTTCCAAGAACCTCGCCAAAAGCACCATGCCCAAATAACGCCAAGTATTGCTTCTAAAATCGCCGCTACCGAAAGAAAGAGGAAGAACTCACCCCTATCCAAAAGACGTAGCAGGCCCCTCATTCACCTGGAGAGAACCCGATGATCGATTTAACGCATCAACTCCTCGCCTGAGGGAGGTGGGCAATCCACTCGAGCACTCCAACAACGACGCACGCGAGAGGATCAATAAGCAACCGCCGAGGCCTTCAATGCCGCTCGTAACAATCAGCGTGAACGGGTCGATTTGAACGTAATGTAAACCGCGACTTGCTGCTTCCGGCGCCCTGACTGTGGATGAAGCGTAATGACGCCGGTAGTTCACCGCTCGAAAGACCGCCGGGATGGAGACCATTCTCTGGGACAACGCTGAGCCGTAGGAAGGAACCGAAATAAGATTCGACTCCACGGACGAGTATATCCTCAAGAAACGGACCGCTGCCATACCACTCGCAGAGCCAAGCATTACTACACCCTTCGGGAAGATCGGCCAGCCGAGGATATGGCAGCAGAGGCCGTAACCGAGATTGGTTCTAGCGATGGATGGACGACAATCGCTTGTGGACGAAATCACAAGCGTCGATACCTGCAGGATTCTCTCCCCAAAGTTCACTCAGACGATGGCATACCGATCCGCAGGATCACATAATTCATTTTAGGCGTGCCATGATCCCAACATGTATACCCCAACCAAAGCGACGCCTGGATGTGCAAGGTGTTCGTGATCAAGTCCGAAAGGTCCACTTTACTTGGCTCACCGCTTGCCGCCATACATGGATTCTTTTCATACGCGCTCGCTTTTCCTCGACCCAATTTGCATCCAAATACAATATAGAAAGGACCCGATGATTTATTTAGTGGTTCAACAAATAGAAGGAGTCCCCGGGGACTATATTCAACGATTTAACGACATGAAGGTGGAAATTATGGATTGTCCGTGACGTAGTGGCATGCAACGCCTTCAAACGCTGATCGTTATTCTAAGACCAAAATTTATGACTACATGGTCCTAAGAAACCTGTGAGTCTATTAAACTTTACAAAAGGCCCGGACTTTTGTAGTTTTGGAGGAGGAAATCACTGACGCATAAATGAAAGGCTATGAAGGACGAATCAGCGCCAGGAGGAGAAGAATACCGAAATGATTCAACCGCCGTGGCTCTGGATAATAGTTTACGAATATCCTGTGGACAAAGAGATGGCCACCGTAGGAAAAGGTTTAACCAAGACTACGCCAGAAATGGCATAAGGCGCCCCATGAGAGAACGAGCGAACGATCGACGCGGACCGCCCGAGAAAGTTCGGTCGACCGCGGTCCCCTCGTTAGTCGCAACATGGAGCGTATTCATGAAGTCCGGTGGGCCAAGTGTCCAATTTGGACCAAGAAAAAGGATAACTCGAATGGTGTGTCTTCCACCGCAGAGGACACGCGAACGGAGGAATGCCTGCATTCAAACGAAATGAAGAATTGTTGCGGGCTGCCGTCCGAGATAGCCATTGACCATCCAGAAATGGTCCGCCAAGCGGCCGAGGAATCCCCGGAAGAACAACTCGCCGCCACGCAACAATGTGGAGAGTAAGAGTCATTCACTCCATTCGGCGGAACCGCGCGCGGGAGGAGAGCGTAGGAGGATAGGAGAGCCTACGCGAGGATCCCTATCGCCAAGTATCGACCAAGCAAACGAAGATCCCGCATATAGTGTTCACAATGAGACACTATGGCACGATATTTCCCCACCAAGACGCTTGGTAGTAACCCGACGCTGGAAATTGATCGCGAAGAGGATTTTAGTCGACAACGGAGTTCGCTAACATCATCTTCCTCAAAGACTATGTAACAAATGGGAATCCATTGTCCGATATCCAAATTTACCGCGCAACATTGGTAGTATGACGGCAATGAAAGCGCGGCTGAGGAAAATTGACTCGCCACCGCTGGAGTGAATCGGTTAGCGAGATGATCGTGGTGGACGCACCATCCGCCTACAATATGATTGGTCGGCCTTGTTGCATTCCATGCAGTACCATCTACTTACCACCGTAAGATTAAATTCCCATCGTGAGAAAGTGGAGGAATTGCTCGGAGATCACCGCTGACTCGACTCGTATGCGACCTGATGGAAAAATGAAATAGCAATTACGGAGCATGGGTGGCCCAAGTAGAAAAGATGGACGCCCGGAGGATCTCGAGGAGGTGCCACTGTGATCCGACCACCCCGAGTGAATTACCAAGATCGGGACACGTTGACCCGAGATCCGAACCCACCGATCCAATTTTCGAGGGACCACCGTAGACCTTCGCATGGTCTACGGATGATATGGTCTAATAGATCCAAGCATAATATCTCATAAATTGAATGTAGATCCTTTGCATGCCCGTTCGACAAAGCGAGGAAGTTCGCCTACGGAACCAAATTATAAACGAGGAAATCAAAGTTAGTAAAAACGGGTTTGTCAAAGAAGTCCATACCTGATCGCTCGCCAACGTGGTGGGTCCTAAGAAAATGGGAAGCCCGTGGTTTGTGATAGATTTCACAGATCTCATCAGGCCCGCCAAAGGATAGCTTCCCTTGCCCAAGATTGATTTAGATGGACGCGATCACCGGCCACGATGCCGAAGCTTCATGGATGCATACTCGTGCTACAATCGATTATGACCCGGATGACTGTGAAAAGATGTACCTTCGTAATGAATCCGGGAATATTCTCTATAAGGTTATGCCGTCGGATTGAAAACGCCGGGCTACTTATCAAAGGTTGGTCAACAAGATGTTTGCGTTCCCAACCGGGTTCCACAATGGAGTGTCTACATCGACGACATGCGCGTCAAGTCTATCCCGCACACGATCATATCCTGCACCTCGCCAAGCTTCGTGCTGACACGATCGAATGAAGTTCAATCCCACTAAATGCACCTTTCGGTTGGTTCAGGCAATTTCTCCTATCTGCGGACCCGTAGGGCATCGAGGCTAATCCAGTCGATCAAGGCTCGCGACATGCCTCTAAAAACACCGCGAGGTGCAGAGATTAAACGGGAGAATAAATGCCTTGAAGTCGATTTATTTCAAGGTCGTCGACCATTGATTTCATTCTTCCGCTACTCTAAAAGGGAAAAGCGGCTTTGTGTGGACAAGAATGTGAACAGCGCTCCAACGACCAAGGTGTACGAAGTTCTCCTCCTATTCTATCCAAACCGGCTGGAGAGACGCTTATATCAGTATTTGGGTTTGCTGATCACGTGGTCGGGTTCTGTTGGTTCTGATGGAGGGAAGGAGCAAAAGCTCGCTTATATTATGTCACCACAAGATCGGCGGCGCTGAGACCCGCTTACGCTTTCATTGAAAAATTGGCATCGCCTCGCTCGTGTCGCCTGAAGTTAAGGCCATACTTCCAATGCCACAAAATTACAGGTAACCTCATATCCCCTCGTAGCGACGCTTCATAGTCCCGATATCACGGAAGGATGGTTCGCTGGCCGCTGAACGGGCGTAGTATGGATAGAGTACCATCAACAATGGCCGTTGTCGCGCCGCAGATTTTGTACCGAAGTTCACCGGCGTGCCGAGCCACTATAAAGAGGCGCCTTATTGAAGGTTAGAGGAACCGAACGATCCAAAGACCGACATGAACTCACCTCAAAGAAAGACGCCAGCGTGAAACAATTTAAACGCGAACCGAATCACTTTGGGAACTTCACGCTGACGGGTCTTCCAGCTCGTGGAGTTCTGAGCGCGAGTCATGCTCGCGATCCGTGATGGCTTAGTAATGGAAGCAGTGCATTTCGGATTTCGCCCGAACAACGAATCGGAGTACGAGGCTCGATCATGGAATTAACTTGGCTCGGGCAAATGGGCTTCACGACCGATGGCATACAAACCCCACTTGATCGCGAGCCGTGAATGGTAACTACACAAATGGGCGAGAATGATTGCGATTGAGTTAGTCGTAAAGCTGGTTGCAACTTTTGAACATTTCAACTCAACCGCCGAAGTGAAAACGCGCGGCAGCGCTACCGTGACGGGTTCGCAAACAGCGACCGAAAGATGTCTAAGATTCCCCTGAATTCCGCCGAGCCAAGCATCGATATTTCCGCCATGAAGGAGAGCGAGGAGTTGATGAATATAGATGAAGTTGACGAGCAGCGGATGAACCCCATTATGGAATATCTCCCATCGCAAGCTACCCCAAGATAAAGCGGAGGCTCTGCTCACTTATATCCGCCAGTATTCTCGTGGATCGGGAAAGTTATACAGCGATCGCGGCGGCCACTTCTAAGGTGCTTGAACAAGAAGATTCACAGCAAGTACTTGCTGAAATACTGGAGGACATTGTGGAAATCATTCGAGGACGCCTTAGCCACAAAGCCATGCACAAGCGGTTCTATGGCCAACAACGCGGAAGGACGCCGCTGGATTACTCGCGCGACAGTAATGTGCCAACGCTCCCCAATCACCCATGTACCGCTCGGGAGTTGACTCAGCTTGTCAAGCCCGTGGCCTTTCATGCAATGGGGCCGGATATCGGGGCCCTCTTACCCGCCGCAGCGCAGGTCGATTCATCCTCGTGGCCACGGATTACTTTAGCAAGTCATGGAAGCCGAGGCATATTCCCAAATTAAAGACAAGGACGCCAGACGCTTTATTCGGAGGAATATCATATGTCGATACGGCCCGCCTCGAATCCGACAGCATAACGGCTCACAATTCATTAGTTCTCGAACTCGTGAATTTCAGAAAGAGTGGAAGGTTACCATGAGATTTCGCCCCCAAGACATCCACAAGCCAACGGGCAAAGTGAGTCAACTAACAAGACTATCGTGACTAATCTTAAGAAACTACCGGAAGATGCCAAAGGTAAATGACCCGATGAATTACCGTGAGTACTGGCAAACAACCACCCCAAGATAAGGTAACCTGGGAGACCCCATTCTCTTGTTTATGGAACGGAGGTCGCGATCCCAAATGAAGTCACCGCTCCAACTTTCGCTGCTCCTACCGATCCAAACATGAATGATGAACTATGGCGTAAGGTCATTGGGATCGCTTCGGGAATCGAGGAACGAGCCTTGCATCGAATGGCGGATACCAACAAATAATCGCCAAGTACTATAATGCCAAGGTTCGGCCTAAAGTTCAAGACGGGCGACTCACGATTACGCAAAGTCTTCCCTAACACACGCGAGCTGAACGCAGGAAGCTCGGCCCCACACGGAAGGCCCTTACCGAAGTCGTGATGTACCCGACCGGGCTTATCGCCTTTGAACGGGGTGACGCGTGTGAGTTGGAGCTCGACTCACTTACCAAGTATTACCATTAAAGTTTGGTGATGAACGATGTAATTTACATTAACTCGCCATCTCTTGATTCAAGTCAATAAATTCAATTTTATTCATTTTCATTCATGTGAATCGAAAGCATTCCATGTTTCGTTGTTACGGATGAGTACAAAGCAAAAGATTCTACCTTTTCATTAATCACTGCATCGGAAGTTTCTACCCGTAACGATTTTAACTATGGAGTTGAGTCAAGGTCAATTCCGGCCGTGCTACCCGCCAATTTGGCTCTAGATTCGAATCACGATACCGTACCGAGCGAAATGGCAAGGACACCGTCCGAAGGCTAATTGTCCACCTCTAAGGCCGCTCGGAGTCCGAACGGAGGAAATCCTGCCGGCGCTGGACCGACTTGGAAATAATCGATTAGTTAAGTCAATTAAGTCACGACGCGACTTGGTCAATTAAAACTAAATTGAAAGCTCACCAACAATTAATACGCAGAAAGATAAAGGCAAGATATTCATCAATAATTTCAAAATTTATACAAGTGACTATGTATCAAACAAAAAGAACAAACAAAAAGAAGAAAAATAAATTTTAGTCTCGTTCTCGCCGCCGGCTCAAGCAAAGACGGAGATTTGCCCGACCGACTCTTCGCTCAAGCGGCAATCCATATAGCCTCTTCAAGGAATCGCTCGTTCGCGATCGAGTCCGGACGCCCGTTGGTTCACGTGAAAGGCATCTTCTTCATCCGCTCATCCTCACCCGAGGTGATCTCCATGTCCTCACCACCCCTCCCTTCGCCGCCGCCTGGAGGACCCGCCTTCTCCGCCTACCAACGCCTCGATCATATCATCGGTTTTAAGGATGGCATCGATGGCGCCTTTGTATATATGTCTTTTGGCTCGGGCCATCGAGCCACCCCCGCCGCAGCTGGCCCCTCCCCCTACGACTGGGCGTAGTCAAGTCCGGTGGCTTCCAAATCCTTGTCCTTCTCGACAGCTTTGGTCGGCCTCACCATTTCTTCCACCGCCGCTCGCTTTCAGGCCTCCGCGACGCTTTGTTTCGAGTGCAAGGTTGTTTTCTTCTGCTGCTTTGTTTGTCGGCCGCAGATTGATGTAGGCCTCGCCTTCTTCTCAATGCCTTGTCCACCTTGATGACGCATCACTTAAGTACCAACATTCGCGAAAGCAATTCACATTCCAAGTTAGAATTTTATGAAGGGGATCAAAGAAACAAGAGAGTAGTGTTCGCTACCTTCAAGGCATTTTGCTCGGCCTCCAAGCCCACTTCATCGGTGGTCATCTCCCAAGAGGTCTGCGCCATGGCGAGTCATAAGAGAGTCAACGATCGGGCCGACCATGAAGTCCGAGCGGATGGTGGAGCTATCCTCCAACCCCAAAGATTGATGTAGTTTGTTTTTCTTTCCCGACTTCAGGGCCGGGTGGAACGCCTTGGCCTCGGGAGGGAGAGTCGCGCAGGGAATGGCGATTGGTAAGCGAGTCGGGCTCGACGACGACGCTCAAGGTTGGACGCTCCGCCTTCGTCCGACGCCAAGACGCACTCACCCTTTGCGCCCGCTTGTCCTTCTTCTTCTTCTTAGTGGCCTCTAGTTCGCCTCGATATCTTCATCTCGAGCTTGCCCATATCGGCCGCAGGATAAGCCCACAGTAGGTCACTGGAACGCCGCATAAAAGCCTAATGCAACCTTCGAATGTAAAGACGGACTTCGAGTGTAGAAGAGGATACCTTCGTGAATTTCTTCTGACAATCAGTGGAAGGGGCCTCCTTCGGTTCTCTACCGCCGCTCGGGAAGTTTCTTCCGAGGCGCCAAGACTCGCCGAGCAAGGAGTCTTCGGAAAGTATGATGTAAGACTTTTGGTTTTAGTCCCAAGAGTGTCCGGATCACGCTCTTTGTTCGGCGGTGATCCCGAAGCCTTTCACGAGATTCGAGGCCGCACAAGTGCAATGTCGGCCGATCCCGTGATAGTCACAGAAAAGTTTTAGTAAGCTAAATTTTATACCTCTTTCTACCAGTCGAAGGATTCCCCGATTCGACGCGCTAACGGGTCGCATGACCTCCCTCTGACAAAAAGTACGGTCTTTCCAAATTTCTTTGTCACTTGTGGGCATCTTCGAACAACCTGATTACCTCCGAGCGTAGGTGTATCTTCCCTTCGCCGGTTTCATGTAAGAAATACAAAAAGTGGCTATGTCGATTTGTAGTCGCGACTCCGATCGGACGATGAGCCCTAACAAGTATCGCCACCGTTCTAAGATAAGTTGCTCGGGCGCTGACATCAGAAGTTCAGACCATGTTAATGATGCGGGGAGTCCGAGCCCTATTTTGAAGGCGATCTCAGATAAAGCATCCACCCGTCCGCGAGGGAGTCGGCTCTTTCTGGTTCCGGCGGATAGCTTAATTTGGCTCTGCATGTCAAACCTCTCCTGGGCGTACGACATGTCGCTTTGTTCAAGACCGGGCGTATATCGCCTTGATTATCACGGTCGCATGGTTATCGGCCCCACCTATTGCCGCTGGACCGCCTACCCTAATGCTGTGGGTTCGATCGGGGTTCCTACGCTAGGTTTGTCACTTGCCTCGGCGCAGGGTCCCGAGGAGGAACCGCCCCCGCTTGAATTTTTCCTAACTAATTGTTCTCAACCGCGGACGGATCCGGATTCCATCGTTGGAATGAGGAAAGGATTTGAGAAACCTTTAAAGGCTGAGGATTGGAATCGACCGAGGCTAGATCGGAGGTGAGTATAACCGAAGAGGTGAAGTGAAACCGTAAACTGAACTGGGATTTCAAGACAAAACTCGCGAATCTCGTAGAAATTGTGGAGAAGTGTTCGCAGCCGCCGTCAGTGCTCGAACGGTCTTGGGGTTGGAAAATCACGATCGGAAGTTTTGGTTAATGGAAAGCGCCGGGAAGAAGACGAAGTAGGTCGCAGCGGAGTTTTCAAAAAGGGAAGTGGGGATGAAAGCTGAAGAGTTAAGGTAAAAAGTGGTTTTGGTTGACTGCGAGAGACGAAGGTCATGCGACGGAGTTCGATTCAATGAACGGCATGATATGACGTGCCTCTTCGCCTTGCACGATGCTCCACCCACCGCCATAATGTCATGGTAAGTGAAACGCGTACCGAAGGTCGTAAGGACGCTTGATTTTCCCTATGTAGCAAGAGCATTCGAGAATGTTTCAAAGAACGAGCCACGTGTTGGTAATAATCGCAGTCACTTTGCCTTGACCTGGGTCGACCGTGATAGAAGAATTCCACCGAAGCGGGCCGTAGGTCAAGATGGAGGAATGAAATAAGCCACCGTAGTTGGAAAGAAGAGCTCACGCACCCACTTGGAAGTCCGAGCCAAACGAGCCGTGGTCCGCCGAGGGCTCTGCAAGGAAGAGCACGGACTCGGGAGGAGCTATCATTACGCGGTTCGAGGTTGTTCGACGCCGAGCGGGCGACGGCTTCAGAAGTGATGGCTCTAACAATTTCCCTCGCTCGAATGTGGTAAGAGTCGAGGTGGTTCCAAAAGGAAAGTTCACCCGTAGTAAATGCCGGATACTTTCCCATATTTCACTTACCAAACGGGAAGAGCCCATTACGACTTGCCTTAAATCAGACGGGTTTCAAGCCCTCATCTTGATGGACAAGGTAAAGCCATGCATATATATATCTCTGATGACTCAAAGCAAGGTACGCAATACTCTACATTAGAATTCACCGAAAGTCCAAAGCCATTAACCGACTTCGTGGGGAGGTTCTTTCGCCGCACCACACCAGTTCCCCAAAGCTTTCACGCTTTTCCTTAATTCTTGCAGATTCACGGTGCTGCTAGGCAGGAAATTTAACCGTTTGTGGCGGAGCAAAATTCGACATAAACAGTCCCCTACATGCAAGTTTACCATTTTACCTTTGAAATTTTTAAAATTTTCCAAAATACCCTTTGCATGCAAAATGACCAAAATACCTCTACAAGCAAAATTTTTCACATAACTACCCTACCATGGCCGCCCCCTTATACACAAATTAACACCATGTTTTCTTCACCAAAACACCAAGCCAAGCATGCCAAACATCAAATCCATCAAGTTACTCCATCAAACCATGATTAATTTTCATAAATTCAAACTTTATTTCACAACTTCTATCAAACTTCAATCCAAATAAATGAGATCTTAATCATTAAGCTTAACACACAACATATTAAGCTCTATCCATCATCACAACAACATCATAACAACAACATCATAACACATGATTACACCAAGAATCACATGAAAACATAAAAATTTACAAGAAAATAAAAAGGTATTAGTTGCCTACCTTGATGCAAGCAAGTAAGCCAACTAACTAAGCTTGGAAAACCAGTAAGAACAAAGCCAAAAAGTCCCCCAAAGTAGCCGACCACCTCCCTCTTTGAAAAAATCTTTGAGTTTTGCAATTTTTACCTTTTCTCTCTCTAGCTTTCTCTATCTCTCCCTAACTTGTAATTGGAAAGCAAGTGAATTGGTGAAAAAATAAGAAAGAGTCGGCCATGAAGAAGGCAATTGCTAATTTGCTACTTAATAAAATAATAATAAAGTTAAAGTAAAAAAGAAAGATATTTACTTTCATTAATAAACAAATAAATAGTGAAAGTCAAAGTGGTCAAACTTTGACCAAGGGCAAATTAGGAAGAAAAATTTCCTCAACTCCCCACGGGGCACTCTTGGCCCTTACAAAATGCCTGAGGAATTCAAAAACTGCTCGTTTTGGTGAAAAGGCGAAATCGCGATAAAATTGAAAACTCGTTCGGAAATCGACAATTTCGAAAATAAAATGAGGTTATTACAGTATACACATACATAACTACCACCAACATAAAACACATGCATAACATTTCCAATTCGAAATCACAAACCATTGAAAAAGATGCAGCAAGTTGTCTTCTATCCATCTTTAAAAGAAAAGATCAATGTTTATTAATGTATATTCATGTGCCAAAAGAATGTACAAAGCAACATTAAAACATGTGGTTTATAGCTACTTAATAAAATAACACAATGCTAAAAATTGATCTAATAAATACTAAAATTGATGATTAGAAGCTTATATTTTAAAATTTATAGTCTAAAAAGAAAAAAAATGCACAAAGGAGGCACCCCTCGGACGAGGGATGTGTTAAAATTGGTGACCTGAATTCTATTTGGTTCGACTCGAAGTTTTGCAGTGCGATAAATTTGGTAAAACTTTTATTTTAGTAAAAAATTGATATCTGTGGTGGAGCAGAGGGATCAAGCCAATATGGCCCTTCCTTGTGAATATAGTATTTTTCTTATGCTTGTCTTTAAGAAGGAAAAAACTTCACAACCTAAAAAGTAAAGTGAAAGGAGCCTGCTACCCGCTCTCCCTTCCCATATTGCTGGGCTTATTCCCCTTCTCTTCTCTTTTCTTTTCTTATGAAATTTCAATTCATTCCAAATGGAATTAAAAATGTCATAAAAAATCAACGAAGATGTTTTCATCATGGTGGTTGCATAAAAAAAAACATAAAAGACAGAAATAATGCATAACAATTTCACTCCTTCGACAAGTTAGCCGAGGATTAATAACCTCGACCAATCTATAAAGGCCCGAGTGAAATTCCAATTTTGCAAAACTTGTTGGAATTTCTTTCGGTTAACTGAAGCCCTCAGCAGTTTGGCCGAGGGGTTTGTATAGAGCATCATCTTGTACTAAAAAAATCATATCTTTCAAAATCTTATCTTTGTCATTTGGCCGAGGGCTTTAAATCAAAATCCTATCTTTCAGCATCAAACTCAAAGACTAAAGAAAACCTCAAATGGGAATTGAACTAGCAAAGCAAGAGCTTTAATAATTGGAATATTGAGCAACAAATCAAACAAAAGTTTTAGGATTTTCAGATCTTATCTTTGATTGAGAGATTGAAGCACAAAGAAGACGTATAGAGAGAAGAAACAAGTTTTGGTGCCTACGAACGATGGAGTATGAGAGAGATATCATGAAGCAAAGAGAAGGAGTGACGACTGACAACCAAAAACAACGACGAATGTGAAAACGTGTGTGAGGTCTGCTATGGTTCATAAGAGAACATAAAAAATTTCTTTTCTCGTGAAATCCCATGTATTTTGGTGGGATAAGGTTTTAGGCAAAGGCATGAGAAAATAAAAATCTAGAATTTCTTTTCCCATCCTATCCATAGTTTTCCCAGTACCAAAAACTGCCTAATAAAATAAAAAGAAAATGAAATAAAGGTAAAAAAAATCAATTAATACAAGTTATATTGTTACAAAAACACCCTCATATAAAAATCAATAAATTTTTTCTCATACAATATTAATATGACTAGTCTTGAAATATCAAAAGTTTTACTAAACCATTTTCCTTCCCTTTTTTTTTTTCCTCACAGTTCAGGGTGGAGATGAAATGAGAAAAAGGTCACCATATAATCCTTCATTTTATTTCCCTTTCTACTCATTTTTAATAATTCAAATAAATGAATCAAATCATTTTATTTCATTTCACTCCTATTTCATTTATCCAAATATAATATAAATAGAGACCAGTAACATATAAAAGTGAGTAGAAATTTAAAATTTTATGAAAAGCAAATTTTTTAATATTTTAAAAAGTTTTTAAAAGGAGAAAATGTGGGCTTAGAAAATAAATTCAGAAAGAAGTGGAAAAGTGATTTCCATATAAATTGTTGTCTTTCTTATACTTTATGATAAAGTAGTTTCAAATATTTTCATAAATAGGATTTTACTTTTAATTATTAACATATAAATTATTTTAAATTATTTTTGAGTCTTAACATTTTTATTACTCTGCAAACATAGTCGAATATTAGCAAAAGGCAACTGATTCCCAGATTTCAGAAAATTAATTTTTAAGATTTCAAATTTCAAAAAATTTAGACTTTTTCCCGAAAGAAGCTGTAATGCCAAATCAATTGGGAAATATAATTGAAATTTTTTTTGTATCCTAATTACTCTTGGTAATTTAGTTATTTAATGGTATTGATGAGGTAATATATGTGTATATATATGACCTTGAACCTTTAGTTACCATGCAACAAACTTTTTTTAGGTGTTAAAAGGGACTAAAAGCCCCAAAAACCAACAAAAACGACTACAAAGAAATGAAAAATTGATTAAAAAAAAATAATAATAGCGACATGGATAATCTAAATTAAAAAATTCCTATTTATTTTTAATCTTGTAAAATATATCAAAATTACTCATTCTACCCTCATCATAGACCTGTAAAATAGCATATCCGATGGGCATTCTTGCAGGTCCAAATTTCATGCAAAATGGTATGTTCAACCTGCGGTTTTGCATGTCCTAAAATACAGCAGGTCCAACGGCCTTCATGCTGGTCCAAATTTTATAGTGTTTGCATTGCAAATTTGGACATGTAAAATGATATGTTCGACCTGCGGTTTTGTATGTCCTAAAATAAAATATATGTATTTTGGGACATATAAAATTGCATGTCAGACTAGTTGTTTTGCATGTCCTAAAACAAAATATATGTATTTTAAAACATGCAAAACTACAGGTCGGATTTATTGTTTTACATGTCCTAAAATATAGACATGTCTAAAACATATATATTTTAAAATATACCGTTTTTCACAGGTCAGACATGTCATTTTACATATTTTAAAATATATGTTATTTACGACCTGCAGAATGACCGGTCATTCAAGCCATTCTGCAAATCCTACGTCTAAAATATAAAAATTGATTAAGGGGCATTTTGGATAGTTTGGATATGTTTTAAAAGAAATAAAATGTAACAGAGTATTTTTTAAATTTTAATTATTAACATGGGCATTTTTATCCTTTTTCCCAAAAAAATTTAGCCAGCGCACAAACTCCTGTACAATTAAAAACTCTATCAATTAGCTTTGTAAACTTCATTTTAACACGTTTTTTTTTTCTTTTTTTTAAGAAAAGAAAAAAGAGAGTTAAAGATAAAGATAAAGAAAAAGGGCCTTTGTCTTTCAAAGGAGGTCTAATTTTATATTGCATTAGTTTACTTTTTTCCCTTTTTATTTTTATTTTTTGTTATTGTTGTTGTTTTAGGTATTACGTTAGTTATCTTACTTAGTCAACAAGCAATGGATCATACATACTGAACGAATCAAATTGGAAATTATAGGAATTAAGTGAACAAAAAAAATTAAAGGATTCAAATTAAAATTTGGCCAAATTAAAAGGTAACCTGTTTGAATTTGTTTCTCTACTATGCCGTTTTCAATAGCATTTTTTAATTTGTAGCATTTTATTTAAAAATACTGTAATAATACAGAATTTGTGTTGGCTGTTAAATTATAAAATATACTTTAAAAATATATAATAGTATTTAGTTGTTTAATACAAAAGTGCTTTTTTATTGTAATAAGTTATCAAAAAGAATAAATCTTAATTAGAACAAGCCATGAAATTTTTAAAATAAATAAAGTTATTTTAGGTATTAAAAACTTACCATTTAATATAGCACTTGAAAAAATAGTTTTTTTTTATAGAAAAACAATAAAATTAATGCTTTTTTAAAAAAGTACTTAAAATACCCTTCTTCTTTTTTAAAAAATATATATATATGTTTTTTTAAAAAAAACATCTAAACATGCCCTAAACCCCAAAAAAAATTACTTAAGAGCTCTCATAATTTGCTTAAAATTAATCACTTAAGATCAACTTAAATAAAAGGAAAAAAAAGAAACAAACAGGCACATATTTTGAAATTTAAATATACACATAATTTATTCTAGATACGTGATCTTCGTGCCTTGACTTAAATGTCCATACCTTCCCTACCCCTTCCCATTTATTACTATCGTCTCCTACTACTACCATCAGATCGTTTTCATAAACAGGTATGTGCGGCAAACTTGCTGCCTTTTTACATATATGATTTCGTCGAAATTTAAAATTTGCTGTTTATTTCGTCTAAATGGTAATTGATTAGAGCCCTCATGAAAATATTAAAACAGAAGTATACATGTACGCGTTTAGAGAAAATTATTGAGAAATTCTAGTAGAGTTTCTTGTTACGTGTTTTACCAGTAGATTTGGGTTCGTGGGTTGCTGGGTCAGTTTCAAATTTGGACCCTTTTCTGGGTAATTGATGAAGACCCTTTGTGACGTTTTAACGACCGATTCAAAGTCCATTTATTTTTCTTGGTAAAAATTCAAGGTCGCCAAGGCCTCGGTGTAAAAGATTTGCCATTGCAAATCGACACTATAAAATCTATCAACGTGGGTGGTGTTTGTTCACTCGGTTGATCTGGTTTCCTACTATCTTGGTGGCTAATTTGGTTTTTTGATGTACTTTTCAGATTTTTAATTTGTTCATGTTCAGGCTTAGAGCCAGTAAACTGATACCCTTCCTTCTAGTAGATAGTAAAAGCTTTACACCTTCTTTTCGCATAATCCCTCCTCCACTCCCCAAAAGGCCTTGTCTTGGTCCACTTTCTGCTCTCTGTCTTGGTTCTTTCAAAGGTATATATGCTTTATTCAAGCAGTTTTCTGTTTCTTCATTTATGTTGTTCAACTGTTTGGTTCCTGTGACTCCTGGACTGTTTAGTGGTAGTGGAAATTATCCAACTCTGTTTCATTTCTTGTGTTGAAACTATGTGAAAAGAGTTTATGAGTTCATCAGATGAGAAACAATTATGAAAGCACACATTTTTTAGTGCCTTCTCTTTAGTGCAGAAATGCAACTAAAAATGAAATCTTAAGCATCATTAGAATGTGTGTTGAAGACGGGTTAATTTTGGAAACAACTTTTTGGAAAAGAAGTTTCCTAAAGGACACTGATCTATTGCGTAATGGAGTTTCATTTCCACAGTTATTGATGCGGTGGACCTAGTAGCGCTTCAAAATCAATTAGAGATTGTTGCATACTGGCAATGGTTAAATTGTTTAGGGAATTGTAATTGGAGTTAGATGATTTGGAACGAAATGGCAGGAGTGAAGTGGATTGTCTTGTTGTGTCTCTTTGTCTTTGTTTTTATTATTTGGAAGTTATAAGCTTTTTTGTGGTCAATTTCAGAGTTAGTGTTATATGAATTGTTTCATATGTTTACTTAGTGGCAATGTTTTATCTTCAGACTCGAAGGAAAAAATCCCATTCTTGATCCAACACATGTCGATTTCAACAAGTTCATTATCTGTTTCTAAGCATGTGATGCCGGAAGATGGAGTTGAATTACTCAGTTCAGTTGAAGATTTATATGGAGGAGTTCGCGTAGATATGGTAGAGTCTATGGATCCTAAGGTTTTTAGTACTTTATTGAAGGCTTCAATGTCACACTGGAGGCAGCGGGTAAGGATTTTTTCGGCGTTGAGTGCTTGATATCTGGATTTGCTGCTATTTTATTTATCTTAAACATGTACTCTACAGGGGAAGAAGGGCATTTGGATCAAATTGCCTATTGAGCTTGCAAATCTTGTTGAAGCTGTAGTCAAGGTAAATTAGTCCTCATTGGAATCTTCTTCTATGATTGTGGTTCTTTGTTGGCTTTATCCCCGAACTCAGGCCCTTTATATATATATATATATATATATATATATATATATATATATATACATATGTATACATAATTTGAAGGAAGGATTTAGGTACCACCATGCAGAACCTGACTACTTAATGCTAGTATGTTGGATTCCTGATACTATTGATACTCTTCCTGCAAATGCTTCACATCGAGTAGGAATTGGTGCTTTTGTCGTGAACGATAAGAGAGAGGTACTTTTTTGGGCCTAACATTGATTTTCCTGGTATACCCTAGACATGAAATCTATGATTAACAAGCAATTATTGGGTATGTCCAATTTTGCTTGTGCTTCTCTTATTTAATGACAGCATGGTATATTTGACTAATTGACTGATGAAATGAAGTGATATCATTTTGTAGGTGCTCGTTGTTCAGGAGACTACTGGCAAGTTCAGAGGCTCAGGTGTGTGGAAGTTGCCAACAGGGGTTATTAATGAAGTAAGTGCACTAAAAGTGTGGCTCTTTGCAAAATGTTCTAGATAATGTTTTAAATCATGCACCAACATATTAAATTTTTCTTCCACAGGGAGAGGATATTGCCACTGCTGCAGTTAGAGAAGTGAAAGAAGAGACAGGAGTAAGTTAATAGACTCAGGATGAATTTGGTATCTGCATTCGATATTCATCTCATTCCAATGTAAATAAGAATGTTGCTTTTATTTTTCAGGTTGAGACTGAGTTTATGGAAGTTTTAGCGTATAGGTAAGGATTAATTTTAGCAGTGAATTACACTCAAATGCATGCACTAGATTACTATGCTTGTAGTTTTCAATACAATCTTCATGCACCTCCTTTCCTTTCCAAATTTTTTTCCTCATTAGACACACTCTCTCTCTCTCTCTATCTCTCTCTCTCTCTCTCTCTATCTCTCCCTCTTTACAGGCAAAGTCACAAGTCATTCTTTGGCAAGTCGGATTTGTTTTTTGTTTGCTTGTTAAAACCACACTCCTTTGACATCCAGAAACAGGATACGGAGATTGAAAAAGCTCAGGTATTTTCTGGTAGGCAATGAAATTGTGTTAGTTCCTTGATTACTAAAATTTTTGATGTCAGACAGTATAAATTTTCTCAATATGTTCGAAGATAACCTCCAATCAACCTGTTTCTAGTTATGATAGCTATGGCTTCCTTATTGCTGCTTTTACTTTATGCATGTTTGTCTTCCATATGCTATATTTGGACCTCATTAAGATATCAGACTATGGAAAAAACCAAACTTTTCATTTCCGTACCAATTTTCTATCATTGCAATACTGGAAAGAACATGAGAATTCAACCAAAGAAAAGGGCTTCAAAATTCTTACTAAAGGTGTTGTTTTATGTTTTGCTACCTTCTGTAGTGGATGCCAGTTGAAGACTACGCAACTCAACCCTTTGTCCAAAAGAGCGAGATTTTCAAACTGATCGCTGATGTATGCTTGGCCAAGTTGGACACAGACTATGCCGGTTTTACTCTGGTGCCTACGACCACAAGTTCTGGAAAGCCAAGCTATTTGTTCTGCAACAGCCGCCATCTGAAGTTCGAACCAACCTCTGCTATTTAGCAATAAAGATTGATTTTCTACAAAGAACTCCATTATCAATAAATGGAAAGCTAATCAAGTATTAGAATTTTGCTTCATTGTGGATAAAGGTCCAAGAGTTGCAGCTGCTTTTTTTAAGTAGCTCCAACTCTTGGACCTTTATCCAGAGTGGAGCTGAATTCTAGTACTTAATTAGCTTTCCATTATCCAATTTCATTTATATATATGTGTTATGTGTGTCTCTGACAAGATAGAAGGATGCCAATGTAGGTTTCCTGTTTATACTTGTAATTAATAAGTTCATTGCAGTGTGTAAAAAAGCCAAATGCTCTACATTATATACTAGAGTAAGGATGTGAATAGAGATACTCATTGTATCTCCGTTACAATTGGTTTTTATTAATGAAATTACATATTTTATGCTATAAAATGAGACTTGTTTGAATTGTGTCGAACACAAGAGGAGATATTAATGCTTTAAATTTCGTTTCTTTTTTCTAACAAATATGTTAAAATTCTTTAAATTATGAGTGCTACGAGCCAACGATGAGGTAAAACATGGTTTAGAATAATGAATATATACAGCATACGCAAACCAATGGGCTTTGGCAAGCATGAGGGGTTGAGTTATATCTTTTGGATACATCAACATATTTACATAGGCTTTGTGAACAAAAATTAAATTCAAAAGCGTATTATTTTTTTTTTTATGGAGCCTGGGGCCGGTTTAGACTAGTTAACGGTTGTTACATTAAAAATGATAATTTTATTTATTATTTTATTCATTTGCACCATCTGACTTTTGTGGTAAATACACTACTCCACAATATCCCGTTCAATACACATTTAAAATGTTTCTACTTATTTCTCCATGCGTGCGTTTCTTCTACGTGATGAGAAAGAAATTATTGGAGGAGGAAAGGCGCCCAAAATTTAAAACTTTGGATTCAACCTCTATAATTGTAACTTGATGGGGGAGACAGATAAAATTTTATCCGTACAGGGAAACAAAGTGAGACGTGTTTAAAGAGATAAAAGAGACAAATATGTAATAAATGAGTGTGGTGAAAGAAATAAATGGTATTTGAATGAGACATAAATATAAAAGGTTGTGTTTGATAATACAACTGATTTTTTTTTCTTTTTAAATTATGTATAATTTAATTAGTTTAGAAGTTGGTTGGAGTTTATTAAATATTAATTAGACTATTTAATTAAGTAAAAATATAAAAATAAAAAATGAAAACACTTTGAGTTTTATGTTTTTCATTTTCCTTTCACATTTTTAGTTTAACATTTAACAAACTTTAACCAACTTTTAAACTAATCAAATTGCACATAATTCAAGAGGAAAAAATAAAAAACAGTTTTGTTATTAAACAAGTCCTGTGATTTGTTTATAATATATTTATATCGTTAGATTATTTTAAATTAGGAATTGGAAGGAAACTCTAGTACTCCCACTAAGTGGATCGATACTCTTCCAACTCAATGAATAAATCTAGAAAAAATACCCCTATAATGTTTGAATGTGAAGCTAATCTCGTTCTAAATTTATGATTATCCCTCCTATAAGTGTTTTTCTTTATTAGAAAAAAATACTTTATCATCTCAGTAGTCTTTTTAACCATTTTCTAAATTTAATTTTAAATTGATTACATTTTTTGTACCTTTCTTTAAATTTAATTAGATCCTCTCTCTAATATATTCTAAATTGCTAGCATTTTTTAGCCTTTCTTTAAATTTAATCACATATCTTTCTCATACAGAGCTCTTGAAATAATCAATTTAGACTATCATTCTATTAAATCCATAGGTCTAACTCAACTTTAAAAACTAACTAGTAAAATAAAATTTGTTTGAGACTTAAACATAACACATTCTTATTATATCATGACAATGTGAACTATGCTAACACTGGTCTCAATATCGGGATTGAAGTCACTCAACACTCCCCTTTTGCTGAGGGCTAGACATTCAACCGATTTATCTTAGACATACATTCACTGTGATACCATATTAAAATGTCATTAATTTCAAAAGCTTAAACTATTAAGAAATAGACCTCATAATATATTTTAAACAACAATACTTTCAACACACTCAACAAAAATATGTAATAAACTTATATATCTATTCTCAAAATCCAATAAAAATTATATAAATAAATAAAAAATCACTCTTATCCTGTGGAAAACCAAATTAACAAATGGAAGCTTACAATCCATATATCTGAGTGCTATTTAATGTATTGTCTTTTAAAAAAAGGAAAGTTCAGATCCTCTACGTTCATAAAAGGCTGATGCCGTCCATTGTAGACTAATTTTTTTAGACTGCGATATCAAGACATTAAGTAAATATACTTAGATATGATGATATAAAATATAATTATAAATAATACGCTAGCAGTGAGATTTAACACAAAGGGAGAAAAAGATGGAGAGAAAGTGTAGTTCGTGGATAAGAGAGAGAGAGACAGAAAGCATTGTCAAGTATTTTTTTTTTCAAATTTTTATAATGGTAATGATATGAATTAATTAGCCAGACAACATTTAACAAGACGAAAGAGTACCAATCCACACAGTATTTCAAAAATACTTGAGTTTTTTTTTTTTTTCTTTTGCAAATGACAGGATCATTTGTAAAAACCTTTGTCAAATCCATTTGTTGGAGGATAGCTCGCCTTATCAATATAATTTTTTCTTTTTATTTTCATTATAATATTTCATATTTTTATAAAATTTATATTTTTCAAATTTTATCTTTTTTTTTTTGTAATAAAAAGAAGGCTAAATCATCGGTCTATAGTTCTATTAGGTGATAAAATTTTATTGTTGATTCAGCTTTGTAATCGTATAAAAGTTTAGAGCAACAAACTCAGTATCTTAATAGTTTTCCCCTCTATTTAGTGTTTAAAAATACTGAGTATACCTGAAATTTTATCAAAACGCAAACCGTAATTCTCGCAAATTAATATAAGGCTTCGATCGACTACCTATATATATATATATATATATATATATATATATATATATATTTAACCTCTCCCAATAGTAGTTTATCTCATGCACAAGGAATGAGTGACTGATCGTTATGTTGACGGTGAAGTTAAGGTTGGGAGGACGACAAAGCAAACGTTCAAGATTTGGTGAACCTATTTCTTATTGTGTTTTCTCAAACACGCAAAAGATGATACCCAAAGTACACAGGAAGAAGAGAGAAGGAGCTGTTTTGTTTGGGCACAAACCAAAATTATTAATTTTTTTAATTTTTAAATATTTAAAATGCTGGTATAATGTCTTTTATACCCTTTGACCGTTAAAAGTAGCAGCTCATGACTAACAGCAAAGGAGGTTAGTGACAAAAACTAATATTTATTATTGAGTCGTAAGTGTATTTATGCCAATTCTTAAGGTCAATCATATTAATCTTTATCTTAGATTTTTTGTCGTGTCTTCTATACTGTTTTTTTTTTTTATGAATGTGTCTTCTATACTTTGTATCAGCTAGAATGCACATTCCATGCCTTGGAAATAAATTTAAAAAGCTGTGATGTATTACTTACACACGTATTACTTTGTATCAGCAACAAAGTCGCACATCCCATGCCTTGGAAATAATTAATTAATTGAAAGAAAAAAACACCTATAAATGCTTTAAATTCAGGGGTATGATTACAATTTTAAGGTTTATTTATAAAAAACTTTATATAAATATGTAGGGAAGACGTCTTGGTTCTTAGAGTAGTGAGAGTCGTCTCCTCTGAATTAAACCTTCGTTAATTCCAGCCATGGCTCTGGTGCAAGGCAAATGGTTTAAGGTAATTGTTTCTTATCTATATATGTATTTATCTCTCTCTATGTATATATATCTTCTTCTATACAAAAATCCAAATTGTATTATCATTTTATGATCAGTCCTTTCGTTTCCTCCTTTGATATACTTAGAAGCTTTTAAGTCCTGGCATGATTAGCTCATGAATTTTTTTTGTGGGAATTTGTTGTTATATGTATTACTATCGAGGACCCAAATTAAAAAAAAGAAAAGAAAAAGAAAGATGAAATTGGTTGCTGTTTTATTCCTATAACTGCGAAGTTGAGCCTGGTGTCTTCGAGATGTTATTTTCCGAATTAATTAGCTCACAAAACCAGAAGAATTCTAACCATTTTGAGTCATCACCCTATTTATATCCATCTTTATTTCCATTTTATATTGTTTGCGTGCATTTTCTTCCTTTTTATGCTGTTTTCTAATTGATCCCATCAAAATTACCTCATTTTCATTTTTGCAAATTAATTATTTTTTTTCCCCTCCGCTACACAGTTTGTTGTCATTCTGAATTTCAGATGCAAGCCACCCAGCAATAGATGCACTATTCTTTTTAATATATTATCTGTATGAATGTGTCATTCACTAATTTAGATCTAAAGAGACCTCATTGGAAGTGGTTACCTTTTTATCAACAACAATTTAAAAAATGGAACAGGTCATTATCATGTCCATCTTCCAACCTAATCTTGTTGTTTAATGCCCAGAAAGATACAAACCCCAAAAACAAAAACAACTCCACCAAATGATTTTTTTTTTAAATTAATTGTATTTTTTTTCAAGAAACATAAGACAGCAATATTTTAAGATGAAGTTTTATTTATTTATTTTATATTTGAAATATTTGTCTCAGCTTGATCAGAGAACAACTGGGCCTGGATCTAGAAGCTCGCATGCCATCACCCTAGTAGGATCAAAGGTATATGTTTTCGGCGGTGAATTTGCACCACGTGTCCCGGTCGACGACAAGCTCTACGTGTTCAACCTTGAAGATCTCACATGGTCCGTGGCTGATGTAACCGGGGACATCCCTCCTCCGAGAGTTGGTGTCACCATCGCAGCGGTCGGATCAACCATTTACGTCTTTGGTGGTAGAGACGGTGAACACAATGAGCTCAATGAGCTCTACTCTTTTGACACTTGTACAAACAAGTGGACCCTACTATCCAGTGGGGACAGTGGGCCACCTCACAGGAGCTACCACTCGACCGTCGCCGATGATCGCCATGTGTACATCTTTGGCGGCTGTGGTGTAGCCGGCCGGCTAAACGATCTATGGGCTTACGATGTCGTGGATCAGAAGTGGATCGAACACCCAACAGCAGGTGAGAAATGCAAGGGCCGAGGTGGGCTTGGGTTGGTTGTGGCCCAAGAAAAGATATGGGTTGTGTACGGTTTTGCTGGAGTTGAAGTGGACGATGTCCATCGGTTTGACCCGATCAGCAAGGAGTGGACCCAGGTGGAGACAGGTGGCGAGAAACCAACAGCTCGTAGTGTGTTTTCGACGGTTGGGATTGGAAAGTACATATTTATATACGGTGGGGAAGTGGACCCCAGTGACCTGGGTCACATGGGTGCGGGAAAGTTTACAAGTGAAGTGTACGTATTGGACACGGAGACATTGCTGTGGAAGAGGTGGGAGAATGGGCTGCAGTTGGGTCATGATCATCCTGGGCCTCGTGGGTGGTGTGCGTTTGCGGGTGGGCAGTGGAATGGGAAAGAGGGACTTTTGGTGTACGGAGGCAATTCACCAAGTAATGATCGGCTCGGTGACATTTTCTTCTTCACTCCTTTTTAGTCTTTTACTTTGGAGCCCTAGTATATATATATATATATATATATATATATATATATATATGTATGTTCATATGTATGCTTGCATATGTATATGTGTTTGTTGGGTTTTCGTTTAATGTCAATTTATGTGTGGCTCAAATTATGGGGTGTGTAATATATGGCCTACGACATGACTCTTAATTAGAAATGGTAAAATATTATGTACTCCAATTCAATGTACCTTTCTTTTTTTTTTCCTTGATCTTTTGTGGCTTTATAAACTTGATTTGTTTTGGATTAAGTTAGCAGAGATTTACGGCTTTAATTATGTCACCTAATTTTCTAGTTATGTATTTAGTTAATCACACTAAATCCCTTTTAAATTATTGTGACTTTTACTGTTTGCTTTCTAAATTTTAAAATCGATACATTATCAGATAAACTATTCGAATCCTATCACTTTTGCTCAAATTGATAATTTGAGTTTGAGTAGCTGAACGTAAGTGACCCATAAGT
This sequence comes from Rhamnella rubrinervis, assembly GCA_007844105.2. Taxonomy (NCBI): domain Eukaryota; kingdom Viridiplantae; phylum Streptophyta; class Magnoliopsida; order Rosales; family Rhamnaceae; genus Rhamnella; species Rhamnella rubrinervis. The sequence continues at coordinate 1,595,732 of CM017582.2, forward strand.
AGAGGCTTTGATGAAAAAAAAATGGATCTCATGCTCCTCCCTCATCGTTGTTCCTCACTTTCTCTCTTTTATGTCTTTTTCTCTATCTCTATTTTCTCTCTATTGATCTAAGTCCCAATCACAAACATCACTTCAATTCTTAAAAAAAAGAATGGGGGAAATTCAAGCTTCATAGTGTCTGAATAAGTTTTTGCTCAGGTTTTTCCATCTCTCTTTATTATTTTTATTTTTTTGTCAAGCATCAATTCCACTCTCTGCATCTATTATGATAGGATAAGCTTGTGAGTTTGATAAGTTATGAATTTTATAGTGAAGGTTGAGGAACAAGGAGAAATCGTAGAAAGAGAAAAGTTTAAGTTAGAGAGAGAAAAATGGTCTATTAAGTTAAAGAGATAAGGGATTGTTTAGTTTAAAATTGTATGCCTTTATTTGAAATCCTTGGCTACAATTTATTGCCTAACAACGGTGAAAGAAAAAATAACAATCTTTAGAAAATAGAAAACATAATCTACCCACAACTCACTTATAACATCACTCAATATATAGCAACAACCCATTTTCCACATAACAAACAACAAACCATGCAAGACTTATGTGTATAGCTACGATGGATCACTACGCCCATGCACCATGTTTGCTCAATTTAATACGTAACAACCATCCCCCCTAAAACATCCTTGTTGTCCTTAAAGATGAAGTCAGGATAAGTCTTCTTTATATGCTGTTCATTTTCCTACGTTGCGTCTTCAACAGGAACACCCTTTTATTTAATTAAAACTTCAGGCTTTGGGTGGTAACTACCTTTGTGAATAATTCGACGGTCCAATATATGGTCAGGTTGTGGAAAAATAGTAGACTCATTAGAAATAGGAGGAAGTTCGATCCAAACTGGTGCAATGGGACTTAAATGTTTTTATAATTGATTGACATGGAACACATTGTTTATTAATGACCTTGGTGGAAGAGCTAAGCAACATGCCATAGGTCTCACTTTTTCAATAATTGGATAAGAACCAATGAACTGGGGGGCTAGTTTGAGAGACCCACGGAATGCGACCAAAGTTTGTCTATAGGGTTGTAGTATCATATATGCAAGGTCCCCTACAGCAAAGTAGACTTCCAGTCGATACTGGTCTACATGATTCTTCATTCATTCTTGGGCGAGGGAAAGGTGATAATGTAGGTTCGGTAAAACAATATCCCGATCACGTAAATATTCGTTGTTGGCTTGAACCCGCAAGGTGTATGTATGTTAAGAGACTAGGAGGAGGAATGTCATATACTGCTTCGAATGGTGTGATCCTAGTAGATGAATGCATCAAAGTGTTATAGCTGAACTTTGCCTAAGGAATCCACTCTACCCACTTCCGAGGTTGGCTACTTGCGAAACATCATAAGTATTGCTGCAGGATATGATTGAACACCTCCGTGTGGCCGTTGGTTTATGGGTGCTAGCTAGAACTCATGGAAAGTTTAGTTCCTTGAAGTTGAAAAAGTACTTGCCAAAAATAACTAATAAACACCTAGTCATGATCACTTACAATACTAATTGGGACTCCATGAAGTCGTACAATGTTAGTGATGAAACTTTTGGCGACAGTTGCTGCTGTATATGGATGTTTCAAGGCTACAAACTTTAACAAGCGAAACATCATAACCATTATGACTAGAGTGGATGAGGGACTCAAATAAATTTGCCCGTTTGTGAGCCATAACCTATCGCGTTGGACAAACTGATGACGTATGGAACCCTTGGTCAAGTGCGCGTAAAAGGAGTTTTGTTTAACTTTATTTTGTAATTCAGCCTACCACTCCACTTGAGGCAATGAGATAAACAGAAGCTGAAATTTCATAATCCGTGAGAGAGAATCTGATTCCCTATTTTCATGCCCTTTTTTGTACTGAATGACATAGTCAAGCTAAGAATTTTAGGTAGCCAACAGGTCTGTACTGGTAATCATCGTCTCTAATAAATATTTTAAGCTCTTTTGATCACTACGAGTAGTGACTTGCCAAGTAAATAGGGTCGCCACTTTCAAATGGATTTTACAATTACTAACATCTCATTCTCTAAGGTCAACAGTGCCAATGCCAACCCTTTTAAAGTTTCGCTAAAATAAACAATAGGTCGGTTATTTTCAGAGAGAATAGCACCAAGCCCAGTGGCGCTTGCATCACATTCAACAATAAATTGCTTAATGAAGTTGGGTAAGGCTAAGACTGGGGTAGTGGTTAGCGCCTTTTTTAATTGTTGGAAGGATTTTTCAGTAGCTTCATTCCAATAAAATCCATTCTTTGTTAAGAGTTAAATAAGAGGTGTTGCAATACTTCCAAAGTGTCGAACAAACTTTCCGTACTATCTGGCTAAACCAAGAAATTTGCAAACCCCCTTAGTAATGATAGGCTTTGGCCAACCAAGAGCAGCTTGAATTTTTGTTGGATCCACTGCAACATCATTTTCTGAAATAATGTGGTGCCAAATCTAAATTTGGATTCCTTTGCAAGCAAGTGATTAATTGGCAGGATAGTTAAAACTATATTTAAATGGGAGAGGTGATCCTCCCAAATTTTAGAATAAACCAAAATGTCATCAAAGAAGACCAAAATAAAATTTTTTAGCTATAGGCAGAAAATATCATTCATAAGGCTCTGAAAGGTTGTTGGAACATTTATGAGCATAACCACAAATTCATAGTGACCCTCATGTGTATGAAAGGTTGTCTTAGGTATGTCGTCATCATATACTCGAATTTGATAGTAGCTTGCTTGTAAATCCAATTTGTAAAAATATTTGGTGCCATGTAGCTCATCTAGAAGCTCATCAATCACTAAAATTGGATATTTATCTTTAACTACAGTGACATTCAAAGTGTGCTAGTCTACAGAGAAATGCCATTCACTGTCTACTTTTTTAACTAACAGAACTGGGAGGAAAAAGTATTATTTCTAGGCCGTATAAGACTCGTCTGTAGAAGCACTCTAACCATCCTCTCAATTTTAGGTTTTTGGCAATAAGGACACCTATAGGGTCACACACACTCACATGTTCGGTATTGGAGTGTAATGGTACTTGGTCATCATGGGTCCTCTTAAGAGGAAGTCTGGTTGAAGGCTCAAACACGTTTGAAAACTTAGATAGTACCTGTGCCAAATCATCTGGATATGGTTTTGATTAATTCAAATTTAGCAACAATCATAATTGACTCAGATTTGGCTGAAAAAACTTACATTATGCCAATGACACCATAATTGGTTGAATGGGTGGGTAGACCACGGATCAAAAGTGGTTGCGAATGCCAACAACGAGATAGTTTTAGACTTGGAATGTAGGAGGGAGGGAGAGAAATCTTGGAGGGAAGAGTAGAATTAGGTAGTTGGTTAACAAAAATCTTGTTGGGTTTGGTAGGGAATGGTGGTGGTTTTGATGGTGAACATGGCTTTGAAGAATAGAGGATTGTGAAGAGGTCGATTTGGTGATGGTTTATTATTATTATTTGTTGAGACACATGTGCAAGAGTTCACACGTGTTTGAGAAACCTCTAGATGAAGGCCGGTTGAGAATTAGTTGACACAACTGTTGCTGTTATTTTTCTGTTTTGTTTACACGTGTATATAGTAGCTTATATATTTTGACTTCTTGTATTATTGGGGTATTAAATGAATACTGGAATTTTTCCTTCTTTCTCTCTCTCTCTCTCTCACTTTCTCTTCCTATTTTAGAATTTTAGCTTGGTATCAGAGCCTTTAGATTATGTATCATATGAGTAGAAGCCCCACTATCCACATACCATGACGGATCAACAAAACCTTCAGAACCAGCATCATGTGGAGACGGAGTGCGTGATGGAGCAACATACACTTGAGGAGAGAAAGGGGAGGAAGCAACGGAAAAACCATTTGTATTAGCCAGAAATGCAGTGTTTTGATTTTATGTTTGTTTCTGAGGTTGAAAATCTCTATCAAACCTACGAAAACAATAAGGAGCAGTATGCCCTGGTGTTCTGCACAATTGACAAAACAATTTAAAATTTCCACGATATCGTCCACGACCTCTGCCATGAGAATTATATCCACCACGATTTCCAGGAGTAGGACTGCTTGATCCAGTTCGACCAGAATAAGCATTATTTGCAGCTACGTGTAACTCAGTTGAGCTATGAGCCAAAGAAACAGCAAGTCTGTGTTCTTGATTCAATAGTAGAGCTTGAACATCACGTAAAGAAAAAGACATAGGCATATTAGTGATACTTGACACAATTGAGTCATACTCATTACCTACTCCAGCAAGAAGAACACGAATTTGCACTTTATCGGACACAGGTTGGCCAGCAGCTCCAAGCTGATCTGCAATCTTTTTCACACAAGTGAAGAATTCATTCATAGTAGAATCCCCCTTTTTTGAGTTGTGAAGTTGAATTTACAACTGAAGAATCCTAGATTCTGAAGGAGAAGCATATAATTCCTCTAGTACTTTCCACGATTCATATGAAGTTTGGTAGCCAACCAATTGATTCATAACCTCTTCGGAAATAGATGTTTACATGAGCTGTTGAATAAATTCGTCCTGACTACGCCAAAAATCTACATCATCTTCATTTTCTGGATCATCAGGATTGATAGATGTGTACATGAGCTGTTGAATAAATTCGTCCTGACTACGCCAAAAATCAACATCATCTTCACTTTCTGGATCATCGGGATTGATATATGGACATGGTAAACTACCATCCAAGAAGCCAAGCAACCGATTACCACGTATTGCTGGAAGAAATTGAGCTTTCCAAACGAGAAAATTGTGTGATTCCAAGCGAATCGGTAGAGTATAGTTGAACTTTACCAGCTTTCTTGATGACAGATGTTGATTTGAGGATTTGGCTAAAGAAGATGTAGTCGATGATGATGATAACGCAGAAGTAGGTTGCGACGCCATTATTGCTCTGATACCATGTTTTTGAAAAAAGCGATATAATGGTTTGTACTCAGTACCTCCATCAGTCTGAAAACACTTAATTGAAGTATTGAATTGATTTTCAACATAGGATTTGAAAATAAGAAAAATAGCAGCAACTTCAGATTTGACTTTTAAATGATACAACCAACCAAAACGTGAAAAATCATCGACAAAAATGATATAGTATCGATGACCTACAGTAGAAGGAATAGGTGAAGGTCCCCAAAGATCAGAATGAATTAACTCTAAAGGATGTTTACTATGAGAAGTAGAGAGAGAGGAAAAGATAAGGCATGTGCTCTTTATGGTCTCAAACAAGCTCCTTGAGCTTGGTTTGAGAAGCTGAAGTTTACAATCTTACAATTGAGTTTTCTTGAGTCCAAGGTTGATGCATCTTTGTTTATCTATTCTTCTCAAAATAAGCTTTTTGGCTATTTTAGTATATGTGGATGATATCATCCTTACTGGTTCAGATGTATCCTTGATTGATCGCTTGATTAAAGATTTAAATACTTCTTTTACTCTTAAAGATCTAGGAGATCTCCATTATTTTCTTGGCATTGAAGTATTTCGGGATGCTACTGGTTTATATCTCACTCAATCCAAATACATTACTGATTTACTTACCAAAAATCATATGGTTAATTGCAAACCTTGCTCTACTCCGGCTAGTGTTAGTGTTCACATGTCTAGTTCAATTGGTGAGCCTTTGAAAGATGTAACAGCTTATAGAAGTGCTATTGGAGGTCTGCAATATCTCACCATGACAAGACCAGACATTGCTTATATTGTTAACAAGCTGAGTCAATTCCTTCATTGTCCTACCTCTATTCATTGGCAGGCTTGTAAAAGGGTTTTGAGATATTTGAAGGGTAGTATGGAAATGGGATTGCATCTTAAACCAGCAACAGAGCAATGTCTCATTAGTTTTTCAGATGCAGATTGGCAGACTCATTGGATGATAGACGTTTTACTGGAGGTTACAGTGTGTTTTTGGGACCAAATCTTGTTTCTTGGAGTTCCAAGAAACAACCTGTTGTAGCTAGGTCCAGTACTGAATCTGAATATAGGGCACTAGCCCATACAGTAGCTAAATTAATTTGGCTTAAGTCTCTCTTAACTGAGCTTTGTGTTTCTCAAATAACTTGTCCTATCATCTAGTGTGATAATATTGGGGCATCTTGTCTTGCTTCCAATCCAGTTGCTCATGCAAGGACAAAACATATTGAGATTGATATACATTTTGTTCGTGACATGGTTATGCAAAAAATATTGGAAATTCGTTATGTACCAACAGAGGAGCAGATAGCTGATATCATGACAAACCTTTGTCTCTATCCAGATTTTAGTATCTACGCATCAAGCTCACTCTTGGTCATTCCCCGTTTCGCTTGCGGGGACGTGTTGAGACACACATGTGCAAGAGTTCACACGTGTTTGAGAAAACTCTAGATGAAGGCCATTGAGAATTAGTTGACACAACTGTTGCTGTTTATTTTCTGTTTTGTTTACACGTGTGTATAGCAGCTTATATATTTTGACTTCTTGTATTATTGGGGTATTAAATGAATATTGGAATTTTTTCTTCTTTCTCTCTGTCACTTTCTCTTCCTGTTTTAAAATTTTAGCTTTATTATTATTATTATTATTTTCAATTCAACAATTACCCTCTTTTATTAGTGATCACATGCATGCATATGTTTCATTAAATGAAAGTTATTAATTTGGGTAAACTGATATGGATATAATAGAGGTAGGAATCACCCCAAAACGGGGCGGAGATTTTTTGCTTACCCTAGTTGGTGGGTGGGATCAGGACAAAAATATTTATCTTATGGAGGGGTTGAGGATTCCATTGCTCTACACCGTGTTGAGCAATCCTCACCATGCTTTGTCTCTCCATAAATGGGGATTAGGTCAGCGATAGAGAAAGAATAACTTAAATGAGACAAGGTATGGATAGGGCCATCATGCCCTGCCCTGCCCTATTGCCATTTCTAAATAAAGATGTCAATTTGCCCTAATTTCGATTACTCTGTGGGGTGTCATTTTTAATGGGGGTAGGGATTCCCTACCTATTCGAGTTGGTGGGGAAAATTAAAATTTTTCCCAAGGCAGGGATAGAGCGTGATATCCTTACATTGTATATATGTAATATATTGTCATTGGAATTCGTCTACCTCTCTAAAAAGTAAAAAGCTTGAGCTGGTGGGCTCAAAGAGGTCTCTACACTAGTATGAAGAGAAGTCCAGTTAGGCACTTAAGGGAGTGTTGGATACTAGAGGTTGGTTGTTTGGCTCTTGATAGTTGGCAAGATAGTGACATACAAGGACAAATAAGAGGTTAGTAGGGGTGTTGGCAGCGATGTTGGCGTGCATCCTCTAACACTCAAATTAGTGAAGTATCCATTGAAATGGTATAATAATATTAAACAAGTTGCATAGAGAATGAAGAGTATGAGAGGGAATGAGTGTATATGGTGTTGGAGGTTTGGAGTGTTTGGTGTAAAAATTAGTGTATTACAATTCTTCTCCATCTTAAGTACCTTAAAATAAAGTAATTTCTAGGTGCTCCTAAGGAAAGAACTTAAAGAGAAAGAAGATGACATTCTTACTTTTTGAGAAGAAACTTATATTTAATCAAATACTAGTCTTAGTGTAGTGAGTGAAATAGACTAGGTGAGGCCAAGTAAGTGCATGAGGAACTAAGAGAAACCTAACCCTCTACATTTTTGTAAGTTACCTTATATACATGACCGAATACGCATAGATGGGTGACACATGGCAAGACATTATCGGTGGGTCACACCATCTGTTTCTTAGCTAAAATTTTGATTAAACAAACTAAGGAGTTAACAACTAGCTAAATAGGCTTCATCTGGCATGGTAGCTTAGATTGTAGGTCCTAGACCTATCGGATGAAGCCATATTAAGGATAGGATATTTTTTTCATTGTGAAGAATAGCTTTGACAAACTTAGGAATTAAGGAAACAGATAGGTCAGTGGATTGAGTCTGCGTCTTTCCTCTTTATACAGGAGGCGAGGTCAGCTTGTTTTTTCCTATACGAGGTAAGTAGCTCTTTCTTAAGTAGCGCGCCCAGGTAGGGGTGGCAATTCGTGTTGGCAGGTCATGTTCGTGTCAACCCGTTTATTAATCATGTCAAAAACCCTCAACCCTAATCCAACTCATTTATTAATCGTGTAAGAATTCTTCAACTCTAACCTGACCTATTTATTAATTGTGTTAAGCTGTGTAACCCGGTTACTATTGATGAGTTGATTTGATCATCATATATTTGTTTGAAAATTTTAGCCCACAACTGTAATCAGCCTATTTGCAGTATTAATATATGTCACATCTAAAAGCTTTACCAACATCAAAGCAAACTTTATCCGGTCCTTAAATCAGATTATATAAAATTGACCTTATATTAAAAAAATGCTACTTTAATTTTATTCTTTCATTCCTTGAGAAGAGTAACATGATCCTTCTTATTTTTCTTGCGCATTTGCATAAGAAAAAAATAGTTTATAAATCCATTTCACTTGAGAAAACAAAAATCTAAGAAAAATTTTCAGCATTCAATATACTACATTTGTCTATAAATATTAACCAGAACAAATTATACCTTAATTGTTAGTATAATTAATTGAGCATTAAGTTGAAATTTCATCTCTATTATCATCGAAACCCATGACATCTTCAGTAAGATTCTCCTAAGAATTTCCTAGTATAATATAAAAATTTAACAATCAAGCGTCAATTAAAAATCACATGTATTAACAAATTGAATAAAATAAATACATTAATAAAAATAATTACCTTTTTCTCAAAACAACCAATCTCTAGTACAAAGTATTGTCTTAACTGTGCTAGGCTTAAGTGTACTATGAAATTATTCTAACATTCACCCACCAGTACTAAAAGCAGATTCTGATGTCATAGTAGAGATTGAAATACTCAAAAGATCACAAGCCATTGAAGCAAATTGAGGATATTTGTTTGATTTACTTTCCAATAATCAAGAACATTCAATTTAACATTTATGTTCATCTTTGGCTCATCCAAATAAAGTTGAAGTTGTGATCATTGTATATTGCCACTACCTTCATTATCTTTATAATTATTAAACTCCTATTTTATCAAAAAGATAAATTAATAAATAAATATTCATAAAAAATTAAGAAAAAAAATAAACTTTAAGCATTTGATAAGAAAAATATAATAAATATACAAACTTAAAAATTTATCAATACATTAAATTAAGATTTTTTTTTCCCTTTAACATGACATTAGCTTTCTTCCTAAAGCTAGTATTGCTTCCTTGATAAGCATTATTTTCCATATTATTCTCTTGATCCAAAGACTTCCTGACAATGAGTATGAGATAGACTTTTGGTTGTACTCATCAGATAAGGAATATAATTTATTTTTAACATGTAAAAACTCAATAGAGTTACCAATTCCATAAATCTTTTTGTAGAACCAATCAACAAATTGAAGCTTATAACGAGGATATACTATCACTGTAATAGATAATATCAAAGAGAACTCTGACCAATACTTCTTAAATTTCACTATGATTTAATTGGTCATGTTTCTTATGTACACATCCTCGCTTTCTACACTTTCTTTTAATATTGCATAGCACATAAAAACATATGAAAAGTACAAATTTGCACTAGAGTAATCAATCCTAGAAAATATACAAGTAACATCAAAGAACAACCCTAAAAATTTACTTATTTTTTCAATCCTTTCTCATTCCAAGTTACAAGGACAATTCTTATAGTTTGAGTAACTTAATTCTAAGTGACAAAAGTCATGACGATAAAATAATGCACTCTCAAATATTAAATATGTAGAATTCCACCTTATAAGAACATTTTGTCTCAAACCTCTTTTAGAATCCATAGACATTATCTTAACACATTCTAAAAATTTTTACTTTCTAATTTGTGACTCTCTCACATATTTAATGATTTTCCGAATCTTACAAACCATATCATCAATATTTTTCAAACCAATTTCCACTACCAAGTTGATGATATGACATAACAATGAATGTGAAAAAACTCACTATTACCAATAACTGCTCATTTTAATCTCAATTGAGTAACCAACATGTCAATAGAAACATCATTCGAAGAAGCATTGTCTAAAGTCAAAGAAAATAACTTATTTTCAATACCCCATTCACATAACAAATAATACATCTTCTCTGCCAATGCTACATTAGTGTATGGTGGTGGCATATGATAAAAATTAAGTATTATTTTTTGCAAAACCCAATCTTTGTCAATAAAATGAGCAGTCAAACATATATATCCATCAGTAGTTGCTAAAGTCCATAAATTAGATGTTGAGCAAATTCTACCAGGAGTTGTCTCTAAACTTGATTCTAGCCTAACATTTTCTCTCACATGCATTTTAATAATATTTGACTTTACCGTATTTCTAAATACAAATTTTATATCTGGATGTAAATATTCAAATATAGATATAATTCCAGCATACTCAACAAATTGAAAAGGCAAATCATGTATGATAACATAAGCTACCAAATTTCAAAAATGCTCCAACTCAAACTTAGATGAATTCAAAAACATACTCTCTTTATTTTAAGATAATATTAATTGTCCTATATCACGAGTACTTCTTCTCACATAAGTTTTGATATGGCATCGTAAATTTTCAATGTCATATTTGCTATTACAGAGATAAATTGATCTACAATATTTACACTTGCATCTTTGATTACCATCAACGCCTAAAGAAAGCATTTTAAAACTAAACCAAACCTATGAGGTAAGCCTTCTTTTACGCTTCAAATTTAGCTTTCCATGATCATTTGAAGTTTCTCCTCTTATTTCATTAGTGTCATCATCTTCCAAATCAATTGGCACTTTTGAACTATTAGATTCAAAATTTATTGAAATTCCATCCATTTTTACCTACATGAATTAAACATATTTTGCATAAATAAAGATAAATTATTAGATGTACGCATATTATAGAAAACATAGAATTATAATTAGAAGATGATGCAAAACTGTGTGTGCATAATTTCTTCATATCCATAAATAACAAAGTTTTAATTAATACTAATAAAATAATGATAAATAAAATAAAATATTAATTCTTCTTATAAATGAAGGTCATGACCACATGATGTAGTATATACGTTGTTAATTGATATAATTGGTAAGTACTGTGCATGAATATTCCAATTATCATACAAATATTATTTATATTATGAAGTTGGTAATGTTTATCTATAATTGCACAATCAACCACATACCTTACAAAATAATTAAAATTTTATAATTTTATAAAGATAGTTACAGTTACAAATTTTAATAAAAAATCCATAATAAATTTTCATCACGTTAAATAAAAAAGTTAATTAGATAAAAAAAATTGTAAAAAAATTAAAATTAATGATTGTAATGTCTTACCAAGTCAAAGCACGTATAGGAATGAGTCTTAGAACGTGAGTGCACGGGAATGAGAGGTTGATGGCAATAGGAGAAAAAGAAAGAGAAAAAAGAAGAAGATGAGGCTTGATGGGGAAAAGAGAAGGGAAAAGAGAAAGAATATGGAGTTTGGAATGAATGAATACAAGAATGAATGAGAGATTGGTATTAATGAAGGAAAAAAAGAAAGGGAAAGTTGAAGAAAATGGGGCTTGGGGAAAACTAAAAAGAGAAAAGAAAAATTGAATAGTTAGGGAAAAAAAGAGAGAAAGGCCGAAAAGGAAACTCTGTAACTATAAGTAATATATATTTTTATTTTATTTTTTGAACAGTACATTATTATGTATCTGTTATAAATAGTACGCATATTATTCAATCAATATGTGTATATGTGTCACATATTAAATTAAATCAATGCCCATTATATACATTTGACATATTCATATTTGTAATTGTAATATATTTGTAATAATATGTGTTCGTGACATAGAAAATAGAACAATATTATGTATATGGTATACACATATTTATAATTATGACATATTTATAACAATATGTATTTGTTATATATAAAATATGATAATATTTTGTATATTACATACACATATTTGTAATTGTGATATATTTATATGTAACATATAAAATTTATATATAATTATGACATATTTATGACAATATGTGTTTGTTACATATAAAATAAGATAATATTATCATTATGTATGTGACATACATATATTTATAATTGTAACATATTTGTATGTAATATATGTACATTTGTATATAATTGTGATATATTTGTAACAATATGTATTTGTTAAATATAAAATGGGATAATATTATGTATGTGACATACAATTTATATATTTATAATTGTGAAATATTTGTATATAACATATACACATTTGTATTTGTATATAATTATGTATTAATAGTTGAGACCCTTAGCTATTAGTATTTCAAGTATTATTATAAAATTTGTAATATAAATATTATGTGATTATAAATTTATAATTGATTATAAATATTTTAAATTTTAAAATATTTAATTTAAATGGGTCAATTTCAGTTTAAGTGAATCGACCCACAAATGACATGTTTAATTAATCGTGTTAAACATGTTGTTTCCGGGTCAACCCGTTTATGATCCGAAAACAACCTATTTAATATTTGTGTTAAACGGGTTGACCCGAAAATGACCTATTTAATAATCGTGTTAAACGGGTCAACCCGTTTATGACCCGAACCCGTTTGTACTAAACCTAAACCCGTTAACTTTGTATTATTTTTGAATCGTGTTGTCGTGTTATAACTTAAATTGCCACCCCTACACCTAGGGGCTTACGCCTTGCTTCCCGTGTCTAGACTTCCTTCAAGTGAGTTGGGCTGCTTGGTCTTCATTTGGGCTCAAAGTGGGTTTATATTTGGGGTTTTATGGCAGTACAACTAATTATACTGTCAAAATTAGCACAATAGCTATTTGCTTTTTAAATTCTATACTATAGCAAAAGTGTACTTTATGAAGTTGTGTATTTACTTTCATACCCTTCTCTTTTTAACACTCAAATTCTTTATCATTTACTGTACACCACATATATCTTTTTCCTTTCATTATACTGCACACCACTTGTACATATCCGACCGCACACTGTGCTCACCTTACTCAATTTGACCTAACTCACATATCTGACCATACACATTCTCTTTATTAAGAATATTTTTTTTTATGACTAATTTATTATATAAGTTTTTAATTTTTATTTAAATATGAATATTAGTAAAATTGAATATTAATTTTAAATAAGTATGAATTCTAAATAAATAAAAAAATAATCCTAAAATCTAAATATTTAAAAAATAAAAAATTCATGTTGACAAAATAAATATTAATTATTTAAATTTAAATAATTTTATTATTAATGATCAAAATAATTATAATTAATAATAATAATTTGTAAATTTTAAAGTATTTCATGATTAACAATTAATTGGAAAAATAATAATATATTAATTATTAATATATATATATATATATATGAATATAAATAATTATCTGGAAAAATATATAAATTCACATAAATTATATATATTAAAAAATATATAATTATATATTGAAATACTGTTTAATTATATTGTAAATTTATTTTATATTATTTCAATTACACAATATAAATTGTATATTTATAATTATATTTTACTTAAATTATTAAAAAAAAATTATTATATATTGAAATATTGTATAATTGTATTGTAAAATGATTGTATATTATTTTAATTATAGAATATAAATTATACAATACAATATATTTATACATTATATTAGTTATATATTATATGCATATATTGTAAATATTTATATATTCTTAAATTTTTCTACAGTGGTTCATTTTTATTTTTAATTAAAATAACTTTTAAGGACGGTCAGATATGATCGTCTTTAAAAGTTGTTTTAATTAAAAATAAAAAAGCATCAGTAATAATGATGATGACCGTCTTTAAAAGTATCAATGATCTAACTATTCTACAATCCGATCAAATCCAACGGTCGAATGGTCAGATCTGACTATTACATGGTCGGATCTTGGGGATCTGATCAGATCTGATCAAATTCGACCATTGGATGGTCAGATTCGACCATCACATGGTTAGATCTTGGGGATCTAATCAAGTCTGAATGTCGAATGGTCAGATCTTAAGGATCTGACAGATTTGATCAAATCCGATCGTCGGATGGTCGGATCGAACCATCACATGGTCGAATCTTGGGGATTCAACCAGATCCGACCGTTGATGGTCGGATCTTGGGGATTCGACCATATCTGATCAAATTCAACCGTCGAAAGGTCGGATCTGACCATCACATGGTTGGATCTTGGAGATCCGACTATCAAATGGTTGGATCTTAGGGATTTGACCAAATTCGACAGTCGGATAGTTAGATTTGACTATCAAATGGTCAGATCTGGTCGAATCATGGTGATAAATTAAATTTTGATAGAACTCTGAGTTTGTGAAATAAGAATTTAAAAAAAAATTCTGAGTTTTATCGTTTAAAGTTTTATAACTATGAGATATTGTACAAGTTTTATGAGAGATATTAAAGCAAATGAAGTTTAATTACAATAATAAACTGAAAGAGATTGTTTGATAGCGATTAATGACAAAAAAAAAACGCATAAGTGAGATTTGAATGTTAAAAGGGAGAAAGATATAAAAGTAAATGTCAAAACATCTAAAAGTATACTTAAAAAAAAGATTATTTTACTAATATTTATTGTATGATTAATTATAAGGTCATAAAACTCTTTATATTTGGGTTAAAACTTCACCCATAACATAGTATATTTTAATTTTTTTATTAAAAAATATTTAAAAAAAAACATATACATATATTTTTATTTTAAATATAAAAATATTAATATTAAAAGAAAAAAAAAAAGTAACAGGGCACACACGGGGTAAGGAATGGAGATTTCGCCCGGTGTCAGGCGCCCTCCCCCCCATAAATGGAGATTGAGATGGAGACAGGTATAAAAGCCCCCGACTCTAACCCCGCTTCACTGCCATCTGTAAATTTGAATAATTCAAGGTTTTATTCACAATAAACTTTGTAAAATAAGATGATCCCCAAACTATATTACTAAAACTACTGAAGAAAATAATGTTTGTATAATTCCATTTTACAGATCAGTACATGCGTTTTAAAATGAGGACCAATCAAATCATTGTGAAACTCAAAAAATTAAAATACAAGAAAGCATGCCCTCAATCATGCCACTGGGACTCATCATTATTATTACATGATCTTCACAAATAGAAATGAAAAATAATTTCAAAGCTCCAACTGTGTATGGCAATCAACCATGCATATTGCTATTTGAGTGGTATAAAAATCATGTACTTACGTTGCCATTATAACAACAATCACATAAACAAAATCCCCATGCACAAGCTCAAAGCAATCATGATCAATCTCCCACCGTCCATTAACCCACCGGCTCCGTTCTCATCGGCCGTCTGATCATCTGACTCCTGCTCGGACGGTGCATCGGCTTCCTCTTCGTCGTCGCCGTTGTTCTTGGAAGGCTTGGGTGGCTTGGCTTCTGGAGCCTTGTACAGCTCCTTGGGTAACAAAACCTTGTTAATCTTGTAAATCACCAACGGCTCCTGATCTAGTACCGTCCCCGTTATCTTCGCCGTCGTAACCTTGGTCTCCAACGTCACGTCCTCTCCGTCGGTTTGAACGGTGAAATCGTATTTGTTGGCATTGTCGGTGGCCAGGGTGTTCATAATTCCGTTGTTTGTCTTGAGCATTTGTAGCGATTGGTAAACGGGAATGCCGTGATATAACAGCAACGACACCTTCTGAGACGCCGTTAGGTGCTTGTATTGGGGCGCGAACGATTTAACGACGTTGTCGGTGGGACAAAACACCGTTAAGCCCGCCTCAATGTTGGTCTGGAAAGTCGTCTCGGCTCCTGAAGCTTTTATCAAGTCGGCGAAAGCTTTGCAGCCTTGCTTTGCCATTATAGACGTTAGGTTCAGCTCGCTTGGCCCAGCAGTCGGAGCTTCGGCTTCAGCTGAGGTCAAAACCTGCACATAGATTAACGCCGTTAGTTTAGGTTTAATACTATTTTATTATTTTCTATAATTGATCATTTCAAAGTGATTATTATAAGATTTTAATCCAAAAGAAAAAAGGAAGAAGGGTGAAGTATTACCGAAATTATTAAAACATATTTTATAACTTTATTAATTATTATCTTTTTTTAACATTGTGTAATGGTTTTAATAACAAAAATGATTGCCATGGTAATGAATACAAAACTATCATAAATTCATAACCTTTCAGTTTCAATCTTTAATATCCAACTAATTAGTTAATTAATCAGTAAACACATATAATAGATAAATTAATTATAAGTAAAGCATTAATTACCTGGCTGATTTGCAAGACTGAGATATTGTAAGGGATCTCCTTCAAGGACTTAACGAAGTGAGCATTGAGTTTGCCATCACCGTCCACAACTCCGAAGCCGACCTTACCACCTTTCAGGTTCGTGATGTTCACGTACCCGGAGGTCCCCTCCGCAGCCCCGGTGGACTGAAACATGCTGGCGGTCAACGTCGAGCCTTTGGATATCTGGTGGAGTTTCTTGGCTCCAAAGTAATCCACCAGAACATGGAGGGAGAGGACGTTTCTGATGGTGTAGGTGGAAAGCTTCTTGGAGAGGAGGGAAGACATGGCGGCGTTGTCGACTGCGAGGACGGTGATGGTGAGTCTGCGGTTGATGTCGCCGGCGAGGTGGGTGAGGGTGAGGTAGTGGTTGAAGGTGGAGAACTCAGGGTATTTGGCGAGAATGCGAGTGATGTTGTGGCCATGGGAGGTGGATGGAAGGAGTAGGAAGAGGTAGAAGAAGAGTGGGATTAGAAACTTGAGAGCCATGAAGGTTTGTGGAGGGTAGAAGATGAAGAAGAAGAAGAAAGAATGGTGAAGGAAGAGAGAAGTGGTTTGGAGTGTTTTTAATTTGACGAAGAAATGTGTAAGTTGTGGAGCTTTGTTGGAGGTGTTCTTTGTTTTTCAGCTCATGACAGGTTTGCCAGCTAGGGTTTGGGTCCCCCATATATTGCTTTTTAATATGGGACAGTTTCTGAATTTGATTTACTTTCTTTAATATGAATTTTCATAAAGAAGAAGAAGAGGAAGAAAAAAAAAAGTTACTGAACACAAAGTAAAGAAATTAAGTTGATTCTTTCCCCCACATGCATGACAATTATATTGTTTATTTTTTTTATTCGGAAACCAAGTTCAGGAGTTGGAAGTTTTTTTAGCAGTCAGTGTGTTCAGGCTAATTTACGCATACCTCAACTAATTATTTTTTCCTTCTTGGGTGATCTCAACTAATCCCTCATGAGGCGATTTTAAAAGTACACTTCACATTGGTATGGTACATTAGCATTGGCAAAAAAAAAAGAAAGCCCCTTCCTTTACCAATAAGACTAACCCTCATGTGTGTTCAAATTTGCTATGTCGGATGGAGGAGACTAATAATTAACACGATAAAACTCTTTTTTATTCATAAAAAACATTTTTTAAAAAAAAACTAGACTAACCCTTATGGATCAATTTTCAACACAAATGATTGGTTTTGTGGTTCTAAGAGTTTTGAAAGTTTAGTTTAAAAATGAAATTATGCCAAGTAGTGATTCAGATGTCTCTATCATTTATATGATTGTGGAAATTTACTAGAGCTAGATATTAGGCTGTATTATTATCTTCAGAATGTCTTGTAGCTTTCTTTTTGGATCAATTGTTTTTTTTTTTTTTCTTCTTAAATAATGCCGTATTAATACATAACTCATTGAATTAAGAAAGTAAATGGGGGCCTATATGGTATAATCAAAATCATATCCATACAAAAGATAAAGTCAAAAGCAGACAAATTTCTTTCATCTCTATTTAACATCCCAACTCACCCTTTAATATTATATTGAAATTAATAAGATTTGAATTAGTTGGAACATAATTTTCTCTCTGATTATCAATCTTTATTGCAAATTGCGCAGCAGGGTCTGAAAATTAATTATAAAGACATTGACTGTGTGTGTATACAGTGCGTGGGGGAACTCACTCGGCAAGTGTTGCGGGTCACCTATTTTTAACATCTTCCCTATATAATATCATATGAAAGTAATCACTATATTATCATATATGATATATTACAATTTGAAAAGTGAAAATTAAGCTTCATTATTCTCATTTCAGAGACAAAATAATAATAATTAAAAAAAAAAACCCAAATTACTTCAAGCCTAACTAACCAATATTCCATGTTCAAGCTAAAGAAAAAAAAAAAACCTCTAATTGTAGTATGTCTTCTATACATTAAATCAGACGATGTCGTGCTGTGATATGTCACTTTCTATTATGTTTAACCCCTCTCTGCATTTATTATCATATATTAGATGATGATTTGTAGTTTAATTATTTATTGTAATTAATGGTAGATCGTTAATTAGTTTAAGGTCATGTAGAGTAGGACCCCACAAAAATATTGTCGGCAGCAGAATAAGAGTACAAGAAAGTTAGTGTTGTGAATAAGCAATTCATGTATGAGTTGGTGATGAATACGGCCACATCAACACCACCACCCCTCTCTCTTCCAAAATATTATATACAAATATAATTCATTCAATCAATCATATATTATATTATTTGGTCCAGCCTGTTGTTGATGTATTGTCCTAACATCCCCTTAGTATATAAAATATGTATTATATATATATATTCCTTTTTACTTTGATTTTTTCTAGGGTCTTAGATTTCTATAGCTAATGTTTGAGTGTTGGTCTTTTTTAAAAATTTTGTGCAACCTCTTCTCTAATCTACAAAATTTACGATAAGAACTTTTGAACTAACATTGTTCAATATAACTAATTGCTTAAACCAATTTGTAAAATTTGACAAATGCTAGCTTTGCTGATTGGGCATTTTATGTCCTCGTCAAATACAATAAAGCATGTAACAATTATTATTATTGTCATAATTGGATGGTCAAATGTGTCCAACATTATGCGTAAAAAACAACAAAAAAAAATCATCATTTCATATGTTAATTACATGAATTGTAATGCTATAAATGCGTGTTGTGTGTGTGTATATATATATATATATATATATATATATATATATATATATATGAACAATACTACTCTTTAATTAGTATACTAATCAATACTAAACCTCTTTTATTATGTAAATAATTAATGGAATACAAAAATAAAAGTAGCTTATAATAAATACAGTATAAAGGAGACCCCATGTTTTAATAATTCCTTCAGAAAAACCACGAGAAAGCTACCACCGAACCCAAAAAGGAGAAAATAGAAAATATATTCTCAATATCTCTCTCTTTTTAGTTAACCCAGATGTGGAGTAGAGGAATTAATTCTCTACCCAAGCTTATCCAAAAACTTTAGCTTCTACACTAGTTAAACGGGAAACAGAATCTGAAATAAAGTCCAATTGAAGTCCCCATAGTTATTGGTGATCATGCATCTTCATCATGTGCCTATCAAAGTTTTGAACTGTCTCCAAAGAGCAATATAATAAATAAACACTAAAGCCATCAACACTTGGACATTACATGGAGACTATATATATATATATATATATTTTGTAAATAAAGATTCCTGTAAAAAATTTACATGGTGTGTAAAGTGTAATAAATATATATATATATATATATGTCTTTTTTTTCTTTTTTTTTAATTAATGCCCCATGAATTATATACATGAAATTGTCTCATAAATATGCAATTGACATCAATATCTATAAGTTTTAAAAATAAATGTAAATTGGACCCCTAAACTATGATATTGACACTAATACCCTAAACTTTAAAAATAATTACAATTATTTCTGACTCATAAATATAATATATGTTTATTAAATGTAATATTTTTTAACTATTCCAAAATAAATTTTGCGTGAATAATACAAATTAATTTATTTTTTTCATTTATTGCTACTTACCTTAGCCTTTAAAAAAAACTAGACAGTTAAAATGCCAATTTCTAATTGTTTTTAAAGTTCAAAGAGTATTAGTACTAATTCCATAGTTTGGGGATAATTTGCCACTATTTTTAAAGTTTAAGGAGTATTGGTGTCGATTATAGTTTATGGGGATTAATTTGTAATTGTATTTAAAATTTAAAAAGTATTGGTATTCAATTTTATAATTTATGAGATAATTTACAATCTTATGTATAGTTCAAGGAACACTAGTATAAAAAACCTATATACATATACATAGGCTATTTGGCACCAATGCCCCATGAAGTGTGCAAAACATTACAAATTGTGTCTTAAGTTATCAAATTGGAATCAATAACATTTAAACTTTAAAAACTGTTGCAAATTGTCATAAGGTAAGAAATAAGTTCAAAATGAGAGAGATTTGTTCCATATGACACAGAGACAGACATGCATCTTTCATGTTTTTTTCATTTCTACAATTAGAAGCCAGTGCTTTATCATTACAAGGTTACCATTGCACTGTTATGCACTCTATCTTATATTTCCAACTATTATACATATCTAAAACCTAAAACCAAGAAATTAAAGAACTACAAAACTTCCCAGAAGTCATTGAATTAAGAATCCCATCTCTAAATTTTACCAACTTGGATAGTAGACTTTTAAACCCAAAAGTAAACAACCTAAAGAAAGCAGTTTTTTTTTTCTTTTATCAGTTTAATTTAAGTTTAATCCATTAAGCATCTACCGTAATTTTAAAGAACCATCGGAGCCACCATTTTCACCTACAACACCACCACCGCCAATACCAATTTGATGAAACACACCAGAACCGTACACCTATCCCTGATGGTGTCCTATCATCATCCCACCACCGTACATGCCATCAACTCCATTGTAGCCACCACCGGAGCTCACCGCACCTCCACTACCACCACTTTCCATCGCAGTCCCACCACAACCATGGGTGTAATACCCTCTATTGGGCTCCCCGGTCCTGCACATCAAACGATATGGGGTTTTATCAGACATCTCAGGAGGTCACCTGTACATGCCACCAACTCCATTGTAGCTTCATCAGACTTTTCAGAAGGTCACCCGTACATGCCACCAACTCCACTCTCAGGTAATCGCAATCCACCCCCTTTAAAGGCCCGACGTCGTCGTCGGCACACTTCCGGATGGATAAAAGCTCTGATACCACCTATAACACCCCATACTAGGCTCCCTGGTCTAACGCCCCCTACTGGGCTCCCTGGTCCCTTTCCAAGTAGCCACCCACTTACGTAATCACAATCTGCCTCCCTTATGGGCCCGACGTCCTCTCGACACACTTTCAGCTAGGTATAGGCTCTAATATCACCTGTAACACCCCCTACTGGGCTCCCCAGTCCCTTTCTAGCACCCATCCTAGTACTACTCCCGTTGGAGCAAGTTTAATTTTGACGTTCTTACAAACCCCTTAGTCAAACACTCTGAAAATGCCTCAGTTATTATGTGGGAACCCTCTTTCTTTTTAGATATTTCTTTAAGTAGCTATTCGTGCCTCCTGCACCCGCCACAATTGGAGCCCTCACCTCAAGAGCCACATTCCTTCTCTCTCGGTCTTCTTATGGACATCTTCTCACCTGATATTTCTCTGTACTTCTGCAAGTAAATCTTAAAGGGTTCCACATACTCTTTGAAACCCATAGTGTTCATGGCCCACAAGAGGTCGTCACCATTGATGGTCTTCTACTTCTTTATTTGGCACTTATCAGAGGCCTCATCGGTGATAGAGGCGATAAACTCAGAGACGCATTCTTGTACGATCTCCTTTGCGTCCTTGGAGATCTTAGCGTTCGCCAACAATGTCTTCTTCATGATTCTGCTGACGTTGGCGATCGACAAAAGCATATCTTGCTCACAGGTCGACAGTTCTCCACCGTTGTTATGTCCTCCTGACTCATTGTCCGAATCTACCATTACCAACCCAGAAAAGAAAAACCAAAAATTTAAAAAAAAAAAAGAAAAAAAAAAGAAAGAGATTTTTATGATTAAGAGTCTAATAGGGATTGGGGATGAAGATGACAATTAGAATTAGAAATTGTGTCTGGACTCACCAAGGTAAAAGCACCGGAGGAGACGAGGGTTGTCACTCGTGGGTAGTGTGGCTGTTGGTGGTGTTGTAGAGTTAGAGAAGTGGTTTGGGTTCCTTTGAATCGCTGTGATAATAATGCATCCAGAACGACATGTAGGTAATTTTACACCGTTCGTTTATCGATAAGAAGTAGGTTAGGTGGGTGTTTCTCTCATGTTAGATTTGATTATGGGCTCTAACAATCAAAGACAACTTACAAACCGAAACATATTGGACAATAGAGTGACTATAGCAGCTCGACTCCAAAAGAGTTGAAATGTTGGCTGTCTATAATAATATAATGTTTTTTTTGTAATAATAATAAAATAACTAATGGATTTTAATTATAAGAACTGAGGTGGTAAGCGTGGATTCATTTGATATATATATATATATATATGTATATATATTAAAAAAATCAAAATCAAAATCAAAGTGATTATGATTATGGTTATGGTAAAATGTTAAAAATAATTTCTTTTTTCTTTTTTAAACTCAAAACTGAAAACTTTACACTAATTAATGATTTATTTGATAATAGATTAGATTTTAATGCCAAACAACTAAATGGCTAAGAAATAAACAAATAATGAAATCAACACAACATTCATATTCTCCTAAATCTCCATGTTAAAAATAATGGGACCAACACATTAAAACTGAGAAAAATACCATTAATTACAAATTTATTATTAATTTTATTATTATTTTATTGGTTCTTAACTCGTTTTATTAGGATGTGTTCATAAGATCAATTTTCTTTTTCTAATTTTTTTTTTCTTTCTGAAAAGGTATTTGTAATATTTAAAAGTTCTTCATTTATGTATTATAGTGGTTCTCATTATCAATCTTCTTTGGAAAGAAATAAATTATAAAAATAAGCTCTAGATATAATAACATTATTAATATTAAATTTTAGCATTGACATGTCATCTTAAATATAATATTAAATATCAATGTTAAAATTAATACATGTACTTCAATACATAAGGTCAAAATAATGACAGTGGTAAAGTTAATTATGAAAAATAAATAAATAAATAAAAATATTAAAATTAAATATATATTTTTTGTTTAAGAAATGTATCCCCCCACTTTGTACACATTTATAAGAATAACAATAAATAATTGATGCAAAAAATTTGTTTTGACAAATCTCTCATAGTGCCTTGGCTAGCACCTAAGTGAAATGGTGGGCTTGTGCTGGGATTTCACAAAGAGCAGCACCTTACAATATTTATGAACAATTGGATCCTAATATACTAGTTCCTAATATACTAGTAGGTGACAAAGGATATTGTTATGATCATTACTATATTTGTATTGAAGAGATGTGATTAGGGATGAATCTAGAATTTCAAATACAATAATCAGGGGAACATAATGAGCCTTACCTTTATAATGAAAATACAATAAATTACTATTTAAGGTGTGCCCTACACTTCTTTATCGAGTAAAACTCATCAATTATTGATTTATTATTTATGTTACTTGCAAAGTCTCTTTTTATATGGATGAGCATACAATCAACAAGAAACTTATCCTCAATCTTGTTACGAAATTGATTTTTAATGACTTTCATAGATGAAAAGGCCCGTTCCATCGTTGATGTAGTAATAGAAAGAGTCAATGCCAAACAGATCAATCTACTAATCAAGTGAAAGTTATATGTCAAGCCTATTTCAATTAATCGGCGATATAATATAGAAATAAAATTGATATTCTGAAAGTCCGGACGATCTATTGATAACCTATAATACTCCAATTGTATTTTCAAAACACATAAATTAGAATGAATGTAGTCGTCAGGATATAATTTCTTTGCAAGCTCACATATATCATCAAATTTAAACAATTTGAAAGCATAAGAAGGATCTAATGCTGGGCTAAGATAATGCAGCTCCATTATGTTTAGTGGAAATCGATGATTCAACTCCACCAATTGAAAATCCATTACATTATAAAATATATTAACTCAATGATGATGCTTAATTGTGTTAGAAACTCTTTATTGACAAGAACAACCTGTACCAATTTTATAAAAAGCATTCATATCGGGCATTTCAATATCATATTGTGCACAATTTTTGAAGTTGCCATTTTTAATATGAAATATAATTCAAAGCATTATAATATCTTTATTTTTTTTTCTAAATCATTTCTAAAAGAAAATTTGTAATTCTTATAACTTTGTTCATCAAGAGTAAGATAAACACAAAGTCAAAAGATGTCATGATATAATAATATTTGAAAGTCATAGAATGAAATTGAGTATTTGGTCCATTTTCATCAATTTCTGAAAAAAAATAATTTTATTATACCAAATAACTCAATTAAACTCCTTATCAAATGAAAATGAAAGCCCCAACGGCTTGTTTCTAGTCATTACAAAGTACAAGCTTGATTTGCCTCAGTATCTGTCTCAAATTCTCCAATCATTATCAACTCCTTAACTTCATATTATCGACTCAATTTCAACTCAAAATTATATTTGGCAGAAGCAGAAATGTAATTTACAATTTCATAGAACACTAAAAAAAATATATAAACAAACTTCACTTATTTAACTGCACCATTTAAATTTAATTATAAACGACGAACAAAACAATGCGCTTAATGTGCATATGAACAATCTATGAGAAACAGTACTTGTAACCTATTCCATACACCGCGTATATTGATACCATCATATCCTTGATCACATAAAATTTCAATTAGAAGCTCATGTTGACCAAGAATAGTGGATTTTGTATTTTTAGTGTTGAAGCAATCGTGTCAAGAACACTCACAATAACAAAGAACTGCTCTCTAATAAATCCATAACAATCAACATATCTTAGGATAATAGTCATTTGCTCTTTATTAGTTTCATCTACTGTTTCATTAATACGAATATAATATTTGCTATTTTTAATTTCCTCACAAATCAACTTCCTCACTTTATTAGCAAATATATGCAATATCTCCTTTTGTATCGGTGATGCAATATATTTGGAGTTTTTAGGAGTATTATCATGGACAACATTATTAATTTTAATGTTACATCTTCCAAAAGTTTTAATAAGCTCAATGAAGTTCCCCCAATTAGATGAATCATGAAACTCATCATTACCTCTAAAAGTCAAATCTTGACTTGCTAATGATCTAATACTTTCAATTGCAGTGTTTAGCCTCAATCGATTTTGTGCTATTTGTTGAGAAGATTATGCATTTATAACTGTATCAATTTGTTAAGTTGAGTTCCCTTAGCCACACCAATATATCATAATGCATTGATGATATGAAGATGTATTATGACCAAAAGAGATGTATTGTTGTCCTCCAATCCTCTTCCAACTATTAAACTCATCAATAGTGAAAGTCTTTTACATCTCATTACAGAAAAAAAAGTAAGGGAAACTAAATGTATGATCTTTAACAATAGAATACTCAAGCCAAGAATGTTGCTTAAACAACTTATATTGAAATCTTTGAGATTGAGCCCCATCTGCATGACTAGGATACACATCTAGTGAAGGTTGATATGGTCAAAGATTAATATATGATCTTCAAATATTATCTAGTTCATTGACTGGATATTCACATATTTGACGACGTAATCCTGTATCATGTTCAAGGTATGTGGTCTCAAATTCTTGACCATGATCCTCTCTTTAAAATTCAAATTCTTGTGACATCACATTTTTACAATTAGAAGATCCAAAAGACCTCCACGGTAACCCACTTGATGATCCATTACTTATTTTTTAAAAAAATAATTCAATTCCTTAAAACTTTTTTGATTTTCGACCATTATCTAACATCATAAAAATCCTATATTATAATGTAAAAAACCAATTTCTAGTGTCAATTATCGAACCAAAAATTATAACCAACAAGCAATCCAATTTTCAACATCAACATAATTTCCATCAAGCAATAATATATTCAATAACCAATCAAATTTCCAAAATGGAGTATAATTATCGATGACCAATCCAGGTAATCCAAACTAATAAAATTTCAATAATTTTTTTTAAAAATAAAATTATAAATACCTTAATTTGAATGGGTAGAGCTGATAGATTTTCTAATTTATTTTTCCTTCCGAAGTCTCTCCAATCTAGTTCTTACTGTAGAAAAGCTTTTAATACAAAAATTGTCATAAATTCAATTATACAAAATGAATATTGTCATTCAGGGTACAAAAAAGATTGCTAAGTATTCACCAAAAAACTTATAATGTAAATAAAATTGGAAACTTCTTTGACTATGAATTATTGACCACATAATATGAATGAATTTCAAAACCCTTACAGTAACATTAAGTACAATGAGCAATTTGCTAAAAGATATGTTTTTTCAGTCTTCTCTGAATTTTCTAAAACATTCTTGCATCCTCGAGCCATCAAAAACTTATGTAATAACCAACCATATTGCATATAGCATGATATATAATGTATAGTAAGCAACAAGAAATCATTATATAATTTGAATGTTTTTATGCTACATATTAGATGAATTTAACTAGCCAAAAACATAGAATAGAACATTATTAATCTTAAAATAAAGAAAAATATGACACTTACCAATTTTACAATAAAAACAAATCTATTTTCTGATCATAAGATAACTGACATAATTTTATTTTAAAATTATAATTAGCAACATATAGTCAAAGTTACAGCAAACAAACCAAGAAGGATAAGAATAAAAATGATAAGGAGAAGAAATATACTATTACAAACCTTTATATCCCGTAAAGCTGCTCAAACTCTTAATAAAGCTCAAAAGCAAAGTTTAGAAATGAGTTGCACTAGAATTCAAAATTTATTAATTATTATATTATGTTTTTTATGCGAGTGTTGTAGCTAGTGGCTTTTGTAGCTAACAGTTAAGGGTTAAGGTAAAATGAAAAGGGAAAGTGAAAGTAAGAAAAAGAGGGGATTGGACTAGGCTAAATTAGGATTGGTGGGCTCAAGGCTGGGCCAAAGTTGGACGGGTTGGTAGGCTGGTGGGCTGGGAATATAGAAAAAAAAATCAAATAAAAAAACTACTCAGGTTATAGCCAGGTAACCCTGTGGGTGGGTTTGTCCCTAGATGTTACAAAGTTTTAAGATAATTGTGCAACGTCCTAATCAAATGCCTAGTGGCATGATCAAAGCCAATGATCGTAAGGTGTGTACTCCATCGTACTCCATCACAATGTTGAATGCAACTATCAACTAAATCGCATGTTGTGTGATGAGTATATTGGAGTGCAAAAGTTGATTGTAATACCAAAATTTATTAGTACCACTCACTTTTAGCATTCCTCTTAGTTTCATTTAAATTTGGCAACTATGTAATTATTACATTTAACATTAATCTATTACAAAAAAAAATGAAATTGATAGTTAGACGTCCAGAGGTGGGTTGGATTCACTCATGCAACAATATAGATTCCCCTTTGAGTTATTTATTTGGATAAGCTGACTTAAGAGGGCTCTATGATGGTTAAGAGTGCCCTTTCTTAGTCACAAATCCAAATGCAAATCTAAAGCCAAGCGCAATAGAGCACAAGCAATATTTTCACTTTATAAAACCAATAAAATTTATGCCATGTCTTTTACAAGGATAAGACAAATACAATATCTTTCTCCACAAAATAAGCTTGGCTTCCGAAGACACAGCAAAAGCATGAACAAGTTGGAGTTGAGGCTCAAATGTTTTGTGTATTCCACTACTTTCGACTCAACATCTAGCAAGGTAATAAAGGCTTGATGTGTGGGAACGTAAACTAAACTTAGAAAACCCTAGTTAGTGTTTAAAAGTAAATATATATTTATTATCAATGAGTTTTAGATATTAATGCATTTATCTTAATTATTTTTAATCAAATTTATATTAGGAGATCAATTATTTTATGTGTTTGTTTTTAAAATTTTAAAGTAAATTATTATTTGAAAACAAATTTTCAATTGGTTATTCAAATTGTAAATTGATTATATCTTTTATTTTTAAAATATTTATTTAAGATTAGATAATTATTTTAAATGTATATGTATATATATTTTCTATTCTCTTCAATATATGTGTGACCTTTCTTCTTTGTCTACCGTAGGCCAATTTTGCAGGACATATTTTTAAGGGGACCTGGACTCTTTGGTCAGAGTCCGCAATAGGAGAGGACAATATAAATACACGAGGAAGTGTAGTATTATCTGCATGTTTAGTCCTCTAACCATCACCTTCACCCTTATCAAAATAATAATTTTAAATGCCTTCCAAATCCTATTTTTATCCTTAGTTAGAAGACCCTCTTTTTTCTTCTAGATCTCATTTTCTTCCATATCTCTCTTTTCTTCCATATCTGCATATATATATATTTTTTAAATACTTTGATTCCTTTTGAAAATATGCCTTACTACTTCCTCTGAAATAGACTTCAAAACGTAAATCCCTTAATGTCATGTACCATTCTTGTAGCTAAACCATTTGCCAGTTTGTTTACACTTTGGTAAATTTGCCCGATCTTTTAATTTTTTGTTGCTTTATATTGTTTCTCTACATCTTGTAACATGTGAAATATGTTTGTCTATCTGACTAATTATGCCTTGGGTTTTTTTATATCATCCAACAACATTTAAATTTTTTTAAACTAATTTCATGAATAATAAATATTTTATTCTAAAAAATGGAAAATGTGCTTCAAAGGATAATTTTTTTATTCAAAAACTAAGGATAAAATGTAGCATGCCAAATAAACTCCGTAGATGCTGAATAAGTATCAAATAAATTTAGCATATGCTAAACTAAAATTTAATTATTTTAAATTTCTTTTATATTTTTTAAAAATTTACCGAATTAATTCGAATAGATACCAAATAAAAAAAAAAGTTAATAATACAAAAAGCTAACATGAAATTTTGCTTAATTTTAAATTATCTATATGATTTTGATTTATAACATGGTACCCTTTTAATTTAAGGACTGAATTTTGATTAATATCATTCTGCCCTTTTAATTTGAGAGCCGACTGTTAAAAACTTTTCTCTCTCCTACCTAATGTGTAAAAGTATAAATTTTATTAAATATTTATATAAAAATTTTAAAATTATAAAATAATATTAATTTAAGAATATAAAAATTAATAAAATAATAATTTAAAATTAAACAAAAATTCTTAGAAGAAAATTTATTTCTCTCTTTTTCCCTCTTTCACTTCCCGTTGTATCTCACAAGCCATCAAATTGATTTTGCAGATTGCAGACTTATCAAAATAGATTTTTTTTTTTTAAAAAAAAGAAAAATAAAAAGCTGATATATTCATAAATTAGCCAATCCAGAATCAAATTGAGGTAAGAAAATCAAATGGGTAGAGAAAAATGTTTTATAATAAATTTACCAAATACAACTCGACGAAATCGAATCCAAGAACGAGATCACCTAATTTTCCTTCCAAATTCACCACAAAAATTCAAAAAGACTCTAAAATTCAAAGCCATCAATTGATTTTTTTCCAGCAGTGTTCCACATCATTTAGCATAAATAAACTCTAAAATCCCTAAATTCAATTACAAAATAAACAATCGTATAAGCATAATTATAAAATCTTCAACTATTCAAACCCAAATCATCACTCTCATTCTCCAGACATAACATCAAAATAAACCTTAACGAACCTTAAAAACCATAAAAATATGAAAACCCATATACAAATTATGAAATCCCCCCAGCCCATACATCAAAGATTCAAGACAATTAACTTCATTGACAGATTATACTTCAATAATCCTGTCGGATTAGTCTTCTCTGCCACCAGTTGTCTTCGCATCCAATTCTCATCGACAACAAATCATGTCGCGGCATGGACGGGAGGGACAGTGACGATCGGCTTCAGTTGGCGACGGTCAGTGATAAGCATTTGTAATGAGAGTATCGGACAGAGAGACAGTGAGAGAGGAAAGGACCAGCGATGTAGAAAAAGAGGAGAAAGGAGGAAAGAATCAGCGGGAGAGAAACTAAGGAATCGGAGGAAAGAATTTTTTTAATATTTGTTTTTTATTTTTATAAAAATAATATGCAATTATTTTTATATCTTTTGTCTATTATGTTAAACGGCGAAAACCTAACAGCGGGATTCTAATAAAAAATTTCAAAATCATATAAGTTAATTAAAAATTGACTAAATCTTATGGAAATTTTATGATAATATCTCAATAAAAAATTATCTTTTGAAATAATTTTAAATTTAAGATTTATCTATATAATATAAAAATATATATATCCAATTACAACATAAAAATGATAATTATATATTTTATCTTAATGAGCATGTTTTATGTAAACAAAAGCAAAATAGAAAGAAAAAAAAAATCAGATATATGCATGGGTTTATGAATGTTTAGGTTGGTTTTTAATTTAACATATATCAAAATTATTTATCGAATAAGAAGAAGAAGACAACAAATGAGCATGCAACAAAAAGAAAAAATGGAAGAAAAGTGGACTTGTAAAGCCTAATGGTATTTTAATTTTTCACTGCAAAAGTTGTTCTACCAACAATTGAACAAAAAAATTCAAGAAGGTGTTGATGTGAACACGGCATCTAAAAACCCTTATGCCTTCACAAATGGCTGTTGTGCCATATAATCCATCATTTGTGTTCATTTGGATCATTTTTTTGAACTTATTTTTGGACCTCATTGTCTCTCTTCATTTTTTTTTCCATCATGACCATACCTCCATAAAAAAAATTATAGTACATCTAAAAACCAATGTGACCCTTTTCCATAAGTGTTTTTTGATGTCATGGCAATTAAAGGAGGCCACACAGTCTTTTTAGCCATTTTTGTGTGAATTAAAATTTTGACTATTTTGCTTGATGATTTAATATACCTACCATTCTCATATTAATTGCACTCTTTTACTTACATATCCATTTTTCTAGCCGGTTAGATTTATTGACTTTTATATTCGAAACTTAAACATCCTTGTTGTACTCCTTCTATATATATATATATATATATATATTAAAAAAAAACAAAACAAAAAATACTAAAATCAGTTTATTTGAGTTTTTGTAAGTTTATTTATTTTGATGCTTGTTTGGATTTGGTTTTTTAATAGATATTATTCATCAATCATTCGTTTAGAGATGATATTGTGGTTTTATGGGGTTTAGTGTGTTAAATTTAATATTTTTGTGATTAATCTAAATCTAAGAGGTATAAAATCTCTATTTTTCAAATTTTATAATAGAGTCGGTGCAAGTAGATGTTCATTGACTTTCCACCAACCCTTTTTATTAATTTTAAAAAAATAAAAATTGGAAGGTGAAGGTAAGTGGCCCACATGCCAATTTCATTTTTTAAAAAAATTAAAGTTTAAAAATATAAATCAATTTATCATCTTTTGGTTTAATTTTAATGTAAGGATAATGGAAACTGATGATACTATTATAGAAGAATAATTAATATTGGGGTACAACAAAAGTCATTTATCATTTTTTATAAAAATAATAATATACAATAACACATATAATAATATCACAATAACAAAATGAAATAGAAGACACAATAATCAGAAGAGGTTAT
This sequence comes from Rhamnella rubrinervis, assembly GCA_007844105.2. Taxonomy (NCBI): domain Eukaryota; kingdom Viridiplantae; phylum Streptophyta; class Magnoliopsida; order Rosales; family Rhamnaceae; genus Rhamnella; species Rhamnella rubrinervis. The sequence goes on from CM017582.2 coordinate 1,627,373, forward strand.
TTGTCGGATAATTGGAAAGAGAAATTACTGGCATACCTCTAACCCCAAGCAGAGACATCCCAACTAGGTTGGCACCCCTCCAATCCCACATTAAGTAAGCAATAAATTTTATTAAATTAAAAAAGTGTACATAAGTTATAAAAGTTACAACAGATATGAAAATTTGAAATACAACTACGCATACATAGGTTACAGTAGGTGTAAAAACCCAATTGGAGCAATAACCGTCGTCGGCCTCGTTAAAACCTAAGAAAAGAAAAAACCCCGAATAAGGAAAACCTCAATATAAGAAAAAGAGTACCGAGACAACAAAGGTACAAAGAAGCTACTTTATAAACCTATAGTTTTCAAAACTATTAACATTCCTATAATATATAAAAGAACAAAAATCTGGGAGATCCCACCACTACTGCACTTCAGAAGAAAAAACAGCAAGTTTCGATAGAGCATCCACAACTATATTTCCTTCCCTGAAGATGTGCGAAACCCGGAAATGAATACTAAAAATATGACGGACGCAATTCAACCATCTTGCTTTGTATGCCCACGGGATGACAAACTCTCGACGAATGAGTAAGTTGGAGATGTAAGTAGAATAATACTCCAGCCACAAGTGATCTCATCCGAAGTCTCTAACACTCTCAATGGAAATAATGACACCCAAGAGCTCACTCTTAAAGATACAACACGAGTCTAAAGGAACTGTAAAACTACCTTTAATGAAACATCTGCTAGTGACAAAACACTCATTAGCTGCACCATCGGATTAACCTTCAACCACCCAATCGGCGGAGGAAACCAAACCACGATAATAATCTGAGGAGCCCGAGGCACAACACCTACAACCCCTAAGCTCTTGAAGACCAAAAGATCACCAATAAAGTTGTGCATCGTCCCCTTTTGAATGACATTCACTTTCCTAGTCGAGGCCTAAATAAAAGTCAATGAGCGAGCTAAGGGAATGAAAACATTACTAAATTGTCCTTGATTTCAAGTAAACTAAATTGCAGAGAAAACACTCACAATAGCAATAGTCCATAAATTGAAGACCTAAGAGCTCAAGGAAACTGTCATAGTCTTCTAGAAAAGAGAACCAACTTTATCCGATGCATCCAATCTTAGCCCGAAAGCAACCCCAGACAGTCTTAAATTGCAACGACGTATGGACAAGTAAAAAAAAAAAAAGGAAATAGTTTTTAAGTCTTTACCACAATTTCTATGTTTAGAAGCCATGAAAAATCTCCACCTAATCAAGACGTCGTCGGTAGGAATACACCCCAGGAGAATGAGCCAAGCGAAAGCCAAACGGGCTAGAGGAATAAAAATCTTCTATAAGTACTTAACCCACACCAATAGTGAAGCCATTGTAGATAAACAAAGATAAACATCTCGACAAAAAATAGAGCTTAAGATGGAATGAGCACAAATTCTCTCATCCAGCCTATCCACCGCAATCACCTCCACCTCAATATATGTAGTCAATTGAGGGAAAGCAATACAAAAACTCATCGAAAGGTTCCATACGCCATCAGAATCAACCAGATCACCAACCAGAAGGCTCGGATCACATAAATCGCTAGAATTTTGTAACAACTCCATGAAGGGTATCCCCAACTGGTTGTCAACTCAGAAACGAACCCAGGAATGAACCCCAATAATCTAAATCGTCTCACTCGATAAGGTAAAATAAAGCTATCTGAGAGGTGGCCAGATCGAAGATGTGGCATGATACAAAGGGTTTAGCTTTCCTAAGAAGCGCGCCCGAAGAAATCAAAAAACAAATGATTTCTTATTCATTAACTTCCAAGCGAGCTTACTTAAAAGAGTTTTATTGAAAATGATTAAGTTTTTTATATCTAGATCTCCTTATTTAGTTGGCTGACACTAAATAGACCAAGCAACCGAGACAGATAATTGCTCAAAAACTTATATAAAAAATAAAAATAGAGTGGATGAGGTCAGTAGCCATCGACCACCCATCCCTCATGGTTAGTGGTGAGGTAGGTGGCCACCAACTATCCACCTACCCACATCTTTCCCACCCACCAACCCACACTCTCCCCGCCACTCATCCCATATATCAACCCATCCACTCATATTCACTTTTCTTATATTTATTCAAAAAATTATATAAAAAATAAAGTTATTAGTAATTTAAAATTGTCTTTTAAATTATAAAATTAGTACCAATATATCTTAATAATATATATATATATATATATTTGAACAGTTAAAAATATACTGTATTTATCAATTACAGGGAAATTTTCAATTTTTAAAAAGATTTAAAGAGTTAGGAACAATTTTATAATTTAGTGGATAATTTACAATTTTATATATAGTTCAAGAAGCAATTTCCAATTTTTAAAAAGATTTAAAGAGTTAGGAACAATTTTATAATTTGGTGGATAATTTACAATTTTATATATAGTTCAAGAAGTATAGTACTAATAACCCATAATATTCTACATTTTAAAGAGTTCTGTTTCTATAAATTTGACAATGTTTATTCATCATCAAAGGCTCATAGCTAGCTTTCACCTTCATTAATAAGATCAATTAATTAAGATTAACTAGCTAGCTAGTAAAATAAATAAGTTCGGTTCAAGACAAAAACTAGAACAATAACATCAAGTTATTAATCTCAAACCCTACTTGTCTTCTTGACCCACAAAATAGATAATCAAAACTTGATTAACCAAGTTGTGTGGGTAGATTTCATCTTCACTAACAGTTTGATAAGCAGTATTATAATAAGAAAATAAGATATGGCAAGCCCAACTAAAGATGGGTCTAGAAAAGTTGATCATTATAAATCTGATCAAGAACTAGATAATCCGCTCAGATTAGACGATGCTTCGTAGTAGAATTATAATCCACAAGGATGATGCCCGAGGAATAGAATTTCTAACTTGAAGGTTATTCCAAAAACATCTATATAAACCCAACACCATAACACCAAAAGTACGTAATACTTTCTATTCGAGGTTTTTATTTGTTTTTCATTTTTTAGGGAATACCGTAGGAGCGTCTTTGGTCGGAAAACTCTGGATCTTTAGTATTAACGGTGTTTTCTTTTCTCAGATTTTGTAGAAGACAGTTTGAGCAGAATTTGGTTTCTACAGTTGTCGAATGGACAACAAAAAAGGCAGATTAACAGGCAAAAAAATAATAATAAGAAAAGAAAAATGAAATACTACAAGAAGTGGAGTTCCAACAAATGGTCGTGGATGATCACCTTTCAACTTTTTAATACTTTAACGTGCAATAAGAGAGAAAAACACAAGGGCCATGCTGCAAAAGTGCTTTAATGGGGGTATCCAAAGTTTTGCAAGGTAGCATTATAAGCTTCAGACTACTTTACAACAATATTACACAACAAAAAACACAATATATATATATATATATATATATATATATATATATATATAAATAATAATATTTTCAACCAAATCCAGAAGTGGATCAAAAACTTGAAAATATAATATAGTTCTAATTAACATGCTACTAATCAAGCTTCAATCTCAAACCTTGAACACATAATGGATCCCATGGAAATGTCAATCTCAATCAGATTTTCTTCCTCGTTCATCTCATTGATCTCTGCCAACAATTCCATCAGACTTCGTTTCCCAAAAATGGTGTCTGCAGTAGGCAACAAATCTGGCACTTTCTGGTGTAGAATAGTATTCAAATTAGTGTGTTCTTCCTTGTAGTAGTTACGACCCACATAGTGTCCACTTGGTAAGGCAATTTCAATGAGACTCTCCTCGTCCGAAATTGACCCATCTGAGTAATCTGGGCTCTGATCATGACCTACTTCTGAATCTTCACTGGTTGATAAGTGTTCATCAAGGGACTGATCTTGATCATTTTCTGAGAGATCACAACCTGGTGATGAAGCCTGTGATGCTACAATGTGATCGTGATAATGATCATTAGCTTCTTTGGTTTGATTCTCATCATGCTGTGGTTTTGACATATCCTCCAAGTCATCAGGTGTAGTGAGTACAGCATTCTGTTCTTCTTCATATAAATTCTCATCATGAACTGGCTGCACTGGTTTGTGCTTAGAGATCGTGAACAAAGCAGTGGACAAAATCAATATTGTATATGTTATTAGGAAGATGGTGAAGAAACCAGAACCTAAAAATCCCACAAAGATTAGTAATGGAGCTAGAGCCACTTTCCATGGTGGTGGGGTTTTGAATAAACAAGAATGGTTAACCATTTTCATCCCCCAACTTTGATGGATTAAAGAAAGCCTGATGAACTACTCAGTGTTATGGTGACAAGAAGCAAGCCTTTTTGGTTTTTATTGGCTTTGCATGAACAGTCCGTGAGATAACAAGTGGAAGATAATGCAAAGATAAGATCAGTATTTATTTGGAAGTAAAGAGGAGTAAAGAGTTTATGTGAAGTGAATATGAAGAACACAATTGTATCAGAAATAAGAAAAGTAGTGAGAAACCTTTTGAGCTCCAAAATATGAATAGACAGAAGTAAAATTGCGGAGAAAGTTTTGAATGCAAAATACAGAAAGATAAAGGCTTGTATAGTATATATGGGACTGTTAAAAGAATCTGCAAATTAATGATATTAGCAGAAAAGTAGGAAAAGGGTATGAACAGGCAGATAAGCAGTTGGAAGGTATAGCTATAGCTAATTAGCTGTACTTATGCATTGAGATTTAAGGGACAGATAATACCTGATGAACTGGTTGAAAAGATGAAGCAGCACAAGGGTAAGAAGAAAGGTCGGGTTGTTTTTTGTCCATATGAAAATTGGTAATTTGCATTGAAAGTGCAAGTCGTTTTCTCTGATCTCCTTCTTATCACAGACTCACGGTTCCCAAGTCATCCATTTCTATTTAAAAAACTTGGGGTTTTTGCTATCTAACACCAATGCAATGGATTTCCTCTGATTCTCTTGAAAAACCCAAAACCTCTCTGCATTGATTTAGAGACCTCTCGGCTTGGGAATTGAGAGCAACCATGTGCTCACATCTCAGCTCACCACATGCCACTTTCCTTCCTATTTCAATGCAACAAAAGTTGAGTAATCAGGACCAAAAAAACAAGTCAGAATATAAGCATATTATATTATTTTTCTTCTTCTTCTTCTTCTTCTTTGGACCTTCAATACCTATTTTAATTAAATAATGTTTTCCTCATTCATATCCTCCAAACCAGTAGTCAAACCCTAGCTCCACAGAAACCAAATTGTTTTCCAAAAAACTCAAAAACTTACAAGGAAATCACACTCAAAATAATTGCATTTTTCAATAGGCTTTTGAAATAGGGTAGTGCCTTCTTTTGTTATATTAGTTATTATTATTATGTCTATTATTATGTCTAACACATATCTTATTGAACAAGTACAAGTGAGGAAATCACTTTAGCCTATTTGTTTATCTTGTATATATCGAACTTCTCATTAAAATACAGCTCGCTGAACAAGATGGGTAGGGATAAACAATATATATATAATCAGAAACAAATATAGGAAGAAAATCGGTCCATCCATTGTACTTATTTGCGAGAGTTGTGATTCGAGTTTTGATAAGTTTTTTTATTATCTTATGTGGTAAGCCCCGTTATTGTCTCAAATATACTCAATTTTATTTGAAACGCCAAATAAAGGGGACCTCTTGAGGCTGTAGGTTAGTTGCTTTAAACTTTTATATGCTTGTAAAGTTGAAATGGTAAAAAAAATTTATCTATCAATAGAATACTAGCACGATGCGATCCACATTGAATTCTTAGGAAATGAGAACCCATCGAAATTTTTTTTATTCAGAAAAAAAAATATAGGAAAATATATATATATTCATAAAAGATAAGTTAGATCGTATATTATATATATATATATAGATAATTAATTAATGCGTGCAAATGCATGCATACACGTCTTTGAGTCTCTTAGATCATTTAATTTTATCACCAACCACGCTCCAGCATTTCATTTTCTAGGAGATATTTATTACATTAATAAATAGTTTAATATGATAGACAAAATAGATATTTTTGTTTGCAAGTATTCTTACGGAAACTAATTGCATGGAAAAATACTTACAAGTAAAAAACAAAACTTGTAATCTAATTGCTATGTATCTAAAAAAAAAAAAAAACTCATTTTTTAATGCATTTGAGATTTTTCAACCTCTTTAATTTACTTTGTAAGATTTAGGTCATGTAGATCTTAAATTAATTAGTAAATTGTAGCTGTATTAAGAAAAGAGTACAAGATAAACACTAATTAAAGGTATAGTTATTAATTAATTGTAATCATGATCATTTCAATTGGGTTAAGTGCCTCTAATGATGTTACACAAGTATATGCTTTAATAATGTCATGGGCCATAAGTGTCTGTCCTCCTACCAGAAATGCTTACCCCCACCCGCCTAAAAGCCAGTACTATCCCACGTTGCCGTCAGGAGCTCAGCCATATCGTTTGTGATTTGGGTTATAATGGACTGATTGTTGAATAATTTTAACCCCATGAATTCCATGAAATTGATATATATATATATATATATATATATATATATATATATATATATTGAGGTCAGGGTTGAAGGCTTTTCAAGATTTACATGATGAATATAATATTGCTCATGTCTGCTTGGAATATCATGAGTTTATTACCAAAAAAAAGAAAAAAATCATGAGTTATTAATTTGCTCCTTCAGTTGCCAAAGGGTTGTTAATTAGCTCCAAATTACCAAACGCTGCTCTCTCTGGTTCCTACCCACTTGAACACTGTTTTCTTCATTTCTTAGCTAGATTAAAGTAGCCAGAGTCTTCTCAGCTTCTTCTATATAATACTAATTAAATCTTCCCCAAAATCTATATGTAACAGTTCATATTTGGCTGATGTGGGAACCCTTTTACTAATGGCAAGCAAGCTTTGAGTAAAAGTGTGACAAATTTTAAACTATTTTCAAGGAAAAGTGATGCGTAGCTAGCTAGTGGAACTTAGCTTTTTTATATAGAGCTAGCTATAGCTAGATTGGGTAGACAATATTTTTATTCCCTGAATACCTGCGATTTTGCAGCTACAAAAAATAGACTATGAGGCCACTAGCTAGCTTCTAGTGTTACTCCTCCAGAACCAAACACTAGCTTTGTTTCTCTGTCTAATTCCATGTTAATTAGGGGCTCGTAACAATACCAGTTTTAATTACTCTTGTTTTATGTTGACCTTTTTATTTTTCCAAATTTTGGAATGAAAACAAGTTCAGGCCTACATATATATGCACAAGTAAATATTAACAAAATCCTATTATTATTCTTTTCCAATCTTTTGGGATCAATTTATATTACTTTTTGTGTTCTTTTTGTCAATATATCATCGATTTTGACCACAAACTTATTTATATTTTATTTGTAATTTTCTCAATTAATTTATGTGTATCTTGGATCACAAATTTGATCAATTTCAAGCTAATGTAGTAGAATTAGAAAGTAACAAAAATGAACAAAAGAATATAAAATTGTCTAACGAGCAAAATCCTCATGAATGGGGCATCATATATACACGAGTAAATCTAAAATATATGGTATAGAGGTGGAGATAAATAGATGAATAAAAAAGTTGACGAAGATGTTGCCACTTGTCGCCCATTAATGTGTGCTAGTTGCATACAAATAGAGCAGAAAACATGCCTCAAGAAACCCTAACTAGAAGACCTATTGCTCAAGATTTTGGGTACAAACTCACATTGTTAAAATAAAAACTAGTATTGTGGGATTGGAGAGCTTATTATATTGTAAAAAAGGGAATGAAATTGAAGAAGGACCAGACATTTTGTTGGGGAATTACAACTCAAGGAATGTTTTAGCTGTGCATATAGTTTAAACACACATGGAGGGGACCACACCTTAATCTTCATCAATGTTTCATCGATGTTCTACAAACTCTTGCTTAAACATGATGTTCTTTGCTTTGTATATAGAGCTGGCTAAGACCTTTTTTTTGCTACCACTAATATTCAGTTACATTTATATAGTTAATTAATTACTCCTGTTGTTTGCCCATATAAATTTTTTAGTTTTTATTTGAGTTTTTAAAATTCCCCTTAATTCACATTTATATACGTGTCATGACATGGAGTCCATATATATCTTCTTGTTGTTATTATCAAGTACGTGGTGGCGGTGAGACTTTTGGTAATTAAATTCGGAATAGTAGACAAATGCTATTGGAATATATGGCGGGCTATTCGAATCCGGAACCTCTCACAAGAGGAGAGTAGATAATACCACTAGGTTGTGAGACATATTTTTTTTTTATAGTGTGGGATCCATCCTAGCTACTATATTAGCATATTGTCCTTTCTCTTTTCTTCTTGACGATTCCATGTGTTGAAGAAACTGTTAAAGGCAAATTAGCAGTCTAATTCACTTCAATATAAATTCCCTAAAGAAGTTAATGCTCTATATGTATTTGTCAAAATCTTATTCCTATCAAGGAGTTTCACTTGTCTTTTCTAATTGGAATATTTGCTACACAAATAGCTATCCTAGAGCTTATTCTATAGTCTATATATTAATTGGGTTATGCTATAATAATCTTGGTGTGAATCTATATTTTCTTAGGTGCTAAGCATTAGACTTTCTCAGCTGCTTGTTAAAGGATGTATATAGACTTATTAATTAGTTGTGAAATTTAATTAGCTTATCTAGCTAGCTAATCTTATTTATGATATTCATGAAGCCCGATGTACACCTAGAAACCAACAAATCAGTTCTATTAGTCTAGATTGAAATTCGTAAATAGCCCAATTCTACAAATTTTTTTGGTTTGATATATAAGAAAAGCTCGAGAGCTTCAACACTTTGGACAGTGAATTAAACACAGAAGGCAGACAACAAAATATTCCCCTTTTAAAGTTCAAAATCTATCTAGGTAGATCACCATTACTGAGCAAAAGATCACATGAATTGTTTGGAATCCAACTTAAAATGACACGATGAATAATGTTTACCACAAACTTACTCATCATGTATCAGTATATAGGGGGCAGTGTTATTACAAACCCTATTAGCATAGACGCACAAAAATTACTGGTTTGACTAATATATGCAACTTGTATAAACCCATTTAATATTTCTTCCCTTCGTGTGCCCACTAAAGTGAATATATATGTATGTGTGTGTGTGTATATATGCATGCTAATTTTTTATATGTATGTGCCCCATGTTGTAACTTTTGTCGTCATCATTCTTGAAGTAAATTACAATTATTCTTTACGTGTTGAATGCAATTAATAAATTATGCAATATTTTCAAACCCAAACCTAAGGTAATTTGGTTGTGTATATGTGTGTGTATGTCTATATATTATATAGTTGGCATCTAGTGATTATGATTTTTATTATCATTTTTCTTTCCAAATTAACCCATCTCTATCATGAATGAAATGGAACGTTAATAGTATGACTCGCATATATGAAAAGAAGAAGAACAACAAATTGTGGTGAACATGTATTTATAAATTTATATGCCGTACACGTTGCAAAGGAAGATGGGCCAATGAAGACGACACACGCAGATTCTCTCTTGAATTAATGTCACAATCTCCACCTAGCTGTGATGCCTGCAAACACTTACTATCAGCCTATGTACTACATAGACACACACACATGTACACCATATATAATTATATATTTGTGTGTGTGTGTGTCTCTCTCTCTAACTTTCTCCGTTTCATGTGCTTTCTCTGTTTGGTTTGCCAATTATTTTTTTTGTTTTTTACTTTCTTTGCTAGGGATTCTTCAAGCAAAAAATCACTCTCATCAGATTCTCTTAGTCTCACACACTAATTAAAATGATTTTTCAAAGAGCCATACGAGAGCAAAGTACGAAAATATATATATATATATATTTTTTATATATGTGGTATAAATAAGCCTATAGTTGGCTAGCATCTTGCATTTCTCTTTTAGCTTGATATTATTGATTGGATGAACAAAAGAAGAGATACCCACTTCCTCCATTCTTTCCTTCTCTTGTATATGCCTCTGCAATTTTTTTTATTTTATTTTTTTATTTTTTGCATTGGGGTTTAATCAAATACATGCTCAACTGTATAGAATACAATATATATATACATGGTGGTCATGCAGATTCCCTTTGCTTAAACATATATAAACAAGTCACATGGGGAAAGAAACGAAACGTACTTTGGACCAACATACATAGGAAAAGGCCTTTTTCATGTTACATATTGCTGAATGATATTGCCTGTTCAATGCAAGAGTTAGCTAGAAAGCAACTTGTATATATTGCTTTATAATATATATACTTTTCAAAAACTTCACATGCATGGTTTGTTTTTATTATTTTTTAATCTTAATTTACCATATATTAATTGCCATTTGTTTCTTATATATATGGTTTGTAAATGCATGCAAATCTAGGACTACTTGTCACCTTCTCCTTCCAGGTACTCATGCATGGGTGTTTGATTTGGTTCACTTCAGTTTTGTTATTTCCCCAACTCTCTTGCCTCAATATTGTTCCTGTTGCATGTAGGTGGGTATGCTTGATGAGTGTGAGGGTAATTAAATAGTACAACTTAGGCGTTGTTTTAATTATTTGAACATAAATTGCGTTCATATATAATCAGTAATCCAAATAATGGCTTTAGTAATAATTAAGATATTGACATTAATTTGAAACCCCAAGCACATCACATCAAATCTAAGGCAATTTGGCCGGTGGTCATGAGCACTGGATTATTTAGGATTGGCCTTTTACATATTTTTTTTTTTTTGGGTGTATGTAATTATTGGTGGTTTAATTAGGTTGATTTTCAAAATCAAAGTCTCCTGGCGTAGTGCACCAGGCTGGACTTTCTCAACAAGCAAGAATAAAGTGTCCAAACTATAATTTAAAAGGCACTCAACCAAAAGAAAAAACAAAAGAATGCTTGAGGCCATGCTTTTTCCTCAATGTCAATTCAACTGAGCTACTGTTCATTACACACCCAGGTAATATATATATATATATATATATATATATATATATATATATTATTCGTATATACATCTTCATGTATATAGGTATCTAGATTAGATCACTGTAATTAATTATCTTGCTCATATATTAATACAAAAAATCAAAAGATATATTTATGTGGAAAAAAAAAATTTCTTTTGAACTTTCGATATAGGACTTATCACTGAGTGTCCTTTGCTATGTATTAAATCATGCATCAATTAGTTTATAAACTATATTTTTACCTAAATAGTGAATTAGCCAATCTTCAAATACTATTAATTAAGACCACAAACCTCTCAATTTCAACCTGTGCAAAGATGGTGCCGCATAAACTAATCCGGACATCCTTGATCGCTAAAAAAATAATAATAGTTGAAAAAAAAAGTGCAAGGAACACAAAATAAAAGCTCATTGTTAGCCTCTTGGTGTGGGTTTTGTCTCAACATTGGCTAGAAGGCTATATAAGTAAATTGAATAGAAACGTGACATTCCATGTTAAAGGTGAAGTGGCGAGTTGGTATTGGTAGCTGCTTGAACAGACATACAATGTAGAAGAGGAAAACAAAGTGTCGATGACACAAGACGACATTAAAAAGCACCATTATTAGCCCACCGTAGGATCTTCCAAATTCATTGGAGAATCAAATTCGCTGTTCATTATGCAGTTGCCTTTGTGACACAGAGTTTATTTTTCGGACACAGAGAGAGAGAGAGAGAGAGAGCAAATTGCACTTTCCACAGATCAAATCTCTTTTCTCTATAAGTTAAAGCTGCGAAAACTATGTTACACTCCCTCCAGTCAATCCCTGGTCGGCTTTCTTCTATTTTTCCATTTTCAGCTTATTTACACAGATGGGTATGTCACCAAAACCCAAGTTTTTACCTGGGTCTCTTTTCTTTTTTCTCTGTTTGTTATGGGTTTGTTCTGTTTTTTGGTTGTCTCCAGAAAGTTTTTATTTTGATATTGAAAATTTGATTAATAATCATGGAGATGATTATGATGATGAGTGGTTTCTCCTTAATTTGTTTCCAGTAATGGGTAATGCAAGTGGTAGAAAGGATGGGGAAGGTCCATCTGGAACTAAAAGCTATGAAGAGAATTACGATGGCTACGTGGTTTTTCCAGAGCCTATGGCTCACTCACCTCCTCATAGCCCTAGGGCATTTCAGCCACCTCTTTTGTTCGCTCTTCATGTGAGTTCTTTTTCTGTTTTTACTTTTTTCCATTTTCCATAAATTTTGATGTGGTTCCCAAGTGAGCAGTGATGTTGTTTGCTTGTTTTCTATGAATACTTGTAGTCTGAATGTTGGATTGTACAGGAGAAATGTTATTTGCTTCAGTTTCACGCAACTTTAAGGATATTGAAGTTTAAATTTTTGTAATTCTCTTTTTACTGTTTTATCTTTTGAAATCATTTGTTGGAACTTGGATGTAGAATTAAGAAGAGGAAAAAAGTCCATGAAATCTAATCTGTTTTCTACAAAAGAGTCACTTATGATAATAAAAAATTAAAAAATTAAAAAAAAAAAAAAGGATGAGTTAGCAGGAGGTCACGGAATTCCACCTTGATGTGTTATAGTGTAGTTGTTGTGTCTCTTTTTCATGAAATCTTATATTTCCCTTACAAATGTACTACAAGGAAAATGAAAAATGGGGTATATGTATGTTGAAAGTTTAAGTGGTTTTCATTTCCTTTTAGAGGGTATCATGATGCTCACAAGAAATTATAAAACAGGTGTAAATTGAGTGTACCATCTAATATAAGATTAAAATACAAGCTGCCTGCAAAACCTAATGCGTTTAAGTTTTGGGGTTCAATTTGGGTTCCAAGTCCCGCTTCTGTGGAGTTTTCGTTCTACATGTAGTGCGTGATCGATAGGCCTTTAATTCTAAGAAGTTTTGCATTCATGGAGATGTTCTTTGATGTACAAACAGATATGTGGAAACTCTAAATTGTGCATTATATGTGGAAACTCTAAATTGTGCATTCTGTTTTCAGAACTCTTTAGTACCCCAACCAAGAGCTGAGGAGGTAATACGAGCCCAAACTCAAGCATTTTTTCAACATACAATACATAGTGATGAAATGCTCAATGAGAAATTGACGAGGGTAAAGCTCTCATGGAATCATGGTGGCAGGCAAGTAGCTGTCACTGGATCATGGGACAACTGGGAGACCAGGTGCTACAACTTACGAATTAAAGTATCTATGATTTTATTCAGGGTTTCTTTTCTTTTTCTTTTTTAATATAATAGAAAATGCTTCTCTTTTCTATCAGAGAGCTCCTGCTGGGTACTGGCAATGGTTTCTACGTCGAAAAGATACTCCCATCTGGCGTCTACCAGTTCCGCTTCATTGTTGATGGGTATTTGAGGTGTGCTCCAGACTTGCCGTGGTTTTGTGATAGTTCAGGAAATGCTTACAACATTTTGGACTTGCAGGTAATACAAAAATTCTTGATAGTACTACTAGGAGAAATAATGCCAGGAGTTAAATAGGCAGGCATTGCACCTCTGTTTTAGTGGTAATTATCTTTTTGTTGAAGACTATAAATCATATTGAAATTGTTGTTTCTAACTTGAATTTTACTAGTATGCAGAAGTAGTTAATGCAAGTGTGAAGTGTGAGTTTGTCATTGTCAAGGCATTAGGTTGGTGTTTTAGAGTTCTGAATTCATGAGCTGAAAGTGAGAGCTAGAATGAAATAGTAACTCAATTGGATAATGATCCAAGACTCATGGGTATGCTTGATTCACTTGGATTCAAAAGCTGAAGCCTCAAGGCCTTCTGCAAAGGCTTTGACAACTTAACTTGACACCCAGAATCTTTCAATTCCTGCCAATGCTCTCCTTTTGGAGAAATGTTTTTAAGTTCCTAACAACATTCACAGTATTCATAGCATCTCTGTATCATGGAAATTTAAGTTGGTCTCTATTGACCGATCCAGTTTTATATCATATATGTTTGATTCTTAAAGAAAGAATGATCCAAAACACATGGTGAATCTAAAAGAGACTTTGGAGGTATTGATTTGTTGAACTTAAAAATGCAAATTCTGTGTTTGTGCTGCAGGAATATGTATCAGAATTGCCAGAAAACCTATCAGAATTTGAATCTCCTCCATCCCCACCTTCGAGTTACGACAACAAATACTTAAACGAAGATGATTTTAGTAAGCCACCGCCAGAAACCCCACCTCAACTACAATCAACAATTTTAAATGAGCCATCATCTTCTTCTTATGATGCTCGGCAGTCAAAGCCTCAATCCTCAGAGCTGAACCATTTATACATCCAGACCCATATTGGTGGTCAGTATATGGCACTCGGCTCAACACATAGATTTCGCCAAAAATATGTTACAATGGTTCTGTACAAGCCCTTGAGGAGAAAAACTTAAAACATATTTTTCCTACGTCTGTTGTGGGAATAGAATCAAATTAATATATATGTGATATTGCTAAAAGATAATTATGAATTTAGTGGGCTGAAACATTAGTTAATGTAAGTAATAGTAGGACAATTATTTGCCCATTATACGCAGTAATGCAAATCCGTATTCATTTTAGAAAAGATGATGCAGCTTCAATGATTCTCATTCATATGTGTGTGCGTGTGTGTGTGCGTGTGTGTGCAACATTTGAAAAGTAATGAACTGAGAAATTTTTCTGAATTTTAGTGGTTGAGTTCATCAAATGCAATTAACAGAAATAGCCCAACCAAGTAAGTACCTACCTTTTCTTTCTCTCCTCACCAATTCACCAACCATTTTTGCTTAAACTGTTGCTGTGAAATTTTCAAAGCTAACAAAAGTACAGCAGAATCAAGCTACACATAATTAATATCAGAAAACTCATTGACATATATAGAAGTTCAAACGAAAGTATGAAAAAGAAAAGCCATTTTTTGATAAGGCAGATATTGAAAACTGATGTGGGAAGAGTTCTCATCCTAGAATGCCCTCAAATCTCAAATCCTCAATAAGGAAATCTATCTCACAGGTACCTTAATCCAACCATTAGCAAAACCAATGGCCAAGATTACAAAAGGAGTTGACATACCAAATATGATGATGTAAGGAAGTGGGGTCTTCATGGGATTTTCACCTTTCCTCTCTCCTGCTGTTTGCCAATACCTGCAGTGCATTTGGTGTTTAACCTCTTCTATAAGTAAGTGATTATGTAAATCAAAATGCAAATTAAGTTGGTAATAATATTGACTATAACCTAAGGAAGTGGAAGGCTTACTGCTCTGGCTCTTCATCTCTAGTAATAAACTTCTTCTTCCCTCCCTTCTTTATTTCTTCATCTCCACCACCTAACAGTACCATTAAAACCAATAACGTAACCATCACCTGCTCATCCTCATCCTTCCCAAAACAGATATAACAAACTTACAATTGAAATTGGGTAACATATATATACTCAAAAAAATGAAAATATATAAGACAATGAAGCTACAAACTTACCTAATTTTGCATGGATTTTGAAATGGTGACCAGCCCTCCTGTTTGGTGAAACATTGAGAATGTGACAGGGAGGAGTAAGAAGCGGTGGGCAGGATGGGAGTGGGAATTTGGTGGTGACCGGAGAAGCAGAGAGAGCCAATTTGGCTGCCATTTCCATAGGAACAGTTTAATACAATTTGGTGTCTCTTTGCCAATGCTCTTGACCATCACATATATATGTGACTGGTTTTGGATATGGATATGTGGTGGCACTGATATTTACTACCCACCAATATCAGGACTCTAAGTACTATAACCTTATCTAACCACGTATTTTATGTATGGCCCTCAACCCAACTGTTTTTTGCTGAGATTTTGTGGTTGTGAATTGTGAGAGAGAAAAAAAATGGCTCCTCTTCACTGTTCTTGCAAGCGAAATAAAAATTCTACGACCCTCCAACTGATATACCGCATTTACACTGAAACATTTCCCCTTTATTTGTACACATGTGTACAATTTTATAGTTTGTCTATGTGATAAGGGGCGTGTCATTTTCAAATTAAATATTAATTAAAGAAAATAATAAAAATAAAAAAAATTGATCTTATAGTAGAAACAGAAATCAGTAAAGATTACTGGGTTTTACTATCTTTGAAATAAAAATTCAACTAAACAATGAAATTGGAAACACTAAAGGAAGAACATACTGAAATAATTAAAAGTTAAAACTAATAGACAGTTTAGAGAAAACCAAAGAAAAGTAAAGATAGACTATGCTTCCTATGTAGGCCCCAAAATATACAGAAAATAAGAAAAATAATTAAAAAGATAATCCTATCAGATAATATTTAATAATTAACTCCATTTTTATTTTAGTAAGGTTTATCTTTTCTATGATGTCTATTTGCATTTAGAGTTCTTGCATATTTCACTAAATCAGTTACTTTCTACCTCAACCATTTTCTTTATTATTTATTTTGTAAAAACAAAGCAATTCTTTACTATTTAATTTGTAAAAATAAAGCAATGAATAAATATCTGAGCTTTGACCATTATATATTCCACATAAGCCACTTCTGGCTCAAATATTGATCCCTTATTTACTGTTTTTTTAAAATTTTAAATAAAGCAATAAATAAATGCTGAATTTTTTTTGGTGTAAAAATAAAATAATAAATAAATATTTAAATTTTGACCACCTCTATAGCATATGGTTTTGCTTAGTTTTGTCTGAACTTTTACCATTGAATAACCTCTATAGCAAATTTGCCTATTTTTTTGACCTTTTGGTCTGATATAAGATGTTTATCATTCTTAGATTTCAACTAGGATTCAACAAAGTTCTGATCTAAGACGTTTGTCATCCTTATGTTTCAGCTTAGGTTCAGCCTTCTTGGGCCCTAACTTTTGTTTCAGAAAAAAGTTATCCAGAGCTAATTTGTCCTCATAAACAGCCGCAGCTAGTGCAATTGGATTTTTTGTCTGCCATTGTGGCCTATAGAAAAGAATCTTCAACATCTCAATAAGTTCATTGCACATTTGAAATAGAATACTCTATTCGTCTTCTATCATTATCCAGATTGACTTTCATTTGACAGGTCCCACTGCGCATATGCCAAAAATATGGATGTGATATTAAAATCTCTGTGTGTGTCAAAGAATATTAAATTGAAGAAAAATAACAAAAATAAAAATGAAAGAATTGATCAAATGACTATAGAATAAGCAAAAAAAAAAAGAAGTAAAAAATTCTACCTATGGTTCTAATAGAGTTGGAGAGAAACATAAAACAGTAAAGAAGTTAGAAATAAAAGGGTTTTAAATAAAATGAAAACTCAACTAAACAATGGAATTGGAAAGAATAAAAGAAGAATATATTGAAATAATTAAAACTAATTGAAAGCTTAGAGAGAATTGAAGAAAAGTAAAAAGTTGGACTAAACATGTTGAAAACACGTAAAAATTGACTTAGTTATTGGTGATTGATGGATGTTCTTTCCTTCTGCTTATGCTTCCTTTATATAGACTTTAAAATCAAGAGACAATAAGAAAAATAATTAAATAGATAATCCCATCAGATAATACTTCCCAATTAAATTCATTTTTATTTTGACAAGATTTATCTTCATTTTTGAGGTTGAGTATAATTTTATTTGCATTAGAGTTCTTGCTCCTTTACCAAGCTAGTTATTTTCTTGCTCAAACAAATATAATTTAATTTAACTTCCCTCGGCCCTACTATATTATTTATGGGTGAATGTCTCTTGCAATGAGAAAAATGCAAAAAGAATTAAGTCTTAAGTCTTGCTAATGAAAATGACAACCGAAATTTCTGAAAGGCCCCAATTATATAAAAGTTAAGCAGAACCAAACAATAGTGTGGAGAGAACAAGAAATGTAAAAAGGACTGCAAGAATTTGCTTAAAGCTTAAGTATAAGATGATGGATTTGCATTACCAACTAAGGTCTGGACCAATGTTTTATGATAAAAATAATTAAAGCATCTCTTCAACATGATTTAACATTAAGTCACACACAAATAAATTTCCATATGCATCTATATATATATATAAACTATATACATGAAAATAACTATTTAGTATGTAAAAGGATTTTTTTTCTTCTTTTTTTTTCTCTTTTCTTTCCTCTTTTTTTTAAAAAAAAAAACAAAAAAACAAATGCTCTTAACAGCAAATATGGGGTTCTCATATACCCTTATTTATTGCAGTCTATGTATAGTTTTAAGTTCTAAATTGAAATTTTTAAATTGTTATTGCATTGATTTGCAATTCTTTTCTATGGTTTATTATTGGAAATGACATAATTCACCAAAAAAAAAAAAAACACGGAGTATTGGAAATGACCTAACAAGTACAAGAAATTCATTTCAAGCATAACTCTTTAACATAAAGAATAGAAAAAAGAAACACAAAAATTGTTGCATAAACAAGTAAAATGACATTTTTAGCCCTAAAGTTGACTTGCTTGTTTTCGTGGTGGAATGAGTCGTTTCCATTGAGATCATAAACTTACTTTCAAAAGTTGTAGACTTGCTAGGTAATTATGCAATTAAAATAAGAGATATGATCATATAACCTCTAAGATTTGGTCAAATCTTAGCACATCTATACGAATTTAAAAAACTTATTGAGACCTCCCTACTATTTGATTTCAGACATTTAAATTAATTGTGGAAGGACAAAAATGTCATCTAGCATTCCAGACACAGAGAAATCACAGTCTCATCATTCATGGCTTTAATCAGTGTGATTCACTATTCATCTATCAAGTCAGATATTTTCCTCCAATTTCAATCGATTTTGTCTCTTTTTTTTTTATCTCACTTATCATACACATCAAAATGATTAATTACTTACCTTCCTTCTCTGTACTTATCATCCATCATTGAAGAAACTAGTCTAAAATGAAAAAAAAATTCCAACTGAATGTAGAATTCAAAGGAGTTGAAGTCATGATAAAAAAGAGAGTAAGGAGATCGTAAAAACTTAGTCTCAATATTTAGGTAAGTGATTCAAGTTTTATTTTGGGATTTATAATTAGGTTGGGGTTTATTTTTCAATTTAGGCTTTAAGAATTTAATTATGGGGGTTTTCTAAGGGTGAAATACGATACACATTTGGCAAAAAATTTAAGGTTAAGCTTTGATTTAGGTTATGAAATTTGGATTTTAATTCAAGGGTTTATGAAATTTGAAAATTCAAGGGTTTATGAAATTTGGTTAAAGAGTTGCTGTCATCATTTTTGTTCAACTCAGGCTTTTTAGAACTTAGCTTTTTGTTGAATTTAGGATTTTATTCAATTTAGGGTTTTCTTCAATTTGGGATTTTTTTTTTTCAATTTGGGTGTTTTTCACTAGGGTTTTCTTTAATTTGGGGTTTTTCAAATTTGGGGTATTTTGAATTTGGAGTTTTTCAATTAAAGGGTTTTTTTTTTTTCCAATTTGGGTTTTCTCCAATTTAGCATTTTTTTTTCAATCTAGGTTTTATTTGTTCAATTTAGGTTTGTTGATTTATTTTGTTTGAGTGAGTACTCTTATTGATAAATTTATAAATTTTTATTGATTACTTTTGGAGTTTTTGAAGTATGCTCATTTGTGAATTGTGTACTGAACTGTGGATTTTGTGAAATGTGAAATGTATACACTGATTTATATGACTTATATGAATTGTATTCAATGAACCATTTCATGTATTATATGTTTTGTCCACTGTAAATATGACGGAACAGATTAAACTGATTGTATCCACTAGTATAAAAGTAACCTAATTGTGTTAGTGGTATATATGATAAATGAATTGTATGCATTGAATCATGTCATGCTTACTATATTATGTCCATTACAAACATGGTCATCTTTTAGTATAGGTTGGAAACTAATACTCAGTTTATAAATATTATTAATAGTATTTGGTTAACCTTTAGTATAACAACTCAATGTACCAATTGATAATTATGCGTGGTTTGGTTTTGAACTTTATTAATTTTGCTTAATTGTGCGTTTACATAGTGGTTTAGATTGATGTGAATAGTATGTCTTTTTAGCATTTACTTCATTTTATTTCTTCTATTATTAACCATGATATTTTAGATTTTTATACATGTATGGGAAAAATTTGGAGCCTTCCTTGGTATATGAAGAATACTATTGCATTATTTTGCTTTTTAAATATATTAAATTTTTTACCACGGATGAAGGTTTGAGTTTTCATGAGTCACGAAGTATGAAAGGGACACCAAATTGCCTAGTAGAGCCTTATATGAGTTGGAAAATGATAAAGATTTAATAGTTTTGTTTGGGCTACTTAAAGATTAAGGTATTAATCAAATTCACATGGATATTGAGGTATTACCTTTAGCTATCCAAACTACTAAAAAGGTGTATATGTTAGACTTAACCTCATTAGTCACAGAACAAGAAAATGATCCAAAAACCATTTTTGAACCTGAATAGCAAACACACCTCAACCCTCCATATAATGAACCTGAACATGAGACATTTCCCATTCCATTTGGACATGAGACAATTTTCAACAGTCTTATAGATGATGAAATTGATAGTGAGATAGATAATAAAGCTGCTACTGAAACAGAACCTAGATCATACCAAGCCCAAAAAGAAATAAATCCTAATATAATAGAGGAACTCGAGCTTGAAAGTGAAAGTGAAGTATATCAGTCAAATAATAAAGATACACTTGTAAGTGAATCTAAAAAAATGCCCTGTTGCTAGAATGACTAGGCAAATGTCAAGGATAGTGTATAAACTTAAGGATCATAGAAAATTATATTAGGAGTTGGAACTGTATTTGAGACAGTTTTCCATTATCGAAGTACTTTAATTAATTATGTAGTTCAAGAGAGATTTGCATTTAATTATATAGTGAATGACATGAAAAGAGTGACATGTATTTGCGAAAGTAAAACATGCACGTGGAGAATTCATGCAACATAGTTGGTTAATGGAGTCTCATTAAGATTAAGTCATTTAGAAGAGAACATTTTTGTAAGTGAACTAAACATAATCACTTGGCTTATTGGATTGCAACAAAGTTTTATGATTTGTTTAGGATAAATACAGATGTTAAATATAAGTTCTAGAATTTGAGTTATATAGAAGGTTTGGATTGAGAGTTGACAAACAGAAGATGTATAAAACTAAGGCTTGCATCAGAGACATTGAGTGCTGATTATATTAAATGCTACCATAAGTTGCATAAGTATGGTCACGTGCTTAAAAACATTAATCCTGGAATAATGGTTCAGATTAAGTGCATTAGAGATTGATTAAGAGAAAATCTCACTTTTTAAAAGATTTTTATTAGTTTCTTAGCACAAAATATAGCTATTTGAAAGGAAGTAGGTCATTTATTAGATTAAATGGATGTCATCTAGGAGGACCATATGCTAGAGTATTATTGTTCGATGTTTCTTAGGATGCAAATAATAATATTTTTCCTACTACTGTTTGCATTTATGAAAGTGAATATTTTGAAAGTTGGAGTTGGTTTTTACAATTATTATGTGGCAATATTGGAGTCAATGAAAATAGGACTGTCAACTTTATAGACAAAAAGGAATTTTGAAAGTTATAACTGATGTATTCCCGAGTTACAATATCAGGTATTGTCCAAGGTATATTTTTTCCAATTTCAAAGTTAGGTATGCTATTATGAAGATAAGAAACCTATTTTAGGCAGCAACAAGAGCAACCAATAGTCACACATTTAAAGTAAGAATGGAGAAAATTAATGGTGCAAGTGAGGAAGCTTATAATTGGTTAATGGATATTTCTACATGTCATTAGAATAGGCACGGGTTTGATATGAATGCCAAGGTTGATCATGTCACAAGCAATATCACTGAGTCATTTAACAATCAAATTGATAAGCATAAGGCTAAGCTTATTTTAACTTTGTTTGGGTGTGTAAGAAGGAAGATGATGAAGAATATTCAAAAGAGAAATAAGTTGGCAATGACATGGGAAGGAGCTGTTCCATCAAAGGTCAAATCAGCAATTGACAAAGTAAGAAAAGAATCAAGAAATTTGAATGTTATTTTTTGTGGTGTGTGGTGAAGAAGAGTATAAGGTGTCAAATGAAAACAGGACCAAAGCTATTGTAGTCAAGCTATATGATTTTTTATTTCAACATGGAAGTTGGCAAATTAGTGGTATACCATGTACACATGATATGAAATGTATAAATAGCCAAAGATATGACCCAACTGCATATATGGATTCAAGTTTGACTAAGGAGGCATATATTATGATTTATTCTTCCATGAATCACCCAATACCCAATGAAGCATTATGGTATTAAGTTGATGTTGATCATGTTATACCTCTAATAGTTAAAAGGGAACTTAGTAGACTATGGAATAATTAGGAAAGAAGTTGATAAGCCTGAGAGAGAAAAAATGTCATACACAGTCAAATGTGAAATTTGCAAATCTATAGGTCACAATAGAAGATCATGTCCAAATGCTATAACAAACTTAGAGATGAAAAGAATTAGACATGTACTCTTTTTTAAATAAATTTATTTTACAAAATTAGTCTAACTATTTAGGTTGTGTTTAATTGTTTGTTGTGTTTATCATGTATTTAAGTTTTGGTTATAATATATTTAATTATTATTTTAAATTCAGCAAGTCAATGATGCATCTACATCAGTAACAACAATAGCAGTAGTAGCAACACTTGCAACAGCAGTAGCACCAACACCAACAGCAGCATTAAGAATAACAATACCATTAGTAACAACATCACCATTAATTTAGAAAATAATTGAAGGAAAAACTCATAAGTTTTTTTTTTGTTAAGTTAGACTCATATAATACAGGCCAATTAATGTTTACTTTAGTCTCAATTAGTATTGAAGATGCAATTTATTTTTTTATGGCATAAATTATTGCTTGAATATTGTCTTTTTTTATAGGGGTTAATACAAGTTGTATAGGGTTTTGTACATGTATGTACATGGTACATTTGGATTTCATTCATAGTAATGTGTCACTCTTTTTTTTGAAACATATCACACATGATTAGTTTGAGAAATTTCATCAAATATTACGAGGTTGCATCCTCTTTGACATGTAAGACAGATTATTTACACTCACCTGATGGGAGTATGATGAAGTTAAGACAGTGTTTATCTATGATTGTGTTGTGTTTGTATGCAAGGTTTATCTACAGCTGTGTTGTGTATGTTTTATCGTAATATCATTTTATTTTATATTCATTATAGCCAAAATAAGTATAATAATTGCTATGAAAAGAAAAATAATATTTAGAATCATCATCATCTTCATTCCAACTTGTAAACCTTCTTAATTTTGAACCTTTATGATAATATATCTCTATTTTTATAAATACTCATCCTTTTATCTAGGGGTGGCAATTCGTATTGTCAGGTTGTTTCCGTGTCAACCCATTTATTAATCATGTAAAAAACTCTTAAGCTTAACACAATCTATTTATTAATCGTGTCAGAATCTCCCAACTTTAAACTGACCTATTTATTAATCGTGTCAACCCGTGTAACTCGTTTACTATTAATTAGTTAGTTACAACTTACAACTCTTATTAGAGAAACCAAAAGGTAATAATTGTTTAAAATGATAGATTATCACACTAAACCATTACAAATTTAGCTTCTCAATTGGTCCACTTTTCTTTAATATTAGTCTCTAATTTTCTGGTTATATGAAAATTAAAAAATTAATACATAAAACTAAAAAAGTAAATATTTGTTTAAAAATTTTAGCTCATAATTGTAATTGGCTATCTGTAGTATTAATATATGTCACAACAAAAGCTTCAGCATTATCAAAGTAAATTGTACCGGTCTCTAAATCAAATAATAGAAAATTAAAAAAATTGCAGACCATTTTTAATTGTCCTTGGATTTCTAAGCTGCTTTATTTTTGTTCTTTCATTTCTTGAAAAAAGCAACATAATCCTTCTTCTTTTTCTTACGCAATTACATAAAAGAAAAGCAGTTTATGAATGTACTTCACAGGAGAAAAGAAAAAAAAATCTAAAAAAAATTATTAGCATTCATTCATATATATTCGTCTATAAATGTTAACAAGAGCAAATTATAGCTTAATTGTTGCATCATTAATAGCGCATTGAGTTGAAGCTTCATCTCTATTATCATCAAAACCCATGACATCTTCAATAAGATCCTTTAATTGTGTTTGAGAATTTCCTAGCATAACATTGAATATAACAATCAAGTAGCAATTAAAAATCGCATTCATTAGAAAATTGAATAAAATAAACACATTAATAAAAACAATAACCTTTTTCTCCAAACAACCAATCTCTAATACAAATTATTGCCTCAACTATGTTGGGCTTAAATGTACTACGAAATTAGTCTAACACTCTCTCATCAGTACTAAAAGTAGATTTTGATGCCACAGTGGAGATTGGAATATTCAAAAAATTACGAGCCATTGAAGCAAATTAAGAATATCGTACTTGATTTGCTTTCTAGTAATCAAGAACATTCAATTTAACATTTATGTTCATCCTTTGCTCTTTCAAATAAAGTTGAAGTTGTGATCTTCGTATATTGCCACTACCCTTATCATCCTCAAAATTATTGAACTCCTATTTTATAAAAAAAAAATTAACAAATAAATTTTCACAAAAAATTAAGAAAAGAATAAACTTCTAAGTATTTGATAAGCAAATATAATAAATATAAATTTAAAATTTTATCAATAAAAAAATTTAAGAATTTTTTTGTTTTACCTTTAACATGGCATTAGCTTTTTTTTCTAAAACTAGTACTGCTTAATTCATGAGCATCATCTTCCATATTAGTTTATTGACCTGAAGACTTAGATGATAATGAGCATGAGATGGACTTTTGGTTGTACTCATCAAATAAGGAGTACAATTTATCTATAGCACGTAAGAACTTAATAGAGTTACCAACTTCATAAATCTTTTTGTAGTTCCAATCAACAAATTAATAGGGATTTATTCAATCAAGATTTTTACAAATTTAAAAAGTTTAAAAATATTTAATTAAAACTTTTAAAATATTTCTAAAGTTATGTGGCATTCAATCAAGACTTTTTAAATTTTTTTAACTATAACTTCACCTTTTAATTATGAGATATTTAATTATAACTTTTTAAAAGTCCACAAAATTTATAGGTATTCAATCTAGACTTTAATTTTTTAAGATAATGACTTTTACAAACTTTTAGGTGAAAGATATATATATTCAATGTATATGAAAGTCACACCTTATCCCCATAAACTTTCTCATAGACTTTTTAGAGAAATGAAAAAAAAAACAAAGGTTAGGATTCTTCCCACCCTATCTCTCTCTTTCTTTATCTTCTAATTCTACAAATTGATTATTAATCTTTTCTTTATAGGGGACATAAACATATGTTTGTATTGTATTTGATAATAAAACTATTACTATCTACAATTGAAAAAATTGCAATAACAAACACACTGAAAGTGAATAATGACTAAGATGGTGCGAATATGACAAAATTTGAGTCAAACTAGGCTTGAGAAAGATATTAGAAAATGTATAAAGAAAAAAAACGGCTTGACTAAACAAACTCTCCTTCGACTGCTAAGTGAGACTGAATAAGCAATAAAGAAATAATGAAA
This sequence comes from Rhamnella rubrinervis, assembly GCA_007844105.2. Lineage (NCBI taxonomy): Eukaryota > Viridiplantae > Streptophyta > Magnoliopsida > Rosales > Rhamnaceae > Rhamnella > Rhamnella rubrinervis. Next base: position 1,652,996 of record CM017582.2, read on the forward strand.
TAAGCAATCTGTCTCTCTGCATATACTTTTTATTATTTTTTTCATAATTTGTGAGAAGTAAAAATAAAAAGTTTATAAAAATTTATTTAAAATCTATTAAAGTCATTTAAAAAAAAATTATAAAAGTCACTCAAAGTCATTCATATTTTTATAAAGTCTACAAAAGTTTATTAAAATCTATAAAAGTCTATCACGAAAAAAAGCCTACAAAATTTTTTTAAAATCTTAATTAAATACACCCCTCTAAAGCTTGTAGCGAGGATCTACTACCACTGCAATAGATAATATTAAAGAGAATTATGATCAATACTTCTCAAATTTCACTATCATTTGATTGACCTTGTTTCTCAAGTACACATCCTCACTTTCTACATTTTCCTTTAGTGTTGCATAGCATATAAAAATAGAGGGAAAGTACAAATTTGCATTAGGGTAGTCAATCTCAAAAAATATACAAGTAATATTATAAAACAACCCCAAAAATTTACTTATTTTTTCAATCTTTTCTCATTCAAAGTTAGAAGGACAATTCTTATAGTTTGAGTCACTTAATTCTAAGTGACAAAAGGCACAACGATAAAATAATACACTCTCAAGCATTATATATGTAGAATTCTACCTTATAGGCACATCTTGTCTCAAGCCTATCTTAGAATTCATAGACATCATCTTAACATATTTCAAAAACTTTTGCTTTCTAATTTGTGCGTCTCTCCCATATTTAATGTTTTCCCGAATCTTGTAAACCACATCATCAATATCTTTCAAACCAATTTGCACTACCAACTTGATAATATGAGCACAATAACGAATGTGAAAAAACTCATCATTACCAATAACTGCTCTCTTTAATCTCAATTAAGTAACAGGCATATCAATAGAAATATCATTTGAAGAAGTATTATCTAAAGTCAAAGAAAATGGCTTCTTTTCAATACCTCATGCACATACAAAGAATATATATTCTCTACCAATGCTACACTAGTGTGTGGTGGTAGCATATGATAAAAATTTAGTATTCTTTTTTGTAAAACTCAATCTTTGTCAATAAACTAAATATTAAAACATATATATCCTTCAGTAGTTGCAGAAGTCCATAAATTAGATGTCAAGCAAATTCTACTAGAAGTTGTCTCTAAGCTTGATTTTAGCCTAGTCTTTTTTCTTACATGAATTTTAATAATATCCGACTTTACCGTATTTCTAGACACAAGTTTTCTATCTTAATGTAGATATTCAAATATAGATTTAATTCTACCATACTCAACAAATTGAAAAAACAAATCATGCATAATAACAGCAGAAGTTATCAAATTTCAAAAATGCTCTAACTCAAACTTTTTTTTGAAATAATATTAATTGGCATACTCCCTTTATCTTGAAATAATATTAATTGACTTATATTATAAGTACTTTTTTCTCTCACAAGTTTTGATATAGCGTTGTAAATTTTTAGTATCATGTTTGCTATCACAAAGATAAATTGATCCATAATTTTTACTCTTGCATATTTGCTTACTATCAACGCCTAAAAGAAACATTTTAAAACTAGACTAAACCTGTGAGGTAAGCCTTCTTTTACACTTCAAATTTGACTTTCCATGATCATTTGAAGTTTCTTCTCTCATCCCATTGGTGTTATCATCTTCCAAATCAATTGACACTTCTAAACTATTAGATTCAAGATTTACTGAAATTCTATCCATTTTTACCTGCATGGATTAAACAAATTTGCATAAATAAAGATAGATTATTAGATGTATGATTAATGAAATGAAATGTACAATGCCTTAATTATAATTCAATTTGAACTCAACCAAACCAAAAATATATATATATTGCAGTTCCACCCACTAATTATCATAATGCCTACAACAAACACAAGTACAAAATGTCACAAGAAACTGATAAAAAAAAAGTCATCTCATTGTCTTCTTCATTGAATAAATTGAATGTGTCCCTAATTTATGCCCTTTGAGGCTTACATCTATTATTTACAGATTAGGTTTGCAGATTAAAGTTTTCATAGAAAATATTTTTGTTTCCAAAAAATTTCTTTAGAAACACTACCTATACTTGTTTCACATGTCTACCATAGTATTAGTTCATATATTGACTTTGCGTATAAGATATTATGAAGCTAAGTATATTCTAAAGTTGTACAATACTATATACAAATTGCCGAACTCAGTTTGACATACTAAAAAAATCCAATAATGGCAGCATGTGAAAAAAAATCTATAAGAAAACCCAACCTATGCACACAAATGAACCCACAAAGCAATTATCTTATAAATCTAATTTAGTGAATTCAATATGAATTATTATATAAGTTAAATGTTAATTAGTTATCTAAACTAACAAGAAGCGGCATGGAAGATTCCAGCAAAGATGGTGCACTATTAAAACTTAGTTTCTGATATAATACACTAACATATAAATTCAAAAGTGATAATGCAACAAATTAAGCATGACTTACAATTTTCAGTTAATATTAAAAAATACAATAATGAAGTCAAGGTTACCATAAACAGATAATACCGACAAATACACTAATATTATGTAGCTAATATGTGATAAACATAATATTTGAACCTAATATGCATGTATTGTTCATATGGAAACTTCAACTATCAAAAAACTTAACAACTAGACATTTTAAACATAAAAAACAATCACAACAAACAATAGAAAATGAGGTTCACAACTAATTAATTCTATGCCTAATATGCATATAGCAAACATACCCAACTGCCAAGTATAAGAACAAATCTAATCTTACATTAAAATATAAAATTTTCTCTTCACTTTGACAGGCAAGGTATGATCATATAATACCAAATATCATGTGACCATATCCAATGTAGGAGTATCGTTTAATTTGCAACACAATTTCTTTAAAATCTCTCCACTTTTCCTTTTATGGATTAAACCTCAAATGAATAATAACCTATGAACTTGAGATAAAAGAGATGCATTTTATCTAATTATAGTTTTTAATTGGCTAGTGGTTCTATCTATTACTTTTGTCATACTGTTTTATCAGTTACCTAAAAGAGATTGCTACTTCTACCATGTAATATATAAAGGGTAATTGACGAAAATGCCCACTATTATAATCTAAATTGGAAAAATGCCCACCATTCTCTAACTTTTATAAAATATAGACAGTCTACCAAAAATACCCCTGATATTTTTATATCCACACCTAACCAGACTCATTCGTTCTTATTTTTTATTTCTTCTTCTTACCTGTTCTTTCTTTTTCTCTCAGTGCCTTCCTCTTTGTTGGTTTGAAAGAAGAAGAAATCTCATTGGAGAAGAGTTTCGTGTGGCATTATTACTGTTTTGCTGTTGTTTTTTAAAGAAGGAGAAGCAGACAACTCACCTAAATGGTAAGATCTATTTGTTATAGTAGTGAATATTTATTAAATCTGACTAAAAAAGTAGGAAAACCATGTTATGTTAGATGATGGTATGCAATACAATGAAAGATATAGGTACCTGCAGTATAGCCGGGGGCCCTGCATTATGGACCGGCCAAATGGCAGGTCGGACCTGCAATTTGGCAGGTCCAATGCCATAAAACTTAGACCAGCCAAATGCCAGGTTCGACCTGCAAAATGGCAGGTCCAATGCCATAAGACTTGGACCGGCCAAATGGCAGGTCCGACCTGCCAAATGACAGGTCTAATGCCATTAAGCTTGGATTGGCCATTGGACCTGCATTATGGACCGGCCAAATGGCGGTCAAACCTGCAATTTGGCAGGTCCAATGCCATAAGACTTAGACCGGCCAAATGGCAGGTTCGACCTGCAAAATGGCAGGTCCAATGCCATATGACTTAGACCGGCCAAATGGCAGGTCCGACCTACCAAATGGCAGGTCTAATGCCATTAAGCTTGGACCGCCATTGGACTTGCAAACTCGCAGGTTCGACCTGCAAAATGAAAGACATATAATATTCGGTGATTTGATTTAGTGATTTTGTGTATTTGTAGGTCCATAATGGAGGAAAATACCATAATTGTTATTCGATTTGAGGGAAGGTTCGAGGTTGATGGTGAAGGAAATTGGGGGTATTTTGGTGGGAGGACGAAAGCAAAGTTAATCCAAACGAAGTGTACATATGATGAATTATTACAAATTGCATATGATGCGACAAACATAAACCCCAATGAGTTTCGTATCATAATAAAGTTTATAGTTCGCTCTAGTTACAAGTTGGATCCAATTGAGATTGAAGACGATGAAGATGTTCAGTGTTTTTTCAAAGAGTATTTTCGTGTACAAAGTAATGCATCACCATTATTTATCAGATTGAAAAGAAGATATGCCGAGAGTTGGAGAACAAGGTAATGCGTTTGCGATTCCATTTTCCTCTCGGAGTGGGAGCAATAGACTTTCTTCTTCAAGACATAAAGTGGTTGTTAATAGAAGTGGAATTAGAGGCAATGAAGCAGATGAAATCCCTCAAAATGAAGGTGAGGAAAATAATGTAGCGGACTGGTCTGCAATAAATTTCCATGATGGGGCAGAAGAACCTACAATAGATGATTATGACAAACTATATAATATTCCCGAACTCGATGTAGAATACAACAATGATACATATGGAGAACGGCATGAATATGAGGATGAAGATATTAGAATTTGGATGAGGACGAAAGGTATAAAGGGAGGAGATGGTAACGAATTAAATGCTATGTTACCTGTTCATGTGACAAATGCTGACATTCCTTTTGTACCAATGGTTGATTCTCCTATTGCACCTATTTCGAATAATAATAGGGGTAGACATCATCCTGTTCGCAATGAAAGTGAGTCACAACCAAGTGAAGCCCAAATTTATCAATCTATTAATCGTCCTTCAACTTCTTCAAATGAACCAAGTTCAAGTAACCATCAATCGATATATTCAAATGATGAAATATCGGTTGGACAAATATATTCAAACAAGAAGGAGTTGCAACAGAAGTTGGCTGCGTATGCATTGAAGACAAATTTTGAGTTCAAGGTGAAGAAATCTTGTTCGCGAAGGTTCGAGGCGGGTATGCTTGATAATTGTAAATGGCGGTTACGTGCAACTAGGATCCCAAACGTAGAGTTCTGGGCAATTAAGGTATTCATTAAGAAACACATATGCTCGCAGCTCGAACAATGTCATCCACAACATCGCCAAGCAAGCAGTAAATATATTGGAAATCATATACAATCGAAGTACCATGAAATTGGACGTCAGTATAGACCAAAAGATATTGTTTCTGACATTGAGAATGAGTTAGGTATCCAAATAACGTACGATAAGGCATGGAGGGCAAGAGAAAGTGCACTTCACAAGATCGGGTACCCCGGGAGTCATATCAAATATTGCCGTGTGTGTTACATGTTGGGGATGAAGAATCCGCACTATTACTGTATTGCAAATGATGAAGATAATCGTTTTTTATATTTTTTCATGGCTTTAGGGCAAAGCATTGTCGGATTCAATAATGTTAGGCCAGTTGTAGCTATAGATGGGACCCATTTAAAAGGAAAATATATTGGCACGTTAATTATCGCATCCTGTTTAGATGGTAATGAGCAAATATACCCACTGGCTTTTGGCATTGCAGATACAGAAAGTGAAGCATCCTACACTTGGTTTCTTCAGCAGTTTAAGGAGGCATACGGTGAAATTCATGACCTTGTATTCATTACCGATAGGGATCAAGAAAGCAATTGCACGCTTTATCCCACGCCATCATGGAATTGTATGTATCATCTCAGTTGCTACGTGAAACTGCATTTTGGAAAAAATAAGCATGTGCATATGGCTTTTTATCAAGCAGCGAAAGCTTATTTAAAAGTTGATTTCGATACACATACGAGGCTAGAGGCTATTACATGACAAGATAGATATGTCATGGAAGCTAACCCAGAAAGTGGGCGAGCTTTTTCCGTGCAATCGATACAATATTATGACAACCAATATAGCAGAGTGTATGAATGCTGTAATGAGAGATGCTAGGGCATTGCCCCTTATACTTCTGCTTGAGGCCATACGGAGGTTGATGCAGGGATGGTTTTATGATCGACGGATTGTCGGAAGCGATTCGACACCACACCCATGGCTAGAAAAACTTTTAACTAAGACATTGACGAGTGTCGTAGATTCACGGTAACACCATCGAGCATGTATGAATTTCAAGTCAGGTACATTTGAGTTATTAACGGTTAACTTGGAAGAAAAACATGTTCGGTGTCGTAGCTTCAATTAGATCAATATCCATGTATACATGCAATCATGGGCGGTCAATTTCGTAATTTATCTCCTTACCTATATTGTAATACTTTTGTTTCATCATGGAGAGCATGTTATGAAGCAACTATTTACCCGCTGATGATAGACGTATGGGAAAGCACCACCGCATATAATCGACAAGGCCTAAATCCTCCACTAGTTCGCGATCCTGGGACCTAACTAAAAGAATTTTATCTAGAGGAGAAGAACGGTCATCACGTAAATGCAGTAGATGTGGAGTAATTGGTCACAATCGGCAAACATGCACTCGTAATGTTCCATTGTGATACGTGTATCGCTTTCTGATTTTGTATGGAATTGGTGAGAATGTAGTTCATTTATATGGAATTTGTGAGAATGCAGTTTTTTATATGAAATTTGTGAGAATGCAGTTTTATTTATTAAGAAATTGGTGGTAATTGCAGTTTTTTTTCTTATTGTGTATTTGTGAGAATGCAGTTTTTTTTTAATAAATAAGTAATTTGTGATAAATCCAAATTTTTTTATAAAGATTTGACCAAGAAACTAGTCCTCCCTACCTTCAGTCCAAATCCCGGAAGCATTAATTTTAACGAGAACTACATATGCGGCCCTCCCTGCCATTATGCAGGTCCTCATTACAAAAAACTGATAGTGGCATAGGCCCTGCATAATGGCAGGTCCTCCCTGCTGGTATGCAGGTCCATTGATACTTGCTTATTTTTTATCAAGTTACAAAGGCCCTGCATGATGGCAGGTCCTCCCGGCCAGTATGCAGGTCCTTTGATTCTTGCTTATTTTTTATCAATTTACAAAGGCCCTGCATGATGGCAGGTCCTCCCGGCCAATATGCAGGTCCTTTGATACTTGGTCATTTTTTGATCAAGTTACAGCCGCAGATGCAGGACGACCGCCAAGATGCGTCCTTTGATGCTTGCTCATTTTTTATCAAGTTACAAAGGCCCTGCATGATGGCAGGTCCTCCCGGCCAATATGCAGGTCTTTTGATTCTTGCTCATTTTTGGTCAAGTTACAAAGGCTAAGCATGCGGACACTGCCATGCAGTCCTTTGATACTTGCTCATTTTTGATTGTTAAAAGGCCGCATGATGGCGGGGGACCCGCGTGTCCTTTGATTCTTACTCATTTTTGGTCAAGTTACAAAGGCTATACAGGATTGCAGGGACGACCTGCCAGTATGCAGGTGCTTTGATTCTTGCTCATTTTTTATCAAGTTAAAAAGGCCCTGCAGGATGGCGGACGCACTCGCAAGATGCGTGTCCTTTGATACTTGCTCATTTTTGATCAAGTTACAGGGCGCATGATGCGGGTCCTCCCGGCCAATATGCAGGTCCTTTGATTCTTACTCATTTTTTGTCAAGTTACAAAGGTTATGTGATTGGACGACCTTCCAAAGATGCAGTGCTTTGATTCTTGCTCATTTTTTATCAAGTTAAAAAGGCCCTGCAGGATGGCAGGGACGACCTGCCAGTATGCAGGTCCTTTGATACTTGCTCATTTTTTATCAAGTAAAAAAGGCCCTGCATAATGGCAAGTCCTTTGTTAATTGATCACTTTTGTGATTCGGACCTACAGAAGGTTAGGGAGGATCGGCCATTATGTAGGTCTTACCACTATGTAGTAGAAATGGTATTTTGGACCGGCAAAATGGCAGGTCCGACCTGCAGAATGGCAGGTCCTCAATATAAATTATAATGAATTTAACCAATTTTTAAATGCATTTTTTATATTGAATAAATTGAATTAAATTCATTAAATTTAAATGTCATTACATAGAATAAAAAAATGTACATCATCTATCATGAAATATGTCTACAGCTAATTTCTCCCTAAAAAAAATGGCATTTGTATTGTAGAAATCGAATTGTCGTTTGGCGACCATGTACTCTATGTACTTTATTATGTATATTCCACAATCACCCCTGCACATATAAAATTCAGTCAATTAGGGTTACATAAAATAAAATCGCTATAGTCAATTAAGTTATTAGTTAAAAGCAACTTACGAAACTTTCTGTTGAGGAACGTTTGTGGCCAACTCGCGTTTGATGTCGAATGGTTCCAGATTACTATTCCCTTCCACCTTTAGTTCCGGATAAAGGTCATAGTACCCATGGACCATAAGGAGGTATGGAAATAGTATCGACAAACACTTGGCATTTCTGCACTGGAACTCATCTTGACTCATTGCATTGTTGGGGTCGTATAGTGTAATGGTCCGGTTCCGGATGTCAACCTTAGCCGCCAACCAATGTTTGTTGTTGTTGTTTACCGGTACATATACCTACAGTAAAATAATATCCCATTACACTTAATTTACAATAAGAATTACTTTAAATAAATGAATTAGGGTTCGATAAATACTCACATAATCAACTTCAAGCCAAGACTTTGATCCGATAGGGAGCGTGCCTAACGCATACATGTCAAATGGAGAATCTTTCATCTCCTTCTCCCAATCTGCAGTGTCAGATAGCTCATCCTCCTCTCCATGTTCAGACTGCTCCTTTAGATATTTTGTATATCGTGCATGAATTGAACTCTGTCGATCATATAGGGGTAAGTAGCATAAACTTAACATAGCACAAGTAATTGATGTCACATTTCCTTACCCAGAACATGCAGTCAGTGACAATAGCTCGTTGATCATACACTTGAGGAGAATTTATGCTCCTCCTCCTGATGTAGTACAGTGCAGCATCCACTTCCTGAAAAATAAATTAGACAGCATGTTAGAGTTACTCATAAAAAAATATGAATGAATAGAAACTAAATAACAATTGAATACGTACAAGATCACCTAACCATGCTCCACTTGCTAAAATTGCTTCAAACGAACTCTTCTCTATCGCATCATAGTCCCCTGGATGTACCGTGGTAGATGGGTCGTCAATGAAGGCGGACAATGCGGCTCTCTCTGTAGGATCTATAGGAGTGAATGGATCCCAAACTGGTACGGCGGGCTCAGTGGACTCAGCGGACAATGGCTATCATATAATCACTTAGTTAGTAACGTACTAAAAAAGTAATCTACATAATGTAAATACTAAATTTAAATGAGTAATATAAATTACTGTAAATGAATGATTTACGAGTTGAACGAGAGAGGATAAATTTTGAATTTCATTTTATTGTCGAATTTCCTCTCATCTCATCCAAATGCTAACCAACTCATCACAAGATCTTCTCAATTGCATCTCTAATCTCAAGTGTGATGGAATTCTTGAGATGCATCCTTTCTACCCTCAAAAGTAATTGGGAAGCAATAGGTCGATTGGGATTGGGAGGCCTCAACTCTAACATCGGTGGACCATAATATTTTCTCACTAGGTCTGCCCAAAAGGTCCTCATATATGTTTCAAGTTCCTTTTAGTTGGGCCGTTCATTTTTATCAGATATCTAAACTAATAATATAAAATAAACAAAGTTAGTATACATATAATTAAATATTGCAATGCTTAATAAACAAAGTTATGGTAAATGGAAGACTTACGTCCTTTCGATCGAATAAGTGGCCAATTTGTATTGGAGAATGGATGGGCACGACCACGCTAATTCTTGGTATCCAAGAGGACCCATGATATTTGCCACGGTCCAATTGGCGGCAGTGGGAATGGTTTCAAAACCCCATATCTGATACACGATTAACAAAGTCGATAACTGCGGAAATCCACATGTTAAAGACATTTAATTAATAAACTATTTGAATACGATACATACCGCAAAGGGAAATCACGTATTTTATTTTCCCTCCTTAATCAAATCGATCAAAGATGAGATGGTCGCATCGTAGGATAAATTACCCCATGGATATCTACTGCATAAATCGTCATTTTGTATAATATTGAAGTTGTCATTCCTCACCAACCTTTTCTTGTCCCCGCCAAGTAGCACCGTCTCTAAAAAGTAGAACATACAACACTTGACATTATCGGCAACTTCATTCTCATCGAAATCCAAGTCCTCAAAGGCCTTATCAATTCGCCAGGTCATTGGTCCACGTTTGCCAAAGAATTTGGTCCACAAGTCGTAAGGGAGATGTTCCAATTCCGAGTCACGGGGGAATTTACCACAGTTCAATCTTGTTATCATTGCGAAACATTTCCTATCAAACCTCGCCCCGGTGCCGTTGAACTCAAACTCCATCACATTTTTGTCTTCACATTCAACTTGGTGCAATAGGAGATGATGAATGAATCCACCACAAAAATGAACGGTCTTGATTTAAAAAAACTTCCCAATCCATGAAGCTAGCAAATTGTTCATGCCTTTGCTTAGCTTATTCTTTATAACATCAATTGCACGATCGAGATTGGAGTTACTTGTCAAGTGTGCATGATACTTTTTATCATCTGGGACAAGACGATTCACAACCTGAAATCATGGTGAAAATATTTGATTTAGAAACATGCTAAATAGGTTAAAGCATCAAACCAAAATCAAAGAAATTGAAAGAACACATTACTATATGGTCCTCTTGCTTTGGCGGCCGCCGCTTTGCGTGTCCCCATATAAATTGCTCGCTTCCTTGCCCAAAGTCCCACCGACATACCGCAGGAAACGATAAGTATGATATACTTTAGGACCTGCAAAATGGCAGGTCCGACCGGCAGGTTTGCATGGCTATTGTAATAAAATGCAAAGACCTGCAAAACGGCAGGTCGGACCTGCGAGATTGCAGAGAAACTGATAAGTTTGATATTCTTTAGGACTCAGAATAAAGCGTCCGACCGCCAACTAGCAGGCCGACCTCTTTGCAGTCCAAATTTTCGAAGCAAACAATCTATCTTGGCCCCGCACCGCAGTCCACCGCGTAAGGCGGACTATTGTGGTGCAAAGACCGCCAGGCGCGTACCGAATTGCGGCGCCAAGATATCATTGTTTGCATTCGAATTGACTGCAGCGAAGTTCGCCCCGGCCGCTTAGCGTGTCCGTGTGGGATAAACTATATAGGCTAGGACCGCCATTTCGGCCTGACCGCCATTCGGCCGATCCTTTTCTATTCCATAATATTAACACGCACCGCCAACTAGCAGGTCCACCGCCTTTCAGTCCAAATTTTGAGTGCAAACAATCCTATCTTGGCCCCGCATCTCACGTGTCCGACCCGCGGGTTGGCGGATGATAAAATGCAAAGACGCCAAAGCAGGCCGACCGTGATTGCGGCCAAGATATCATTTTGATTCGAATTTAGACCGCAGGAGGCGTCGGCCCCGCTATTTGGCGTGCCGTGTTCGATAAACTATATAGGCTAGACCGCCATTTAGCCTGACCGCCATTGGCCCTTTTCTATTCCATAATACTTAACACAGACCTGCCAACTAGCAGGTCCGACCGGCCTTTTTGCAGATCCAAATTTTTGAGTGCAAATAATCCTATCTTGGCCCTGCAATTTCGCAGTCGACCCGGCCGCTTTAGGGATTTAAATTTTTGTAGTCTCCCAAAAAAGAGAATGCCAGTCTACAATCTACATACATATTTTTAGACTACGCCGCATGGCGTGTCCCCTGTTTAATGGAGTCCCAATCACGCAGGATTCAACTTCAGATCTATGCAATCTCGCTAGGAGTTTGAAAGCCATACCACTACGGCTTCACCCTCCGAAGAACGCAGGAATTTCTCAGAACTAATTTGACATAGGTTCCCCTATTCATTCCTAAACCCAATTTTCACAAAATTCAAATGAAAAATCAAATTTTATTTTAAAAATATGTAGGGCATAAGAAAACTAACCGGTTGAGATTGTTCAGCAATGTTGGTGGTCAAATCGGTTGCCCTCGACGCACGCCTTTTTTCTCTACTGGTAGTAAAATGGGGTTTCGTGAACTACCCTCTTCATGCTTGCCTCCTTAGCAGCTTTTGTCTAGTTTTTGTTTTGGTTTGTGGTGGATTGTTTAGATGAAACCTGCTTTTCACTTGCTTTCACCAGCCTTTCATTAGCCATGTTGTTGTTGTTTCAGTCGACGGAGAAGACGATCGGAATCGTAAAAATTCACAAGCTCAGGTACACAGAGAGTCACGGGACAGAGATAAGGGAAGGGTAGAATGGGAAGTCTGTCTATGTTTTACAAAAATTAAGAGGCGGTGGGCATTTTTCCAATTTAGATTATAATAGTGGGCATTTTCGTCAATTACCCATATATAAATTGCAAGGTTACCTTACAAGTCTAGATAATAATATGCCTTGAAAGCTTTACAAAACAATTTCCTCAATTTAAAAGAATATTTAAGCAATTGAATTTCTACTACAAACAAATATAAAAAAAATAAACAGTATGGCATTGTCCTTAAAAATTAATAAGATTCTATGTTTTTGCCCCTATCACATTGTAGCCTTAATTGATCAAATAAACACCCAAAAAAGTCATGACCAGATTTCTTAGCATATAAAAACATCTAATCAACTCAAAAGTCATAACTTTATCAACCTACTATAGTAAACTTATAGAACAAAAAAAGTTATGGCAAGAACCAGCGAGTCATGACTAGATTTGTTAGCATATAAAAAGTCCAATCAACTCAAAAGTCATAACTTTATCAACCTGTTATAGTAAACTTACAAAACAAAAAAAGTTATGGAAAGAACTAGCGAGGAATCTCAACAAATGGAGAACAAAGCAGCAGATGTGCCAGCAACTCCTAGAAAGGCTTTCCCAATAGATCTAACACATTCCTCTTGACCACAAAACTCACTAGCTGTTTTGTAAAAAGAGCAGGACATTGGTATCCTCCATTTCAAGCTTACACGATCATGCAAATAGAATATTGGAGGTGGGGAGGCAAGTTTTTAGCAAATTGGCATGGTTAGGTGGTGGCCGGTGTGGGTAGGGGTTGAGAGAGGCACACATCGGCATGGAACAAGTGTATGTTTATGCTTGTCAAAAAAAATTTCAGCAACACAAAAATAAATCTCAGCAATACTTTAATTGCAAACGGCTTGAAATGGGAGAGCACATATGAGAATGGGAGATTGACATCAATGAGACTTGATAGAGAAAAAAGAAAGGGAAAGAATAAGAACTGAAGAAGAATAAAGGATCAAATAAAAAAATTATATTAAACTATAAATAATATATATTAAATTATAAATAATATTTTTTTTAGGCCCTGAGTAGTAAATTAATTTGTACATGTTATAACGGTAAACATATTCAATCAATATGTGTATGTGACATATATAATAGGACAATTTTGAATCAATATTCCCTATGTGTATGTGACATACACATATATATAATTGTGACTTATTTGTGATATATTTGTATATCATATACACACATTTGTATATAATTATGGTAACAATATGTGTTTGTGATATATAAAATAGGATAATACTATGTATGTCACATATACATATTTGTATATAATTGTGACATATTTGCAACAATATGTATTTGTGATATATAACATAAGATAACATTATGTATCTGACATACACATTTGTAATTGTGATATATTTGTGACATATTTGCATGCCACATTCACATATTTGTATATAATTATAATATATTTATAACAATATGTGTATATGACATACACATATTAATTCAATTAATGTATACTGATAATAATTGGGGGTTTGTGTGTATGCTCCTTAATATTTTTATTTTATTTTTTGTAAATTTTTTAAAATAAGTTTTTAATGTTTTCACTTTATAATAATAATTATTTTTTAATTTTTTATTATATTAATTAGAGTATTCTAAAATTTATAATATAAATATTATGTGATTATAATTAATTATAAATATTTAATTTAAACGGATCAATTTTTGGTTAAATAATTTGATTTGAAAATTATTCATTTAATAATCATGTCAAACGAGTCAATTTCGAATTTAGCAAGTTGACTCAATGACACATTTAATTAGTCGTGTTGAACGGGTTATTTTTATATCAACCTGTTTATGACCCATTTAATAATCATGTTAAATGGATTGACCCAAAAATAACTCGTTTAATAATCGTGTTAAACGAGTCAACCCGTTTTTTTATCCGAACTTGTTTGTATTAAACCTAAATCCACTAATTTCGTATCATGTTATGTTTTTGTCTAGTCATTACATCTGCATACATACTATACTCTTTATTATTAGGTGCCTAGAAAGCGTAGTAATTGCATTTGCTTTGATCAAAGCTAAAGTAAAATAGAATGATTTGTTGTAGACTCTAAAATTCTTATACTTACTTTTCTTCCACAATAGCATCTTCTATTTTTTAATTCGATTATACTTTTATTTACCTCACTACTTGCACTAAATGATAAGGTTGGCAACGGGGCCGGGGTAACCCTCCTCGTTCCCCGCCTCATTGGAAAATAGATCACTCCATCCCCGTCTTATTCCCTGCCTATGGGAAGACGGGGCAGAGTCGGGGATTCCCTGATTGGAGCTGGGGATCTCTAATCCCCACCCATTACCCTGTTACATTTATTAAAAAAAAATTAAAAAAAAAACACCAAAAACCATTCTTGATTCATACAAAAACCACCAAAAGCAAATAAACACTCCTTTAAGCCAAAATCTGAAATAGGTCCAAAAGGTTTAAACCCATTGAAATGAAAAATACAGAATCGGAAGCCAAACATCACAACGAAATTATGAATTATATATGAAGCTAGCTATGGCTAGCAAATTGCATTCATATATTTTATATACAAAATTTAAAAAAAAAAAAAAAAAAGAACACATAAATAAAAATAATAATCAAGTTAACAGATTTGAAACCATCAAATTCACAGATTTGGGAGTTAACCAATTTTGAACGAATTCTCTTGTCCATTTTCACATACCACCAAGTTCTCTAACTGGTACAACATTTCTTCACATATCTGAAACTACCAGGTGAAAGGGTCAGAGGATGCATGTGGATCGAGCTTGAGCAAGAGGTAGCCATATAATCTGGTGAGTGAAAGCTGATATGAGACCAAAAGATAAAAGGATGCATGTGGGAGCAAAAGGGTGCCATCTAGATCTGGTGAATGAAAGCCCAAGGCGGGTGATGAAGATAGCGATGACTTTCGGGTGAGAATGAAAGAGCGATAGAGTGAGGAGAACGGGTGAGAATGAAAGAGTTAGAGCTGGGTTAGGTTATTTAGTAAAATAAAGAATGTAAAAATTTTAAAAGATTTAAAATATATAATATATTTTAACATATAGATATAAAATATATTTTATTATATATTTAAACAGGGCGGGGATAATATTCCCAATCCCGCTCAGGGCAAAATCCTTTTATCCCAGTCCCATCCCGTTAACCTAAATACTCAGGGAATGGTCGGGTATAATTGCCGGCCCTACTAAATGATGCCATTTCTCAATAATTTTTTCTTCTTTGAATACTATCTCTTAGAAAAATTAGCAGGGTATAGAATTGGAGAAGGGAAATAGAGTGCCAGTATAAAATATATGTGCAACACCTTTTTAAATGATTTTAACGGGGAAAACAAAAAATAAAGGGCGGAATTATAATTTACTATTTATTTCTGTACACTAACCAAACAGCACCAACAGCCATGTCAGATCCAAAAGGCTAAAATTATCAATTTACCACGTCAACTAGAATGGCAAGGGTTAAATAACAGCGGTTGTTAAAAAAATAAATGAAGTGATAATGTGATATAAATCAAAATGATAAAATTATTCATAAAAAAATGATAAAATTATTCATAAAAAAATGATAAAATTAACTTAAAATTATCCCCAATGTGAGGGTACCCGTTGGAAAGAACCCTTATAACAAAGCCGTCTTTGAACTTCCTCGCCCTTGATTGAAACCCGGAGCCGAAGCTAGCCAACGCTGACATTTCTTTTCCACTTTCAAAGCCAAAGTCTTCCATTGGAAATTTCCATTCTAGTCCTCTGCTCTGGACTGGTCTGTTCTGGCTTTTCGAAGTCCGTCAACTATGCAATCCTGGTCGTTGATCTCAAGGACTTTCACCGTTTCAAGCGATCTGATGCTCATCTTTCACATTTCTTCGCTACCCATTTCGTTGTTTTCCCTTTAGTATAAGATTTCAACGTAGACGCTGTTTCTCTTCCAGCTTTTGCTATGTGGTTTCTGCGATTTCTGGCTCTATAAAAAGCTTGGTTTTTTATTTTTTTGGTATCAAATTTGAATTTCGTGTGGCGGCAGGAAGCTTGAGTGGGCTTCAACGAACAAATTTTGATGCATCAATCTCAGTGTGTAGATTGCTATAGAGGTTTTTGATCCTTACCCTTTTACTCATTTAAGTCTGTTTTCAAATGGGTCGTTGCAGTTTCTGGTGATTTATAACTTCGTTTTAATATCAAGTTTTCTTTTTTATTCAATGGGAACTTGTGGGGTTCTTTCTTTTGAACTCTCTGAAGCTATGGTTTCTGTAATTGTCATGTGAAAGGTGTTTGGCGCTTTGTATTTGTTAATTGCTATGGCTACAATTAAGAAACCCCGTCTAAAAGATGTGGCTGCACTTCGCCGTTTTCTTTCAGTAGTATCAATCACGTTGTTAGGAGTTCTGTTGTTGATTTTTCTCATTGGAACAAATTCGAGTTCGAAATCTTCATATGAATTAGATGTGGATGTTACTTATAATGCTTCACGTTTTGGAGAAAAACTCAACCTCCCCAAGCAAAATACATTGTCCATTGAATTGGAAAAGAGAAACCAAATGCTCCCTAGAAATATAGATCTATATCCAAGGTTAGCAAAGGATCACACAATCATAGTTCTATATGTACACAACCGACCCCAATATCTGAAAGCAGTTGTTGAGAGCCTATCCCGGGTTGTTGGAATAAGTGAAACTCTATTAATAGTTAGCCATGATGGGTACTTCGAAGAAATGAACAAGATTATCGAAAATATCAGATTTTGCCAAGTGAAACAGATATTTGCTCCTTATTCTCCTCATATATTTCAAGATAGCTTTCCAGGAGTCTCACCGAGAGACTGCAAGGATAAGGAAGATGCAACAGAAAATCATTGTAAAGGGACTCCTGATCAGTATGGAAACCATAGGTCGCCAAAGATTGTGTCACTCAAGCATCATTGGTGGTGGATGATGAACACTGTTTGGGATGGATTGAAAGAGACATGGGGACACTCGGATCATATTCTTTTCATAGAGGAAGATCACTTTATTTATCCTAATGCATACCGTAACATACAGATGCTTACAGCATTGAAGCCTCGAAAGTGCCCGGATTGCTATGCTGCAAATTTAGCACCTTGTGACGTGAATTCAAGAGGTGAAGGTTGGGATAGTTTGATTGCAGAGAGGATGGGAAATGTGGGTTATGCTTTTAATCGGACCGTTTGGAGGAAAATCCATAAAAAGGCAACAGAGTTTTGTTTCTTTGATGATTATAATTGGGATATAACAATGTGGGCAACAGTATATCCCTCTTTTGGTGGTCCTGTTTACTCATTAAGAGGGCCTAGAACAAGTGCAGTTCACTTTGGGAAGTGTGGTTTACATCAGGGCCAGGGGGAGAAAAATGCTTGCATTGACAATGGCGTAGTAAATTTTGAAGTGGATAACATAGATAAGGTTGCCAACATCAAACCAGAATGGGATGTGCGAATCTTTGAGCATCAACCAGGGTATAAAGCTGGGTTCAAGGGATGGGGAGGCTGGGGAGATGAGAGGGACCGCCAGTTATGCTTGAATTTTGCTCGCATGTATCACCTTGAAGACACTGCTTCTTTGTGAAGAGTTGCATTTTTGGTATTTTATATCTACAGCTGTTGTAACTGGTGAGATATAGATTAGTTTTGCTGAGTACTTCAAGGATAACATATATTGCCAGCTATTTGCTTGTAAGTTTTAAAAGTTATATATAATTTTTCTTCTCAGAAATTGTTCCAATAGAATTCACATTTTTCTTTTTGTGAATCCTTTCTTATTTGATATTCTTATGCACCTTTTTAGTCACTGTGAGGACAGCCTTCTGGTAACCATGTGAGATAAGACGATTCTGCTGATAGATTATAACGCTCTTATCTTTGTACTGAATTGTTTGTGCTTATGTCTGTGTAGTATGAGCACCACTGTGCATGCATTCGTAACTCTGTTACTTTATTCTGGGAATTAGATGCATCTGACTGTTTGCCAACGGAGGTGGGAAATTAGTTATCTCTTTTCAAGCTTTGCTTATTTATCAGATGTTATGGTTGTGTTAAATGGTAACTTGCCCGGGCCTCCACACGTCAGTGACTTTAGAGAATACTGCATGTTCAAATAATGTATGAGCATAAGATTAACAGTTCTGTTTCTACTTTCTAATGTTGAATATTCTTTCAATGAGCTGCATAACGGAACTTCTTTGAATGACAAATAATCTCTACATTTTCTTAACTAAGCAAATTCACATCAATCAATTACAGAAGCTTACTTGTTTAATGCTTGTTTGGAAGTTTTGGAGAGCTTGTGAAAGACCGAACTGTGATGACAACCAGACCTGTCGGTTTAGTAAATCTTTGATGTGGAGTTCTTTCTGTCTTGGTGAGCTTGGTTGATGGAACTATCTTCTTTCTGCTTTATCTTCATTGTTAATTTTTGCAAGGGAAGGTTAAAGCAATAAACAGTTGATGTGCTAAGCCCCTACCTTCCTACCTACCCCTTTGTTTTGGTCTGAATATCGCAGTGCTGGTTGGTTTAGTTCTCTTTTTCTTATTAATAGACTTTAGCACTTATTTCTCAGCCATTTTCAAGGAAATCAAAGTGGCTCCAAAGTTCCAGTATCACCGTTCCACAACCGGACCAAAGTGTCCACTACACAAAAAGAATTTGCTTCTATTTTTCTGTATAATCACTTGAAAAATGAAATTATTGTCTTGCTCCATAGCCATCACCTCTGCTAGGTTGAGTTGTCTTGTGCTTTCAGTACCTTAATTACTTTCTGGCCTTGTTGTACTCATTGATACTTCTCTTTTGTTTTGGTACTCATTGACTCACGTTGATAGTGAAATTGAACACTCGCATGTCATTGCCATTTTGTTTTTGTTACACTGGTTGCTACTCTATTTGTGTCTTTCTCAGAGTGACTTGCATGTAATGCACCAAACAGCAACTACATGTGGATGAGAGGGCATGGAATCTTCAAAGTAAGATCATGGATCACATTGTTAGGCATCTAGTATTGGCCACTTTCTAAGGCAAAGCTAAGCCCTAAAACCAACCCCATGCATAGGCTTTGCTTATTTAAGGTATTTTGGTTTTTGTATTTTATGTGTTGATTGAACCCCATGCTCTCCCACTTTTCATTGGGCGTCACTTTTGTACTTTCGGCCACTATAAGTGGATCCATAACCCAATTGTCTAGGCACATCTTGTGTGATTCACATGTTTGGTACCTGAAATATGGGTTTTTTACACAGATAACCCAAATTTATTTGGTTTTTTAAAAATATTATACTTTAAGAAAATATACAAAAATAGCCCAAAAATCAAAATTTGTCATTTAAAATTACTTTTTTACCCTACTTTTAATTTTTGTTTTCCTTGGTTTTTTGCTCCCGCTCCCGGTTTTTTTGCTTCTTTTGTTTATTCTCCATTTTATTTTTTGATAAAATTTTCTTCTCCATCTTCGCCTTCTTCTAGTTCACGGGTATCCATTGTAGATCCAGAACATCGCTTTCATATTATTCCGCCATTCTCTTCATCGCCTTCCTCTGCTTCTTCTCTTCATTTCTCCCCCGCTCTCGCTTTATTATTATTTATTATTTTTCTATAATTTTTCTATAGTTTTTCTATGTTTTTCTATGGTTTTTCTATAGTTTTTCTATGGTTTTCCATAGTTGTTCGATCGTGGTGAAGAGTGCACCTCGCGGCGGTAGCCCGAGGCTCTGACTTGAAAAGTTAGACGACGTTGTTGGAGTTGGAATTTAGGCCATGTCAGGCACCTGACATGGCGCCTGTTATTGTCGAATCTCTAGATAAAACCATTTAGTTACAATATTTTTTTAAAAAAAAAAAACAGATTTAAAACACAATGGAAAGAACTATAACCCATTTACACATTCGTATAAAACCATACAAAAAATCTAAAACATTATAAGAAACTGTATAAAACCATAGAAAAATCATAGATAAACAATTGAAAACCATAGAAAACATTATTAAATCGTGAAAATATAGAAAACCATAGAAAAATCATAGAGAAGTTATAGAAAACTATAGAAGACATAGAGCACCTAAAAAAAACCTATATAAAAACGTAGAAACCATAGAAACTATAAAAAAAAATAGAAAACTATATAAAATTAAAGAACCATAGAGAAACCATAGAAAATCATATAAAACCATAGCAAGTTATGTAAGCCCAAAATACACACGAACACAGCAGCCCAAACGTCTGCAAATTCACACCGACGATGCAGCACTCACGGACAACGCCACTACTATGAACGACGACAACGACATCGATGACCGATCAATTTGCACTCTCAAATGCAACAACGATAACAAATGCTCAAACCCATCGATGACCCCATAGACGATGAACGAATCCGTAAATGCTAACCCCCATGCAAAACCCAAACGCCATTCTAATAGATCTGGCGACTTGACAACCACCATTAATGACTGTGAACTCAAACGCCTAAAATGAATCACAGTGCAAGACCAACAGATCCTTAAAGACTCTAACTTTTAACATCAAATCACGTGTTTCCCATCACGTTGGTATTTTTAGACATCATCAAGCTCCTCTTAGCTTTTCGACCAATAAACATGTCAAATAGTTCTCCTATGTTACAGTCGCCAAATCCTTCTCTCGAATCATAATTCTTTCCAACTTATCAAAAAGGTGTCTGTGATAACTTTTAACTACTGTTTTGGAGTCTCTGAACTTCCCATCATTTGATACAGCATAATTTTCTAGTTGTTCTATGTATTCTATGATTTTCTATAACTTCTCTATGATTTTTCTATGATTTTCTATGTTTTCATGATTTAATGACTGTTTTCTATGGTTTTTCTATGGTAATCTATGATTTTTCTATGGGTTTATACAGTTTCTTATAATGTTTTAGATTTTTTGTATAGTTTTATACGACTGTGTAAATAGGTTATGGTTGTTTCCATTGTGTTTTAAATCTATTTTTTTTTTTTTAAAAAAAATATTGTAGCTAAATGGTTTCATCTAGAGCTTCGACAATAACATGCGCCATGTTAGGTGCCTGACATGGCCTAAATTCCAACTCCAACAAGGTCGTCTAACTTTTCAAGTTCGAGAGCCTCAGGCTCTACCTCAGGCCCATAGACAGGCGCCTGAGGTGCACTTCTCTTCACCACGATCGAACAACTATGGAAAAATCATAGAAAAACTATAGAAAAACCATAGAAAAACCATAGAAAAATCATAGACGAATTATAGAAAAATAATCAAATAGCAGAACGGAAGCAGAGGAAGACAATGAGAAGAGAAAAGAAAAAAAGTAGAGGAAGACGATGAAAAGAGAATGATAGTAATAATATGAAGACAATGTTACAGATCTACAATGGATACCCATGGTGAACTAGAAGGAGACGGAGATGAAGAAGAAAATTTTATCAAAAAATAAAGATGGAGAATAAACAAAACGAGAAGCAAAAAAAAACCAAGAACGGGGAGCAAAAAAAAACCAAGAACTGGGAAGAAAAAAAATTAAAAGTAGGGTAAAAAAGTAATTTTAAATGACAAATTTTGACTTTTGGGCTATTTTTGTATATCTTATTAAAGTATGATATTTTTTAAAAAACCAAATAAATTTGGGTTATCTGTGTAAAAAACCCCTGAAATATCTGCTTCTCTAATATTTGTAATTTTCTTATGCTTAAATATGTATTTGTTCTCATATAATTAACCCTTAAAAGGGTTGGGTATTTTATACACTTTTAATATACATAATTATTCTTTTTGTGTACAAAATACTTAATATGCAAAGTTCACCTTCATTTTTTTCCAACCTCAATAGTCAATATGGGAGTTAGGTGTGGTATTGGGCTCAATGCCAACCCCGAAACAGAGTCAGGGATGTTGCAACGTCACGTGCGCTTGTGATGCGTGGTTGCCATCCATATGGCTCTATTGGGCCGTGATTGTGACGCGTGGATATGTTCTCACGTGCACTATTTTGCGTGGAAGAGTTTGGTTAGGCTCGGAGCTTGGGGCACCAAGCCGCATTCAGAATCGTTATGATTATGTCGTGGGATTTTATTCCCTATTTACTCTGTCAATTTTGTAAAAAATTTTTGCCACATAAACAAAATAGATTATTGACAGTATGGTGAAAAAATTTTCTTCAGTGCAATTTGATTAGGATTCTATTAAAGTAATACAGTTAAAAATAATAATAATTACTGTAAAATGTCAGTTAGATAATTAGTAATACCTTAGCAATACATTTATTCTATATTAATTGTATGATGTCAATTGTAATTAACCATAGCTAATTATTCTATATTAATTGTACGATGTCAATTACAATTAGCTGTAGGAAATTATAATTAGTTGTAAATTATAATTTTCTTTATTTTGTATTTAGGTTAACGGTTGATTCTCTAATTTTTATTTAAGAAACCCTTTCAAAGAGAGATATTCAATTCAAATTATAGTCTCTGATATGGTATTAGAACCTAACTAGAAAAGTTAAGATTTCTTAATATTTTTGTTAGTTTCTGTGTTATTAGAAACTTTCTAGGTGGTTGGATTTGTCGTTGATTTTCAATGTTAAGTCTTTAATCTTGGGTTATTGTCTTAAGTGTTTGGCTAGTTGTCATATCGACATTTAAACTAACTAATTTATTAGATTTTATTTAGCGTCCAAATCATTGTCGTCGGTTTGAATCGCGAGTTGTAGTTGCAAGTTGCAAGCCATTAGTTGATTTGCCGAATTTATTTATAGTGTGAATGGCAGATTGTTTAAGCAGGTTATCGTTTCACGTCTGGACATTAATAAGATTTTGTTCATTTGAGCTACTTGTTTATTTAGATTTATAAATTTTATAACCATACAACTATTCGTACAGTTAAAATTAATAAAATAATTAATTACTTTTTTAATATTTTACCATAATAAAAATATAATTTATTTATAGTGTGAATGGCAGATTGTTTAAGCAGGTTATCGTTTCACGTCTGGACATTAATAAGATTTTGTTCATTTGAGCTACTTGTTTATTTAGATTTATAAATTTTATAACCATACAACTATTCGTACAGTTAAAATTAATAAAATAATTAATTACTTTTTTAATATTGTACCATAATAAAAATATACTTTTTTGGTCCGTGTATTTACTTTCCTACCTTCTTTCATTAACTATCAACTTTGTTTTTTTTTTTTTTTCCTTCATCCAACTTTGTTTGAAGTTGCTTCCACTTTCCTTTATTTCATCTGACCTAACATACACGTGTACAAAGAAATTTAACTAAATTTAACTAATGTGACTACTTTTTGAATTCGACGATCGGATTTTTATTTTTATTTTTTTATTTAATAAATATATTAATTATTTAATATATGCAACTTAAATTGAATATTAATAAAAAAAACATATTCATTTTAAATTATTTTTTTTCATTTATAAGTTTTAATTTTTTTATTAGTAATAATAAAATAATTAATAGTTGAATTAAAAAAGATATTAATATAGATTGATATGAAAAATATATGTAATAAATATACATTAAATATATTTATTTAATTAAATAAATATATTTACTTTATTTTTTAATTAAATAAAATAAATATTTTATCTGACAGTCTTATGGATTTTTTTTATTTAAAATATATTTTAATGATGATCATATATGACTGTCGACATATGTTCTTTTTTTTTTTAATTTTTAATTGAAATAACTTTTAAAGACGGTGATATAAAATCTTCTTTAGTTGTATGGTCGAATCTATATTTTATGAACGTTATTAATTGTAGAGTTAAATCCTACTAGATTCGTCCATCATATGGTCGGATTATCATCATCTAATCAAATTCGACCGTCAAATGTGATCCGACCATATTTAGTAATGATCCGACCATCAAATAGTCGAATCATAATGATCCTACCATTTGATGATCAAATCTGACATTAGCTTTCTGATTAATCATTTGACTGTAAAAAAATAACAAAATGACTTTTAAAAACTATTTAATTAATTTTAATATTTATTTATTTTAATTAAAATAATTTATTTATCTCTTAATGGTTAACTATGAAAAACTAATGGTGGGGAATTCAAAGCTATTTTTCAAACCAATATAAGTTGATTAAAAATTAACTAAATTATATGATTATAGGCCAAAAAAATTAATAATACGGTTGGCATTTAAACAAATTACCCGTATAAATTTTTTGGCATTTAATCAAATTACCCCTATAAAATTTTTATGATCCATACATTAACGCCACCCAAACAAACATGACCATTTTTACTGTTCTACCATTTACTTGTTTTCCCAAAAAAAAAAAAAAACCCTATCTTTTTTAATTACCCCTTAATGTGACAATTTTAATTACCTAAGGATTCGTCACTTAAAATACTAAATAATTATAAATTATTGAATACGACACACAAGTGAAAAATCATCAGTAAAGTTGAAAACTTTATTGAAATTTTTTATGAATATTAATTAAAAATGTATAATCACCAACAGTTTTAACCAAACTGGATACAGTATTTCTGGGCCACTATGCGGTTGGCATTCTGAACACGAAGGACATCAACTTGACGTATATGATTCTAAGTAGTCAATGTCCAATTATCCATCACATTTTAGATTTTAATCCCACAAAATGGTTGTGGTTGTAGTTGAATTTTACCCAAGTTCGTCTCTGTGTTTTTAACTTGAAAGAAAAAGCAACACGAATCCAGGCTTTTTTTTGACCCACCTGCGTTTACCTTAACAGATACCGGGAGTGAAATATGGCCTCTCTCGGCTTACAAAACCAGAACAAGATGATAAAATTGACAGACGTACCAAAATGGGAAATGAACAATGCCACCCACCACGCACCAGAAGCAACCAAAAAGTTTAGCTTTTTCGTCTATTTGATTGTGAATTTTCTGTTAGTTTTATGCCTCAAAGAGTGAGCCACAGAAATCACGTCCATCTTCACGTGTTGCTGATTCGTTAATACTGCAAAATTTTGATGGTCAGTAACACACCCGTCTCTCTATCTCTCTCCCCTCCACAGCGTCTTTAAGCATTCAAACTACTGAGCTAAATTCATGGTTGTTTTGTTCCATTATTTAATTTCTGGGTATCTGTGTACTGTCCTGGTTTTGGGATTTGAAAATTTGTGCGTGCAACAAATTGGTGGGTATTAAGGAAAAAAAGAAAAGAAAATAAAATATAAGAGTTTTTTAGCTGTCCTTTGAAGAATTTGAAGGAATTTAAGCAGTAAAGTGAGATTCGAAGGATTATCGGTTTAACTATTCTTAAGTTTGAGAGGTATATGAGTCTGGTTGTTAGTGTGCAGAGGGGTTTTTTGGAGTCTATCTAGGAGAACCCACTATGGAGATTTGCTAGGAGAATCCATTTACAGTGACCCTTTTTCTTTTCTTATTGGCCTTTTGGGGTTGAGAATAGAATCATCAGGTCTATGTGAATTGTATAACCTTCTTTTTATCAAGCTTTTTCATGGCTTCATTGGATTAAAAATAAAAAGGGATTGCTTTTTTGGTGTTAAATTGGTGGTGGGTTTCACTATTTCAACTTTCACGATGATTCCTGGGTCCGGTAGATTCCATCTGACAAAGAGAAGGTAATTCAGACACATTTGGATTTGATTTTGGTTTAACTTTGATTAAAAACTTGTTTTTTAGTTGATTGGGATTACATAGTTCCTGCTTTCCATGTACGGGTGTTTGAATTTTGTTTCTGTTTCCTTCCATTATTTAAAGTACAAGGGCTGGATTGATTAGACTTCGCTGGTCAGAGAAGAAAGATTTTAACTTGGCGAGGAAGGAAGGTTGAGGGATGTCGTCGAAGTCGACAAACAAGACGAATTGTTCGAGGAGCAGTTCTGCTCGATCAAAACATGGGGCTCGTGTGGTTTCTCAGACACCCATTGATGCAAAGCTTCATGTGGACTTTGAGGAGTCCGAACGCCATTTTGATTACTCTACTTCTATTGGGTTCAACATCTCTAGTTCCACTAGCAATGTTCCCTCCTCGACTGTTTCAGCTTACCTCCAAAAGATGCAGAGAGGTAAGCTCATTCAACCATTTGGTTGCATGATTGCTGTTGATGAGAGAAACTTCACTGTACTCGCCTACAGCGAAAATGCCCCGGAGATGCTGGACTTAGCCCCTCATGCAGTTCCAAGTATTGAGCAGCAAGAAGCTTTAACTTTTGGAACAGATGTCCGGACACTCTTTCGGTCCTCAGGTGCCTCTGCGCTTCAGAAAGCAGCCCATTTTGGGGAAATTAATCTTCTCAACCCCATATTGGTTCATTGTAAAAGCTCAGGTAAGCCTTTCTATGCAATTCTGCATAGAATTGATGTGGGTTTAGTTATAGATTTAGAACCAGTTAATCCAGCTGATGGTTCTGTTACCGCTGCTGGGGCATTGAAATCTTATAAGCTTGTGGCTAAAGCCATCTCAAGGTTGCAGTCTTTGCCGAGTGGAAACATATCACTTTTATGTGATGTTTTAGTCAAAGAAGTTAGTGGGTTGACAGGATATGATCGTGTAATGGTGTATAAGTTTCATGAAGATGAACATGGGGAAGTAGTTGCGGAGTGTCATGGACCTGACCTGGAGCCTTATCTGGGTTTACACCATCCAGCTACTGATATTCCACAGGCTTCAAGGTTCCTCTTCATGAAGAACAAGGTCAGGATGATATGTGATTGTTTAGCTCCTCCAGTTCAAGTCATTCAATCCAAGAGCTTGGCTCAGCCATTAAGTCTTTGTGGATCTACGTTGAGATCTCCTCATGGTTGTCACGTGCAGTATATGGCAAATATGGGTACAATAGCATCACTTGTAATGTCTGTGACAATCAATGAAGACGATGATGAGATGGAGAGTAATCAGCAGAAGGCAAGAAAATTGTGGGGTTTAGTGGTTTGCCATCATACGAACCCTAGATTTGTTCCATTCCCCTTGAGGTATGCTTGTGAGTTCTTGATTCAAGTTTTTGGTGTACAGATCAATAAAGAAGTGGAATTGGCTGCTCAATTGAGGGAGAAACATATCTTGCAAACTCAAACTGTGCTTTGTGACATGCTCCTAAGAGATGCCCCTGTGGGGATTGTAACCCAATCACCTAATGTCATGGATCTTGTTAAGTGTGATGGAGCTGCATTATATTACAGGAAGAAATTTTGGTTGCTTGGACTCACCCCTACAGAGGCACAGATTGGAGATATTGCTGAATGGCTACTGGCATGCCACAGTGGGAGCACAGGCTTAAGTACTGATAGCCTTATGGAAGCTGGCTACCCAGGTGCTTCAGCTCTTGGTGATGAAGTTTGTGGAATGGCTGCTGTTAGGATTACTTCAAAGGATTTCCTATTTTGGTTTCGCTCTCATACTGCAAAGGAAATTAAGTGGGGTGGTGCAAAACACGATCCCGATGACAAAGATGATGGAAGAAAGATGCACCCTAGATCTTCATTCAAGGCTTTTCTGGAGGTGGTTAAGCAGCGAAGTCTACCTTGGGAAGATGCAGAAATGGATGCTATTCATTCCTTGCAGCTGATATTGAGAGCATCATTGCAAGATGAGATTGCAGATGGTTCCAAAATGATTGTGAATGTTCCATCATCTGATGACAGGATACAGAGGGTGGATGAATTGTGTATTGTCACAAATGAAATGGTTCGCCTTATTGAAACAGCTGCAGTCCCTATTTTTTCTGTCGATGCCTCTGCTAAAATTAATGGGTGGAATACCAAAGCAGCTGAACTAACAGGATTGACTGTTGAGCAAGCAATCGGTATGCCCTTGGTCAATCTTGTTGGTGATGATTCAGTTGACATGGTGAAAAACATGCTCTCACTGGCTTTTCAAGGTAATGTTGCTCTTTATCCTTTGTATCTAGGTCGTTATGTGTGTGTCATGCAATTCATCTAATGCTTTATAGTTTCTGGCTTAAATGATTCTGGGTTAGTGCGTCATCAGTCTGTGGATTTACTTCACATGAGTGTAAGTATAGTACATAGGTGAATCAGGCAGCTAGAGAATGTTGGGTATTATTTACCTGCAAAGTTTTATGTGGTGACTTATGGAGTTGAAGAAAATATTATGAGATAGATATTGGTTAATGCCTAGTGAAAACTGAGATATCTACCAAATCTATATAAATATGTACTTATTTTGTATGTGATGGAATTGCCTCTTTTCTAATTTTAACCAATGTTTATTTGGTGAGTTCCATTTAATATTTCTTTAAAGAAACATGCCCTTTTGTCTCTTGGCTCTGGTGGTTTTTGTTTAGATTTTCCATCTCATGTGATATCAAAATGTCAGGTGTAGAAGAGCGAAATGTTGAACTCAAACTGAAAACATTTGGTCCTCATGAAAACTGTGGTCCTGTAGTCTTGGTAGTTAATGCATGTTGTAGCAGGGACAGAAAAGAGAGTATTGTTGGGGTTTGTTTTGTTGGTCAAGATCTTACTGGACAAAAGATGGTTATGAACAAATATACCCGTATCCGGGGGGATTATGTAGGAATTGTGCACAGCCCATCAGCACTAATTCCTCCAATTTTTATGACTGATGAGCATGGGCGATGCTTGGAATGGAATGACGCGATGCAAAAATTGTCTGGTTTAAGGAGGGAAGAAGCAGCTGATAGGATGCTCCTTGGGGAGGTTTTCACAGTCAACAATTTTGGCTGTCGTGTTAAAGATCATGACACATTAACCAAGCTTAGGATACTACTGAATGGTGTTATTGCAGGCGAGGATGCAAAAAAATTGCTATTTGGTTTCTTTGATCAGCAGGGTAATTTTGTTGAAGCATTACTTTCTGCTAATAAACGAACTGATGCAGAGGGAAGGATCACTGGAGTTCTATTTTTTTTACATGTGGCTAGTCCAGAAGTTCAGTATGCTATGCAGGCACAGAGGATATCTGAGCAGGCTGCTGCTGATAGCCTTAAGAAATTAGCTTATATACGTCAGGAAATAAGAAAGCCTCTGAATGGCATTGTATTCATGCAGAATCTAATGGGTTCTTCTGATATGGAGAAAAAGCAGAAGCAATTACTTAAGAAAAGCACAATGTGTCAGGAACAATTGGCCAAGATTGTTGATGACACGGATATCGAGAGTATTGAGGAATGGTATGGTCTTCTTAACTTCACAATTTGTGATATGCTCATATAAAATAAGAAATT
This sequence comes from Rhamnella rubrinervis, assembly GCA_007844105.2. NCBI lineage: Eukaryota > Viridiplantae > Streptophyta > Magnoliopsida > Rosales > Rhamnaceae > Rhamnella > Rhamnella rubrinervis. The sequence continues at coordinate 1,682,600 of CM017582.2, forward strand.
CACTTCTTTCAGTATTTGATTAGATGGTAACATTCATTTTTATAATTTGACCTCCAAGAACAATGGAAGAATGATGACTTCAGTTTTCATTTTTCTTTCTAATGCAATCTCTTTTCATAGCACAATCTTTGATCTTTTAAGAAGTTAATTTGCAGCTACATGGAATTGAACTCTACTGAATTCAATCTTGGGGAGGTTCTTGAAGTTGTTATAAACCAAGTTATGATTTTGAGTCGGGAGCGACAGGTACAAGTTATACATGATTCACCTGCTGAAGTGTCATCCTTGCACCTGTATGGAGACAGCTTTAGGCTTCAACAAGTTCTTTCAGATTTCTTGAGTAATGCACTCCATTTTACCCCTACATTTGAAGGATCGTCTATTGCTCTAAGAGTGACTCCAAGGAAGGAGCGTATAGGGACAAAAATACACATTGTTCATCTTGAATTTCGGTAATTTTTGTTCATATGTTTCTGTACTTATGGTTGGTATTCTCAGATATTTGTGCCCTCAGTTACAATATGTGAATAACTTGGTAAATGCCACATTTGAACATCAGACCTGTTACACCATTAGGTTCTGAAATTAAGGAACCATTAAATCCTAACAGCTTAAACTGTTAGGAAGTAGGTCTACTATCTATATCAAGCTAACACAATAGACATAGCTAGTTTATGCAATGTACATTTGTCAAGTTATGTCTCTGGTGCCTAATGCATGTGTTGAAAGGAACGGTTAATTTTACCTTTAGTATAGTTACCTAAAAGTTCATTTGATGAGAGTGGTCAAATGCAAGCATATTTCAGTTTTCAATTCTGGGAAATATATTTAGAACATATCAAGAAATTTCTAAAAATATGAGGAAACATATTTGAACCTATTTGAGCAAATGTAGTATACAACTTGGGATGATTCCAGGAACATGTAAGAAGGAAAGAGCACTTTGGCTGTAAACACTCCTTGTGCTTGTTTGTTATTCTTGGTTATCATCTGTAACTCTTTTAATACTTAAAGGGATTCCATGAGATTTAATTCTGTGAGTTTTTTCATCATTTCTTGACTTCTTAATTGTGAGATTATCATTGCAGGATCACCCATCCAGCGCCAGGAATTCCAGAAGATTTAATTCAAGAGATGTTTCATCACAGCCATAGTGTCTCAAGGGAAGGTCTTGGCCTGTACATCAGCCAAAAGCTGGTGAAGATCATGAACGGCACTGTACAATATCTGAGAGAAGCAGAGAGATCATCTTTTGTAATTCTTGTAGAACTTCCTTTGGCACACCATCTTGACTAGTAATCCAGAGATTTTCACTCTGTCAGATACCGACACCTCTAATTGACTTTCAGTTTGACCTAACCACATGTCTGTAAATCAGGACTGTGAAGGTCAGGATTGGACCAAGGGGTCATAAAAAGGCTTAAAATTTTGTGCTGCTCAAGTTGGCAATCAGTGATATTGATTAAAGGTTGTAGAGGTGAGAGTGATAAAAGAAAGGTCCACTGGGAAGGTTCTCAGAAGAAAATTAATGTATCGAGTGCAATGGAAGAAGACTTCTCAAAAGCTCCATACTGTGTATTCTTTCTCATCTACTTAACATCATTCTTTTTACTCTTTCTCTCTTTGTGAGCCTTGGGTTGAAGAAGACAAAAATAAAATGGTTGCTGGCAAGAAGACAAATCAAAGCTCATCCATAACCTCCTGTAAAGCAAGCTTTGTAGGTGGAGCTTGGTTTTGTTGTACTGGACTAGGTGAGGCATTAGAATGAATACTTGGAACTGAATTGACCAAAGTGTATATAGGATGATGACTGTGTTTTTACATTGGTTGATTAGCCAGTTAAAAACTCTTTCATTGCCATGGGCTTCATAATGTTGACACTTTTCAAATGTGAAATAATCGTTCTATACTAAAGCTCTGTGTTTCAGTTTTGGTTTTTAAGTTCTAGTTCTTTGCAGGTTTTTAGTTTTGGGGTGCTTAGCTAGAACTGACACTGCCAAATTTCGTATAATTTATTTTTTTTCTTTTCATATACTCTTAGGCTTTGCTTTGTAAAAAAGTACAATTTGTTAAGTGAAATTGTGTTAAAACTAAAATAAATTAACCGTACAAAAAATGTTGCATTTTGGAGGACCAAAAGTGAAAAATCCCACATTGTCTGCCACACAAAAGCCCTTCATTCCATAACAAGTGCAATTACCAGTAATCCCCACATGAACACTTGCCATCATCAAAATGGTGAAATCTGTTTGAATCTCGCAGTACTATTTGTCTACCAACAATCTTTGAAATGTATTTGAAAGCTGAGTGACAGTCACCACAAACCCGGAGATTCTTCATAATCCTAATAGGCAACTCTGATTTACGTGTTAGCACAAAAGCAACTGCAAGCTTCTCACTGTGATAGCTCAGAAGTTCTTCCTTGGTCTCCACTTCAAGATCATATAGTGCATATTTCGTTTCCGGAACGTAACCGGCATCTCTCATTTTCCTGTTGAGTTCTTTCAGCTTTTTGTATATCGATTCTTTCTCTGGGTGTGATTTGTCTCCGGCTACAAATACATGAACACCATCCTTCATGGTCACCCAGCTACACCCAGCTTCCTTCTTCACTGCTGCTTTCCTCATTGCTATCCTAGCCTTGGCCACATCTTCCCACTTTTCCCCAGAAGCATACATGTTTGAGAGAAGCACATAGTTCACTGCATTTTGGGGTTCCAACTCCGTAAGCATTTTGCCAGCCCTCCGTCCTAGGTCTGTATTACGACCATTAGCTCGGCAGCAAGCCCCTAAAACTGTCCTCCATATTAGAATGTTAGGCTCCATTGGCATCTTGTTGATGAAGTTCTCTATCTTGTTAATTTCTCCAGCTCGCCCAAGAAGATCAACCACACATGAATAGTGCTCCATCTGGGGCGCTAATTTATATACATCACTCATGGATTTAAAATGCTCAAATCCTGCATCAACCAAACCCACATGGCTACAGGCTGATAACACCCCCACAAACGTGACATGATCTGGTGGCTGACCATGTAGCTTCATTCGTTCGAAAAGCTTTAAAGCTTTATCTCCGTGTCCATGGCGAGCATATCCTGATATCATGGAATTCCAAGAATACACATTTCTTGAAGGCATCAACTTAAAAAATCTTGAAGCATAATCAACTCTTCCACATTTTGAGTACATGTCAATAAGTGCGCTCCCGACTACCACATCAGATTCTAGACAAGCTCTTATGCTACAAGCATGAACTTCCATTCCACGCTCTAATGTTGCAACGGAGGCACAAGCACTAAGGACAGTAGCAAACGTAAAACAGTCTAATCGCTGACCCCTCTGCATCATAAACCAGACCATGTCCATGGCCTTGGGCAGGAGCTCATTGTGTATGTATCCAGAGATCATGGAATTCCAACTAACTTCATCCCTCCTCTCATCCATTCTAGAGAATATCTTCTCACAGTTGTCTATTGCACCACACTTCCCATAGAAAGCAATAAGTGCATTCTCGATAGCACAGTCATCTGCAGCATGATATTTTAAGACCACAGTATGAATTTGCTGGCCCAGCTTGCAGTGTGAGAGAGATGATGCTGCCGCAATAATGTTTATAAATGTTACCCTATTAAGAGTCAATCCAGATTGCATCATGCCCATAAAATACTTAACAGCTTCTAAAACTGAGGCATCAGATTCAGCTAACGCCCCGATTATAGAGTTCCATGACACTTGATCATATTCTGGCATCAGGAAGAAAACTTTTTGGCATTCATTGAGATACCCTGTCTCGGCATACAACATAAGAAGAGCATTTGAAACCGAAACATCCAAATCAAGTCCCAATTTTAGTGTTTCACAATGTATCTGCTGTCCCAGCATGATCCACCCAAGACTTGAACACGAACTCAAAGTACTAATCAATGTGAAATTTGAAGGAACAAATCCAGATCTCCTCATTTCACAAAAACTTGTGACTGCACCTTCAAAATATCCATTCTGATCAAGACCAGCAATCATGGAGCTCCATGAAACTGAATCTTTATCAATCATCAATCTAAAAACTGAGCAAGAATTGGCTATTGCATTGCATTTGGCATACATATTAACCAGTCCATTTCCAATTGCAACCTTGATATCTACTAAGCCAGTCCGCGTTACATGTGCATGAACCTCTTTGCCCTTTCTTTTTCCTTCCTCTGAATCAGAAAACTCAGCAAACGAACTCAAGAGAATCACATAAGAATCAAGATTTATTCCGACCAAGTCTTTCATCTTGGCAAAAACTTCAGCTGCTTCTTCTCCCCGCTTCTGTCTCACTAATCCAACCATCAAACCATTCATGGATACTGAATTCCTCTCACCCATCTGTTCAAAAATCTTCTTAGCACTGTTAATTAACCCAAACCTAGCAAATCCACTGACCAAAGCACTACCAACATACAGATCCTGCAAGAATCCAGATTTCGTGACTCTAGACAGCATCTGCTCAAGCAAACTCAAACTATAATCAGACATACAACATGCAGCAGTTATTAAGCTCCCATAGGTAAACTCATTGGGTTTCAAACTGAACCCAAAACCCTCCTTTTGCATGTCTGAAAAGAGCTCAAAAGCAGAAACTGCATCTCCTCTCTGTGAAAAAACTGAAATGATAGAATTCCATGATATCGAACTTTTGATCTCTACCTCATCAAAGACCCGATGAGCATCACCAGTAGAGCCCAAACAACTCCCATACATTGACATCAACACATTACTAACAACCACATCAGAAGAATACCGGGACTTGGAGAGTAACCCATGAATTTGTACCCCTAGTTTAAGACCGGACTGCCCTGAATACTGGCAAGCTCGAAGAGCACTACCAAAAGCATAATGATTTGGTAAGAAACCAGCACGAATCATCCGTTTGAAACACAAACACGCCTCATTTGTCATACCATTCTGGGTGTATCCCGAAATCAGACAGGCCCATGTAACCGAGTTTCTGGCGGGCATTTCTTCGAACAACTTACCCGCTGAAACCAAGTCGCCGATTCTAACATAAATATTGATAAGGGTATTGGACAAAAACACATCACCAGCGAACCCATTTTTAAGAATTCGCAGATTAAGTTCCTCAGCATCGCTTGAGCTCCGTGAATCCCGATATCGACTAGCAAGAAATTCATATGTTTCCGAGTTGAAACATGTAAGATGTAGCGAGGAAGGTTTCGCACTGAGTTGAGGTTGAGATGATTTGTACGTATCACCCAAGTTTCGCAAGGTGAGTTGAGGAGGAAATTGACGACTTTGATCAGCTGGATTCTGAGGTTTGAAGAGCGAAGAGTATTGTGGTGGAACAACGGTTGAAGTGCTGAAAGCAGGGCTTAAACTGTTAGGAATTCGCTTATGGGTAGGTGTCAGTAACCACCGAAACATAGTACGACAAACACACTGCTGCTAACTTCGCTCTCGTATTCGCGCCTTTTCTAGATTGCAACGGTTAAGGGCTTGTTTGGCCATCATCATCATCATCATCATCATCATCATTATTATTATTATTATTATTATTTTGTCTGTGGCTTTTTAAAAAAATTGAATATATCATTTTCTGAGATCAGTATATTGCCTCAAATGAATGATTTTGTGCGTAGAAATTCTCATGCAGACATTAAAATATCCCATTTTGAAAAGTTTGCTCAAACTTTTTATATTACTGGCATGTTTAACAGCAACAGGTTGGTTGATTGAATAAGGAAAGGACAACATCATAAAATCAACTTCCAAAGAGTTTGGTTTTCTAAAATTATAGAAATATAAAATATATATTTTTTAAGATTATTTGTTTATGTAATATCATTGTTTTTAATGTAAAACCATGTTAAAGCCTTATACATTTTCAAAGGGTGATTTGTAATGTGTTTAGGGACTTGAGAATAGAATAGAAGGTCAGAAACCGCAGATATTGTTCAAAACCATTCTCATGCTCAAGTGAGTAGTTAAAAAAATAAAAGATAATAAAATAGCAAAGTTTGTAAGCTTAAAATAATATATAGGAAAATGAAAAAGGCAATATGCCCCATGTTTTGCGCTCCACACCTCATATTTTCACTCGTGTATAATCGTTTTAAATGTAAGAGCGTGTGAGTGTGAGAGCAGTTAATTGCTACTTCAATGTGAGAAAGTGGAAGTGGCCTTTTGCAGTTGAGGGAGCACTTTGTCGAGTGTGAGAGTTATTTTCTCTTATACTTCTTATAATTATGCTTTTATAGGACAGCGGGGAGCTGCTGATATGAGAGTCTTGTAATGAAGTTTGTCATTGCGTCTAAAATGAGGGCACTTATCGGAAAAATATTAAACCTGACTCTAACTAAGATATATTGATATTGATATTGATTTTAATACGAGTGTTTTAAAAATTATACTGAGTTTAATTATTAAAAACCCTTAACAATCATAAATAATCTCTTTTATTATAATTTGGGTGATTCTCCTTCCACAATCTATATAACAGATCCCTGTTAATTGAAAATTATACGTAATTAATAAAACTGATAAAATAGATTGTTACGTTATATATCACCTGTGGTCACTCTGACATAGTTAGCCTGGACTTGTACAACTGGACCAGACTAAACTGGCCCAATTAATCGAATCAGAGTTGGGCCTCAATTAATAAGGAATTACTATATTAATAAAAAAAAATAGAAATAATAGAATAATAGAATTATTTATTATTTTTATTTTTTAACACAGACGATGAAGAACACAAAGCGCAATGAAAAATGCAGACTTTTATCATGTTCCTGCAAATTTTTCTTCTGGGTAAATGATTCTTCTTACACTCAATCTCATTTATTGGTTAATTTCGTCCACTTTTTATTTAATCGTATTTACTAATCAGAAATTCCATGATTTTTCATGTGTTGGAGCTTGCAGACCAGAGCTCTTACAGATGCTGTGCAAATTGCAGACTCCACATTGTGAAAAGCTGAGAACTTAGAACCTTTTGAGGGCTTCCTTGCTGTTTTCGAAAGGTCCTGGCAATCTGTAGAATTATCGTCGTCACTTTATAGTTTGAAATTCTAGTCTACTTCCTTTTTTGGTTCTCACCATGCGAAACTGAAAGCTTTATTTAGGGTTGTTGTTCTATATCTATGGCGTTCAGTTTCTGCTAGATACTTGACCTCTTTTCAGAGTGACCTAGCTCTGTTGTGGAATTGTAATTCATAAACTTTGAGCTTTGTACATACATTCGCTTCATTTGGCTTTCATGTTCCATATGGCCCTGGAACTAGATAGTTTTGATTCTTTTTCATCATTTTCTTTATATGCAGTGTTTGCTGTGAAATGGGTCTGGTTTGTTTGTTCTTCAATACTAATTAATTGCTTTTTGTGGCTTAAAACATTAATTATGCCCTTGATTTTTAATATTTTTTCTTTATGAGTCACTTTTAGTTTAGCGCCAAATTTAGTAAAAAGGAAAGATAGTGAAGTTTTGAATTGGCTTGCAAAATATGATAGAAGTTGCCTCAACTAGGACTGATAGTTATAGTAGCATTGTTTGTGTAGAAAATTTTTTATTTCAATTGCCAAATGGTGGTTGTTTTTAGTCTGTTTAAAACTTGCCTTCTTTTCCTACAAATTTTAAACACTTTATGGAGCATTGGATCTTTCCTCCTTGTTCTTCTCCCCTGTTTCCCACTTACCCACCACTCCTATATCTTCTTTCCTAGTGTATATATAATTGGATGATGCTCTCTCTGCTAGTCAAATAGAATAAAGAAAAGAAGCAAAAATGTCAACTCTTGGTTTTGGCCCCTTTTACAATCAGGTATTCAGCTATACCAAATTATTGCAGCAAAGCAGAAAGAACATAAAAGGCTTCAATTTCTTAGTTATGATTGCAATTTTGTATCCATCAGATTTGTTTATGTACCTGGAAAAAATTTGAGGGAACAAGTGATTGTATGTTCACTCTAATTTAGTTTCGTTAACAAAAAATTCCAAGGAAAACAAAAACAAAAAAGAAGAGGAAGAGAAATAACTCAAACAAGGATATAGTTGTAATATCTTTAATATATCATAGATTCTGTTCTGTTCTTTTCTTTTCTTTTGTCCTTGAACAAAATAGAATTTATGCTATATATTATTTTTTCCCCTTCCTGCAATTTATTAGAGTTGAGCATATCATAAAGGTTTGCAAGATAAAAATTTTTCCAGGTTTGGTAGAAAATGGCAATGAAGCCATCAAATAACATTTGGCTTTGTCGCCAACAGTGCCCTTGTGGAGATTGGAAGTGTTATATTAAGTATGAAGGAGATGACCAGGACTCAGTAAGCTCTCAGCATGTAAAGACTGAAGTAGCACCATCATCATCGTCATTATCAGAAGCTGTCTTCACTCCTTATGTTGGTCAAATTTTCAAAAGTGACGATGATGCATTTGAATACTACAGCAACTTTGCTCGAAAGAATGGGTTTTCAATCAGAAAAGCACGCTCAACAGAAAGCCAAAGTTTAGGTATATACAGGCGAGATTTTGTTTGTTACCGGTCAGGATTTAATCAGCCAAGAAAAAAGGCTAATGTGGAGCATCCTAGGGAACGAAAATCATTAAGATGTGGATGTGATGCAAAGTTGTATTTAACAAAGGAAATTATTGATGGTGTTACACAGTGGTATGTATCACAGTTCAGTAATGTCCATAATCATGAATTGTTAGAAGATGACCAAGTGCGCCTACTTCCTGCATACCGGAAAATACAAGAGTCTGATCAAGAACGGATCCTTTTACTCTCAAAAGCTGGATTTCCAGTGAATCGGATAGTAAAGGTGTTGGAGTTGGAAAAAGGAGTTCAACCTGGACAGTTGCCATTCATAGAGAAAGATGTCAGGAATTTTGTTCGAACATGTAAGAAGACAGTTCAAGAAAATGATGCACTGCTGGCTGAGAAAAGAGAAAATGATACACTGGAACTTCTTGAGACTTGCAAGGCTATGGCAGAGAGGGATCCAGATTTTGTTTATGATTATACAACAGATGAAAACGAGAAAGTTGAAAATGTCGCATGGTCATATGGCAACTCTATTCGTGCATTTACAGTTTTCGGTGATGTTGTTTCTTTTGATACCACTTATCGTTCTATCACTTATGGATTGCTCCTTGGGGTATGGTTTGGTATTGATAGTCATGGGAAGGCAATTTTCTTGGGCTGTGTTCTACTACAAGATGAGAGTTCTAATTCATTATCTTGGGCTTTACAGGTTTGTGGATGTGAATCTCTGTGATCAATTTGCATCAATCTTCATGTATCTTTTATGATTTTCTTATTTTGAACAGAGTTTTTGAACAGAGTTTTGTTCGATTTATGAGAGGAAGACGTCCACAGACTATTCTAACTGATATAGATCCTGGGCTCAGAGATGCTATAGCAAGGGAGTTGCCAAATACCAAACATGTGATATGTATATGGCACGTTTTGTCCAAGTTATCCAGTTGGTTCTCTTTGCTTCTTGGGTCACAGTATACAGACTTTAAAGCAGATTTTGATATGTTGTGTCATCTGGAGAGCATGGAAGATTTTGAACAGCAGTGGAATCTTTTGGTGGCTCGTTTTGGACTTGTTTCAGATAAGCATGTAGCATTACTGTATGCATATCGAGCATTCTGGTCATCTTTCTACATTAGAAGTTACTTTGTGGCCCGCATGGTGACAGCAGAGTTTTCACAATCGTTGGAGTCATTTTTTAAAAGAATTTTGGGTGCACAGACATGCCTGCAAGCATTCTTCGAACAGGTATATTGGCCATGCAGTCCCTTCTTTTCTTTTTCTTTTTTTTCTTTTCTTTTTTAAAATTGACTTCTACTCTGGGATTTGTAGGTAAGTATTGCCGCCAACTATGGAAATCAAACCAGAGAACGCATGCAGTATATGCACATCAAGACATGCATGCCTATTGAAGAACATGCGCGAAGTATTCTCACACCTTACGCATTCAATGTGTTACAAAATGAAATTGTTCTGTCCATGCAATATGCAGTAACAGAAATGGCAAATGGATCGTATCTTGTACGCCATTACAAGAAAATGGATGGAGAATATCTTGTGATTTGGATAGCAGATGATGAGCAGATTCATTGTTCCTGCAAGGAATTTGAACATTCCGGAATATTATGCAGGCATTCTCTTCGAGTACTTGTGGTGAAGAACTACTTTCAACTCCCTGACAAATATTTTCTGCTTCGTTGGCGGCTAGAAAGTTCCTTAGTTCCTTTGGACAAGCATAACTCGCAAAGTAGCAGTGACGAGTGCGCTCAAGCCTTTCATGCGCTGGCTTCAGCTCTATTAACAGAGTCATTAATTTCCAAGGAGCGTTTTGGTTATGTTTGCAGAGGACTTACAGGGCTTCTTGAGAATGTCAGAAGTATGCCGGTGATTGATGAATATGCTTTGAATGCCGCAGCTAACGAGTCTTAGGGATATTTGGAGGATGAAATTGAGTGTCTATAGTAAGAAAAAACTATTTACCGACACCGATAAGCTCGGACGTAAAATTTTTTGCAGAGAAGAAAGATGGAGAAGGGAATTATAATTTTTGATGAATTCCGAAAGGGCCATCCTTGATTTCTGGACAGGTATCATTATTTTTGTTAATGTAAATTTGAAATTTCACAGAATGTTCGAAAGGGTGAGAGATTGGGAGGTGGTATTGGTCACTTAGTGTAAATTGTAAAATGCAACAAATGATATTTCCAAAAATGATGTTATTATTTAGTAGACTTTTCATGGGGAACATCAAGCTGTTGATATCAAAGGGTCCACGGGCAACATGATCACTTTCTTTTATGGATGGTTATGTTTTATAACTGGTCAATTTTCATGAGGTGTGTGGGAAGAGATATATAAACCATAACTTAATTAATATCATAGAAGTGATTGTTTTAACAAATATTAATCTTCTAAGAACTAGGTAGAATATGATAAATTTACCCACAAACTATATTTATTCATAGCTTGGTGATGCTGGTTAATTAATGACTTGGTGGTGGGGTTTGTGTTTATTTTTATTATGCATTTTTGTTACTGCATGTATTTTTTTTTTTGTCAGTGCATGTATTACTTTTTCATAAAATTCTCCTTGAAGTTAAGAAAACGTTAGAGTTTTGCAGAGATTGTCCATTTGTGCCTGCTAAAATGCCTAAAAAAAATCATTCATTTGGGACCAAAAAAGCATGCACAATCTCATTGTCCAACTCATTGTGTGCTTAAACATGCACTAAAACAAACCATAAGATGTATTTTACATGGGTTAGTTAAGAGACAAAAAGAGCCATCAAAGTGTTTGGGAAAATGCCACAGAGAGTGTGTGTTTCTCATAAACAATCCTATTCAATTAAAGTTTTGTTTCATAGGGACATCCCAACACTGAAATCTGCTTAACTTTTTTGATGTTCTTAATTTGTCTTTGGTATTTTTGTGTTATATATATCTGACTGTTTCTGTAACATATTATGGCAATGGTAGGTGTTGCCTCGCGTCTAGTCCGGGTCTAGCAATGGGACAAAATTGAAGTCCCTTCTGCTGTAATGTGAATGCGTGGTTATTAATAGTGAGTAATTGATTATCAATTGTCTGCTTCTGAAAGACCCAGATTCCGGGTCAAGTGTGCAAAACCCAGACCAAAGTCAAGCCATGAGCAATTTCTTTGTTGTTTCCCGGTCTCCCTTTCTAGGGAACCAAATGGACAACAACCACTTGGATCATAAAGCAAGAAAAAGATACCCACAAATATAAAAATAAATCAAGCATATTCCTGATGAGATCACAAATAGTGTATTTTTGTTGTCTAATTGAAGTTTAAGTCTTATTATCCTGGAAATAAATATTAAAAATAACAGATGCATTGCTTTTAACTTGGAAATATACGCCTTTTAATATAATGGTATTTTTTACTTTTTCATTAAAGAAAACCCACAATGTAGTTGGGTTAAAACATTGATAAATACCTAAACAAGAATTTGAAAAAGAAGGAAAAAAAAAAGAAGCGTTGAAGTAGAAAAGCTACATGGAAGAGGGAGGAGAGCAAGATCTTTAGTTAGAGATAATTTGTGAAATAATTAGTCTACTAGTTTTGTGTAACACTGATTACACATTACACCACAACAAGCTGTGTCGTGCCTCAAATTTAATTAATTCCTTCTCTCATTTTTCTTATAAATTCTTCACATTTCTTGTTGAACTCCTCTGTTCTCAGCAACTGAATTCCTTGTACGTCGTTTTCTTCATGATCTCCACTTGTGATTAACCCATTTTCTTCTCCTTGGTCGCCTTCATGATCTGGTGCAACGGAAACCTCTTTTTCTTCGTCTTTCACTGTGACCAATTGCCCAGCTTCTCTTCCTTGTTCTTCATCATCATCATCATCAACTTCCACTACAACCTGTTCCACTGAATATGGTGCTTTTGTACTCTGCATCAATCCAAGCCCTGTTTGCTGGTTTTTATCGATCTTTGTAGCATGTTCATCACTGTTAATAGTAGACTCACATGGTGAAGAATTCCCTATCGGATAAGAGCTCCTGACTATAAACACAAGGAGGCAATTGCAAACTAAGAACATGCAGTTCTTATCAAGGCTGTATACCAAAACTTGCATGGAAAATGCATACACGTAAATTAAGAATGAAAAAACAGAGAGTGTGAGCAAAAATTTGATGGATTTTTTGAGGTTGTAGGATTGGAGAAACCCAATAAGTGATCGAATATTGTTTGAATGCTTCAAGTTATCCATTCTGGTACGTATGTACCAAGAAACAAGCTCTGCTAATGAAGAAGGAAGGTTTGGGAGAGAATTGGATGAACAGTGTAGTAAGAGGCTAAGAGAATAGAGTGAGAGAGTTGTGTTTACAGCATGCTGGAGGAACAGAACATGGGGTGGTGTTATATAAGCAACGCTTTGCTGAGTCAATTTTATAGTCAATGTGGTGTGCGAAAATAATTTATGCAAAGCTTGTCTTTGTCTAATGAAGTGATAGATTAATATACAATTACCATAAAAGTGACAGGTTAATAATATATATATATATATATATATATATATATAATATTCTAAAGTTAGCAAAGAGACTTGACTAGTCAGTCAACAAACAACCCTTTCACACACACACATGTATATATATATATATAAATATGATGTACCGAGTGTTCATTATATTGTGTGTGTGTGAAAAAATAAAAAAATAATATATATTTTTATTAAATATGGGAGTCTATAATCACTCCTCGATTAAACTACTGAAACCAACAATACACTTCTTGATTAAAATATCAAAGCCCTCAGCAGTTTGACCGATAGGTAGTTATAAGTTCTCATATTTAATAAAAATATGTATTATTTATTTTTTTATTTTTATCTTTTTACGTAGAATATAATGAGTGACACCGATTAATATATATATATATATATATATATATATATATAAAGAGTAGGATAAACAAAATAGTTTATATATTATGAGTTAGAGATAAAATTGATTAAGCCATACCGTGCTTAGTAAGATATAAAAATAATAAATATCATACATTTACTTTTATACTCATATTTAACAATATATCACATGATTATATGAGCTATATAGCCTAATAAATCATTTATATATATATATATATATATTAGAGTTTAATGAGTCTGCATAATAATTAGAATGAAAACTATGTTTAAAATTATTGATATTTATATCTTAAATTTAGTTGTCTTAAATAATTTGCCTCATTAAGATAGATTACAAAAATATATTTTTCTTTGTAACTTGTTTGGATGGTTTTATTTATTATTATTATTTTAATAAAAATGGCTTTCAAAAGAAGAAAAATGCATTTTTGAATATATTTGGTTAAAAATTTATAAAGAACTTTCTTGAAAAAAAAAATATTCAAAATGTTTTTTCCTCAAAAAAGAAAAAAAGCACTTAATAGGAGTTTAAATAATCTATTCCAACCCCGTTTCCGTATATGTGTCTATATTAAAAAATTGCCATCTGATTGTTTTTATTTTTTAATTTTACTTGGCACTTCAAATACTCATTCTTTATAATTCCTTCCTTGTGGATCCCACTACTTTTATTCTCTTTGATCACATATGTGCATTCACCACATATATATATATATATACACACACACTATATTATTCATATTTTATCTTTTACTCCTCGTAAAAAAAGAATTCTGCGCACAAAATTTTTTTGTGTTTAACTTAAAATTTAAAACTAATTATAATAAATATTATTATATATAAAAAAATGATGAGTTTGTATATATTTTATAATAGGCATACTTAATGCTAATGAAAATAATAGTGATATTTTGCATTTTGTGGTAATTCAATAAATCATACCATCAATACTTTTTTTCTCTACCGCTCTAGCATGAGTGTGTAGACTTATCTCCGCCCTAGTCTATCTAGGGTTCTTTCATCTTCTCTGCTTATCTCTATGTTGTCTCATTATCAACCCTCAAAGTGATAGATCTATAAAGGATTTTTGCTATAAATTTGCTTAAATTGATTTTTTGATGGATTTGAACGACTCTATTTCTATCGTCACAAAGAAGGCTTTAAAGTATAACTTTTGGATGAAAGTTTTGACTGAAAAGCCATTTAATATGAAACATCTTATATTAATCCAACGTAGGATTTGGAATACAAAAGAAGAGTTCGACTATACTAAGATGGATAATGAAAATTTTCTACTATAGTTTCGTAACCTTTATAATGCCGAAGTGATGGAAGATCATAATCCTTGGTGTTTCAATGATAGTTTGATAGCTCTATGTAAATGGGAATTTAACATGGTGCTACAAGAATTTTACTTCACAGAGATGCCTATATGGGTCTAACTTCAAGGGCTTCCTTTTGAATGGTGTTGTGTATCGACTCTTACCAAATCGGATAGTAAGATAGCTTTGGTTATGGATGTAAAACTAGGGTTCTCAGGTCATCCTACTAGCCTTATTTCACATATTCGTGTTTCACTTTATCTTTCAAAATCTATTATCTCAGGTATGTGAGTGGGATGTAGTAGGAAAGAACCTCTAAGGGTAAATATCAAGTACGAACACCTACCTCATCTGTGTTGTAGATGCAGAATCACAGGTCATCACTTAAAATTTTGCAAGGCCTCTTATGTTTTTGGACACTCCTTTCCTATTAATGATAATACTGACAATTGTTTAGTGAATGGCTTCGGGTGGAGTCAAGTCTTAAGACCCCACAATGAGTGCAAAAATGGTTTTTAGACCTTCCACCTCTAAATTTGGTAAAGCCTGCCTTAAAATGATGGGATCGTACCTGAGATGGGTCTCGCCTTGGAGAAATTTCATTAAAATTCTATAGAAATTTTGGCAAAACCTCCCATAAAACTTGAATTAACCCAATTTGTACTTACATTGAAAATACATATTTATAACATCTAGTAACCACAACAAATGCTACTGAAGGTCCCACAATATTTAATATCAAGATACAAATATAATTCAAAGGAAATTCAACATTCTCAAATAAATACATATGGTATCGACTTGAGTTATTCTTGAAGCCAACTAAACAAAATAGATAAATTTTCAAAATATAAATGTACATAATTTGGAAATAATAAGAAAATAGAAGTTTTACATTCAAATAGTATACGTTCTCAAAAAGAAAATAGAAGATGATGGTGAAGCCAAACGAGTGAAACGACCATTTCTCAGTTAGGACCTAATAAAAAACGAAGCATTTTTAGAGGAAAAGAAGCTTGGAATCAAACTAAGGAGGTCGAAAATAATGAAAAAACACTCACCTTTTGCCAAAAAAAACTCATCGAAATCATGCGAATAGAGGAAAGAGAGGGCGTGGGTTCTTGGTCAGATCTGGGAGGTTGCCGGCGGTAGATGGGCAAGTGACCAGTAGGGGAAGACTCGTTGGTGGCTGGCGAGTCAACAGGTAGGGCGCGTGTGGTTCGGTAACCAATTGTGGTAATGTGGCGAGCTAGGTTTCAGGCAGTCTAGAGAGATAGATGAAAGAGAAAGAGAGGTAACCAGCTGGGAAGAAGAAGAAGAAGAAAAGACTTCTATAATTTTTATTTTTAAAATATTTATGATTTTGTCATTATATTCCATTGACCATAACTCTCAAACAGTAACTTCAATTTAAACATGCTGCTTATCTAAGAACTCGTATCGACAAGCCTTACACAATGGTATTAAAGTCAAAATAAAAAATGACATGTGGCAAAAGTCAACTTCAGCTGCACTGACTATCTTGATCAACTTTGTCAAAAATGATTTCTTTAAGCTAAAACTAAGTACATGCTGTTACAATTTACTCCTTTAAAGAAAATTTCGTCCATGAAATTTGTACCTTAGTAATAGAAAAGATGTGGGTATTGTGCTCGCATCTGCTACTTGGATTCCCAAGTGGCTTCCTCAATTGCATGATTTCACCATATGACCTTCACTAGTGATATGGTTTTATTGCGAAGCACTTATTTCTCCAATCAAATATTTGGACTGGTTGTTCTTCTTATGTTAAATCTTCCTTTATTTCGATTGCTGGTGCTTCCAACATATTAGATGGATCGGAGATGTATTTTGGTAATATTAACACATGAAAGACATCATGAATCCTCGAAAGTTCTATTGGTAAGGCAAGTTTATAAGCCATTAGACTAATTCTCTCAACGAGCTCAAATGGTCCAATATATCTGGGACTTAGCTTCCAAGGAGACAATTTTAATAACACTCAGTTTCCCACATAAAATTCAAAATCTTTCTTTCAATTATTTGTATAATTTTTCTGTCTATTTTGTACTGTTTTAATCTACTGCAGATTATCTTAACTTTTTCTGTAGTCATCTGAATAAATTCAGGACCTTTAAGTTTTCTTTCACCAACATCATCCCAATATAAATGCCTTCTACACTGCCTACCATATAAAACTTTAAATGGAGTTATACCAATATTTGAATGATAGCTATTATTATAGGTACACTCAATCAATGCCAGGTAAGAATTCCAATTACCCTTAAATTGTAAAACACAGGATCTCAGTATATCTTTAAAGTTTGAATATTCCTTTCTAATTGTCCATTAGTCTGAGGATGAAAAGTTGTACTAAAGTGCAATTTAGTACCCAAGGCTTCTTGCAAGCTTCTTCAAAATCAAGAGGTAAATCGTGAATCTGTATTAGATATAATATAAATAGGCACTCCATGCAATCTTACAATTTTCTCTACAAATAATTCGGCGAGCCTTTGAAGTGAATAAGTTTCTCTTACTGGTAAAAATGTGTAGATTTAGTAAGTTGATCCACAATCACCCAAACACTGTCATGTCTCTTCTGAGTACGAAGAAGCTTAAATAAAAGTCCATAGTGATATGCTCCCATTTCCACTCCGGGAATAGGTAAAGGTTGAAAATGTTTTGAAGGTTTTTGTCTCTCTCCTATAACTTGCTGACAGATAAAACACCTATATACAAACTCGGCAATCTCCCTTTGCATTCTTGGTCACGAATAATAATTATATAATGTATGATATATTTTAGTACTACCAGGGTGCATAACATATGCAGAGTTATGTGCTTCATCAAGAATCTCATTTTTAAGTTCTTCATTAGGACGAACACATTATCTAGTACCTATGACTAAAGCTCCATCTTCCTTGATAGAAAAGACTATCCTTTGCCCCATAACCACCTCATTTCTAATCTTCTTCAGTTGGTAGTCAAAAATTTATATTTTTCGAATTCGATTAATAAGTATTGGTTGAACTAAAAAACTAGCCAAAATAACTCTAGAATAATCCATACTCAATTTAACGCCCATCTTTCTTAGCTCAACCAACAAAGGTAAGCGGATTGTCTACACATAGGCTAAGGAACTTGAAGCTTTTATACGAGGAGTATCATCAACCACATTTGCTTTACCTGGATGATAGTCAATGGTGTAATCATAATCTTTAAGTAACTCAATCCATCTTCTCTATCTCAAGTTCAATTCATTTGGAGCAAAAATGTACTTAAAACTTATATGATCAATAAAAATCTAACAAGTTTCACTATAAAGATAATATCTCCAAGTTTTCAAAGAAAAAATCACTATAACAAGCTCTAAATCATTGGTAGAATACTTTAACTCGTGCCTTTTGAGTTGTCTAGAAGTGTAGGCAACTACCTTCCAATGTTGCATTAAAACATAACCCAAACTTTGATGAGAAGCATCATTGAAAACTACAAAACCTTTATTACTATTAGGAAGAGTTAAAACTGGTGCAGAAGTTAGTCTATGCTTAAGTTCTTAAAAACTCTGCTTACACTTGTTATCCCATTCAAACTTAACTCTTTTCCTGATCAAGTAATGAAGTGATGCAGCTATCTTTGTAAAACCCTTCAGAAAATGATGATAGTAACCTGCTAAACCCAGAAAACTACCTACGTCAATAATACTAGTAGGTCGTTCACAATTTAACACAGCTTCAACCTTTTGTGGATCTACATAATTGCCATCTATAGAGATTATATGCCCTAAAAAAACAACTCTGTCCAACCAAAATATACACTTGCTAAACTCATTATAAAGCTGATGTTCTCTCAAAGTTTACAACACCCAACTCAAATGTACATTGTGTTCTGCCTTACTCTTAGAATACACCAATATATCATCAATAAAAATAATCACAAACTGATCCAAAAATGGACAAAAAACTCGATTCATAAGATTCGAAAATGCTATAGGAGAATTTATAAGTCCAAAAAACATGACTAAGAATTCATAATGACCATATCGAGTACAAAATATAGTTTTAGGAATATCATATTTTCTAATATTCAATTAATGATATCCCAATCTTAAGTCAATCTTTTAAAAAAATTTAGCACCTTGTAGTTGATCAAATAAGTCATCAATAAATGGCAAAGGATATTTATTTTGAATAGTTATCTTATTTAAGTAGCAGTAATCTATACTCAACCTTAAAGATCCATCATTCCTCTTAACAAAAAGTTCAGTGCACCTTAAGGTGACATACTAGGTCGTACAAAATCTTTATCTACTAACTCTTACAATTAAACTTTTAATTTCTTCAATTCTATTAGAGTCATCCTATAAGATGGTAAGGAAATAAGATTTGTACCTGAAATCAAATTAATAGCAAAATCTATTTCCCTTTCGGGGGGTAACCCTGGAAGATTATATGGAAACACTTTTGGAAAATCTTTTACCATAAGAACATTTTCAAACCTTACTTCTTCAACCCGAGTATCCGCTACATGAGCCAAATACCTTATACAACCTTTGCATAATAAACGGTGACCTATAAAGGCCAAAATCAACCCTGGAGGAGAAATTCTATGCTCACCATAAAATATCACCTCTAGCAACCCTAGCAATCTAAAAGTAACTTCTTTACGAAAATACTCCATGAAAGCATAATTTGTCACAAAAAATAATATCTAATCCTTCAAGATCTATCAAAATTAAATCTGCTTCCATAACCAAATATCTAATAAAGAAAATATACTTTTTCAACATCTTTGTGGTCCATAAAGATTCCTCAGTAAATGTGAGGACTTGTAATCCCACATCTAAAGGTACAGATAGTGATCCCGATTGTGTAACAAAACTGTATGATGTAAAAGAATGCGAAACTTCATGGTCCATAAGAATATAAGCATCTCTCTTAAAAATAGATAATGTACTTATCACCACATTTGGAGTAGCTTAATCTGTAAGGACCGGTGGGCCTTACCAGTAGGTCGCTCTTTATTTATCTTTTCTTTTTCTTTCCTTCCTTTTTTCTCATTCTACAGACGGCCTCTCCCCCCTTCTGTTTTCTTCTTCTTTTCTTTCTTTTTTTGTGACCATCGGAGACCAAGCCACCGCTAGTTAACCAACCAAATGCGCACAGCCTTCCACACCAGCTACTGTTATCGAGTCCCTTCCCGCTGGTTACGTGCTTGGAAGTTACTGTCGTTGTCGAAAAATGTGTGGTCGCCGTTAACTTTTTCTCTTTTTGAGGTGAAAGGGTAGTCTTTTTCTAATTTTGAGTTTGTTTTTAGCTAAAATTATCTCATTTTGTAGGAATTATAAAACCCATTTGGAACCTGCCACTTTCTGGCGAGATTTCAACCATATCGGGTGTTTTCCAAAAAAAAGAAAAAAGTATATTCTTGATCCTTGAATTGTGGGTTTCAATTTTATATATAGTATGTCAATTTTGGTGAAGGTTTATAAAAAGCTCCAAATTTAGGGATTAACTGTAATTTCGGAATTTTAACAATTTAAACTCAATTTGTGTTGTTTGGGACAATTTAATGGTACTAAGATGCTTATGGTTATAATTGAGAGAATTGGTTGATTGGTAAAAAAATTTACATTTTTTTTGTCGTAATTTCAGATTATTTATGCAATTATTGTAAATTACGGTTGTTTAAGTGTAGAATGTATTATCTTGTATTAAATGGAATTAAAGGGAAATATTTTATTATTGTTTAGGACCTGGAGCTCATGCAGGTTCATGAGTGAATACACCTGAGGATCAGTAGTGACCCTATCGGTGAGTGGATTAAATTTTATTTTTACTTATATCTTTATATTAAATTTTATTTTGTCTTAGTATTATCATAAATTTTTAATTTCGATAATTCTCAATATATTTGGATAATTATTTGAATGGTACGCATATGACTGTTATTACGAGAAAATCTATTTAAACACATTGATTATTAAATGAAGTTTTTGAGAATTTATATTGATATGATTATGAAAAAATATTGAGTTTGGTTGTTGGATACGATTCTATACTTTGAATGTTGATTTGCATTATATTTATATTATTAATGTATGCATTGTGTTGCATGGAGACAATTATTGATTTGATGTGAGATATGTGTTGCGTCCCTCTTGTGCATAGGTTGGATGATGATAGATATGTATTTCGTCCCCCTCGTTTGTCTACGTGTGATACGAGATTGAATGATGATCCATCTCTGTTATGCCTTAGGACGCCAAAGGTAATATGACAATTTTCCCCTCCCCATCCATCTTTACTATGTCTCGGGACGTTAAAGATAGTATGACAGTTTCCTTCCCCCCTCATAATTTAGGTTGTATCTTGGCATACACATGTTCATTAAGTTTGAGAGATTTTCTCATATTATTATTTGTTGTGATCATTGAATTTCACTATTATTACTATTATTATTATTATTATTTTGATTATTATTAAAACTGTTATGATAATATTTTTAAGTATTTAAATTATTGACTGTATTTTATTCAAGTTGTTATATATAAGTTATTTACACTGTTTTAATAGATCCACTTATTAAGCTTGTCTCATTAGTTTTATTTTATTTTATTTAGATTTTTCAGTAGGTTTTCAGCTGACTGTGGTTGGATTTCCACGCAAGATATCACCGCATCTTCATTCCAATGCTTAAGAGTTTTCTGTTATCATTGTAATCAAGTTTTCATTTTCTTTTAAATTTTACTTACGTATTTTGTTTCTTTAACTATTTTGAAAAGATAATTTAGATTGTTCTGGTAATATTCCAAGTCGATACCAAACTGTATTGTATATTAAATTTCTTGATATTTTTTAAATTTATCATGTTTATTGGTTATTCTATTATAGGAAATTCGGTGGTATTTACTGTGACCACTGGATTGTCATAATCATCTTACTAGGTCATAACAAAGACTCTGCCTGGACTCGATGGTCATCCATGCCTACTGTCACTTCTATGCGCAGATGAGGGTTATATCCACTAGAAGATGATTACTTTGACCAAACTTATAACACCCCCCACCAAGATCTCCCGGTCAGGTCTAACGCCCTCCATTGGGCTCCCCTAGTTCCTTTCCAACCGATATTGTCCTCAATTTAGCCACCGCACGACTAACGGTATGAGTTTTTGTCAGACTTCCCAGGAGGGAATGGTATAGGGTTTTGTCAGACTTCCCAGGAGGTCACCCATCCTAGGATTACTCCCATTAAAGCATGCTTAATTTTGGAGTTCCTACGAACTCCTTAGCCAAAGGCTCTGAAAAGGCCTCAGTTGTTATGAAGGAACCTTCTTTCCTATTAAATCTTTCCTCCACCACCCAGGCGATGTGGGATTGGACACCAGGTAGCTGCCGATGCCTTTTGCACTCACCCACTTAGGCGCCAATCCACCCCACTTGGGCTCACGCCCTCGTCAAGACAATTCGGTTGCCTCGATACCACTGAACACCCCACCTGGTCTCTATGTCATGTCTCCACTGGGCTCTCCTAGTTCCTTTCTAACTGATATTGTCCCTAATTTAGTTACCGCACGACCAACGATATGGGGTTTTGTCAGGAGGTCACCCATCCTAGGATTACTCCCACTAAAGCACGCTTAACTTTGGAGTTCCTACGAACCCCTTAGCCAAACGCTCTGGAAAAGCCTCGGTTGTTATGAAGGAACCTTTTTTCCTATTAAACCTTTCCTCCACCACCCAGGCGATGTAGGATTGGACACGGATAGCCGATGCCTTTCGACCCTACCGTGTCGTCACAAACCGAGTATCTTACCCTCCGTAACCACTCAGTCGCTGGGTGAGAACCTAATCTAGAAACTCGATAACCAAATTCAAGAGTTTTGGTGCTGCCATGGCTGAGAAGAAGGCGCTCTCTTTCCTTAAATGTCCAAAATGACTACAGTGAAAATACGTCTCACCCTACTGAAAAGGTCCATCATGAAACCTGTTACACATACTATAAGCAAAATGGGGTCCACCTCTAGATTATGGTCTTTGATAAGCACTAGCACAAGCACCCATAAATGACTGATCACAATGGTTACTCCTATGACTTGACACTAATACTAGGTCTATTCCCTCCAAATCTCCCACTACCAGAAGAACTTGGATTATAACTTTCTTTCTTTGAAGATCCTTGACTACTCAAGGAGATACCCTCAAATGGGCGTCTTCTAGACCTATGCATCATTCTATCCCTCAACTTCCAATGCTACATCATTCAAAGACTGATATATAGGATGTGCAGCTCCAGAAATACTCGTGGTAATCATGTCATTTGGCCCATCTAAGAATATTCTCTTCTTTTTTTTCTCATCGTCAATAATCAGATATGGATAATACTCAGTCAATTCCAAGAATTTCTTCTGATATTCAGTCATTGACGTACTTCTTTGTACAAATCTTTTAAATTCAGCCCTTTTTGCTTCTTTAAATGCCTTTGGATAGAAATAAGCATCATAGGGCAACCTAAGCTCTCCCAAGTATGCTTCCTCGTACTTCTTTTATCAAGCCACCATCTAAGGGCTTCCCCACCTAAAAGAAAATCTATAATTCTAATTTTAGCCACATCAGAACATTGCATCCCCACTTAGAAAAAAACCTATAATTCTAATTTTATCCACATCATAACATTGCATCCCTTCATTGAGAATCTTCTCCATCTCAGTTAACCAATACAGTGCCTCTGCAGGCTTTGTGGTGCCACCAAAAGTTGTTGAACCTAGCCTTTTAGCTTGCTCAACTGAAGGTCTAGACTGAACACCCATAGTCAATTTCTCAACAATGCACTACAGAACATCATTTCCAAATGCCGGCTCACTAATACTATTAGCTAACCTCGAAGGATTAGTGGTCCTCTTATGTCCATGCCTAGAAGGCATCACTAACTTTACGAAAGAGGAAGAAATTTAATATGAAATCTAAATAAAGTAGGAAATCATATGATGTGGGAAGCAAAAGTATCAAATAAGGGATCATAAAAAAAGTATTACACATCTTGTACATGTCTACACAAAATAAAACCTAGGTTCTGATACAAAACTAGCAGGACTGTACCCAGGATGGACCTCGCCTCAGGAAAATTCCATCAAAATTTTATAAAAGCTTTGGCAGAACCTCCCTTAAAACTTGAACTAGTCCAATTTGTACCTACATTGAAAATACAAATTTATAATATCCAATGGCTACAACAAATGCCATTGGAGGTCCCACAACATTTAACATCAAGCTACAAATAGAATTTAAAGGAAATTCAGCATTCTCAAATAAATACATATGGTACCGATTTGGATTATTCTCGGAGCCAATTAAACAAAACAAATAAATTTCCAAAATATAAACACACAAAATATGGAAAAATAAGAAAATAGAAGTTTTATATTCAAAAAATAGAATTTCTCAAAAAAGAAAATAGAAGATGATGGTCATGTTAAACGGGTGAGATGACCATTTCTGAACTAAGACCTAATAAAAAACCTTTCAAGAAAATAAAATAAACTACAATAAGACAAGTTTAGTGAATGGATTTAAGTATCCTATAGGTTGATAAAGAATATTATTTTTCAAGAATTGTTATCTTTGATAAATTGTTAGCAATTGTTTTTATGTGATTATTCTTGGTTAAAATGTTTATTGTGACTGATTTATTACATGTAAGTTAGTTGTTTTTTTTTTCATTTTTTTAAAAATAAAATATTTATAGTTTTATTTAACTATTTTGTTTCTTTTTTTTCAAGTCATTCAATTGTATACTATGGATTAAAAGCAGATTGATAATTGGATATGAAGATTTATTATAAGTAAAATAAATAAATTTATTATAACTAAAAACTGTTTAATTTATAATCTATAAAAATCTAATAGAAAACTTATAAAAATGAGATCTCTAAATAGTTTAGATTTTTTTTTCCTTTTTTTTTTAGGAAAGACAAACTTCTTCAAATAAAACTTATAAATGTTCAACAAAGCCGTGGAGGTAGGGGTGGCCAAAAAACCCATCCCCGAAGGAGTAGTGGGGCGGGAATGGGGCAAAATTATTTGCCCCGTGGCGGGGCCGGGGAGTGTTATCCCCGCCCCGAACCCGCCCCGTATATAATTAATATATAATATTATATTTATATTTAATATATTTAATAATTAATTAAAATTTTATATATTTTTTTATTTTTATGACAATAACCCACTAACTCCACTACCCTATGTCATTGTCAGACTAACCCCACTACCCCAAGTCATTGTCTTTGTCGTCTCTCACTCTCAAAACTCAAATTCCCGACATCTTCATCGCCAACATCTTCATCAGCATCTCCTTCATTGCCAATATAGCCCTCATCGCCGACGCCGGTTGCCCACATCAACCATTTTAGAGATCCACATCTCAGTCTAAACTATTTTCCCAAATCTCAAATCCAGATTCTCATTGCACAGAGTCTCTTCCTTATTGCCAAAAAATGACAGGTTTTTATTTTTTTTTCTCTTTCTTTGTCGCTCATTGATATGGTTGAAATGGAAAAGCCAACATTAAGTAATTTAAGTTTAATTCAAAGCTTTGAAAAAAGGATATCTTTATTTGTAAAATAATTTACATGGAGAAGCTACCAGGAAATTTCTTGAAAATAAATTAATTTTTTTAAAAAAAATTAAAGAAAAGAAAGTTATACATATATATTCAAAAAAGAATAATTCCTGGTGTGTTAATTTCCATCACGAGGACAACACTTGTCAAACAGATCCATAAAAAAGCTTGGAAAAAGATGAAATTTTTTTAATCAAAAGATGAAACAGCATTTTTTTTAGTAGAAAAAGGTTAAACAACATTAAGTATAGAAGCATTATCATTTTCCATATTTGGCAACAATTCAATGGTTTCTGCTTTTGGATAATAATTTATATTCGGATGTATTACTTTTTGGCTGTTATTCAACCAGTATATATATATATATATATATATATATATATATATATATATATATATATACTAGTGCTTGTTATTTATTCGGACCATTATTCAATTCTATGTGTACTTGCATTTTTCATTAGATTTTAAAAGAGTAAATTACTTATAAATTTCAGATTGATTTTACATATACCTACTGGTACTGGAAACGTCAACTATATCAACTGCAAGCAACCAAATTGGTGATATCATATTTAATCATTAATGGTTAACAAGTTGATGCTAAAATCCAATAATCTTTTTCACTTTTTGCATGCGTTGAGACTTCTAGGAGGTCACCCATCCTAGGATTGCTCCCATTGAAGTACGCTTAACTTTGGAGTTTCTATGAACCCCTTAGTCAAACGCTCTGAAAAGGCTTCGGTAGCTGCCGATGCCTCTTACACTCGCCTACTTAGGCCGTCACAATCCACCCCCCTTAGGGGCTCGACGAACTTGCAACTTATATATGTATATTACTATATATTACCTTGTATATGTTTTGAATGCTTCATGCCACCTTTCTAGCATTCTTTTTGACATTGTATAATGTGGTTTACTAACTTTGTTGTCTTATGACATTTGTTTATATTTTTCAGACTTAAATCCATTTAAAGCTGAACAGTGCTCACATAATCCTTCAATAACCTCAATAGAAAGTATACAACCTGGTATTAATTCTCAAGAACTACTACCAAGTCAGGTAAATTCTAAACAAACTCCTTTTGTAGAGTTATGTGTTGAAAGTGACGAACAAGTGGTTGGAAAAAGAAAATTAACTTCTATAGTGTGGAGCCACTTTAAAATGCAAAAGATTAATGGGGTACAAAAAGCTATTTGTAATCATTGTGGGAAGAAACTAGGAGGAGAAAGTAAGAATGGAATAAAATATTTACATGATCATTTCAGTAGGTGTCCTCTTCGTAAACAATGTGATATTAAGCAAGTAATGTTGAATCTAAGAAGGAAGTTAGTGGGAAGACATCACTTGGAACATGTCTTTGACCAAGATAATGCTAGGAAGGATATTGCAAGTATGGTTGTTTTACATGAGTATCCACTTTCAATAGTTGACCATATTAGATTTAGAAAGTTCTCCAATACACTTCAACCATTGTTTAAAATGGTTTCTTGAAACACACTCAAGAATGATATATTTAAAATTTATGAGAGTGAGAAATAAAAAATAATGGATTTGGTAGGTAGTAATAAGAGTAGGATTGCAATTACTACTGACATGTGGACTTCTAACCAAAAGAAGGGTTATATGGTTATTACAGCACACTTCATTGATGATGCTTGGATGCTTCAAAACCGAGTTTTAAGGTATAGTTTAAATAATTTGATTTACTTTTATGTCTTAATAAAATTTAATTTTAATTTTGTTATAATTATATTTTCTTGCTTCAAATATAGGTTTGCATATGTGCCATGCCCGCATACCTCCGAGTCACTTTCTAAAGTTTTGATGGATTGCTTATTTGATTGGAATGTTGATCGTAAGTTGTCTACTTTAATTGTTGATAATTGTACCACAAATGATGCTTTGATTAACATTATTTTAGATAAGCTTTCTACTAGCACACTTTTGTTAAATGGTGAAGTTTTTCATATGTGTTGTTGCGAACACATATTGAATTTAATTGTGAAAGAGGGAATGGAAGTAATTAAGGGCAGTATTGAAAAAATTCGAGAGAGTGTTGCTTTTTGGACAGCTACACCTAAGAGAGTAGAAAAATTTGTTGAGTCTACTCGTCAATTGAAAATTCCTTGTGCAAAAATGTTGACACTTGATTGTAAAACTAGGTGGAACTCTACATTCTTGATGCTTAGCATAGCTTTAGAGTATAAAGATGTTTTTCCTCGTCTAAGTCATAGAGAACCACTATATAAGCATGTTCCGAATGATTTAGATTGGAACTTGGCCAAAAAGATTTGTGATAAGTTGGAGTTATTTTATGAAGTGACTGTAATATTTTTTTGGGACGAAGTATCCTACAACCAATTTGTATTTTCCAAATATTTGTGAAATGAAGTTGTCACTGTCTAATTGAATTGAATCTCCTTTGAGATTAGATTGATGGCCACTAGTATGATTGAAAAATTTAACAAATATTGGAGTGAAATTCATAATCTATTGTCGGTTGCAACTGTGTTAGATCCAAGGTACAAGATGAAATTGGTTGAGTACTATTTTCCTAGAATATATGGACATGAAGATGCAAATTATGAAATTGCTAAAGTTCGTCGAATTTTTTACAACTTACTGGATGAATATAAGAGGAAGCATGATTTGGCTGTGAATGTTTCTCAATCTTCTTCTTCATCATTTCAAAGTGAGGTGTCTACTTGTGCTACAAAATGGTTGATGGCTAAAGATCGTTTACAAGGCTTTGATGCGTATGTTTCTAGTACCACTAATTTTGAAAGTGTGAGATCAGAGATGGATAATTACTTGGAAGAGCCTGTATTGCCTAGATCAAATGATTTTGATTTATTAGCTTAGTGGAAAATAAATTCAAGCAAGTATCCAATATTACAAGCAGTGGCAAGAGATGTGTTAGCTATCCCTATATCTACAGTAGCATCAGAGTCTGCATTTAGTACTAGTGGTAGATTTATTAGTCCATGCAGGAGTAAACTTCATTCAAAAACTTTGGAGGCAATGATGTGTTCTCAGGATTGGCTGTGGGTTGACATACATGGTATAAAAAATTTATTTGATTGCATCATATTTATTATTTTTTGTAATATCTTTTTATTTGTTAATTAACTTTTTTTTTTGTTAGTCCCATCTTCCCAACTGTACAACAGATATAGAACTTTCACTGAGGAGGATATGGATGATGATGATGAGGTAAAATGTGGCCTTTTTTTTTCTCTTTATGAAAAATATTTTTATTTTTTGGTTTAAGGGTAGACAGTTGGTTGGTATAGACTAAATCAGAGGTGATATAAACTAGTTTTGTTTTATTACATTTAACTTGACCACTGGAATTACATGGAAATTTATCAGCCCGTTGGACTCTTTATCATGTCTAGTTATATTTGTTATTACTTTTGTATGGTCATACTAGAATCTCATAGTGATAGAAATTTTAACTCATTTAGCTATTTCTGTAAATGTCTTGTGTTTTCATGTTGCTTGTTATCTGTTTTTGTTGCTTTTATTTTTGTATGGTTTCCTTTTATTTTTTTGACAAGATTTAATATCATATGCATTATTTTTTATATGCAGGTTTCATCTTCCTCCATAAATACTTGTGTAGAAGATGATGATGAGTGAAGAACTGAAGATTAAAAAAAGAAGAAGTCATATTTGTAATTTTGAAATGTTTTAGGATAACTTCTAATTTGTAATTTAAAAATTTGTTGTTTGGATTATTGTTTACTTTTTTTTATGTTTAATATAATTTGGATTAATTAATAATAGCTGATTTTATGTTTGTATAAATTAAAAATATAAAAAAAAATTAAATGGGGCACGGCGGGATCTCACCGCCTTCCCATGACGGGAATCCTCGCCCGCTCGCCTTTTAAACGGGCGGGACGGGTGAAAATATTTCTGGCGGGCGGGTAAGGGCGCCGCCCGCCCTTGCCATCCCTACGTGGAGGAAAAATATATAATACCATTTTTTTTTCATTTGTTTTTTCTCCTTTGTGAATAATTTTTCATGTCAAAATTTATATGGTTAGTGACACTTACCCACTAACACTTTGAAGTTGGTGTTAATTTCATCCTTCTATTTTTTTTATCTTGTCTTTTTTTTTTCTTTTCCTTTTATTTTTTTTTTCATCTTCTTTTCTTTTTGTTTCTATTGTCCGCTTTATTCTCTCTTATCTTTCGCTTATTTTATTTTTATCTTTTGTTAGAGATCTTTCCCTTTAAATTTTTGTAAATTAAGCATATACATATTGTATAATGTATATAGTATTCCACCATAACAATGTTGATTTTATAGCATTAATGCAAGTGAAAGGAATGTGGGTTTGTTGGAATTTGAACGATATGTTTTCATTGCGATTTGTCAATTATGTAGGCTGTGTTTTCTCTGGAAATTGTAGTCAACTACGCAGTCATCTGGTCTGTAGCTACATTCCACACATGTACATATAACAACAAAAATGCTCTGGTTCTCTGTGTAATTATTCACTTCAACCAAAACCTGCTAAAATTATGATAATGTGAGCCATGTTTATCATGATTATTCTGGCGCATTCCATTTCAATGCTAATTAGCAGTTTATTACTTCAATATGTTATTAATTTAAGTATTCATTAATTATTACTTTGAGTTTCAATATTTTTATTTATTTAATATCTAATTACTGCTTTTATAATTTAACAATAACATGGCTGAAGCTAAACCTTTGAAGTACTCCAATGCTTTGGTGGTAAAAGATAGGCGAGCATGTGTAGCTTCTAAATCTACAATAATACAATGTATTCAAGAGATTGACAGAAAGTTTATCCAAGATCCCGATCAACCATCTAGAATGAAGGCAAGACAATGAAAGAAGCTTGAAAAAAGTTATTTTGGTACATTCTTTCTAAGAATGCACAACATTGTATTAAATAGGGGCATTGCTCATAATATGATAACAAGGCAAGCGAAGAGTATGAATGAGGACGTCATGGAATTCAATTTCAATGGAAATGGAGCAATATTCACAAGAAAAGAATTTGGTATTATAACCGGTTTGAAGATGGAAAATACTTTGGACGTCCTACCTCCACCGTATTCCGATTGAATAAGAAACACATACTTTGGCCACATTCACATGATAAAAAATATGAATGTAAGAAATGTCTTTATCAATGTAAAGCGAAGTCAACTAGAATATGAAGATGATTTTGTGAGATTAGCCTTGATATATTTCCTTGAATGTGGTCTACTTGGCAAGGAGAGTCAAGTACGTATCAATTTCGATTATTTGTCTATAGTTGAAGATTTAAACTACTTCAACCAATATTCATGGGGTTTAGTTTCCTACAATGCTACATTGATATCTTTATATAAGGCATTGGATTTGCATCATGGAGAACTAAACAAGTCATCTACTTATAGCTTAGGTGGCTTTCCTTTGGCTTTTCAAGTAATAATATAAATTAATTAACAATTTAATTATTTTTATTTGTAGACAATTAACAAATTTTTATTTTCTTATATTAGGTTTTGGGGTACGAGACAATCCCTTTAATAGGAGAAATATTTGCAACAAAAGTGGATAATTCGTACCCTCAAATTTGTAATTAGAAGGCTGAACATGTTTACAAATTTCAAGATCTGGGAAAAATGATTTTTGAAAGTGACGAGGTAATATGATATTATTCTCATCTATTACTTTGTAATGTATACTTTTATTTCTTTTACCTATTATTTGTGATTAACTTATTATAAATACTTATCTACCAATATACATTTATACGCTATTATGAGGCTTAGACCATTGAATGCGGATGAAGAATTTGTATACAAACTTAACGAAGATTTTTCAATAGCACCATTGCAAAAAAAAAGAGCCCGTATGAATGTTGACATGGAGAGAAAAGAATATGCATATTTTTACCAGCAAAATACCTCTAATTTAGGCGAACCCTCAATTGAGAATGTTGGTCAACCATCACATTCATCACACAATGTGAGTACATAATTTATTAATTTGACCATTAAATATGTATTAATATTTTTGCATTTTATTTCACTTATATGCTTTAACTTATACTTCTTTTTTTCATATAATATGGCGAACTTAAATCATATATGCAAGCATTAGATATTAAAATTGATAGTGTGATAAATGATTTGAGTAATTTTCAATTGGATGCAATGCGTAAGATTAATGGTGTGGTAAATGATTTGGTCAATTTTCGATTGGATTCAATACATGAGTTCCAATCAATTCACAACACAATGCGTGAAATGTTTGACTACATCAAACATGTAAGTAGTTTTTTACTTCAATTTACAATATTATATTAATGACCTCAGTAACAAATAACTATTGAATTAAATATTTTTTTATAGGATTATCATCCCACCAAGCATGCCACGCATAGTGATGATATGAATGAAGATGTCATAGTGCGTGAAAATTTTGAAACCCGTGATGTCATTACAACTATTGAGACAGAGCTAAATTTGGCAACTTTTTTGCTTCCTCCAACAAATTTTAATCCAAAGAGGGCTCCTCCCAATGAACTGGAAATGAAATTACTTACTTATATGACCTCTGGTGATGATGCAATATTATATTATAATGTATGTGTCATTAATAAACAATTCTTCCGAGAAATGATCGAAGGTGAATGCTTAAATGATAAGGTAAGCATTACTTTAACAATGTTTTTTGAATACACATACAATTTGCATTAAATTTTATTTTTCATTATTAATTAATTCATCTTGATTCCAATAATTACAGCACATTAATATCGTATGCATGTACATATGTTCACGTATGTACAAATATCCACATCTATTTTGCCAAAGGACAGTTGTAATGGATGCTTTTTTTTGGGTAAGTTTACTGTTATCATATTATTTCAATTATACAGTATATGTTGTGCTATTTATTAGGTACCAATTACTTATAATTTGATTTATGTCACATATTATTTATACCAATTTAGCCAAACATTGAAGGGCGATGGACAAAATTTCTAAAATAGAGGGATAGCAAATAAAAAAAACAAATGTTTCAATTTGATATGGATTTACTTGGATATATTTGGGAGAATGCATACAACCCATTAGATAGAAATTGGAAGGATTATGATTTTGTAAGTAGTAAATATTTTATATTCATGTCATATTACTTTATTAATTTTTTTCAATAAACTAATTAATTAGTTTATTCAATTTTATAGGTTCTAATGCCACTAAACATTGAAGATAGAAATTGGGTGTTGGCTAATATTGATCTTGTCAAACGACAAATATACTTATATGATTCGACGTTAAGCAAATCGATGTATCATGATCAATTTAAACCTTTATGGATCATGTTACCATATATCTTAAGGCAAGCAAATTTCTTCGCCAATCGATCCGACATTAAGCAAACAATGATTCAATTCTCACATTCTTATGTTGAGAATTTTCCAAAACAAGGAAGCAGGTACATTTGATATTGGCCTTGCTAATAAAATTTTTAAATACGTATAATAGTTTTTAATTTGACAATTTATTGTGTTTAATCTAGAAGTTAAAATAATTGTGATTTTTTTATTTTGTTTTACAGTGGAGATTGTGGAGTTTTTATGCTGAAGGCAATTGAATATTTGCTTGCAAAAAAAGAAATAACCTTTAGCCATGAAGATATCAAATTTTTTAAACAAAAATATGCGGTTGAAATATATAATAAAGAACTATCACTTTAGTTTTCTAATTTAAATTATGTAATCTATATAATTTAAATAAATTCATATGAGTGTGTGTGCGTGTGTCTGTGTGTATATATATAAAAAGAGAATATAAATATATCATTCTCTATGGCCAATCTGTTGGAAGTGGTCCAACTTTAAATCTTGCAGCTCGACTACCTCACTTAAGAGTTATTGTGTTACAGAGCTCAAAACTCTCTGGTTTAAGAGTTATGTATCCTGTAAAGCGTACATATTGATTTGACATTTATAAGGTAAATATTTTCTTGGTTTTAATTGTTTATTCTTCTTGTTATACATTTAACACTTGTTTTTGTAAACATATTCTTTTTGTAGTATTTCTGTGCACAATATTGACAAAATTTCACTTGTTAATTGTCTTGTTCTTATCATTCATGCAGGTAATGATATGGCAGATGAGAGAGATAGATATTAATAGAAATCATGATGCATGAGAGACGTTTTTCCATTGCTTATTTATTCCCATAACCAATTTTTGAATGACCAAAAATATGAAATCAAACCATCCTTACCTTTGTGACTTTACCTCATTCTTAATTTGCAGGAGGATCAATTATGCAATAAATAAGATTAGGAGCTGAAATCATCTCCATTCCCCTTCCCATGCCTAAATTGTATTGATTGGCTTTTAAATTTTTGTTCACACATTATATTTCCCCAAATTGTATTATGTACTCAGTGATTATATATTGTTTATTCCATCATGATTGCCTTACGTTGTACCCTTGTAGGTTGATCGTGTGTTCTTATTTTGCCTAAAGAGGAGGAAAACTGAGATAATATTTTAGATTTTTCTTTTATATTTTCTACAAAAATATGATTCCAAATATTTTACATAGCCATATGGTACATGTAAAATTGTACTAACCACAATTATGTTAGATTTTCTCTTCAAGAAAATGTCATAGACTAATAGACTATTGAAGCATTGTTATTTGTATTTTAAGATTGGGATTCTTGGAAAAAAGGGTTTACAATAATAATTGCTTGGTGCGCTGTGTGTATCCATGTTTTGATTAATTTTTTGATTGTTATGTTGTGAAAATTAGTGGTTATGTGATTTCATTGGCTATATAAATAAAACTAATTTTTATAGCATGGTAAAGATTTTTTTATATTTTTTCAACAGTGTATTCAATATTTTCTTCTCCTTTATGTTCAGTTTTTTTCTTTTTCTTTTTTTTCAATTTTATTTTTTAAAATATGTATATTATCAATGCTGCTCTTTATCATTTTCATACATTAAAATGGAGCAGTAAGGAATCATAATAATGGTGATGCTCTTAGTGTTTTCCCATTATTAAACTTTTCCTTATTTATGGCTCTAAAATCTTTATTTTACTAAGGATTAACAAGCAGTCAATTACCAGATATCATCTCTGTGTACGTTTTGCCCACACATTGTAAGTTTGAATTTTGTATATAACCGTGAGTTTTGCATGGTTAAATTATAATCTTTGCTTCTACCAGTATTGTTATCACAGTTATATTTTGTAAAATGACCAAATAAATAGTAGATAAATTGTTGATGAAGTTTCTTTATAAATTTTGGTGAATTTTATTGTTGGGTAAATATTTTTATTGTAGGAATTTTGTTGGTGAATGTGTTGATTAATATTTTGGGTTTATTTTGTTCATGACTTTTGACTATTTTTGTGAATTTACAATTTTGTAAATTACTTTTGTTGCTCTGTGTAGTTAACTCTTTGTATATGCTTATGGATTTTTTTTCAAGTTTTTGTGTAGCGATTTAGATATCATAGCTTACAAGGTAGTGCTTAATTTTTTCCATAATACTATGTTATACCTTTCATGTTTTCAAAAAGATCCTGGCTTCCTTTACGATTAATTTATTATTATTTTTTTGGATGCAACTAGAGTGCCTCAGTACTCTAAACCATTGGTGCCCCACCACGAGACTGTTGGTGGGGGCACCAACAGTTTTATTTTAATATTTTTTTATTTCTCTTGCACCCAATCTCCACCAACACCTTCAACTGTTGGTGACCCACCACCGTACCGTTGGTGGGGCATCAACGATTTCAATTTTTTCTTTAATATTTTTTAGTTGCAAGCATACGTCATCACTACCCCTAAACTATTGGTACCCCACCGCTAGACCCTTGGTGGGCACCAACAGTCCCCTTGCATCAAAGCCCCACCAATACCTTCAACCATTGGTGCCCCACCACCATATTGTGCAGGCACCAACAATTCTAAGTTTTTCTTTTAATATTTTATGATTACAAGTTCATCACTAATCCTAAATTGTTGGTGCCCCACCACTAGACCGTTGGTGGGCACTAATAGTTGCCCTGCATCAAAGCCCCACCAACACCTTTAACCATTGGTGCCCCACCACTACACCAATGATTCTAATTTTTTCTTTTAATATTTTTTTACAAGTAAACTTCATCACGACTCCTAAACTGTTGATGCCCCACCATTAGAATGTTGGTGGAGCACCAACAATTCCTTTGCATCAAAGCCCTACCAAAACCTTCAACTGTTGGTGCCCTACTATCATACCGTTGGTGGGTCACCAACGATTCCATTTTTTTTTAATTTTTTTTTTGTTGCAACTAAACTGTTGGTGTCCTACCACTAGACCATTGGTGGGGCACCAACAGTTTCATTTTTATTTTTTTTATTGTTCCCTTTGAATTAAAGCTCCATCAACACCTTCAACCGTTGGTACCCCACTACCATACCATCAGTGGGGTACCAACGATTGTAAATTTCTTTTTCATCTTTTTTTATTGCAATTAAACTCCATTACAACTCCTAAACCGTTGGTGTCCCACCGCTAAACTGTTGGTGGGGTACCAACAGTTTCATTTTATTTTTTTTCCCTTGCATCAAAGCTCCACCACTACTATCAACCGTTGGTGCCCCACCACCAGACTGTCGGTGGGGCACTCATTATTCAAAATTTTTTTTTTAATCTTAATATGAAAACAATAGAGCCATTGTATCAAACAATCAAATCAACAAAAAATAAAGAAGAATTTTTACAAAATGAAAATTCAAAATGAATAAACAATAATATAACAAATTTAAAAGACTATTGTATAATTATAATACCTAAGTATGCTAAAACATTGGCAACTAGACCAACCCATTTGATATTAAAATCCCGAGAAAGAAAAATTTCTCACAGTACACTCGATTAATGGAAAATTTAAACAGAGCGACAATAAGATTTTATTTATTTAATTGGTTTATATTCTTCCACTGTTACTTGTATTTTTTACCCCACAGCTCAAACGTGACCCAACTTTGTCCTTGTACCCTGATTTTCTTATTTTCTGCATCATCATCATCACCATAGTTAACATTATTATATTTTTCATTTTCATATTGCAACATACTTGCATGCAGCTGGTGATTCTTTCTTTCATTGGAATATATTATCGCCAAAGTACATATGGAATATATTTTTCCTTTTGTTCATTGTTGTTGACATACTTTTGATGGAATGATTATCCAGGTCAATAATGAATATATGAGAATCCTTGAGACTCTTAGTAGGAAGTTGAAGTTTGTTGGGAAAGAAAAATTTCAGTGTTTCTTGGTTACAAATCTGCACATTAGCTTCTTTTTATACACACACCTGGAATGAAAGAATGAAACAAAAAAATAAAATAAAATAAAAGAATGAGATGTAGGGATGTCAAATTTAGCTTCCAATTTGCATGCAAGCCACTGTTCACAAAACGAGGGCACTGTATTCGGCTATTGTGTCCAAAGTTTTTGATCAATCAATTTAACAAGCATCCATCTGTAATATAAGCAAAAAAAAACCAAAACAAAACAAAACAAAATGAACCATTGGTGCTCCACCACTACATCGATGGTGAGACACCAACGGTATGTGATTGTGGAATTAAGCCTTGCATGCAACAAAAAGAAAGTACTGGATGTTTTCTAACTATAAAGACATCAAATAAAACCAGCAAATGTTCGTTGCCTGGTGATGCAAGCTGGTTAGCCTCCCTCCCCACCCCACTCCTCCATCTCCATCCTCTTTCTCTGTATATGATTTTGTATTAATTTCGTTTTCTTATCTTTCTTTCGAGTTTCATTCTCTGAATGCATATTTGTTTGAGTGGGATGCAGGTCAAGCTTAGTCGGAAGAGAGACTGCAAAGCAAACCAAAAAAAAAAAATTAAACTGTTGGTACGCCGCCGCCACCTCGATGGTGAGGCACCAACGGTACATAACAGTGGAATTAAGCATTGCGTGCAACAAAAAGAATGCACTGGTAGGGGTACCGATTGTAGGAAATAGTGTGGTGCCTTTGTGATTTCACTACAAAGAGATACTTGGATGATACTAAAAATAAAAAAACTGAAAATTATATAAAACTAAAAGCCACCAAACTTGTTCCCCTTCTTTTCTTCTTGTCTGACCAATTGATTCCCTTTTCATTGTTTAAACTGTTGTTTAAAACTAATGATTTCTATTCAAGTCTATATTCTTTATAAATATATAAAAATTAACTCTCTTTAGTTTATTTTTGTTCGTATCATTTTTTTAAAATTTGTGAAAAATGTGATTACAGAAGAAGTAAATCAAAATTAGTGGTTCACATTGATTTTCCACCAACTCCCAAATGGAACATAAGATCACATATATGAGAAGATATTTCACAAAAAGAGAATCGTGGTCCAAAGAAAGGATTGCAACACTTATTTTCTTTGTCAAAACGAAAAAAAAGTTACATTTGTATATATATGCCTACAGTTTTAAATTATTGTTAAATATTACGTATATATACAGAATACTGGAATCAGTAATTAAATAGTGTATATATATATATATATATATATATACTATATACGTGTTTGTGTGGTGTATGAAAATTGATAGAAGGTCAAAAGCTGTGGACATAAGTGTAGCACTCGACTTAATTAAATTTGTGGTTCTAAGATTGATCATTCCCTAGAGGAAGAATGCTGGATGGTTTAGCTTTAGGATGTATCCCCCAACTTAAGCATGCCTCAAAGGCTAAAATTAAAACTAGCGCTGCAAATTATAACACACGCATTTTTACTATTGGTATATTTATTTTCACCAGTATTAAATATATGCTAGCTATTGTAAATCTCAGTAGGCATGAGACATATATGAAAACTTTATATGGAGCACAAACTATTTTAACTAATCATGCAGCAGCTGTTTACCACTATAGATATATAATGCTATCGAATTAGAAACACACACAATGTACGTGAAAGATTTTCAATTCTCAATAATTATCTCTGTGAATCAAAATTTTTTAATCCTATCTTTCATCAAAATGAATCAAAGTTTTAAAAATTAATAATTTTCACTTATAAGACTAATATTTGAAAAGTTGTACGAACTATTACTACCAAAACCAACAAAAAACATTTTTTTTTGCAGAAAATTAGAATAGAACTCAAAGCTTAAATAATTTATGCGTGAAAACAATAATATTATAATAGATTAAAAAAGATCCATTTACTTTCTGCAATTTAGTAGTAGTTGTCCCCTGGAAAATGGTTTACTTTAACCAATAACTTCATATTACCACCAGCAAGACATATTAGCATCAACAATGCTACAGATATATTTACAAAATAATAATACTAATATTACACACATAATATAAATTTCCGTATAACTTCAAAACTAAAAGCATAGATAAATATGAAGTCCACTAATATTTAACATCCACAAGATATTTATGAAAGCTATTAACTCATATGGGCTTAAAGTACAATTCAAGTACAATTATGGCTGTCAAAATCATACTGAATTGAACACAGAGAGTTGCAGCGAAATATTGAAGAAGAGTAAAGAACCAGTTGTCTTTTAAACATGTTATGAAAATAATTTAATAAACAAGGTGAATTACAACTAAATGAAATTAAGTAGTTTCACCTAAAGTACAATTATGGCTGTCAAAATCATACTGATTGACCAATGTTGATCTGCTGCACACTTTTATGTGAAGAGTAATAATGATAGAATTTTTATTAAAATTAATGGTTATAAGATTTTTCAAATCTCTGAATAGATTTTTCAAATCTATTCTTATTTCTAAAAAATGACGATGATGTAGGTGGGAATTATTTATCATAAC
The DNA here is from genome assembly GCA_007844105.2 of Rhamnella rubrinervis. NCBI lineage: Eukaryota > Viridiplantae > Streptophyta > Magnoliopsida > Rosales > Rhamnaceae > Rhamnella > Rhamnella rubrinervis. The sequence goes on from CM017582.2 coordinate 1,721,860, forward strand.
CAGAATTGTAGTCTAACAAAAATCTTTCATTGTTAATGCAAATCTATCCCATTTTTTTTATTCTCAACGTACTCCTTAAACCAAAAAAAAATTAAAGCAAACATGGTCTTCAAAAGCAAAAAAAAAAATTACATAATAAATTTAGGATCGTAATTAAATATGATTGTACAAAAAGTCTTTTAATTTAAATATTTTCTACAAAAATAATTCATATCTATATTGTTATACTTGATATTACAATTTCATCTTCTTTATTTTCTTTCTTTATAAGAATTTTAAATTCATATTAACTATAATCTTGCTGATGATTTCATTTTAATTTTATTTTTGTATACAATATACACGAAAATGTATATAATATTTCAGTCCACCTAATTTATAAATTAATTATAATATAATAAATTTGTTGATGATTTTATTTTAATTGCATTTTTGTATACAATGCTTGCTTGTCAATATAGTCTAAGTATTTTAACTACAAATCAAAGTAATTTTATATTTTAAATCTAAACTTTGAAGTCTTTAATTAGACTCATATATGATTCTTCCATTGAAAAAGCAAAAACTACTGAACAAATAATCATTGTTCAAATTAGTATTAGGTATACGCGATTTAACAATCATATTTTTTTTTAATCCTTTTCAAAATTATAACAAGGTTGCACAACTTTTTTAATTGTTATATATCAAAAACCATTATCTCGATGTTAAAATCAATATAAAATAAGAAACAACCAAGTGTGAAAAAAAAACTAAGAAGTCATTGCATAATGATGAAGTTTTACATACTACATAATTAAAGCAAAATTGACAATTTCATTTTGATTAGAACATAAATTCTACCAAGTATTACTACAAAAATAAATATGTGCTTTTATCACCACAAAAAAATATGAAACGCATCATTCTTCTAGTTTCACTTGCAACTATGTCCCACAATTACCCCCTCTTTGCTTTGTACTGCAACAAAATAATAATAATAATAATAATATTAAACAACAGTGTAAATTTATTTGAAACAAAATGATAGAAATAATGAAATTGAGGTTATAAAATATTGCTGGCATACTACTTCAAGTTTTGCAAGAGCAGTTTTCAGCTGCACAGAAAGATCATGATTTTTTTTTCTCAAACACTCAATCCGCACATAAGAAAAAGGGAAAGAAAAGAAGCTCACAAAAATATAACAATTCAAGATTAAAAAGATGAAAACAAGGTATATAACAATAAGTTAAATTATCTTTTTCTATGAGTCTATATACAACCTTTTGTATCTCACATTTGCGATATCACTCAGAAAAGAATTTTTGCTCTTTAATATATTTAAAGTCTACAAAAAGTAAAATAAAGTCAATTTATTGGATAGATATTAAAAATAACAAATTCCTATAAGATAAGGAACATAAGGAAATTACATGCAGCTTGTAAAATTATGAAAAAAATTACCTTCAAATTCAATGTCTCCACAGAACTTTTGGATTCCAACAATTCTACAATATAATCCATTTTTTCTTTCATGGTTTTCTCGCACAAGCTTGACTCCGGTTGCTCTTCCTCCAATGAGCATGTTGCCCATCTTCTTCCTCAACACTGCTTTGGTTTTTTTCTCCATCACTCTTACCGAGAATCTCTTCAACTACTAGTTCTCCATTAACATTGGGAGCAAGCTTGATGTTGTTTCATACTCTATCAGATCTTCTAACAGCAATAGTTTGATACTTTATCTTTTTCATCAAAGAAGAAAAATTTGCACATGTTAGTCCTTTAATACAGCCTCTGTCTTCTTTCCCCTTTAAAATTGAATTTGTACCTGTAGACTTTCATCAGGATAACAGTACCACTGTTTAGCAAACGAATTAAATTGAATAAAACACTACAGTCTAGCCATTTTAATTAGAAGTAACAACATCAATCAACAAAATTAACACGCCATATATAAAATCTAAATATAGTCAATTGTTAAAGATAGAAAGAATTACCAAAAGAAAAACATGAAAAAAAAATTGCAAGTCCTTGTGACAATCTCATCACTGCTCACAATTTCTGCTGTTTAACCAAAACCATTTATCATGTAAAGGAATATCGTTAATTATCTACAAAGATCCACACAAAAAAAAAAACTGACTTTTTATTTTTTCTAGAAACACAAAACCAATAAGGAAATAAAAGGGCAACTCATTTGCCTTCTTAAATTACACTTTGCAGTTTAATAATTAGATCATTTAAATAAGTACAGCTTAAACAAAAACTCACTTTTAATTTATATAATTGAAAATTGAAACCGTCAAACAATCAAGAGCAATAATAAAATACAATAACAATTTTAAAAACAACTAAGAAACCTACTTAAGACTACTCATAACTTGTCCATGTAATATATTCATGTACAACACCAATGGAAAAAAACAATTCAAACTTTACAAAAAAATAAATAAATAATAATTTTACAAAAGATAGATGTGGATCAGTATTGATGCCATAGACCAATCCCATATGCTTTCATGGAAACTTTGAAATATCACCAATAAAAGCAGTCACAAGACAAAGGGTCCATGTGCCCCGATTAAAAAGCATATTAAATAGATTTGATTCCAATGAATCGCACAAATAGAGAAAACAATAATCCAATTCTACATGGATTCAAACAGACAAATGAAAAACTCACAAGTAGTAATGGAACCCACTAAAAGTCTATTACTGAACACTCACTTCAGTCAATGCACGCTTCACCTTTGGAGGCCTACCTCTTGGCCTTCCTGTTGCAGTTGCTGTCGTCACTAATGTCGTGGTGGACGTCCCTAAATCTCCCATAGATCAAGCCATTTTTCTCGGTCGTCCTCTCCGTTTTCCACTCCAAAACATCTTAACTTTGGCAGCAATAGGAGGCGCATTGGAGTCCTTTGGCCGGCGGCCTTTATGCCTTGCTAGATAGATTGGTCATCGTTGCAGAGAATCCTTTGGCTTTGGTGGCCTACCACGATCCCACCTGGCAGGTGCATTAGGATTCGGCTTGCTGTACTTATTTTTTCAAAACACCAATTGCTCACTATCTTTTATTCTATTGAGATGGTCAGAGAGGAACTTTAAGTGCCTAGCAGGCAAATCTCCATATGTTGATTCCATGTATTTCGATATCGAAGATTTGTTCAACCCATTTTCTTCATTTAATACCTCAATCGCCTTTAAAATCATTTGCAATACACCAAATATTCAAAGCAATCACCTAGGAAATCAAACACACTGACCAATTTTAGGAGGAAAAAATAAAAATGATGGATGAATTTTCTAAATTGGAGAAAAAAGAACGAATTTTTTATTGAAAATTGTTAGAAGATAGATGATATATCTGTGGCTATGGAAGAACTGATTGAAATTTATAAACTTTTGTCGCCATTAAAGCAGAAAGATAAAAGAAGAAATACAGAAACAACATCAACCAATAACAAAAAGAAAAATGATGACAAACTTATATGTCTGTAGATTGCTATCCGTTTAGATCACTGATATAAAAAGATAAGGGCTAAAATATAATTTTAGTTAACGCAATTTTTTTTTTTTTTACAGAATAGTTATTGCACTTAATATTTTACATTTAAATTTAATAAAAGATTCAACCACTTCCTTTTCATATGCCTCTACTTACATTCATTTATTTCTCCAACTTTCTCTTTTATAAATTAATTACAATAGAACTTTTCAACATTAATTTTTTTTCTTTTTAATTTATGCAAAAAAAAAAAACACGCTGCAAATATTATTCTACAAATTTCATTTTAAATAAAACACATAATTATATTTAATAAACAATATTAAAAAATAAATCAAATTTTCAATTAATATTTTTAAAAACCACGTGCAAAGCACTTGGCATGATCAAGTATTATACAATATATACATTATACATATATACACACATCAGGATCATCCCACAGGTCAAAATTCTCCTGGTCGATTGGCTCAGACGTATATCCATGCAAAACGTAGTCATCAGAACCTATGGAGTCCTCTAGATCCTCTTTAAAAATAGCAGCCACAACAAGTTGTGCTCTAAATCCTTGTGCCCGTGCATGCGCCCTCATGGCCCCTGCTTAGTAGGGTCCTCATCGAACTAGTCCAGATACCACAAAAACATCTCATGGAAATGTTCAGCCTGCATCTGCTGGAACCTCCCGATAGGCATGTAATAATAACCACCTCTCCAAATCAGTATCATGACAGCCTCCCCGCGCAAAAACACCATCCTACCTCCGTCCTCTAGCTCCCGACGAGCTAAGTCGTCATCCAACCCAACACCACGATATCCTCCACCAGATATGGATGGAACACTACTCCTATGAGACCTCCTTCTGTACGCACTGCCACCGGCTTCACTAACGGTGCATCACGTCCCCACGGACGGAACAAAAGGCACGGTTGAACCACTAGTCCATCTAAGAATCACAATAACTTAAAGAAAATAAACAAATAATCATAATATCCCCTAAAATGCTCTCAGGTTCGGGATAAACGTTCCTTGTAAAACATATCTGCATCCAACAAGAAAATAAATCTTAAACAAATTATTCAATAATAATTTAACAAGATACACAGTAAAACAACAATTTATTTATTTTTTTACAATAAAGCGTTATACAACCAGCAAACACAAAACATATATTATACAATACATACATGTTACATATATACCCATATATACATATACCATATATATAAAATATAATACATATATACACACAACAAGGTCAACCTACGGGTTGACCGACTCAAGTGTATACCCATGAGGAACATAGTCATCAGAACCTATGGAGTCCTCTTGGTCCTCCTCAAAAATAGCAACCACAATAGGTGGTGCTCTAAACCCCTATGCCCGTGCATGCGCCCTCATAGCCCCCTGCTCAATAGGGTCCTCATCAAATAGCTCAGATGCATACCCATGAGGAACGTAGTCATCAAAACCCATGAAGTCCTTTGGGTCCTAAAAAATAGCGACCACAACAGGTGGTGCTCTAAGCCCCTGTGCTCGTGCGTGCACCCTCATGGCCCCTTGCTCAATAGGGTCCTCATCGAACTGGTCCAGATACCACAAGAATATCTCATGAAAATGTTCAATCTGCATCTGCTGGAACCTCCCAATAGGCATGTAATAATGACCACCTCTCCGTATCAATATCATGACAGCCTTCCCGCATAAAAATATTGCAACATCCTACCTACGTCCTTCTAACTCCCGACGAGCTAAATCATCATCCAACCCAACATCACGATATCCTCCACTGGATGTGGACAGAACACTACTCCTATGAGATCTCCTCCCAGTATATGATCCAAATGATGACTCCCTGCTCACTGTCACCGCACGCACTGCCACCGGCTTCACTACCTGTGCATCACGTCCTCCATAGACGGAACAAGAGACACGACTGAGCCACTGGCCCATCTAAGAAGCATAGTAATATAAAGCAAATAAATAAACATAAAATACTAAAAGTAAGTATGTGCTTAAGGGAGTCTACCTTGACGCACAGGTGGACACTGGTGCATCAGCAGATACATATTCAAAACCTAAAGCTCTGATATCAAAATGTAACATCCCCTTACCCAAACCTAGGTTCCCAAGCAAGGTGTATTAAACGTATAAAAAGAATTTTTTCTTTTTAAATTTAATTTGCTGAAAATGTTTTTGAACAAAACCACAACAAAATCAAAACATTTATTTACTCTTTGAGATCGTTTTGTAAACCACACCATAGACAGTATTACTTTAAAATAAATTCAAAGTACACACACCGTAAAGAAAAATAATATTTGAAAATACATAATATCATTGTCCAAAACAACAAACCAAAATGCAGAACATAGTACCACACCGGGCTTTCCAGTCCGTACCTCGTCAAGCCCTACTGCTAAACCTTAGACTTTCTTGTCACACAGAACAGACAACGGTGAGTGAAAAACACTCAGTAGACAACCATATGCATATGTCAATGTCATGTCATGAAGTGTAACACTGTACACCTAAAATCATTATTTTTTCCTATTTATTTTAAACCAAACAGTCAACTCTCTTTCCGCGTTACGTGCACAAAACACTACACATCTTTAGTATACAGATGAACCACCGTTCCGGACGACACATGACTATGTATGGTCAGTGATTCACAGAGTGACTACAAATTAGGGTTTGAAACCATGCACATCGTTGTGCAAATCATTTTGAAAACACAAACACACAGGGAAAAATCCTTCATTTCATATAAAACAATAAATCATCAGAACTGCTCTATACAAATGAATGTCCATGCTACAATGTACAAGTAAAATCAATCAACACAGTAAAACACATAATTACCAACCGTTCTATTCCAACAGCCGTAATTAGTAAAATGCCCCTGCTCAATCAACAATTACAAATTGCTCAACTAAACTAATATAATTACCGAAATGCCATTGGCCATTCGAAAATTACCAAAATACCCTTAAAATAAATAGAAAATTACCAAAATACCCCCCAATAGGTATATGGTTAATTACCATTATACCATCGGTAAAACAACAGAAATAATAATTTACAACCATCCACGCATTTATAAACACAATTATAATTAAATTCATATATATAAATATACACACATAAATACACATTCACATATACACATCCATATACATAAACACATATATATACACATTTTATATATACATATATATGCACACAAATATAATTTATATACATACATAATCACATATACACGTATACATAAATATATATATAAATACGAACATATAAATACATACTCACATACACATATATTCACAAACACATATATACATACTCTCACAAATATATATATATATATATATATATATATTTACTTAATACTCACTTTAATACGTAATGTATTATTTTTATACATAAATCTTTACAAAATATACTTAAATATATTCAATAAATATGTACATAAAATATATATATTTTGTAAAATATATCTATATTTATTATTACACAAACACATATGTAATTAATTATATTTATGCAAATATAAATAAAAATAATTAAAAATGCTTATATATATATATATATATACATTAATTAACAAATAGCAATTTAATATATATATGTATTAAAACAACTTAAAAAATTAAAAAAGACCTCAATACCCCTCTAATTCCAAATATTTTCAACTCTATCTCTCACATGGAAAATAATAAAAATACCTCCAATAATTTTCAAAATTTCATTTATAATCCCTACATATCAAATAACCAAAATGCCCTTAATTTTTTTTTTTCAAAATTTCACCTATATCCATTACATATAAAATACCAAAATGCTCTTAAACAATTTTAAAAATTCCATTTGTGTCCCCTACATGCAAGTTTACCATTTACCTTTAAAATTTTTAAAAATTTCCAAAACACCCTTTTTATACGAAATAACTAAAATACCCTCACAAAAATATCATATAATTATCTACTATGGCCAGCCCCGTATACATATATAATTTCATTGCTTTCTTCATCAAATAATCAAATTAAACATGCTAAAAATCACTCAAGCTTTGCCAAAACCCCACTTGATGGCTGACCACTATCCTCCAATTTCTACTTGAAATTTTTTAAAATTTTTACAAATTCTTCACTTTTTCTCTTTCTCTAGATTGCAATTGAAATAAGTAAAATGATGAAAATGAGAAGAAAAATTCGGCCATCTCAAACAAAAATCAAATTGATAATTTATTTTAATAATAAAATATAATATAATATAAAAATATTTAAGTATATTATTAAAATAATAAATTAAATTTTGATCATAAACAAAGTTGATAGAAAAATTTATTCGGACTCCCATGGAGTACTCTTAGCATTTATAAAATATCTGAGAAAATTAAAAGCTACTCATTTCGATAAAAGAGATAAAAACACAATTAAATAAAAAATGCATTTTCAAAATTAACAGTTTTGAAAAAATAACTTAATTATTACAGGCACATGTTATGATTTAAACCAAGAGTCCGAAATAAGTATCTCATCATCTAATAACTTACGACAGCGTGCATCAAAAAGTGAACACCGTATCTAATACTTTATTGTTTAGTTTTTCCAAATGGAATCACACTGCCATCCTATAAATCATAAATACATCCATTAAATAGTTTAAAACATCCACAGTGCAAAAAATAAAAAATAAACAAAACATCAAGCAAAAATTAAAAACCTAGAAAATAAAATCACAAATCCATCCGTAATTAAAGAAAAACAAAATAAAAAGAGAACTTGGCCAACCTGATGATGAACCTGATTATGAACTTCTTAGACATGAACTGTGAACCATTGCTCTTTTTCTTTTTCTTTTTTCTTTTCTTGAATTGAGGGATCCCAACTTTAGAAAAGGTAGCACCATGATTTCTTCAAATTCGTGGTCGTCTTCTAGACAGATGGACCAGATCTGGAGAGAGCGTGAACCAAAAAGAGAAGCGCTAAGCGCTAGAGAATTTGGTAGATCTGGACAGGGAGCGTGAGACTCAAAGCTAATCAAGAGAGAAAACTGTAAGGGAAAGCTTTTGTTCGAAGCGGGAGCCGGAGCTGGTCCAGTTTTTCGTCGGAGAGCAAGATGAGAAATCTCCTGGGAGAAGGGCTTGTGCTGCTCTAGAAAGGAAGGGTTTTTCATTAAATTCACACAGAAAGTAAACATCTGGGTCCCACATTCGTCTACAATAATTTTTTATTTTGGTTGTAAAAAAATTTCATTTACTATGGTCTCCTCACTTTCTCGCTGTACTTTATGCAAAAAAGCCAAATTTTTATTAGGTAATTCCAAATTTAAGTATTATTCACAAAAACATAGCTAATTAATACAGTTATTTTAGACTCTCAAATTATACAAACGGAATATCCTATGTCCTATTTAATTTTTAAATGTTTTCGGTCTTTATTTTATTAAAAACAAAAAAACTCCTAATTTAAGGTTTATTGACCAAAAAAAAGTAAAATAATATTAGGTCAAGTTTTTTGATAATAGACTCATTTTAATTAATTGCTAATTAACTAATATAAGCCATTAGGTAGGAAAAATCTCAAATTTATGAAAATTGAAAAAATTGACCTTTATTTGAGTTTTATTCGTTTATTATTAACTCTTTTTTATATGTCCTATAAATATATTTTATTCTATTAAGCAATATATATGGCTTTAAAATCTTTAAGCTATATATTAATATATTGTTTTTTTTTTAATTTCACAATTATCAACCTTGATTATGATAAACTTTTGGGTTTCAGTGTTCTTATTCTCTTCTCTTATTTTAAAATCCCATTTTTTATATGATATTTACAATTATATGTCATCTTGTAAATTTGATTTTTGCTTGTAGTCGTACAAACCAAAATTTTTATATATGGTGAATATTTGTACGAAATTAATTTTTGAGTTATATAAATCTACACTGTATAAATTTATTTTGAGTTATATTATTGATTTTTTGATATAAAGATATTATTAACGTTTACTTAAAAATATGATATCCTAGATTTGTCTTCTCTAATTTTTTTCGTTAATCAAAGTCAGGTAGTAAAATAGTTTCTGTAAGTGTCTCTACATGTCTTTTCTCTTTACAAAATTAATTTCTCTTCTATAGAACAATTGAGGATTTTCTGAAAATTAAAAAGAATGGAAAAAAATGTTCTCCATTAGTCGTATCTTTCAAGAGTGAAGTCGCATATATCTAACTTTTATACCATACAACAATCAAACACACCCTTCGACATTTTAAATTCTAAATAATTCCTCTCTAAAATAAAAATTGGGTCATTGTTGTTGTGGCTCAGCCTAAATTTTATAATAAAATTTTTCATAATGTAATTTTACAATCCACATAGCTTATTTAAATATTACTATTTACATATAATCAATAAAATTAAGCAATCCATTATTTGTAACTAATAAAATATGAATTGATTTTTAAAAAAAATTAAAAAGGATCTTATTATAGTAATTATTAGTTCGGAAATTAAACTCATCCATCACATATTATAAAACTGAGCACACCTAAAATACTAATAAAACTTACTACTTGAATGTCAACTCTTACAAAGAGGTGTAAGAGTAAACTCAAATGTCAACTCCAATAAATAGGTGTGAGAATGCTATTAATTTTCTTCCACTTCAACACAGCCCTAAGTACTTGCCAAATTAATTGTGGTGCAACAAAAATTATTTTAAATAGCATTACTCATAGATTTCATGACTTGTCGAACACAATAAAGATATTAACCTACAGTGGGTAAAGTTGTAGGGGGTAATGTGTATTTGCCACCTCAACTTTTACCTTTCAATCAGAGCTTGCATATTATTGACATCTCCAATAACAGTTTTACATGTCCTTTGCCATTTGAACGTTTCAAAATATGGAATTCTATGAAACTTAAAAATGCTAGCAATTCGTCATATTTGGTGGCGAATTTGAGTTTAATTGTAGAGGGGACATTTTCATTTAGCAGTCAATAATCTTCCTTACTCAATTACAATAGCATGATGGAAGAAAGAGAGAGACATGCACAAATTTTACTTGGAAACCCATCAACCATAATAAGTTTTACTTGAGAGGAGAGTACCTTCTAAGACTAATTTGATAGAACAGAAGGCATCCACCAGTTGTGTCAGTTTCTTCATCTTTGACATTAGAGAGGAAGAGGTCCTTAAGAAGATCAGTGGCTGAAGGCCTAACCCTTTGGTTGTGCTATGCGCTTCGCAGGTAGTAGGCATGTTTAGCACCTTCTTGGACATGTGTCCAATATATAAGGGTGCACAATGAGTAATATTAAATTAATTAGAAAATGCCCTATAACAGATTATATTCCTCAAATTCATAAGGGAATCCTATCTCGTCAATGTGAGATGGAAACTCATTTTCTATTCGACAAAATAAGACTAATTAGAAGCTTGTTAAGAAAAAGTTCTAACACCCCTAGGCACTGATGCTCTGGCATTCATCAATCCACATCAAATCCAAATGAAGCGAAACTACAGAACTACTTTTTATCATTTAAAAAGTTTTGTTTTATTGCTACACCATTCAATTTAGTCGTAAAATTGAAGAAAAACCTCAACTGTAAAAATAAATCTATATATATATATATATATATATATAGTTGAACAAAAGGGACCATAAATGTACAAGTTAAAAGTTTTAAAAAAATTCAAACTAGCAAACTAACAGACTCGCCTAAAATAATATTTTTTACCTTCGTTCTTCAAGCTGTCTGTAACCACAAAAAATGGTAACCTCCCATCATGTTTCCTTAGCTATTGTATATACTAAGGAAAAAGGAAAAACAAAGCATGTTGCTTAGTTAAAGTGTTGTATGAATCCTAACCAAAGTGAAGCCCACCAGTTAGTAGTGTTGCCCCCTTCTAGCAAGGTAACTATGTTGCTTAGTTACAATCTTTCCAACCAAAAGATTTTATCTATCTATATGGACCACAAAAGTCATACCATTACCAAAACCAGTTGTTCAAAGTGTTTCATGCCTAAAAAATAATTATGAACTCCACAGCCAAAACTTTCGGTTCGGTCCCAACTAAAAAATGGAAATTAATAAAATTTAAACTAGCGATCAAAACCAGATCAACAAAAAAAAAAAACTCAAAAAACATTACATAGATTATTGAAAAATGATCCGTAAATCTACCTCCAAGGGCCAAATATCGTGAAGATAAAATCATAGATCCCATAAGAAAATTAAGAATAAAAAGATATAGAGAACCTGTGCATTGTTGATTCTAAACTTCCTAAGTCTGGGTGTAATCCAACAACCTCTCTCCATAAGAAAGGTTGGTTGGTTTACACACAATGTCTAGGAAGTTCATAATCAACGTTGCCTTTGGACCCCATTTCCACCTTTGACTGTTGCTTTGCAGTGGTGGTTTCGATTCTAAGAATTACAATATAAATATCTCTCATCGATAAAAAATAGCTCAATCTCTACTTTTCTCTCTATTTTGGCTCTCTCTGCAATATGGGGATACTGTTTGCTCTCTCTAACCCTAGCCATATAATATAGTATGTTATTTAATCACACAATACAAAATAAATTACAGATAAAAGAGACGAGGTTTAACGTGTTTTAGTGATTAATGTGATCCTTGCGAGCGCACCAGCACACAAATTCACTATCAACTTGAAGAATTATTATATAATCTCTCCCGTATGAGAAATAGCTCACTATTTAATTTTCTTCTATTTTGGCTTTCTCTGCTAATCTCTACAATATGGGGGTTATTTTTTTCTCTCTCTAGCCCTAGCCATATAACATATCAGATTATTTATAATATACCCTAGGACAAAACTATCATAAAAGAAATAATTAATTAAATAGGATTAGGTTTCCTATTTTTTTTTCTTCTTTCTTTCCTTGCTGCATGTGCTCAAGTCTTCACAACACAACAAATTAACAGTGAGAAGAATTCAGTATCCATGAAAGCGTTAATGCATGGTTGGATTGGTGAGACACAAACGGGGAGAAGAAGCTGCTGAAGAAGCTGTTGGTTCTTAAGTTCGTTTGCTGAGTTTTCTGATTTAGTGGAAGGAAAAGGAAAGGGCAAAGAGGTTCATGCACATGTTACGCGGACTGGTTTTGTGTAATTTGCCACTGTCCTTAGTGCTTGTGCCTCAGTGGCAACACTGGAGCGTGGAATGGAAGTTCATGCTTGTAGCATAAGAGCTTGTCTAGAATCTGATGTTGTAGTCGGGAGCGCACTTATTGAGATGTACTCAAAATGTGGAAGAGTTGATTATGCTTCAAGATTTTTTGAGTTGATGCCTTCAAGGAATGTGTATTCTTGGAATTCAATGATATCAGGATGTCCTCGCCATGGACACGGACATAAAGCTTTAAAGCTTTTCGAACGAATGAAGCTACATGGTCAGCCACCAGATCATGTCGAATTTATGGGGACGTTATCAGCCTGTAACCATGTGGATTTGGTTGATGAAGGGTTGGAGCATTTTAATTCCATGAGTGATGTATATAACGTAGCTCCCCGGATGGAGCACTATTCATGCGTGGTTGATGTTCTTGGGCGAGCTGGAGAAACTAACAAGATAGAGGACTTCATCTAGAGGACGCCAATGGAGCCTAACATTCTGATATGGTGGACAGTTTCAGGGGCTTGTGGCCGAGCTAATGGTCGTAATACAGACATTGGAGGGAAAGCTGGCGAAATGCTTATGGAGTTGGAACCCCAAAATGCGGTCAACTATGTGCTTCTCTCAAACATGTATGCTTCTGGGAAAAGTGGGAAGATGTGGCAAAGGCTAGGATAGCAATGAGGAAAGCAGCAGTGAAGAAGGAAGCTGGCTGTAGTTGGGTGACCATGAAGGATGGTGTTCATGTATTGGTTGGTAGCCGGAGATAAATCACACCCAAAGAAAAAATCGATATACAAAAAACTGAAAGACCTCAACAGGAAAGTGAGAGAGGCCGGTTATGTACCGGAAACGAAATATGCACTATATGATCTTGAAGTAGAGAACAAGGAAAACTTTTGAGCCATCACAGTGAGAAGCTTGCAGTTCTTTTGTGCTAACTCGTAAATTAGAGTTGCCTATTAGGATTATGAAGAATCTCCGGGTTTGTGGTGACTGTCACTCAGCTTTCAAATACATTTCAAAGATTGTTGGTAGACAAATAGTACTGCGAGATTCAAGCAGATTTCACCATTTTGATGATGGCAAGTGTATGTGGGGATTACTGGTAATTGCTCTTGTTATGGAATGGAGGGCTTTTGTGTGGTAGACAATGTGGGCCTTCTAGCAGGTATATTGGCCACGCAATCCCTTTTGTTTTTCATCATCATCCTATTTTCTTTCTTTCTTTCTTTTTTGGTTTCTTAAGTCGAGATCAAACTTTTATCATGGGGCACTCAAGCTGTTAATATCATAATATTTAGAGTATCAAAGGGCCCTTCTAGCAGCTATATTGGTCATGCAATCCCTTTTATTTTTCATCATCATTATCCGTTTCTCTTCTTTTTGTTTTTTTCTTTTCTTTTTTTCTCTTCATCTTTTTTTTTTTTTTCAAGTCAAGATCAAACTTTTATCATGGGGCACTCAAGCTGTTAATATCATAATATTGAGTATCAAAGGGGACAGGGGGACATGATCTGTTCTGGTTTGTTTCGTATTCAAGTACTTCTGTCAATTTTCATGAGCGTCCATCAAGTATGTGAGGAAAAGATGTATAAACCATGTATATTCTTGACCAATTAATAATATCATAGAAGTGATTGATCTAACAAGCATTAATCTTCTCATTTACCCACAAACTATATTTGTACATAAACTTTAGAATCTTAGCCATTGCAGATGAGGTATAAATTTATACATACTCATTGCTTAGTGATGTGGATTAATTAATTATTTGGTGTTTCTTTCTTCCTTTTTCTTTTTGTTAATGCATTTATTTTGGTGTTTGGTCAATGCATGTATTTCGTTTTCATAAAATGCTCTTATAATATAAGAAAACGTTAAGATTTTTGCAGGGATTGTCGATTTGTGCCTGCTAAAATTCCTCAAAAAGATCATTGATTTGAGACCAATAAGCATGCACAATCTTATTGTCCAACTCATTGTGTACTTAAACATGCACTAAAACAAATATTAAAGATCTCTCTTAAATGGGGTTAGTTAAGGGTGAACCAATATCTGCAAAAAGAGCCATGAAAGTGTTTGGAAAATGCCATTGTGTAGGTTTCTCATAAACAGGTCCATTCAATATAGTTTATTTCATAGGGACATCCCAACACTTAAATCTGCCTTACTTTTTTGACGTTCTTAATTTGTCTTTGGCATTTATGTGATATATATATCTGAGTGTTCCTGCTAGTGATTGATTATCTATTTTTCTATATATTTCTTCTTTTGAAAGTACCAGATTCCGGGTCAAGTATGCAAAGACCAAAGTCAATCCATGAGCAATTTCTTTGTTGTTTCTCTGGCCTTTCTTTCTAGGGAACCAAAAGGATAACAACCACATGGATCATAAAAGCAAGACAAAGATACCCACCAAGAGAAAATAAATATAAATAAATAAAGTATATTCCTGATGAGATCACAAATAGTGTATTTTTGTTGTTTAATTGAAGTTTAAGCCTAATTATCCTGGAAATAAATATTAAAAATAAAGACTCATTGCTTGTTTAATTTATTGCTTTTTCATTAAAGAAAACCCACAATGTAGTTGGGTTAAAACACTGATAAATAGCTAAAGAAGAATTTGAACAAGGAGGAGGAAAAAAAAAAGCTCTAAAGTAGAAAAGCTACATGAAAGAGGGAGGAGAGCAAGATTACTGGTCAGAGGTGATTCGTCACAAAATTAATGTATTAGTTTTGTGTAACACTGATTACATATTACACCACAACAAGCTGTCGTGCTTCAAATTTAATAAATTCCTTCTCTCATTTTTCTTATAAATTCTTCACATTTCTTGTGGAACTCCTCTGTGCTCAGCAATTCAATTCCTTGTAAATCGTTTTCTTCATGATCTCCACTTGTGATTAACCCATTTTCTTCGCCTTGGTCACCTTCATGATCTCGTGCAACGGAAACCTCTTTTTCTTCTTCTTTCACTGTGACCAATTGCCAAGTTTCTCTTCTTTGTTCTTCATCAACTTCCACTACGACCTGTTCCACTGAATATGATGCTTTTGTACTCTGCATCAATGCAAGCTCTGTTTTCTGGATGTCACCGATCTTTATAGCATGTTCATCACTGTTAATAGTAGACTCAGATGGTGAAGAATTCCTTATCGGATCAGAGATGTTGAATACAAACACAAGGAGTCCATTGCAAACTAAGAACATGCAATTCTTATCAAAGCTGTACGCCAAAACTTGCGTGGAAAATGCAAACACGTAGACTAAGAAAGAAAAAACAGAGGCTGTGAGCAAAAATTTGATGGCTTTTTTGTGGTTGAAGGATTGGAGAAACCCAATAAGTGATTGAATATAGTTTGAATGCTTCAAGTTATCCATACTGGTATGTACCAAGATACAAGCTCTGCTAATGAAAGAAGAAGGTTTGGGAGAGAATTGGATGAACAGTGCAGTGAGAGGATAAGAGAGATAGAGGGGGAGAGTTGTGTTTACAGCATGCTGGAGGAACAGAATATGGGGTGGTGTTATATAAGCAATGCTTTGCTAAGTCAATTTTATAGTCAACTACCAAAATGATTTATGCGAAGCTAGTCCTTGTCTACTAATATATATATATATATTTAATACTGCTCAAGTCAGGAAAGACTTAACCATCAGTCAACTAACAACCATTTCATTTGTAAATTTCTTTTCTTTTTTTTTATTTTTTTTGGATGTTTACCAGTCTGCACAAATTAATTAGAATGAAATCTATGTTTGAAACTATATATATTTACATCTTGAAGTCTTACCTCATTAAGATATATTACAAAAATATATTTCACTTATCTTGCTTGAGATGGACAACTTTAAGTAGTTTTGTTTGGAACTGTTTGTATAGATAGTGCTTTTTTCAAAATTTTTATTTAAGTATTTTAGTTAAAAAACACTTTAATAATAAAGCAGTTTGTGTTTGGTGGAAAATTATAAAAAAATATTTTAAAAATATTTCACTGTTTAAAAAGATTTTTAAAAAGACATATCAGATGCTTCTAAAAAAAGCACTTAAAGTGTTTTTTTTATAAAAAAAAGTGTTTTATAATTTTTTTACCAAATATATTTCAAACTGCTTTTTTATGAAAAAAAATATTTTTTCATTCAAAAAAAGCAATTCCAAACGGGCTATGTCTCAAACTATGGAAAATCTTTAAAATATATCATAAAGAAAAAAAAGTAAATCTTTTAAGTTTCTAGATGGAATTGGATTTCCTACTCCTGCCAAAAGAAATTTCAACATTTTGCAAATTCATTCGATTCTCTTCAACATTTTTCAGCGAATGAAAAAGTAAATTCATGGTACAGATCCTTAGCAATCATGACGTTACTTGATACTAGGCTGTATCGGTCAAAAGTGAAGAACACGGTGCCGTAAAAGATGACCTTAAGAAAAAATCGAGGTTGACTAAGCTGTATAAGGACTAAAGGACAAAGACTTAGCTATAAAAAAAAAAACAAACTGGGACCACTTCTTAACCTTTATAACAGTAAATTATGGCTCATGACTGAGTCTTATTATTGGAGAACTTAAAGACCGTTGAACATGTACGATTTAATATGTTCATACTTGGGTAATCAAGTTATAACTTTCTTATAACTTCCTTTTTTTTTACCAAAAAAAAGAAAGTTATAAGAAAGTTATAACTTTTTTTACAATGTGTGACTTGGAAGTAAAAGTTAATTAGTTTTTTACACCACTACCCTTTAAATTACCCTTAAAACTGTAATTACATTCTAAAACTATCGAATTGACTAAGTTGAGGTTTGGAACGTTAATTTTGGTTGTTACTTTTGTAGTGGTTACAATTACAAGCAATCACTGTGGTCATGGGAGTTTTAAGCGCTCTACACCTATGACGTCTTGAAGAATCTCAGGGTATGAAAGAAACTGTTGAGGAACAGTTCCCATGATTTGTACTACTTGCTTGGTAATGTTTCGTGTATAATACTACAAGTAAGTTTGTATTTCTATCTTTTATATAAATTGCTACCTCTGGAGCATCTTTCCATATAAAATATTATTATTATTATTATTATTAAATTTTAATATTGATACACCATTTTTAATATTAAATTAAAATATCAATATTAAATAATAATATGATGCTCAAATAAATTATATTAAAAATATAACAATATCAATTTTAATAATTTTACATAACTCTTTTAATCTTATTTTATTATTTGCCTTAATTTTTTAATCAAGTTTATCATTTTATTATATTTTAAATATATATATATTATAAAATTTAATTGTTGTAAAATATTTTTATAAAAAATAATAATTATAGAACATGAATTGTTAGAAGTATTTGTATAATGGAATAAAGATCATATTTTCTACTTACTATATAACAATATAATATATACATATAGTTTATCCAAAAGGCAATATTGTTTAGGGAATAAAAAAAAATGAGCCTATTATGTATATGTATGTATACATATTCATCTACCATATGTATGGACATAAAAAAAAAAAAAAAAGACCTACTTTTAGCACTTTTGGAGATGCACTTATGCCCACGGACATGATAAATCCAACAATCGTCCATAGCAAGCGCACATTTCTTTCCAATGTCCCATAAGAATTTAAAAAGAATACCAAATCAATTAAAAATTATAGTTTTGTAGTAGTAACTGCAGTTTCCAACTCCTTCGTCCTATGTTGAGTCCTCTGCTCCCTTGCACCTAGGAGTGTAGTCTAATGGAAATGAAATGTGTGAACTAATTATTTTAAACTCATATTCAATTGTAAAATTGTAGTAATAAAAAAAATTTATCCACTAACAAAATTTTTAATTAATAAAATTCACATTAAAATCTTTTTTTATTAAAAAAAAAAGTCCCCCTCTCCCTTAATTATTGTATTCTATCACCACCATTTGTAATATTTTATCCCTTTTCCACATGAAACAAAGCCCATATAAACATTACCAAAAAAAGAAGAAGATTTTTTTGGTGACATAGTCAGGTCCAACCTCATTTAATAAAAAATAATCCAAAACTCATATAATTAAAAATGCAATCCAAAATTACCCTTATACCATTATGAATAGCCCAATTTTAAAATTGGGGTAGCCTGTTTGACCGACACACCTTGTTTAGTTTTCATTTTCACTGACATCCCCTAATATAGTGTCCATTTTAACCGACCATATAGTTTAGTGCCTATTTTGTAATACACCTACAACTTCTTCTTCTTGACCGACACCCAAACCAACACATTCATTACCTTCATCTTCATCTTCACCTTCTTATTCTTTTACTTCATTTTCCTTCTTCATCCTCTTCTTCTTCCTATAGTTTTTCTCCTTCTTCCTATAGTTCTTCATTTTCTTCTTGATTTTATCTTGGGTTACATATTTTTGGCATACATATTCTCTTGGAACACATCTTTGTCATCCAAGTGCACCACATCTAGCACATTGGTTGCGTATATTCCCTTGGAACACATTGTTGTTGTCCAAGTACACCACATAGTAAATTTGTACCATAAAAGAGGTTAGAACATGAGAAATTTAGCTTTTTATGTTGTATTTTAGTTTTATTGTTTATAGGTAACTTATCTATGAAGAATATTGCATGATTTTTGCTTGTTGGGTTAATGATTTTAGTGTAGATGATTGGTATAAATGAAAGAATTTTAAATTTGTGCAATAAGTTAGAATGCATGCTAGGTGTTTGATAAAATGTCTTAGTTAAACTTTAAAGATTTGCAAATGTTTGAAATGAGAGAATGCATGCTATGAGTTTTTATTGCTTATGGGTAATTTATTTATGAAGAATATTTTATAATTTTTATTTATTGGGTTAATGATTTTGGTGTAGATAGTTTAGATGGTTGGAATAAATGAAAGAACTTCAAATTTATGCAATAAATTAAAATGCATGCTAGGCGTTTAATAAAATGTCTTAGTTAAACTTTATAAGAGAATGTCTTAGTGAAGCTTTATGTGTTATGTGTGTATTACAAAGTGGGATTATGTGCATTACAAATTAGCATAATGGTGTTAGTTTGCATATTAAATAGTTGAATAATATCCTTAGAGAAGTATTCAAATACAAATTGATGTCAAAATACAAATTATTGTCATTGTGATATATTGTGAATTATTGATGGTTAGATGTTGAATTTTATATATTTATGTGTTGATTTCTAACTAAAACACCGACGGCATATGTTGCTCAGGGCGGCACGGTGTGCCTGGCCTTATGGTCTGTGACATTGGCACCCTGGCGCCGTATGTCAGAAGCGGGCAATCAAAGGTACCATCGGTGGCAACCACCAGACCACGATGTGTCATCGGTGGGGCAACCAACGGTCTATTAGTGGGCACAACCAGTGCCATAAGATGGTCTTATGTCATTTTTAAAAGTTGTATTTGTCAACTGTATGTGAGTCAGGGTTAAAGCATGATTTGAAAGCCTAAATCAATCCAAAATTTTTTTAAAAAAATACTCAAATTAAAGTTTATCTTCTTATCTTTCCAACCATATATATTGTCTTCAATCTGATACCAGAAAGGTATTCAAATATAATTTCTACTAAAACTATGCAAATATGCTGATACGACACGTGAGTCAGGTTTGAAGCGTGACTTGAAGACCTAAATCAACCCAGAAAATTATTAAAAAAATAATTTAAAAAAGCTTATCCTATTAGCTTTATAACCATGTCATTTTTCTCAATCCGATACTGAAAAAACATTTAAATATAATTTCTACTAAAACTATGTAAATATGCCAAGATAGTACGTTGGCAAATTTGAAAATGGCTTGGTGGTGGGGTGGTGGTGACCACCACCAGGTCAAGGTGTCCATCAATGGGCCGACCAACTGTGCCATCGGTATGTCCACCGACAGGCACCTTGGGCTGGTGATTTCAAATCCGCCAACATGCTATCTCAGTAAATTTGTATAGTTTTAGTAAAAAATATATTTAAATACCTTTTTGATATTGGATTGATACAAATGATATATGGTTGTAAAACTATGAGGATAAGATTTTTTTCTAATATTTTTTTCACAATTTTTTGAGTTGATTTAGGCCCTAAAATCATCCTTCAATTCTGACTCACGTGCTGTTTCAGAATATTTGCATAATTTTAGTAAAAATTACATTTGAAGACATTTTCTGTATCGGATTGAGGTAAATAATATATGATTAAAAAGATAAGAGGACAAGCTTTTTAAAATATTTTTTTAAAATTTTTTTGAATTGATTTAGGCTTTCAAATCATGCTTCAAACCTAACTCAATTGATAAATACAACTTTATAAAATGACATAAGACCATCTTTACCGGGTTTCACAATACGCTGGTTGGCCATTAGCGCCGTTACCTACCGATGGCACACTACGGCCTGATGGTTACCATTGACGGCACATTGTGCCAAGGCCACACGGCCAAGGCACACCATGCCATGGCCTTGTGTCGTCGATGTTTTGGTTAGAAATCAACACATAAATGTATAAAATTCAACACCTAACCACCAACAATTCATAATATATCATAATAATATCAATTTGTATTTGAACACTTCTCTAAGGATATTACTCAAATACTTAATATAAAAACTATACCATTATGCTAATTTGTAATACACGTAACCTTACTTTAAAATACAGATATGACACATAAAGCTTCACTAAGGTATTCTCTTATAAAGTTTAACTAAGGCGTTTTATCAGAAACCCAGCATGTATTCTAACTTATTGTATAAATTTGAAATTCTTTCATTTATTTCAACCATCTATACCAAAATCATTAGCCCAATAAGTAAAAATTATGAAATATTCTTCATAAATAAGTTTCCCATAAATAATAAAAACTCATAGCATGCATTCTCTCATTTCAAACATTTGCAAATCTTTGTAAAGTTTAACTAAGATATTTTATCAAACACCTAACTTGCATGTTAACTTATTATACAAATTTGAAATTCTTTTATTTATACCAATCATCTACACCAAAATTATTAACCCAACAAGCAAAAATCATGCAATATTCTTCATAAATAAGTTACCTATAAACAATAAAACTAAAATATAATACAAAATGCTAAATTTCACATGTTCTAACCTCTTTTATCGTACAAATTTACTATGTGGTGCACTTGGACGACAATAATATGTTCCAAGGGAATATGCACGACCAATGTTGTAATGTAGTGCACTTGGATGGCAAAGATATGTTCCAAGATAATTTGCACGTAAAAGTTATGTAACCCAAGATAGAATCAAGCAGAAAATGAAGAAAAATTATAGGAAGAAGATGAAGATGAAGATAATGAATGAAGAATACCAGATGGGTGGTGTTGGTCAAGAAGAAGCAATTAGTGTGGGTGGTCAGTCAAGAAGAAGAATATGTTGATGTGGGTGTTGGTCAAGAAGAAAAAGTTGTAGGTGTATTACAAAATGGGCACTAAACTATGTGGTCAGTCAAAATGGGCACTATATTAGGGGGTGTCAGTCAAAATGGGAACTAAACAAGGGGTGTCGGTCAAATGAGCTATCACAATTTAGAAATTAGACTATTTATAAGGGTATAATAGTAATTTTGGACTACATTTTTAATTATATTATTTTTGAACTATTTTTCACTAAATAAGGTTGAATCTGACTATGAAACCAAAAAAACCCTTGTATATTTATATATTTATATATATATAAGTAGCTCACCTAGTCCAGTTAAACCCATCTAGTCTAATCCAACCCATTTAGTCCCATACGTCTATCAACTCATCTAATCTAATTTATTCACTCAACTAAAGTCCAATTTATTAGGAGCTTTTAAAAAAAAAATTATTAAATCTATCTAGCTTTATTAACAGTTCACTTTCCTTATGTTTAATCTTTTGTACTTTTGTCTCTTATTCATTTGCAATTATAACCAACAAAAGATTTGTATGATGTAAACCAAAATAACTAAATGGGTTTGCAGATTTGGTTAATTGTTATGGCTTTAATTCAAAATTGATGTTTTGTTAATTGATTAATTGCATGATAATTGGAGGTTTGAGGGTTTGATTAATAGGTTAATTTCAAAATTTTAATTGAAAATTATGAATTTAATTAATTGGTTAATTAATTAACAATTGGAGGTTTTGGTTAATTTCTTATATATTTTATGGTTGATAGAAGGTTTTGACTTGTTAATTTGGAATTATAATTGATATTATATATTTACATTATAAGTGTAAATATACACTACGCTCATTACATGATTATGTACACTTGTTTTATTTTAATAATAAAATATACTCATATTATCAAGTTTTATTTTTTTAAAAAAATCTTAAAATAAAGTAGCCCACATAGTTTTGAAATCCTGAATATTTCAAATGTAATGTCCTAGTACTTCAACCATAATGTTAAGTCTTAACAAAATTAATCATCTGAAATAATATATTATGTCATAATACCCCGAAATAAGACATAATGCTATAATACCCTGAAATAACACATGATGCCCTAATACCTCTCAAAACCGGGATAGGCCTCAACTGGTTGAAACCTCTCCTATATTTTTGCCTTCTCTTAAAACGTTTTTTAGAGCCCTTCCATTGCTCAGTAGTCTTTTCTTCTAATGCTGCAACCTTTGTACTTCAACAATTTCTTTTCGAATGTTCTAATCCCGCTCACTTTGGAGTTGCTTGCAGTTCAAACAGAGACTTGCAAATGTTGTAGGATATGACCTATTTTATAGAATAATTGTGCATATATATAAAAACAAAACCATGCATGCAGGGACCAGTGAGCATTAATAAACTAAGTAGTAATCTATAAATGGAGTTCCCAAGGGGTGAAGAAGGATCCACATATCAACAATTTTCAAGTAAACATATCTAATGAGCTAGTGCAATCAAAATATGCATGTCTAATATAGTGGAATAATCTTTTCCAGCTAAGCTAATTAGACAGAGCCAGCGAAAAAACCATCTTGAAATATGTCCATATCATAACATCACAAGCATGGTTAATATATGTGTTCACAACCACGTTATTTGAAAGCAAAGTACGTATATTTCATATTCTCCTAATAATATGAAATATCATTGCAAACCTTGTCCAAAAACTTATGTTGCATAATCATGTTACGTGGTCTATGTGTAATTACGCATTCACATGTTAAAATCATGCTTACGTTGTATTCAGCTTTAGTAACCCCCATATTAAATTATATGCTTGCGTCTATGAATTTTCATGCAATTATATGCATTATGGTATGAGGTCTCTCCATTAGCGAGAATGCTAGGCATGATTGGTGATCAATGAGGTCTATCCAAGCAAGTGTATTTTAGGGTTTGACTCACTCTGTTACAATGGGTGATGTGCCCAATGAGTATGTGACTCGATGCAAGCTACTTGTTGGTTAGTATGACTATTTGCTAAATTGGGAAAGGAATTATGCAAAGGAAAATTTGCTTACAAGTATACACCAATGACCGTATTAGAATGAGAAAATGACAAATGCAAGCTAAAAGTGGCGCTCACCATGCATTTTGGAAAAATACCTAGGATTCCCATCTAAGATATCTTTGTTACATCAAAGCAAAAAATAAAAATAAAAAATAGGAGTGTCTTTCTATGCATTAAATCGGTTTTACAAAACTTTTTTTTTACAAAAATTTTTTTTATGCATATGCGCAGCAGGCTTACCACCATCAATTCAACAAAATTTTCAAAGGAAAATGCCAAACGTCCTATATACAATTTCTCCAAATGCTATTTGTGTTTAAAATAAATAAATAAATAAATAAAGGAGAAACAGTAGTGTATATGCACGTATATATAATTTTATCCCTTACCTATATACATAAATGTGTATTACTTGCCTATACAATTTCATGCAAAGGAAAATGATGAAGCACATGTATATGTGAATGTTTCAATATTATTTGACATATGGTACCTATCCATGCATGCATTATTTTAGCAAATAATGTGACAATGGGACATGGAGAATTACAAGGTCATGATAGGAATCACCTTAATACGCTCCCCATATGTATTACAAGAATCACAAATACCTATTATTTTTTGCAAGCAAGACGCCCAAGCTATGCAAGTGGAAAGTGAACATGAAGTGTGATATGAAAATTAACTATTGGATTTAAGGGAATTTGGAGATTAGGTCAACATATATGTACCAACTTCCTTTCAAGTTGTCTCTATACTATGTCTAAGCTTTAAAAAAAAAACATGAATAACAAAACATGCATGCATAATTATTTTTCCATGCATTTTATCAAGCAAAATTTGTCATGTATATGATACTGTTAAGATAGCTTACCCAGCAAAACATTAATTTATTTCTAGGATTTCCCATGATAACCTTTACCATCAAGTCAATGTTTTTTCTATAGAAAAAGAAAAATGGACGATCATAAAATGCAATACATAAAAAATGAGCAGCTCGAAATATAAGTAAACAACTAATATAAATGACTGAAGATTACTTGGTTCTCGATGATCAAATTCCCACATTGACATTTGACAAAGTAAAACTTTAGAAACTCATCCCAGTAGGGCCTCTTTTTTTCTACCAGGGGCAATGGAGGCTCCTTCACCATAGTTGTCCCCTAAGATTATCATCGTATATATCAGAACTAATCTTTCTCTTCTTTCTTCCTATATCCATCAATAGAAATTCACAAAATTAAAATTTGTAGCATGTTTTTTCAGCAAAGTTTGATACATACATGTACATCACTAAGTCCTTTTCGTTTCAAGGATTCTAGCTCCTCCATTCTATGGTTCAGGTCCTCTACTCCTTATATTTTATATCCGTCATTTGTAATATGCTATCCCTTTCCTACATGCAACAAAACTAAATAAACAGCACCAGGAGTGTATTGTCTTACTATCTATTCAAATAGACAGCATGCATCAAGAAGTGAACAGCAGGTGTACTATTTTTTTTGTTTAGTTTTCCTAAATGGAAACCCACTGTCATCCTATAAACCCAGAAAATAAAACATAAATATATCCATAAAAACCTAGAAAATAAAATCATAAATCTATAATTACGAACTTGGCCAACCTGATTATGAACTTCCTAGACTTGGATTGTGAACAATTGCGCACTCTCTCTTCTTTCTTTTCTTTTTTTTCATTTTTTTTCTTGAAAAGAGGGATCCTCAACTTTGAAAAAGGCGGCACCATAATTTCTTCAAATTAGTGGTAGTGTTGTAGAAAGATAGACCAAAGAGACTCAAAAAGAAGAAGAAGATGTGAACTAAAGAGGGAAGCTATAGAGATTTTGGTAGATCTGGACAGAGATTGTGAAGACTTTTGTTGGACGTCGGAGCCGGAGTTGTTAGCTATTCGTAGGAGATCAAAGTTTACAAAAATCTGTCATTAAAGAAAATTTATAAAAGTCTTTTATAATCTTAATTGAATGCACCCCCTTAAATTTTCCCTTAAACGTTAACTTTTTATTTTCCATGGAAAAAAATATGCATATAACAAAAAATTGACAAATATATATATATGCAAATTATGTATATACTTGCACATGCATGATGTAATGGGCGATGTCGTCCATTATATGTTGGGAAGACAGAAAAAGAATATATTTTTATATTATATATATATATATATTGTATTTTTATTATATTGTATTTTTTTTTTACACTTTTTCTTTCTCAACTTATGGTTTTATATTGTAAGTGTTTTATCAAACTAATTTAGAGTTTTAATAATTTGGTTAAATATAATACTTGCATATATAAGATTGTAGGTTGAGAAAGAAAAAATAAATATGAAAAAATACAATATAATAAAAATGTAAAAAATTATATAAAAAATATTTTTTCCCCATTGCCTAACATGTAATGGGCGACATCGTACATTACATCATGCTTGTATACTTGCATATATGCATATTTGTTATATACTATCTGCATATAACAAAGTCTCATTTTTGTAACTTATTTACTGTTGCTAATTCCTATTTTATTTTCTAAAAACGTTATATTATAATATATGTTTTGATTTGTATTTTTCCTTAAATACTCATCTTATATTAAAATCGTAGGAAATTAATTATATTCCTCTAGTTACCTTTTTTTCTTAAAGAAAAAAAATAAATTTAAATTCTATCTTAATATTTTTATAAAAATAATAATAATAATAATAAAATTAAAAAAATTAGTACTTACTTTTAATATTATTAATTAAAATGTACAACATTATTGATAATTATCTATAATATGTAGGCAGGTTAATCAACCCAAGTATGCATATCCTTGGCCTTGACCTTATCTAAATTCTACAATTTCTTCGCTCTGTTTTTTTTTTTTTTAATTTCTAATTACAAAAATTCATTAGAGAGAAAAAACCAAAAGAAAAATAAATAAATAAAACAATGAGTAAACTAATAAATTGGAAAATGTCATCGCAACACACCTTCTGGTCTGGACTATTACCATAGAGGCGGGCTTACACAATGGGCTAGCCCAATAGGCACACTTCAACAACACTATTTGCGTCCAAGCCTACATAATCAAGAAATCCTTTTCCAATTTGACTAGCCCACACGCATTCATGCAAATCCCATCACTTCCCCTTTATCCAAGGGTTTTTTGGTGTTATAGCCAAGTAAGGAGGCCATCTTTTATGTTTAGTCATTTTTTGTACGAATTAAAATTATAACCATTTTATATGATGATTTTACCTATTTACCTTTATCAAAGTTGGAAGGTTGGGGTCGGTAATTCACCGACCCTCACCTACCATGCATTTGGGGGGTCGGTGGGGGGTTGGTGGATGGCTGGTGGGTGGTCGATGGGTGGTCAGTGGCCACCAACCCCTTACCGACTCTCACCTAACATGCATTTGGGGGGTCGGTGGCCACCAACCCCCCACCGACTCTCACCTAACATGCATTTGGGGGGTCGGTGGCCACCAACCCCCCACCGACTCTCACTTAACATGCACTTGGGGGGTCAGTGGGGGGTCGATGGGTGGTCGATAGCCACCAACTATCACCGACCATCATTTTTCAATTTGAGTTATCAGGTCTGCACATGGTAAAGAGAAGTGAATCTCGGGCGCCTGTCTATGCGCCTGAGGTTGAGCCTAAGGCTCTCGGGTTTGAAGTGCTCATGAATTTGGAAGTTAAGACATGTCAGGCGCCTGATTGTTCGCCTGTCATCGTCAAAGCTCCATATGTGTAATCATGGCTGTTTAAAATTTTAATTGAATTAAGGATATTTTTGTAAATTCAGCCTAAAATTTTAATTATACAAAAAAAAGGCTATTTTTTCTTATCCCATATTGGGCTTGGCTATGGCACCAAAAAACCCTTTATCCAATCAATTCCAAATGGAGAGCCCAAGCCTTAATTGTTGCTCTTTCAGCTACTTAAGAAGGATTTAAGCACACAACCAGGGTTAAGTCCAAATACAAATGAATATTACTACTTATGGTGCAAGCACAAAGAAAAAAGAAAAGAAAATATAATAAAGATTTAAAGAAAAAAAAAAGAGATAATAGGGAAACTATAGAAAGCCCAAGCCTTGATTGCTTCTGTTCAGCTATTTTAGGAGAACGTGATGATGATGCTGAGTACTGGGAGCTTTCACATTTCTTTGGCAATGGGTTCCTACAGAGTCCTATACAGATATAATGTTTGATGGGGACCTATATTCGCCTCATTTCCATTTCTACTCCAGGGGCATGAGTCTGTCTGTATTGGAACATTCCTTCTTTTTGGCCTTTGACAAATAGTTCTCGCATTTCCCTGACAAGCACATTCTCCATGTAAACTTCATCATGTTTCCTCAGCTATTGTATATACAAGGAGAAAGAAAAACAAACAAGTGTTTTACGGACACCAATCATTAGCAGCAGTGTCGCCCCCTCTGGAAAGGTAACAATCTTTCGAACCAAAAGTCTTTTCTATCTATATGGGCCACATAAATCATACAATTATCAAAACCAGTCTCATTAAACATATAATTCAAAGTGTATAATACTGTAGCTAAATAAAATATCAAACGCAATACAGATTCAGATAATTTGAAGCATAACAAATATTAAAATGTCATGGAAATATGGCAAAATATCAAAATATTGCGTTAAGAGTAAATGCATACTCCAACTAGCAGATGGTCATTTTATTGATTTTGCTTGATCCATCTAGTTGTAACGACTAAATTCCATTGAACTCAATTGTAATTAACCAAGGACATGTTATAAGCTGTCTACTGATGAGGTGTACTTTTGACATCTAATGGAATGAGTTCATCTAGGAGTTTTTAGACAGATAATGTATTCTACAACCATAGGCATAAGTTACACGAGACAGATAATGTATTCTACATTAATTTCATTAAATATTTTATTACCAACGCTTCTCTACTTGCAGTGAATGACTTAGTCCCACCATGGTAATTATATGGAGTCTTGGCTCAATTGTGTTTCCCTGCTGCAGATCGCTTCTATAAAACATAACAATATCGAAAAGTAATAAGTTAGGCAACATCTTTGTTCACAACAATGTCTTTCAACAATTTCAAGTCACTGACAATCATTTAAATCAACATCAAATTTCTCCTGCAAATAGAGCAAAAAAAGAAAAATTGTAAGTTACTATAGTATTAAACATAATATATACAGATCTAATACAAAATTTACTTACAAGAAGACATCTGTAGGCTAGTTCTCTATCATGTTATTTTGCTTCACTCTAACATGTCAAGCGCTGCAAGAAAACAGCACCTTCACCCACTGTCAGAAACAACTGCCCATGAATTTTGTTTGGCAAATTGGGAACAGAGACCCAATTTGGAGATAAAAAAATATAGTTATTTAAGATGGTGATATACATATATTTGTCAGCAATATATTCCTACGGCTAAGGCAACCACCTTCCGAGCATAGAAAAGCTCTGAAAAAAAAGTTAAATCCCTAGATCTACAAAGATTCCTTAACATGGTAAAAGGAACTTACCTTTGAAGGAGTAGATGATGATGAATCAGATAACAGTCTGATTAAGAATCTATGATTTCCTTGAACGAGCCCCAATTGAAATTTGAGAACAGAGAATGCCGGAAGAGAGACGACGTAAGTTTTGACAGTGAAGAAAATATTGAGCAAATATGAGAGAGATACCAGATGTGCTCGATGGGGGAGATAATGGGATGAGATTTGGCCAGATCTGAGAAGATGAGAACAGATGTGTATGAGGTGGAGGATAAGAGGCACAGTGAGTATGCAAGATATTCGAGAAAAAATTTTCTTCGTTTTTCCTGAAGTCCGAACAAATCCTGTAGGTAGAGGTGGGATAAGGGCTAAGATAAAAATTTGAGAAATACAAAATCCAGGATTTTTTATCCCAAATTTTTAAATGCCTCACCAAACACCGAATTGGAATTTATTATGGCTATATCCTATCCTATTCCATTATATCCCATGTGCCAAACGGGCCCTAATAGAACATAAAAATTAGCTCACGTTTTGTAACGTATGCGAGGGTTTGTAGCAAATGTGTATATATAAATGAGAATTAAAATATGAATTTAATCAAGATTAAACTAGGACTTCATTAGTTTTTCCTCTCAAAGCCTTTAGTTTAAATATAGAATTCTGAAAATTAAAAACAAAAAAAAAGTGGAATATTTTTTACCTTATATGGAAGATATTTCTTTAGAAATGGTTTGCTCAAAATTATTTAATAAGATCTACTTTCATCTTAAATAATAGATTTTTCTTTTAAAAAAATAATAAATAAGATTTTTTTAAAAAAATAATTAATAAGATTTTTTTTCCGTTTAAAAGCACTGCTATATGTAAAAGAATCTCCTCATCTCCCACATCTCCATTAGCTGTTTTAACCATAAAAACCTCCATATCATAAAATAATAAATTAAAAAAAAATTATCATTTTCTTGTGGTTCGGCCCTGGCCTACTAAAATGCGAATAGTCATATCTGTATGGATGTTTATCTTACACTTTTTCGCATGATCATTGATTGCTCAATTTTGAGCTTCATTTTGATTAACTAATACAAATGGGTACTTGTTCGTTTGCTTCTTCTCTGTCTTCTTCAACTTCCTTCACATCCTGCTCGTTTTAGAATGAGACACCCTGTTCAGCAATTTTTTTATTTTGCCAAGAAAATCACATTCCTCCTTATGGGTTTCTCAGATTAATTCCAAAACCCCTGCTTGGAAGCACTTTTAGCTTAAATCCTCAAATGGGCATCCACTATATGTTGTTTCTTCTCACGATGGTTCGTTTATTGATCTTTCTTCGCACCCATTCTCTCTTTCAACGACCAGTTTTTTATAATTTAAACCATTTCTTACTTCTATTTCTTTTTTTTTTTTTTTTTTGGTAATATCATTAGCCGTAGACCTTTTTTTTTTTTTGGTAATATCATTAGCCGTAGACTTGTATAATGACAAAGCTGGTAGCTTCTTGTTTATGCTTAGCTAGTTTAGTTTTATAGAATGAGAATTTGGAAAGAAGAAATATACTTGAATTGATTTAGTCCCTCTGAATGGAAATCTTTTTGGGTATGAACTAGTAAAGCTTGCATTTTGAATCTCATCTTCCCAGAAAGAAGCAAGTTGAAAATTAAAATATTTCTTCATGATAATTCATTCGTACCATTTTAGATATCTCACAGTAATAAGTCCAACAATATGTCACAAAGTAATTTACTTAGGAAACTTGAGTGTGTTTTAAGGTTCTGTCAATTTACCTATTTTATTGTCAATGGTTTGTTTTGCAATTGGTTTTTTTGGTTGTATCTTATTGTTATTTTATTTTACTTGGGAATTTGGAGTAGGTTTAGCCGGAAATCCTCTGGCCAAGGAACTTAGTGAGCCCCGAGGGGAAGGACTAATTCCATTCCCAGAACAAGAAAATGTGGGATCTTCCATAAGTATAACCGTTGTTGGAGCTTCTGGAGACCTTGCGAAAAAGAAGATTTTTCCTGCACTTTTCGCTCTTTATTATGAAGATTGTCTACCTGAGGTTCCGTTCTTCATTATTTGTTAATCCTTAATGTTGTCATGGTACCCGTAAGTCCTAGAAGTGTTTAGGAAATGGCTGACCACTACTTTTTTTTTTTTTTTCAATTTTACTGTCTTCTTGCAGATCGTTGTAGTGTTTGATAATGCTCGGACTAAAATGAATGACGAGGAACTAACGAACACGATCAACAGAACTTTGACATGCAAAATTGATAAGAGGTGATCTATAAACCACTATTCACATGGAACTGCATTATATAGTTTTCCCTTTTTATGTATTGATACGTTGCAACTACTTACAGGGAAAATTGTGAAGACAAAATGGATCAATTCTTGCAAAGATGCTTTTACCATTCTGGTCAGTACGATTCTGAAGAGCATTTTGCAGAATTGGACAGGAAGATGAAATAGAATGAGGTAATGGGCCTGTAACCTTTGTTCTTATATGCTACACAACAACTGCATTCACCAGTTAGGAAGGGTAATTGTCACTGAAAGTAACGTATAAATTTGCAGCCAGAAACAAGGATTGATGACCCAAATTGGGAACTTGGGTTATGTTACTGCAGGGATCAGATACTAAACAAAACTGGCTGTAATAAGTTTTATGTAGTTTGGTCTAAAGATTAGTTGTCTGGCACTTAATATGTGCATTCTACTTGGTTACATATTTAGCTTTGTATTCAAAACTGCAAGTATTTTAGGAAATTTCACCATACTCTCTTTTGAGTTGTCCATTAAAACTGATAGGGAAAGAAGTTAGCCCCATTTCCAATTTTAATTGTGTTTTACTCTTTCAATCTTTTAGATCAAGAAGAACTTACCTTTGTAAATGAAGTATCCGTAAAACTGCCATTCATTTTAGATTTTTAAACAAAATGAAATTGAGTGATACACATGAGAGGTGTTGCAGAAGTCTTTCAGACTTACCAGATTGAAGATGACTTTTATTGAGATGAAGAGCCATGATAAAGAATTTTTTTTATCTTAATTATACTGATTTATGCTGGGAAAGTTGATCTTTGAAGTAATACATGTTTTGTTAATCTTCTCCAATGCTCTCTTACAGGCTAGAAAACTAGCAAATAGGTTGTTCTACCTATCAATTCCTCCAAACATATTTGTGGATGTGGTAAAATGTGCTAGTCTTAGAGCTTCTTCAGCAAATGGTGGACAAGGGTCATTGTAGAGAAGCCATTTGGTCATGACTCAGTGTCATCTGGTGAACTAACTAGATGTTTGAAGCGATACATTATAGAAGATCAAACATTCAGGTTAGATTGCTCTCTTTCTGTTTGAAAGTAATATGTGTCTAAGAAGATAAGTTTAACATAATCACTGATTATCCAGGATTGACCATTACTTGGGCAAGGAGCTCGTTGAAAATCTATCAGTGCTTCGATTCTCCAATCTTGTATTTCAGCCTCTCTGGTCTGGAAACTACATTCGCAATGTACAACTAATATTTTATGAAGATTTTGGTACCGAGGGATGAGGAGGGTCAGCATCTTCATCTATATGATATTGTAAGGGAAAAAACCGTTGTTTGTTGGACAGCAGATCACCTGATTCTCGTTCTTGTTTTCAGATATTTTGATAACTATGGAATCATACGAGATATAATGCAAAATCATCTTCTGCAAATACTCGTATTATTTTCAATGGAAACACCTGTCAGTTTAGACGCTAAAGACATCAGGAATGAAAAGGTATTAATCCCTCAGCGTTTAATTGAAAAATTATCTTCATGCTCTCATCATGGTGATTCTTATATAGGAACTAGCGGATATGATCTTGATTCAGGTAAAGGTTCTAAGATCAATGAGCCCACTGCACCTGGAAGATGTAGTTGCTGGTCAGTATAAGGGCCACAACAAGGGCGGCATGTCCTATCCTGCTTATACAGATGACCCAACTGTGCCAAAGGACAGTCTCACTCCAACATTTGCAGCAGCAACTCTCTTTATTAATAATGCCAGATGGGATGGGGTTCCATTTCTTATGAAAGTCGACAAGGCTCGCCATACGAAGCAGTATGTTGAATTAAATTTAATCTTCTTGTGCCTCATTTCCTTGAACTTTTGCTCCTATTATGGGGATATGAGTATTAATGACCTGAAAATGTTATTGCAATTATCACCCAAAGCACAGATCAAAGTTCAGTTCAGACATGTCCCAGGTAACTTGTACAAAAAGAACTTTGGGACCAATTTAGATAAGCTACAAACGAACTTGTGCTTTGTGTTCAACCTTGTGAAGCTATATATTAGAAGATCAACAGCAAAATCCCTGGTCTTGGAATGAGATTAGATCGCAGTGACCTAAATTTGCTTTATCGAGGAAGGTTTGAGTACATAAAGACATTAGAATTTTAGATGCTTATTTATCTAATCCAGTTGCTTTCACATATTATCCAATAATCACAAATACACAAGAAATAAGAAGTGTTTTCCATTGTTCTAATCCCTGTGGGTATTAACATCTTAGAATACCACTTTAGAGATCATTAGGAGTAATCTTTTAAGTTAAATTATATCCTAACTTTCATTTCTTTACATAAAGATAAACTTTTACCAGTAGAAATGCTTAAAAAGTCTTTAGCCCTACTTTATTTTGTTTGATTTTACAATCCATTTTTATCTATTCTTTGTACAGAATTGTTTGTAAAACATGAAAACTTTTAATTCCATTCACCACCATCAATTGATGAACACATTCTCAAAGTTTGGATGATAAAAATAATGCACTTACTGAAGGCATTTGGTTATTGTTTGAAGATATTCGAGAGAAATACCATACGCATATGAGAGACTGCTCTTAGATGCAATTGAAGGGGAACGGAGGCTGTTCATCAGAAGTGATGAACTTGATGCAGCTTGGTCATTATTCACCCCGCTTTTAAAGAAACTAGAAGAGAAAAAGATTGTCCCTGAGCTGTACCCCTATGGTAGCAGGGGACCAGTTGGAGCTCACTATCTCGCTGCAAAGTACAATGTCAGATGGGAAGACCTTAGCGGTGATGATTAGTAAGTTTCTGATAGCTATATTCCATAGTTTTGGATGCTCATGTCAGGTTCCCTTTTTCACATTTCAGTTCTATGAATGGCTGGTGTTGAATCATATTTGTAATTGTCTGTTACATAGTGAGAGCAAAGTCTTACGGTATAATGGGTGCAGAGAATATGAAAAATGAATAAAAACAAGGCGTGTGAAAGATTGTAATCTAAAACAATAAATAAATGCACTCTTACTTCATTGAGTCTCTTAAAGAGAATGATAAGCCTCAATTTGTTGCTAGTTTTCTTCTAAAGTATTGTTGACCTGAGTGAGAAGTTATATATCTAATGGGCTGCAAAAGTGGAAGTGACTTTCTTGAAAAAATTAGTTTCATGCTTGATAAGTTGATGGCATATATAAAGCCTCAATTTGTTGTTAGTTTTCTTACAAAGTATTGTTGAGCTGAGTGAGAACTAATGGGCTGCAAAAGTGGAAGTGACTTTCTTGAAAAAATCAGGTTCATGCTTGATAAGTTGATGGCATATGTATATTATATATATATATGTATGTATGTATGTATGTATGTATGTATATATGTATGTATATATGTATGTATGTATGTATGTATATATGTATGTATGTATGTATGTATGTATGTATGTATGTATGTATGTGTAAATATACATGGGATAGAGAAATCAAAATGTTAAAAGTTGAAGTCATGGAAATCAGGCATTGTTATATCGCTGCAAGGGAATAAATTCTGCAGTCTGCCAAGGAAAGGCACTAGCTCGTACTACACTCATGCACACCACAACAAGCTTTACCATCAGGAACTCAAATAATTTTATCAAAAAAAAATTAATTTTTAAATTTCTTAAACGCTTGATTTCAACATGTCCTACTTTTTGAATAATAATTGAGCAAAAATAAATAAATAGCCAAATTAAAATTGTGTTTTTTTTCATATGCTTTGTGCTCTCACCATCTAGCTTTGACAATCAACCTTATTTGTGATGATTTGGTGTCAATATTTTGATGAACAAAAGAAGGCCAGCCAAATTAAGTGGCTTAATTTGGACAAAATTACAGAGCTTCTAATTATAGTAAATTCCACTGTGGGTGTACAGTATGAAGTCGTCATCAAGAGACATATACTTTAAAGACACAGTCACACAACTTGAGAGACTACTATTGTAAAGCAAATTTAGGAGGCAGTTACAATTGGGTATGTTTCATGGATATTATGTACTTTGGTAAATAATATTATTAATTGATTAATTAAGGGGGGGTTTAACGTAAATGCCTAGTAATTGTAGCCGGTTCATTGGTCCACAGGTCCACATACTTTTTTTTGAAATAAAGAAGAAAAGGTTTTTTTTTTTTTTTTAAGTTACAGCCAAACCCAACATGCAATAATAAAAAAATTATATTTTTATAAAATTAAAATATTAACTCAAAATTATTTTTATACTTTTGAAATGTATTGGAGATTAATAATTAAATTTTAGCTCATCGATGAAACCACACATACCACCACCAACACCATCAATCTTTATTCTCCTTCAATTTCTTCTTGGCTGAACCACTTGTCGTCCTCGTCGTTGTTGATGTTGCTCTTTTACTTTCCTCCTCTTCTTCCTATTCTTTTTCGTTGTTGTCGTCACACCACTGCTGTCATAGCCGTCCATAATAAAGGTTAAAATACTTCATATATTTTAAACTTCTTCAATGGTTCTCTTATTATTAGCTTTAGGGTTTTTATCCAATAATGGTTGTTTATGCTCATTTTGGGGTTATTGTTTTTCAAATGTTATAATTTGAAAATGCTTGATTATTTGAATTAGAAATGGAAGATATTACAATGAATTAAAAGAGTTAGAATGTTTGAAATAACATAGAATGCATGCAAAGTGTTTGAATAAATACTTTAGTGAACATTAATTGTATGGGTTTAAAATTTTGACACTGTTTTGATTTTAGGTGATATGTTGTTTATAAGTTTTATTATTATATTGCATTGTAGGTGTTTGATTAAATATTTTAGTGAAGCACATGGTTGATAACTTACTATATAATGATATTTCAACTTTAAATTGTATTTATTTCGACTTACATTAAAGATGTTGTAAACCTCATCCATCAATTGCTTATAAGTATAGTTTTGAGAAACTTCGGTTACTTTTGATTCATAATTTTTGAATTTCCAATGATCATCATCACCTTTACACCACTTGCCAACATAAAACACAACAATTATAATAATACATTCATATTCGATAGTATCTATTTGCAATTGAGAAATAGACCATAATATTATAAATAAACCATAACATGATAAAATAAAGGAAAAAAAAAAAAAAATGCTATAAACTTTTCCACTGACGACTTGGTGGTGGGCACCACAGGCCTAATAGTAAGCTAACAATAACCGTCGCCCACCGACAATCACAATTTATTCAACCACCGATGGCCTAGTATGCCGATGGTGCCAAACCACAGGCCATCAATGGGCCACCACCAGACTGTCAATGGGCACCACCAACCACCTACTCTGTTCATTGAATTTTTTCTCAGTGTGAATGCAACTCAAAATTTCCTAGCATATGCAAGTTTTCACAGTTTCTATCTTTTTTTGAAAAAAATATCATATGAAACCCCAAAATCATTAAAAAAATCATCAACATAATTGAAAATAAAAAACAAAAACCTAAAATGAGATACATATGTTAACTTATAGAAACTCAAATGATTGTTATAGCTCGTTTGTTTCACCTTCAGAAGAAAATGTCTTATATCAAATCTCAAATTCAATGGACAACTTTTTTTATTCGTGTTTTTTTTGTGTGTGTAATAGATGTTTATGTATTTCATTAATTCAAGAGATATACGTACTTCTTGCATTTAACATGGAAATGAGGTAGTTTGGTAAAGACATCAACCGTAAGAAAAATGACTAAAATTTTAATTATTATAAAAAATGGCTAAAATAATTTAAAGGTCCCCACCATCTATTATAGTATCAAAAAACAAAAAATTAGAGATCCACATAGGCACATATTTTCTTCTGCATTTTTTTTAGCATGACATAGACACATACTTGAGCACTATTGCTTAGGTGGCTAAACCAAATACTTGATTAGCATTAGAAAATAGTAATTTTGTTTATAGGTCTTTAGACATCAATTTATATGTCATCATTTTATATGTGTAAGTATGTTTGGGTTTACTTCTACAAATTTGCTTCTTTTTTTTCTTATAAATAAAAAAGGTCTTAATGCGGGAATTACTGTGAGGTACAAAATAGCAGAGATATGACCTGTTTACTATTCTGTCAGCATAAGACTGTGAGGTTCATAATAGCGAAGATATAACCTATTTACTATTCTATCTGTATAAAATTGTAAGTGTCCTCCACCTGATACTTAATTAGGATGAGTACACCTGAGGCACTATGTGGGGTATATTAAAATTTAAACCCCAACTCTAATAAATATGTATGAGGGTCCTAACTTCATTTACTTATAATGCTTTTTTTTTTTTTTTAAATATCTCAAACATTATTACCAATATGAAATGGATTCTTATAATTCACAAATATATGTTGTTAACAAGATCGAACACAATTATATTAAATTGTATATCCTCAACAACTCTAAGAAACAATACAGTGTAAGTTTGGAACCAAATTTCATGCCATGACAAAGTACTTGGGTAATATTTAAAGTTTTTTTAGGTGAGCCCAACATCATTTGAATTATTTTAGCAAAATTTTCAGATACGACTTACTTATCTGAACTGAACCCAACTGAATTGGTGGTGAAGGGTGAAGCCTAATATGCAATTAGGTCATGTACTAAAAGTCTATTGATAAAGGATCAGATAACATCTGGGCATTTTGGTGATTTACATTAGAATTCTACCAAGTTTCAATTAAAATTTTTAAATATAGTCTTTCACACTGTTAGTAACTAAAAGTATATCTAACATGAAAGGTTTACGAAACAATTGTATATCTCATGCATTGAAATAGAAGTAAACTATACTACTTGAATTGTCAGAACAAATTCAAAACAGAATTTGAAATTAATAATTATAATACAAAACCTGTTGAATTCGAGTTGATCATTCTTTACAGAATTTGTTCAAATTGATTCGAGGCATGTGTGCTACCACAGCGTCCTTAAGACAATTCCACTCCTCACGGTGCTGTGATTTTTGTAGCGGTTGTCTCCTAGGATACAACGAAATCTCCAAGAGCTTAGGATTGATCACCTCCCGAAACTTCTTCCAACGAACCGAGTTCTGCCTTTGTCTATCACCAAGACTAACAGAGAAAACCCACTGACTCTAAAATTTTTCCAATCGTAAGAATATAGAAAAAAATAGAGAGAGCTCTCAAAAACCGTCCAAAACCTTATAATCTTTGTAACTTATGAAAATCCAAAAATCCAAAACCGAAAATGATTAAAACCATAACTGATAAAATGTAAACTTACAATTCATTCACATTTAATTTACAAAACGTTATAAAATGATTATAAAACGTTTAAAATTGTTACAAAATCCAACAATCCCCCACATGAATGAATTGTACACAACCCACTAGACTCGACCCTGGTGATAGAGTTTTACGGTCGAAACCTGCATAAGATAGGTAGGTTTTACCCTTTGAACCTTCTCTTATGAGAATATATTTACTTTACTGACCAAATGTAGACGCGATGTCCTTGAACCTTACTGTCGTTTGTGCAAATGATGATATACCTTACACAGGACTCCTTCCTAGCATTCTCCAGTTCTCATTGTTATGTCCGTTTTGGTCATGGACATACTTTAGCTTATTTTCATCTCCAACGGGTATCACTATTTCATCATAGGAATGGATATGAGGTAAAAACCCTAACAACCAGTGTTTACAATTTAATTGTCCCTTTGAACCTAGATCTTGGGATCTCCAGTCAACTAGGTTGGGTTTCCATCGTATTGACTTTTCATCTTTATGGGCTTTAGTCTCATTCCTTTTAATGATTTCTCAACTAATTCTCAATTTAACCTTTTGGTTAGCAGATCCGCAATATTATCTTTTAACTTTACATAGTCAACAGAGATAACTCCAGTTGAGATTAGTTGTCTAATGGTATTGTGTTTACGACGTATATGTCTAGACTTACCATTATACATCAGGTTTTGAGCCCTGTCTATCGTTGACTGACTATCGCAATGAATAGAAATAGCCGGCACAGGTTTAGGCCACCTAGGAATATCCTCCAAGAAATGGCATAGCCATTCAGCCTCTTCACCACATTTGTCCAAAGCAATAAACTCTTATTCCATCGTGGATCGAGCTATAACTGTTTATTTCGAGGACTTCCATGAAACTATTGCACCTACTAGTGTGAACACATACCCACTAGTCGATTTCGAGTTCTTCACATTAGATATCCAGTTGGCATCACTGTATCCTTCTAATACAGCTGGATATCGAGTATAGTGCAGTCCATAATCACAAGTATACCGTAAGTATCTTAACACTCTTTATGATCCTTTTCCAATGATCACCATTTGGATTACTTGTGTACCTATTTAGTTTACTAACCGCGTAGGCTATATTTGGTCTTATATAACTCATAAAGTACATTAGGCTTCTAATCACTCTAGAATACTCCAACTAACATACATTTTCTTCATTATTCTTTGACAAGTGAAGATTCACATCTAGAAGTGTCTTAGCCACACCAGAATCATCTTTATTGAACTTATCTAATATTTTGTTCATATAATGTGATTGACTTAGTACTAGTCCATCAGGGGTTCTCATGATTTTCACCCCTAAAATCACATCTGCAAGTCCCATATCCTTCATGTCGAACCTCGTGCTCAATATTGTTTTAGTAGACTTGACTATTTCATCGTCACTACCCACAATGAGCATGTCATCAACATACAGATACAAAATGACATAGTCATTTTCTGTA
Organism: Rhamnella rubrinervis; assembly: GCA_007844105.2. Classification (NCBI taxonomy): domain Eukaryota; kingdom Viridiplantae; phylum Streptophyta; class Magnoliopsida; order Rosales; family Rhamnaceae; genus Rhamnella; species Rhamnella rubrinervis. Next base: position 1,762,514 of record CM017582.2, read on the forward strand.
TTCTTGACATATATACATTTGTCACCCTCATTGATCTTAAATTCATTAACCAGCATCACACTATCAAACTTTTGATGCTATTGTTTCAATGTTTGTTTGAGGCCATACATGGACTTTACCAATTTATAGACTTTCTTTTCTTGTCTAGGAGCAGTAAAACCCTCATGTTGCTCCATGTAGATCTTTTCATTTAGATCTTCATTCAGAAAAGTTGTCTTTACATTCATTTGATGTACTTCAATATTTCGTAACGCAGCAATGACTAATATCATTTTTACAAAAGTTATTCTCGTCACAGGAGAATACGTGTCAAAATAATTAAGGCATTCCTTTTGTTTGTAACCTTTAATTACAAGTCTCCCCTTTTATTTATCAATTGTTTTATCTGCTTTCATTTTCCTCTTGAAAATCCACTTATACCCTAGTGGTTTACTACCCAGAGGAAAATCCACTAATTTTCATGTATGGTTTTGCAAGATGGAATCAATTTCACTCTTAATAGTTTCTTTTCACAAAGAGCCTTCCGGAGAGTTCACAACTTCTTTATAACTTTGAAGTTCACTCCATAGCATATACATAAAAAAATCCAAACCAAATGATTTTTCTGTCCTTATTCTCTTGCTGCGTCAAGACTCATCTTCAACCTCTTCTTCTTGTTTTTATTCTTATTGTTGGTCCTGACTATCTTCATTAATAGTCTCATAAGTTTGCTTAGACGAACTTGGTTTCTCAGACTTACATGGAAAAACATGTTCAAAGAACGACATATTTCTTAATTCCATAATCGTATTCTTATGTATATCGAGGATTTCAGACTTATACACAAGAAATTGATAGATACTACTATTTTGTGCATAGCTAATGAAAATGCAATCAATGGTATTAAGACCTATCTTCACCTTCTTCGGTGTTGGAATAGCCAATTTGGCAAGACACCCCCACATTCATATGTACTTATAGAAATGTTGTCTTCCTTTCCACAGCTCATATGGTGTCTTTTATTCATTCTTTCGGAGCATCTTATTTAAAAGGTAATTCGCCGATAAAACAGCTTCCCTCTACATGTTCTGAGGTAACTCAAAATTTATTAGCATTGCATTCATCATTTTTTCAAGGTATGATTCTTTCACTCAACCACACCATTAGATTAAGGTGAATATGGTGGGGTGACTTCATATCTAATTCTATGTTGTCCACAGTAATCACCAATCGATGTTACATACTCACCATCACGATCACTCTTTATCAACTTAATCTTCTTATTGAATTGATTTTCAACTTTAACTTTATAGAGAACGAATTTCTCTAAAGCTTCGTCCTTACTCTTGAGTAAATACACATGACAATACTCCGTGCTATCATCGACAAAAGTAATAAAATACTTATTGTCACCCCTTGTTAGTGTAAATTTTAGATCACATATATCACTATGGATCATATCTAGAGGTTCAATATTTCTTTCAACTGTTTGAAAAGATAACATTGTCATTTTCACTTCAACGCAAGTCTCACACTTATGTTTAGGATCAATTTGGAAAGTAGGAATATGATTTAAGTTAATTAACCTCTTTAAAGAGCCATAATTAACATGTCCTAATTTATCATGCCATAAATTGGAAGACTCAAACAAATACGCAGAAGAAGCATTTGTTTTATTCATTGTATTTGACTTTACAGTCATTGCATTTAATTTGAAAAGCTCATTACAAACATATCCCCTTCCTACAAATATCCTTGATTTAGACAAGACAACCTTTTCAGACTCAAACATTATCCTGAATCCATACTTGTTCAACAGTGAACCAGAAACAAAATTCTTGCAGATTTCAGGTACATACATTACATTATTCAGAGTCAGGTTCTTTTCCTTAACTTTGAATCTCAGACGTCGTAGAATTCCCCAGGAAGTGAACAAATTCTTATCCGAGCAGATATGACAGGTTGCACCAGTATAGATCCACTATTCCTTTTGGTTTGACCTAATTAAGTTTACTTCAGAGACAACTGCGGGTAGGTTAATGTTATCAACCTCTTGAGTGATTTCTTCTATCACATTAGCCTCTTTGTTCTTCTTTTTCTTTGGTACTCTATAGTCGAGCGCTTTGTGACCTATCTTGTCACAGTTGAAGCGCTTCCCTTGAAATTTTTGCTTATTGAAAATGCCTTATTTCAGTCCAAGATTGTACCTTCTACTTGGCTTTTTCTTGGACGTAGAACTCTGTCCATGTTCAACCACATTGGTCTTAACTTCAGCTTGGGATGAATACCTCCTCTTAGAACGCATATTGTCTTTTTCAATTCGAAGTCTAACATCTAGTTCTTCGACGTTCATCTCCTTTCTCTTGTACTTGAGGTAATTTTTGAAGTCCTTTCAACCAAGAGAAAGCTTCTCAATAATTACTGTAAAAAAAAGCCATCGAAGAAAAAGAAAGAAGGATTTTTTATTTTTGTCTAGAGAATAAAAAAAAATAAAAGACAAACTTGGTGCCCAATAAGTTGAAATAGCTTAAAAAAAATAATAGAAAGACAAACTTAAATTGCTAAGAAAAGAAAAGAGAAAAATCAACAAACTTTGGTGAACACTAAAATCCACCGACGTTAAAATTTCTAAAAAAAAATAACAAAATTTAAGTGACTATGTCGCAATCCTACAAAGGTTGGGTTAAAAAAGGAAAAGTCAGGACAAAATATATAAAACAATCGGTAGGCTTGTAATGTTAAAGACTATGGTGTGTTATTAATTTAATATATAAATTAAAAGAAAAAAAAATAATACTAAGACAATGAAGGGGATGAAGAGTCAGCAAAAACTCAAAAATTTTATTTTCATTAAAATTATGAATATATTTAATTTTTTATTTAAAAATTAAAAAAAATTAATTCTAATAAAATTTGGATAAAATTATTTAAATGAGTATTGACTTAAATATGGCATTAAAAAACACTAATATTAATGAGAGTAGACATTTACATACTAAAAATTAAAGGTGTACATAGGTTGAAAAACCAACTATTTAATCTAGTAGCGCAGCTGATTCGATATTTGTTGATTTTTGAATTTTTCAATCCAATCTTAATTGATTGGAGTTACAAGTCCATAATCCAATTCAATATTAGCTGGTTTGGATTAGTGGTTTTAATTGGTTTTTGAATTGAATTGGTTATTAATTAATACTAAAACAAATAATAAAAAAATTAATAAACCGTCAATAATACATATACATCTGATATATATATATATATATATATATATATATATATATTTTTGCTGATGTATACCGGTTATAATAATGAGTATTTTAAAGTATATTATGTATGTCCTACAAAATTATTTTTTAATTTAATTAATGTTGGTTGTTATAAATATGAGTTTGAAAGTCGAAAGCTGCCAAAGCCATAACAACTCAATTGCCCAGTTGCAAGTTGCCAGATTTGCCATCATTTACAAACTGTTAACCTTATTTATGAGGCGGTAATTTTATCTATTTTCTTTTATTATTACTATTATTAAAAAAATAGTGGGTCCCATGTGTTATCTAAACTCTGAAGCCTAATTTGGTAGGTCCCAGCAGCGAGGGACCCCTGGCCCTGGTGTGGGTTATGATAAGTAACAGACTGAGTTAGCAGGTAGGATAGTAGTAGGCTTAAGTCCTACAAACATATAAATTATTTTTATATGTATATATTAGATTAGATACAGAGAGAGAGAGAGAGAGTAGGACCCTATCACCCATTTGTTGCTGGAGAGAGAGAGAGAGAGAAAGAGAAGTAGTTGTACTTTGTGAAAAAGAAGATCTTTCAGTTATATTCCATCGAGAACCGCTGATTAGACATGAGCATGCCATTCTAGTCAAAAAGGACGGCCCTGTCTTTCTATGGCCCCACACCTTCTCACAGCGCGTGTTTCCACGCCCCTTTCCTTCTACCCAGATCATACGATGCACCCTCATTACGCATCCGCGAGACAATACCCACATTATTATTATCATTATTTATTCAAAAAAAAAAATTGTGTTTTTGGGGTGGCTGAACTGTTTCACAAACAATTCAAAAGCCATCATTGGGATTGTACTCAAATTTTTTCCTTCTCCTTTTTCCCCTGGATTTTGTAGACCAATTTGTGTCCCTTGTCAGTCTGTGTTGTTTTATAATATAAAGCTTTTGGGAAAATTGTGATTAATCATCGCAAATTATAGACACTGGTCACGTTGGCATAAGTATAAACGAGGGACATTTATTCACGCTTGCTTTAAGCTTTGGCATTCTATACTCAAATACATTGTATCCCAACTCAATTTTCCTTTTTTACAATACTTTAGAGGTAAACAGTGTTCTATTTATGTATATGAAATTTTAAATTTTTCAGAACAATAATATTATATTATAATTTAATATGATATAAAAGTGGTAAATTCTGAGTTTAATTTTTATTATTATATATTAAAATCAAACTCACTTTCACATATGCTCCACATGTCAAATTGTTTTCTATGCTTTTGCATGTCGAGGTGTGGATCTTATTTCTATGCATTTTGTCATCTTTGATCTGTCTTTGAGAGCAGATTTTTTACCACGTCGGACGATGGAGAGCTTCAGCCTGTGAATTGTTAGCTCTATGTTCGGACCCACACGTGAAAAAGAAATTATATAATCTAATTCCAGTATACTTCTTACGAATTCTTTCTTTTGTGAATAATAATGTTGGGTTGTGAGTTAACAATATTCATTTCATAAGTGTTTGGGATTAATTGCTCAAAAACTCAAGTAGGTTTTGTAACTCTCAAATCCCAAAAGTAAGAGCTGTTTTTTTTTTCAGAGAAATAAAAACGGAAATGTAGTAACTATCCAGCTAAACATGTTTAATAACCATTATATATATGAACCAAAATCTGACTTGAAACACCCTTTGACTTGTGAGACCGACCGGCAGTTTCCAGAGACAAAAGCAACGCCACTGTGATCCCAAATCATGTTGGGTTCTCGTGTTTGAAAAAACAATATTTTCTTTCGCAAAAAAAAAAAACAATATTTTCGTCAAATCATAATCTGTCTTTTTAAAAAAAAAAAATCAAAAATTATTTTAATAAAGTTTTTTTTCCACCATACCCTTACCCTTAATCTAAAACCATGTTTGACTAATTTATAAAAGTATAAGTGTTAAATCATATAGTACTGTTAGATATATATATATATATATATAATTTAGAGCCCACAGATGAAAGTGGCCAAGTTTTGTTTTCTTTGAAAATAACCTAAAAGGAGAAATAAATAAATATAGAGAAAGTGAAAGAGCAGCGGGACAATATACGTGTTAAAAAGCACCTGAAGAAACCGGGCCAAATTGAAAACCCTCAGAGCTGTCTCAGTCTCACATGAACCTGAATCTAAAAAAAACACCCTCCCCCGCCGTCTTTGCAGACTGTGAGAAAACCTCCACAATGACAAAGCTCATAAAACTAATAAATGTTAAAGTATAAAACAGCACTCATCAATTTCAATTTCAATCTCTCTCTTTTTATTTTTTTATTTCTTTTTGAAGGCCAGGCATCGAAGGCATGCATTAAAGAATTTGAGAGCTAGCTTAAACAACAATACGCACACAATGTATGAATATTATTTGGGGGGAGGGGGCTGATGATATATATATCTGAAATAAATGTGACAGGTTATAAATATTGTGACATTGTGTTGGGAACTTACATATATATCCAAGAATCCCAAACACCCTTTTTTGGGTCCCTCACTTTGTGTCTTTATCCAAACCTTTTTGTCCTTGTTCCTTTCTGGTCCTCCCTTCCCTCTTGTTCTTTGCTCTCCTTTATAGCTTCCATTTCGTTTTGCCTTCCTTGATGTCTTCCTCTTCATCATCATCATCATCATCATCTTCATCGTCTTCACAAGGTGGCAATGGAAATGGCAATGCTGGAACTAGCAGTGCTGCAAGAAGGAGGGGTAGTGAGTTCGAAGGACCATCATCGTCTCGTCAACGTGCCGTTAACGAGGTCTGGCCGGAGCCTTTTGTCGAAGCTCTCGCTGCCCAAGTTGCCATTGATGCTTCTCGAACCATCAACCGCCTCGCCGCTGCCCCTGCCCTCTTCAATGTGTTTCAGGTTTGCTTCTTTATTTGAATTTGGACTCCATGTTTGTAGTTTTTATTTTTATTTTTTATGAATTTCTATTTCTTGATCAAAATATATCTTTGCCAAATACAGAATTTGTCACCATTTTTACGTGTTTGTTTTGCTAAATTTGATGATTTGTTCAATAGCGTTTGACTTGATATAATGGAGTAGAATCATATAAATTGCAAAAAGAAATAAAAAGAATCATAATTTCTTTCCCTCCATGGATTATAAGATATAATAGTATATGCCAAAGTTGGATTAGCACTTTTGTCCATTACAAGATTTATATATTAGGTTTTTGAGTTTTTCTTATTTTTGTAATTTTATGTGGTTACCAAATTGAATTTTGGTAGAATAAGGAGGATGGATCCGAATATAGCAGTGTTGTAAATTGGCTGAGCATCCAAGAAGGGAACTGTTATGAAAGCTAGTGCTTTCTTTCTTTCTTTTTCAATTGATGGGTCATTCTCTAGCAAATTGAATGACCCTTTTCTCTTGTATCTTGCAAGACAGTAGTTTTTTGCCTTTCTTTTAATTTTCACAGTTTAGAAATGTCTATTTATGGATTTCTTTTCCAAATCTAATGAAAAGGGTTCTTTTGGCTTTGAATTTCCTTTACCCTTTATTGGCATGGTATCTCTCTTTTAAGCTCCAAATATTCCTCTACTTTTTGACTGAACTTTCTTAGCTTTCTAGAAAATCTATTGGGGGAGATGCTTTTTCCCCAGTTTCTAACACTAGATTGTTGATAGAGACCTTTGAAGCAATGCTCGGAACTATATAGCATGATTTAAGGAGATCTAGACTCTCATTTTATGTCTCCTTCCCTAGTCACACACACACACACATATATAACCTTGCGTTTCTATATTTAGCTCACTGTACCATAAATATGTACATCCCATACCTTCTTTTTTCTTGGGCCTATATTATATATATGTATATTACATAAAATAATGGTGTACCTCTCTCTTTTGTTGAAACTATTATATATTTTCATTATTTTATTCCTAATTATGCCACAACGACAAGATTACATGTGAACCTAGCTATCACAAATCTTGATCTAGTTTTAGTGATTCATTGAGTTGACAGTTGAGCAAGTAAGACTGAACTTAAACAGTTGAGCAGTTGATCTAGTTTTAGAATGTAGTGGTCCTACAAGTTAATAAGCATGAACTTAAACAGCTAGAGCTAGCTTTCTATTTGAGGGCATTATATATATCATCATCCACACCATGACCAAAGCCATGAGATCTTTGCAGTATCAGTATAGTCAAAAGGGCAAAGCATGTGCCTGGCGCAAAAGGGCACATGGAGCCCAATGCTCTGGTTCACAAACTGATGTCTCCTTGTCATCTCAAAGACATAATACATTGTCTTCACATTGCATAACTAGCTTCATGCCCCCAAATGGTGACTTCTATTTTGTTTTTTTATCTACTTTGGTTTTTTCTACTATGACTCTTGTTTGGATTTTTCTTAAAATAGTTTTTAAATTGTCCGCAAAAGAAATCCCATATATAGTTAAAACACTTGTGCGTTTTAGGAAAGAAACCACATGTACAGTTAATACACTTGTGCGTTTTAAGAACTGCTTATGAAGCTAAACCTAAACAATTAATCAGCTTAGTACTAACAAGTTATGAAATGGAATATATGTACAAGGGTAGCAACCAGCAAAGTGCTAGTTGTAGAGGGGATAGAGACAAAGAGAAGAAGGTAGGGAGAGGAGGTAAAAAGGGTAGGTGAGGGTTGGGGGATATATAAAAGATTCGCTGGTTTTAAAAGAGACAGGTCTTGGGCTACACCTTTCTTGGAAATGAAAGAGAAATGTATCGGAAAGCACGCTTTGTAATCCTATGTTTATATCAAAAAATAAATCGTTGGCTTTTTATTGTTTTATATATATATATATATATATATATACGAACATGGACCACAGCTAGCTATACATATATTAGGGTTTGTTTGTCCTTTTCTCTTGGTCCTCTTAAAACGAACCATTTTGTTTAAGACTTGCCAATTTTCCAAGGCTTTTGAAAGCTCAGATCTAACCATTTAATGTAATAATATTATGTTATATATTGGGTTTTTGAGGGCAAAGTAGTCTTTGGGCCATATGGGGCTTGACTCAGGAGTTTACTTTGTCCTTTCTGGGGTCTTCGACTTCATGTATACATGAGCGAAGATTGTTTGTACTTAGTGTACCTTTATATTGTATAACTTGGATTGACTAATAATAAAGGTATAGCTGTGATGTGTGTGGCTCTCTCTCGCCCTGATAGTAAGACTGGGGTGGGGTGGGGGAATGATGAACCATCATCTTCGTCTCTCTCTCAAACACAGTACTAGTGCTACAAGACAAAGCAGATGGAAAGAGGATCAGCATAAGTACACTGTTTTTCTTTATTTAGGGTTCACACTGACATCTTTTCTTACACACCTCTACTACTACTACTCTCTAGTCCCTACTCTCTCTCTCTGCTTTTGGCTGGCTGGCATGGCTCCTCCTTCAAGATATCTCTCTCTCACAATTAAAGCTTTACGCGCATGGCTTATGGATATGTGGTTCTCTGCTACTTTGGTTTCCTCATTGATAACCTAATCTCAGAGAAATCAGCACCCTTAATGTAAACCCCTTTATGCCTGCACTTTTCCTTTTAAAAAATAGCTTAATTTAACTCTCAAGTCTATCTCAATCACAACTCAAAACCCGCATGCATGCTTGTAGTGTTTACGACCTCAGCTTTTTCTTTTTCACAACTTGTTAGTTTATTACCATTTGCAAGTTACGTACTTGGTTTGATAATATGTGTTATTATAGTACAATATTAATTGTTACATACTGTCATGAATCTCAAAAGCAATCCAGGTGACCAAGAACAAAGAACTAACTAATATTAAAGTACTTAAAGCTCGATTGCGTTAATATATTTGAGAAGTTATGAACATTACAGCAAAACTTATCTTATGCCATAGCCCATGCATGTGTTCTTTTCTCTTTTTTTTTTTTTTTTGGTAACTATCATTTCTGTTTGTGGTGAGAACTGGAATTTAAATATAAATATATTAAAGATAATGACTGCAAAGTGTACAGTTTCTTCTACTGATTTTTTTTCCCTATAATGTTTCAGAGTTCATTTCAAGAAATCTATTAAAGGTTCATGCGTAACTTTTGTTTGTCTCTTTTGGAAATTATAGCTGTAGTACATCTGCGAGGTTCATGTATATACATATTTATTTGCTAAAAGTTCATGTATATACATTAATTTGCAAAAAGTTAATGTATATACTAAGCTTTCTGATATATACGACAGCTTTTTATGTGTTGTATAGTTTTATTACGTGCATGCATGAGATGCACAGCTGAATTCTTATAATTCATAAAATTTGCCTACGTGGCATTCGCTGCAGGTATGTTCCACGTGGCGGGCCGTATCTCGTTCGAACCTTCTCTGGCACCGTCTCACTCGCCGTATCTGGGGCCGGACCCAGCTCAACCTCGACTCGTGGCGAGACGAATACGTTTATTGGCATCGGACGGCCGGTAACTTCCGTCACCGGAGGTCGTCGCATACAACCCTACAATTCGATCCCTCCGACGTGGAGGACCCGGACGGCCTAACCTGCCGGTGCCTGACACTCTCGGACACCCACCTCGCCTGTGGGTTCGCCGACGGTGCAGTCCGACTGTTCGAGCTCGACACCTTCCTCCACGTCCGTACGTTCTGGCCACACCCTCGCGACCGACTTGGCCACTTCGCGCGTGCGATCACTGGCATCGTCATCACCAACCACCGACTCGTTTTCGCCACGCTGGATGGAGACATCCACGTGGCGACAATCCTCAACGGACCTGTTCATCCACGGAGGGCCCACCGGGGTGAGGTGTTGAACGACGGAGCGCTCGTGGACTTCACCGGGTGTGGCCGCTGGTGGGTGGGCCTATACGCGGGTGTTCCGGGCCGGGCCTTCCACGTATGGGACGGTAACACCGAAGAGCTCGTCTTCGTGGGCGGGTCGTTGACCGACCCGGAAGCGGTCATGGGCTGGCACATGCTCACCGAGTTGATCGAGTTCGTAGGCCGAGTCCGGGTCACGAGTCAGGAATCGGCCGTAGCGTGCACGAACCGGAGGGTCTTCGTCTTCGACTTGAGAAACCAAGAGGTGCTCGAAGATTACAGAAGACGTGTAATCGTGACGTCGGTCGACGTCAGCAACTCAGCCTACATTATCGTAGACCACCGGGGGCTAGCTAGGGTGCGCCGGGCCGGCACATTAGAGGAGATATGCAGGTTCACAGTGAGAGGAGCGGCGCAGAGAGGCGTAATGGGGTGCATGAACAGAGGGTACGCGCTAATGTGCACAGGGGGTGTGATAAGGGTGTGGGAAGTAGAGCAGCACGGAGAGTATCTGTACAGTTTCAGAGAGAGAATAGGAGAAGTCAACGCACTGGTGGCGAACGAACGACACGTCGCAGCGTGCGCAAGCGATACGACATTGCATCTGTGGGATTTTGGGGCACGATAAAGAAGGGAGGGAAGCTGTGGAACTATAATAACTGACATAGAAAAAGAGAAAAGTGTACTTTGATGAGGACGACGACAATGGGTGATGTGATAAATGAGAGGCAGAGGTCGATTGTGGATGGGCGTTGGATACGCTGTTTTGGGCAACTTTTTAGGTAGACACCAGAGATGGTGTGTGTTTGACTTGACCCCTAGAACACTAAAATTGGACCCTCTGATTATTTTGTACAGCTATTTTTTTTTTTTCAATGTGTCTCTGTAGTTTTATTATGCAGGTTATCTGGGTTATTGGGCTTAGGTCTTGTAGCTTTCCATTGGTACTTCATTTTCTATGACCTGTATTCAATCCGGGTATTTCTTTTAATTTCAGAAGCAAACAAAACTTTGAAAAATTGTTCCAAGTGTAGGGGCTGTTGAATCATTGGCCGGATTTGTAGGTTTCTCACTTTTATTTCTTATTTGTGTTGTACTTGTCTGTAACTTTTGAGTTAAAAGAGAGAATGCATGCACGTGCCTTCCATCTTGCACTTATTATTATACTTTTGCAATTGCAATGTATGTTTGTTTTTCCCCTGTAATGTGTTTCATAAAGGTATTACTAAAATTGGCTTTAATAATATTTTGGTATGGGAGAGTAAATCTAGAAGTCCACTGTGATACGCACTATGGAAGGTAACCAAAAAAAAATGGAAGGCTTAATGAGATCTATTTTAAGTATTTTTTTGGATTAATTAATTAAGATTTTAAAAGATTTTTTTTAGTAAAAGATTTTTGTAGATTTTATTAAATTTTTATAAACTTTATAAAAATATAAATAAATATTAAAGGATTTTTATAAGCTTTTTTTTTAAATTTTTAGACTTTGAACAATTTTTTTTTTCACTTCTCTGTGGATGTAATTAAAAATTGTGAAAAAAATGATCAAAAAGTTAAAAATTATAATAAAATTCTCAAACTTGCTCCCCCCATGATAAATTTGTCCCGATGTCATCGTAGAATCTTTAAAGAGTATTTTACAGTGTAATTTATTTTTTTCTAGTCCCTATTCACTTTTTAGATTTTTACCATTATAATAAATATATTTATTTATCTTTGAAACTTAACCTTGATATTTTATCTTTGAAACTTAACCTTTATATATATATATATATATATACACTTGAGGTCATAATTTGATTGACTATTGTACTGTTTGGCAAAATTCCCCATCAAACAAGTTATATTAGAAGGCCATTCATCAAAAAAAAGAAAAAAAGAAAATAAAAGTTACATCAGAAGGCCAGTATCTCTAATCAATATAAGGAGGAAAAATTGGTCTGATAATATGAATTACTTTCCCCCCATAAAGCATGGACTTTTGCATCGGCCAAGATTTCTGCATCGGCAACTTTAATCCAAATTTTTTTATAACAAACCAAACACCGTCACAAGTTGCCAAATAAAAAGTAATTAAAAAAAGCAATTAACCTGCTTATGAATCAATTCACTAGACCTGACAATGTGTCGTGTTGAAGTGAATTTGTGTCATATCGTGTCGTGTTTGTGTTAAATTTTTTTCATTCAAACACGACCCGTTAAACTAACGTGTGAAAAAATTCAAATTTATTTGTAAAATTGACGGGTGATTCGTTAACAACCCATTAACATATTAATATTTTGAATTGTATATGAATTCACATATTAACCCGTATTCGCTTAGCATATTTTACCCATTCACCGTTCTATATCTTTTTATCGACTTTTTTCTTTATTCTAAAAAAATAATAATATTTAATAATATGAAAAATGCTAAAAAAAATAAAAACTAAATATTTGACTAGAATAAGAACCTGGTTCTTATTATAGTTTCATAGACCATTATGGTGTTGCAATTAAACCAATAACTTAAAAAATGACTACTTGTTACCATTTATTAAAACATACAAAGTGAGGTTTTTTTACCAAAACTATTACTTTTGTAGTGAAGTACCTATGTGCTTATGGCTTTGTCACAATAATAATAATAAATTAAACCCCATCCAATGATATTATAAGATCACAGTATAATATCTATATATTAGCTTCAATAACTATTTATAATATAATTGAGAGCTTAAATTATCTTCCTGTTATGATGTTAAGTTGTAAGATATATATATATATATATTTATTTAATATATGTCTTTGAGATAAAATAAATAAAGAAAACTTTTTAATTAAAATGAACTTTACAAAAATAAATAACTCAAAGAATATATAAAAGTTTTTTTTTTTAATTATGAACCAAATTATCAAAGTACTCAACATAGAACAAAAAATTACTTAAAAATATTAATTAGGATATCTATTAAAAATACAAAAATAATCCTGTTTAACGGATTTTTAACGGGTTGACCCATTATGGATCTAACCCATATTAAATAGACCCGAAAACTATTTTATTTGTGTGAATTCGAATCGTATTAACGGATCATATAAAAATTTACCAGGTCTACAATTCACTATCCAAAAGAGTAGAGAGCATATACCCAAAAGAGAAATTCTGACTCTATACCAGATTGAAGTAGTCCAAGAGCCAACCCTCCTTTCCAAATCTTCATAAATATAAAGAACCATAATCTTTGATTTATTTTTTTTTTATTTTTTTCTCTATAAGGTCTATCAAAATTAATAAGAAACAAATTTTCACATTAAATATACATATTCATCACCCACAGACTCTGGATTTTTAAAAAATTTATAAATATCTTGATTGAATACCCCAGACTTTAAAATTATTTTAAAAATCTTAATTAAATACATCTAAACTATACTTGGATAAATACAGGCACATCCTCTGATCAAAATATGTCAAAACCTTCTTCTTTTTTTTGGTAGAAAGCATATGTCAAAACATGATCATGCCGAAGTTATTCCCTTCTCCACAACCATATCATACACCTTATCGACTTTGCTTGGATCAACCATGAAAAGTCTATGAGCATCAGTTTTCTTAGTAACATTGCCGTTCCACACCTCTGTAGCGATGGTCTGCAGCATTTTCAGATAATGTGAAGGTAGAATTCGGATCTCCCGGCAAAGCTGTTTCTCCTGCGCATATATTTGGAACCCTTTGTGTTTAAGTATTTATGAGATTCGTATTGAAGATGATATACAAGTGTTGAAGTTGAGTAAGGATGATCTTACAGTGTCAGAAAGTAATTCAGACCCTGTTAATCCAGCGATGTCCCAATCATCTAAGGAGCTTACAATAGGTCCTGCTGTTAGAGTTGAGTCCTTGGCACTTAGACTTGTGGATACCCTAGTGAGTCCTCGTGGGCTGCTAGCATCTACTTCTCCTTTGACATTACTTGGCTTTGGCAAACCTTTACCGCTAGGACCAGCCTGTAAACCTTCCTTGATTCTAAGGGCACTTTCCTCAGCTTCCTTCTTTCCCTTCTCCTCAATGAATCTATATGCCTCTTCAGCGGTTCGACAACCAGCAGCTCGAGCTTGCTGGAAATATGGTATTCAGGTGAGTGCACAGGTTCTTAGTTGCAAGAGTATGCTCAAAACCAAATAATGTTTATATATTCTTTGACTAATAAAAGATTCAGTGTAGCTTATTACCTTACAGAACTAAAAAACCTGATGCTAACTTCTACCGAACAATAAGCTAAACTAAAGTAGATGAAGGTCAAATGTAATGAATCACACCTGAAGATCTTGTATTCTTTGGACAATATGATGCTCCTCAATAATATTCTTAATAAATTCCTCGTGCTGCTCTTTAGAGTGGAACCGCATGAAGACCTTAAACCGTTCATATATCTCCTTCTCTTCTGGTGAGAGGGTTTTCTCTAAAGTGTCAGGATAAAGCAAGTTTCTTTCCAGTATAAAGTTCTTCCTGCGTTTCCTCTCATCAAGCCTGTTAAAAGGTTTCAATATTTCTTTAGAAGATTTAAAAGCATTTAATGAAGCACCAAAACTTCTGATGCACACTATGACGGTTAAAAATCCAGAGTTCATAGTTTACATATATGGATGTCTAATAAGAGCATGAAGAGATGGAGATCAGAGTTGGTTCATGAGCCAGTTAAAGAGGTTTTATAATGGTAAATTAAAATCTTGTTTTTCCTTCTTCATTTTACGATCTTCATTAAACGAGCAAGACTGTCAACCAGAGAATCTCACGAGTACCAAGAACATAATCCAATAACTATATAGGTACCTTTTTGAGTAGATACGAAGAACTCGTAGTTTCAATTCACGCTCAATATTGGTGTCAGAATCCTTAAATTCCATATCTGCCAACATCTGCTCTGCATCATTGTCATATTCAATTTCGAACTCCTGCCTCTTGAAATTATAGCCACTCAACTCTGTCAAAGAAGGTTTCTTATCCCCTAAAAGCCGAGGTTTTTTCTCCCCAATACTCCTGTCCACCTGAGATTCTGCAAAACATTCGAAATTTAAAAGCATTAGAATATCTCGTGGCTTATTTACCAATTTGTTTTCACAAAATGAAATATCAACTCTTTTTTTGGTAGTCTGAGTGAACAAGTGTATAGAAATGTACTGCTCTTTACATTTTATTATTTTAAAAGATTTACTAAATCCCCATTTTTATTTATTTTTTAAATTCCATCACATTAGACACAAATGCCTTGAGCAATTGAGGAAACATGATCTGCAGGTAATCAAATTTTTAAATGAAACTGCTAGTTTTTTTTATACTAAAGCTAACCTTCTCACAACCATAATAGTAACAAATATCATAATTCTAGATGAATGCCATATGCGGCTAAATGTAATGCCACTGATAAATTTAGTTTCATAAGAATAAAACTAAGGCCAAACACATAAAATAGGCAATCATTGCAATGTAAGACATAGTTTGAAAGGCACACCTTCCTCTTTGGTAGCAATATTGATATGGGACAAGTTAGAGGTCTTCTTCACTGCATCTAATCCTGAAACTGTATCTACCTCTGATGTCAAATACATAAACGCCTCATTAATTGTACATGAACACACATAAAACACAATAAAGAGAACATTTTCTCCAGAATATTGGTTTCTGTACCAGAAACTGAGGGTATTGAAGATTGAGGAGCTGGACCTTTTCTTGCTGAGGTGGGGGGCTCTTCCTTCAGTGGAACCTCTCCTACCATGGGAACTTCTGCAGCAAAAAGGGTGAAAATGAGCTATAATCCTTATGTGCACGCGCAACTTGCACGCACAAATATATCTTTTTTAAGAAATGAGTTCTAAATGATACTGAAACATGATTTCTCAAAAACAAGAACAATGAATGGATTACATTAAAGACATATTTCATGGAAACTGTAAAAAAAAAAGACACCCAAACACTGGGAAATGAAACTTAGATCTTCTCAAAGTACCACCATCCCTTGGCACAGTAGTCAGGTCAACCAAAAATGAAAAAAATGAGTATAACAAGAACTAGTTACTGCTTGTTTGTTGAATAGAATTTTGACAGGCTATATTGCCAGAATTAGTACGCACAATAACTTTCAACAAGCACTAAATCTTGAAAAGCTTGGTGGAATTGCCAGCATTTTCTAACTTCTACATAAAATAATGTTGCAAACTGCAACAAATTGCTCATAGTGCAAGGTCATTGTACATAAAGTAAGATATACTATTAAGGTGAAATCCAAGGCAAACTGACCTTTCTTCACTTCTTTGGCCATGGCAAGGAGCTCCTCCTTATTCTTTCCCTTAACATGGGACATGTCCTAGGCAGAAAAATCATGGTAAGTTGCAGCAGAGTGATATAATGGGGAGTGTGCGTGTTAACACTTGTCTTACCGGGAGAGGAAAGCAAGGGGAGTTCATGTATATAGCATTATAGTGGCTAATACATTGTGCTTTGCTTTTTGTTCCAACATGTTCTGCAACTTCAGACCAATTCCCAAACCCATACATTTCAATACCCTAGAGAGTACAAGAATTCACAAAAAAACGCAAGTACTATGAGATTCAATATAAACAGTAAAATCACCAAATTAACGAAAATAATATAAATAATCAAAACAAAAAAGATTAAGGAGTAAGCAAACATATATCAAGAAGACAGAAATACCTCCAGCAGCAATGTCTCTTCATCTGCATTCCACTCTGGACATATAAGTGGAAAAGACAAGTTGTCCTGTTGTGAACCAAATTATATTCCTCTCAAGTACAATTCTTCACAAGAAATTTTCAAACAACAAGAAATGTAGAATTTTTGATTCAAAATATTATCTTATTCTTCAAACAACAAGAAATGCAGAATTTTTTATTCAAAAAATTATCTTCAACAATTTTCTTGAACTAATTTCCAGCTCTCAATGATTATTAATATGATATTGGGAAAAAAGAAAGAACAACAGAATTATATCAAGTTTTGGTACTGAGATAATAAGAAAACTAACCATAACCCTATATGGATGATTGCTTTTGTGAGGGTTAACTTCAGCTCCAACAGAGAAGCACTCAATGCAAAGATCAAAATCCGGACACACAACACACTTAATGCGTATCCTCCCAGATATATCCTTATCACAATAATTACAATGGTACAGAGCTCGTTTGAGCTCGTTATGTCCTTGACTTAACACTGCATTATACGATGTCGTATCTACAGGCTCTGCACCAGAAGCAGGTCTTTTTCTTTTTGCCCTGTAATAAGTATTGGGGAATTTAAAAAAAAAAAAAACACACACACACACACAAAATTTATGTAAGAGACGAGATTAAATTCGAAAAAAGATGAAATTATTTAGAAGATTAAAAAAATTGGGTCTTTCTCACTGAATCCATTAGCAAACGAAAAGAGTCTACAAAGCATGAAATTTGCAGCAAATTAACTATATGGACCTCTGGTTCGGATCGTCGTCGACAGGACGCGACACAGCTCGAGACCGACCCATTTTGTTGAATTTAGTCAGTAGTTTCAGAAGAGAAAGAAATTGGATTTGACAAAAAAAAAAAAAAAAACCCTAAAACCCCTGATTTGTCATGGTTTGGGATCCAGTGGGTGGTGGATTCTGGTTCTGGGTTCTGTTCCCATCGGACAGGAAAACTGTGTAAGCGCCAGGTTAGAGCAGGTAGATGACGTGGCAATACCCATTTGCCACACCCCGCTAATGATCACCTGCATGACGAGCAATATATACACATTGCTTAGACTGCGCCACGTAGACCTTCTTTTAATGGACGTTGAGGATTAAAGAGAATTGAAACAATAGTGACCGTTTGATGTTATGGATGCAGTGAATTCAACTACGGGTTTCCATCGAAGGACACGGTGCTACACCCGCAGTGGAGAACCAGAATTCTCTTTTTTCCCTCGCCGCCGGTCCTCCTGACCTCCGGATGTCACACCCTCCGTCGTTGGCCTTTTGACCTTGTTCAGCTGTCTTCCTCGTCGTTCTCTCGCCGTCTCACCGAGCCTTTAAGGTAACTGTATTTTTTTTTTAAAATTATCCCTCTTCTTGTTGATAGTTTTTGAAGTAACTAAGGGTGTGATTGTTTCTGGGTTTGTTCTGAATTTTATTTTTGAGGGGTCAGTTGTATAATCTTCAGCTTTTAGTTTTCTTTAGAATTGTTTGAAGATTGAGACTTGTTTAATTTCGGTTCCTTTTTTTTTTTTCTAACGTCTATTCAACTCTACAACGTACATTGCGTTTAATAGAGTGATGCTAATAGACTTGCAGCACATTACATGAGCATGCAGTGGTTATATGCCCCAAGTTGTCTTTGTTTTATAGTGACAAAAGCAATTTGGTTACTCGGATTGTCTGGTGTCTAAGCAATGAGCATTAGTTTAGGAGGAATATTGACGTGATGGGTTAGCTTGGAGTGACTTGATAAAATTGCTGAAGAAAGATACTTTGGTTATTACGTACTAGAAGCTATTATTTCTGTAGGCTATCATGGATTTGTGTAACCCATTACCTGCTCATAGGTGCTAAGTTCTTAGTGTCTTTTACATGTTTGAAGAAATGTCCTTCTAAGCTTTAGACTGTGAAAGTACTAAGAATTATATGACAATTTTTGCTCTCTTCTAATGTCATGTTTTGTTTAGCCTGTTACTGAGTTGTATTAGTCCTCCTTAAGAAACGAATGGGTTTTGAAGTAGCTTAAATTTCATTTTGGTGCATGATCATTCAGGAATCAGGATGACTGTAGATCTTTCTCTTCTTCTGTCTGTTGATATTTTAAGACTTCTTTTACTGTACTTTTGTTTAGCCTGTTACTGAGTTGTATTAGTCCTCCTTAAGAAACGAATGGGTTTTGAAGTAGCTTAAATTTCATTTTGGTGCATGATCATTCAGGAATCAGGATGACTGTAGATCTTTCTCTTCTTCTGTCTGTTGATATTTTAAGACTTCTTTTACTGTACTGTTTGTATTGATACATGTTGGTTTATGCAATTCAGAAATGGTGGGACTATCACTAGGAGAAAAGCATTTTATACAGGGTGGCATTGCTCAAGACCTTCGTTGTGATGGTCGAAAAAGATTAACCTACCGGCCAATCTATGTTGAAACTGGAGTCATTCCCCAGGTAGATTATAATGTTGATGCTTTTTGAACCACATAGTCGGTTATACATTAACTTTTGGTAGCTTTCTGGCCGATCGTCTGGACCTTTTTCAAATAATTTTGATATAATTCCCATTTTCCATGGCTTTCTTGCAGGCCAATGGTTCAGCGAGGGTCAGGATGGGTGCCACGGATGTTATTGCCAGTGTGAAGGTATCTTTGTCTCGACACTATTTTGTACTTGTATAGTTTGGAAACTGATATGTATTTACACAGCTACTTTAGTCTACTATTAAGTTCCCAATGATCATTTTTTTTTCCTGATGAAGCTTTATTGATATTGCATATAAACTGATACAATTGCAGGCAGAGCTTGGAAAGCCAAACCCGTTCCAACCTGATAAAGGAAAGGTCTCTATATTTGTTGATTGTAGCCCAACTGCAGCACCAACTTTTGAGGTTGTTTACTTTATTTATGCTGCTTCCTTATATGTTTATTGAGGTTATACAGACATTCTGGTTGCTCTAATGTATGGCTTAACTGTATAAGTACTACAATCAATTGTTAGTAAAATGTTATCATAAAGAGTTTGGCTGGAACATATGAAGAAGTATTGTAGTTTTGTTAAAACTGAATATGCTATTTGTTTAGTATATATTTTTTCCTTTTTTGTTTTTTGTTTTCTATTTTAGCTTTTCTGTTGTGCCTGTGCCTCAGGAACACGATGCAAAGGGTGGATATTAATTTTGTGACCTCCTAGGACTAATCTTTTACTAATTTGTTACATGCCGACAGGGTAGGGGGGGTGAGGAGTTGTCAACAGAACTCTCAGCTGCTCTTCATCGCTGTCTCTTGGGTGGTAAAAGTGGAGCAGGTTTCAATTCTGATTAGAACTAGAAAAGTGACTATTATTGCTGTTTCACATCACATTTTCCTTTCCTCACCTGAAAATATGTATTTTCATTTATCTGCTTGAGTCACTGTTGATATTATAGAGGTCTTAATTTTTTTGTTCTCAGGTGCTGGAATTGATCTCTCATCTCTAGTAGTCGTGGAAGGAAAGATTTGTTGGGATCTTTATATTGATGGCCTTGTTGTCAGTTCAGATGGAAATCTTCTAGATGCCCTTGGTGCTGCAATAAAGGTAGTTGGTTCTTCTTCTTCTTCTTCTTCTTCCTTTTTTTTTTCTTTTTTTCTGTGTGATAAAACTGGAGGGATATAAATGGAGTTTGCTGGCTATTAGTGAAACCTGTTGATCTGATAAGGCATAGTGTGTATCCTAAAAAACTTGCCTAAACATATTTTCCAGACGTTTCCTTGTTCAAATAATTCCCCTTTTGGACAAGGCTGTTAGATAAGTTTTGCAGCTCTCTTCTACCAATTGTTTTGCTGCTTCAGAAAATTTGACAATTGATAGTCTTAATAGTATTTGCACCATTCAAGTTATTTCATATTGTTATGAGCAATGATTTCCTTAGAGTGGAAATATAAAAAGTAACGTTAGATTAGTGTAACTTTTCTGAAAAAGAAGAAAAGAAAATAAAACTGAAAATTGAATTTCCCAAAGGCTGCTTTGAGCAATACAGGCATCCCAAGAGTTAGCGTTGCAGCCAGTGCCCCAGGTGATGATGAACCAGAGGTTGACATAAGTGATGAAGAATTTTTGCAATTTGACACATCTGGGGTCCCCGTCATAGTTACGTTAACAAAGGTGATATAGTTTTTACCTGCAATTCTTCAGTATTTTGCAATCATTTATCATCTGGCTCTTAAGCCGTCCTATCTGTTTTTGCAGGTGGGTAAGCACTATATTGTAGATGCCACTACAGAAGAGGAGTCACAAATGAGCTCGGCTGTATCAATCTCCATAAACAGGCAAGGTCATATTTGTGGTTTGACAAAACGAGGTGGTGCTGGAGTTGATCCAAGCATCATTCTTGACATGATATCAGTGGCAAAACACGTAAGCGAGCAGCTGCTAAACCAGTTGGATTCTGAAATTGCTGCAGCTGAAGCTGTCAACGAAGAATCATGAAGTTATTAATTACTACTACTTGTAGCGTATTAGTTGGTGTATGTAAACAGGGCTAGTTTTACTTAATCGATAATTATTGTTCTGATGACTTTTAAATGAAACATGAAATGTTTTTCAAATCCTTTTTTCCTTTTTGACTAGTTCTTGTAGGGAACTGACGAAAGTAGACTCTTGATGACTTTTAAAATTTTGTTCTACATTCACTTGACTTTTAAAGTATTGTTCTACATGCTTTGTTTTCTTTTCCACGTTTTTTTTTTTGTAAATAAAATGCAATCAGCAGAATTATTATTTTAAAATATTAACATATAATTTGTTAATTTTTCTTTTGTCAAAAGTAATCAGTGAAATTTAAAGTAATTTTCTCTAGGGTTTTTGTATACAATAAGAATCTGGAAGAGTGAATAAGAGCCATGATTAAGTTACATTACTGATACCGGTATATGCGAAAGAGGAGAGGGATACGTGGGTAGGGTAGGTCAAGTGAGCTATATAGGTTTTTTAAACGTGGAAAGTTAAATGGTGACGTTTAAATGAGAACTGTCACCATATCATATAATTTATATAATATTGAACCCGACCTTGCTGATAAATGCGTGAAGAAGATTTTGAATCTGCCATTGTTGTTCATAGTTGTTGCTATAAGTGATTGGTTGAGAATTTATTGAAATAAATAAATAGATAGAAGAGGAGGACTAATGGTTGAGCAAGGGTGAGGATGGGAACCACAGATGTCATTGGCAGCGTGAAGGTTTCTTATGCTGTTGACACTAATTTATAGTTGAACGCTTTTAAAAATGACATGTATTTTCATAGCCACTTTAGTCTACTGAAGTTGAAGCTGAAGAAGAATCATGCAACTTATGATATCATACTAGTTGTTGTATTCAAACAGGGCATAGTTACTTGATACATAATTGTTCTTCTCATTACCTTTTAATTCATAGATTAAATGATTTTTCATATCCTTTTTTCTTTTTACTCACATTAGCATCGGTTCAGGAATGTAAGTTGACAATGCAAAAATCTTGAGTAGGAATAGAAGAACATTATGATTTGAATTGGTATGTGGGTGTGTACAACCATATGAATAGAACTAAAACTTGTGACATTTCCTTGGCAATAAAGTGTTAATCAAGCTAGTATGGTGCTGATTATACACATGACTCGTATCTTCTAATCCTATATCTTTCCTTTAATTTTCTAGGAACCAATTTGAACAGGAGGAGAAATTGAATTCAAAGAAACTCTTCCTTCTTAGGACTAGAAGATATCCAACACCCACATGAACTATGCAAACAAGTCAGCCAGTATGTGAGAACAATTACTCTCCAATGACAGCAGCTTTTCCTTTCAGCACCGGAGATGTCTTGGAAGAAATACAAAGCCAAGCTTCCGAGACCTGCCAATTATTGGGAACTTGCACATTGGTCCCTACAAAGTCCAGGGAAAAGTGTGTGATTGGAGAATTTGAGATACCATTTAATAATCAAGAATACTCATCAATTACAGAAGACTCAGAACATTGAACCAATGCTGATTGGTTTCAGACAGAGAGGTTCCTTGGTTCTTCCATTAATTTTAAAGGGACTTACTTTGACTTCATTTCATTTTGGGCTCCAAGCATATCATTTGGTCTATGCAGATGTTGAAGTAGCACTTTCTATACTGCTATTGCTATACCACTTTGACTGGAAACTCTCGGATGGTATCAAAGACTTTTACAGAATCACAACTTACTTCGAAACAGCACAAATTTTGCTCTCAAGGTACTTCCTACATGAATATCAGATTCAAGGCTCAACTGGAAAGCAAGGTATACAACCTTATAAGTTATCTCTAAATGCTGTGTTTTCATTCACACTTCCAGGACAGATAACTTTAGCTACGTCAAAGCCTTCAGGCATTAGATGTCTAGCTTCCATTTCACTGCACAACAACATTACTGATTTCTGTTTCCCACTTTGGCAAAGTTCCCCACAAAGTTCAGATAAAATACCCACATCAGGAACCATTGATCTCTCAAACATTTCCCTCAAGACCTCCACTGCTCCATCAAAATCCTCATTTTTGCAGAATGTAGAAATCAACATCCCAAATATATGTTCATTCGGATGGTAACCGCTCCTTACCATGCTTTTATAAAGTTGAAATGCACGATCAGAGCTCTTCCTCACACACTGCCCTCTAATGAGAGCAGAAAAGGTAGATGTATTTGGGACTAAGTTCTCCTTGTCAAGTTCTTTCACCAGATATGCAGCTTTCTTTGTTTTACCCTCCTTACATAGTCCCAAAATCAAGGCATTATATGTCAGGATATCAGCCTTAACTCGATTCTTCGACATCTCCTCAAAAAGTTTACCACCAATCTCATTATTACCCATTTCGCTGTACCCATTTATCAAAGTATTGTAAGTTACAGTATTAGGAGTCACATTAAATGATTTCATCTCACTAAAAAGCTTACTTGCTTCATGTACCTTCCCTTCTTTGCAAAATCCATTGATAAGGGTGTTAAAAGTTACCACATTTGGTTGCATCCCATTCTTCCCCATCAAGCTTTTAAGCCTCATAGCAGAGCTGAGAAGGCCTTTGTTACAGTATCCTGCAATCAGTGTATTATAAGATTGAACAGTAGGGCTGCAATACATGCTATCCATCTCCCTAAAAACTTCAAGAGCCTTATCTAACTTACCTGATTTACAATAAGCACACATCACCATGTTAAGAGTAAAAACATTTGCTGAAATCCGATTCCGCCGCATTTCTCTATAGAATGCCAATGCAATATCAACTCTATGCAAATCAAGCAACGAGCTTAGATAAGCATTGCAGGACTCAACCATCGGCAAAAACCCATAATCCTTCATTCTACAAAAAGTGTCAGTGGCATTCCTGAATTTGCTCATATGTGCGAAAGTCTTGAAAAGGGAATCAAAGACAAGAGGAGAAGAATCACATAAGCGGTAGGAATACAAAATTTCTTCAAACAACTTAGAAGGTAAATCTATCGAATCTGATACAATAATGCTCCTCAGAATTGATTCTGCGGATTTGAATTTCCTTTTTTTAGTGAGAATGTGGAGAATCATGGAGTGGGTTTCAAGGGTATGCAAACTGGGTTTTTTAACTCCTACCCAACTGAAAAACTCCAAGGAAAGAACATGGTCCTTCTGAATCTTCAATAGTATATGTTTGACTCTGAATGTTGTCAGGCCATTTGACAACAAATCAAGCTTAGCCCAATCTGAATGAATCAGATGGCTATGGGCAACATTAATAAAATCAAGGTCTTGCCCTTTGGGTTCAAGAATTGTTCTGTGGGGTATTGGAAGAGGATTCCATTTCCTTCCTCCCAAAGTCCCTGTAATTCTGGGTTCAATTTTAGGCTCTTTTAAGCTTGAACTGAACAAAGTCGAAAATTGACGAAATGGGACACTTCTCATACTTCTTCTCTCACTTATTTTACTCCTACAATCTCTATCACCCCTCTCTCTTTTCGCATGCCACAAAATATGCAGCTTTTTCACAATCAGCCCATCAACAAAACCGATGTGACAATCTAAAACATTACCTTGCAAGGATTAATGGTGAGAATTAGTACGACCCAAGCGTTTTGCAATCTCCTTCTACTTCCCAGCGAACAATACCAACAATCTCAAAGCGTCACATTTGGAATATTCTGGTCAAACATTTTCACTTTCTCCAATCACTGATTCTTCTGAAATCGAAGATGGAGGAACCGAAGGTAGTACTTGGGGTGTTAGTTTGGATTTTTGTTTATTTTTTATTTATCTAAATGTTCATGAATCTTCGATAGTATTGCACACGATCTTTTTGTCAAAATTAACCTATTAAATTTTAAAAATATCAAAAATATCCCTAGAATCATATTTTCTTTAATTTTTTTTTCTTCTTTTATACTCTCGTACTTTTATTTATTTTATAACATATTTTTTTATAAAATTAAATTAAGTTATAAGCGTTTTAATTTTTAAATTAAAAATTATTTTATAATAAATATTAAATAAAATATAATTTTATAGATCTTATTATTTAATATAATTATTTAAATATATATATTTCTATCTTTTTGTTAATTTTTTTACTTTCTATTAGACTCTTATAATTTTTATTTATTTTGAGATATATTTTTTATTATATTAAATTATAAGTATTTTAATTTTTAAATTTTTAAATCAGGTCATTCAATAAATATTAAAAAATATGTTAATGCCTCTATTTGATGGTGCATAGCTAATATTTTTAATAATATGTATATGATAAATATATAAGGAATATTTTAGATAATAAAAGATATTTTTTAAAAAATTATAAACACATGAATATTTTGAAAAAAATAAATAGCAATTAGCGTATCCATTAAAATAATCAAAATTATATAATTATTGATATTTTTCTTTTTGTGAATATTAATATATTATGACTTTTACGCAAAAATATACAGTACTTCTCTTATAATGATACTCTTCTAGTTCTGATACTAAAGTTATCATAGCATGAATCTACTCTATAACTTAACAAGTTATGCTAATTAATTAATAATTTAATATAAATAAAATTTGTTCTTAGTACATATGTTATCAACTAAGCATAATATTCACATATAGCAAATAATTACTGGGAGTATTTACTAAGATATCAAGTCTCTTATCAATCACTCTAAAAATAGAATTCAGATCTTACCGTACATCCACCTCAATGTTTATCCATTTACATATTCCATTAATTTTTGTTTCAAACATGGAGAAGAGCATTGGAAAGTGACAAGGGTGAGGGTGGGATGAAGTTGCAGGTCGGGGAGAAACAGAAAGAGATAGAGAAAGATAGAAAGAGAAAGAAAGAAAAAGAAAAAGAAAAGAAAAAGAAAAGGTAAGTGGAAGAAAATAGTTTAAGGGCAAAAATAACTTTTGAAATGATAAGTGATCAAACCGTCAGTTTTTTTTGTTAGAATTAACAATAATCGGTAAGCTTTTGATGATTTTTGAAAAGGATAGTAAGTGATCGTATTTATGTTAAACCTTGTGATTTTTTTAAAAATTTTCCCTTAATTTTCTTCTACGCTGAAGACTAATGATCTGAATTTGTAAAACAAAAAAAAAATGTTGTTCATGCATGATATTTTGTTTCCTACAAAGAAAAATGAAGTCTTTGTCTGTCAGGTCTCTTTCATTTATATGGTCATTCGCTTTTTAGCCACAGAACGGTTTGAGCTGCTTGGTGGACTTGATGAGACTGGTTTTGATCATGATAAAGACTTCTTATCACAATAGCCACGGCCATTCACTCTTTAGCTACAAAACAGCTTGAGCAGCTTGGTGGACATGATGAGACTGGTTTTGATAATGGTAAGACTTCCTATCACAATTGCCTTTTAGGTTGGGAAGCGTGTAACAGGGACAGTGAGCTACCTTGTAAGAGGGGCAACACCATTTTGGTCTTGCTTGACTTAGACTTTTATTAGTATCCATGGAAGACTTCTAAGTTAGCAACATGCTTTTATTATTTATGTTTTTTTTCAATAAAAAATTATTTTATATATACGTGAAGAGTTAGTTCCCTTATCAGCCCCAAGAATATAGAGTAGCTGAGGAAACATAATGAAGTTACCATTGTCTTCGTTTATGTTTCTGCATTTGCCATCAATAATCTTACTCTCCTTGTTTCATCCATTGCTTGCTGATGAAACTTTTCCTTTAAAACGGCCAGCTTGCGATAGCAATGAGAGGTTAGCTTTGTCACAGTTCAAGGAAAGCCTCACCGTTGCGAAGTTTGCTTGTAGAGACCCAAAAGTTGCATCATGGGAGCTCCATGGTGTAGAAGGAGACTGTTGCTCTTGGGATGGTGTGGAATGTGATTCAAGTACGGGTCATGTTATTGGTCTTAATCTCAGTAGCAGTTGTCTCTATGGCTCTATAAACTCAACCAGCAGTCTCTTCCATCTTGTTCATCTCCAGAAGTTGGACCTCTCCATCAATGACTTCAATTATTCAGAAATCCCACCAGCAATTGCCAATCTTTCAAGGTTAACATATCTCAAACTCTCCAACTCTTCGTTTTCAGGTCAAATTCCTTCAGAACTTTCACAGTTATCCAACTTATCTATCCTAGATCTCTCTTACAATGTAGATTTATTTTCTGGAGGAAAATTGATAGAACTAACAAATCCAAACCTGAGAAGTTTAGTCCATAACTTAACAAGCTTAGAACAACTTTATCTAGATGATGTAATAGTATCACCTGAAGCACTTAAAACCCTTGCCAATTTTTCTTCTTTGAAAACTCTCTCTCTACAGTATTGTGGGTTGTTTGGTGAATTCCCACCTGGGATTTTTCAGCTACCTAACTTACAGTTTCTTGATATTGAAAACAATCAAAATCTCACTAGGATTATCCCAGAATTTCACTCTAGCAGTCCCTTAAGGTCATTGAAGCTTGGGAGGACTGGTTTCTCTGGTGAACTACCTGCTTCAATAGGAAATCTAAATTCCTTGAATGTTTTGGATATGAGCTACTGCAACTTTTATGGGTCCATCCCATCTTCTTTTGCCAGCTTGACCCAATTGTCCTCTTTAGGCTTGTCCTCCAATCAATTAACTGGTACTCTTCCATCTTGGCTCATGAACCTGACAAATTTAAAAAGGCTGTACCTTTCATCCAATAAGTTTCAGGGCTCGATTCCAGCCACAATTTCTAACCTTAGGAACCTTGAGTATCTTGACCTTGCTGCAAATAACTTCACTGGTACAGTAGAAATGGACATGTTCCTAAGGCTTAGGAATTTAACTCTACTGCTTTTATCATTCAACAACTTGTCATTGATTTTGAAACCCAGTACAAGTGTTGTTCAAAAGTTTCTTGTTTTAGGATTCGGTTCATGCAATTTAACCGAGTTCCCAAGTGTCCTGCTGAACCAAAACGAATTACAGTGGCTAGACCTGTCATATAACAACATTCATGGTTTGGTACCCAAATGGATATGGAATAGCAGCAAAAAAACTCTGGGGTATCTGAACCTTGGCCACAACGTTCTAACAGGGTTTGAACAATCTCCTACTTATCTTCCTTGGTCTGCTTTGAAGATAATAAATCTTCAATCCAACAACTTGAAAGGATCAATCCCAATTCCTCCAAAATCCACCAAAGTTTATTTGGCCTCGGACAATGAACTGACGGGGCGAATTCCAGAATCAATTTGTGATTTGAATGAACTCGACACCCTCGATTTGTCTTACAACAATTTGAGTGGCTTGCTTCCTCCATGTTTCAGCAACTTCAGTAGCTCGCTCTCAATACTGAAGCTAAGGAGGAACGGTTTTCATGGCTCAATTCCTCTGGCATTCACAAGGGACAGCAATCTAAAAATGATTGATCTAAGTGAAAACCAATTGCAGGGTCAGGTTCCAAGGTCACTTGCAAACTGTTCAATTCTAGAGCACCTTGACCTCAGTGGTAATCAGATCAATGACACATTTCCTTCATGGTTGGGAAATCTCGTACACTTGAAAGTTGTAATTCTGCGAGCCAACCAATTCCATGGTGTAATAAATAGTCCTGAACTGGAAACCAATCTTGGGTTTCCGGCGTTGCAGATCATTGACCTCTCTCACAATGCCTTCTCGGGTGCTTTGCCCTCAAACTACTTCCGAACTTGGAAAGCCATGACATTTGTTGACATGCAGACGTTACAGTATATGAAGGCACATAAATCAGTGTACATGGAGAGCTGTGGATGGTTGTATGACTTCCATTATTCCTTCGTACTGATGAACAAAGGCACGGAGACAGCATATGATAGAATCCAAGAATTCCTCATCGCCATCGATCTTTCGAGCAACAGATTCGAAGATGAGATTCCGGAGGTCATTGGCAACTTAAAGAGCCTGCATTCACTCAACCTCTCTAGCAACATTCTCAGTGGTCGCATCCCAGCATCGTTGGGGAACTTGAAAATGCTCGAGTCATTGGACCTTTCACACAACAAGCTCTCTGGACAGATTCCTCAAGAACTAGCACAGCTCAAGTCCCTCGCGGTCTTCGACGTCTCTTACAATCATCTCACAGGAGGCATACCGCAAGGCGAACAATTTGGCACCTTTAACGCCAGCTCTTTTTATGAGAATTCAGGGTTGTGTGGGAATCCATTGCCACATGCATGTGGGAGGTCTGAGAACTCACCAAGAACAACAGCAATTGAAGAAGATGGAGGCTCAAAGTTTGAGGTCGATTGGAGAATTGTGTTTGCGGGTTATTCAACTGGTATAGCAATGGGTGTGGGTCTTGGTTACTGGTTCACCACATCCAAAAATAACTGGTTTGTGAAGCATTTTGGCGGGAGCCACTAGAGAAGTCGGATTATATGTATGCTTCTGTTCAATATCACTTAAATATTTTCAAATAATTTGTTTGCACCTGTTAAGTTTCATGCTGTTTCAGTCCAATAATATTAATTATGTTTTTTTTTTAATATGAAAATGGTTTAAAGTTGAAATTAATTTTAAGAAAGAAGAATTCATGGACATGGCAGCCAACATTATTGGTTTTGATAGAATGTAAGCTGGATAAGAATTAGGCGTGTGCACAAAAATTGAAAACCGACTAAGACCAAGTCTGTCAACCGATATTTTATAGATTTTTAATATTTTATATATAGATTATAAATATTTTTATATATATAACCCAAATTTTATAAAATTATAAAACCCAATAGTTTTTTTATTCTAAATTCATAAATTTAGTTATAAAATAAACCTAAAACATTAATTAGCACAAAATCAAATACATTTGGCAAAAATCAGCCGAAAATTTCGGCGGAAATTGTTAAGCCCAAAAAAAAAAAAACTGATATTATCAAGGTTATTAGGATTCAAAATTAAATTTCAGTTTAATAACCGATCGATTAACAATTTCAATTAAAAAATCAAAATCAACTGAAACAGACACACCTTGGTACTTGGCGTGTGCTGAATTATATGCTCCCAAAATATATTTCGAGCGTATTAATATATATATATATAAGTATATATTTATATCGTAATAGATTTATTTCTAAAAAAAATATTTATTTTCAAAGTTAAGAGGTATAAAAAATTAAAAATAATAAATATAAAAAAAATTTCAAAATAAAAGGGGCATTTTTTTAAATTTTGCACATGCCATCTTAAATCTCAGAACCGGCACACCCCTAATTAGAACTATATAATTAGATGGGGGGAAATAATAATCATTCCATTCATTTTTAGCTTATATTTATACTCTTAATCCTAGTAAGTAATTTTCTACATTTAAAAGTACAAAAAAAAAGAAAAAAAGAAAAAAAAGAGTAATATATTTTAATTTATTAGATAAATTTTGACCAGCTTGTGCTTTGAATTTTGAGTTAATTTAGACAATAAAGTAACAGTATTAATTAGTGGAAGATGGAACACAGAGATTGCGACATATATGAACTTTATAGTAAAAAAGTAAATGCATGCATTTACTCGTTATCAATTTAGCCCGACTAATACAAGGACTTGCATTATCAAAACCAAGACTAAGAAAAATTTGGTCCTATTAAAGCCGCCTAGTTACATCAACATACAGCCTGGGTTCGACGAGGATTGATTGCTCAGTTTGGATAAATTAACTGGCATCTATAGACAAAAAAAAAAAACTTACAGTATCATAAATTTTTGTATTTTAATATGCATACACCTAGAATCTCAACCTAATTAAAATTTAAGGTTGGTTTATTCAAAATATCATATGTAGTTGGTTTTATAATCAAAGTAAACTATTTGTTTGACATTCTATATATTTGTTATACAATAAAAATTTATTTCATGATTATTATTAATTAATTATTTGATCAGTGATTTATCTTCTTGTTGCTGATAATAAATACCTACCTTTTTTGAAGATCAAGAGGAAGCTATTATGCATTTGGGGTATTACTCGATAGAAGAAAACTGATAGGACGTTTACACCTGTTTACAATAGTTAAAGTTTGAGTTTTAGCATATTTCTTAGTATACTGTGTATTAAGGGTGTTCAAAATTTAATTAAATTGACCAATTTAATCCAACCCGATCAAATCCAATTTTATTGGATAAATTGAATGTAATTGAATTAGATTTAAAATTTTCAAATCCAATCAGATTGGATCGGTTATTGGTTTTTTATTTTTCAAATCCAATACAACCGAATTGATCTAAAAGTATTATATATTTATTGTTTAATATATATATATATATATATATATATTTTATTACACAAGAGAATGCACTTTCGGCCCCTGAGGGTACCTCTTTATGAAGAGAGAAGATACCTCTTGGCAGTTTGGCTGAGTGTGCTTCTTTATGGAGAGGGAAGACACCCCTTGGCCAAACTGTCGAGGCCCTCGGCAATTTAGCTGAGGGGTGCCTTCCATTGTGTAGGGGGGCCAAGGGTGATTTTCTCTACACAAATTATGTTAGCATAACTACTGAAAATGATTGGATTGGATTTCCCTTATGCTATATTGGATTGTATTTCAAATTGTAATTGGATTGAATTGGATTACAAAATTCAAAAACCGACAATGATTGGATCGACTGAATTATTCCTGATTTTGGTTGGTTTTTAACCAATGAACACCCTTACCGCATATAATGCCATTGCTAAATGTCAGGTTGAGAATGTATTATAGGGGTATGAGCCTGCTATTTTAAATTCCCATAGAGTTATACAAATAGAATAATAAAGAGGTCATATATCATAATCGAGTCCTAACTTAATCATTTACATGTAGGAATCGGGATGACAATGGGGTAGCGTGGGGCTAGATGCCCCTCCCTATATCCTGCCCTGTTTATAGGGAGTCGGGGTGGGTTGTAGATTACCATTCCTTGCCCCTCCCCATACCCCACCCTGATTATGGGGAGGCAAGGTGGGCCATAGATTCCCTTTCCTCACCTCGTGCTTTATTTTTTTTAATATTAATATTTTTATATATATATTTTTTAATAAATATAATATATATTTTAAAATATGTAATACAAAATATATATATATATATATAATATCCTCCATTGCCCCACCTCATTATCTGGTTAAATGAGAAACAAATATTAGATGGAAAGAGTATTATTAGAGATGCAGGTCTATTATTCTGAACTCTTCTAGAATTATACGAACATAATAATAAAAAGGTCCTGTTTATCGATTTCTAAAATCACCTATATGTATGAATAAAGATGGTTGCGGCTATTGATCTAGGCTATTCAGGAGGTACCTTCACTGACAGAATAATCAGAGTAGAGACTCTTTAATTAAAGAATGATTGGATAGAGCCATTGCAAGTGTTTCTTGGGCTTAGAGATTCCAGAAGGCCTCAGTAATTCATCTCCCTTTTGAAGAATCTGATCATGCTCCCATTCTTATCAATATTGATTGGGATAGGGGTAAGATGAATCGTCCTTTTAGATTCCTGCAAGCTTGGACAATGGATAGGGACAGTTATTCAATCGTGGATGAAGCATGGGATAAGCAAGTTTATAATGGGCTGGAATGGTTCAAGTTTTTTCAGAGATTGAAGAGTACAACTCGGGCCTTACGAAAATGGAATTAGGAGGTTTTCGGATAATCTAATCTAGAAGTAGCTAGACTGGAAGATCAGCTCAAAATAGTTTTAGAGGGGAAGGATCCATAGGGAGTTGATAGTAGAACCAGACAGTCTATAATTCTCTCCTAGCTTCGTACTCAAAGGGCTCATTTAGAGTGTATTGCTAAGCAAAAATCCAGGAAGCTATGGCTTAAAGAAGGGGACAGGAACTCCAAATTTTTCTTTGCTAGCACATTGATGAGAAGAAGGCAAAATCGTATTAATCATATTAAAACTAAGGAGGGCTGGATATCAAATCTGGGGAAATTAAGGATTATTTTATCAGTAACTTCCAAGTTCTATATAAGACTAGTGAATTGATGCTGCCTCAGGATTGGAGTATGTTTATTAATTCTTACATTTCATTTACTAAGAACGAAGAACTCATGGTAATTCCGGAGGAGGAAGAAATACGGGAATGCATATGGAGCATGCACCCTAAAAAATGCCCAGGGCCTGATGGATATCCAGGAGGGTTCTATTGGTCGTTGATTAAGAAGCAAGTAATTGATTTGGTGCAGGAAACTTTCAGAACAGGGACTCTTGAGCCAAAGTTAAATAAGGCCTTTATTGTGTTGATTCCAAAACAAAGAGTGCCTTTAGTTTTAAACAGTTCAGACCGATAAGTCTCTGCAACTTCATCTATAAGATGATTTCAAGGATTATTACAACTAGACTTAAAAGACATATTTAGACTATTATCTCACCAAATCAAGGAGTGTTCGATTGAGGGGAGATGGATTGCGGAGAATACAATTGTTACTCAAGAGCTAATTCATAAAGTCAATAAACACAGAAGCAAGCGAGGGAAAGGGTTGATGGTTATCAAGCTGGACATCATGAAAACGTATGATCGACTGAAGTGGAATTTCATTGAGGAGGCTTTGAAAGCTTGGGGCTTCTCTGTTAAGGTTCGTAAGCTAATTTTAAGTTGTGTGACTACTGTTAGTTATGAGCTCCTGTTAAATGACAGTATCAATGGTCGGATTTCTCCTTCTCGGGGTTTAAGGCAGATGGATCCTTTATCCCCTTACCTATTCATTTTATGTGCCGAAATTTTTACAAGGCTAATGGTTAAGGCGGAAGAAGATGGACACATTCAGGGGATTAAAATCAATAGAGGTGCTAGTCCCATCTCTCATATGTTATATGTCGATGATATACTCATAGCGTGTAGAGCAGATGAGAAAAATGCGAAGGGTGTGGCCAGAGTTATGGATACTTACAAGGAATGGTCCAGACAGGAAGTAAATCGAGAGAAATCCATTATTCTATTCTCTAAAGATACCCAAAAGGCCAACTGATGAAGGATCAGAGAGATTCTGGGCTACAGGAAGATGGAGTTAGACTCCATTTATCTTGGAAATTCGCTTGTTTTTGGTAGGAAGAGAACTAAAGCTCTTGAAAAGTTGAAAGAGAGGGTGCAGTCAAGGTTAGAGGGTTGGAAAAATAAGCTGCTCTCAAAAACTGAAAAGGCTACCTTCATTAAGTCAGTGGTTCAGGCGATCCCAATATATTCTATAGCTACTTTCAAGGTTCCTCAAAGCACTTGT
Organism: Rhamnella rubrinervis; assembly: GCA_007844105.2. Lineage (NCBI taxonomy): Eukaryota > Viridiplantae > Streptophyta > Magnoliopsida > Rosales > Rhamnaceae > Rhamnella > Rhamnella rubrinervis. The sequence goes on from CM017582.2 coordinate 1,796,917, forward strand.
GATGCCATAGATTCAATGGTTCGAAGGTTTTGGTGGGGTGGCAAGGAAGGTAGTAATAGGTTTCTGGCTTTCAAAGAGTGGACGGACATTTGCAAACCTAAGGTTTTCGGAGGACTTGGTTTCAAGCACTTTAGAGAGATCAATACTACTTTACTAATGAAGTTAGTTTAGAGGTTAGCATCACATCATAATAGTCTCTGGATGAATTTGCTAAAGGCCAAATACCTTTGCAATGAAGATTTTTTTAGTTGCAAGGCTTCGAAAAGTGATTCTTTTGTGTGGAAGGGGATTCTTAGTGTTAGAGAGAGTCTGCTGAAAGGGGCCTGTTTTAAAGTGGGAAATGATTTATCCATTAATCCGTAGAGACCCCTGGATCCCTTGGATTAGAAATCTTATTACAGAAACTAGAACATGAGTGGATGGCTGGCAGTGGTACAGAGTAGTTGATTTACGTTTGGAGGATGGTAGCGGATGGAACTATGGGCTTTTGAATCGGATTTGTGAACCATACACAGTTGAGGCCATTTCTAAAATTAAATGGCCACAACATTACACATATGACAGGCTGTTGTGGATTGGAAATAGGTCTGGTTAGTCCTATTTGGTCCATGATTTGGAAGTCAAAAATTCATGAGAGATTTAAACTCCATCTATGGAGGATGCTGGTAGACGTGTTACCAACTAAACCTAAGTTAGCTCAAAAGTTGGGGCACAAGGATGCTTATTGTTCGTTTTGTGGTTTCGAATCTGAAACGTGCTTGCATTTATTTAGAGATTGTCCTCTAATTAGAGCTATGGCATTTGACAGCAAAAAGAGTTGCAAAATTGAGTTTTGGAAAGCTAATAGTAGTGAAGAGTTGGTTGAATTTTGTGTCAAACCTCCTAAGACTATGATATGTGATGGTTTCCTTGAATGTGAGGTGACTTTTTTTTTGGCTTGTCTATTTTATTATGTGTGGAGCTGGAGAAATAAGGTGCTTTTGAAGACAAGGGAGAGCTTCTATATTAGGTAGCTATTTTTGACTCGGCTATGGAGGAATTTTCTATTCAGGAGTCAAATGTGAATATTAGTGGTTTAAGCAAGGAAAATGTTTTTTGGAGACCTCCTCAAGTTGGATGGTTTAAAGCAAACACAGATGCGTCGTTCAAGAATGGCCAGGCAGTCCTTACTCTTGTGGTTCGTAACGATAGAGGATGTTTGATTTTGGTTAAATCGTGGCTTGTCATTTGTTTTTCTCCTCGAGAAGCGGGCACTGGACAGAGCTATGGATTATACTAAGTTTTATAATTGGGGTAATATCATCTTAAGCTGCGATGCTAAGGCTGTTGTGGAGGACATTATGGCTGAAGCTGAACCTACAGGATGGGACACTTACCATGAGGTGTTGGCAATTCGCAGGAGACTTTCTATTTCTAGTTGGATTCTGAGTGGAGTCCTAGAGAGTCTAATTGTGTTGCAGACTATGTTTCAAAATTTTCTTTAGCTTCTTCATCTTGTGTGTTTGCAGATGAAGTTTCTGTTTTCTCTCTTTCTTTGAACGTTGTTAACAAGCTGGCTAGTGAACAGCTTGTGGCTTGCGTATAACTTCTTTTTTTGAGGTTGTTTTGTTTTGCTTTTCTACGCGAATGCAAAGTTTATTATACCAAAAAAAAAAAAAATTGACAATGTGATAGAATGGGGTCAGATGCTTTTTCCCCTGCCTTTTTATGGGGAGGCTGGGTGGGTCAAAGATTCCCATCCCTTCCCCGTGCCTTTTTTAAAATATTTAATATTAATATTTTTTATTTAAAATAAAATATATATATATATATTTTTAATAAAAATATAAAATATTAAAATATATCTCGCCCCGTCGTCCGGAGCGAAGGTTTTTTTCCTCTGCTTCACTTATTATTTGGGCTGAATGGAGAATCCTCCCTTTCAGGGCGTAATCCAAGGTACCGGGGCGGGACCGAATTTTGTTTGCCATCTGTATATATGAAAACCATAATATATAACATTTGATATTATATAATCTTCTACGATTTGGCTTAAATGACTCATTTACATCCCCGTTATAGTTTCACATTTAATAAGATTATTATAAAAGAGCAATTTGTCATAATTATAAAAAAGAATGTATATGCAGATAATTTTCTCAATATATATATATACTTTGAACGTATGGGCGATTCGAACACGATGTACTTTCAGCTTCATTTTTGTTTACTTTGTTCTACTTCGGCAAATATTTACTATCAGAGTAATTGCTTTTTTCATTTTTTTTTACCACGTCAAACAAGATGATTTTTTTATTTATTTTATTTTTTTAATTTTGTCTGTTGTTGTTTCTTAATTTCTAAGCGCCATCAGAGAATATTGGCATCAAAACACCCTAATTTAAGCGGCCTAAAAACCCTAATTTAAGCGCCCTGAGAGTGACAGGAAAGGAACCTACTCCATTCGAAAGCAGCAAGACACACTGTAAATCACTCTCTGGCACAGTTGAGTTCATTCCCTAAAAATGTAGTTCAGTCACTCTCGCTGCAGTTGGTTCGTGTTCATCACCACCTTAATTATGGTGCTGCCATTTCTTAAGTTAGGGGGTATCCGCTCCCTAAAGACGGTGGGTGGTTCGCAACCCAATTCCAAGTTCAGGCAGTTGTTCAGATACGTTGGCCAGGTTCTCTGTCTTGCTCTTTTCTTTTTATTTTCTGGGTTCTTGGTTTTTGCCTGATATTATTTGGTTTAGGTTTTGTTTGTTGAATTGGGGATATTTTGATTTTTGTTATTTGGGTTTTGAAGGTTTGTCCCGCGTACTCTGAAATTTTTATCATGTTATATTTTAACACTTTTAACCCCCCATAGCCTCCACCATAGTATAATCTAGAATTTTGATGGACCTCCACTATAGTGTGTATTATTTTTGCTCTAATTTTGTCAAATTCATAAGAAAAAAAAAAAAAACCTAAAAAAATTATAGTGATATGATGGTTTTTCAAGTTTTGGGGACTGAAAAACAGGCTATAATCCTATTCCTATGCTTTACTTTTACAACAAATAAGAACAAAAAGATAGAAGCTGCTGTTAATTATGTTGATCAGTATCTACTTTTTGTATATTATACGGTAATATCACATTAGATTGCTTGCTTTTGGATTCTGAATCAGGCAACTCAAAGACGGTGGGATGGTCATGCAACTGATGATGTAATACACCCTTTAAACAAAGATGAATCTGTCCCAGCTGTTAAATATCTTCTCTACACGGTACTATGCATCCCACATCCATAAGTGTGTAATATTTCCAAAATGTCGTTAGAAATCTAAAGGATGAAATTTATTGTGCAATGTGATTAAGATAATACTTAGCCATGTAGTTTCATCTCATTCATGATACTTTTTATTATTATATTACATTTATAGTTTCTTATCTTGATTTTTGACCTTGTAATTTTATAATGAACTTCCATTTTCCTTCTTTTCTTTTTGTGGCACCATCTTGATTGCATCTCTTATTTCTTCACCTCTGTTTTTGTGCTGTATGGTCCCCATTATTCCTGTAAGGTTGCAGGAGCTGCAGTTTCTTATGTGCTGTATGGTCCCCATTATTCCTTCTACTGTTCCTTGAAGGTTGCAGGAGCTGCAGATTGTTTTGTGCTGGAAAGAAAGGAGGCTTTGCTCAGAAAGCTTGAGGTATATACTAATTTTCTATCCGTGATTTACAATTTGCTTAGGTCACTATTTTTAGTTTCGGTTCTGTGTTTCTATTTGGGAAAAGTAACAATAAAGTAGTAGGTCACTGCTCACTTTTTGATGCATGCTGGCCCATTTAAGTAGAGCTTCTAGTAAATATAAATTTCAGCTGGGTTTAAAATGTAACAAAATTTTGGAAGAGAACCTCCAGATTGTATCCACTTTTTTTTTTCAATGCATATACACTCGATACATTTCTATGCTTGCAAGAAAGTATGTCAAAGTGATTGGCAGTATCTATTGAACTTATTTATCACTATCTGTTGTTAGTGTAGACTGAACCTACCTGATGGCACTCTACATTGGCTTATAATACTTGATTAATACTTGATTAACTAGTGGGGTTAGTAAATTAGTGTCATGTAATTATTGACAAATACAGAGCTTTTAGATGGATTTAAATGTTATTCGTTCAAGCAAGTACACTTCCTGATGTTGTCTACATGGTTTTTGTTAAATGTTATAGAAAATGATGCATATACTTGATGAGAAAAAGCTATATCTCCTAAGACAAAGGCATCAAATTGAAGAACTAATACAAAGTGTCGAAGGAAGGCATGAAGTTGAAAAGGTAACTAGTAAGGTTTGTAAATTAGTGTATATAATTGTTGACAAACACAAAGCTTTTAGATGGATTTAAATTTTTTTCATTCAAGCAAGGACACTTCCTGATGCTGTCTACATGGTTTTGTTAAATGTTATAGGAAATTATGCATATACTTGATAAGAAAAAGCTATATCTACTAGGACGAAGGCATCAAATTGAAGAGTTAATACAAAGTGTCGATGGACAAAGGTGTGAAGTTGAAAAGCTAAATGACAAGGTTAGTAAATTAGTGCTATGTAATTGTTGACAAATACAGAGCTTTTAGGTGGATTTAAATGCAAGGACATTTCCTGATGCTGTCTTCATGGTTTTTGTTAAATGTTATAGGAAATGATGCATATACTTGATAAGAAAAGGCTACATCTCTTAGGACGAAGGCATCAAATTGAAGAGCTAATAAAAAGTGTCGATGGACAAAGGCATGAAGTTGAAAAGCTAACTAGTAAGGTTAGTAAATTAGTGTCATGCAATTGTTGAGAAATACAGAGCTTTTAAATGGATTTAAATGTTATTCATTCAAGCAAGGACACTTCCTAATGCTGTCTACATGATTTTTGTTAAATGTTATAGGAAACGATGCATATATTGAATGAGCAAAAAACACTTCTCCTAGGACTGAGGCATCAAATTGAAGAGCTAATACAAGAAGTCGAAGGACAAAGGCATGAAGTTGAAAAGCTAATACAATGTGCCAAAAGCTAATACAATGTGCCTGAGAGACCCCCGCGAGACCCTGGATCCCAAACAAGTAGCGGGCTTTACATTGCTTTCCCATACTTTTTGATTCTATAAATATTTCTCCTTTACATAGATTATGTACCTATCATGGAGAATTTGTTATGGCCTCTCAATTAGACTAGATTCAAAATCACATCCTTTTTTAATATAATATAATTATGTGCCATTATATTTTCCAAAAGTGTATAGTTATCCTACGGCTTCTGTGAGTGGGAGAGATGACCTTGAGTCATATATGCATGGTAGTCACTCGAGGGATTATTGCTTTGGGGCACAAGTTTCTGTGGTGAAGTATCATTTTCAATTGAAAGGCTTGGTTCCTTAGATGAATTAGATCTTTGGAGAGTGCACGTTTTCTGGGTTGATTCTTCAGCCGTTTGGTAAGCTTACTTGGCTTAGCATTTTATATAAAATTTCTACAAGATAACTATACTTCCCCAAATATTCAATTAACTAAACAAAGAGATGTCTCATCACTATTTTTTTTTTCCTTTCTCTCTCATCGGGTTTCATTCGGAAGGGTTATATATCTAGCAAAGTTATATATCCGATAAGATTGCTTCATTGGGCAGAATTGCGTGTTTGACATGGTCAACTTGCTAGCTCATGTCCAAATATTTCCCTTTCACTCTTTAAACTCTTTAAATTACCCATTACACACTTTAAGGTATTATTTTGGCACTCTCATTTCTCTCTTTATTCATTTTCTCTTTTTCTTGCCTCTACTAGCTTTCCACCTCCTCTTTAGCTTTCTCTACCACCAAAACCGTTCCTCTTGCAATATATAATAAAAATTAAAGGAAATACTTCACTCTCCCATTCAAGAACCATATTTGGCAAGGAAATACTTCCATGGTGCCTTTTCTCCAAGGAAGTAAGAAATCCACGTTTGTCTTGGAGGAGAAAGGGAGGTCAGCCACTTTTAGAGGTTTTACTCTTTTGATCTCTTGATTTTTCACAAGTTTCTTGGAAAAAAAACATCTTGCTCTTTCTCTATAGAAGTCCATTTATGTGGAGCTTTTAGGGAGATGTTTTTCTAGCAAAATAGAGAGCATATAGCTTAGTTTTCTTGGTTTTATTCTCTCTTTATGTGAAAGTGGAAAAAAGGTCGTTTTTTCTATGCAAAAGTTTTGTGTTTCATGTATTTTCAAAAATAAAATATTTTTCTAAAAGTGTTCAAAACTAGATCTAAGACAAAAGGAATATTTACTTTGAATAAGGTCACATTTTTCATACTAAATATGTTCCATTTTAGTCAATCCAAATGTTTTCATACTAAAAGTATTTAGATCTCATTTGTAGCCTTTGACTCTTGGTTTTGTTCACTTTTCCATTGTAAGAAAGTTTATGGCTTTTTTTTTGGCTAGATCTAACTTTCTGTTCATTTTATTCTACTATAATAACTTTTCTTGGGTATTCCAGAAGCTCACTTTTAGGGAAAAGTTTAGATCGGGACATTTTCCCCATCATATAATGGTTTCTTCATGTTTGCTTTCAGACCTAGCTTAATCAAAGTGTTTTCCAATATGTTTACTTATGGATCTGACTTGGGTAAAACTTTCCAAGCATTTATGTTCATTTTTTTTTGTTAACATTTTCTAGATTATAAGATCTACTATCTTTAACCGAAATTGACTACTTTTCTTTATCAAAGAATTTTCTCTTACTTATTTTTCTCCATTCCAGACTCTTACACTTGCATTGGCAAGGAGAAAAAAATGACATTTTGACAGTACTCTTGGAAATCATTGCACTCTTTCCCTTTTTTCAAGCCTTTCTTGGAACTTACTCTTGCAAAGAGGGAAACAGTGAACTTTTCTCTAGTTTTGGTTATGGGAAGGGAAACAGTGAACTTTTCTCCAGTTTTGGTTATGGGATTTTGACCTTATTACATCGATTTTGGACTAATCTTTGGCTTGAAAAATATGGACTTTTACTAATTTTAAGTGCCGTAATTTTTCACTCCTCTAAACTACATCTCATTGTGGGCTTACTTCTAATTACTGTAGTATTTTTTTTGAATATTGGTGTATTATTTTGCTGTGTTTTATTTTGAATATGTTGCTGGAATATTATTATGCTATTATTTCATTTTTTGGATATATTAATACTGCATACTTGAGTTGTTAGTTTGCTATTTTTTTGTCTTGGTGTTGCATTGTTGTATTTGTGACTAGGTGGATCCTCATCACCAAAGAGCCCCCTGACTCAACTCTATCCAGTAAAAACTCAAAAGAGGAATGTATAAAGTATTACTGGCGGATTTGATGAGGCAGACACTTAGCTTGCTTTGTCACAGTTAGCATTTGGAAGATTGTCAAGCCTATATTCGGACAAATAGTTTATTCGGAAAGACCAGCCCATAAAATTGTTCATCCTGAAGGACCAATCCATATAAAAAAAAAAAAAGATCGAGCCTACATCTCAATATGCCTAATTAGCATTTAGCAAACTTTAACATTTGTACCCCAACAATGAGATTATTAACCTTGGAGATGAGATTTTGTATGATGAGTAGTTAAGCACTTCGGTTAAAGAACTATTTGTTGGTTGTATTTATGGAAGTGAGGTTCATATTCCAGTTTACCTTGCCTTTTTTTTTGTTTTTTAGGTTTTATTTGTCCAATGTATATCATAATATTGCTATGGATAATTGTGGAAAAGTTAGTCCACGTATTGCATGTCATTGTCAGGTTACTACTTAGGCCTCTTGCAATCCACTCACATAAGCTAGTGTTGTTGCATTTCAAGTTCAAGATTTTAAAGATTTTCTATTTTATGTGTTTCTATCAATATGTATGGTCAGTGGTAGATTTTTAACCTTCTACTTACCTATTATTTTTAATGAAACTGTTAATGTAGGTAATTAGAAATATCAGCCAGTGGACTGCTTGCTGGAACAGGTCAAGTAGAAGGAAGCATTCACAAGACTTATTGTTCTCTTACTGATGTGAGTTGTAAAGCCACTTTGGGTCAAGCAGTACAGCTATATGCCAGCCTCAAAGATGACTTTAATGATGGCATGACAAGGTGTCAGCCTCTTTGATGAATATATATATATATATATATCTATATATATTATATAAATGTAACGTGATAGAGTTGGAAGGAGTGAAACACAATTATATATACCTTCCTTCCCTTCAGTTTAGAGTATCCCTTCAATCCCATCTCTTCAAGAGCATCTCATTTGAGAGCAATTCCATTTGAAGAGAATTTCTCCTTCATTTCCAAGAGAGAGTTTACAAAGAGAGAAATTAGATTCTCCTCTATAGTGGTGTTTCCATAGATTTGTGAGAGAGTTATTTTTTCTTTATTCAAAAGAGAGTGTCATTGTTCTTTCTTTGTATTTAGAGAGAAAGTAATGTAATTTTTATTTGTTATAGTGAGATTTCCTAAGTTTGCTCGTGGTTTTTTACCCTAATTTGTTTAGAGGTTTTCCATGTAAAATATTTGTGTCCATTTTATCTTCAATTTTCTCATTTCTACTTTAGTTGCTAATTTGCTTTGACCCATTTTTTCTAAACAATGGTATCAGAGCTTTCAGATTGTGGATACTATTCATAATTACTATTCACATATACGGTACTGTTCAAGTATACGACTACTGTTCACGTTTACAATGAAATAGTGCAATCCGGTTTAAGTGAGAAGCAGATCGTTATCAACAATGACAACAAAATTCGATGTTGAGAAATTCAATGAGACTAACTTTTCATTGTGGAAAGTGATACAATGAAATAAATTTCTCCATTGACAACAAAATTGTGGAAATTCAATGGGACTAACTTTAATGCAATTTTGAGGAAAGACAATTGTTTGGCAGCAATTGGAAATCGGCCCGCAGAGATCATCGATGATGAAAAGTGGCACGAGATGGATGGCAACGCAATTGCTAATCTGCATTTAGCACTAGCCGATGGAATGTTATTCAATATGGCAGAGAAGAAGACAATAAAGAAGATATGGGATACTTTGACAAGATTGTATGAGGCCAAGTCATTACATAACAAAATCTTTTTAAAAAGAGATTGTATACTCTTTGAATGGTGGAGTCCACAATTTGTTCAACTTACTTCGATGGGTTACTCAATAGACATGACTGAATGAGCGAAGCTTCTACTTCAAAGTCTATCTGACTCATATGATCAACTTATTATCAACCTAATGAACAATTATTGTAGCTATAATTTTGGAAGAAGAAAGTAGCCGCAAAAACAAGGAAGACAGACAGACAAGTTTGCAGCAATCGAAAGCGTTGATGGTGGTAAGAGGAAGATTGACGGAACATGACTTTAATGGGAGTCAAAATCTTGGTAGATCCAAATTAAGAAGTGAGAAGTACACTAAATGCTATAATTGTGGCAAGAAAGGGTATGTCAAGAAGGAGTGTTAGCTTCTCAAGAAGAGTGGAGATCATGAGTTATCAAAACCTCAGGGAAATATAGCAAGTACCACAAGTAATGGTGAAGTTCTTTACAGCGAGGCAACAATGATTACTGAAGGCAGAAAAAGTTTTGCTGATGTTTGATTTTAGATTCAGGAACTACATGGCACATGACCTCTAAGAGAGAACGGTTACACATCTATGAGTCTATCTCAAGAGGATCTATGTTCATGGGTGATGATCATGCCTTGGAGATCGCTAGTATTGGTACTGTCAAGATAAAGATGTATGATGATACAGTTTGCACTATTCAAGGGGTACGACATGTCAAAGACTTTAAGAAAAATCTATCGTCCTTGGGATAAATAGATAATCTTGGATTTAAGACCCATATTGAAAATGAGATCATGAGGATTGTTAAAAATGTGCTTGTGGTAATGAAGACAGAAAAGATTAATGCAAATCTATACATGGTTAAGGGGGGAACACTGGAGGAAGTTGATATGTGTGTCGCATCAAGTAATAAAGGAGAAGAGTCAACAATGATATGGCACCTCAAATTAGGCCACATGTCAGAAAAAGGATTGAAGATTCTCTTGACAGAAAGCTACTTCCGGGGCTCAAATCAGTAAGTCTACCCAAGGATGAAAATATCGGTATCGACGAAAATATTAAAAGTAAAAAATACGGAAATATCGGTGGAAATATCGATAAAATATTGATATCAATAAAATTTTAAAAGAAATGATGGAATTAATAATAAAATATGAAAATTTCAATAAAATTTTAAGATATGTTTATTTATTATTTACTTTATCAATTTAACTAAAAAATTAAAAAATATTGAATACAATTTATATTTCTCATAATTTAAAAACCTACATCAATCATTGACATTAACAAAAATGTTATTATTTTTTATGACAAATTATTCATTAATTAGAATAATGATATAAATACATAATTACTTAAATATAACTCAATACCACATAGAATTTTTTGGTAGTTGAAAATGTTCACTCTCTTCCGTATCTTCATTTCCACTAGTGTATTGAGAGAAATATTGATCAAAGGACACATCTCTTTGATATTTTTGCATGTAATTATTAATATACCAACCATATGGGTCTGGTATTATATGTATCCTATCCGTATAAATTACACATGTATCTTATCCGTATAAATTGTAAAAACATAAAGTAATTATTAATTTATAAGATTTTGAAAAGGAGAAGATGTTTCATGATTTGCTCATCTATAAATTGTATAAAAAAAATTCTACACAATATGTAAAACATTGAAAGCATATAAGAATAATAATTACAATTTAAGGAAAAAATACTAATGTTGTACTTAATAGTTAATACAGATATTTTAGAAATTTTTATGAAAATTTTAAAAATTTAAATGGAAATTTCCATAGAAATTTTAAAAATTTTGATAAAATTATGAAGGAATTGGTATGAAAATTGTGATAGAAATATCACGGAAATGTTGGAAATTTCTATGGAAATTATAGAAATTTTAACTATTTTCAATTTCGATTGATGGATAATATCCATACTTTGTAAAAATGAAAACATCGACAATCATGAAAATTTCAAAAATTTAAATGGAAATTTCCATGGAAATTATGAAAATTCGACAAAATTGTGAAAGAATTGGTATGAAAATTGTAATAGAAATATCACGGAAATGTTGGACATTTCTATGAAATTATAGAAATTCTAATCATTTTCAATTTCGATTGATGGATAATATCCATACTTTGTAAAATAAAAACATTGACAAAATTTCATGGATATTTTTAATATTTTCATCCTTGAGTCTACCTTTCTGTGAGCATTATGTTACAAGTAAATAGTATAGATTAAATTTTAGCAGAGCTGATGCCAGAAGTAAATGCATTCTAAACTTGATTTATTCTGATATATGGGAATCACCAGAAATATACTTAGGAGGAGCAACATATTTGGTATCTTTCATTGATGATTATTTCAGGAAATGTTGGGTGTACCTGATTAAGAAGAAGGCATATGTGTTTTCAGTATTCAAAGACTTCAAAGCACGGATAAAACAAGTATTTGAGGACAGATAATGGAGGAGAGTATATAAGCAGCGAGTTTTTTGCATTTTGTAAGTGAGAAGGTATTAAAAAACAGTTCAAAATTGCATACACTCCATAGAAATGGATGAATAGAACTCTCTATGTACGTTTCATTCGGATTACCATCATGTGATAAATTGGTCGCCTTCAATAGTGATTGAGTAGAAAACATCGATGAAGATGTGGACTGGTAAGCCAGCTAATTACTCTAATCTACATTAATTTAGACGTCTTATATATGTGATGTATTGCTACAACAAAAGATTGCAAACCCAGTGTATGTTGTCTCAAGTAATAAATTCCGATCCACTAATGAAGACAAATTAATAGAGATAAAACAATATGATTTAGTAACAAAGATTAAACTAATATAAGTTGTTCTTAAATGGAAATTTAAGCCACTCATATAAAACAAAACAAGATTAATTATAACTCAATTAGAATCCACGCGGGTTCCAATTGGAAAATATAACATTTAAACTTCATTTGGTGGAGGTTTTAAGTTAATTGAAAATAAATACAAAACATATAATAACAATTTCATAATATAGACATTAAAACTCAAGAAAGAGATTAATCTAATCTTATTTCATAACGCTTCACCTTTCATGAGGATTAGTTACTCATAAGAAGAAGAAAGAAATAAAGAAGAAAGGAAGAAGGAAGAAAATAAACATGATTTCTACTAAGAACAAAAGGAGATTACAACAAGAGAAACAACAATTCAAAGAGTATGATCTGATCTCTCAATTCAGAATGCCTAAATGAGTATTCAATGCTATTTATAGATCATTAAGGATACAAAATGCCAAAAGACTTGTATGAAAATAGACACATGGTTAGGTAAACTTTGAAAATATATGTCATGCTTGTCTTCCAACTTGCACCGTCCATATCGCACCGAATTCGGTAAAATCTTCTATTGGTCAAAACATACAACTTGTAGCTGCATGTCTTAGCTGTCCAGAGCATCAAGAAGTACATTATTTGGGCTAGTATTTTGTGAGATACGGTCTAAATACTGAACCTTGTTGGGCTGGTCTCCGAATGTAGAATAGTTGTGCTTTAGCCCTAAATACGGCCACTAAACTTCTGAACTGGACTTTGTTGATAACTACAATGTTGTAGTGCATTAAGTTATCTTTCCATTTCATTAAGAATCATCTTAATTGGCTTTCTAGATTGAGAGATACATCCATTTTATTAACCCTGTATCAAAACACATATTTTAATTTATTTTTACTTTTAAACTTAAATTTAAATAAATTGCATAAATTAGAGAAATTAATGATACTTTTAAGTGTATAATGATAATTTAAACTATAATAAATATACACTTTTAAGTGTTCATCATGTATAACACCTAGGGAAGAACAAAGTTGGATTCGAAATCTAAAAGGTGTATATGCTTAGGGTATGCTGATGGTGTGAAGGGGAATTGCCTGTGGGATCCCACTACCTACAAGTTTATTACCAGTAGAGATGACATCTTTGTAGACGACCAATTACTACAGAAAGATGAAAATGATAAATCAGCAAAGGAGAGCTCAAAAACTGCTATGGTATATGTGGAAAATAATAAATAACAAGAAGATTCTGACTCTTCTGAAGCAGCACAGATCATGAGGTACAAGAACAAGTTGAGTCTGAGGCTCTAGAAGTTCGTCGATCAACTCATGATAGAAGACCGCCAGCTTGACACTCGGAGTATGTTATGAAAAGCAATGTTGCATACTATCTTCTAAAACAGGATGGAGAGCCATTAACTTTACACAAGAACAAGACTTAGGAATTAATACTATTATCACATGGAAAAAAAAAGCCATTAGTAATAAATGGATCGATAAGATCAAGTGAGATGAAAATGATCAAGTAGAACATATCATGCACAATTGATGGTGAAAGGATACATCCAGAAAGAGAGTATAGATTTCAATGAGATATTTTTCCTGGTGGTTTGACTTACAATTGTAGGAATAATTTTGGCTATGTGTGCTATATTTGATTTACACTTGGAGCAATTCGATGTTAAAACTACATTTCTTCATGGAGAGCTTGAAGAAGAAATCTACATGCTAGAACCAAAAGGTTTTGCTAAGATACACAAGGAGCATTTGGTTTATAGATTGAACAAATCTCTATATGGTTTCAAATAGGCACGACATATTGGTACAAGAGATTTGATGTCTTCATAATAAGTCTTGGGCATGATAGAATCAGTTCAGACCATTGTACATATTATAAAAGGTTTGATGGTGATAATGATTTTATAATTTTGTTATTGTACGTGGATGACATGTTGGTGGCAAACGCCAACAAGGATTGAGTCCAAAATTGAAGGCACAGTTGGATAGGGAGTTTGACATGAAGGACTTAGGACTAGCAAAGAAGATTTTAAGGATGCAAATTTATCGAGATAGAAATAGCAGGAAAATTTGGCTTTCTCTAAAGAATTATCTAAGAAAGATTTTGTGACGCTTCAACATGCAAGATTGTAAGCCAATTTCTACCATATTTCCTGTTAATTTCAAGTTATCCTCCAAGATGAGTCCTAGCAGTGAAGCAGAGAAGATGAAGATGTCTCGAGTACTGTATGCATCAGTATTAGAAAGCCTAATATTCGCAATGATATGTATATTACTAGACATTACATAAGCTGTGGGAGCAGTTAGTCATTTTATGGCGAATCCTGAAAAAGAACATTGTAATATTGTGAAGAGGATTCTAAGATATAAAAGAGGAACTTCAGATGTTGTATTATGTTATGGAGGATCAGATTTAATTGTCAGAGGTTATGTTAATTCATATTTTGGGAGATCTCGATAAAAAAAAATTCACTACTGACTATGTATTTACACTTACAAGAGGAGCTATAAGATGAGTTTCAAAACTGCAAACAATTGTGGCTTTATCTACGATAGAAGCAAAATATATGACAGCTATGCAAGCATGCAAGGAAGCTGTTACGATACAAAGGTTATTGGAGGAGCTCGAGCACAAACAGGAGAAGATCACTTTATTTTGTGACAGTTAGAGTGCCATGCACATTGCAAGGAATCCATCTTTTTATTCAAGGACTAAGCACATAGGTGTTCAATATCACCATGTTCGAGAAGTAGTAGAAGATGAATGTGTAAATATATAAAAGATACACACCAGGGAGAACCTAGCAGATCTAATGACCAAGCCAATCAACACTAACAAGTTTGTATGGTGTAGATCCTCGTATGACCTACCAGAAACATAAACAAGCATGAAACTGACAAATTTAGGGAAGAGTGAAAGATTACATAAAAGTGACTTTAAGTGGGAAAATGTGAGCTGTAAAGCCACTTTGGGTCAAGCAATACAACTATATGCCAACCTAAAAGATGACTTTAATGATGGTATGACAAGGTGCCAGCCTCTTTAATAAATATATATATATATATATATATATGAATGTAACATGAGAGAGTTGAAAGGGGGGGTGAAACACAACTATAAATACTCTCCCTTCCCTTCAATTTAGAGTATCCCGTCAATCCCATATCTTCAAGAGCATCTTATTTGAAAGCAATTTTATTTGAAGAGAATTTCTCCTCAATTTCCAAGAGAGAGTTCACAAAGAGAGAAAATTAGTTTCTCCTCTGTAGTGGTGTTCTCTCTTTGTATTTAGTGAGAAAGTGCTGTAATCTTTGTTTAGTATAGTGAGTTCTCCCAAGTTTGCCCGTGACTTTTTATCTCAATTTTTTTAGAGTTTTCCACGTAAAATATTTGTGTCTATTTTATTTTCAATTTTCTCATTTCTACTTTAGTTGCTAATCTGTTTGACCCATTATTTCCTAACTATTGAACCATTAACATTGGCAATATAGAACCATTACAAGGGAGAATACTTCAATAAGAATGTTGTTCTCTTTTCTTAAGAACAGATATTTAAATTTATGTTGGATTTGCACACTATTACATTACTTCTATTTTCCTTCAATGTAGAAAGGACCTACTCACTCATCCACTTCTTTTAGTTTCTTACTTAAATTGCATTTGCCTTTGGAATAGAAGCAACCTTGCAAACCTGAAAAGAATGAGCAAACTTAAGCACCATGCTAGAATCAAAATCATCATCAGTAAAACAAAGACAATAACCACTACAAAAGACTATATACGAGAATAAAAAAGGGTCATCTTTTTTCAAACTAGTAAAATCAAAACCTTGAATATAATTTCTCCCAAAATGGGATATACCCTGATAGAAAAGATACTATTGTCATTATAGTTTTTCAAGAAATGTAATGACTTGTGTACAGTTTAAAGCATCCATTCATTGATTAGCATATAAAGTATGGCGCGCAAGGTGTTAATCAACTCACATATATACAGTTTGAAGTATTCATATAAACATTCTGATTCAAAATAATTGTACATATTTTTTAAGATGCAACTTACTTTGAAACCATGACCAAAAACTTATTCCGGAGGATTAAATACGATGAAATCAATAATTGAACTTGAAAATGAAACCAAATACATAGAAAGTAATTATAAAGCTAATAAGTAATTAAAAACAATCATCAATTTGTAGTCAACCTTATCATCAGACCCCACAACAAATTATAAAACCCATCAAGAAAGCCAATACATAATTTTAGCTCTTGTATATATAAAATCTATAATAATTTTAGCTCCTATTTACATAAAATTTAGAATAATTTTAGCTCCTCGTGTTAGGATGCAAGTATATAGAACTTTGATTAAACCCTGTAATATTCATTATACATCATCATTGCAATCTGAGTGAGGGGTCGGATTGTTGGATTTGATGATTCATGGAGGTTGAATCATCGGATCTGCGAGTATATTTACAGAACTCACATTTGCAAATCCGCGAGTACATTTGCATTCCTCTGTTAAGTTTTCGTGACATGGGTTGTCAAGAAAGTTTAATAGAGGAATGCAACACCAAACCCACCCGATGAATTGGCGGAATGTGGCAAAATACCCACACGACAATCAGCGGCAAACCTACACAACGAAGTGGATGTGAAGAAGGTGAACCCACGTGGATATGATGGTTACAACATATTGCAAACGGTATGGCTATGACAATGTTTAGAAGAAGGGTAAATGTGTCTAAAAAATTAAATCTCTCATATTGAGAAACATTTGGCTATTCTTCTAATTATAGCTTTACAAATTTCTTTTGGCCATAGAATCCTATATTCAAGTTTCACTACCGTAACACTTGTAAGACAAAAGTTGACCACAAATGAGGGGGAAAAACACTCTCTCTCTAGTTTGACAAACATTTAGAGGTGGTATAAATCTTTAAGCAAGAATATTATATATTTATTCCCATTTTTAAAATCCACATTTCAGATTCATTCTTCAACCACTCATGATCTACAACCACTTATTCAAATACTCTTTACTTTGCTATATAGGTTTAAATTATTGATAAAAATTTCAACTTTCAATAAACAATTTCATGTATCCACTCCCTCAATGAATCCAAAATGACACAGAGGACCGCTCAATTTGATTCTATAGACTTCCCCTTCAAAGTTGAAGGCACCAACAGAGAAATTGAACATGTTGTACCATGATTTGATGACTAAACAAATCTGGGACTTCAGTTCCGGGAAGCCTCCTGTAACAATGCATTCCTGCAAGATTAATATTGAATCTTCATTATGTATTAAGATGGTGATGAAGGGAGAGGGAGAGAGAAAACATAAACAAGTTGTTGATTTGTTATTACATTATTTCTATTTAAAGTTTTAATAAACACATTTATTTCATAAATTTTTGGATATTTATAAGATACACCACCCGATTCATAATACAATATATAAATTCATAATAAGAGACACTTTCACCTTATTCAGTTCTTCTATGGATGTCCATCTAGCAAAGCTTTTTCCTTCGTCTTCAGTGGTGCTTTCACTTTCCACAAAGGGCTCATAATGTGTTCGTGATGGACATTGCGTGAATCTTGAAAGAACACTAACACTATCCATTATATTTGATCTTGATGCACAAACATAAAGTAAACTTCCAATTAAACTTTCAAAATTAGAAGCATTTACCTTAGGTGAGCCATCTTTCTTAACATATTTTTCTCCTTGATTTACTAGTATGCTTGTCTCCTTGCATTGATCCATGCTAAACTTCTTCAATAGATCTTTGACATACTTTTCTTGACTTATGGATATGCATCTTTTACATTGCATTACTTTAACCCCAAGAAAGTAATGCATTTATCTCAAACTTGACACCTCAAATTGCTCTTCAAGTTCAATTTTGAATTTTTCAATTATTTCTTCATCTTGGCTGGTCACCAACAAGTTATCCACATAAAAGCCATGATCACCATCCTTCCTTGATCTTTCACATAAAATATAGTTTCATTTGGACTCCTCATAAAGCCTTGTTTTATCAAGTAGCCATCAATCTTTGCATATCAAGCTCTAGTAGCTTGTTTGAGTCCATACAATGCCTTGTGAAAATTGTAGACTTTATCTTCATTTTCTTTCACCACAAAGCTTTTTGGTTGTTGAATACACACTTCCTCTTGTAGTACCATTTACAAAAGTTGACTTAACATTTAAATGATACACTTTCCATTTTTTTTTTTAGCTGAGATTGTAAAAAGAAGTCTAATGGTCTCCATTATTGAAACCAGTGCAAAAGTTTCACCATAATCAACTCTGACTTGTTGAGCATACCCTTTGACTACTGATCTTGCTTTGTACTTACTTATATAACAATTGGATTGTATTTGGTTCTAAAAATACATTTAACTCCAAGTGAACGTCATCATTCATTATTTATCTCAATTCTTTCTTTTCAAAAGTTTCTTCTACACTTGTTGGATCACTGAAGGCCACATTTTCTCTTTCATATATTTTGGTTTGAGACCTTAAAACCCCAACTCCAACTTCATTTTCTTTATCCACATCAATAGAATTTTCAAATGGATCATCATCATCATCATTGTCATGAATTTCATTTCCTTCCACTTCTTCACCTTGTGATTGTGCATCATCACTATTATTTTGTATCTCCTCTTTATTCCAATTCCATTTTAAGTTTTCATTTATTACAACATCTCTAATTATTAAGAGTTTTTGAGTTTCCAAGTTGAAAATCCTATAACCCTTGGTTACTTCACTATAGCCCATCAAGACTCCAATTTCTCCTCTTTTGTCTAATTTCCCTCTCTTTTCACTTGGCACAAGCATATAACAAACTTTACTAAATATTCTTAAATTATCAAGAGAGGGTTGGAATTCATGCCATAACTCAAAATGAGTCTTTTTCTCTAAGGACTTTGTGAAGCTTTGGTTTTGAATGTAGTTTGAGGTGTTGATCGCTTCTACCCAAAACTTTTTGACATGTTGTTATGAAATAGCAAGCACCTTGCCATTTCCATGAGTGTCTTATTCTTCCTTTTGCATACATTATTTTGTTGTGAAGTGTATGGTGTAGTAAATTGAGGCACAATGTTACTTTCTTTGCATATACTTTCAAAGGAATGATCAGTGAACTCTCCTCCATTTCCCATCCTTATGCATTTGATCTTGCATTCGACTTTATTTTCCATCATTTTCTTGAACTCACCAAACTTTTCAGCTACTTGACTCTTTTGAGTAGGAAAATATATTTAACACCATCTTGTATAAACATTTATGAATATGAGGAAGTATCTACTTT
This sequence comes from Rhamnella rubrinervis, assembly GCA_007844105.2. Classification (NCBI taxonomy): domain Eukaryota; kingdom Viridiplantae; phylum Streptophyta; class Magnoliopsida; order Rosales; family Rhamnaceae; genus Rhamnella; species Rhamnella rubrinervis. The sequence continues at coordinate 1,816,186 of CM017582.2, forward strand.
CATTTAGAGAAGACATACTTATAAGACCACACACATCTGAATGTACAAGCTTCAATTTATATTTTGCATTCCAAAAATTATGTGGGAAAGATAACCTTACTTGTTTTTCTTGTTGAAACACATTACATACATGATCAAGCTCATTCATAAAGGCATATCATTGACTAAACTTTGTGTGCCCTTCATGATTTTTACTGTTTAAGTCTAAGTCTTGTATACCAAAGTTGAGAAATATTCTCAACTTTACTGTTTAATGCAATCAGTCCATAATCTTCCAAAGACAATTTGAAATTTTTATTTCTCATGCCAACATTCATTGCAATATTATCATTTTCATTAACAATGATACATATTTTGTTTGTGAAATTCAAGGTGTAGTCTTTACCTAACATTTGTCTTACACTCAATAAGTTCTCATAAAGTGAAGGAACAAACGATACATCATAAATAATTTAGTACCTTGGTTGGTTTTAAAGACTACGTCTCCCTTTCCTTGAACTTCCCTGTAAGCACCATTTTTAATCTTTACCCTTGTATTCAAGCTTTTGTCAAGATTTTTGAACCACTCTTCCTTGTAGGACATATGGCTGGTAGCTCCACCATCAATGATCTAACATTCCACTTCTTGATGTTGTGCTTTCATACATGTAACAACAAATAAAGTTTGGTCTCCTCAATTTCCATAATATTTACAACATTTGTTTATTGTGCTTCATTTTCTTTTGCTTGCAAACTTTCTCCACATGACCTTTTTGATTGTATTTTTGACAAAATGATTCTGATTTCCACCAACATTTAAAGGGGGCATGTCCAAGCTTCTTCCAATATAGACAAGATGAAAACTTCTTCTTTGCTTGTAGTTGGTTTTGGTAGCTCTATTGGTTTATTGATGTTGAACATTGTTGTTGTTATGTCCACTAGGTCTAAGACCATTTTGGTAAAGTGGCTTGTTCTTTTGCTTTATAAAGAGAGCATTTCAAGTATTTTTTTTCTTTTTGTCTTCTTTGTTCTGTTACTTGAAGGGCATTAACCAATTTGGTGAGAGTGATTTCACTTAGATTCCTTAACTCTTTCAAAGATGATATCTTGTGCTCAAATCTTTTGCGTAGAGATACTAACACCTTCTTAACAATTCTTGTATCACTAAGTTGCTCACCACGAAACCTTATTTGGTTTACCATATTGAGAAGACTAATGGTGAAGTCCTTGATGCTTTCATTCTCATTCATTTACAAGAACTCAAACTCCCTTCTCAAGTTAAGCACTTGCATTTACTTTGTTCTTGAACTCCCTTGGAAATCTTCTTGGAACTTATCCTAGCTTCTTTTGTAGTTTTACAGGTCATAATCCTTATGAAAATGGTGTCACTTACCTAAGAATGAATGGTTGTGAGTGTTTTGAAACCTTTTAACATTTGCTATTCAAACAACCTTATTTGGTTGTGGGTTGCATCTCTCTCAAGGGGGCTAGTTCATTTGTTGTGATTGTAGCATCCCATAGTCCATAAGCAATCAAATAAGTCTTTATTTTGATGCTCCAATTGGAATAATTTTCACCACTGAAGATAGAAGGTGAAGGTACTTAAAAACTTGAAGAATCCATTATTTTTCCACCAAAGCTTTCTCTTTTCTCTCATGTGAATGAAAAGACAGACCCAAATAAGATTAGTTCAATGTTCTAATACCAATTTGTTGGAATTAATATGGTATTTGAATCAAATATAATATGAGAAGAAATTAATCTTTACTTGTGTATATGCATGAAAATCACACGGGTGTTGGTGGCTTTGCTCTGTTTTCTGGCAGCAAAAGGAGAGAGTATATGAGTTGTGTTTTCTAATAATAAAAACAAAGAATATGAGTATCGCAAAGAAGCAAAATGCATAAAGGTCACTCATATACATTGAAAAACAACTAGCTTTTATATAAAAGTTCAGATTTAAAATTTAAAATACAACATCATTGCCTATGTTTACACCCTAAAATATGAGGTTTTTGGTGTCTTGAAAATACAATCAATATTAAATCTTTCATTGGAAACCAAAATTCTTAGCTAGCAACCTTTAAAATCCCATATTTGTTTATGAAAAATTGTCATCATTTCAACAGGCAACTCTTTTATAGTGGCATAAGATAAACTAAGTTTCTTAAAATATTTCATTTCCAAGACAATATTGGGAATGGTTTCTAGACTAAAGTAGCATGTGAGATTCAGTGTTTCAAGGTATTTTGGAAGAAGACAGCTTTGAAAGTCTGGAGGTTATAACGAAACTAAAGGTCCAACGTACCTAACTTATAAAGAGATCCAACAGACTCATGAACTACAACTAAATTTACGTAATGATCAAGATGTAGACTCTCAAGGTTTGGGGCTGTAAGAACCAAAGAAGGTAATAAATAACTTTAAGCTTTAGATGATAATTATAATTCTATTAAGAAAATGTGAAAGCTCAAACTAATTTTCAGATGATAATAAGTAATTTAAGTGAAAGAACTATAATAAATAATAGCATGAAGTTCATTGATGAATACCATAATCGCGTTAGCTCTTGATGAAGACTATTAAAGACTCTACAGGCACAAATGAGCTAAGCTTAATAAAGAAAATACATATATTTAAAATATATATATAAATAAAGTCATTGTTTTAGCCGGCCAAACTGGATCTTCCTTGTTGGTGTTCAAAATTTAATCAAACCTACTAATTCAATCCAATCCAAACCGATTAAATTCAATTTTATTGGATAAATAAAATGTAATTGAATTGGATTTAAATTTTCAAATCCAATTATATTGAATCGGTTGTTGGTTTCTTATTTTTTAAATCCAATACAACCGAACTAATCCAATACTTCTATATATTTATTATTTAATATATATATATTTTAATTGTTTAATATATATTATTTTTTTAATATTTTTAATAGATTTAATATATGTACAATTGTACCAATTTTATATTTTTACATATTATCACATATGTCACATATGTAGCATGCATCACATATGTCACATATGTCATATATATAGCATGTGTCACACATATATCATACAATTAATTGTCTAATATATATTCTGAAGTACTTAATAGATTTTATGCTTTTAGATATTGTCACGTATGCCATATATATAACATGTGTTACACATATATCATAGAATTAATTATCTAATATAGATTATGAAGTATTTAATAGATTTAATACATGTACAATTTTATCAATTTTATATTTTTAGATATTGTCACATATGTTACATATGTAATATGTCTAAAATATTGATGCTGAAATTATTTATTGGTTATTATAATCTTAAAAGAATGTTAGCATAACTATTGACCATGATTGGATTGGATTTTTCTTATGTTATATTGAATTGAATTGAATTGAATTAAATTGCAAAGTGTAATTAGATTTTATTATAAAATTAAAAAACCGATCATAATTGGATCGGTTGAATTATTACTGATTTTGGTCGGTTTTCAACTGATGAACACTCTTAGTTACTAGAGATGATTTAGTATCTAAAAAAATGGAAGTCAAGTAACCTTGGTATCATTATGGTATTGGCCAAGGAAACTCTATTGCTCAAGTAAGTGGTTGGAATCAATAGAGTAGGAAATTAAGTAGACTTTTAATAGGGAAAAAAGAGGCTTACCTACTTGAGCAATAGAGTTTCCTTAGCCAACACTATATTCTCACACTTCTCGCTTAACTACTCATGGTAAATTAGGTAATCATATAATTAAATAATTCGACCTACAACATATTTAAAATTGTTATTAGATGTTAATTTGTACTGTCAAATTGTCATCATTTTATGCTTTAGAAGATAATATGTTGTTAACCTTAAGCAGATCACGATGTTATTCATACTTTAGTAAATTATAATATAAAATCAAAATTTTAAAAATTTATTTTAAAACATACTAGAAATTGAAGATATTGGTGATTAATAAGTATTAAAAAAAAAATACTATCATGAAGCTTGTGACCCTTTTGCTGCCATTATAGTAAAATGCCTAATTCCTAAGTATCAGCTGTTGTTATGAATAATTTTTTGAAGACAATTATGCACCTTTGATATCTTGATTTAATATGTGATGTAATAATTTTTCTGGAAAAGTAGTTTAACAAAACCTGTTATCTTAGGTAGTATTGAAATATGGATTTAAAAGTACCATATAGTCTAGGAACAATAATAATTTGGAGTATATAAGCCTTGGACAATCGTTACCTTACAAGCCGATTTTTGAGGATGAGTTAGGCCCACAGATTTATATTTAAAAATAATTTCAAATACTCAATATGGTATCAGAGCCAAATCCAACACTATCACCTATGAAACATTTATAAGCATATCAATTTTCTTAAGGCTTACCATCCCAAATTTGAGCCCAATAGGCGGACAATTTTCTCGGTATTTTTGAAACTCCAAAGAAAGCTCCAATTTTAACTCAATTTGGGTCTCTACAATAAAGGGACAATTCCTAAATGGGTAATTTTTCGAGGTTTACCATTCCAAATTTGGACCCAATATGCGGACAATTTTCTCGGTATTTTTAAAACTCCAAAGAAAGCTCCATTTTGAACCAAATTTAGGTCCCTACAAAAAGGGATAATTCTTAAATGGGCTAATTTTAGTGTGTTACAAGTGAGAGGGAGTGTTGAAATATGAGTTTAAAAGTACCATATGGCCTGGGAATAATAAAAAATTAGGGTATATAAGTCTTGGACAATTCTCACCTTACAAACTGATTTTTGAGGATGAGTTAAGCCCATAGATTTATATTTTAAAATAATTTCAAATACTCAATAGGTAGTAATAGTTGAAGATAATATCTTATTGTTTAATATTTCTTGTATATACATGCTATTAATGAAAAAGAGCTATAAGCTTTTCCAAATTTTTTCTTAAGCATTGTCTTTGTTGTGTGTTTAGATTTAAAAGTTACAATTAGTATTAAAGCACTTCTGACCTTTGAGGGTTATGAATAATAGAGCACAAATACAGAAAACTTCCTCCATGACCTTCCTTTGTTCATCTTAATAGCCTCAAGTCATTTTTCTACTCTAACACCTCCTATTTTTGTAGGAGAAAATTATACCTTATGGAGCATCAAAATGAAAGCTTATCTTTAAGGTTTTTACTTGTGGGAAGTAATAGAAAAAGATAAGGATCTTTCTTTTTTGAGAGCAAATCCCACAGTTGCATAGATAAAGCAACATAGTGAGGAAATTGCAAAAAAAAAAATATATAAGGCTTTATTTGCATTACATTACAATATATCTGATATCATATTCACTAGAATCATGGCTTGCATTACAACCAAGGAGGTCTAGAACAAGCTAAAAGAAGAGTTTTAAGGTAGTGCAAGAACAAGACAAATGCATATATTGAAGTTAAGAAGAGAATTTAAAACCTTGAGAATGAAAGATACTAAAATGGTGAAGGAGTTCATTGATAGACTCCTAAAAGTTATGAATTAGATTTGGATTCTTAAAGAAGAATTAAGTGATAAAAAGTAGTTGAGAAAGTTCTTGTTAGATTATCAGAAAAATTTGAAATCAGAATCTCATCTTTAAAGGACTTAAGAGACTTGGATCATATTTCTTTATCAGAGCTTACTAAGTTTTGAAAAAAGGAAAAAAAATAGTATTATGAAAGAAAAAAGATAAACTCTAAAATTTATAATAAACTATCAAAGAAGAAAAAATATATGAAAGAAAAGAAAAAATAAGAGAGAATAGAAAAAATTATATCATTGAAAAAAGTTACACAAGAAAAAATAAGCTACGAATGGCTTGTTTGATAATATGATTATTTTTATTTTTATTTTTAATTTTTTCCTCTTGAGTTATGTGTAATTTGGTTAGTTTAGAGGTTAATTGGAGTTTTTTAAATGTTAGTTAGACTAAAAATGTTAAAAAAATTGAAAATCATAAAATAGATTTCTGTTTTTGTTTCTACATTTTTACTTGATTAAGTAGTCTAATTAATATTTAACAAACTTCAACTAACCTCTAAATTAACCAAATTACATATAACAAGAAAAAAACTGAAAACAAAAATAAACAATAAAAACGTTATCAAATGAACCCAAAAAAAAATATCACCCTAGTATATTATTGAAAAAAAGAAGAAAAAGTAGCATATTAATGTAGCTTTGAAAAAGAATATCACGCTAATGTAGTGTTAAAAGAAGAAAAAAAGAAGACTATTACATAAAGAACAACCCTTACATTGAAAAAAAAAATATGCAGCTTACAATAGGTCATATAGTTACATAGTATATATAGAGGAAAAACCTTGTAAACATAATAGGAAACAAAATCCTATTTAATTAAACTACATAATTAAAAAACTAGAAACTAAAAAAAAAAAAAACTTTCTCAAGAAGAATATCACACAAATTCCAACACTCTTTCTTAAGATTTTTCTTGAGTAAATCCAAAAGTTATGAAAAAATTCAAATTGCCCATGGGATAAAATCTAATTCATTATCAACATGATCGACTATAAAAAAATATTTTGTATTTTTTTTTGATCTTCTGCACGATTTGCTTGTTTTGAAGATTGTTGGGTTGATTGATTTTACTTAGCATGACAATAGATGAGCATCTTTATTGCAATAATCACAATGAAAAAATTTCTTATTTTTGGACTAACGATTTTTCTTAATATAATTGATCTTGTTGGAATAACGGTAAGGAGAAAATTTTCCTTTCTATGGTGCTTTTCCTTCCACATGAATGGCACCTTCAATACTCTTGTGCTTCCATCAAACTTCTCCTTTAACTTAGCCCACACTTTTTTAGCTGTGTTACAATTAGTAATTCTAGAAAAAAAAGAATTTGACAAAGTAACATGAATACAAAAGAAAACATTGAGTTTCTTTGACTTCTCCTCTTCATGTTTTTTTATTTGATTTAAAGTTGGATTTGTTATCAATAGTGCAAGATCAACATCATTCAAAATAGATTCTCATAGGCTAAGTGCTTTGAAATAGGATTGCATCTTGAAAATAAAAAATTGATAGTTTTACTATTAAATTGTGCAAGGTGAAAACACTAAAACAAAAAGACATATTGAAAAAATTCAAAATTTATCTCAAATAGAAGTAACAAAATTTCTCTCAAATAGAAAAAACACAATCCCAAGCTCTGATTCCATTATTGAAAAAAGAAAAAAAAAGAGAAGAAAATAGTATTACATAAGAAAAAAGATAAACCCTAAAATTTATGATAAACTATGAGAGAAGAAAAAATATATGAAAGAAAAGAAAAATAAGAGAGAATAGAAAAAATTTGTATTATTAAAAAAACTTACACAAGAAAAAATAAGCTGCTAACATAATATCATGCTAGTATAGTGTTGAAAAAAAAGAGAAAATATCATGCTAGTGTAGTGTTGAAAAAGAAGAAAAGCTATCACACAGGCAAACTCTACTTCATGGCGACCACGATCGGCGAAGCTCTTCATTCGATCTTGAGCATGTGTAAAATTAGCTTTTAGTTCTCGTAAAATGGTATCACGGTCCCATAGATAAGTATCCACCGCTTGTACCTTAGAAGTGCCAGGAATATAAGCTAATAGATTAGGCGGAGGAGTCCCATACACTGCTTCAAAAGGGTCGTCTTAATGGACGAATGAACCGCGGTATTGTAACTAAATTCTGCCCATGGAATTCAATCCAACCATTTATGAGGGTGTCCACCAGTAAAACATCTTAGGTATTATTCCAATGTATGATTCACCACCGATTGATCATCCGCTTCGGGATGATAGCTAGAACTCATAGAAAGCTTAGTTCCACTGAAACAAAACCCACCAAAAGAGCTGAGGAAAACATTGTGCCTATCACTGACAATGGAAGTAGGCATTCCATGAAGACGAACTATGTTTGTAACAAATGCTTGTGCAACAGTTGTAGCTATAAATGGATGCTTCATAGGAACAAAGTGAGCATACTTTGTCAAGCGGTCCACCATAACCATAATGACAGTGTGTCCATTAGAAGGTGGAAGGCCTTCCACAAAATCCATCGAAATATCAGTCCACATGCGGTCAGGAATCGGTAATGGCTACAACAAACCGCCTTCATGGTATCTGTTTTGTAGCATTGGCAAGTGTCACAAGTTTGCAGAAACCTTTTAATGGTCTGCTACATTCCTGGCCAAAAGAAACAAGTTTTTAAGTGTGATAAGGTTTTATGGTATCCAAAATGTCCTCCAGTAGGAGATGAATGACATTCTGAGAGAACTTCATGAATTAAGGGTGAAGAAGGATTCAGGAAGATTTTTCCTAGCTTGAACCAAACCCCATCTCGATGTGAGAAACGTGTACTGTAAAGATGAGTTGCCAAATTGGCATAAAAGGGATCCTGCACCACTTCGGCTTTGAGTTTTGATCACCAATCAGCATACGGTATGGAAATGGACATAAATTGGAATTCTTCCCTCCTAGACAAAGAGTCAGCTGCCAAATTTTCAATTCCTCGTTTGTATTCAATGACGTATTCGAACCCCATGAGTTTTGGTAGCCACCGTGTTTGTGCTGGAGTAGTAATACGTTGATCGAGTAAATGTTTTAGACTCCTCTGATCTATACGGACTGTGAATGGCTTTCCCAATAAGTAGGGTCGCCACTTCCTTACTGACTTCACTATAGCTAACATCTCCTTTTCATATGTTGAGAATGCTAAAGAAGCTCCTTTTAAAGCCTCACTGTAATAAGCTATTGGTCTGTTATTATGGGAAAGAACTGCTCCAATTCCTACGCTACTGGCATTACATTCTATTACAAAAGGCAAGCTAAAATCTAGTAAGCTTAGAACCGGAGGAGACGTTACTGCCACTTTCAGATTTTGGAATGCTTTCTTTGCATATTCATTCCATTGAAAACCATCTTTGGTGAGTAACTGATTAAGTGGGGTTTTAGTACTACCAAAATGCCTTATGAACTTACGATAATACCCTACCAAACCTAAAAAACCTCTCACCCCTTTCTGTGTTGTAGGGATCGGCCATTCCAATATAGCTTCAATTTTTGATGGATCGACTTCTACTTTATTTTCTGAGATAACATGTCCTCGATAGCTCACAGAAGAAACCCCGAACCTACATTTAGATTCCTTAACAAAAAATTTATTAGCAGACAAAATAGAAAGTACCTCTTTAAGATGATGAAGATGATCTTCCCACGTTTTGGAGTAGACCAAAATGTCATCAAAGAACACCAGAATAAAATTCCGCAAAGAAAGGCGGAATATGTCATTCATAATACTCTGGAAGGTGGCTGGTGCATTTGTGAGGCCAAATGGTATCACGAAAAATTCGTAATGCCCCTAATGAGTTTTGAAAGTTGTTTTTGGTATGTCGTCCTCATGCACTCGAATCTGGTGGTACCCAGCTCGCAGATCCTACTTGGAGAAGAACCATGCTCCATGCAACTCATCCAAAAGCTCATCAATAATAGGTATAGGGTATTTGTCTTTGACTGTGAGATTGTTAAGTGCCCTGTAGTCGATGCAGAAACGCCAATCCCCATCAGACTTCCGAACCAACAAAATGGGAGAGGAAAACGGGCTCTAACTAGGTTGTATAAGCCCAGAATGTAGGAGCTCCCTCACCATTCACTCGATTTTGACTTTTGATAATATAGGCATCGGTAGGGTCTCACGCTTACCGATTCTGAGTTCGGTTGTAGTGTGATACGATGGTCATACATATGCTTGGGAGAAAAGCTATTGGGTGGGCTAAACACTTGAGAGAAGGAAGATAAAAGTTGGGCTAGTTCTGGAGGATATGAATTTGGGTGGTTAAGTTGGCCCGATGAAATAATAGCAAAAAGAGTACGGGTGCAGTGTAAATTGCTAAGTTCCATCTCTTTAAGGACTTCTAAACTTGATCGCTTTAACCCATGAAAAACACAAGGTTTTCCTTTCATTGTAAAAGTCATTGTCAACCTCGAATAATCCATCTCAATAGGTCCTAATGTCATAAGCCATTGTACTCCTAACACAACTTGACACTGCAACATGAAGGACATAATAATTGGCAAGGAGAGGCTGACCTTGGATGTAAATGGTCAGGGATGGACACAATCCAACACAATCAATCTTTTCTCCATTAGCTACCGTTACTTGGAACGTTCGATTCTTAAGCACGGGTAGGCTATATTTCTGAACAATGGCATTGTTAATAAAATTGTGTGTGCTCCTACCATCTATTAGAACAACCACATCCTTTCCCTTCAACTTGCCAAGAACCCGTAGAGTTTGAGGATGATTTGTCCTACTATCGCATGAAATGAGATCTGGTATAGCTTCTTGGTTGTCTGGTTCTTGTGATGTTTCAGACACCTCTTCAGAATCCTAAACCTTTGTGTCCTTAATCATGAATAATTGGGGACTTTCACATCGATGCCCTGGAATGAAGGTTTCATCCAGTAATAACATAGTCCATTTTCTCTTTGTTCAGTCCCTTTTCTCTTCGTTCATGAGTTTCCTGATTCGTTATTCGTCTGATATTTGAAGGTGGAGTTGTGGGACCGGTATTAATTCGTGAGTTTGGTGGAGCACCAAGGACTCCCGTGGTGGAAGTAATGTTGGTCTTGGTCATTACCAATGTTTGGCGGACTGGCTGGGACACTCATCTTTGTAATTGGTTATATTATTCAATTAGCCATGCCACTCCAATGGTGTCAGCCAAGGTGAGTGGTTGTTTGATTTTGACGTCCAAGGAATGTCATCTCGGAGTCCTGCAATAAAACAACCAACAAGAAAATTCTCAGGTAATCCATCTACACGATGAGAAAGCTTCTCGAATGCCTCCTGGTAAGCGGCTACTATGATTGTTTGTAATTGTGCGAGGGCCTCAGAAAGATCTTCATAATCAGTTGGACCAAAGCGGACGAGGACAACCTTTGTTTATTCATCATAAGTTAACGGTTCATTGAATTTTGTCAACCACCTGTGCCACAATAAGGCTATACCTTCCAAGTGAAATGAGGCTAAGGGTACTTGTTGGTTGGAGCAATGTTTTGAAACTCAACGCCGATCGTGGTCATCATGAAGTAGAGTTTGCCGTAGGCGATCTTGTTTACCTTACCTTAAATTATAGCTTTACCGGTAGTCCACAGTGGCATTTCGTAGTTCATTCAAATTCTCTCCATGGTTCTTTGGTCCTTATGCTATTGTGGAAAAAATTGGTCCTGTGGCGTATCGTCTTGCTTTACGGTCAGAATCGCAATACGTGATGTTTTTCATGTAAGTAAGTTGCGTACGCATCTGGGTCCAACAACTCATGTGTCATCCATACTTCCTCTACTTCCTCTATTGTCTGCTAATGGCACTGTACTTCTGCAGCCTGAATGTATTTTGGATCGCAGTGTTGTTCGTAAAGGCACATATTGACCCAAAGATGAGGTTCTTGTTCAATGGAAAGGTGTGGCTCTTGAAGATGCTACTTGGGAAGACGCAAGACATTTTTGGAAGTCTTATCCTAGTTTCGTTTTTCCTTGTAGGCAAGGAAAGTTAAGGGGGGAACTGATACGTGCATGCATACATATTACTGTAGCGCATGCACGTTATTGTGATGGTGGTCTTTGTCTTTCGGGTAGTAGTGTAGTGGGTTGTTTTAGTGGCTTTCGTGGTTTGTTTAGTTGCTTGTTTCTTTCCTAGTTTTTTGGATTCCTATTATTGTAAGGCTATAATATAGCCGATGGTTGTTGGTTGTTGATAATAAGAAACCCACTTGCTGATTTCCAGTCTCTTTTCTTTCTTTCTAACTCTTTCTCTCTCTACTATGGCTTAACTTGGTGAAGAGGTTCTACAAACTTGTGACACTTGCCAACGCTACAAAACAGATACCATGAAGCCAGCGGGTTTGTTGCAGCCATTGCCAATTTCTAACCGTGTGTGGACTGATATTTCGATGGATTTTGTGGAAGGCCTTCCACCTTCCAATGGACACAATGTCATTATGGTTATGGTGGACCGCTTGACAAAGTATGCTCACTTTGTTCCTATGAAGCATCCATTTACAGCTGCAACTGTTGCATAAGCATTTGTTACCAACATAGTTCATCTTCATGGAATGCCTACTTCCATTGTCAGTGATAGGGACAAGGTTTTCCTCAGCTCTTTTTGGTGGGTTTTGTTTCAGCTTCAAGGAACTAAGCTTTCTATGAGTTCTAGCTATCATCCTCGAACGGATGATCAATCGGAGGTGGTGAATCATACATTGGAACAATACCTAAGATGTTTTACTAGTGGACACCCTCATAAATGGTTGGATTGAATTCCATAGGCAGAATTTAGTTACAATACCGCGGTTCATTCGTCCACTAAGACGACCCCTTTTGAAGCAGTGTATGGGACTCCTCCACTTAATCTATTAGCTTATATTCCTAGCACTTCTAAGATACAAGCGGTGGATACTTATCTATGGGATCGTGATACCATTTTATGAGAACTAAAAGCTAATTTGACACATGCTAACAATCCTTATATTGAAGAAAGAAAAAATATGCAACTCACAATAGGTCTTGTTCTTACATTGTATAGAGGAAAGACTTCCTAAACATAATAGAAAATAAACTTCTATTTAATTAAACTATCTAATTAAAAAACCAAAAAGATAAAAAGATAAATTTTAAAACATTAGAAACCAGAAAAAAAATAAACTCTTCACAAGAAAACTATCACACAGGTTCCAACATTAATGCCTTGTAAGCTACTGAATAAAAAAGATTTTTAGATAATAAGAGACCTCTGAAAATGTTTTTCTTGCTAAGCAAAAAAGAAAAACACTAATATACAATGCTGAAATAAACAAAGTAGAGGAAGCAAAGATGCAAATACAAGAAAAATATGTTGAAAGAAAGAAGTATGCTTAATATCCTTACTGCAAAAAGGATAATCATCCTAAAAAATATTCTTGGTTGAGGCGAAATGTACAGTGTAGGGCCCGCAAATAGCTTGGACATGTTGAGAAAGTTTGTAAAAACAAAGATGGTCAAGTGTAGCAAGCACAACAAGTACAACTGACTGATGAAGCGCAATAAAGTGAAGAAAGGTTGTTTCTTCTTGCATGCTATTCAACAAGTTGCAGTAAAGAAGCTTGGTTAGTTGATTGTCGTGCACTCAACACATGACTCATGATGGTAATGTCTTCAAGTATCTAAACAAAAGCTTCATTTCCAAAGTTAAAATTGAAAATGGAGAATTCATTGTAGTTCATGGTAAAGGAGATGTAGCAGTGGAAACACCAATATATATTAAGCTTATTTCCAATGTTCTCTAGGTAACTGAGATTAATTAAAGCTTATTCAATGTGGAGCAAATTCTTGAAATTGGTCATTCTTTGAAATTTCAAGAACAAGATGAAATTCAGGAGGACACACTTTTTGATGATGAAAATGCAACTAGAATTAAAGGTATAAAAGTTTGATTGATATTTGTTAAAGGAGCAATGTAGTTGTAGCTGATCCAATCACTTTTGAGGAAGTTAGACAGTTTTGGAGAAAGGCTGTGGAAATTGAAATCAACATGAAAAATAAGAACAAAACATGAAAATTGATGAGCAAACCAGAAGGGAAAAATGAAATAGCAGTGATGTGAATTTTTAGAATTAAATATAATGTAAAAGGATTAGTTAACAAATGCAAGGCACGACTAGTAGTAAAAGGTAGGTGTAGCAACATAGAGTTGATTATAGAGACATATTTGCACCAGTTGCTAGGCATGACACAATTAGATTGCTGCTAGGCATATCAGCTCAAGAAAATGGTCAACTTGGATGTGCATTTTTCAATAGTTTTTTACATGAAGATATTTATATTCAATAACTTGATGGTCACGGACATGAAGAAAAGATCTACAAATTGTATAAGGCTTTTTATGTAAATATAAAAGCTTATATAGCTTGGTATAGTAGGATATGCTCTTATATTATGAAGCAAGGTTTTTAAAAAGTGATCAAAACAAGCGATACTTAATTGATTATTTCTATATATGTTGATGATTTACTGATTACATGTTGAGATATACAACATACGTTGAATTTCAAGTTGAAAATGAAAAGGAATTTGACATGTTTGATTTGGATTTGATGAAATATTTCCTTGGTATGGAAATATGACAATTTAATCATGGTATTTTCTTATCATAGAAGAAGTATGGCTTAGATTTGCTAAAGAAATCTCACATGGAGAACAGCAAGCCAACTACGACTCCATTGATTCAAAATCAAAATTTGGTTAAAGATAATGGTGCTGCCAAAAATTAAAGTTTTAGTTTATAGAAGTTTTATTGGAAGCCTACTCTATTTAACTACAACAAGATTAGATCTTGGGTATGCAACAAGTTTTCTTTCAAGGTTTATCTATTCACCTTCTGAAATCATTTTGTTGTTACAAAAAGAATTCTTAGATATGTTAAAGGTACTGTAGATTATAAAATCTGGTATTTTCAACATGAAGAATGCCGATTGACAAGCTACACATATAGTGATTGCTTTGGCAGTAAGGAAGATATGAAAAGTACATTAGGTTATATTTTTTTTCTTGGTTCAGGAACATTTTCATGGTACTCAAAGAAGGAAGCTATAGATGCGTAATCTACAATAGAAGCAGAATATGTCTTAGCTATAACATCTGCTAATCAAGCCATTTAGCTGAGAAAGTTGCTTAATGATTTGAATGAGCAATAAGAGAAAGCTACAATTATATACTGTGACAAGAAATTTGCTACAGCTATAGCTAAAAATCAAATCGAATATGGGAGGACCAAACATATTTCAGTAAAAAATCATGCAATTAGAGAAGTTGAAAGGAATGCTAAAATTAAGCTTGTACAATGTAGTTCGGAGAAGCAACTGGTAGATACCTTGACTAAATCATTACCAATGAACATGTTTGAAACATTAAGGAGTGAACTTAGTGTTTCCAGAAAAAGTGCCAAGGAGGAGGAGTGTTGAAGGTTATGAAATTGTTGCTATCATTACAACAAAACTGGTTTGAAACTTAGTTCCTAAGTAGTAGTTGTTGTTATGCATAATTTTTTGGAAGACAGTTATGTACTTTGGATGTCTTGGTTTAATATGTGATATAGCATATTTTCAAGAAAAGTGGTTTAACAAAACTAATTGTGTTTGGTAGTAGCAGTTAAAGATACTACGTTACTATAATTTGTATCTCTTGTATATATATGTTATCAATGAAAAAGAGTCGTAAGCTTTTCTAGATTTTTTTGTTGAGCATTATCTTTGCTGTGTTTTTATCTTAAAAATGCAAGTTATTAGCTCTTAATTATATGAGTTTTATAGTTTTCAAAATAATATCACATTTTTAAACACATGATCAAATAATAGAGATAACATTTTGATACATAAATAAATCTGAATTATTGTACCCTAAATTTCATGGTTAAGTCTGAATTATACTACCCCAAATCTTGTGGTTAATTAAAAAGAGGAGGGAGCTAGGCCACAATAGAACAATAAATCCACAATCAATGAAGTACTAGCCAAATAACCATAAATTCCCAATAGAACAATAAACCCACAAGACAAAAAGAACAAGAAAACAGTAAGAAAATATATAGCAAAAAAGATCAAAGGAATACCAAATCTGTATGAAAAAATTAATTGTTTCAAAATTGTACAATCAGACTACTTGGTGCATGTTAATTAAGGAAAGATATTGGTGGGTTACTAATTAGAGTTCATTACCAATCTGGAGGTTGAAGGTTGAACGTTGGTTGCCATTCTGGAGGTTGATGGACGTTGATCAGTGGTGGTCTTTGATCTTCCATTAAAATAAAGTCAAAACAAAAGATAAGTAGGAAAGAAATCTATACCAATAAATTTATATGGTGTGTCATAATTATGCAAAGTGATTTTCTTCAAGATTAGTAATCATTTAATAAATCAATGAAAATACTATATAAACAACATTAACTTCATGAAAATGAACACAAAATCCATTGATTTTCTCTTATATATAGAGAGAGATATATACTCACTGAATGGCCTTCTAAACTTCATTTTGATCCCACAAAGTGCAGGTAGAACATCTTTTATATGTTTTCTCTCGTCCAGTGACTAGGTACAACAATTCAAGGCCAATTTTATTATCGGTGATACACAATCTTTTACCAAAGGAAAGTTTTCTCTGATTAAATTAGCATCCACAACTTTAGTGACATGATGAGGAAGTGACTCCACCAACCATTTCATCAAGCTTAAATTTCCATCAATCATATTGTCAGTAGGCTTCTTTATTATGAATGATTCCATTAGGAGTATACCATAACTATACACGTAACCTTTTATGGATACAATTCCATGCCATCTTATCCATATTCTGGACCATAAATTATTAATATTTTCATTAAAGATCAAGAAGAAAGAAGGTAATAATAAATGTGCTAGCTAATATTGTATAAACATGAGATTAATTAAACAAGCAATAATTAAATTACCTGGTGCCATATACCACTACAACAAAAAGGATCTTTAGCGACGGTTTGTGTAGCGATGATTTTAGAATTCATCGCCAAAGGTTTGTTTTAGTGACAAAATAAAATATTGGTTGCCTATACTTTTGCATAGTTTCTACCCTTGCAAAAAATGACGGGAAGCAAATTGGCAACAGATTTAGCAACGAATTATTTCACCATAAAATGATTTTGAAAACGAAAATATGAAAATTAACGTGAAAGTTTTTTAGCTACGCAACTATAGGTCATCGTGAAAAGCTTTTAGTGACGCAAACAATAAAAAGCATTGCCAAGAGTGTTCAGTGACACGGATACACGTCACCATTAAATGATTTTGCAACAAATATATATAAAGTAACGACAAAGTTATTTTGCTACAAAATAAGTAGATCGTCAAAACACATTTTTGGTGACGAAAATGTAAAAAGTACTGTCAGAAACTAGTTTTGGGGACAAAAAGTACTAAAAATGTCACCAAAAGAGTCTCACGATGCAACGTAGACTTCATTGTTAAAACGTTTTGGCATCGACATGGTTAAAATTGTCACCAATTATTGACAATGACGAAAGTTAGGCATCGTCGTAATAAGTATGGAGAGACCAAATTCTAAAAAACATTGCCAAATGTATATTGAAAAAACTCTCACCAAACAAGTCAAACACTTTGTATATTTTAATGTATTTAATATTCATAATAATATTTAATTTGTTGTTGTGATTATTATTATTATTATTAGGTTATTGTAATTAATATTTCTTGAAATATCAATCAATTTTGCAGTTATATATATATATATATATATATATATATATATCTATTAACTATTTTTGCATATAATTAACTATCAATTATAAATTATATATCTATACATACCTATTAACTATTTTGTTTGCCCTTTATGAATTTTTAAATAAAAGACTTAAAAAGATTACCCAAGTATATGTCATGAATAAAATATAATACAACGGAAGGTGTGAAAAATGGGAAATTGTGGTTAATTAAGGTTAAGACGTGTAAAATTTTGAAAAAAAATATATATGTTTATAATAAATATTTGAGCTACATATACATGCAGAGCCAAAAGTATAAAGTATATATTGTAATTATTTTTTTTCATGTAGATAATATACGAGGGAACAAAAGACTGAATTCAAATGGACAAAAGTCTAAAAATAAAAATTTACATTTCATTTCAGAAGAAGTAAAGATGAAAAAACAAGTTAGATGTCATAGTTTGATATATCAAGATTGACTGCATTTATAATGTTACCAATATATATTACTTATAGAAATATGTTAAAAAAGCATATATGTAAACGCATGATACATACTACAATCTACCCACATCCACATCATAAACTTTATTAATATTAAAGCAAACATAACTAATTTATACCCAAATTGAAAAAAAAAACATAAAAAATTGTACAAATTAAATGAGCCTTACAATAGTAAATATTATTAGTTTTCAATATCATCTTCAACTTGTATATCTTCATTTTTAGTACTACAATTTTCATTACTCATCTCACTTTTACTATCATCGTTTATAAAATCAATATCATCATCGGTAACTCTACTACTTGGCTTGACAAATTGAACAACCTCCGGTTCCACATCCACCCTACGAAGTTCTTGTTGTTCATTAACTTCTACGTCAATATCAAAATTAAATTCATTTTAATTATTAGCTTGATATCCATCATGCATTGTCGATTGATCTTCCTCAATTTTATCTGGAATGTCGTACAAATGCCTATGTTGCACCTTCTGTATAACTTTCCAATTGGTCCCCAACTTAGGATCACCAATGTAAAAAACTTGTTTAGCTTGATATGCTAACACATAAGGATCATCAGCATACCATTTGTGGCTCACATTAATGCTTATAAAGTGAAAGTCCCGTTGCACCCATTTCATTGTAGGGTCAGTGTCAAACCAAGTGCATTTAAACAAAACCACACTTCTATCATAAATATAATTTACTTTAACAACTGAATCAAGAATTCCATAAAATTGCATCTTCTCATCATCACCACCACCACTATTATCATCTTCAAGCTCCTCATACTAAAACACCACTATTTTGGGTTGTGAGTCGATCATGGCGATCTTTCACAGTGAATCGTACTCCATCAACAATACAAGCAGTATATTTAGACACTCGTCTATCAGGCTTACGTACAAATAAAAACAAATCATTAGTAGCCTCAACTGCTCCTTGAGAATGCAATGCTTTCATCTATAAAAAAAAAAAAATTAAAACATACAACCAATATAAAAGTTCAAAATTATAATAAAATAGAATAAAGTAATATTCTAAATTGTTTGTTGACTTACCCTTTGTTCAAACCAGTTAGGAAATAACTTTTGTTGCCTTTTCAATAATTTCGCCTTTGAAATATTAGTGTCTTCGCTTTGTTTTTCTAATTCAAGCATGTGTTCACCAAATATTTTTCATATTACACAACAAAAGATTAAACAAACTTAAACCATATTATCTAAAATGATAAAATTTTAAAAATGTCAAAATTAAAAAATTCATAAAGTCAAGAAAAATATTACTTACTCTAAATAATCACGCAATTCCACACAATTATTAAGAATGTACCAATGTATTTTTTTCAATTTCTGATTGTGGTAACTGTATGAGTTGCCTCCCACCATATGGACTAACTTTATGCTTGAAAATAGATGCATCACCAACTTTGTCATTATTATCAAAATTACGCTCTGGTCTGTTGAACTTGGTCTCAATGTCACTAAGATACATAGAACAAAATGTCAATGATTCATTAACAATATATGCCTCGGTGATAGAGCCTTTGGGTCTTGCTTTATTCCTGACATAAGATTTATAAGTTCCTAAAGGCCTTTCAATTGGATACATCCTTCGAAAGCCAAATGATCCAGCAAGTCTTGCTTCACATGGTAAATGAACAGCTATATGAACCATGATATCAAAAAAGGTTGTGGAAAAATCATTTCTAATTTACAAAGTATTAATACGAACTGTTCCTCTAACTTGTTGATTTTGCACAAATTTGTTGAAAAAAACAAGATAACTCCACCAATGTAGTATAAATGTCACGTGGCAAAAATTTTCGAATGCCGATAGGAAGAATTCGTTGAAGTAAAACATGACAATCATGACTTTTAAGTGATCCAAGTTTACTATCTTTAACACTTATATTTTTCGATATGTTAACAGCATAACCATCTGGAAATTTAACTCCCTTAACAAAGTTACAGAATTCTTTTCTTTCCTGTAGCGTCAAAGTGTACGTTGCACGTGGTTTAATGTATCTATCACCATTCTTCAGTATCCATTCGAGCTTTATTAGTATCCTTTGATTTTCCATCAATGCACAAAAGAGTCTCAACAACATTGTCACAAATATTTTTCTCTACATGCATGACATCTATATTATGTAGTACTTTCAAAGATGACCAATATTCCAATTCGAAAAAATACTTTTTTTCATACAATTCAATTCTGTTGGTGTACGCTTTCTCTTTCTATCTTGATTACTTAGGTTCTTTGCCAATTTCACCATCTCAACACTTCTTAGTTGATTTAGAATATCGAACCTTCATAATTCTCTTGGTGCAGTTCTTGTTTCTCGTTTATTATTATGTAGTCGACTCTGTCTCCAAGTATGCCCAGAATGTAAGAATTGATGGTGACCTGTATAACATATCTTACTTCTCAACCGCATAGATGAAGTCTCCTTGTTACATACTGGACACGCTATAGAGCCTTTAGTGCTCCAACCCGATAATAACCCATATGTTGGAAAGTCATTAATTGTCCATAAGAGACCAGCATGCATTTGAAAACTCTGTCCAGTGGAAAAATCAAATGTTGATGTACTAACCAACCATAACTCTTTGAGTTCTTCAATTAATGGACATAAAAACACATCAATTTCTCTACCAGGTGATTGTGGCCCTGGTATAAGAAGAGACATCATCAAGTATGGCTCTTTCATACACTTCCATGGTGGTAGATTATTTAGCTGCTATCAATTAGACATATTACCAAAAAGATTAAATCTATCTGAAATAAGTCCCAACCGAATATTCTGTACATCACTAGAAAACGATGGATATAATTTATCAAATTCTTTCCATTCCTCTCCATCAACTGGATGTCGAAGCATGCCATCATCAACTCGCTTCTCACTATGCCACCACATATCAGCTGATGTATGTCTCAACATAAATAATCTCTTCAATCTTGGCTTCAATGGAAAGTATCTAAGTACTTTATGTGGTATCTTTTTCTCATTACCATTATTCAAATTGTAACAAGATTCATCACAAATAGGGCATTTTTCTAACTTCTCATTCTCTTTCCAAAACAATGCACAATCATATTTGCATGCATGAATCTTTTCACATCCAAGTCCAAGGTCCTGTAACATTCTTTTGACACCATAGGTGTTTTGTGGCAAATTTGAACTTTCTGATAGTACCTCACTCAACAGTTTAAGCAACATATCAAGTGGCTTGTTGCTCCAAAGGTTAAGAACTTTCAAATACATTAGCCTAACCAGAAAAGTTAATATAGATAATTTACAGCCTGGATACAACTTCTTCCCTACGTCATTATATAGATGATCAAAATTTTCATGCTCATTTTTACTATTATCCTCATCAATTACATCAGCTTCTACATTCACATTATCCTAGTCAAAACTGGTGGAGGCAATAGGGCGAGAAACATCATTTAATATATTTAATATATCAACATCATGTGTCGGATTGGTTGGTTCTCTTAAAGCTTCTCCATGAAAAGTCCAAAATTCATATGTTCGCAAAAATCCATTCATAAAAAGATGTTTTCTAATAATGCTTATTGACTTAAAGAAGGCATTAAGACACTTACGACATGGACAAGGTGTGTTTCCATCACTATCAACATGATTTCGAGCAATTTCGATAAATGTGCGCAAACCATTGACATATTCACTACACAACTTATTAGGATGATGAATTCAACTCTTATCCATCTGTTTTACACAATTAGATTATTAATTATTCACCATATAAAGAAAACAAATTTGATCAATAACAAAAATTTTGTAGCATTTTATAACCCAGTTTAAAAGCACCACTTAAACCACCACTACATTAAACAAAATGTAAAGATAAACAAATTAGCAACTAACATGCAAATAGCTCATAATCATTGAGTTTGATGTAATTTAAAACAATTAACAAGCAGGTTGAATGAGAGCTGCAAATTAACATAGTATCATCAAAATATATTAGACTATCCTAAAAATATTAAAACAAAAAGAGAACAATTAATATTTTAAATTTTCCTAAGCACGTTGCCTAGAAGCTCTAGTTACTGAGTGTTTTATTTGGATAAAAAACTAAGTACGTTGTCTGGTAGGTTCTGAAACAAAATAAAGAAGCCACAGTTGAAACAGGGTTAATCGTGCTAAGTTGAACAGTTGAAGCCACAGTTGAATAATGCTTTCCTTAATGGTGAGTTATAGGAAACAATATATATGATGCAGCCTGAAGATTTTGTTGACTCTCAGCACCCTACACATGTGTGCAAATTGACTAAGGCTCTGTACGGTCTCAAGCAAGCTCCAAAAGCTTGGTTTGACAAGCTCAAAGCAATATTACTCAAGTAGGGTTTTCAAGAAACAAAATCAAATGCTTCTCTCTTTGTTTATAGTATTGGTTCTACGTTTTTGGCTCTGCTAGTGTATGCAGATGACATCCTTCTCACTGATTCAAGTTCTAAAATGATTGATCAGGTTATCACAGACTTAAATGTTGCTTTTTCTCTTAAAACTTCATTATTTCTTGGGTATTAAAGCAGTCAGAGATGAATATGGATTGTATCTCACTCAATCTAAATATATTTCTGATTGGCATGCCAAGAATCATATGCAAAATTGCAAACCCTGCGCCACACCAGCTAGTATGAGTGTCAAATTGGCTACTAATATTAGTTAGCCTCTACAAGATCACAATACCTATCATAGTACAATTGGAAGTTTACAGTATTTGAGCATACAAGACCTGACATAGCCTTCATTGTTAACAAACTTAGTCAGTTTCTTCATTGTCCCTACTGATGTGCACTGGCAAGCTTGTAAACGTGTCTTGCACTATTTAAAAGGAAGTATAACAGTAGGACTGCATATACAACCTACCAAGGAGCAATGTATTATAAGATTTTCTGATGTTGACTGGGCAGGAAGCTTGGACTACAACAAGTCAATAGGAGGTTCTATATTTTCATGGGACCAAACCTAGTTTCTTGGAGTTCAAAAAAGCAACATGTGGTTGCTAAATCAAGTACCGAGTCTGAGTACAGAGCTCTTGCTCAAACAGCAGCTGAGATAGCTGGTTTCAATCCCTTTTCAAAGAGTTGTGTATTCTTCAAGTTACTAGTCCTGTTATTTAGTGTGACAATGTTGGTGCAGCTTGTTTAGCCTCTAATCATGTTGTTCATGCAAGAACCAAGCACATTGAAATAGATGTTCATCTCACCCATGACAAAGTTCTTCAAAGATCCTTGGATGTTTGTTATGTTCCTACAGAGGAGCAAATTGCTGACATTATGACTAAGTCCTTGTCTCTTCCTAGATTTCAGTTCTTGCTAATCAAGCTCACTCTTGTGTCCTCTCCGTTTCGTTAAGCTGTTAGGATTAGTTGTTTAATCTGTTACTTATTTACAATTTCTTCCTCGTGTATCTATTTGTCTCTATGTATAAAAGCTAGCTTTAGCTTATAATTGCAATTAATATTAGTGAAGTAATATACCAGTTTCATTCAGAGCAAAAATTCCTCTTTCTCTTTCTCTATCAACCTCTTCTTCTTCGTTGTTCAACTTCTCTTCGAGTTTTTCATAGTGGTCTATATAAGTTGTTGCAGACCATTTTGTTTATTTTTTATTTTCTGGGATTTGCTCGTTTTCAATTTTTATTGAGTGGCTGGTCTTGATCATAGCCGAACCACATTTGATCGTATTGGGCCTTTTTTTCGAATTTACTATTTGCTATTCCATTTTTTTTCTATTTTTGGTTTTTATTTTTTAAAAAAATGAAAATGCATTTGACAAACGTTTTCAGTTTTTCATTTCCTCTTTTTTTTTTACAAAATTTTTTAAATTTTGGATGAAAAATGAAAATGTGGAAATTCTATTTTTATTTTTCATTTTTCCTTTTTCCATATTTAAGAACGGACTATAGTTTTGTCGTTAAATATGATATATTTTTAAAAACCTTTTACTTAAAAACTGTTGTTAACGCTTATATTTTTAAAATAAATACAAAGTTCAAAAAGAAAACAAATGATTACCAAATGAGTTCTTATTTTATATTTTTAAATGATTATCATATGGGTTGTTGTTTCTTTTTCTAATAAAAATAAAAATTTATAAGCCAAAAACCGAAAATAAAAAATAAATACTTCCTAATGGATACCTACGTTTTTGCACAGCAATATTCTTAACGCTACTTAACATTGTTCCTCTCACTAGTTTATCCTAAAACATGCCTCATCATTTAGGCAACTCAGGTGCCATGACAGGGACATGTTGGAAGTAGTCACTGCCCGGCAACCACTTTGCCACAATGACGTCCACAATGCGACAATTTGATAAATTTTTCCTTTTGTTCAGAAAAGGTTTAAAACATTTACTGCTAACTGATATTGTAAAATGTACGTGTTGATTACGCAGGGACCAGATTATAGTCTAATTTGCTTGAATATTATTAAACACCCCCTAGCTAGTCTTTGTTGAGGTTTAAATATTATTGCCAATTGGAGAATGTTGACTGAGAGTCAATTCTCACAATTATTAAGAATGACTTTTGGAAAATAATGGTATATAGTCATATTATATTGACAAGGATTAGATACTGAGCCGATCATTGACAAATTTAATCACAATTATGCTACTAAGAGAGAAAATTAGTACTATAAATTTAAAAATCTTTATATATGATGTATTTCAATCAGGTGTAAAATGGGTCATGCCTAGTCAGTCCAACCTATTTTTATGCTTGTGTTGTGCTAATCCGGCCTATTTAAAATTGATTAGCTAATATTGGCCGTATATAGGTTGGTTTATTTTTTTTTACCGTATCATACTTGTATTATAAAATTTTAAACCTAGCACGGCCCATAGACCTAAGCAAGAATGTGATCATGTCGTACATGTATTGTGCATGTGCATGTCGTGCTTGTATCGAGCACAATGCTGGACATATTTCATAAAAAATTTCAATAAAATAATAAAATTAATAATTCTAAAATATACTATAAAATATAATTGAATTATACAATAATACTTTTTTTGGTGAACTAAATTTTGACATAACTTACTATTAACCTAGTTTGATTAATATTATTATTTGTAAGTTTGGTTAAAATATATTTATCTAATTATCTATATTAATTTAGAGCCACATACGACATATTTATCATAGAGTAATATTTAAAATAATATTCATATATTAATTTATAATCACATATAACATATTTATTATAAAATAGGGTTCAAAATTATATCTATATGTTAACATTAATTGTATTGTAAGATAGTAAAGGAAAAAAATATTAAAAATTTTAAAAGTGTATTAAAATCTTATAAGGGTCCTATAATAATTATTTATTTTAGTATCTAATTTATCTAGAGTTTTTACCAGTCTGTCATGGGTCCATACTGTATTTAATCTGTAATGGACTGATACTGTGTTTGATCCAATACAAATTTATATTTTATTTGGACCGTCGTGTCATGGGTCAAATTTAAAAGCCTAGATACAACTCTTACGTACCTCATACCCGGCGTAATACGGCTTGTAAGAATGATCATTTCTTTTTAATCTCAACAAACATTATTAAAATGCCCCACCTTAAAATTTAGTTAATTTCTTTACTTTTCTTATTAATTGACCGGAATTGACCAGGGTTGACTTCAATTGACCAAGACTTAACCGTTGTTGACCAACAGTTGATCCCCGTTAGCCTATAGTTGACCGGCATTGACCAGTAATTAACTAAAGTTGACCATGTTAGTTGACCAACCATATTTAGTCTAAAGACAATTAAATTAATTTTAAATGTATAGTCTAATTAAATTAATTTTAAATAAAATTCAAATGTTGTATACAATCTAATTAAATTATTAATTTTAAATGTATAATTTTTTTATTAAGGGTATTTTTGAATAATAAAATTGATTCCATATGTGATTCCATCATTTCAGAGACCAACTAAAAAAAGTAGTAATTGATTTCATCCATCATTCTACTCCATGCCTCATTCCATTCTTTTCCCTCTTTCATTCCAAAAACCAAACACCACCTTAGTTGTTTATAATGGAAACGCTTACGTGGTAGCTTCTATTCTTTTCCGCGTTTTCCACTGCTTTAATTTATTTGCAAGAAAAAAGACAATAACAAAACACAAACATGTGAAATGCACCAACAAAAATATATAAAAGTGAAAATGTAGCCTGCAAATTATATAATTGCGCGCATTGTTAGAAAAGCCAGGCATTGTGTTTAATCATGAAACATTACATAATGAAGAAAATGTAGTCAGCAAAATTATATAATGTTGAACGCATTATATATGAAAATACATGCATTTACCCACAAAAGGTTAATCTGGTTGGTAAGAGGAGGTGCCCCACTTCGTTGTTAATCAGAGTCAATTTATGTCACTTTAAAAATTTAATAGCTTTTAAATACATCAGGCGAATATGGGGGAGGTTAGCCTTAAGATCATCTAAGGAGGGACTAGTCGAGATACACATAAGTTGGCTATGACACCATAACCATTAAAAAAAAATCCATGCATTTGGTTTTTATCATGCATGCATGAAACATAGGGATGCACGACTGTGAAAGATCATTCACTACCATATTAGAACTAGGTTTCGAATATTTGTTTGTACTTCTCTTTTTCATATATAATTATATGAATCTGTTAGTAGAAATTAAAAACCGAGTCCTCAACTTGCTAGCTAAAATTAATACGAGTACATCCACTAAGGAAAATGAGCTATTTCATGGTGGCAATCACCTTTTACTACAAAAAATTTGAAATTCAGTTGCACATTTTCATCTGTCAAAATTCAGTTTGTCACAAAAAATATACATTTAGTTTCAAAAATTGATGTTAGCCGCTGATACTTAGTGAGGTAGATAAATAGTATAAAATTGATTTATGTCACAGCACTTAGTCATAGAAAGTCATATTTTTTTAGAGGGAATTTTCCCACCTAATTTTGATGGTAATTTCTAACAAAATTTCATACATTAACACTAAAACAATTAAAAATTTTAGTCAAAATTATGTTACAATATTTGTGACAGTTAGTCTTTGACACTGTTTATAGTTTAATAGCATTACTATAACTGAAAAAATAAAGGAAAATATAATAAACATTTTTTCATATTTCTTTGTTTTTAAACATCGATTTTCTTTTATGAACAAATCAAAATACAGAAAGCTCCAACCCTCAAATTTCACTAAATGTCTTCCTCCATCACTTTACTATATTCCCATGTCTCAGAGTACTCAACTATCTCTCTCTACCATCACAATCAATCACCGATAATATCCCTCTCCAACCCTCTTATTCTTGCTTTCCCTGTGTAGATTATATGTATGCATTGGGGGTTTAATATGTAATCTTATTTTTTAGGGTTTGCTGTCATTAGTATACAAATTTGTATTGTACTAATTACTTGCCTTTTTAAGATTTTAAGTAATTAATGAATTTTCAATTTGAAGAAATAATATATATCCCAGTCTTGGTCAGTGATAGAAAATATTCGACACTAGTTATCAGAACTTAATGAGAGTACTAACTTATGTCTCAGATCAGAACTTAAATGGGAGTACTTTATATATGCACTCAACCTATTCGATAAAACCTACTTTATACGGGGAGATTAATATAAAATTAATTCATTGACAATAAGCAAATTAATCTTAAAATTTAATTATGAATGTTTTATTAGCATAGCAATTAGCATTATTCGGATGGCATATGGTTGGTAGTAAACGATGGAAAATAACACATTGTTCCAACTTACCATTAATATATTTTATATTTATATAAAGGAACTTGACTTTTAGTGGACGACTTAGAATCAGTGGAGGTACTTTGTCTTCCAAATTTTACATATTAATTATATATGAATCTAATAAGTTATATATCTTTATTCTTTAATTATATATTGTGGACTGTGAAGGAGACTGGTCATCATAGTGTAGTGTGACTATGTATCAATATGAATCGTCCTATTCTACAAGTGCATCTCTACTTTTATCAGCTCGAGTTTCACGCTGTCTTTTTTTTGGTAATAAGTTTCACGCTGTCTTCAATATGTACGAAGACTCCTTTTCAACAAAGGAGATAGAGCTCCTATAATTATACTGTGCTCAATTTTTAACAGTAGCAAACGTCTATATTTTGTAATACGTACACACAATCTCACTCTTCTATCTTCTAGGCCAAAGCCTGCACATGACATTTTGTTTGCTATAAAAACCGACCGAACATACATTGATTAATTACCTACAACAACCAACATGGACGTCTTCGCATCCATCTTCATACTCTCACTGCTTTTAGTACTATTTATGAATATCACTTGTGTAGCTTCTTCTCTGCATCATGAACTTTGTCATAATGATGAGAGGATTGCCTTGTTGAAATTCAAGAACAGCTTTGTCATAGACAACAACTGTTCTTCTGACGACCCTATTGCTTATCCAAAGCTTGAGTCCTGGACACCAGAGAATAGATCAGATTGCTGCACATGGAATGGTGTGGAATGCGACAAACACACAGGTCATGTGATTGATCTTGACCTTACCAGCAGTTGTGTTTATGGTTCTATCTACTCCACCAGCAGTCTCTTCAATCTTTCTCACCTTCAAAGCCTTAGCCTTGCTGGTAACAACTTCAACAACTCTAAAATTCCTTCTGCAATGGGTCGTCTTTCAGGTTTAACATATCTCAACCTTTCTAATTCTTTGTTTCATGGTCAAGTTCCATTAGAGATCTCCCGACTCTCTAATTTGTCTTCCCTTGATCTGTCTGACAATGATTTGGAACTCAAGAGGCCTATTTTCAGTAGCTTAGTTCGAAATTTGAGAAATTTGAAACATTTGCATCTCATTTCTGTTGACATGTCATCCTCTCCAGTGCCTGCTTTTTTGGCAAATTTCACTTCATTGACATCCTTACTTCTAGACGATTGCCAATTGCATGGTGAGTTACCAAATAGTATTTTTCATTTTCCAAACCTTCAAATCCTTAGCCTAAGGGACAACCCACATCTTTCTGGTTACTTACCAGCTGAGTTTCACTCTAGTAGTCCACTTAAGGAATTGCAACTTTTCAACACAAGTTTCTCTCATAAAATACCATCTTCAATAGAAAGTCTTCATTCCTTACAGAGTTTAAATTTTGGATACTGTAGGTTTCAAGGGTTGGTCCCATCTTCACTTGGTAAACTAACTAGGCTTACTATTTTGGACCTTTCAGGAAACCATTTTGAGGGTCAAATCCTTTCCATTCTTCAAAACCTCACCCAAATCACACATTTGCTGCTTGGTGAGAATCAATTCACTGGTAAAATTCCGTCTTCGATTGGAAACCTTACCAAGTTGACTTACCTTGATCTTCATGCAAATAAATTTCATGGTCTTGTTCCAACTTCACTCGGTAAACTAACAAGTCTCATTCATTTGGACCTTTCAACAAACAATTTTAAAGGTCAGCTCCCCTGTTTTTTTCAAAACCTCACCCAACTCATCGCACTTAATCTTGCTAGTAATGAATTTATGGGTCAAATTTCTTCTTGCCTTGGGAACCTTACCCAACTTGAAAGTTCTAAAATAAATGGTCACGCGCCTTGCTCAATTACAAGATTCACAAACCTTGAATATCTTGATCTTTATGACAATAATTTGGGTGGGACACTGGACTTTGACATGTTTCTTGGCTTGAAAAATCTTGACACACTTTTCCTATCAGGTAACATGTTATCAGTGCAGACTAAAACAAGCAATAAGAATGGAACTTTTCCAAGGTTCACGTTTTTAGGCTTGGGTTCATGCAATTTAACTTACTTCCCAGATTTCTTAAAGTACCAAGATAGACTACTGTCGTTGGATTTGCAATTAAACCAGATACATGGACAAATACCCAAGTGGATATGGAACATAACCATTGAGACTATGGTGTATGTTGACCTTTCTGGAAACTCCTTGACAGGCTTTGACCACCCTCTAGTTTTCATTCCCTGGGTTCATTTGACGTATATAGATCTTTCATTCAACAAATTTCAAGGCCAATTACCATTTCCTCCACCATCCACCATTGCGTACCGTGTTTCAAACAACAAATTCAGTGGAGAAGTTCCCCCCTTCTTTAGTAATTTAAGTTCCCTTCAGTTGCTTGATTTGTCTAATAACCAGTTGAGCGGTAAGCCTCCACCATGTTTGAAAAATCTTAGAAGTACGATGTTGGTCTTGAATATGAGTAACAACCATTTTCATGGTGGCATTCCCCACATATGTGCAAACCAAAGCAATTTGAGAATGATTGATGTAAGCAACAATCAGTTCCAAGGGCGTTTACCAAAGATGTTGGCCAATTGTACCATGCTTGAAGTTCTCAATCTCGGGAATAATAGATTTAATGATGTTTTCCCTTCCTGGCTAGGGACTCTTCCAAAGCTAAGACTACTGATACTACGATCCAATAGCCTCCATGGAATGATCTTAAGGAAACAAAATGATCACAATCCCGAGCCTTTTTCCAGTTTGCATGTTATTGACCTCTCCAATAATAGCTTTTCAGGTCCTTTGCCATGTGAATACTTCAAGAAATGGAATGCCATGAAAGTTAAAGACTCTGGCAGTTCATCATATTTGAAGATGCACATGAGTTTTTACTCGGAGACAATTTCATGGAGTGGTGATCTTGATTACTCAACTACGATAACAAGCAAAGGCATGTTTATTCTTTATGAGAAGATCCAAGAAGCTTTATTAGCCATTGACCTTTCAAGTAATAGATTTGAAGGATCCATTTCAGATAGCTTAGGGAACTTACAGGGACTTCATGTGCTTAATCTTTCCAACAACGTTCTTACTGGTAGTATCCCATCATTGTTGGGGAACATAACAGAGCTGGAATCACTTGACCTCTCCCATAACAAGCTCTCAGGAAAGATTCCCCCACAATTGGAACAACTCACATATCTTTCTGTCTTTGTTGTCTGTCATAATCATCTCACTGGACGTATACCACAAGGGAACCAGTTTAATACATTTGGAATCACTTCGTACGAGGGGAACATGGGATTATGTGGGAAACCGCTGCCAATCGAGTGTGATCAAGATTATTCACCACCACCTTCGGGTGCTGTAGATGAACAGCAAGATTCAGAGTCGCCATTCAAATTTGAATGGCTGACAATTGTGCCTGGATATGTGTGTGGACTAGTAATTGGAGTGGTTGTTGAGCAAATTGTTGCAACCAAGAAGCATTACGGGCTTGTGAAGACTTTCAGCCATGGAAAACTCAAAGGAAGAAAAGGGAGGAGGGGTCTCCGGTGAAGTTGAAGTTTAGGAAACATGTCCTCAATGATCAATACGGAGTTTTCTTTTCCTTGTATCTTTTACTCTCTACCATTAAGATGTTGGATGCTTGTAATTATATGAAAATATTTTCACTTAAATCTATATTTTTGTCTATACTTATCTTTTTGCATACATAGAAATCAAGTAGTTTATGAACAAGTTTCTTAATCTCTTGCCTAAATCTTAAATGGTTTTGACATATGCAATGCACATCATGTGATTTTGAAGGGCATTCGAAGTCATTATACTATTAATCTTTTAATTTTTATTTTATTTAATATAAAACGATTTCGTTTTGGTAAATTAATATAGAGTTATTTAATATAAAGTCATTTCTCTTTCTTAATATTTTTTCGTCTCATTTCACTTTATATTAATTAAAACAAAAAATATACTCATCTTTCGTTATGTCCATTGCACCTGTCAAAACCATTTAAAACTTTACAAAAAATAAAAAAAATAAAAATAAATCAAGGACTGATAGTGCATGA
Source organism: Rhamnella rubrinervis (assembly GCA_007844105.2). NCBI lineage: Eukaryota > Viridiplantae > Streptophyta > Magnoliopsida > Rosales > Rhamnaceae > Rhamnella > Rhamnella rubrinervis. Next base: position 1,847,830 of record CM017582.2, read on the forward strand.
ATAATTAAAGTTTATGGACGAGAGTGTCGAAATAAAAAATAAAAAGGTTCGGGACCAAAGTACTAGTATAGATAAAATTAATTCAGAGATTAATTAATGGCACAAATAAACCTTTAAAAAGCTCATTTGCAAATAGAGAAATTATTTTATTTGTTTGATTTCTGGAGCTTAATTCATATTTTTGTTTTGTTTATTTTCCAGATAAGAAAGACTTCTACCTTTACATGCTACAAAATGAACAATTAGAACCAACTAAGACAATTAGATGTCAAAAGACAAATAATATTAACATTTCTCAACATATTCATCTGTCATTTAGATTTGGCAATAATAATAATTCAGCTAAAAGACACACATGGTGGCATATAAAAGAGGTGGAAACTTCATCAAGATAGTCAATAAAATATAAAAGGTCTATCTAACTGAGATTTTAAAAATAGTTTTCAACAATTACTAATCAAGTACATGTTGTTTATGCCGAATTTTACTCCGCCACAAACGGTTAAATTTCCTGCCTAGCACCATCATGGATCTGCAAAAAATAAGGAAGAGCGTGAAAGCTCTTGGGGGCACCGGTGTGTACCAAAGAACCTCCGGCCTTCACGGCTTTGGGCTTTTGGGTGAGTTCTAGTATAAAGTGTTGCGTACCTTGTTTTGAGTCATCATGAGATATATATATGCATGGCCTCACCTTGTTTATTAAGCTGAGGGATTGAAACCCTAGCCGTGTTGATTTAAGGTAAGTCCCAAATGGGCGCTCTTCCCAGTTTGGTAAGTGTAATATGGGAAAGTATCCAGTATTTACTACGGAGCGAACTTTCCTTTTGGAACCCTCCTCAGCTCTTACCACATTTGAGCCAAGGGAAACTGTTCCGAGCCATCACTATCGGGTCGTTGCCCGGCTCTGATGTCCGAGCCAAGCCTTCTCCGAACCACGCAATGATAGCTCCTCCCCGCGGTCCCGTGCTCTTCCTTGCTGAGCCTCCAAATAGACCCTGGTTCAGTTAGCTCGATACTTCCAAGCTAACCTGCTGGGTCTGTGGGCTTTTCTTTTTCCAACTCCGGTGGCTCCGCTCATTCTTTCACCTTCACCTCCGCGCACCGATGGGAATTACGCCTATCATTGAGCTCCAGAGCCAAAGTGACTCGCGAGTATTACTAACACTGTGGCTTGGTTACTGAAACATTCTCGAATGCTCTTCGTTACATGGGGAAAATCAAACATCCTTCTGATATTCGGCCGTCATTTTAATTGCCATGCCATTATGGCAGACGCGTGGAGCGATATGCCAGAACTGAAAAGGCATGTCACATCACGACCGTTCATTCAAATCTCAGACTTCGATCGCAACCTCTCGTGCTCAAAACTGTCCAACCGCAAAACCTTTTCTATTACTAACCCTTTGGCTTCTGTCCTTCACTTTTCTCATTTCGAAAACTCCCGCTGCAACCTCTACTTCGTCTTCTTCCCCAAACGCTTTTTATTAATCAAAAGTTTCCCGATCGTGATTCTCTAGCCCTGAGACAGTTCCCGAGCACGACTCAACGCTGCAGACACTTCTCTGTGACTTCTACAAGATTCACGAGTCAATTGCGCACTAAAATCCCAAGTTCCAACTTCTGGTTTTGGCCGAGTTCTTCATTTACGGTGATACTTCGCCTCCGATTTGGTCTCAGGTCAGATTCCAATCCTCTCGTCTTTAAAAGTTTCACAAATTCTTATCTCGCTCCAATGATGGAATCCCCTGGATCCGATTTGGTGGTCGAGGAACAACTAGTTAGGAAAAATTCAAACCGAGGGGCCAATTCCTTGGCTGGGACCCCTTGCCCTAGGCAAGCAGATGAACCTGACGTAGAAACCCTCATCCGAACTCCTAGCGGTAGGGTAAACGGCCCAGGCTGCAATAGGTCCAGGCTGATAATCATGCGACCCGTGATAATCAAGACTGATATACCCTCGGTCTTCAAACAAAGTGACATGTCGTACTTTAAGTCAAGTTATCCGCTCCAGGACCCTTAGAAAGAGCTGACTCCCCCACGACGGGTGGATCTGCCTGTACGAGAACGCCTTCAAGATAAGGCTCAGACTCCCTTTCCACCGCATCATTAACATGGTACTGAATTTCTACAGCATTGCACCAGGGCAACTTATGCCAAACAATTGGCGATACTTGCTGGGACTTATCGTCCAGTCAGAAAAGTGTGGCCTACAAATTGACATGGCCACGTTTTTGTATTTTTTCTATATGAAACCGAGCGAAGAGGGAAGGTACACCCTCTATGCTCGGAGGCGAATCAGGCTGTTTGAAGATGCCCCCACCAGTGACAAAGGTTGGAAAGACCGCTACTTCTTCGTCAAGAGGGAGGGTCTATGCGACCCTGTTGGCACGTCTGAATCTGGAATCCGCTCTGCTTGGACTGAAAGAGGTATAAAATTCAACTTATTGAAATTTTTCCTGTGACTATGCAAGACCAAACTGGCTTTACACTTGTCCAGCCTCGAATCTCAGCGAAAGGCTTAGGATCACTGCCAAGCAGAAGAACGTGATCCGAACGCTTTTAAGGACTAAGACTAAGAGCCTTCTATCCATACTTTCTGAAGATTCCTTCCGTTCGGCACGGTACTGGTCAGCCTTAGAAGAAGCTACCTCAGAATAGCAGGCCGAGCAAAGCTTTGAGGAGGAGGACCCTTCTGCCCAACAGACCGAAGAAATTCCCGAAAGTATCCATCTCCCTATACTTGAGGTTCCATACTTACATGTTCTCGAAGGTTGCATTAGGCTTTTGTACGGCATGGCAACTGACCCTCTGTGGGCTTCTTATCCTGCAGCCGATATGGGTAAACTAAAGATGAAGATATCCAAGGCCGAGTTGGAGGCCACAAAGAAGAAAAAGAGGGATAAACAAGCTCTACAGTGTAGGGTGGTGCGTCTTCCCAAACGAATAAAGGCGAGGAACGTCCAACCTCTACGGTCGTTGTCGAGCCTAGTTCCCTACCAATCGCCATCCCTTATTGGCGACTCTCCTCCTTCTAAGAGGTCGAGACGCTCCAGCCCCCCAGCCCCAGCTCAAGATAAGGGCAAAAAAAACCAGACTCCATCGATGTTGGGGCTGGAGGATAGCTCTACCATCAGTTCGGACTCATCGATGGTTGGCCCGGTCGTGGATTCTCTCATGACCCGACACGACCGCAGCCTTTTAAGGGAAATAACCCTTGACGAAGTAGGCTTGGAGGCCGAGCAGAATGCCCTGAAGGTAACGGATACTATTCTCTTGCTTCTCTGATCCTTCCCTTCACAAAATTCTAACTTGAAGTCTGAATTGCAGCTTGCTCAAAATGCCCGGTATTTATATGATGTCGTCATCAAGGTGGACAAGGCATTAAAGAAAGCCTACATTAATGTCGTGGCGAAAAGGCGCCGAAGAAAATAGCCTTCGCTCAAACAAACGCCATGGAAGCTACTGAAGCGAAGCGGTGGAGAAAGTGGTCGAGGCCGACCAAAAGATCGAAAGGGCGAGGGAGGAAGCCACCGGGCTCGACTACGCCCAAGTCACTGGGAAAGAGATGCACTGCAGGCCAGGGTTGCTCGATGGCCCCGATCCAAAAAGCATATATACAAGAAAGCAGCCATCAACATCATCCTTAAGAACACTAACGACATGATCAGGCCGTTCAAAGCCGGGCAGACTGAAGACTGGGTCACTCCCGACCCCAGCGACGAAGAGGAGGATGGTCAATAGGATATGGAGATCACCTCGGGCAAGGATGAACCGAATGACGGAGATGCCCCTCTTATGAACCAGCCTAAAGCCCCCAAACTCAATGTCGAGCTGAACCAGGCGACCTCTAACGATTCCTTTGAGAAGGCTATGAAGTTGCCTTCAAACGAGGAATCCAGTCCGGGCCAAACCTCCCACGCTGCAGACGCCAATGCCGGGGCTCAAGATTAGAGTTTTTTTGCTTTTATTTCAGTTTCGCATATTTTTCTTTTTTGTTCGACGGTACATCCTTCGTTTGTACAAACTTTAAAACTGTTAATGAACATCTTGCCTTTATTTTCCTCTGAGTATGAATTGTCGAGCCGAGCTTTCAATTTAGTTTTAATTTACCAAGTCGTGTGCTATTGACTTAATTGATTTAAGTAACTGATTCGCTCGTCTTCCAAGTCGGTCCAACACCGCTTGGGATCTCCTCCGCTTGGACTCCAAGCGGCCTTGAGCCGAGGTGGACAATTAGCCTTCCGAACGGTTGTCCTTGTCGCTTCGCTTGACTAATAGTATTGTGATTCCGAATCTAGAGTCAAATTGACTAGGTAGCACAACCCGAATTGACCTTGACTCAACTTCATAGTTAAAGCTCGCTACGGGTAAGAAATTCTGTACAGCAATTAATGGAAAGGTAGAATCTATCGTCACATCCTTTTAGCATGTACTCATCCGTAACAGCACGAAACATGGAATGCTCGATTCACACAATTTAAGTAAATAAAATTGATTTTATTGAATTGTATCAAGGGATGACAGAACTGGTGTAAATTACATTGTTCATCCTATCAAACTTTAATAGTAATAACGGCGCAAGTCAGTCGAGCTTCAACTCCTAGGCACGTCTACCCCATTAAGAAACTGTGGGTGATAAGCCCCCGGTCTGCATTTACGACTCGGTAAGGGCCTTCCCACGTGAGGCCGAGCTTCCCTGCGTTCAGTTCCTGTGTATTAGGGAAGACTTTGCGTAATACATAGTCGCCCACCTTAAACTTCCGAGGCCGAACCTTGGCATTATAGTACTTGGCGATTCGCTGCCGGTATACCGCCAATCGTACCAAGGCTTGTTCCCTCAGTTCTTCTGAGCTGTCCAGTGATTTTCGCCTTAGCTCGTCATTTCTATTTGGCTCGGCAAAAGCGATGCGAAGGGTTGGAACGGCAACTTCCGCTGGGATCACGGCCTCCGTTCCGTAAACCAAAGAGAACGGGGTTTCCTCTGTTGCACTATGTGGGGTAGTTCGGCTTGCCTAGAGTACTCCTGGCAGCTCATCGGGCCATTTACCTTTGGCATCCTCCAACCGTTTTTCAAGATTGGTTACGATAGTCTTGTTTGTTGATTCTGCCTGTCCGTTGGCTTGTGGATGTCTTGGCGAGGAAAATCTCATGGCAATCTTCCACTCTTTACAGAATTCCTGAGTTGCCGAACCAATGAATTGTGAACCGTTGTCCACAATCAGAATTTGAGGCAAACCGTATCGACATATGATATTCTTCCAAATAAAGCGTATGACGTCCTTGTCCTTAATTTGGGAATATGCCTCGGCTTCCACCCACTTGCTGAAGTTATCTGTGGCCACAAGGATGAATCGCTTTTGCGCAGCAGCAAGGGGTAAGGGCCCTACGATATCCAGCCCTCATTGCATAAAAGGCCATAGGCTTAACAAATTGGTCAACTCCTCAGGTGGTACATGCGTGATTGGGGCAAAACGTTGGCATTTGTCACAATGCTGTGAGTAATCCGCGGTGTCCTTCCGCATAGTTGGCCAGTAGAACCCTTGTGACATAGCTTTGTGCGCTAAGGATCGTCCTCCCGAGTGGTTTCCACAATGTCCCTCATGTATTTCAGCAAGTACTTGCTGTGAATCTTTACTATTCAAACACCTTAGGAGTGGCCCGCTATACGATCGTCTGTACAGCTTTCCATCCATCATAGAATACCTCACAGAAATAAGCCTGAGCTTCCGAGCCTCCGCCTTATCTTGGGGTAGTTTGCCAGTAAGTAGATATTCCATAATGGGGTTCATCCACCCCGGCTCGCCACCTTCATCTATATTCATCAGCTCCTCACTTTCTTTTACGACAGAAATATCGATGCTTGGCTCGGCCAAGAATTCCAGGGGAATCTTCCGACATCTCTCAGCCGCAACTGCCGAGCCTAATGTGGCCAATGCGACTGCTTGCATGTTTTCACTTCTTGGCAACTGACTGAGTTCAAAACGTTCAAAATTGGCAATTAGCTTTCTGACTAGTTCCAGATATGCTATCATTCTTTCATCTTTCGCAGTGTAGTCGTCATTCACCTGGCTCGCGACCAACTGAGAGTCGCTATATGCCAATAATCGTGAAGCCCCCGCTGTCCGAGCCAAGTTAATTCCGGCTATTAGAGCCTCATACTCAGCTTCATTGTTCAATGCGGGGAAATCGAAATGGATAGCCTGTTCCATTACTAAGCCATTGGGGTCGACAAGCATGATTCATGCCCCTACTCCACGAAAATTGGAAGACCCATCCACGTGAAGTTTCCAGGGCGATTCTCTTTTGCTTTCAAATTGTTTCCACTGCCTAACGTCTTTGCTGAGATGAATTCATGTCCGGTGTTGGATATGTTCGATTCCTCTAAACTTTCAACCAATGGCGCTTCATGGGATGGCTCGGTTTGTCCTGTGAACTCAGCTACAAAATCTGCAAGCGCTTGGCACTTGATTACTGTTGGTGGTTGGTACTCTATCCCATACTCGCCCAATTCAACGGCCCACCGAACCATCCTTCCCGCGATATCGGAACTATGAAGACCCGTTCTGAGTAAATATGAGGTTACCACAGTAATCTTGTAGCATTGGAAGTATGGCCTTAACTTCTTAGAAGACACGAGCAAGGCTAGTGCCAGCTTTTCAATGAACATATAATGGGCCTCCGCATCTACCAATGCTCGGCTGACATAGTAAACAGGCTTTTGCTCCCTTCCTTCCATCCGAATCAACACCGAGCTGACCGCGTGATCCCAAACCGATAAATACAGGTATAACGTCTCTCCTAGCTTTGGTTTGGAGAGTATAGGGGGAGAGCTCAGATACACCTTTAGTCGTTGGAACGCATGTTCACACTTTTCTGTTCATTCAAAGTCTTTATTTCCTTTTAGAGCTCGGAAGAACGAAATGCAGTGGTTAGATGACCTTGAAATAAATCAACTCAAGGCTGCTATTCTCCTATTTAATCTCTGCACTTCCTTGGTGTTTTTCGGCGAAGGCATGTCGAACAACGCCTTGATCTGACCTGGATTGGCCTCGATGCCTCTTTGGGTCACGAGATAGCCGAGAAACTGCCCTGAACCAACCCTAAAGGTGCATTTAATGGGGTTCAATTTCATACGATGTGCGTCTAATACATCAAAGGCTTGGGCGAGATGCTGGATATGATTGTTTACTCGGATAGATTTGACCAGCATGTCGTCGATGTAGACCTCCATTGTGGAGCCCAGTTGGGCTACGAACATCTTGTTCACCAGCCTTTGATAAGTAGCCCCTGCATTTTTCAATCCGAACGGCATAACCTTATAGCAGAATATTCCCTGTTCTATTATGAAGGCAGTCTTTTCCTGGTCATCCGGGTGCATCAAAATCTGATTGTAGCCTGAATAGGCGTCCATAAAGCTCAACATCTTGTGGCCAGCGGTAGCATCCACCATCTCATCAATCTTGGGCAAAGGGAAGCTATCCTTTGGGCAGGCCTTGTTAAGATCCGTGAAATCTATGCAAACCCTAGGCTTTCCATTTTTCTTCCGGACCACTACCACGTTGGCGAGCCAATCCGGGTATTGAACTTCTTTGACAAATTCATTTTTTACTAACTTGGCAATTTCCTCGTTTATAATTTGGTTCCACTCAGGGGCGAATTTCCTCCATTTTTGTCGAACTGGTTTGTACGAAGGATCTACGTTCAACTTGTGAGATATTATACTTGAATCTATTCCGACCATGTTGTCTGTAGACCATGCAAAGATGTTACGGTGGTCCCTCAAGAATTGGATCAATTTGGATTGGATCTCGGATCTAGCGTATCCCATCTTGGTAACTCGCTCGGGGTGGTCCGGATCTAGTGGCACCTCCTTTAGATCCTCCAGAGCGTCCATCTTTTCTACTTGGGTCACCCCCAATTTCCGTAATTGCTATTTGACTTTTCCATCCAATGTTTTGACATAGCAGAGTCAAGGCGCTGATTGATCTCCAAGCAATTCCTCCACTTTCTCCCCTTGATGGAAATTTAATCTTCTGGTGGTAAGTAGATGGTACGGCTTTCATGGAATGCAACCATGGCCGACCCAAAATTATGTTATACGCAGATGGTGCGTCTACCACAATCATCTCTGTTAGCCGATTCACTCCCTTTGCGGTAACTAGCAGAGTCAATTTTCCCCTAGCCACGCTTTTGTTGCCATCATATCCTACCAATGTTGCCGCGGTAGGTTGGATATCTAACAACTGAATTCCCATTTGATCTATGGTGCTGGGGAAGATGATGTTTGCCGAGCTCCCATTGTCATCACAGTACAATTTCCAACGTCCAAGGCCACTACTAACGTGTCTTCGTGGGAAATATCGTGCCACTAGTGTCCTCTGCTGTGAATAGGATATCTAGGATCTTCGCTTGCACGGTCGATACTTGAGCAATAGGGATCCGTGCATACGTTCTTCTATCATCCCTGCGTTCTCCTCCACACGCGGTTCCTCCATGAATCGAGTGAATAACTTTCCTATTTTTCACATTGTTCGCCCTGCTTGGCGAGTTATTCTTCCGCGGGGATTCCTCCCGGTCTTTCACCAGGCCCCATTTCTCCGGATTCTCAATGAACTGTCTTAAATAGCCGCGCCTTAGCAACTCTTCAATCTCTCGTTTGAATGCTTGGCATTCCTCCGCTGCGTGCCCTTGCTCGCGGTGGAAAATACACCACTTCGAGTTATCCTTCTTCTTTGGGTCCAAATTCAAAGACTGTGGCCACCGGACTTCATGAATCGTTTCCATATGCGCGATTAACCGAGCTGGGGACACGGTCAATCCGAACTTTCTCAAACGGTCCCACATCTGATCACTCTACTCATTCTCCCTGCGGGGTTCGCCTTGTCTCCTACTCTACGTGTATTCTTGGTTAAACTTTCTCCTACCCGAGCAGCCATCCCTTTGTCCTCTCGGGTATTCTGTAAATCCATTATCCCGAGCACTGACGGTTGAATCAGCTCGGTACTCTTCTCTTCCAGCTAGCGCAATTCGTCCTTCCTTGACTGTGCGCTGTACGTCCAAAGCTGTTTCCTCCTCTAAAACTACAAAAGTCTGGGCCTTTTGTAAAGTTTACAATAAACTCCTGGGTTTCTTCTGGACCATGTAGTCATAAATTTTAATGCCGGATAACAGTCCGCGTTTGAAGGCGTTGCATGCCACCACATCTGGACAATCCATAATTTCCACCTTCATGTCGTTAAATCGTTGGATATAGTCCCTCAAAGATTCCCCTTTCTACTGTTGAACCCTGAATAAATCATCTGGGTCCTTTCTGTACTGCTGACTGGATGCAAATTGGGTCAGGAAAAGCTGAGCCAGCGTATGAAAAGAATCCATGTTGTAGGATGGCAAGCGGCTGAACCAAAGCAAAGCTGGTCCTTTCAGACTTAATGCGAACACCTTGCACATCACGGCGTCACGCTTTGGCTGGGGTATGCAAGTCGGGATCATGGCCTGCTTGAAATGAATTACATGATCCTGTGGATCGGCTATACCATCATACAGAGTGAACTTTGGGGGAAAGAATCCTGCCGGGGTATCAACCCTTGTGATTTCATCCACAAACGGTGTCTCGTCCACCTCTCTGAACCAATCACCAATTCTACTGGTCCAATCCTCCCGAATGGTGTAATAATGCTTCGTTTTCCGAGGATGGTATGCCTTCGCAGTCCGTCCTTTTGCGGGGGTATACTCATCCGTGGAGTCCAAATCTTCCGAGCATGGTCTCCATCCTCGGCGCGTGTCTTTTTGCCAGAACGGTTGAACCTCTCGGCGTCATTGCCTTCCTCCCTGGTTCGAACCTGCTCCCGCCCTGAGTTGTTTTGAACGGCATTGAAAGCCTCCAATAGTTGCCTATTGATCCTCTCATGTGCTTCATTCCATTGTTGAAGTACTTGAGTGGACTGCGCCAACTCCTCCATCTGGGCGAGGAGCTGGTCTACACGTTCATCGGTTATACTGGTTCCTCCTCCGATGAATGACGGCCCTGCTACGTCTTTTTGGACAGGGGTGATCTCCTCCTCTTGTCTTTCAAGCGCAACAATTTTTGAAGTAAGATTAACGCGTTCGCTGGGCATGGTGCTGCTGGCGAGGTTACAGGAAATAGGTATTTGATGGTTTTAGTGCAAAAACTCGATCTAGAGCCCTTCCTTTAGCGCCAAACTGTTTATGCCGAATTTTACTTCACCATAAATGGTTAAATTTCCTGCCTAGCGCCACCGTGGATCTGCAAAAAATAAGGAAGAGCATGAAAGCTTTTGGGGGCACCGGTGTGATACAGGCCAAAGAACCTCCGACGCTCAAGTCAGCTAATCGGTTTTGGGCTTTTGGGTGAGTTCTAGTATAAAGTGTTGCGTACCTTGTTTTGAGTCATCATGAGATATATATATGCATGGCCTCACCTTGTCTATCAAGCTGAGGGCTTGAAACCCTAGCCGCCCTGATTTAAGGTAAGTCACAAATGGGCGCTCTTCCCAGTTTGGTAAATGTAATATGGGAAAGTATCCAGTATTTACTATGGAGCGAACTTTCTTTTTGGAACCCTCCTTAGCTCTTACCACATTCGAGCCAAGGGAAACTGTTCCGAGCCATCACTTTGGGTCGTTGCCCGGCTTTGATGTCCGAGCCAAGCCTTCTCCGAACCACGTAATGATAGCTCTTCCCCGCGGTCCCATGCTCTTCCTTGCTTAGCCTCCAAGTAGACCCAGGTTCAGTTACCTCGGTACTTCCAAGCTAGCCCACTGGGTCTGTGGACTCTTCTTTTTCCAACTCCGGTGGCTCCGCTCATTCTTTCACCTTCAGCCTCACCGGCCCTGCTCAGTAGGAATTCTGCCTATACATATGTTGTTTCTGGGTCTCTTTGAATAAATTTATATTTCTTAAACTGGGAAAAAGAAATAGATTTTATAAAACATTAATTTGATGCTAACTTAACGCATATTAATTGATGAAAAGTAACCCAAAATTCCAACCAGCTATTTCATCCTTTGCAACAGTTGCAACGAGTGGAAGAGAAATAACCCGACATTAGTATTTTATTATGTATGCTTTTGATGTCATTGCTGAGATTGGATTGCAATTCATTTGGAAATTCAAAATTGTGAAAGATTGTGTGGGAACTTGTATGTGTATATCGCAGTCTCTTTCATGCGGGATGCCACCTTCAAATTTATATCTAATTGAAAGAAAATAATAGAAATAAAAATAATGTAATTGAAGGAAAATAATAAAAATAAAATTAAGTATTAGTGGTAATAATTACCCATTAGTTATGTTCAAAATTCTAAGTTGTCTTTTAAACTATGAAATTGAGATCAATAGCTCTTTAACTTTAAAAATAATTTCAAATTGTTCTGATTCATAAACACAATATATTTTTACCTTAAATATAATATTTTTTAAAAAATTATTAGAAGTATTTTTTTTAATCAAAAGAACTGTTATTTTAATCAATAGAAATCATCCGAACAAATCCTGAAATGTTCAGACTGGGAGAAAATATCCCAGTTTGAAGGAAGAAATCCATTTAAGGCTTTTTTTGCAATCTAATCAGCTGCTTGATTATACTTACGAGCAACAAGATTAAAAGAGCAAGAGACAAAAAAAGATTTCAGGTATGAAATATCATAAAGTAAAGTTTCAATAGTCCAAGGCGCACTGCGTGATTTCTGAATAATGAAGTCATGAAGCTGAGCACAGTCTGTTTCAACAATGATATTATCGAACCCCATTCGTCTAGCTGTAAGAAGAACATGATAGACTGCTTGTCCTTCAATGGTTAAAGCATCATTATCAAGTAGTAAAACAAAATGCTGACATACGACCTCCCCTCGCCAATCCTTTGCAATTATACCTGCTGCACCATGACCAGTTCGTGCAGTAAATGCCCCATCACAGTTGATCTTGAAAGACCCACGTGGTGGAGGACTCCAACGCAAACTGTCAAACCGAGGCTCTAATTGTCACAAGCAGATAAAGATGCCAACCCAGAAGGAGCTACCTGTCCAAAAGAAAATTCATGTTATGCGGTACAAGCTCTATCAATGACACCACAAGGGTCTGGGAGAGTGCCCTAGAAAACAAAAATTCCAGGCTTTCCAAATATACCACAGTATGTAGCACAACAAACTTATACGATCACCACCCTCTTGTTGATCTCGTGAAAAGAGCATAAACATGTCTTGAAACCATGAGAGAAAAGCAGCATCAGACGAAATGCGGAGACCAAATGGAGAAGCAAACCACGTAGCATGGACCCACGAACAATGGAGGAATAAGTGGTCCAATGTTTCTTTAGACGTTTTACAGATGAGGCAAAGGTTGTCCAACCCCAAACGACGTCGAAATAAATTAGCCTGAGTGGCTAAACCATTATGAAGCACTTTCCACACAAAATGACGTATCTTAGAGAGACTCTGTATGGTCCATATCTTCTTCCATATCAAAGGTGGAGGTCGAGTTGAAGAAGACGCATATTAGAAGTTTCATCATGAGAACCTTCCAATAGGGCGGCATAACACGACTTCACTATCAGACTACTATCTTTAGATAAAGGCCAGATTAACCGATCCTCTAGACCCCACCTTGAAATAGGAATAGACAAGATCTTCACAACTACCCAAGATAGGAATACATTCTGTAATGTCTCTCTATCCCAGCTTAGTAAGTGCTCATCCATAAAAGCAAAAACATGAGAAATGTTGGGCACAGAAAAAGCACTCCACTGAACACCAGCAGGCCCCGACTTATCAAGCCAAGGGTTAATCTGTTTGCCATTACCAACCTACCACCTAGCCCATGTCATAAAAATATCACGACCATGCAGAACACTTTTCCAAGCCCACGAGGCATAGGAACAATGGGAGGCTTTTAAAAAACTAGAATTAGGAAAATAAACACCCTTTAACACCCGGACCCAAAGCGAACTGGGATTATTATAAAAACGGCAAGCCTGTTTAGCTAACAATGCCGAGTTAAAAAGAGCGAAATCACGGAAGCCTAATCCACCAGTTGCCTTTAATCGTTTCAATTCTTCCTTTCGAACCCAATGAACACCCTTATGATCTTGGTTGCTGCCCCACCAAAATTGGTTAATTATAGAAGTGAGCTCTACACATAGAAACTTCGGCAGACGGAAGATAGACATAGTATATAGAGGAATTGATTGGGCAACAGCTTTGATTAGGACTTCCTTTCCACCATGTGATAGTAGTTTTCCCTTCCACCCCACAATCTTATTGAGGATATGGTCCCTCAAACTAGTGTAGAGATGACGTCTTGTCCAACCCCAATGTGAAGGAATGCCTAAATATTTATCAGAATCATGAGAGCGGGAGACCTGAAGCAAAGCACACACTTCTTGCTAAACTGAAAGTGGAGTGTTAGTGCTAAAGAAAACATTAGACTTCTGGAAATTAATCAACTGGCCAGACGCAAGGCAGTAGAGATCAAGAACAACTTTAAGCTCCATTCATTTCGGTAGTGAAGCTTTCAGAAAAAAGTGACTATCATCAGCAAAAAATAAATGCGAGAGAAACGCGCATGCACAAGCCAACCTAATCCCCTTCAAAGAATTATTCTCAGCCCTCTTCCGAAGTAACAAAGAAAGCGACTCAGCAACAAGAAGAAAGAGATAAGGTGATAATGGGTCACCTTGCAACATACCACGTCCCGGATAAAAACGTGAAGAAGGCTTCCCATTCAGAAGAACATTGTAACTCACTGTGGAAACACACTACATAATTAAATTCACCCAATGCAAACTAAAACCCATTCGAATAAGTAAACATCAGAGAAAATCCCATTCAACACGATCATAAGCCTTAGACATATCAGTTTTTAAAACCATATCATAAGACCTACCATTTTTCCGTTGTTTTAGGGTGTGAAAAACTTCCTGAGCAATGAAGATATTGTCTTGGATCTGTCAACCACCAACAAACGCACCTTGGTTTTCAGAGATTAAAACATGAAGAAATTTTTTTAATCTATTAACTAGGACCTTGGAGATAACCTTATAGGTAAAATTACATAAACTGATGGGACGAAATTGGGAGATTTTCTCAGGACTTGCGACTTTTGGAATAAAGGCTATATGGGTACAATTAAGCTGCTCTAACAAGTGTCCACTTAGGAAAGCCTCATGAGCCAATCCAAAAAAATCCTCTTCGAAAAGCTGCCAATTGGAGAGGTAAAACAACCCAGAAAACCCATCTGGACTCGGGGCCTTTCTCACACCCAAGGAAAAGCCAGCAGCTTTAACTTCCTCTTTATTAACCAGAGCAAGGAGACTCTCATTCATCTCTGGTGAAACACACACATCCACAGCAGAATGAATAGGGTCAAAGCAGCGCGACCCTACTTAGCAGAATAAAGAAGCAAAATACTCGTTAGCTATGTTCCTAATGGCCTGAACATCGTCAACCCAAACACCAGAAAGCAACCATTAATATAAAAAAAAATAAGGGGGCAATTTTCAATTATAAGGGGGATATTTTTTTTTTGTTTACATGAATGATTTAAATTAATTTATTTTTTATCTGTAGTCACTTACGTCAACTATTAACATAAAATATATATATATATATATCTGAACAACTAAAAATATATTATATTTATAAATAAGAAGACAATTTTCAATTATAATTAAAATTCAGAAGTATTAGTATCAATTTAATAATTTATGAGGTAATTTGTAACTTTATATATAATTCAATTATTATTTCACTGTTAGTTCTTAATCTATTTCTATTAATTTTCAAACAGTTTTGACATGTACAATGCGCATTGTGTGATTTTGAAGGGCATTTGAAATCATTACACTATTAATTTTTTATTATTTTATTTAATATAAAAAGATTTCTTTTTTGGTAAATTAATATAGAGTTATTTAATATAAAGTCATTTCTTTATTAATGAACAATTAGAACCAACAGAGACAATTAAATAGATGCCAAACGATAAATAATATTAACATTTCTCAACATATTCATCTGTCATTTAGATTTGGCAAAATATATATAATATTAGTAACAATAATGAGTCATATTAGTAAAAATAATGAGTCAAAGAAACACATAAAATGAAATTTATGTCAACTAAAAGCAATTCATGCACTTTAAATCAAAAAGGAATTGTCTAAGAAGCGAAATGAAAATTGTACATAAGATGAAATAATAACAAAAACTGCAATTCAGCTGAAAAAAACACACACACACACGCCGGCATATAAGAGAGGTGGAAACTTCATCAACATAGTCAACAAAATATAAAGGTCTATTCAGCTGAAATTTTAAAAATAGCTAATTTTCGAAAAACACCAATCAAATACATGTTGTTTTCAGGCCTCTTTGAATAAATTTATTTTGAGAAAAAGAAATAGATTTTATAAAACATTAATTTGATGTTAACTGAATGCATATTAATTGAATGAAAAGTAACCCAAAATCCCAGCCGGCTGCTTCAACCAGCCGGTCAATTTCAACTATTTTCCAACAGTTGCCAAATGGCAAACATTCATAACCAAGCAATATTGCAGGGGTAGTCTGACAAGGCTCTACTTAATTTCTATATAAATTGACTACTTATTTGAATCAAATTACCTTGCTTAATTAGAAAGACACATACATATTCTTTTTCTTCTACATGAGCAACTCTTCTTCATTTTGTTACTTCTTGTACATTGTGGTGCTTTTGTTCCTCTTACCAGTTTGTCCTAAACATGCTTTTTCTCTTTTACAACACAGGTGCCATGAAGATGACAGGCCTGCATTGTTGAAATTCAAGAAAACTTTGTCATTGGCAACTGTGATTCTGCTGATCCTTCTTCATATCCGAAGCTCTCGTCCTGGAAAACCGAAGGTGATGACTCCAACATAGACTGTTGCTCCTGGGATGGCATTGATTGCGACTAGGATACAGGTTATATCATTAGCCTTGACCTCAGTGGAAGCTGCCTTTATGGTTCTATCAACTCCACAAGCAGTCTTTTCAACCTTGTTCATCTTCAAAGGCTTAACCTTGCTAGAAATTACTTCAATTACTCTCTAATCCCAACTCAGTTGGCCCGTCTTTCAAAGCTAACATATCTCAATCTCGCCATATCCCAATTTTCTAGTCACAAGTTCCTAGAGAAATTTCACAGCTCTCCAAGTTGTCAACTCTTAATTTGTCATCCAAAGCTGATTCTTATTCCGGTAACAATATTCTGAGCTACAAAGTTCCACTTTCAGAAGCCTAATCCAAAACTTAACCAGCATCAAACACCTTTCACTTAATCACGTTGACATAACATCAAAAGTTCCAAAAAAGCTTGCATACTTATCTTCTTTGACAGCTCTAGAACTTGAAGATTGCAGTTTACATGGTGAATTTCCAATTCGAGTTTTCCATCTCCCAAATCTACAGTATTTTAGTGCATAGTTCAACCCACAACTAACAGGCTACTTGCCGGAATTTCACTGGAGCAACACCCTCAAATTCATGAAGCTCGCTTCCATAAATTTCTCTGGTATGCTACCTCCTTCACTTGGTAGCCTCACTCAGCTTAAACATCTGGACCTTTCAGCTAATGAGTTTACAGGCCACATCCATTCTACAATTTGTAATCTTACCACAATAACTATGTTGGACCTCTCAAGCAATGAGTTGGAAGGTCCAATTCCCAGTTCATTATCTCAGCTTGCCAATCTGGAGAATCTTCTCATAGACGGGAATAACCTAAGTGGGATAGTGAAATTAGACAAGTTTCTTTTGCTCAAAAGTTTATCTTATCTTTTCCTTTCGGACAACAGCTTTACAGTCATCACAGAAACCAGTTCAAATACTACCATTCCTCGACTAAAGTCTCTGGGATTAAATGCTTGCAAACTAACACACTTCCCTGAATTCCTTCAAAACCAAAGCAAATTGTCTTTACTAGGTCTAGCACACAACTTTATCGATGGCCTAGTACCAAAATGGATATATAATACAAGCAGAGACTCTTTGATGTTTTTATACCTTGGTAACAATTCTCTAACAGGTTTTGATGAATCCCCAGCTATCTTCCCACAATACAAATTAAAAATTCTACATCTTTCTCAAAACAAGCTCAGTGGGTCTCTCCCAATTCCACAACCAACCGTTAATAATTTTGAAGTGTCCAACAATGAATTTACTGGGGAACTTTCACCTTTCATTTGCAATCTGAGTTCCTTACACATCATTGATTTGTCAACTATTTGATTGGCAATCTCCCTCCATATTTAGGAAACTTCAGTAATTCTATGTCTGTCCTGAACCTAAAAGGAAACAACTTTCGGGGAAACATTCCACGGACATGGACAAACAAGTGCAACTTAACGGTGATCGATTTGAATGAAAACCCGTTTCAAGGCCAGTTACCTAGTTCATTGGCAAAGTGTACAATGCTAAAGGTTGTTAACATGAGAAACAATCAAATAAAAGACACCTTCCTAGTTTGGCTTGGAAATCTTCCAGAGTCGAAGGTCCTTCTTGGTGCTATAAGAGATCCTCAAATCAAAACCAAATCCTCCATGCTGCAGATAGTTGACCTGTCTCACAATAACTTCTCTGGACATTTGCCTTCAGGATATTTCCAACACTGGAACTCCATGGCAGCTATTAACAACATCAGTGAGTTGGAATATTTGGAGAAGTTACTGTAAGGAGACAACTGGAGTGTGTACATCTCCTACTCAATGACAATTATAAACAAAGGCAGAGAGGCAGAATATGAGAAAATCTAACAGTTTTTGAAGTTGATAGATCTTTCCGGCAACAGGTTTGAAGGAGAGGTACCAGAGTTGATAGGCAATCTAAAGGGGCTCAATTTGCTAAACCTTTCAAACAACGTACTCTCGGTCAAATTCCATCATCTCTAAGCAACCTATCAAACTTAGAAGCTTTGGATCTTTCTCACAACAAGTTGTCAGGAGAGATTCCACCACAGCTTACCGAGCTCAATTTCCTTGGATCATTCAGTGTGGCACATAATTACCTCACAGGGTCTATACCACATGGCAAACAATTTGACACATTTCCAAGCAGCTCTTTTGATGGAAATGTAGGACTGTGGGACCCATTGCCAAAAAAATGTGAAAGTTCCCAAGATTCACCACCAGAAGAGAAGAAAGACTTGGGCTCTCCATTTGGATTTGATTGGAAAATTATAGTGATGGGATATGGGTCTGGGCTAGTCATTGGAATTGTTGCTGGCCATATTGTGATTGAGTGTAGATATGACTTGTTCATTAAGATATTTAGAATTAGACTATAAGAATTAAAAAGAAAAGGCTAGCAAAAATAGGGTTTTTTTTTTTACATAAATAACCCAATTTTATTAGGGCTTTTTAAAAATATTATATTTTAATGGATTATACAAAAATAGTTTAAAAGTTAAGATCTATCATTTCAAATTACTCTTTTACCTTACTTTTTTATTTTTTTTCTTCCTATTTCCGTTCTTTTTCTCTTCTGGTTCTATTTATTCTCTATCTTTATTTTTTTATAAAATTTTCTTCTCCATCTACGTCTTCTTCTAGTTCACCATGGGTATCCATTGCTGCCATTCTTTTTTTATCGTCTTCCTCTGCTTTTCTTTCTTTCTCTTCTCCTAGAGCCATGTCGTTGCCAAGCCATGATGCCATTGTCATTTCAGGTTAATTTTTGTTATATTTTTTGTTTATTTACCATTGAACATGTGTGAGTTTTATAACATTGTATTGAATTAGATATTTAAGGCCTTTATTGTGAAATTTAATATGAGATATATGAAATTGTTTGCTTGATCAATGGATAATATAATGGATCTATGGAGAAGACAACCGTTTCATGATTATACTATGATTTTCTTTCATTTTTTATTGTCTATCTATGGTTTTCTATATTTTTTTATGGTTTTATATTGTTTTTATATGCTTTTAAGGCTTTTCTATGGTTTTTCTATAATATTTTATGGTTTCGTACTATTTATGGTTTATCTATAACTTTCTATGATTTTATATGATTTTCTATAGTTTCTCTATGAGTTTTTATATTTTTCTATGGTATTGTATGGTTCTATGATTTGATTTTATATAGTTTTTCTATTTATTTTCTATGTTTTTTTTATAAATTTTCTATGGTTTCTATGTTTATGTGTAGTTTTTCAAGTTGCTCCATATCTTCTATGGTTTTCTATAACTTCTCCATGATTTCTCTGTGGTTTTCTATGTTTCTACGATTTAATATTGTTCTCTATGTTTTTCGATTGTTTGTTTATATATAGTTTGTCTATGGTTTTTTTATGATTGTCTATGATTTTTTTTTATAATTTTACACAGTTTTCTATAATGTTTTAGCTTAGGGTTTTGTATGGTTTTATACAGTTTTCTAAGATTTTTCTATGGCTTTCTAAAATTTCTATTGTTTCAACATTTATGTCTAGATTAGTCATTGGACTATAGGTCTACTTGTTTATACATGTTCTTAGATTCGCTTGCAAGCTTTCTGCTTTACTTTTACATGGATTAGCATAGATGGTTTTGGTCTTTTTGTCATCATGGTTACGTCTTCTATTACATGTCTGTAACTATATTGTTCATAAGCTGAAATTTGGAAGCTGAGTTTAGTATTGTTTCATTGTTTTTTTGGGAACCATCTGTTCTACTTGGTTGGACATGTTCTTTGATTTATATGTAAGCTTTCTGATTTAATTTTACATGGATTATCAATGTGGGTTTTGCTATCATAGTTACGTTTTCTATTGCGTGTCTATAATTATAGTGTTCATAAGCTTTATTGAGCATTGTTTCATTGTTTTTTATCTCACCATTTTTAACTTTTTGTATTCATTATTTCATTGTGTTTATAATGAAGCAATTCTTTTTGTGTCTCCTTATATGCATCTTTCAATGGTGAGATAAAAAAGTTCTCTATATGGTGCTATTATGGAATGGTCTTTTGATGTAGGTAGTTATTAGTTAATACTGCCACTTCAGTATCTTGTTTAATATAGGAGTGAATAGGTCTTGTGCCTGATTGTTCCATACAAATTTTATAAATATGCATATTAGGTTGTCCATGCCATATTAAGTTAACATGTTTTGGTAAAAGTTTTGAAATATTATAATTTTGTGATTTCTTATAGGGTTGAAAGGTTGAGTTTTTATGTATTAGAAGTGTCTTGACCCCTGGAAATTAAGTTCATGTTTGTGGCATCTCATAGTATTCTATATATTAATGTAACTTTTTGTTTTGTGAAGAATGGAATCCCAAGTGAAGCATGTTGTGGTGGTGAAAATTATAGGCAGGATTGGGTTGAGAGGACAGGTTACTCAGGTGAGAGTGAAGCTTATGGATGACCAACACCGGTTCATCATGAGTCTGAAAGGGAAGCAAGGAGGTTTTGTTGAAGGGCCTATTTTACTTCTCAATTTTGGTCTTTCATATTTGGTATTAGTATTTTGTATTAGCTCTCAGTAAGTTTTACCCTTTATAATGGTATTTTTTATTTTGAGATGAGATCTTTGTAATTGAATCATTTGAAGTTTCAATACTTAAAAGAACTTAGAATTTGCTTGATCATGTTGAGTTTTTTTTTTTTGCTAGTGTATAGTTGAAATGTGATATGCTTTGTTAATTTAAATCTTATTATAAGAATACTTTGCTGTAACTTTTTTTTTAGAGAGAATTATTATAAGAATTTTTTTATATATATTTTCTATTAATTTTCTATGTTTTTTTATAAAGTTTCTATGGTTTCTAAGTTTCTATGTAGTTTTTTCAAGTTGCTATATGTCTTCTGTGGTTTTTTATAACTTTTCTATGATTTATCTTCGATTTTCTATGTTTTCACGACTTAATATTGTTCTCTATATTTTTTTATTGTTTGTCTATGATTGTCTATGGTTTTTCTATATTTTCCTATGATTTTTATATAATTTTATACAGTTTCCTATAATTGTTTAGATTAGGATTTTGTATGGTTTTATATGGCTTTCTAAAGTTTCTATTATTTTTACATTTATGTCTAGATTAGTCATTGGATTATAGGTCTACTTGTTTGTGCATGTTCTTAGATTCGTTTGCCAGCTTTCTGCTTTACTTTTACATGGATTAGCATAGAGAAGTTTATTTTCTCTATCTCTCTTTCAAGTTTATTTTGTTATTTTAAATTTTACCTTAAATATTAATTTTCTTAATGTGACACTCCCCTCACTATCTCTTCTCTCCACCTCTTCCTCCTCCTCTCTGTCTCTTATAGTTAGTCAGTTTGAATATGTATAAATTAATATTTAGGATTTTAACAATATTCCACATATTTTTTTCAATTATATGGCAAATGAAACTATTTCATTTGTTGTCTTGTGGGGTGGTTCATTAGTGAGAAAGGATGATGGTATTTGGGAATGTAGAAATTACAAAAGTAATGTAGCATTAGTTGGCAAAAGGTGTACAAAATCAGAATTGGAGGATGAGATTTATGATGGTCTTCAATTAGATCGGAATGCTTGTATGATTAAAATCAAATATATTTTTTTGAATAGTATTCTTATATGGAGCCCAAGAAAATACAACGTGATAGGGATTTGAGATGCATTTTGTCATCAGTCAGGGATCCAACGAAGCATCCTCCTCCTTTGTATGTTGAAGTCAACAGCATGTCTAATAAAAAATATGAAAATATTAAGCGCTATTTAGACTTACTCAGTTTTTGTTGTGGACAATCTGCCAATTATATTTTAAATGGCTTAAGTGAGTTTGAAATATCCATCCGAACCTTGAAGAAGTATACACGACGTAACAAATATGGTAGCATTTGATAAATTCTTGACTCAAAGTAGTTGATATGGAAATCTTCTGTGTAACTCCATTTCTTTGGATCGTACAATTTCATATGTTGAGATTTCAAATTCATAACCCCCAAAAGCCAATGTTTGCCATCTTTATTTAAAGGTAGTAATATCTGTCGCATAAACCATAACAAATTGTAATCATAAATACACCATTAAAACAATTGCCACTTAAACATACTATAAACAATAATGAGATTTAAAAATTATATTTTTAAATTACAATAATGAGATTTAAAAATTATATTTTAAAATCATACTCGATCATAATATGTCCATGCCTTTGACAACGATGGTTTAACCCACATAAGATACTCCACCATATTAGAGCCAAAATCATATGTAGTTTCATTACCTTTAAAGCTATCCCAATGCATGTCCATATATTGCTTTAATAAAACAACAACAATAAGTGTCCAAATATGCCCTTAACTTAAACCTTTTATCTGAATAGTAAATGTAATTTTCAATTTTAGGTTATTATACTTACCGCAAGACGACAATCCACTATGAAAGTACGTGGACCAAATATAAAAGGGTACTTATTCGTACGTTGTCAGAATAAGTATGTCAAAATCTCTATATGCTAGAATGAAAAAATACTATATAAGATAAGAGTTAATATTGGATAAGATAATAATAAAAAACAAAATTTGTATAAAAAATTTACAAATAAAAGTGTAGTTGCACTTACAGAATCTTCTATCCATGCAGCGTCCTTTTCTAATAGTTGGAAGAATTTCTTTTCCACTTTGATTGAATCTATATAAATCTTCGATTTTCCAATAGTCTTCATAAATTACTTGTATCGTTAGGCGATGCAGTTACATACAGAACTATATGGATCGAATTTTTGTGCGGCTTGTGCGAAATTAAGTTTCATCGAACGTCATAGTGATGTAACATCGTATGGACTAGTGATGTAATGTGCAAGCCTCTTATTTTGTTTCCCTTTTGCGACCTTCGATGTTGACACATATGTCAACACCTTGACACTTGCCTTTGAATCCGCCTTACTATTGACCACAAGCAAGGACGATTGTAGGGGCAATAGACTCAATACAGGAGTTAATAAAAGTTGCATATCAACAATTGTAGAGGAATCTTCCTGTACATCCTTATTGGATTGTTTTTTTACATCTTTAGTCTCATCTATTCGTACATCATTGGTGGCATATCTTGTTACGTCATCAAAATCTGCCTCATGTCCAGCATCGTAATATGCACGATGTACATCATCCCAATTTGGCTACTTACTATCGCTATTATGTGGTCACTGACTATTATCATCGACTTATAATTTTTAGGAGTTGATAATAAAAAATTTAAAAAAAAAAAAAGACACTTATAAGCATAAACTAATAAATACATATATATGACCACAAAATAAGCACATATTTTAAATACCTAAACTGTTGGACTAGTTTCCTGTAATAGTCCCATAATTTTGGAAGCATTGTCTCTAGACTAGGAATTTTATCATAAACCGCACACTCCTACAACAACAATAATTAAAATAACGATGGTTACCATAGAGATATAATCATAGTAACTATTATAATAGTAGTATAATAATGATACAAAAACAATATTCCTGTAAAAATATACCATTGTCTCCAAACGAGTCATCATGTCCTCCATGTGAGATAATCTATCTTGAATTGAAGAGACCTATAATAAGAACATTAATAGTATTATAATAATATTAAAAAATAATAATAACAATGACAGTATTATCTTTGCATATGAAAAATAATTCGAATATGAGAAGAACCTTAATAAACATGCTAGGTTAGAACTATAGTTACCTTTGTATCCAAATCAGTCAGTTGACCACGTAATCCAATCATCTCATCCTCGAGATGCAATAGTTTATGTACAATTAAAGACAACTTCTACAATAATATTTATAAAATAAATATAATGAAAAATCAAACAAAGTACTAATAATAAGTGTAATAAAAAGATCAAACAAACATAGTAAATAAATATTTCAGCTTAAAATACCGGAATGTCATGTGATTTTTATTTGTACGAGGCATCTGGTGACAACCAATCACGACATACAAAAGGAGATTTGCAAGAGAAATGACGTGGTGATGTGAAGACTGGTATGCCTATCCACCTCGCTTTCTTACTTGCTTCGGCAGCTACCTTATTTTTTTTTCCTTTTTTGTTTCCCTAATCGCAGTTGTAAATGTATTATTATGACCGTTTGGTGACAACGTCTTATCTCGGACTATGGGTGGACTAGGATAACGACTTTCTTTGACTGACCAAGCAATAGTGCTAACAAAAACCTGCTCATCTTCAGTGGGTTCCAACATACCAATCACCTCATACCACATGTAACACAATAAATACAATAAGTGTAATGTAAACCCAATAAAATTTATGAGTATGTAAATAACATTAGTAATAATATACTTACATAATCTTGACAAAATATAGTTTTCAACTTTTAGTAATTAGGTGTACATGTAATATTCCAATTAAGAATACGAGATATACAAATTTGCCTATTCTTTATACCGTAAGCTGCAGCTAAGTCAAGAATAGATTTGAAACCCTAAATGATCTCTTAGCTTCATTTTAATATCTTCAATAATCTTCTTCAATGTGGACTTCGAGTTCATCATACGTTGTTTAAAATCTGAATCATGGAACCTACAAACCGAATTGGGATATCCATAGCTTGAAAAATATTGTAAATAATAAAAATATAATTCATTCAACAATTTATTGGATATAATGTGTATATGCTTGAAAAAAAATAAAAAATCATATATATCTCAAACCCAATTAGAGCAAACACTCCTAAAACATGTAAGATTAAAAGTTAAATTGTAAAAAAGCTTGCAAACAAATCTAAGAACATGTATAAACAAGTAGACCTATAATCCAATGACTAATCTAGACATAAATGTATAAACAAATCTTAAAACTATACAGAAATGTAGAAATTATAGAAACTTTAAGAAGCCATAGAAAAATCATAGAAACTCGTATAAAACCATACAAAACCACAAACATTATAGGAAATTGTATAAAACTATAGAAAAACCATAGACAATCAGAGAAAACAAGTATTAATTAATGCGTATGTTAGATATTAATTAATCAATTATAGTTTTTGGCAACATGTGAATATATAAATATATATATATATATATATATATATATATATATATATGTATGTAAAGAGAGCTGATTCAAGAATAACAAGTATTTTGAGAAAAGATCCCCACATTCTTAAGCTACACTCTATCCTTAATTACAATGTGCAATTATAATTGTGTTTTATAAATAAGGATTACTAAAGAAACCCAATTACTAATAATAATAATAATAATAATCATCATCATCGTCATAGGAAAGGCATGCTATTATTGAGTCCAACAAGAAATGTTTCTTCACATATAAGAAAATCACACAAAAAGCCTTTGAATGCTACCCAAGTAAAGCATCAGCTTCAGACATTAACAACATGCATTTCTCCCATTGAATCTATTTGTGAAGTTAAAATTAAGAAAGCAATTACATATGAATGAACCACAATGACTGCACAGCCAGAGATTGTCCTCAGAAGCAAGCATCCAAAAGACAACAACAGCAAAGTGCCGCAAAACTGCATAACCAAATACTTATTATAGAAAATTGTATAAAACCAAAAAAAAAAACCATAAACAATCATATAAAAACTATAGACAATCATAGAAAACCATAAAAAAAAAAACCATAGACAATCATAGAATTACCATAGACAATCATAGAATTGCCATAGACAATCATAGGAACACCATAGAAACCATAGACAAATCATTAGACAAACAATAAAAAAACAAAGAGAATAATATTAAATCATGGAAACATAAAAAACAACAGAGAA
This sequence comes from Rhamnella rubrinervis, assembly GCA_007844105.2. NCBI lineage: Eukaryota > Viridiplantae > Streptophyta > Magnoliopsida > Rosales > Rhamnaceae > Rhamnella > Rhamnella rubrinervis. Next base: position 1,873,591 of record CM017582.2, read on the forward strand.
ATCATAGAGAAGTTACATAAAGATATAACATGCAATATTTGATGAAGGAAAAGAAATTGACTTGTGCGACTTGGCAGTAGGCTTCAACGAGATTGTTAACTTGGGTGGAGATCGTGATGTACGACAGCTTCACGGAACAACAGTGCGGCACTTTCGCTTGGATCCGCAGCGATGGGCGACAGAGATCTCCATAGCTTCCTCTCCACAAAGATCTCAACGACGATGCCAACTGGATCTGTGACGGCTTCTTCTCTTCTTTTTCTTTTCTATGGTTTGGCTTTCATTGAAAGTTTACTTCTAGAACTATACTTTTTCTATTGTTTAGTTTTTTGTACGTTCAATTTTTCTATGTTTTAGTTTAGTTTTCCTATAATTTCACTTTCAAGGATAAGAATTTTCTATGACTTTTTATGTAGTTTTAATTTTATTTTTTTTATAGTTTATATTTCTATGATTTCTGTCAATTTTTTCTGAATTATTCAAAATACGAAGGTAAAATTGATGTAAAAAGTTATAGATGTACAAAATTATAAAATTTGACTATTGCTGACTTTTAGACTATTTTTGTATAATCTATTAAAATATAATATTTTTAAAAAATTCTAATAAAATTAGGTTATTTGTATAAAAAAAAAAAAACCCAAAAATAGGTCTTATCATATATCTCGGCCCAAAATAATAAAATAAAAGCATGAAAATTTATTGCTTTTGGAAAACCAACTAATGTATTGACTAAGAATGCAACCTTTGCAATAAGAAACCAGCTGTACATACAGATTTGAAGTTGCTGCTGTTCACATATAAATAATGTATTAGGAAAAGGGTCCAAATATATGGTTGAATAATAGTAGTTAAATTGGTAAAAGGAGTATCTAGTTTATGTCAAAGTTTTTCACCATAAGATTTTAGCCGTGTTTACTGCAATAACTTGTCTCAAGGAGAAGTTAAAGTCCAATTTTTATTTTTTTATTTTTTGGAAACAAAACAAACAGGGTCTTATCCTTCCAAAAGTACCCAATGAAACAGAGAACCACCAGAATTAACTCTCATTCTATAAATGAGAGAGCAAGACCCAAAAGAAAAGACACAAGCATTAAATTATGGCTAAAAATACTCCAAACTTGGAGACCATCAGTGTGATTAGATTCCATAATGGTTCACTTGTAGCTAAGAGAGCAGTTAGAGAAAAGTATGTCATCTATTTACAAACTCTCTCTGGCTGTAATTTCATTATTGCTCTCTATGCCAAAGTCTTTTTCTGTTTACCTTCTACCCAGTTGTTGGTTTGTTTTAATTAGATCAGACTGTGTTTCCAAGTTGTTATCATTATGTGCTTGTGCTACGTACCAGACCTTCCAGAGTGTCTTACAATATTTTGATTGTAACAAATTGCTTATTATATTCTCCTTGACTTTCGTCACCCCCCGCACAATTAATTATACATCTTAATTAATTAAGAAAGAAAACCAATTCTAAATGGCTTCAACCAATATGATAACTGATCAGGTTAATTAAATTAAGTGGAAGTTTAATCTCAAAAGGGCTCTGACAGTGCTGCTCAATCAATCTTATAGTCAATCAAACTGAGCAAAATATTTGTAGAGACAGAGAGACAGAGAGAGTGGAAATTCCAATACATCATGATAGTATATGAGACATGGAATTTTTGGTGTGAAGTGAAGTCCACACCACATGATATGTGGTTGTATAATATGATTTATTCATTGAAATGGTGTAAAAAGAAAACAAAAAACACACTAATAGAGATGTTGACCCAAATTGTATTGTGGCACATACTTTACAAACAATAAATTTACGAAACATGGTCGTTGGGGTAGTGAGTGAAAAATGTGAAAACCTACTCGTGCACTTCACGGGTTTCTTCTTGTAATCTTGCATATTATCAAAATTCTCTTACACAAGCCAAAAGAATAGGGAATGGTGCTTCTTTCTCTCTCTCTCTCTCTCTCAAATGTGTCCAACAAACCAGTCCAACTCAATACAAAACAAGTCCTTATGACACTAGTCCATCTAAACAAATGCACTGTGGGGTACCAACTTCTACCCTACCCCACAGAAGAAGAGCTAGCCTTTATATATAAATATATAAATCTAATGTCAATTTCAAATCCTCTTGTATTTTAATGATATTTTATTATATGCTTTCTGTCTAAAAGGACTTGGGGATTTCCTTTCTGTGACAAAATCCATTCCCATGAGACAATCAAATAGGGACTGCTCCTCATCATCATCATCTAAAAGGTCTTCTTTCGCTTTGGTTGCTACCCATTCACATATTATTCTTTCATCAGTGACTAACGTAACCAGCTGTTTGTACGACTTTCCTTGTGTCTCTACCTAAAGATATTAAATATTAGGTCTTACCTATCCAACATTTTCATTGTTCATCTATATGGTATACATGCAGGATAATCACGAGCAAAAATTACTGTTAGACTGTTCTTTTACTACAGTCATGAATTGTTTAGAGGGTAATACTCACATTAGCACATAAGATATTGAAAGTTGTCTACTAGTAACACTGTAACAATTCAAGTCATTTACCAAATATAAAAGAAAAAAAGGGGGGTGGGGGTTGGTTTGTAAAACTCATATTTCACCTGTATAAAATGTATTTTATTGCATAATTAAGAACTGAAAACAGACTTACAGTCATCTTGGCTAGTGACAGAAAGAAAGTAGCAGTGTATGGAGAATAGAAATTAAAGACGGTTATTGATCCACCACAACGCATGAGCCAACACCCCACATAGGATACTACCCTCCTATGCCATCATCCATCATAATATGTACAAACACTATAGAGTTGCACAGAACATCTATGCATGGAGATATATATGGCTAAAGCAAACACAGAAATAGGACCACTTACCAAAATGAAAACACAGTAATAGTACCAGTAGTAGCGTCCTGAAGCCCTTCTTTTCTTCAAAGCTAGTGATATTCACAACGGCACTCAAAGTAAAAGTCTATTTAATATGTAAACAACAACAAATACAAGACCAACAGAAACAACAAACCACAAATCTGCTTAACCCCAAAAACAATATTCAAAAGCAACAAAAAGGAAAAAGCAGAGCATTGGTTCCAGTTATTTTCCCTTTGGACCCTTTCTCTTGGCTCTTTCTCTCTTTCCCTCGATACCCACACACCAAAAAAGAAACAACTCTCTCCTCTAAATAAAAATTCAATCTTTACTTACAAAAACCAAATATTTATCACACACACACTCTCTTCTGGTGCACAAGTCAAATTCTCTAAACCCCACTTCACCACTCCTACAAAAACCCTGAAACCCATTAGTCTCCAAGTCTTTGTAAACACACACACACACACACTCTCTCTATCTCTCTCTCTCTTAGTAGAAAGCTCAAACACCTAAGAAACCATGCAGCAACAAAGCATAGCAGAAGATCAAAAAGAGAAAAGACCCAAGTTTTGCATCAATGACCACCTTGACATCCTCATAGAAATCCTTAAACGCCTCGACGGACCGTCTCTTGGCTCCGCAGCCTGCGTATGTCGTCTCTGGTGCGCTATAACCCGCAACGACTCGCTCTGGGAGCACCTCTGCTTTCGACACGTGTCGTCTCCGCCGCCATCCTCCGTTCGTCCAGTGGTGGTGGCTCTCGGAGGGTACAAGCGGCTCTACATGGTCTGCGTCAGGCCGGTGCTGAGTCGACTCGGTGACCCGGACCTTGTCAGGCGTGTTTGGACTCGGGATGAGGTTCAGCTCTCGCTCTCTCTGTTCTGCGTTGATTACTACGAGAGGCTCGGCGGTGGCAGCGGAAGGCTTGGCAGTGGTGATGCCTCCGCATCGTCTCTCATGTTCCTCTGCAAGCCCGTGAACGTCTGATTTATTGACTTTTTTTTAGTTTGACCGAACGAAGAGAACAAATAAAAATGGGGTACCACTACCAGTCTAGTCTATTATTATACATCAATATTTTAAATCAAAAATTCTTTTATATGTATATGTTTCTGATTTGAGTTATTTTGAAGAAAAACAAAAACAATTAAGCATGAATGGGTTTTATTTGTGATATTCGTAGGAAATTATTATGGGAAAAATCATTTTATTTCTGATTTGATTTTTTTTGAAGAAAAACAAAAACAATTGAATTAAGCATGAACGGGTTTTATTTTTGTAATATTCTTTGGAAGTTATTATGAAAAAAAATCATTTTATTTAATTATTTTATTTATTCATAAACTAATGGTTGAAAATAATGACAGAGACATCTACTTATTTCATTGTTAAATTTACTTATAAGGGTAGAAGAAAATGGAACCAAGCATATCTTAGCTGGCTAACTTTGAGTTTGATAATGAAAGTTTTTCAGTGTCAAAAAATTTAGTCAATTTTTTTCTTTGTTTCTAAGGGACATGAAATCTTTGTCTTAGGCAACAACACCATAGACAGAGGCACTTTTCTTTTGATTTTATTTATATAGTATTTTTGCACCAGTAAGTCTCATTGCTTGTCACATTCAACACATATTCCAAAGTGATTCATTCTTGTTTTTTCCTCCATTTGCTTTACTTTGTGTTGAACCCAAATATTCAAAAATAACTGCTTTTTCTCTACCTTCGTTTAAATAAATAAATTAGGTGGAGAGTTATTTTTGTATTTATTATGAGAAATTTAACATTCACCAAAAAATAAAGGAATGAAATTTAATATTCTATGCCAATACCATTACTGTGTTTGACAAGAGCCACTGCAACACAATTTAGGTAGATTCAAAAATCTTGGTCTTGACCTCACCCAAAGCTCTAATGACAAAGATTATGGGATACCACTTGGGCCACAACAACAATGACCAAAATTTTTATTTTTAAATTGGATTGATTTAACATTAAAAATGTCAAAAGGGTGTGTTTTTTTGTTTGCTGTGTGGTATAAAAATTAGATATGGGCCTCAAGGTAAATTGATTGGGACCGGAAAATAAACATGATCAGCTATGTGGTCCAAACACTGATCATTGAGTCATAATGTGACATGCCCATCCCATTCTCAGTTACAACCAGTCTGTTTTTGGTAAATTAAATATATATATATATATATATATATATATATATATATATTCACCAATTCCACACTACAAAAACCATTTCTATTTTATAATTTTAATTAATATATGTAGCTTCACTTTTGAAAGATAAGATTTTAATGGAACACATTTGTTTCATTCTTTTTTAGTTTTTAGAGAAATTTTCAACTTTCCTGTATGAGGGAATTTGATTTTGCAAAGAGAAAACAGGCATATACATGCACTTACAGTTTGCTAAACAAAAATATGCAATTACAAAAAAGAATTTATTTATTACCTACCTTTTTGAAAAAAAAAATTATGAATTTATTTATTACCTACCTTTTTGAAAAAAAAAAATTATACTTATTGAATAAAAGAGATTAAAGAAGACAGCTCCATGATAGCAAATTTTTAAGTGAAGGCTACTGTATATTTTTATAGGAAGATATTTGAAATTTGAAATTTTAAAATTTCAAATGCATTCTAAGTGTCATGTTCAGAAAATTTAAATATATATATATATATATATATATAATTTTACACCTAAATATAATTAAAAATATTTATATTTTTATTCTAAAAGCATAGGGAAAGTTGGAAATTTTAAATATATATATATATAATTTTACACTTAAATGTAATTAAAAATATTTAGATTTTTATTCTAAAAGCATATTTAGGGAAAGTCGGGAAATTTAAATATATATATATATATATATATAAATTTTACACTAAAATATAATTAAAAATATTTAGATTTTTATTCTAAAAGCATATTTAAGGAGAGTGAACTGGTTAAATACTAATAAATTTCTTCCATGTCAATTTCTGATGATATAATATTTTTTTGAAAAATTTTTGAGTTGGAAATTATTAATGAAGGCACGTATTATATTATTCGGATCCATTGTATTTTCTATATTTATATTGAGGAACCAAAAGATATTAGTGTAAATTTTACAACTAAAAATTTATAATTTTTGTGCTAATATTCAAGCAATATCCAAATAGGCAAGTGCATAGCATGATCAATTACAGGTTGTTTTATTTTAATTTTTTTTTCCGAGATAGCTAAAAGATTTTGTACATCATAATTCATCAATACATGATGTACAAAATTCAACAATTTTCTTTTAAAAATATTAATTTAAAGAGGTACAAGCAAAATTTGGTTTTTAAAACTACACTCGATGTAATGACAGTAGAATTTGATTCTGCCTGATAAATTAATTTCACCATATGTAGATATATATATATATATAGGATTTGAAAATATGAGAAAGTAAATAAAAAACATTGACATTTTATCATAATCAAGGTTGGTGATTTCAGAAATTTGAAAAATTATATATTAAATTATATTGATATAATGCTAAAAGATTTTAAAACTATGTTACTAGAATAATAAATAAATTACTCCATGTAAATATGATTTAATAACTGAGGGAAACTTTTGGGTATGAATATATAAGTTTTTCTTACCTAATATTAGCTAAGAAATAATTAATTAAAATGAATCCATTACCCAAATAATAATAAAATAAACAGAACCAAAATCCCAAGTCCACTTCTACCCATTACCAAACACACCCCTAACACGAGCAGAAAAAGTAACAGTGCCCATAACGCACCACTGCGCAAAATAGCATCCTCCACCATTAAATACTATTAACACACCGTTTACTCTCGCTGAAAAAAAATCAAAATCAATTTTATTACAGGGTCATTTGCCCCCATTTCCGATCGGCAAAATCGACGGGAACCTCCAAGTCCTCGCCGCCGATTTGCCGGAGCCCGGACCTCACTTCGACCCGAGCTCACAAAACCACATACCGGATTCGTTTTTTAAATTTCACGTACCAAACCCTAGAGAACCTTTACCATCCAGTACTCTCCTCCACTTTGTATATAAAAAATGAGTTTTTCTGTGTTTGTGCTTTAGGTACAGTGAGATTCACAATCAGGCCAGCTCGATTTTGCTCGGGCTCCCAAGTACACGTGGCGATCTGGGTGTTCTAAGTCTCCATTTTCTGCTCAAGTTTCAGTAAGTCTTTCACTTTAAATTGTGTGCTAATTGTTACTATGCACTTTAATTTTACTAATCTATGTGTTTTTTTTCTAGGATTATAATACGAGCTTACAAATTTTAAATTTTTAGTAGATAGTTTAGGTGCTAGGATTTCGATCTCTGTGCATTTTTGTTTTGGCTGTGAATTTAGTGAAATTTGTGTCTTAGATTCGGAAAATTGAGCTGATTTTATGCTCCTTAGCGGGTTTAAAAAATGGGCTTCCGATTTTGGTGGCCACAACGTGGTTGGTTCATAAAAATGAGTAAAATTAAATTCTTATGTTTTTTCTTTTTTTTGGTTTTATGTTCTGCGAATGAAATGAATATAAAGTTCAAGTCTTTCTGATGGTTATAGGTTTCTTAATTTATTTGATTGAAAGTCCCTTCAATTAGCACAAATCCTTAGTTCGGATTTGTTTTTCCAGCTTGAATAAGCATGGGAAATCAGTTTGTCAGTAACTGTCTCATTTAGTGAATACGGATGGGTTGGTCAATCCCAGTTCTAAGTTGAAAATATTTGAAGCTTGCTAACCATATATCCTCTTTTATTTTATTTTGTTTTATTTTTTTGTTTTTCCCCTCCTCCTTAATTTCCTCCTAAATATTTGCAGAAATGAAAATGTGGTTACACTTGAGAATCGGGCGCCCTCTGCGGTTGTGCAAGTTGGGTTGGTTATAGCTTTTTCATTTCAAAATTTTGGTTTTAAGTGATTTGAGTTCTCCACATGGAAGCTAACAAAGAGGAGGCTCTTAAAGCGAAAGTGATTGCTGAGAAGCGATTTGCTGAGAAAGACTTTGCCGGTGCAAAAAATTATGCAGTTAAGGCCAAAACACTGTATCCTGGTCTGGAGGGTATATCTCAAATGGTGGCTACATTTGAAGTTTATGTTGCTTCTGAGGTTAAGTTTAATGGTGAAGCTGATTACTACTCAATTCTCGGACTGAAGCCATTTGCAGATAAAGATGCAGTGAAGAAACAATACAGGAAGATGGCTGTGTTACTTCATCCTGATAAGAATAAGTGTGTGGGAGCTGATGGTGCTTTCAAACTTGTATCTGAAGCATGGAATTCGTTGTCAGATAATTCCAAAAGAAGCTCTTATGATCTTCAGAGAAACAAACAATCGGCATCTATGGCTAATCAGTCAAATTTATCTTCAGTTCATGCTTCTGGTGTTACAGTTTTCAATAATTGTTCCAATTCATCAACCTCTCACAGTAGACTTGACACTTTCTGGACTGTTTGCACCTCCTGTAAAGTTCAGTATGAGTATCTCCGGAAGTACGTGAATAAGAGACTGTCATGTAAAAACTGCCGTGGTATTTTCATTGCTGTGGAAACTGGGGCAGCACCAGCAAATGGATCTTTCCCTTATTCTCCTTGGTCATATGTGCCAAATAATGGGTATGCAACTCATGGTTATGATGGGGTTACTTATGTTCCATCAAATGCTACCTTCTTCACTGGAAATGGGGTCTCAGGATATCATTCTGGACATGGGTATGAGTATGTTTCGAATGTTTCATTTCAGTGGAGCTCATTCTCAGGAACTTCTGCTGGAGTTGTGAGCCCTAATGGACCATCTACTGTAACCCCTGATGCCATTTATCAGGCTCATGGAAACGTGAATGGAGCTGGAGTGAAGGTTAAATCAAGAGCCAATGGAAAACGGTCTATGACAAATGCTGTGGCTAATATAAATTCAAATGTGTATTCTAACAGTAATGAGACACCGGGATCTAATGCCAATAGACCTGATAAGAAACGAAAGGTAGTCGTGGGATCCACTTTTCGAAATGGGTATACTGAAAATATTTCAAAATCTGCTTCAGAAACAAAGGTGGCAAATGGGGATGCTGTTGGGCATGATCAGAAGATTTCCAGTGCAAATGAAGTTCAAAGTAAACGTAGCTCAATTGCACCTGCATTTGATGCTAGAAAGTTGTTGATTGATAAGGCAAGAACAGAAATTCGGAAGAAATTGGAGGAGATGAAGTTGGCATCAGCAGCATCATCATCGTCAGCAGCAGCAGCTGCTGTTAAAAGTGCAAAACCAGAGTCTGAAATCGGTCAAGCTGTTGTAGCTAAAGAGACGAATAAAAGAGCAGCTTCAGATACTTCTGGTCGTCAATTACAGCCCAAAATGGGGTCACTCTCAATTACTGTCCCCGACTCTGATTTCCATGATTTTGACAAAGATAGGTCAGAGGAATGCTTCAAGCCAAAGCAAATATGGGCCTTGTATGATGAAGAAGATGGTATGCCTCGCTTGTACTGTCTGATACGTGAAGTGATCTCAGTCAAACCATTTAAGATTCACATCACTTACTTGAACTCTAAAACTGATACTGAATTTGGGACTGTGAACTGGCTGTATTTTGGGTTCACTAAATCTTGTGGAAACTTCAGGGCCTGGAACTCTGATGTGGTTGACCAAGTTAATGTTTTCTCTCATGTTCTGAGCCGAGAAAAAGCTGGTAGAGGAGGCTGCGTTCGGATATATCCCAGAAGTGGGGATATTTGGGCTGTGTATCGAAATTGGTCGACAGATTGGGACAGATCAACCCCTGATGAAGTGAGGCACCAGTATGAAATGGTAGAGGTCCTTGATGACTACTCTGAAGATCTTGGTGTTTGTGTTTCTCCACTGGTGAAATTGGCTGGGTTCAAGACAGTATATGCAAGAAACACTGACAAAGATGCCATAAGATGGATACCAAGGAGAGAGATGTTGAGATTTTCGCACCAGGTGCCATCCTGGTTGCTAAAGGGAGAGGAGAGTAATTTGCCAGAGAAGTGTTGGGATCTGGACCCGGCTGCTACTCCGGACGAGCTTCTTCATGCTGCTGCAGAGGTGGAGGCTTAACACACTAAAAGGCAGGGAAGCAAAATTACTTTGAAGCCTTTTGTTTTAGCATTCTTTAGACAATTTTAGGTTTAACTGTACAAATATGTCACACTTGGTCGGATACCATTCCAACATTTAACCCCTGATGGTTTTTAGAGGGTGCGATGTTTACTGAGTAAAACTAATTATTAGATTTTCAAATCTTAATGACTGCTTTTTTATTACATTGTTGTTTCAATAGAGACGCAAAATTTCAAGTATACTATCATGGAAGTTGTTGTCCATAATTTTTAAGAGTATGACTTTTTATACAAGCTTGACTATGACGAACAATGGTCCTTCTAGTATATGCAAAAATCCACCACCTTATTATAATAACCCTACTTAGATTTGAGTCCACTTTTGATTGTCAAATGTGATGAAGACAGAGTCTCATTTGCTTCCATTGCAGTAATTTTGAGTGAGAGATACGTTTCATGGCAGTCACCTATTTGATGCTTCGTGGTCTCACTCCGTCAAGGGACCATTTACTTTCTGTGTATCTTTGCAGGAGATTGTCAGTCAAATTGGTTAGCACCTACTCTACTCAGCAGTAATTTTCACTTCATTCTCTCGGCACGCCTAAAGATGTTGGACTCACGCTCATCGTATATAAAAGCTTTTTGGTATTTGTAATCTAATACTAAGTAACACCTGCATTATTATTTTATTTATTGTAAATATGCTGGAAGTTAAAAAATAGTTTATTCGAAGACAAGGCCACAATATTTTACCTGGAATTCTTTGTCCAAATTAAATCCTATAATACCTACTATTTCATCCACTCACCTTTCACGTTAAATCACATTATCGGTTTCTTACGTCTTACTCATTTTTAAATAAATAGGTACTAAAAAAATCAATAAATATGTACAAATTATTTCTAAAATTCGAGCTTCCTATGATTATGTATTGCAGGGCACAAATATTAGAATTAAAAATCCCTTCATTTTTGTTAGACCTAGTTCTAGATTTTCATTTTCATTTTTTTGAAATAGATTTTGTACTCTTCATATAAATTTTACCAAATTTAAAGGATTTTTGTGAAACAATTTTTCTTAGGAAAAACAAAGGTAATTATTATAAATGCATATAAATAGGATAAGATCAAGAGAATCATTAATGTAATAACAAAGTAATAATAATAATAAGGATTTTTGGCGCCAATGTCTCCATGAACTATGCACAAATTTGCAAATTACCCTATAAATTATGAAATTGATACTCATATCTCTTGAATTTTAAAAACAGTTGCAATTACTCTTAACTCGTAAATGCAATATATTTGTAGTTATTTAGACGTATGTGAAAAAATAAATTAAATGGAATCATTCATACAAATTTTTTTTTTATAAATAGTTAAAAAATTATATTTAATGTAAAAATGCATTCTATATATGAGTTGAAGCCAATTTACAATTGTTTTTAAAGTTCAGGAGTATCTTTGTCAATTTCATAATTTGTATAGTAATTTATAATTTTGTACATAGTCTGGAGGTGTTGGTGCAAAGAACTCTCATAATAGTAACATAAAAATTCATCTACGTTACGAGGCTTGATGAAAATAAATATATTCACCGTTAACTTTAAAAAACTAAAAAAAAAAATTCATAATCTTTTAGTTTCTTTCTATTATATTTAATAGCTAAGAAGTAATATTATTTTTTAATATATATTTTTGAATAAATATCATTAAACCTCATCGGTTTTGCTCTAACTACACTTTCATACCGTTATTTTTTAAACTAATAAAATTTCACAATCAATCAACTCCTTTCCATTAAAATTAACAGGGTTAATACTATCTGTAAAAATATACTGTTATTTATATAAATTTAGCTCATAAACATATATAGTTTTAATAGAAAATCGACACCTTGCATTTATTTTATTTTTTAAATCAATAAAAAAATCTTTTTTTTTATTTGATTTTTTTATTTTGCTATTTAATTCCTTTTATTTCTTTTATTTTATTTTTTTAATTTTTATCTTTTTTTTTCATTAAGTGCCGCTTCCTCTTTCCCTTTCAGTTTTAACACCTCTCTTACTCATTTCTCGCATTTCAAATGTCATTTCTAAGTTGCGTTATGCATTGATGGAAGTGTCAAAAGAGATATAAATAAAAATATATATAAAAAATATACAATATTACACATTGATTGTTGAATCTAATGGGAACAAGTTAATGAAATATGGGTTTTTTTTATTATTATAGTTTTAGAAAATCATGGTACTAAAGTGTAACTATGACAAACTTAAGGAGTTTTATGATATTTTTTCAAAAATATATATTCAAAGACGATAATACCCCTTAAATGTTAAATCTAACGAGAAATAATTAACTAATGGTGATTTTTTTTTATAGTTTTAAAAAGCTATAGTAAAAACATCATAGTCAACTGTTTATGCCATATCAGCCCACACCTTAAAACTACAGTCTATGTTTATCTTTATTAGTTAGTTTATTGTGGCTTAAATTGTAAATCTAAACAAAATCGTTTAGCATTTATGTTTACCTTTTACTCTTTTGTCAGCTTGTGAGAATTTGTGCATCGAGTAGTTTATAACTCAAAAACATATCTATGGTAATGGTATTATTCTGCGTATTTTGAAATTTTGGTTATGTGTAATCTCTATAAGAGAGATTTGCTATTAATGGAGTTAAGGCCATGAAGCCCATAGGCTTCTTTCCTTTTTTTTTTATTTCATTGGTTTTGTTTATGTTAGTTTGTATTAGAGCTTCATGCTCTTTCTCATAGGTTCAATAACAGCCAGAAATGGAAACTGACATGTTATCCCCAATAAGTGTGATCTATTTCAACTTCGAACAATAATGACTAATATGGAGAACCATTTTGAAGTTCACCTTCGTGAAGTCTAAATATCAGTTGCTCTAGTGGCACCTACTCAACAACCAAATTAATGTCATGGATGTGCCGGTGGAGATGTACTCTCACCATCGCCTATGGAACCACCAAAAAGTCGGTATCACGACAATCCCTACAATGTCGTGGAAACAATTACCATCATGATTAACTTTTAAATTAACCAAAAGATTCAAGTTGGGAAGAAGAGTCCATAGATGAAGCTCATTAATGAGGAAACCAAGGATATTCTTATATTTTTTGAAATGACATTAAAGAGGTTCTATACTGGATTCAAACTACTGAATCTTTTTTTGAATACATGGAAATTCCTAAGAAAAAGCAATTTAAGATGTAGTTGTTGCTTATAGGATTAGCTGTAGCTCAATCATTGATGGCAAGGCAAAGAATAATTCATATATGTAGGAAATATTATTTAGAAACACATAAAAACAACTTGTATAGGACTTATCGTATAATAAAAAGAAAGTATATGATGTTATTAAATCTAGTGGTAGTTGTGAAAATATTATTTGTAAAGCATGGGTGAAAGCATTAGAGCTTTCAATATTGAAGCATCCACATCCCTATAAAATATAATGAATAAATAAAGAAGTTAAAGTAATAGTTATAGAAATATGTAAAGTGTCATTCTCCATTGGAAATTCTATTAAGTGAAGTTTCTTGTGACGTGCATATCATTTGTTATTGGAAAGACCATGACAATTTGACATTAATGCAATACACAAGAGAAGAAACAATGTTTATGTATTTCTATGGAGAGGGAAGAAAATTGTGTTGGTTTCTTCACTATCAAAAGTTGGCAATTAATAGAAAATGAGATTATTAGACATATTGAAGCATACAAGGAAATGGTCATGCTATTGGCTAAAGTGCATGTAAATCCTACTCCAGACATATCAATGCCTATATCAGTTCAAAATCTCCTTTAAAAGTTTAAACATTCCTATCCTAATGAGTTGCCAAACATTAAGAGATGTTTAATATCAAAATTAACCTATTTCATTGACCTAGCTTGTCAAATCTTTCTCATTACAAAAATGAGTCCTTAAGAGTATGAAATCTTATAAGGTATGGTTGATGATTTCCTCTCTGAAAATCTTATTAGACTAAGCATTAGTCCTGTGCTATACTAGCTCTCCTAGTTCACAAGAAAAATGAAATTTGAAGAATGTGTATTGATAGTAGAGCTATTAATAAGATTACTTTAAGTCTAGATTCTTAATACCTCAATTAGAGGATCTACTTGACAAACTAGGAGCTTAGTTGTTTTATAGGCTTAATCTTTGAAGTGGATATCACCAAATTAATATTAAGGAAATAGATGATTAGAAAACTTTTAGAACTTAAGAAGGGTTATATGAACGACTTGTGATGCCCTTTGAACTTACAAATGCCCCTAGTACATTCATGAGATTCATGAATTAAGTTTTAAAACCTCTTATTGAAAAATATATTATTGTATACTTTGATGATATTCTTATTTATAATAAAACCTTGGAAGAACACCTTATTCATATTCAAAAAGTATTCCAAATTTTACAAGTTAACAGCCTATATTTGAACTTGAAGAAATGAGAGTTCCTTTCTACTTAGCTACTATTTTTTGTTTTATTTTTTGCGAGCATTGCATTCAAGTGGATGAAAGGAAGATCAAAGCAATATGAGAATGGCATGTTCCTAAAACAATGACAAAACTTAGAAGTTTCTATGGATTGACCACTTTTTATAGAAGGTTCATAAAGAATTTTAGCAACTTAGATGCTCCATTGACAGATTGTCTAAAGAAAGGACTATTCTATTAGGATATTGACCAACAATAAAGTTTTGAACTGCTCAAAGACAAGCTCACTTCTGCACCAATTTTGGCCCTGCGAAATTTTGATGAACTTTTGAAGTGGACACTAATCCTTCCAAGCTGGGAATTGGTGCAATGCTAATGTAAGAAGGAATACCTATTGAGCATTTCAATGAGAAATTATGTCGTACTCAGTAAAATTAGACAACCTATTAATAAGAATTGTGTACAGCTATGAGAGCATTCAAACATTAGGAAATAACCTTACTCATAGGAAATTTATACTCAACAGTGATCACCAAGACTTAAAGTGGGCTTAAATTACAGCCTAAATTGGACCCAGAGTATACATGTTGGGCTATTTTTATGGAGTAACTTCGTTATACTTTTAACTATAAGATAAAAATTTAAAACAAAGTTGTAGATACACTAAGTAGAAAAGTTCTCCATCTTACAATTATGCAAATTGAACTTGTTGGTTTTGATTGCTTCTAATAATAATATGTAATCAATGAAATTTTTTTGGATATGTGGGCAAAGAATCTCATCCATGATGATATAGGTAGTTATCATATTCGAGATAGATTTCTATTTTAAGGGATTACATCATCGTCTACCTAGAGTTTTAATGAAGGACTATATCTTTTGAGAATTTCAATGCCTTGCAACTCATACAATATCATTTGAGAATCTCCTCTTCTAATTCCTAAAAATATTTTGAAAGATCTCACAATGGATTTTGTGTTAGAACTCCCTAAGAACCGCAAATGGATTATATTTTTTGATTGTTGATAGGTTTTTCAAGATAGTGCATTTCATTCTTATAAGAAAACAGCTAATGCCTTATACAATGTAAACTTATTTTTCAAAAAGGTAGTTAAATTACATGAAGTGCATTGTTTTGTTAATTTTAATAGAGATGTAAAGTTTGTAAGCCACTTTTGGAGAGTTTTATGAAAAAGGTTTAATACTTAACTCAACTTCATAATGTACACCACCCTCATAATGATGGACAGACAGAGGTTGCTAATAGGACTTTTGATTCAATACTAAGAAGTTTAGTGGAAGAAAAAACAAAATAATAGGATCTGGTGTTGCTTAAAGTAGATTTAAAAATTTGCTTATAAAAGTGTAGTGAATCATTCCATTTGCAAGGTACCATTTAAAGTGGTATACACTAAAGTACCAAATCATATCATTGTTATGTGTTAGGATCTTGGGGTTCCACCATAAAAAGGCACACAATATTTAATTAAAAATTTCAGGCAAAATAAACAAATAAGAAAAACTAAATAATAAGACATTAAATATTTACATGGTTTCGCCCACAGAATTTGACTCACATCCACAGACAAAAATAATGAAGAAATTCCACTAATGCCAAAATAGATTACAAAAGAGTTGAAAACTCACAAAATTCAAATCTCAATTATACCAAAAAAAAAAAAAACTCTCACATATCCAATATAAACCAATAAAATTAAGGAAGTAAATCTTAAAACAAATTAATTTTCTTCAAATTTAGTTTGTCAAAAGAGAATATGACTACCAATAAATATTTCTGACTCTACTCAAGCACAAAGAGTAAATACCTATTCATTAGCTTCAATTCATAATATAATTTTATATGTAATCCATATAAGACAAAGAGTCCAACTTCAACTAAACTATTTAGAGCCACAAACTCAACAATCTCCATTTTGACTTAAATAGCAAGCCCAAAGTCTTCAAACTGGAACTTCATAAAACATCTTTATCAAATGTCCAACGAGCAACTCACAAACTATGAGTACCAACAAGCCTAAGCAACCTTTAAACTTGTAACTAACAAATAGAACAAAAGTTTTATACTTCACCTGCTCACAAACATTGAGATTAAAATTTGCACCAATAAACTCAGAGAAACCAAATTGCATGACATTTCTATAAAAAAAATCACATCTATACTAATTATCGAATTTGGTGTCGTAGGCCCAAAATGACACAAATTAAGTCCTATCACCCCCAACAAATCTATATATATCTAAAATTTACTTCATTATACTTACCTTCAACTATATAAGCTAATGCAGAATAAACAAAATAATTAATAGGAAAACCAAAACATGCATCAAATAGAGTTTTCAACCAATTACAATGGGTGGATACCAAACAAAATAGCAGGAATTACAGACAACTTCAAAATAAAAGTAATTAGACAAACTAAATTTACAAAAGTCCTTAGACCTAACCAATTAAGAAATAAGCAGCTAATTTTCTCCAAGACAATTCTATCAATAAATTCTTTGTCAAACTCTCAGAACTCCTACTATCGTGGAATACCAATAACCCAAAGGAGTCAAAAATACCCAAATAAATTAATAAGGTTCTTCTTCAAATCTTCAAACACATAATGTGTACAAATGCAGAATCTTAAGATTCTACCATAAAAGGGTACATAATAGTTAATTAAGAATTTTAGGCAAAATAAACAAACAAGAAAAAATAAATAATAGGATACCAAATATTTACGTGGTTCGACCAAGAGAATTTGGCCTACATCAATAGGTAAAGACAACGAAGAAATTTCACTAAATACCAAATAAGATTACAAACTAGTTGAAAAACTTACAAAACTCAAAACCTAATTACACCTGAAAACACACTCACATACTAAATACAAACCAGTAAAATAAAGGAAGAAAATTCCAATATAAATTGATTTTTTCAAATTTGGTTTGGCAAAAGAGAATGCGGCTACCAATGCATGTTTCCGGCTCTACTCATACCCAAAAAGTAAAAGCCTATTTATAACCTTTAAATCACAATATAATTTTATTCATAATCTATATAGGACAAAAAGTCCAACTCCTACTAAGCTATTTAATGTCACAAACCCAACAATATGCTCCAAATATCCACCTTTCATAAAAAAGAACTATATAAATGTTAGATATATGAATTGTTATTCAGTTGAAAAAGTGCAACCCAAATCACTTAATCTAATGCTAAGTATAACACTCAGATTGATTTTTATAGAAGACAACAAACTTTTGAAAGATAGGAGTTAGTTATGATTCATTTGAAGAATTATCAGTATCCAATTGAAGAATACCATATCAAAGAAATTTGGATAATTTTGTATTGTTAAGAAGATCAATGACAATGCTTATGTCATTTATCTCCATGCAGATTAAAAAATCTCTGCAACTTTCAATGCATCTAATGTTCTCAAATATTATCCATTCAATGAAGTTCCTAGTACTACCAATAACTCATGGATGAGTTTTTCTTAAAGAAGGGGTTGACTAATATAGCTTTTTAGTCACCTGCTTATTGCCAAGTCAACCTACACATCATAAGCTTCTTATATATTTATTAGTATGGTTTATGTTGTAAAACTAAACGAAGTATATTTGTTTACGTTTTACTCTTTTGTCTGATTATGAGGGTTTGTGCATCAAGTAGTTTATAGCTTAACATATATCTATGACATTGATATTATTTTACATGTTCTAAAGTTATGATTATGTGTAATCTCTCTGAGAGATAATTTTTTATCAATGGAATTAGTCCCTTGAAGCCTGTAAGTTTCTACCTTTCTATCTATCTCACTAATTTTCTTCTATCATGATCCTGTTAAGACTCGTCATATTATTACTATTAAAACCCTAAACGTCACTCTAATACTCCATTAAAAAGTCCTCGAAACTCTCTCCAACCATGTTTAGGATTTTAAGGCGCTCTGTCACCACCTTTATTTGTCATGGCAGTTCACGTTGTTGGAATGTGGTGACTCCAATCTCATCCTTCTCTTCTCACCTTCATAATGTGGTATGGTCTCTCTATTTACTTATGTTTAAACGTGAAATCAAAGAGCCCTCTATGCAATTTACAAGTTTTTGTGTTTGCTGGGAATTCTAACTGGTTAATTTTATTTTTATAGGCTTTGTCGTTTCTCTTGAATTTGAATTTAGTGTACTGAATTGGAAGTCTCAAGTTTATATATATATATATATATATATATATATATATATATATATATACTGTTTTTTTATGTGTTTTTTAACTACTAATTTCAATAGACACTTTTTCTTTTCCTTTTTTCTTTTTTTATTTTTCTAAAAAGCTTGTAAATATTGGTCTACTATGGAATATAATAAAAGTTGTCATTAATTATTTCATCAAAACATAAATTATGGTAGTTTTATCCTTTTAAGTTATACTATTATGAAGTTGCTATATTATTATTCTAGATTGGATGTCTGACACATTAAATAAAAATGTCATTGTAAATAACCAGTGGAAGGGAAGGATAATAAATAGAGGTAGTACTCAATGATAACTTCTTTAACTTAGTTGAACTTAAAAAATACTAAGGAAGTAAACTAATGGTTGCATTGAGGATCATGAAAACCATAACTGTATTACTACTTTGATGCTTAGATTTTTCTCTTCTAAAGCTAAGAAAAATATATGATCAGTGTCTAAGAAAAATATATGATGAGTGAAAATCACAAACGTGTTGTCTTGGATGTATGTACTAAAAATTAACTTAATTGCTTTTAAGTTCTTTTTGGGTCATCAATAACCTTAATTCTATAATTTAGAAGATTTATACCTACTGTGGTTACTCGATCGGCTCTTTCACTTATATGGTTTCTTTCTTCCTTTTTTTTTTTTTAAATCAGGACCACAAATTTAATGTAGTTACTTTTCTTTCACTTATATGCTTGCTTTCTTTTCTACCTTTAAGTTGAGGAATGCAAGTCTACTGTGAAGAATTTCAGACTATCTATTTGTCATTTTCTCTTTCCAAAATGTGAGCCTAGATACCAAGCGTTGGGTCTACTAGTGCACTGCAACTGCTGTTGTTTAGAGTATCTTCAAAAAACTCTCTATTTGTTATACTTTTTTACTTAGTTTAGAGAGTTAAAGCTTAAAAAAACTTATTCCCACTAATTCTTTATTTTAACTTTTAAATAAAAAAGTGGATTTTACTCTCAATATTTAAAGAGTCAAACTTACTCTTTATTTCTATGTTAAACAATAGATACATCTTTTATTTAACGTCACACAATATTCAATCATTATTTTACATATAATTTTATAATATTACATTAAATAGTTTTATCCTTATTTTAAAAGATAATGATAAATAAGTAAAAATTAAATTGATCATAGGAACTAACAAAAACAAGAAAAAGAGTAAAAATGAAGAATATTATTAGAATTATATAATTAATTTGACTCTCTAATATAAATGAGGTTTTTTATTTGAAGGTAATATGCATTTTATTTTAAAGAATATGGAGATGCTATAATTGTGTTTTGGTCTGCAACTTGTATTCATCTTTTGATCAACATTTATGATCTCATTTATTGTTATGTAAACTAATTAATTATAAAAAAGATTCTAAAAGTCCTATACCACTTATGAAAAATTATTTCAGTATCAGTATTAGTGTAAGAAAATGAAAAAGATAACAATTTTTTTTATACTCATTTATTTTGTATCACCAACTCATTTACGAACTAATATAATTGCATAAATATTATGATATATATATATATATATATATATATATATATATATATAAATAGTATTTAGTTAGGAGAATTAATATTATAAATGCATATAAATTATAAACAATATATACCTAAACATAACCTTTTATTGTGCCACATACAATGCGATTTTTCTCCTAGCTTGACCTAGTTTGATATAGGCCTTTGGTTGCTCCTCCTATATTCTATTTTCATGATGGATGATATTTATGAGAGGTTCACATATATTGATTTTCTTATAGATCTCGATGATGTTGTTTCCGATTCAACGATTACTGACCTTCGACATAACTTTTGCGCTAAGGTGTAGTCTAAGAAGACAGTGCACATCAAACATTTGATTGTAGCTCTTGCCAAAGGATGGAGCCAATGTTAGGATTTTCATTCTAATGATTTAGGGAATAGGATATTTCTTTTTCAATTAAACAATGATGAGGATTCTTGTTTTATAGAAGATATTGAGCCTTGCAGTTTCAATGGATGTCTAGTTTCACTGAAATGATGGGAACCTGATATCACAACAGATGAAGTGACATTCACTAATATGCCCATTTGGATTTAGTTGCAAGGCCTTCCTTTTGAATGGTACTCAATCCCAGTATTGTCTGAACTTAGCTCGAAGCTTTGTCAGGTCTTGAAGGTGAAACCTGGTTTCAGTGGTAAGTATACTAATAATATATCTAATGTTCAAGTATGTTTCCCTTTAATTATCCAATTCTACCTGATTTTTAGGATTCATGTAAAAGAAAAGATGCACTTTTTTTGAACTTCAAATATAAAATAATATCTCATATTTGCTATACTTGTGGAATTATCATGCATGAATCCAAATACTGCAAGGTTCACCTTAAAGTATACCCATCATCTAACATTCAAGATCAAATCTAGAATTTTTAGGGATTGGTTATAGGTGGATTCTCATCTTAAAACTCTAGATTCAATCCAAGCTTTGGTTTTGGAAAATTCATAAGAATCGGGTGTTTAACCTTCAACTACAAACTTGACATTATACCTTATTTAAAGACACATGTACAAATACCATGCATTAACCCTACTGGTCTCAATAATGGTAGGACTATCCGATTTTCGTCTTTGGCTACCTATGGTTTTGATGTAACCGATTTGTCCACTAATAAAGACAAATCCAGTTTGCATGGCATCTCATCCCATTATAATGCAATAGGGTCCAATTAATACAAGATTGTTAGTTTATCCACTAGTATAGACAAATTTGTTTCCCTCTTTAACTTTTATCTACTAGGGCCAACAGTCGCGCATCAATTGGCTTTATTATAGGGATCGTGACTTTGTCTTTTTCCATGCTACTATTATTAAACGTCGCAATTGAAACAATATTTCACATCTCAAAAATTGCTAAGGAATTTAGGTTGAAGATGATCCAACCATTGCTAGTCTAGCCAATGAATTTTTTCCTAATTTGTTTTGTTTAGTGGGTCTGCAAAATTCTGATCCAATTTTATCTACTTAGGATGTTTGCGTTGCACCTGAGATGAATATCAACCTTCTTAAATTAGTTAGTTAAGAAGAAATCCAAGTGGCTGCTTTTTCCCTAAGGACAAGGAAGGCTTCAGGGCCTGATGGCTTTTTGAGTTCTTTCTATCTCTGTAATTGGTCGTTATTTGAAGAAGATTTCTTTAGGTTAGTTCATGATTTTTTTTTCAAACTCTACAGCAGCGAAATTCCACCCACATTGTTCTTATTCCAAAAGTAATTTCTTCTTATAAGCTTATGCAGTTTTGCTTATAAGGTTATCTCAAAGGTTTTGGTGATCCAGCAAAAAAAATTCCTTTATGTTTTAGTTTTTAAAAATCAAGAGGCATTTGTGAGAGGACACCATATACAAAGTAATATTTTTATTGTGCATAAGGTATTCCATACTTTAAAATGAAGAAGATTTGGTAAACATTATGAAAGTTCTAAAGATTGATCGTGTTGAATATAATTTCCTTCATAGTTTGCTCCACATAATAGGTTTTAGCTTTCACTAGGTGCACCTAATTATGCAATGTGTTACCACGGTCGCCTACAATGTTATTATCAATGGAAGGCCTCATTCAAGTTTTACCCAGGGAAAGGCTTGCACCAAGGTGACACTTTATCGTCTTATTTATTTATCCTTATTGCAAAGACCCTCTAATTGATGCTTCAGAAAAAGGCTGAGTAATTTTTTGAATGGGTCAAAATTGGCTCATGCATGCCCATCTCTTTCACATATGTTTTTTTTGCTGATGATGGTCCTTTTTTTTTTTCTTAAAACTTCGCCCTTGGATTGTCTAGAATTAAAAGGCTGTTTAGACTCCTATTTTTTATCTTTCAGTTAGGTAATAAATTATCAGAAATCAAATGTATTTTTTAATGCCAATATGCCACAAGCAATTCACTTTTGGATGTGCGATCTTCTCTAAGTTTCTTGCTCTGATGCTTTTGAGAAATATTTTGAAATTCCTTCATATTGGGGCAAGACAAGACAACACCTCTATACTAGGTTGTGGGAATGTATTCTTAATAAGATAACTGAGTGGAAAGGCAAATTACTATTGCACAAAGGTAAAGAGATCTTGATTAAAGTCATAACCCAGTCGATCACTTTGTATACGATGTCCATCATTTAGTTGCCTAAATTTTTATATGCGGAGCTGACAACTGCAATCAATCAATTTTGGTGGGGAAAATAAATAGGATAGGAGGTGTATTCATTAAGTTAAAAAAGAAGAATTAAAGAAGTTGAAAGCATAAGGTGGACTAGGATTTTGTGATTTCTCTTTGTTCAACTCTTCCCCTTTGGCGAAATAAGCTTAGTGGAGCTACTCTCAGCCACATGCTCTATGAGTTTGTGTTCTAAAGGGCATTTACTTCTCTGGTTCTAGTTTATCTAAAACTCCTTACTATTTCCATGCATCTTGGGCCTAAAAAAGTTTTATGCATGGTTGAGATATTTTCAAGTAACATGCACAGTGGCAAGTAGGTTATGAGAAGATAAACAATTTTTAGTGTAAATTGGGAGGGGGGCAGATGGTATTTGGTGGAGTGACTTTTCCACACCAAATATTTTTTAAGTTTCAGATCTAATAGATAAGCACCCATTCAACTAGTCTAGTGATAAGTTGCGCCAATTGTTTTTGTCATAAATAGTTGTAAAAGTTTAATCTATTCTTATCTCAAAGTGGGGGCTGGATAATAGTCACATATGACCCTTTTTCAAAAGTTGTATTTTGATGATTAAATCATGTTATAACATTTTATTGGAAAGTTCTTGTCTCAGTTATCTATCTAGTTCTTTTTCCTCAACACCTCCACTTTTGCTTTGGAAGAAGATATTCAAACAAATCAAAAAATAAGCAATTTTGAAAATTTTTACATAATTGTTTAGCTACATGAGTTAACTTGTTCCGGCGACATTTAAGAATAGATACTCTTTGTCCTACATGAAAGACAAAGGATGAAACTATAGACCATATGTTTATTCAATGTTCATGGGTCCATGCAATGTGGTTTGCCTCTAAATTTGGCTTTCATGTTGTTTATGATACATCTTTTCTTTCGTGGTTCCAAGATATCTTCTTACTTCTATCCTGAGATAAAAAGAGAGTGGTTTTTGAGTTAGTTTACTATGCTATATCCTCTGGTATGTTTGGAAGGCTCGTAATAAAGTTATTTTTTAGGATATTGTCCCTATTCTAAAAGATGTGTTACATCTTGCTCAGAACGCCCATCGGGAGTTTATTGTTGGCATGGCTGCTTCTCTTGGTGTGTCTAATTTGAATGCACATACTAATATTGCATCATCACAACGTTATAGGCTGGTGCCTTCGACCAAAGGGATCTTTCAAGAAAAATTGCAATGGTACTTTTAACTACCAAATGAATCATGGTGCAATGAGTATTATTGCCCAAAACTGGCAAGGAGAGGTAGTCTATCATCGGTTTATTCTTTTACAAGGAACAAATGCTTTAACTATTGAAGGACAAACGATTTACCATGATTTTCTAATAGCTAGAGGAATGGGATTTGACAACATTATAATTGAAATTGATTGTACTCAACTACATGATTGTATCATTCACTTACTAGGTGAGTTGCACTAGAATATAGAGGCACTGGATTTTGATATCTCTGGTATTAAGAATTGTTTTGCATATTGTTCTTTTAATCTTATCCCTCAAAATCATAATTAGACAACAGTTTTTTTTTGTACAAAAAGTCCTTAGTGAGTCACTTTCTTTAGAATTGGATATTTGTACACAACCTGATTCAGTTAAATTATGTTTGGATGATTTTTTTTAAAAAAAAGAAGTTTTTTTATTCAAATATATATATATATATATATACAGATTTGCTCAGGTAGACTGCATTGTGCATATATGACACACGACAGTAAACTGGCAATTATTTTAAATTTTTTTTATTTGGTTCTTTACATAATTGCTCCACGCGTGTCTTTTCCCCTTCTCAATTGTTATTATTATTTTGGTTGGATTTATCAACATCGTTCAACAAAACTATTCCCCTCTCTACTTTCATTTAAGCACCCACATGCTTTTTATTCTTTCATCTCAGTTTCACGTTTGCTTTTTATGAAGCTAGCAAGCTTTAATTTTTAATTTTTCATTCATTTAACAAAACATGGAGTGTACTTTAAGAAGCTCAAAGGCACATAAGTTTTTGGTTGTTCTGCTTCTGCACCATCAACTTGGAAAGTAACAATAGGTGAGTGGTCGAATTTTTTCTAGCCAGACCATTGCATGACCTGAACCACTTTGAGTTTCCTGCAAAATAGAGAACCAAGGATTATATAAAATATGAACGTTATCTTGTCGAATTAAAAGAGACATGTAAAGATAAAAAACTGGTTGGTTGATTGAACAAAAAAGAGGGGAGGCTTACCAAGCCAATTGCATAGAAGATTATATTCCCCAGCATAAACAAGCACCTTAATTCCATCCTCGAGAAGGGTAGGAATGCCGACTTCAAGATTTCTCATCCAGTCATTCACCATGGCGTCGTATGTTGTAGATTTGCATGAAACAAAGTTTATGTCCCCTACTCCAAGTGCATTCCTGACATATTTTTAGTCCAAGAATATCTCTATGTTTAAGAAGTCATAGCACAAGTCCTCCTCACATTTCTTTTTGATATCATAGTACTGCAGATCATATGGAAAAACTATTATATTCCCAATAAAGCTAAAGTTTCATTTGCATTTCTTCAAGAATTCATTAGTATAAAAATATGAACAAGTTTGTTGTCTGTGTGGTTTCTTACATTTACGTCATTTCCTACAATGTCCATGATCCTGTTTAATATGTTAGTACATAGAGACTAAATTTAGGTAAGCATCTCCACCACTGGTGCTTGTAAAACAAATCAAGATAAATAGTAAATGGCTGGTTCATCGCCAAGTTACTTGCAGGTACTAGTTAGAAATAAACTAATAGGAATTTAAAGGATTACCACAAGTTTTATTTTATTTTTATTTTTTGATGGGGTTAGCTGGTCTATCCAGCTAGACAACAAAACCTGGTCGAACTTAGGTTGGTGGAAGACCCTCAATATTTTACAGCTGGCCCAAGCCAACAGGTCTACCACAAGCTTTAATTGATTGCACAATCTAAAACTAATTTGTTGATATTCTCATAATCACTTTTCTTAATCAACCTCATATTAAGTGCGTAATCAGAGTATACCTCTTATTGGATTTCAGGATTTGTTAGACCATTTATAATGGCAAATCCCTGTTCGACCTCTTAAGTTTATTAATAAATGTGATTTAGGTAATGAAGCAGCCAAATTCAATTTGACTTCAAATCCCTGTTCGACCTCTCAAGTTTATTAATAAATGTGATTTAGAGAATGAAGTAGCCAAATTCAATTAGACTTGGAGAATATTATTGATACCTTGAAGTTTATATGAATCCTTTCCTTTGCTTTGTTTCCTCTGTGAACCCGAGAAGCAATTCCGGCATGTAATTCTCCAGTAATATAAAACTCATTTTCAACATATTGAGGATGCTGAGTGAAAAATGCCTGAAAATTTATTAAAGAAAATAAGTTTCTAAGCTTTTTTTTTTCCTTCTTCTTTTCTGAAGTGTTATTGTTATTTTTTTCATTAAACATTCAAAGTTATACTCAATGTTTTTAGCCTCTATAGAGATTTGCACATGTATACTCTCTGTAGAGATATACTTGAGCAAATTTATACTCAATGTGTCTTTTTGTATTTGATAAGATAAAGTTCATATTTTATACAATCCTTGGTTCTATATTTTATAGGAAACTCAAGGTGGGTTTAGGCCATGCAATGGTCCAGCTAGAAAAAATTCGACCACTCACCTGCTGCTCCTTTCCAAGTTGATGATGCATAAGCAGAACAGCTAAAAACTTATGGGCCTTTGGGCTTCTTAAGGTATACTTCATGTTTTGTTAAATGAATGAAAAATTAAAATTAAAGCTTGTTAGCTTCATAAAAAACAAATGTGAAACTGAGATGAAAGAATAAAAAGCATGTGGATGCTTAAATGAAGGTAGAGGGGCATAGTTTTATTAAATAACGTTGATAAATCCAACAAAAAAAATATTAACAATTAAGAAAGAAAAAAGATGCATGTGGAGTAGTTATGTAAAAAAACCAAACAAAAAAATTTAAAATAATTGTCACATCACTATCGTGTGTCATATATGCACAATGTAGTCTTCGTGGGCAAATCTCTATATATATATAAAACTATTTAGTAAGGAGAATCAGTGTTATAGATGCATATAAATGATAAACAATATTTACTGTGATCAGGGCTGGTCTTGAAATTCAATGTGCCCTATGCAAAATTTAAAAGAGTGCCCCTTTTATTTTGAAATTTTTTTTTATGTTTATTATCTTTAATTTTTTATACCTTTTAATTTAGAAAAAAGATATTTTTTTAGAAATAAAGCTCTTATGATATAAATATATACTTATATATATATATATATAACTAATACATACCCGAGTCTTATATATTTTGGGAGCATGCAGTAAGATTACACATCTCGGCCTACCGACCGTGATAATAATAAAAATATAAAAACTTTTTTTTGGGTAAAATAAAAAAATAAAAATATAAGACCTTAAAAAAAGAAAAAAGAAAAAAAATGGAAACGCAGAGACTAAGATACGTCATCATTTGCATTATAGATTACAAGGTACAAACCTATGATGCTCGAACTCTTTAAAATAGGTGAAGTACCCATGTTGACACGACATGGCAGGGATACGGATGCAAAATACGTCTCCGATCCTTCAGTTTAGAAAAGAATACGGCAAGGCAAAGCAAAAAAGAATTAAAGAGTCCATTTTATTATTGACTCTGAAGAATATAAACGTAAACAAGGAGAAAATTCTATTGGAGAAAAGGAGTTTTGGCGAAGAGTCCTAAATTTAACTTCTCAAAGCAGAGAAGAGTAAAAGTAAGAGAAAATAATGTTATCTATTTTTTAATACTAGATAAAATTAAAAATTAATTTATTATAAATTAAAGTTAATTATATATAAATTTTAAAATTAATAAAATTTACTATATATTAAATTTTATCAATTTTTTTTAAAATGTCTAAGACGCATCCTATATTTCGTGGTTTATTATTTATATTTTGTATTTTATTACATTTTGATTTATTTTAAATTTATTATATATTAAATTTTATTAATAAATTTTAATTTTTTTAGAATATCTCTGTACCCGTATCTAAATTGTAGATTCTTAGGAGCCTTATCCCGTATCCTCAATTTTGAAACTAAATGGATTAGACTCTTTTATAAGTATCCGTATCCGATACCCATACCCGAGTCCGAGCAACTACAAACCATTAAACCAACCAGAACACCAAAACTGCGGAAGAAGTCGGCTGTCGGCCTACGCTTCAACAGAGCAAGCTGGTGAAGGAACAAATGGATCCTCTTCTTTGGCACAAAGTTGCTGCCATATCTGGTATATCTCTCTTCCTTCGCCATACCTGCAACTCTTCAGCACAAAAAGTTAAATTTTTCGTCGAGGAAATTTCTGTATTTGATAACACCCAAAATTTTGTTCTTTCTGTTAAAACACAGGAGTAGCAGCTCTTGGGTTGGGGACCTATGGTTCCCATGTCTTCAAACCCGATAACCCAACATACAAAGAGGTCTGTATCTGTTTCCTTCCCTTTCCCATTTAATTTTATTCCCTATTTCGTTGTTTTGTATCTTCGTTTTCTGTTAATTTGATACATTGTTGCTTGTAAATAATGCCAAGGTTTGGCACACGGCGTCTCTGTACCATTTGGTTCACACAGCAGCTTTGGTTGGTGCCCCTATCACTAAACGCCCCAATGTTGTGAGTTTCCCCTGTATCAATTTAAATTCCTTTTTTTTTTTGGTGGTTTCTTGAATTTGCGCCAATTCAATTCAGGGAGAGCCGGTTTCAGTTGAAATATGATGTAGAGACCGGCGCATATGAGAGAATGTCTTTATTGAATTTTCTTCTACTTTGGGCTTGTGAACTTATTTCATAGGGTCGAAGGACTTGTACCATATTGTGCCTTAGTGATTGTTATTTTGTTCTTGATTCTATCTAATATTGAAGCTTCACTTGAGGTTTCTGACTGAGAATGACATTCTCATTTACATAACTACGAGCAAAAGAACTGAGAAAAACGCAAAAAAGGCCTTTATTTTATATATATATATAAGCTTTTTTATTTAGTAAACCAAACTCTGGTATGCTGAATTACTAATCAATTTTGTATTTTTGGTTGTTGTGTTTATTCAAATTGGTGGTATGTGTATGCGTATGCCTCTCAGTGTTTGCTAATTTCATTGCCATGTTTCCTTTTTCAGTTTGGTGGCCTTTTGACAGCTGGTATTATAGCATTCTCTGGAACGTAAGTGCTACTATTCTGCAAGTTGGTTTTTACTTTGATTTATGGTTTTTTTTAGTAATAGGCTCTTTGAAAAAAATGTTTCTTACGAATTGAAGCTCACTGAATTTGCACTATAAATGTTTGGCTGTGTTGGTTAGTAGTACTCACCTTGTTACTTGCTTAAAAGTTAGAAAACTAAATATAGGATTAAACCCATAGTTACTTTTGGAAGAGTTTAACTAGAATTGTGTTGGTTAGATTTTTACATCTTTCTTCATACACATATTTGTAGATGCTTCATGCAATAGCGTTACATGATGATAAACAAATTTTGTTTTAGGCATGATACTCTACTCTGCCAATTATTGGAAATGACAATATTTATATGCACTCAAGGATCTTATGGATTTGCCTGGTGAGGTTGCCTAGCATTGAATCGATTCAGACGAGCATCATATTAGATGCCACAGTTAACTTATATTGAACCAATACCGAGAACCACAGACAATTATCTGTTTTTTGAACGCTATTTATTTATAGAAGTTATACTTTTGTAATGTTGAGACTTTTGTTCTCCTAGTTTTTAGATGTTGGAGTATTGTTATTTCTCGTATGTTGTTGGTATGGAATATATTTTATTCCGTGTATTGTTCCTGAAAGATTATGTAGAACAAGCTTCACTTTTTAATTTCAATCTTTTCACATCCAATTTGGAATTAGGTAGCTGGATATCTTAGTAACATATCTAATTCCATCTACCTTCCATTCGTTGGATCATAGATTGTTTTGACACAAACTTTGTATTTTGGACTTTATTAAAGTTCTATTCATCAAGGGCACCTCCCCCTAATCCTTGCTTAGGTTGCAAGGGTGGCTTGTTATAAATGTTGGTTATAGGTTCAAATTTTTTTTTGGAACAACGCAGTTAGATTGAGGGTTAATAACCATAGATTATGGTGGAAACAAATGGGGCCAGACAACATGTAATACAATGCCTTCTAAACTGTGTGGTATTGCAACATTTCAATGTAGCTATTTAGTTGTGCTTTAAAGCAACAATCTCTACTGAATTCTTCATACTAAGTTCATATTGTTAGAACTGAATGTTTATTGAAATACTGTGGTTTTTGTAGGTGTTATACTGTGGCATTGCTTGAGGACAGAAAGTATGCAACCTTGGCTCCTTTTGGCGGATTTGCTTTCATTGCTGCTTGGGCTTCCTTGTTTTTCTAAGGATTTGGACTTGATAGGCGGCACAAGTCATGTTGTTGATATCACTGTTTCATGCATCTATGCTTTGACCTTGGAGTCCGGAACTTCCATTCTTTTTTTCTCACAAATGTAAAGATCTATGTTTATTCTGCTATTAGTTGATATATGATGCTTAAAAGAGTATGGATTATTAAATATTTTTATGAGTTCATATACCATAATGATTGAATTGTAGATGCTCATACACATGTCTATACCTCTATGGCTTTATTCGAATGAGATTTTCTATGATACAGATTGGCATACAGGACAAATAGCTCTTAGAATTGGCTTTTGAGCTTCATACATATGTTTAGAGTTGTATATAGTTGGTGGCTGCAGCGCACTGCATATATCTTGTATGCATGAATATGAGAAGCCCATATTCTTTAGAAAGCAAGGAGATTGCGGTCATCACTGTCGTCGGTAAGTTTTTCAGGTTTAGTCAGAAACTTAGAAAGCCACTGGAGTTCACGTGCATGTACCTTTTAGGTGCAGTTTTCCCAATTTGACGAGAAAGAACAGCAAAATACAATAAAAAGAAGCAGAGCACTCTGGAGAAGCCTAAAAAGTGGCAGTGGTTTTAGGGTTAAAGTGCCTTGTTCTCATGGTCCTCTGTCCACTCAAAATACGATAACTTCAATGTTTATGTTCCCTCTTAAGCTGCTAATATCCAAGTGACAAAATCCTTCTCTTTATTATCATTGTTTTGGTTTCTAATTTCCAGGGAAAACCCATTTGGGTTTTCTTTGAGATGGTATAATATATACTATTTTATCTAATGTATAATAAAATAGCTTCAAAAGGATCTACAAAAGAGAAAAGCTGGGAACCATTTCTTTGGTCTTGGTTAGAGGGTGTGCATTTGGCTAGAATTTAGTCCATTTTATCTATTTTTGGTGCTCTAAAGCTGTTTTGAGTTTTGTTTCAAGGACAGGGAGTGTGACGTTACAATTTTCAGGACAACACAACCTATGATTTTAACAAGCATAGCTGTGTAATATATAAATCATGAACATGTCAAGCCCTCTGTGTTCAATATGTATTGGTGCTCAATTCCGCCAATATTTAACATCAAGGTCAATTCTGGGTCCCCTAAATCTTGAACAAAATCTCTGCAAGGTCCACAAGTTATCACATTCATCAAATGCCAACATCAAAGAGAAAACCTTTTGGAACATGCAGCTTTTGGCAGCAAAAGAAGAGTTAAATAGACTTATCAGCTTTCAGTGGAGTTGATTATTTTAAATAGCAACCACATTAAGATGAAGAGGTTTCTTTTACTTATTAAAAATAATAATAATAATAATAATAATAATAACAGGAGGCCATACAAGTAAAATATAAAGAAACACAATGATGCAAAAACCACTCAACAAATATATTCCAATAATTATTAAAGTAATATATCAAATTGTTTCCTTTTTTTTCCCTCCTTAAAAAAAATGCCATAAAAGTAACTCCATCAACGATGATAATGACGATGACAGAACATCAAACTAAAATATAATAATCCAGATTCCCCATCTCTTTCTTTATATATTCCTCCCAAACGTAGATCAACAACTTCCAAAGCATTAAAAAAAAAACCAAAACAAAACAAAAAACAAATCAAAGCAAAGATTAGAAACAACAAAAGAATGCATCCAAAATATGTAACATAGGTATGCAGAAACTCTGTGTAAATAATATTTATTATTAGCATTTGTTTATCAGTGTAAGCAGAGAACTCTGAAACATTTTTTACTTCTTTTCCTCTGCACCCTGATTTCTTTCACTACGTTTCTTTAACTAAAAGCATACTATAATAATTACATTCTTCTATTAATAAGCTCTCTCTCTTGCTTGCATTCTGTGATTACATTTAAGAAAAAAGGAAAATAAAAAGCCTTAATAATAAACCTGTTACATATTAGTTTTCTGTGTTGATTACTTTGCAATCTTCCTCCTAGTCTTTCTCTTTCAGTTCGTATGACCTCTTACGCGGCTGACCTGCCCGTCAACTTTGATGTAAAATATTAATAAATAAATAAAAAAAAGGGAAGGAAAAGAAAGTCCTCCTGCTGTATTCAAACCCCTGAATTAGTCTCAGAATCCAATTCTACTTCTGTACTTTCTGTTCTGTCCAAATATCTATATTGCTGTTGATATGCCACTCGCAATCGGAGACGCAAATGGGCTCTCTGGAAGGTCAAGTCCTTGGCTACTGCAAGAAAAAAAACAAAGGAAAACACAAAAATAGAGAATAAGAAAGCACCCAGGAAAAGGCGAAAAAGGAAAATTCTGCATCAATCTGAACAATGATTTTAGGTGTCTTAAAAAGCATCTCTACTTTACCTATCTTGGTCTTTGTAATGAGTGTTAATACGCCTCAGTTTGTTCTCACTGGTTGAACCATTGTTAAAAACATCCATCAAGTAGCTAAATCGCTCCGCAGATGGAAAATCTGTCTGTTCCGCTGGTGCTGCAGTATATGAAACAAATTAGTAGAACAGTTTGAAAAGTTTAGCGAAGTATGAAACGGAATCAAAAGCGTAATGAACCTTCAGAAAGTTTCAACTCATCCATTGCATAGCCATAATAGGGGCGATGAGACAAAGGTTTAGCTGCTAATTGCAACTCTGAGAGACACCTTCTCTCAAGCTCAAAAGCTTGCTCATTTTCCTCTATTAGTTGCTTCCTTAGCAATCTTGAATTATCACATACTCTTGGCACTGTACAAATTGGATAAGTAAGTTCTAACCTTTTAAACAAAGCCCCAGAAGGGAACATAATATATTGGTTTTAACTCACTTGAGTGGAACTCCGAATCTCCATCTATAAGGTGTGGATTACAGCACATAGAGTGTGGTATTTTCTCCAAAAACTTCCTGAATTGAAGCCAATAACCATAGTACTGTCATAATATGTGATAATTTTTTCAAGATAGTTAAATGTGGGAAAACAAAATAATCTATTTACATGTTTGCCACTTGGATTCGCATAAAGGAAATGAAAAAACAAAATTTTACTCACTTTCATATTTTATGTCCATTTTCTTGATAATTTTCCTTTACGTGAACGATGAAAACTATAATCCTCCCTTTTTGCTCATGGATTCCTAACTCTAAAAATAGTCTACATATGCATCATTTGAGGTGTTTTTTTGGAGGGAAAAAAAAAAGAAAAAAGATGCAGATTAATAAGGGAAGGAAGCGCTTTGTTTTTGTCCTTTATGGAACAAAAGCCAGCTGGTCTAATCAGAGGTTGTGAACTATTCAAAAGGTGAAAGCCATGTAATAAAGTTGATAGATTAAAGCTTATCAGCATCACACAGCTTAATTCAAGGATCTTTACATAATATTACTCTTATTGTCTGCTTTGATTCAATATTCTAAAAACTAAGGTACTTTCTTCTTATACAAGTCACCATCGTTAGGGAAGAATTTTCTAAGTTATGGCCCACATACATTCACATTGTCTCCAAAGATGCTATCAGAGAAAATACTAATTACGCTCAGTGATGCTGATAAGTAGCCAAGAGTTCTAGAACAAAACTCGTCTTTAACATTCTGACATATAAGAGAAAAATGGAAAAAGAAGTCACAAATCGCACCGGTTGTGACACCATTCAAAATATGTTTTAGCTTCCTTAAAGACAGGAAAAAACCAAAAGGGACAACACTGCTTTATGAGCAGACATAAGGATTTTCTTATCATAATGTACATCGCAAACTGCTTGAAATCTTCTAGGATAAACTATTTGTACTGAACTTATGGACCACAAGATTTTAGAAAAGATTCTATAAAAAAAAGTAAAGAAAGACAATAGTACCAAATTCAAAAACAAAATTATATATAAAAGAAAATGTAACTTCATCTTTAATTACTTCAAATGAAAATTCTTACCTCTCAGCAAGCCTTGACTTTTCCCTATAAGGTTTCACCAGGACACGAGCCCCACATACGAAATGGGGATTTCCCTTTGATAAAATCTGCCTTACTGTCTCCGGGTAAACAAAGGTAACAAACCCAAACATCCTCTTCTGTTGGCATGGAATCCTTACATCTTGAACAGGCCCAAATTTGCTACAGAATAAAGATCGAACCAAAAAAATTGGTAAACAGGTGAAATTTTAAAAGTAATAAATAGATGTTGTTTTAAGCAAAAACAATGGACAGCCCTAATAGAAGTGGACAGATATCCTTACTTGAAGTAGTTGGAAACATCCTGCTCCGTGAATGAACTCTCAGCGGGGAAGGTAAGATAAATCTGTCGAGAACCGGCAACAATGCCACCAGGATCATTCTTCTCGCCAACATACTCTAGATACCTTGGAATATCTTCTGCCAAGATGACTGAGTGCTGCCCATGAGGCCTGTAAACATTAAGCTAAGAAATTGAACAGACGGTTTATATGCAAAAAGCACAAAAGTTTCGAAAAGAAAAACACCTGTCAATGACTCGAATTCTGTTCTTCAATCGAGCAAGAAGCTTTGTCAGACTGTACCCAGCCTTACCATGTCTCTGGCTCTCCGTAAGGTAACCTTCAGCCTGAAGTGTCCTCCCAAATTTCTCATAGTACATCATAGGCAATGAGGCAATTGATACCGGAAACCCTCTTCTTGATTTCAAAAGCTCAGTTAGCTCCACTTCCAGCTTTTCAAGAGACCCAGGAGAGAAGGCATGATCATCATTAGGAAGGTCATTTGAATTCACAGAGAAAAGTTGCGAAAAGCTTTCAGCCATAGGTAGGCCATGGAAGTACCTACAGTTGCTTCCATGCTTGCAGAACCCCTTGTTGAAGTAATGGCAAACCTTTACAGGAAACTCTGGTAAGCTCGGAGACCTCCTACTGGTTCTCACTCCCAATGCAGGTTCATGATAATAGTAATTACTAGTGAAGTCCGAGCTAACTGAATTCACAGACTCTAAATGATCTTCCAAACTCAAGAACTGCAATTGATCTTGGAGATGGTAATCTTCGCTAACTGAATCCGGATACCCTTGCAGGACAAGGTCTGCATTGTGTACTGGTTGCTGATCAGTAGCCACATGGGAATCCCAATATGAATTTGCTGCTAAAATAGTTGCAGGAGATGATATTGAACGTGCCGATGAAGCTGACGGGTAGGAAGTGAACTGAGGAGGTGAAATTGGAGAAGAAGCTGCAGGTTTTGCTAACCCAAGCTCAGTTTTAGCTTTGTTGATCAATGAATGAATCAGATTATCCGGGCTAAAAGCCAGTCTGATCATCTCACGCTCTCCGTGATCTTGCAAGAGAAGATAGCCAATAATCTTAGAAACATTGTCAGGCTCTAGTACCTGGATTCTATTGTACACCACTCTTGTAGACTCTGTGAAATCCATCTTAGATCTCAAACCTGCACATGAAAATTAAATTGAACATACATGTTACTAATAAGACAGCCACATCAAATTTAATAAATATTACACTTTTTTTTTTTTAACAATTCAAAATATGGATTAAAATGAAGATCAATAGCTAAAGGAAATATCTATCTTTATTTTTGTCTTTTATTCAAACTAGATACACCAAACACACATTGGATACGTCTGCATCTGATAGTACCAGTTGATATTGCCATTTATGGCTAAGAGTCCTCTTAAAAGAGCATCAAAGCCATGAATATCAAATAGGGAAACAAAAACCAATAAAAAGGCAAAAACTTGTTGGTTCTAACATAATTATCATCAACATCTGTCACCATATTATCTTCAACATATATTGCTTGGTATTTTCTAACGAATTAAAGACCATAATACTTTCCAACTTCGTGGCCTAAAAAGAAAAAGATAAATCAGGGGAACATTTTTACCCAAAGCTAAATATAACAAAAAAAAAAAAAAGTGTCGCAAAATATACTGTTCCATAAGACCAGCACCGGCAGTAAAAACAAGCATTTCTTTTCCAATTAGAAAATATATTAACTGCCAAAGAAAATTAAAAAAAATAAATAAAAGTAAACCTGGAATACATATATTTCCATGGAAAGCAGTAGAGAGGAAAAAAAAAATTATTGCAATTCAACCACTTCAACAAAATAGAACAAATGTTCATGCTCTTTACAGAGGAAAGCCTTGGTTTTAACAATTATCAAAAAATCCAAAAAAAAAATTTAAAAATTACTAAATGTGTACAATAAGAAAAGTCAAAATATCAAAATTTTACTGAGAAAAACATTCTGAACACAAATATAACTCCGTTGGAAGTTTTTTTTTTTTTTCCAGGAAAATAAAAAAATTTTGAGAGAAATTTAGTGGGAAAAACGAAGCAAACAAAGAAAACGAGGTTTCTTATTCTGATTCTTAACTAAAATCTGGAAAACACATCTTCAGCACTCAAAGCATAATTTTAAAACCATCTGAGAATTTTCAGAAAAATTAGACCATTCACAGTGAGAAAACAACACAAAACCAAACTCACACATGCAAAGGAAACAAAAAACAATTTTAAAATCCAAGTCAAGTAAAACTCTAAAAAACACAGTTTCTAAGCAAACTTTAGGAGACAACCCATATCAAAAAATTGAATAATACCAGCATAATTAAGAGCAATATAACATAAAAATGGTAGCTTACAGTCATTTTCTGAACAAAGAGATCTCACATACCCACCAAAATCTTTTAATAGGTGTTGAAGACGAAACAATTAAACCAAGCAAACAATTCCAAAGCCCTCAAACTCCTCCATAGCCATATGAGTAACTGATTGACCACTCTGTTCCATCCCTCCCCAGCCCTCTCTCTTCTTCCTCTCTCTATCTCTTGTGAGTTGCTTTGCTATTTTTATCTTCTGCTTTCTCTCTAATTCCAATTCTCTCACTAAAAACGACACCAAATTCTTAAAAAAAGCAAAATGACAGAAAGGATAGCTTTAAAGGGCGCCTTGTCTTTAGTTCAAATCAAACTCATTTAAATAATACTCAAAATTTCTCTCTCTCTCTCTCTCTCTCTTGTAAATCACATGAATAAATTAAATGATTTATATATATATATATACTCCTACATATTTAATTCTAATTAATTTTTTACTTCTTTTTTTTTTCCCTCTCTGACCTTTATTGTTGCTCTTATCTTGCAAATTCTTGCTATAAAAAAATATATATATTTTAGATTTTGTTGGTCAATTATTATTAAAATCTTTTAAAGATTTACAGCTTTTACTTGTTACAGAAAATTGCGGGAATTTATTGGAAACGCGCCTGGATTTCCGAAACAGCTAATACTGCAAATTACAAACTGTACAGCATCAATTTTGAAAAGGTCCAAACAACCTTTTTTCTTTTTTAATCTTTTTCTGTTATTCATTTAAAAAATAAAAAATATACAAAAATGTCTTCGGAAATATCTATGTGGCTGTAGCTTTTCAAGCTGGATATGTTCCAGGATGGAGATTATATGGTGTGCGTCATGTTACAGTGTGAAATCTGTTCTCCGCCGTCAGATTACTACAATTGGGACCCATCTGCCACCCTTTCGATTGTGGCACGAGGTGGATGATAGGTGGCTGACATTCTGCTAAAATTGGGACCCACAAGGATTTAGGAGAGGTCCTGCTGATTGTGGATAGACAGGAAATCATAACCGCAAGATGTACTTTTCTCATACCAGTTTACTGCTGGGACTCACATCCGTACCCAGTCAGTCCTATCTGGCAAACATTTGGGTCCCACCCATAAAGGACTCAATCAGTTTCCTTCTCCGTGATTTTTTTTTGAACGAAGTTTCCTTCTCCGTGATTGGTGGTTAAATAATTGCTCATTTTTCTTCAACCACCCTTTTTTTTTTTCTTTTTTTTTTCTAATTTATTTTTTTTAATAATTAAGGATCAATGATTGCTTAAACACTGGTAATTGATTTTAAAAAAATTTGAGAGTACGACACCTATATTTCTCTTTTATACTTTATTTGGGTTTTAATAATTAGTTATATTACTACTAGCGAAAAAAATACCTATTCCAAATGCGATAAGAGAGGATTATTAGTTATACAATCAAAATAGGATTATGAATCTAATTTAGGTTTATTTTAGTGGAGAAAATCTTGGGAAGTTAATTGCTTTTGTCCATTAGAACAGGACTCTTCTAGTTTAGTTTAATTTTGCTGAGTCTATTTCAAATGTCTTCGGTAAATACCTCATGCAAATTTTTTAATTTTTCAAAGCAATTTGAAATTTAAAATGCTTTATAAATATATTTATATATATACACTTTTTGTGTTTTTTTTTTAAATATTGATATTACAAACCTACACGACTACATGAACAAAATGGGTTTTTATAATTTGTCCAAATGTAATAAAATGATTTATACAAATGAAATTAATATATGTCAAATGTCATGTCATTGTTAAAAAAAATTCTTGTATGCATAATTAAAAAAATATATATATATATATATATATATATCACCGTTTATAACACCCTTGTAGTTTTTTCTTTCATGCAATTTTTTTTTCATAGTGATCTACCAAATTAATCCATACACCCTTTTTATTAAATTTGTTTAATATAAAACAAATTTCAAAACCTTAGAAAATTAATTAACATATACAGAATACTTTAGAAGCCACAAAATATTAACTCCTGTCTCTTCCAAAAATCCATGTGAATTGTAGAGAAAAAATATTAAATGGTGAAAAGTTTTGTTTTTATTTTTTTTAGGAGGAAGAATATTTATTAGTGACTAGACGTTGCATAAAAGAAAAAAAAAAAACCAATATTTATTGGTCACAAGAAGTTGTATAAAAGGGGGGAAAAATACAGAGTAGTATAAACATAAAATTGAAAAAAAAATACAGAGTAGTGTTTTATAAATGGTGATAAACATACATTTTTTATTTATTTATTTTTATTATGTGTTTTAATGGAGCTAAGTTGAAAAAAAAAATTTATTTTACAATGATATGATACTTGTCATGTCATTTGGTATCTCAAAATTTGAGATCT
This sequence comes from Rhamnella rubrinervis, assembly GCA_007844105.2. Lineage (NCBI taxonomy): Eukaryota > Viridiplantae > Streptophyta > Magnoliopsida > Rosales > Rhamnaceae > Rhamnella > Rhamnella rubrinervis. The sequence goes on from CM017582.2 coordinate 1,912,927, forward strand.
ATAATGCTTGTATTCAAATTTTGAGATTCCAAATGCAAATGACAAATATTATTTTTTTAATATTTTTTAACTCAATTAATTAAAAAAATAAATAATAATATTTATTATATTGTTAATGGGTACAAAACTTATATGGGATAATTTTGTTGACATTACTTTTATAGAGTTTAATTTTAGAGTTTTAGTATAAAAATCTGAATACTTCTAATCAGTTACATAAATTTTTTATATTTTAGCAAATGTTACATCTAAGATGTAAATTTAAAATCTCTAACATCTTTTAAAAATTTATTTACAATAAAGATTCTTATATGATCATAGTCATATTATTTTCACAAACGAAATGAAAATTTATGTAAACCAAAATAATGTTTTAAATATCTTTGTTTTTTAAGATACTATTATAATATCAACTCATTAAATAATGGATTAAATATAAATAGTTTAAAATAAAATACCAAAAAAAAAAATCTATATAATTTAAATGAATGTGAAAAATATTATATTAAACCCAAAATAATTTTGTAGGGCCTAGCTTTCGCGGGAGCATTGCCTTGCCGTGTATATAATAAGCTAGAACCGTTTATCAAATAATGAGGGACACTTGGCATTAACAGATCAGTGTTAATCATACACTAATATTGTTGGGTTAGCAAGTTTATTATAAGTTGGTCAAAGAATGTATCTTGAGCGTCTAATTCTCCCACAGTGAAATCTTAATTAAAAGTACCACCTAATTTAGTTTCCCTTTTGTTTTAATTTTCTTTTATAGAGAAATTCAATAGATGTGCTTTTATTTTAATTTCTTTTTATAGGGGAATTCAATAAATGTACAATGCATTTTTGCATTTTTCTTCCATACAAGAGCATTTCTAATGGTTACGTTCATTGGAGTATTTGTGGAATAAAATATAAAATGATCTAACTATTTAAGTGGCAAATGTCTATTTAATAGACAATACATTTAAATATTAACTCTTCAATGAATTCTATAGTACTATAATTGATAATGTGTAATTTAATTTTTAAAATTATATCTAATATGAGTTTTTTTAAATTATTAATTTTAACAAAAATGGATAAAAATAATCAAATACTGAGTTAAACGGTCTAACAGTCCAGAGGTAGACAGTCTCTTTCACATCCTTTATTATTTTTATTTTTGTTGCCTTAATAAACCCCTTATACAGAACCATTCGAGAGATTTTTTTAAAAAAGTTCTGTGACATAATTTTTTTAGCAATAAACAATTTCTGGAGATGCTCTAAGAGTGAAGACAGGCTATGTACAATGTATAGAACTCATATTTAATTGTACTCACGTGCATTTTAAAAAAAAAAAAAATACCAAATCCTATGGTTAAATTAATTAAGTGTTTTATTACAGTAATATATCTGCTTCTTCTATTTTTCTTTTTTTTTTCATTTATGTTACATCAACAGCAAGTCAAATTATAACAAAAACTCTATTAACAAGTTTTCTTCTACATGAAATTAAAAAAAAAAAAACTTTATCAAATGATAATTTAAATATATATACATACAAACCAATTCTTTTTTGCTAAACATTATTGCCTTTCCAATAAAATATAATACCTTAATAATATATTTGGTATATAAATCTGATATCATCATATAGTAAGTAGAAAATAAGATTTCATTCGATTATTAAAATATTAAAATAATTTATCTTCTACAAATTTTATTTTAATGAAAATGTTCAACAATTAAATCTTAAAAAATTTCTATATATATATAAAAAAAAATAAATTAAATTAGTCTTAAACTATGATACATTAATAAATTTTTTAGTAAGAAATTAAGATAAATAATAAAATAATATTGAAAAAATATTAAATTTGGTATTGTTATATTTTTTGCATATTCTATGCTATAATTTTCCATTAACATTTTAATTTAATGCTGGAGATAATATAACAGTGCAAAATTTTAATAATATCAATACTATTATAGTATTTTCTAGCGAAGATGCTCTAAAATGCAAAAAATATGTACAAATTTCTCTTCCATTAAAATAATATTACATCAGCAATAAAAAAAGTCTGACATCATCTTAGTAGGAGGAGTATACGTATTTTAGGAGTAATTGAGTTATTTATTTATTTATTTTTCTCGGAGATGCTTATAATTGTAGACCATTGGCTATGGCTACGTAGCCCTACTTCATGTAATAAATATTCTACCATTTTAATATTTTCTCATTAATTTCATTTTCTTCTATAAAGAAAATTTCCTTGTTTATATATTTTAGGAAAACTAAGCACCAGTTTGGTGACATTTTGCAAAATTATTTTCACAAAACTATTTTTTAAAATGAAAATAAGAAATTATATTTTATATTTTTCAAATTTAAATTGTATTCGGTAGTATTTTTCAAAAACTGTTTTTCCAAGATAAAAATAGTGAAACCATTTTGGTAAGAAAATTGAAATGGATAAAAATACAAATTTATATCTATAAAACTATATTATCATAATCAAATTTCAATTAATTTATAAAATATTCACTAGAAAAATTCATCTATATCAAACAAATTATTTTTAGTAGTTTATCAAAGTTCATATTATGTGTATAATCACCATAAAATAGTAAACATCAAAATTAAAATTTAAGACTGAGCATCTAATTATAGTTCAACTCTTATGTATGTAAAACACCAACGTCAATGTTTCACTATCCCAAACTTACAAAAAACAAATAAAATCAAATTATACTTAGTTAGAAATTGCTGGATCGTAATTAAATAGTCTAAAGAGATAGAGTTTAACATAAACATAAACTGTTTTGCAATTGATATTATTATTTTACTTACGTCAAATCATAACAAATAAATTAAACTTTGTTGGAAAAAAATAGAAGACGGTATATGTTTGGTTTTCAAGAGCAAAAATTAGATAATTGGAAAATATAGATTGGAGAAGAAAACCAAAGTGCAGAAAAAAAAAATAGTGTTTGTGCTTTGTATGAGAAAAGATTGAAAGCCATTTAATATGAAGTACCTTTTAAAAAAAATCAGCGGGGACTTAAAATTTTTTTTGGAATACCTGTATCTCACGTAATATTTGTATTTCATATTTCTCAAATACATTGAAAATGTCATTCAAGTGTTTCTTAAATTTAAGAGAAATATTAAAATTAAATTTGCTTTTTTCTAAATATATTTTTCAAAAATACTAAGTGAACGTTGTATTATGTGTGTTTTCAATTTGGCAAAACGAAAAATCATTTTGTAAAATGTGGTCGGACAGGCTTTAAAGTTTTCTATAGTCAAATATTAATGTGCTTCTTCAAAGAACGAAAGCATAGCTTTCAAATATTAATACCTTTTTTTTTTTTTTTGTGAATTTTCAAATATCGATACCTGGATCACATGCAAACTGCAACCAAAACAAACGAAGACAAAAAAAAGATGATATATATTAGAAACTACCTGGAAGGTAAAAACTTTTGGATATACATATATATATAATATAATAACTTAAAAGGCTATATAGGTCGAACCGGTTTAATCTTATTTTAGATTGTTTATACTGATTTGAAAAATATCATATTATCTCTTAATTTTAACAAATTTCATATTATCCCTTAATTTTAACACATGTAAGTTAAAAATTTTTCTCCCTTATATATAACATGTAAAATAAACTTTTTACCTTTAAATTTTATTAAATATTTATATAAAAATGAAAGTCATAAATTTCAAAAATACTAATTTAAAAATACAGAATTTAGTAAAAATAAAATAATTTTATTAATTTTTATTTCTCTGTCCCTTTCTCTTTGATCTCTTTCATTCTCAACCTTCATTTCCTCACTGTTCCTCTCTCCTCTCCAACTGGCTGTTTCTCTCCTTGCATAAATAATCTAAATTGTCAATAATACAAAAAAGAAAGATCTAGCATCCAACCACTAAGTTATGACAAAAAAAAAAAAAATTTGCAAATAAAAAATCACACAACAGAACACAGATCACATCATATAATATTATAATCGCAAAATTTTCCCTAGAAAATCACACATTTCAATCCAATTGCACTATTCTACTAACTGATGAAACTCTAAAATAAATAAACACAAAACACATGAATTTCGACGGGCCATTCCCAATAAGGCTATGGAGAAGGGGTCATTGGTGTTGCTTGACAAATAAAAATGTAAACATTACAAATAATTTGGCGCCGTCATGAATTTCTCCTTTAACTCCTTTATTCAACCACCGCTCCTCTTTTCCTCTTTCACAACCTCTGCTAGTTTGTTTGAATGCTCCGTGTACTTCAACCAACGTATACAAGATCTATTTCAATTAAAAAAAAGACTGAAAATGGAATAAAAATTGCCAAAACCCCATGCTAAGCCAACATTTCGGTTAATTTTTTGCGTTTAGCGAACTACTTGTTCTATTATCATACATAATAGGAAGCCCCTCTCTAATAGAGTCGATTCATCAGAGAGAAGACAACGAACTGGATGGAAAAAGAAAAATAGAAAAAAAGGATGAAATCACAATACAGTTTCTCTCAATATATCAAACCAAACCCTAACTCTAATTCCACCATATCACCGCCAAAATCTACATCCAAGCATCATCACCGTCAATGAAACCCAAAGCCGACGACCAACTCGCGAATCCTAAACAAGAGAGAAAGAGAGATCATATTCAAGAGAGGGGCATTGCTGGATAATTGTAAGGAAATGGCAGCTACATATTTACTTGTGGTGGCTGCAGTTTACTGTCATTACAATTAATAACATCAAATCACTTAGATAAAATGAAGTAGACCTATAAGCACATAGAATATAATTATATGTAGACATTGATTTTTGTAACTTATTTGTATCGAGTATACGCTTCAATTCTATTACTTATTTGCATTTAATAATAATACATAGACAAATTGTTTCCTTAACTAGTTTTCTGTAACATGTACTATTTATGACAGAATTTGCTCTGCTACAAACCATCATACACTCCGCTGCTGATCTTCAAAACAAAGGAAGTGTGAAGCTTTTGGGGGCACTGGTGCAGTACCGGCTAAAGACACTTTGATGCTTAAGTCAGTATGAGTATGAATGTGAGAATCAGCTTTGGGCTTTTAAATGCTAGAACAGCGTTAGAGTGCGTGTCTTTGCTATGGTATGATGGTGGGATATTTATAACCTAAATTTGCCTTCCTCACCAAGATAGGAGTAGAAAACCCTAATCGCCTTGGTTTAGGGCAAGTTCCTAAGTTGGCTTATCCCAAATTTGGAAAGTAGAATATAGGAAAGGATCTAGCATTGATTGCTAAATAAAATTTTATATTTGAACTTTCCTTAACTCTTACCACATTCAAGCCAAGGAAGACCGTTCCAAGCTAGGTCATTGCTCGATTCTCTCAATATCCGAGGCAAGCACTAAGTTGTATATTGAAGCCCCTTTTAGAGGACTTCCTGTTCGTCCGAGCTGAGCCACCATTTGAACCTTCATTCTAGTTGGTTTGGCTTTGACAAGTCAATCAAATGAGTTTGATCGTTCTTCTACCTTGGACCTCGATGGCCCAGCCTGGTCTTCCACCTTGGGTCTGTTCGGCCCAGTTCGATGGGAATTTTATCCATACATGTATGTCTAGTATATCGACCAACCATCATACTGTTAGAGTGTGATAATTTTCAGATTAAAAACCATCATCAAAATCTAAAAGGAATAGTACTTTTTCACTTTTATTGTGTGGTCTATTAAGTTAGAAACACTTTATAAGTCATTAACTACCTTTTATAGGGAAAATTATAGTAATACCCTTTCATTTTAATACTTTTTCATAAAAATCTTTTTATTTTGAAAAATTATACTAATATTCTTATATTTTCAATTGTATTGTACTGGTATCTCTGATGTCTAAGGTTTTGAAAAAAAATTAATTTTTATGTGTTTGAAAACCAATATGCTCTTAATAATTAAAATTTTTAAAAGTTTATAATTATTGTATTAAATAAAATTGGTTAAAAAAATATAAAATAGATTGTCAATTGTCACAAGTGTTGAATATGTGAAAAAATTTATTTAAAAAATAAAATATGTTGTAAAATTAATAATAAGCAGTAAGGAAAAAAAGAACACAGAGAGATAGAGAGAAAAATTGAGATCGTTTTGTTATTATTCAATTGTATCATAATCTCTCTTTACTGGCATAATAAATTTTGGTAATGTCTACATATTAAATCTAATATTTTATAACTCTCTCTTGGACATTATTATGCCATATTCATATTTCATAAAAATATAGGTAAAAAGCTCAGTGGGAAAAAATCATGCTATAGGAAAAAGAGTACTCATCCATATGCTATTTTACAGTGCATAGGTTGGTTCATTAAAACCATTGATCAATAACATCTTGTGGAACAAAAACTTGATTAATGAAAAAGAAAACAACCATAAACTTTTTGGGCTCAAACTACTGGGTTGATGAATTGTTTGCTCTTCATGAGGAAAATAATTTTCTAAGTCTACACATACCTATCTTATATATAAGTTTCTCAAATTAAAAATAGGCAAGATTTAATAAATAATCTGTAAGATTATTACTTGAGTGAACTTGGTGAATATCAATTTCACCACTCTTTAAGAGTTTGTGAAATTTTATTATTCTATAAGAGTTTGTGGAATTTTATAATATCATAAAAATAATGAAGAGCACGCTTAATGTCAAGTCCAATGTCTTCTGATGGTGTAGTACTATGCCTAACTAGTTAATTCATTGCAGATGCATATTAGATTTGATGCAATTTATAAAAAAATATAAGTGCTCAAATGATAATAATAAAAGGAACTTATAGCCTTATCACCATTCATCAACCTTCTTAAGATTTAAATGTCTCAACTCACTTATGGTGATAAAGTCACCATTGGTGATATGTGAAAAATTTATCCAATATATTTTAATATAATTGGACTAGCATAATAAGACTTTATTAGGCAAATGCTAGATCTATAAGTTGAGATAATACTCAATTTACTATGAATCTTTAACATCAAATTCCTTCTTAGGAAGAAACGAGCTTCCTTAAGTTCTTTTAGAGTCTCAATAATATTCATATCATTTATAAACTACAACAAATAACAAAGTCATTTTGTGACTTCTTAATGAAAATATAATAACTCGTTATTCAAAATGAACATATAATAACTTATTATTCAAATAAGCTTACTTTTGAAGGTATTCTCTTAGACAATTGTACCATATATGCCTAATTTACTTTAGATCATATAATGATCTTTGAAATTTGATACTATACAAATTAAAATATCATTTACACTCATATTGATAATTTTGAGTCCATCTAGGACTTATGTATATATTTGCGTCTATTGACTCATATAAATATGTAATTACTGTAACACCCCATAATTGAATCTCACGGACCCAATCTAGGAGATGCTACTATCATTGCAAATGTCATAAAAATAAGACCAATTTTTTTCTTTATTTTAGATACACATACTATTTATAATTAATAAAAAATTCATATAAATAATAGTACAAACTTTATAATTAACATAATAATAATATTTCAAAATCATAAACCTACATATAAAGTGAGCTTAATATAATATCTTGGTCTTATAAACTTATGAAACAGAGTAAATAAATTTATAACATAGCATAAAGAAGCAAAACATCTTATTAACTTGGATCATGCAAATCATCATAGTTGAACACCACTTCATAGATTCTTCAAGTCCACGTTCCACTTAATCAATTTCAGAGTCATTATACACAACATAGGTAAATAAGAGTGAGTGACAAAATTACTCAGTAAGTTCCACAATGTACAAACACAATATTGAATGCATATGCTCATGCATCGATCAATTCTTACTTGCTTACTTTCAAATAAATCTTGTATAGTTCAAACCAAATTTTTTTTTATTTAGTTTGAAAATTACAACTTTTGTAGGAGTTCCATACACATATATTTGAGAGCTATTATCCATCGGTAATCCATACAAAAATCTCTTGAATAGTTGAGTAGTATATTCCAAGAGATTTCAAACCACAAATAGGCATATATGCATAAGTGGGGGTAAAAGGACAACTTGCATCCTAGCCATGCAAGTACAAACCAATACCAATAACTCTAGCCAAAGAGCATTAGCAAAACCCTCATTGTGATCCTCAATGAGTTCTCCCATATACAAAAATCTGTCTATATGTGCTCATGTAAACTCTACAAACTTGGTTAGATGCATAAAACCAAGCATTCTCTTATTCAGTTCCATACATACAAAACTTCATATCAAACTTGTCAAACATTTGCCTCCAAAGTGTTTCTCTTGAAAACATACTTTCTTTTCAAAAAATCTTGAAAGATATGCATTGCATATAAAATTATAATTTATATCCATATTTGAATGCACATGCTTATACTTACATACTTATGAACATGCAAACTTTGTCTCATAAACTAAGAAACTAAAGTGCACGTATTTACATTAATCTTTCATAACCAAAACACTTAATTCATGGAAAATCATCACAATAACTGCCTATATAGGTTTCAGCTATCTTCAATCATAAGTAGTACACTCTATAACATGCATACCTTACAAATTTCATATATTTTTATAAATTTCAGCAACTTAATTCACATGAATAATCACATGTAACATGCATATAAAATTCTAGCAACCATAAACATCATAATTTGGTACCTTATCAAACAAATAACATGGACAATATTCATAACAACATTCGGCATTCATACTCTTTGTATTCGGCAACTTATCTCCTTAAAAATCAATTATCAAGTCATGCCAAACTAAAATACAAGTATTTTCCAACAAATATTTTCCAGTAATTTAATACTAATAGAAATTACTTTATACCATATGAAATAATAAATAAATGTGCATAATTTATTCTAATATTATTTCCAGCATAAAATATAAACATAATCGCTATCTTAAATCACATGTAAAATAGTACCAAAATTTCTAGCAAGTAATACATATTTTAGAATATAGTTATAACATGATTTTAAAGTAATAATATATATAATTACACAGAAAATTCCGACAACATATTATAAATTCAAATCTAATTAAAATATAAATATCTGATGAATTACCAAAGTCAATATGCCCAAAATTTTTGCAAACAAAATCTCTTTATAAATTGAATTTAAACAATCTTAAATTTAAGAAGTTGTTGTTCAATGTTAACCTACTTGAGACTGATTCAAATAAGTTCAATAACTAACATAATCAACCATCATTTAATGATCAAACTTGAATAAAAATTCAATCTTATCACATACATAAGGATTGACCATTGTTCAATGTATAGTTTTGTAAAAATAAAAAATTTCCTTGTAAATACATGTGATTTTTGGCGGAACCATAAAAACCCTTACATAAATCAAAATTTCCAACACACTCAATCCATGTTATCATGCATAAAAATCACTAATTCAATTCATAGAAATTGTTAGAGAAGAAGAGAAAATCAAAACAAATAGAGCAAAGAACAAATAATTGTGAAACTTTTCTTGAATCTTCAAAACCCTACTTGAATTTATAGAATTTTATCTCTATTTTTTGTCTATGATTTTCGGAACCAAGAGGGGAAAGAATGTAGAAAATTTTCCTTCTTTGTTGCCTCTTAATTTATAGACAAAAATTCTAATCAAAACTAGTCTCTTAGTCAAATTAGGATTCCTAATTTTTAGTTCTTACTTTCCTTTCAAATAAGGAAAATATCAAAACACATAATTATCAAATAATATCAAATAAAAATCAGAATTCAAATAACAAAGTACACACATAAATAGGTGGCAACCACATTGTCACGCACATACACATGCACCCACATGTACGGTACACACACATACATGCACACACACTCATGAGCACCCACATACATATACACACATATGCACGACCACATGGTCCAATCCAAAACAATTAGGGTCTTATGGATCTTCTTGTCCAGGCTGGGTGTAAGGTTAACCTAGACCAAAGTTGACTTTTTAAAAATTAAAACTTTAAAAAATAGAAACTTTCATTGTAAGCATTCAACTTCACATATAAGCACATAACAAGTAATTTGTTTTGGAGGCGGTTACAGTTACCACATCTTTTAGACGCATATCCAGCCATTCTTTAATTGCTAGATTGATAAGATAACAAAAGTTATACAATCTATAACAGGAGAATAAGTCACATCAAAATCGATATTAGGTCTCTGCAAAAACCCTTTAGGCAACCACTTACTCTATATCGAACTACATTATTGTGTTATCTCATAAAAATACACATCTATCCAATACAAATCACATCATTGGATGTTTGGACTACCAAGCCAAAATATTTTGCTTATTTAGCGAGTTAGTTTTGTTCATCCTTATTGGCTCTTTTTACTTAATCCAATTATAATGCTTCTAGTATTCAATGATGAATTTCAACTCAGGATCCAGATTATCCCTTAAGACAGCAAGACTACTAAGAGGCAAATGTGTTTATCGATAAAAAATACTTACATATTAATTAATCTCCAGTGTTGACATAATTAGACGCAACTTATTGTCAACATTAATCAAATCCTTGTTGTTTTCCAAGATAATAAGATTTGGTCATTCTGTGTTCCCGGGATTATTGTGTGGTGTAGCTACTTTAAATCAACAGGGACTGCTCTTTTTAGGTGTAACATTTTCATAAGGTGCAGATAGTGACAATTTATCATTCACAACTTTTTCTTTTTGTAGATTCATGTCCTTAGCCTCAATTGGTCATGTACGCTTATAGCGTTATGTGGACTTAACAGACATTGGTTCTAGCAATGGTGTGTATTATGTAAGAATATGATACTTCATTACTCATTTTAGATTAGTAAATTCATTTGAAAATTTACTTGCTAACCCTTGCAAGTACATAATTTTCATAATTTTAAGTTCAATATTGACTTGTACATGAATCTAAAAAATTCAACTCGTTTTCTTCTAGGAAATTTCATGACATTCATTCTTAAACGTCAAGTTTTCTCCCTTTAATGCTAAGAAATATATCTTATCACAAATATAATTAATAAACGGATAGTAAACAAGTCACCTTTATGAGACTCTAAGTATATAATACTTAATGAAAATTCATTACATATAATACTCAATGAAAATTCATTATCTATGTCTTTTGAGGGCCCATTTAAATAGAATAAGATAGTTCAATATATATGACACAGTAAAAAAAATTAGTATACGAGAAATATTAAATTTACTCCCACGTACAGATTAAATAGGAGAACATTTTTTATATGCTTTAGGACAAACTTGGATCAAAGATGTAGAGTGTAAAATTGCATGTTCCAAATTATGAAGGTAAATTCACTTTTAGAAGTAATGGTCTAATAAGCAATTTTAGATGTTTAATCAAGTATTCAATTAGATTATTATGCACATAAATATTGGGCACAAGATGCTTAACAACAATACAAATAGCTAAAAAATCATTATTGAAGGCTCAAAATATAAATTTACTAGCATTATTCAACATGATTAATTGGATATGATAATTTGGGAATAACGCCAGTAGACAACATGTCCCCATATACGTCCATTATATTGAAATATAAATCATAATTATAAAGTATCATTAGTCCACATGATGAGTGGATTGACCAACAAAACATCCCTTTGGGTCCATAATGACAATGTCACTACAAAAAAAGTGAAATTTAGTAACAAACCAATTATATAGCTGAATGTCTTTTTTCATAACTATATCATAATAAGTTACAAAAAATGCTCGTGACTTAAGGACTGTAGTAGAATGTCAAGAGTAATGAAAAAAAATTTCATAACTGAGCAATCATATTTTGTTACGAGGGACCTGTCATAGTTAATATTATAACGTTCAGTTACGAATAATATGTAGCAAATTATATTTTTTTTCATGACAAAATAACTTGTTTGTAGCTGATTTATATTAACTATTTTTGATTTAGTCACGAAACGTAATAACTCATAAATATATTTCGTAGTTGAGTTCGTGGCTAAAATTTAGCACGAACTATATTCTGTTGCTGTTGGTTATCAGCTATGAGCCAATTGTTTATCATGCAGTGTACACTAGTGACAAAATAATTTTGTAGCTAAGGTCTATATTGATTATTAACATATAAATTGTTTTTTTTCTATATAAATTTTCATACCTACAAAATTATACCATTACTATTACATTACATATCTTAACATCATAAAATATTAAATTTAAATGAAATTATTTTATTAATAATGAAAACATAAATTTTATATATAATGGTAACTTTACATTATAAAAGCACTAAATAATATTCATAAAATAATCTAACAACTATATATTTGAAAATACACTTTAAGTATCATATTTACAATTTAATACTTTGTGGACTTTCAACCAATGCCCTTAATACTTGCATGTGTTCTAGGGTTGAGTTGATCCTATACACCCTCATCCTCTACTTGCATATGTGTTCTAAGGCTTGAACTTGTGGGAATAAATCTTACACGCCCTCATCTTGTACATGCACTTGTAAACTCACTTGATTTTAAATAATAAAATCTTCCGTTTGATATATTACCCTATAAATACATTTTGTTCTGGATCAAGAAGCGCCAACAAAGCACTTGCTAGATCACTAGCTTGTCCTTTTCCCAGCTGCTATAAAAAGAATACATATGAAAATTGAAAGAAAACCAGTAAAGTAAAATAAGCATTTATCAAAAGCACAATACAAGATGCCATCAACCACAAGGCAAGGCAAGGCTACCAATCATATTTTACCTTGTCAATCTCATCAATCAGAACAGGTGGATTCAAACCACAAAGAAAAAGATTCAAGCGACACTAAAAATTTAGCAAATAAGGTGGGGTGAATTATTAGTAGAGTAAAAGAAGAATCCAACAACACCATCATCATATAGAATCTTGCTTATTTCCATTTCTTTCTTTACCAATTCTTGTGTGAGTTTTAGATGTTTATACACCTGAGCAAATATTGTAGTTAAAATTACTTTAAATCTAAACAAAAGATAAATAAAGTTTGACCCAAGATGGAAAAGAGTCACGAACATGAAGGGTCATTTATATTAAAATACAATACTTTATGTAAAGATCAAAAGTACAAGCCACAAAATTGAGTTCTTGAAGATTAATAGTCATACTTGAGTTCTTGGTTATACCTGGCAATTTCCTTCCCCTATTTAAGAACACTGATACTATGTCCAGATGATCTGTTTTCCCAATTAATTAACAAAGAATTACTAACATTTTAAATAAGATTGATCCCAAGTCCAATGCAAATACTACTCTAAAATTTAAAAAGCACATAGACCCATTTCATAATCGAAAATACAACTTTCTCAAGTTGTAAATCACATCAAGTAAAAAAAAGTAATATTCCTAATTAAATTTGTACACAAAATATATTAAAAATCCACAATCTTATCCTATCAAGCCAAAAAAGTTGAATAAAACAATACTAAATTTAAAAGGGCTAAAAACAATAAACCAAATATTTTATAAATCCCAGTTCTAAATATTAATGCTTGAATATAAAAAAAATCTTTTTACAAATGTATATATTGTGTTATCAAATTTAACATAATATATCACCGTTACATCTTAAGCTTAATTTGTTTCCAATTCGTAATTAAACCCACACTTATCCATTGGATCATAATTACGCCCACACTTATCCACTTATCCATTGGATCGTAATTAAGCCCACACTTATCCATTGATCCTTTCACTTTCTTAGTGCACCAGTAGAATCCACTATTAAACAACAAAGAGGTACAAACAAGATTGAAACTTTTTACCTAACTTAAAAAGTATTATTAATGAAAATTTCCAATAAGTATCTAGGCAACTTTGTAATTAGCAACATGCACAGAGGAACAATAAATCAAATTCTTACAATATGCACAGGTAACACATGTTAATATGAAAATTAACAACATAGTAAAACCTATCAGTTAGTGTAATGACTAAACATGTAATTCACACCAATGAGAATGAGATACTAAGGTAAATGCTATTCAAATGGGTAGTCACAAAGCTTATTTACACCATATTGGTATATTAGCAAAAAATTGAGGCAATATTTCATAGCTAAATATCATGAAAAAGTTGAATTTGGAATATTTGTTACGGAATTTAGCTATGATAGGTGACTCGTAACTAATTCTACTTAATTAAATACGAAATATAGGTTGTCATAGAATATTAATATTATGGTACAAAAATAAAATTTATAACAAAGATTCATGACTGAAGCCTCATTTTTTTGTAGTGTGTAGGGGGACTCTACACCTATATTAGCACGATATAGCCATACAATCAATTTATCCTTAACAAGTGCATTGCATACAAAATCAGTGGGTAATGAAAGCCCATAATATCTTAAAACATAATTAACCGAGTTTAAACAATTTGACACATCATGGAAACCAAGAATGATTATACTATAACCAAAATAAAATCCGGTCCATGAACAACAAGTTCATTGCAACATGTATGTGAATAATATAATAACCATGAAGAGTATGTACGCAGCTAATTCAATAATTAGCTTTAATCAACCAACCTTATGGGTTTGACATTTGCTTTAGGCAACCAATCTTCTAGGTTAGATAATATTCCCTTCACATCCTATAAAATGCAACATTCCCTAGACAATATGAGTTTAGTATTATTTACTAGATAAGGAATACTAACTTCTCTTTAGGTGTCAAACTTTCTATAAAAATAACATAATGTACTAATGTAATAAGCAATGCAAAAAAAAAGCAAAAATATATAAAGTAATAACTAATGGAAACGATAAATGGAGATTCACAGACTTCAAGCCTTGTGCTTAACTTTGGATTTTTGGGCTACTTCTGATTCTAAAATCATCCATATGTAAGTGTGGTGGTATCATAGGACTAAATTATTTCATTAGATGTGGACCCACAAATATCACTTTAGCTACAAGCTTATTTAATAAGGATCAATTGAATTTTTGCTCATACAACAGGTACGAGACCAATAATTTTTATTACTACATCTATCTAAGATGGGTATTAGGTAAGTAATCAATTGGGCTTTTACTTTTTGCAAAATTGCTTCAGGCTTTGCCCATTATTATTGTATTCATGTCATTTTATTTTAAATCATCAATCATCCCATATTATTTCATGTTATTACCAACACTAAAACTATAGCTAACTAAACCTATAGCTAACTAAACCTATTATTATGATACTGTGCAGTATTTGCTTTAGGCACATGTAAGTTGAGATCACGAGCTAAAATATAAATCTATACTACTATTGAAGTACCAAGTATATTCTCAGCCACCTGTGCAAACTGCTCAAATAACATTACAAATGGTTAAAACACTATAAAGCAAAATATGAAAATGGAGTATAATAGTCAAATGCAAGAGTCCAACCGCCTTTAGCTTTCATGGGTTAGAGACCGTATTGATGATGTGTTGTAAAATTAATAATAAATAGTAAAGAAAAAAGAAAAAGGCAAAGAAATAGAAAAGAAAATTAGAATATTATTATTATTATTATTATTCAACTGTACCCTAACCTCTCATTATATAAATAAAGGTTAGAATTTACTAATATACATAATAATAGAAAAACTTTAGTTTTTAGGCTCAGTCTAATAAAATCTTAGATTTTTTGATACTATATTCAGGTCCAATGGTATTTGAATTTTATTAACTATTTTTTAAAAAATAATTATTTTATCCTAAAATTACAATATCACACTTAGATAATGAATTATTTTTTTAGTCTTATTTTTATAATTTATCAAAATATTTTTTAAATTATATATTTAAAATTTTTAGACAGTTATATGAAAAGAAAAAAGAAAAAAATAAATTGAGATAAAAAAATCATATTAAATTTTGATGGACATTGAAAAGTTTATAAAAATTAAAATTTCTAAAAAAGTTTTAAAAATAAATCGTCGCGAATTTGCTTCGTCGTTAAAAGTCACTTTGTGACGAAATTCATAGCTAAAGTCTACTTTTTCAGGGATGAAATCCTTCGTTAGCGAATTTCATTTCGTCACTAAAGTTCACTTCATCAGCGACGAAGTCTGATGAATGTATAGGAGGAATTCCATTTGGCGAGGTGGTGAAATGAAGGGGAAAGAATGGCGGGCCAGTTGGAAGAAGAAGAGCCAGTGGGCTAGCTTGGAAGTCTTGAGCTAATGAACTAGGGTCTATTTGGAGGCTCGGCGAAGGAAAAAGACGGAGACTCCGGGGAGGAATCATTATATGGTTCGGAGAAGGCTTACTTCGGACATCGAGAGACGGCGACCCTAGTGATGGCTTGGAACAATTTCCACTTGGCTCGAATGTGGTAAGAGCTGGGAGGTTTCAAAAGGAAAGTTCGCTCCGTAGTAAATCTTTGGATACTTTCCCATATTTCACTTACCAACCGGGAAGGCGTCCATTTAAGACTTGCGCTTAAATTGGGGCCGCTAGGGTTTCAAGCCCTGACGATGACAAGGTAAGGCCATGCATATATATATCTCTTGATGACTCAAAGTAAGGTACATAACACTTCATACTAGAACTCACCTAAAAAGCCCAAAGCCGATTAGCTGACTTGAGTGTCGGAGGTTCTTTGGCCGGTACCACACCGGTGCCCCCAAAAACTTTCACGCTCTTCCTTATTTTTTGCAGATCCACGGTGGTGCTAGGTAAGAAATTTAACGTTTGTGGAGGAGTAAAATTCGGCATAAACAATGAAGTCTCTCGTTAGCGACCAATTTTACTTTGTCGCTAAAAGTCACTTCATTGCTAAAAGTCACTTTGTCAGTCATGAATTTCATCTAAAAGTCACTCCGTCTCTAATGTTCATTTCATGAGTGATGAATTTCATTTTGTTGCTAAAGTTCACTTCGTCAACAACGAAGTCCTCTTTAGTGCGAAGTCCTTAGTTAGACGAAGTACTTTGTCAGCCGATGAATTTCATTTTGTCGCTAAAAGTCACTTCGTTGCTAAAGTTTTCTTTGTCAGTGATGAAGCCCTTCGTCACTTCATCATTACTAAAGTCACTTCGTTGCTAAAGTTCACTTCGTTAGCGACGAAGTCTTTCATCAGTGAACGAATTCCTTCATCCCCAACGAATTCCTTTTCGTCAGCGATTAATTTCTAACGAATCAATTGTATAGATGTGAACATAAAAGAAAATAAAGAAGAAAAAAGAATAAAAGATGAACAAGAATAAGAGTATGAAGAGGACGAAGAAGATGAAGAATAGAAAGAAGAATACCAAGAAGACTTGCACAAAAAAAGCTTAGAAGAAAAAAAAGTATTGTAAAAGAAAGAGATGTTGTAGAAGAAGAGGCGAAGAAGGCGAAGATGGAGAAAAAAAACATAAAAAACCTACAAAAAGGGTATATTCAACTTTTTATTAAAAAACTGACCAAAATAATAATTTTAAAAAAATCGATTAAAAAAATTCAAATAAATTTCATGGGCGATATGATATTAAAAACCCTAAAATCTTTCATATAGGCCCAATAGATTTTAGTATTGTCTACATATTAAATCTAATATTTTATAACATAATCAAAATATTTATTTTTTAATTATATATTAAATAATGTGTTAAAAAATTAAAAAAAATTACCTAGCCTCCTTCAGATTTGACTTAATTTTAAATTGCTTACATAATTTTTAAAAATTTCATCCCATTCCCTATTTTTAATAAACATCAATTAATTTTAATAGTCATCATTTTAAAAAATTTCTCTATCCCACGTGACATTTAAAAATAATTTTTTTGACCTTAAATAAAAATTAAAAGTATATTAAAAATTATTTTGTTTTTCATTCTTTTTATTTTTTCATCTGCAACCTATTATTATTATTTTTTTTCACGTCTCGTTCCCTCATGACCATCATCACGATTTGCTTCTTTTTCGATCTGTAGCCTACCTTTATTTTTTTTTTTTCTCTTTTTTCCTCTCCTTATCTCACCTCTCTTTCTGTCCAACCGTCTTTCCCCCTCCCGTTCCTTCACTACCACCATCACCATCTGCTTCTTTTTTCGTCTGCAACCTATTTTTATTTTTTTTTTTATTTTTTCTCTCATTCTCTCACCTCTCTTTCTGTCCAACCGTCTCTTTCCCTCTTATTCCCTAACCACAGCCATTTCCTAATGAAATTTCAGTAAAATAACGAAAATCAAAGAAATTCATTCCCTAATTTTGCAATACCAAACATATCAGTAATCCAAATAAACAAAGCAACCCATAGAGAAAAATTTTATTTTTCTATTAATTTTCTTAGCAGCCAAACAGATGCTAGCAACAAAATTTCATTTTTTTTCCAAAATATCTAATTTATGACAAAACACATTCCCTTGAAAAAAAAAAAAAAACTTTGTTTCAATTCTACAAGTTAAATTCCCGTCAACTCCGCCATCGACGCTATCACAAAGTCCATCCCTTGCTTTCTCTCTCAAATCTCTCCCTTCTCTTTCCAAACGTCCCTGTTGTTTTTCCTTTTTTTGTTGCATACATCAGAACAAAAAAAAAGAACCGGAGAAAGAAAAAAAAAATGCAAATGTCGACTTGCAGATGTCGGAACAAAGGAAAGAACGGAAAAAAGAAAAGGAGAGAGCGAAGAAAAAGAAAAAATATTAATTTATTTGTGCCAAGTGTCAATTTATTATTTGTCTATGTATTTTTTATAATATTAAATTTTAATTTTTCAAGAAGGTGTAATTACTTTTTTATCCTTTATCAGTTAAATTAAACAGGCAATTAATGAGAGGGGTTTGTTATAATTTTTAAAAATCATATAAGTTATTAAATTTGATTAAATTTAAGGAAGTTATATGGTAATATTTCTTTTAAAAAAAAATTTAAGTATTAAATACATTATATATATTAAAGATACAAAGTTAATACATAAAAAATGAATTTAATGTTAAATAGTTAAAGTAATAAAAGCATATCAATTCTTTGTCTAAAAAATAAATTAAATTTTTATTGATTAGTTAAACATGAAATAAGTATAAAATAGTATTAATGAAAAATCAACTAAGCTGACCAATAAAAAAGTGATGGTCGACTAATAGAAGGGGCATTAATACAGCGAAACTGAATATAAAAAGAATATCAGTATAATCTCTTAAAATAAAAAGACTTTTCGAAAAATTATTGAAATAGAGAAGATGTTAGTGTGATTTTCTATTTTTTAATTGAAAAGCAAAGGGAAAAATGCACTTAATATTATGTGGTTTGACAAAGTTGCATTGTAAACCCTATGTTTTCAAAAGTTGATTTTTGAGGGCTTGATTTTCATTTTAGTGGTCAATGCCAACGCGGTCCAGCCAACAGTTTTGACAAACGATGCAGACGGAAATAACTCCAACTCATGAAATCTTCACATTATTTTTTCCAGGTGTCAGAAAGCATTCCGCCATTATAAAATAGCTTTAAAAATTAATAATAAAAATGTGAAAAAACATTGGTCTCTCTCACTAAAACCACACGTGTGTAGCTTCTTCTGAAACCTTCCTTCTCTCTCAAAATGCAGTGGAATATATTTACACAAAAAAAAAAAAAAAACCAGTGGAATATTGATGATAATGAGATAATTATCAGAAAAAACATATTTGGACTACATTGCAACAAAATTGAAAATCAAGCCCTCAAAAAACAATTTCTAAAAAACACAAGGACCAAAATACAACTTTGTCGACCCGCAGGATTCCAGAGTGCATTTTTCTCAAAAACAAAGAAATATATACTTGTAATGCTTTACACGTAAGGCCACCTATTTTATTATTATTATTATTATTATTATTATTTTGTTTCACAGGTACGTTTGCTTGAGAAACAATCTATAAAATCAGAATAGTCCGTGTTTAAAACGTTGTTGTTGTTTTTTTTTTTTAAAACATTTGATCAGATCGATGCCAGATAGTTTGATTTTCGCGTCCCATGTATGCATTAGTTCTTTATTATCCATAAACAATTTTTTTTTTTGTTAAATTATTATCCATAAACTCTGATTTTAGTTATATTGCCATTTTGATTTTTAAGAAGTGATCAAAGTAAAGAGTGAAAGAAACCAAAGAAAAACTGATCTGGAAAAAAACTTGCCAGATACAGAGTATATGTGTGTATTTATTGCAGAGTAATTACATTTGAATGGAATCAAAACTCCACAGAAAAGCTAAGATTGTTACAAGAGATAAACATAGTTTACAATATTTAGATATAGGATAGAGCCGTGGGGGCTAAACTCAGAAAAGCAGCTCATTGGTTTAATGGAAATGCAGCTCATTGACTTGGCTTTGAGTTTCCTTGAATATTTGAATGAACATCAACGTTATTAGTAGCATTCCCCTACAAACTGGCGAGAAGGCCATAGATAGCCAGTTTGTCACGAAGGAAACAAAATCTATTAGTTGTATGCCCTTTGGTGAAAATATCTGCAGGCTGAATAGAAGTCGAAATGTGCTCCAAAATGATGTCTCGGTGTGCGACTTTCTCACACACAAAATGGTAGTCCACCTTGATGTGCTTAGAACGTGCATGAAAGATAGGATTAGAGGCAAGCACAAGAGCATTAATGTTATTGCACCGGATAACAGGGGGTGAATCAAGAGAAATTTGCAGTTCACATAACAACATATGCAGCCAATACACTTCAGCTGTAACTAGAGCTAGACATCTATATTTGGCCTCGGTGCTTGATTTAGAGACCACTGTTTGTTTCTTCGCCGACCATGAGATAAGGCTGGGACCAACAAAAACGCCATAGCCACACGTTGAATGTCTATGATCAGGATCATCGGCCCAATCCGAGTCACAATATGCGTTAATGGAGAAAGAACCATGTCTATAAAAGAGGCCAAAATCCAAAGTATTTTTCAGGTAACGTAGGACACGCTTAGCTGCTGTCCAATGAGCTATAGTTGGTGCTTGCATATGTTGGCAAAGTTGATTCACGGAGTAAGCGATATCTGGGCGAGTGAGAGTTACATATTGTAAGGCACCGATTGTGTGGCGATATTTTGAAGGATCAAGCAGGGGGTCTCCATCAAATTTGGATAGCTTAGTACCTAAAACACATGGGGCACGATAAGGACGTATGCCAATGAGATTGACACGATCCAGGAGATTAATAATATATCTTGTCTGCCGAAGATGTAAACCGGAAGAATCATGGGAAGCTTTAATACCCAGGAAGTATGATAACTACCAAGATCCTTCATAGCAAAGTCCAGCTGAAGATTAGAGATCAACTTATAAACCGAATATTAGATGTCACGAGAATGTCGTCCACGTAAACTAGCAGGAATGCATGTATAGAGTCATGGTGATATGTGAACAAAGATGGATCAACCTGAGAGCTTACAAAGCCAAGAGATAAAAGGGCAGTAGACAAGCGATTAAACCAAGCCCGAGGAGCTTGTTTTAAGCCATAAATAGATTTATGCAACCTACACACAAATTGTGGATTTGTAGGATCTTCAAAACCTTGAGGTTGAACCATATAAACTTCCTCATTTAGAATTTCATGAAGGAAAGCATTAGACACATCTAGTTGCTGAATGTCCCAACTAAACGAGACAGTAAGAGAGAGTACCATGCGAATCGTGGAAGGTTTAATAACTGGGCTGAAAGTGTCAAAGAAATCAATACCACTACACTGGAGATAACCAACTGTAACTAGTCGTGCTTTGAGTCTTTCAATACTCCCATCAGGTCTGCGTTTGGATTTAAAAACCCATTTACTTGGAACAACATTTTTCCCAAGTGGTCGAGGACACAAAGTCCAAGTTTGATTCTTCAACAAAGCTTGAAATTCAGATTCCATAGCTGAATGCCATTTAGGTATAGCAGCAGCTTGAGCATAGAAACGGGGATCGAAAATAATCACACCTGCATGCAAAGCTCGAAGGGGGTGACGAGTTGAGTAATGGAGATAAAAATTAGGGTATGTATGAGGCTTAAGATTACCAGTTTGTGATCTAGTGACAACATGATAGGAAGGGGCTGAATTGGTAGGAGCATTAGGTGGGAGCTCAAGGATGTTACTAGGAGGAGAGGAAACAGGTGAGGTGATGTCAGGTGGAGTGTTTGGTGGAATGGAGAAGTCATGGTCAGTGGGCATAATAAGAGTAGGGTGAGGTGATGAAGTTGAAGAGGAAGAAAAAGATGAGGGAAAAATGTGCGAAGGAGGAGAAATGAGTAAGGGTGGAGAATTACTTGTTAAGGGAACATTGTTGTCAGAGTTCATGAAAGAAGATTGTACACGAGCAGGGAACACAACCTCATCAAAGATCATATTTCTGAAAATATACACACGTTGGGAAGAAGGATCATAGCACTGAAAACCCTTCTGATTAGAATAATAACCAATGAAAATGCATAGTGTACTATGGTAAGAGAGTTTATTAGGCATGTATGGTCGAAGACACATAAAGCATTGACACCCAAAGGAACGAAAATAGTTAAAATCTTGAGGAAGATGAAATAGACATTCAAAGGGTGAAGAAAAATTGAGAACTTTAGTGGGCAATCGATTAATGATAAAAATGGAAGTTAAGAAAGCATCAACCCAAAATTTTTGAGGTAATCTAGATTGTGCAAGGAAAGTGAGTCCCATTTCGACTATATGACAATATTTCCTTTCAGTAAGACCATTTTGTTGGGAGGTATGTGGACAAGAGAGCCGATGAAAAATCCCATTATTACTCAGAAATTGTTTAAAAATGGTGGAACAGTATTCACCACCATTGTCACTTTGTAATTGCTTAATAGGATAATCAAATTGTTTTTCTACTGAAATTTTGAATTTGACAAACGTAGCATAAACATCAAATTTATTAGAAATGGGATATAGCCAACAAAAGCGAGTAAAGTCATCAATAAAAAGAACATAGTAGAGACAACCAATTAAAGAGGGAGTGGAAGTGGACCATACATCGGAATGAATTAACTCTCCAGGAGCAGTTGACTCTCGTAAGGAATCAGAAAATGACAACTGCTTAGATTTAACTAGTTGACACGACACACAAATAGATTTTTTATTGAAGGAATACTAATAGGTAGAGAATAATTATGAAGAACATTATGCAAAGTAGATGACGAAGGATGTCCCAAACGACAATGCCAAGTAGTGGTAGAGGCCTTGACCCCAACAGTCATGGAGAAAGCATGAAGTTTAGATGATGAGAGCTATTGTAGGTTGATTGGCTATAATCCTCTATCACTGGACCCCTTCATGAGCGTGTTCCTTGTCTTGAGGTCCTTCACAAAAAAAATTATTACCAATAAGTTCAAATAACACATTATTGTCCTTACAAAATTTATTAATAGAAAGGAGATGGGCAGGGGTTTGAGGACAATAAATAACATCATTTTAAGGAAAAAGTAGAGGAAGAAGTTTGAATAGAAGCATTGCCTGTATGTGAGATTATCAAACCTACCCCATTACCTACGTCCACTGTATCAGTGCCTTCATACAGTGGAGAAGTTGCCAAATTAGCTACATCAGAAGTAACATGAATATTCGCACCACTATCGTTACCATTGATGTTGATTAAGATAGGTGGTATTGACTTCAGCAACCATAGCAGCTAATTCGGTTGGAGGGTGACGTCCCTGAAAGGAATAATTCATACGATTAAAGTAATCCAGTGCCTGATGTGTCTTTTGTTTGCAGATTTAACATGGAGATTGAGAGCAAGATTTAGAAGGAGTATGTGGAGTAGAAAGAGAGTACGACAAGTGAGGTAGAGGATGTTGAAATGGAGAAGAGTTGATCCTCGAGCCTTTAGATGCTTCTGTGAAGCGAGAATTATTGTTGTTGCGAGATCCTGACTTAGTCTTAGGTTTGTGAGAATAGAGAGCAAATGAGCCTGCTTCGGGCTAAATAGATGGATTATTAAATTTTTGTATTAGATCATAATTTAGCAACTCTATATGAAAATCTGAAAATGGAAGGAGCATATACGTCATGACAAATGAATGAAAGGAAGAGTTGAGGCCATTGAGAACATATAGAATTAAATCTGAATCATCAATGAGTTTCCCAATAGCAACTAATTCACCAGCGAGGGACTTAACTTCATCTAAGAAACTTTGGCAAGACATAGAGCCTTGCTGTAAAGATTATAACTTTGCTTCAAAAGAGAAATCAAGAGGTGGAAGGCGCCACAAAACGTGCACCAAGAGCTTGCCAAGTAAGCCGAGAAGTCTCAAGGCCATAAATAGTGGAAACCACAGCCAGAGACAAGGAAGTAACAATCCAGCCAAGTACCATTTGGTCCTTATATTGCCAAACCACATAAGCAGAGTCAGGAATACCTTCGGCCTTCTGTTCAGTGCTGGAAAATTGAGGACACAGTTCGGAACCATCAACTATTCCCATTAGACCATAGCTTCGAAACAGCGTAACCAATTGAGCACTCCAGGCAAGGAAGTTAGTTCCATCAAGTTTGATGGAGATAACTTGAGCTAGAAGATGAAATACAATGGAAGAGGAAGAGGAATTTGGATTAGTAGCCATAGGATCGATTGTGGCATTAGCTATAGAAATGCTCTGATACCATGAAAGAAACTAAAGAAAAACTGATATGGAAAAAAACTTGCCAGATACAGAGTATATATGTGTATTTATAGCAGAGTCATTACATTTGGATGAGATCGAAACCCCATAGAAAAGCTAAAATTGTTACAAGAGATAAACATAGTTTACAATATTAGATATAAGATAGAGTCGTAGGAGCTAAACTCGGAAAAGCAGCTCACTGACTTGGCTTTGAGTTTTCTTGAATATTTGAATGAACAGCAACGTTATTACTAACAAAGAGGCCCCATGTTTTATAAGCACTATGTGTGGATAAAAAATCACATCTTAGATGGTATTTAATTATTCATAATTGATTATAGAGATATAGTTAATTATGAATAATGAACATATATGAAAATTCCCAAAGGTTCCAAATAAATCAAGATGATCAGGTTTCCTAAACCCTAGTCTCTAAGCCCTATAAATACAATGTCTAACGACGGTACACATATATCGCATCATTCATCTTCAATCTAAATTATTTTTAATGGACTAGACTGATTTGAAAATAGGAGGGTCTTTAGGTCAGCGGAGTCGCATTGTTCTAAGGCTACTGGCACTCATTTTCTTTTTTACTAGCTAATAGGTGAGATTGGGGTACCAATTTGATTGTTTATGAATCAATTTTAACTGTTCAAATTTTTACATAAACAATTTGGTGCTAAAGAAGGACTATCAATTTGTGTTTTGCATCGAACCCAGATTGAGGCCTACCAACAAAATTAATCGCAAATTCGGTACCCATTTCGCCGTACAAAGCAAAAATAAATCCTTTCAAAATGCCGGTCATCTTCTCAAATTCGGGTCAGTGATCTTTACAAACAGATTGGTCATTCTCTCAATCGCCCATCATGTTTCGCTACAAATTAGACCACACAATTGGTACCAAAAGACTAGGGGCTCCAAACTACAAAGTCCAGCCACTTTTTCATCGAACAATCGCCGAAGAACGTGGGTTTTGGCATTCAAGATTTCTCAACACCACTATTAACTCTGTCTCAATCAATCCTTTTTTCAACAAATCAAGTTGCAAAGCTTGTATTTTATAATCCCTCACGCACAGATGAATTGAATGGTACCTTACCCACAGAAAACAGCTAAAATTTGCATCCTCACTAGCCGGTCAAAGTTTAACGCCACTGTGTGCAAATTTTTGCTGTGCGTATTTTGAAGGGGCAAACGGTGTATGCTGTCTTTAAAAAAAACACATGGAAAGAGTTGGACACAACTAGTGGACAGAAAAAACAAATAAAATGGAGAAGTTGCTTGGAGAAATATAAATGTCACCACAGAACAAGCTTTTGGAAGGAAAAAAATGGCCCACATGCCAAAAAAAAGGAAGGAAAAGATGGGAAGCTCGACAACAGAAAGGAAAAGAAAAGCTTGCAACAGATGCAGCGGACCTGCAAGGAATCAATAAAGAAAAATAAAAGGGATGAAAAATAAAAGTTTTCTTATCTTTTATTTTTCCAACTCATTATTATTTGCTCGTGGAAGAAAATATTTGGAATTATACATC
Organism: Rhamnella rubrinervis; assembly: GCA_007844105.2. Lineage (NCBI taxonomy): Eukaryota > Viridiplantae > Streptophyta > Magnoliopsida > Rosales > Rhamnaceae > Rhamnella > Rhamnella rubrinervis. The sequence goes on from CM017582.2 coordinate 1,939,089, forward strand.
GATACATATTATGGTCACAGTCTAATCATAGAGGATTTTAAACAGAATTCTTCAAATACTACTCAGCTAAGTTTTTCTCTTGTAATATTTACAATTAGATTTTTTATCTGGATATATTTATTCATTGCAATTGGAGTTTTTATATGGATGCTCTTATTTTTCTGCTTATGGCTCATATTATCTGCAAGTTGGATTTCACCAACGGATCCTATTATACATACTTGCTGCAAATTGGATATCACCAATGGACGCAATTATTACACATACTATCTGCAAGTTGGATTTCACCAATGGACGCATATTTATTATCAACTATTGAATTTTCTACTGGATCATAATATATTTATTATTGTTTTTGGATTTTCTACTGAATCTCAATGCTTAAACCCCACAAATAGTTGGGAATGAAATGTCTACAAATCATGCGATGAGTACCCACAAGTAAATTGTGAGGGATTTTGTTCAAGATTTCACTATGCGCATAGTCAGCAAGGATGACAAGTCTATCTACATGCTTGGACGAAATTCATAAGCCCTAAGGAATTATACTTTCAATAAGGGTTGGTGCTGACCCGGACAATTTGATTTGGTCATAATTAGGATATGGACGACTATACAAAGGTCAAATGTTTCGGACAACCATTGAAATCATTCGATCATACATAATGGATAGTTTCTTAATGGACATAGTAATTCAAGTTATGCAATGGATGGACTCTCCCCAATATAGCTTTTTCGATTCTTTGGGGGCATTCTTCTGGTTTGGAGTTCGAACTGGATGTTTAGAGCGAACTATATAAACAAATTGATTGCATCAAATTCAAGTTATTAGCACGTGATTTGGTCAAGCTATAATCAAGTAATTTGTATAGTTCGGATAACACAATCATATAGGACATTTGCTTAGTTTCTAAACCTAAGTCATTATCCACTTTAAAAACTGGGGGGCTAACTCTGTAGATAAAAAATTACACCTTAGATGGTATTTAATTATTCATAATTGATTATAGAGATATAGTTAATTATGAATAATGGACATACATTGAAATTTCTAAGGGTTCCAAATAAATCAAGACGGTCAGGTTTTCTAAACCCTAGTCTCTAAGCCTTAAAAATATAAGGCCCAACGACGGTACATATATATCGCATCACTCATTCTCAATCTAAATAATCTCTAATATACTAGACTGACTTGAGCGTCGGAGGGTTTTTAGGCCGGCGGAGTCCCACTGGTCTAAGACCACTTACGCTTCTTTTATTTTTTACTGGCTAATCAATGAGATTGGGATACCAATTTTACTGTTTAAATTTTTATATAAACACACTGTACGATTAAAGTAAGTGGCAATTCAAAGCAATAAAAAACCCATATGTATAATATAGTTTTCTTGTACTTGTATAGTATATAAAAAGACCACAAAAAGTATTACAAAAATGACAATGGTTATTGTTATATATATATATATATATATATATATATATATTTGTTTTATAGATAAAAAAGAACAGATTTTTTTTCGATGCACTACATCCCAAATATCATGGTTATTTTTATATATTAGATAAGAAAAAGAGGAACCCTCGAATTGGCTATAGGATGACGATAATTTTATAATTAATAATGCCAGAGGCAGGCGATGGTTACGTATATCTAAATATGATTAAGGCCTGTGATTAGGGCTACCCTTACTTCATGATTAATCAATCAATATGAATTAATTATATATATATATATATATATATATATCATGATCATGGACCTACATGTTGGTAAATGTACTGTATATAATAATTAAACCTAGGGCTAATTTGGAGGCCTCCTAATTAATCTCATTATTTATCATCTTATAACTACAAGAATATAAAGTCAATAATATTATGACTTTCTATTTATTGAAATTTATATATCAACTTATGCAATATTGTTTTATTTAAATCAAGAAAAAAAGGATACGCAAAAAAAAAAGTAATATAAGGAGATTAATTATCATGCAATATGTTATGTCCTATAAGAATGCAGTTGATCATTTTTATTATTTTTAAAAGATAAACTTAAAAAAGAAATTTAAAGAAAATGACTCTATGTTTATGAAAGAGACTAATTGAAGGGTGATTTTCTCATGGCCTAAATCAAACAAGTTGTAGCTTTCCGGTAATATTTTCAATCAATGCGGCATCTTGGAAACGCCACGGCCAATATTGGTTCTACATAAAAAGTAACCTTATATGGATGATATCTATTCCGTATGAGTGACTTAGAATATTGTTTATTATGCTAAGGATTAAAAGATTACTTACACAGGTTTAATAAAGTCTTATGGATATGTGTTTTGAACCTTGGTGAATTAAAAAATTTATTTATGATTTACCTCCTATTGTGGTGAATAGACTTACATTTGTGCTTATAAAATTTTAGGGTAAAGAATTTTGAGGAGTATACTATTCTTAATTGGTTTAATGGAAAGTATATGTTTGTAAAATTGGTCAGTTACCAGAGATTAGAAATTTTTTTAATGAGTCTAAGTCTGTAAGGAAGACACCTAGGGAGGCAACCCAACTTCTGTGATTGGAGGCCTGATGAAGGAAGTTCAACAGGTAAGAACAATCCATATTGCGCGACTTGTTGAGCACTACTTTAAAGAGATATCCTGGAGGAGATACACTTGCTCATTTTTATGGCAAAGTGCTTTGTAAATGTGACTATAAGGAAATATTTTACCTTGAATGAGTCCAAGGCAGGCATACTCTTACAAGGTATAGATCACATATGCCTTTGAAAAATTTACTTGAGTGAAAGCTGTTTTCAGGTGACGACTCTGAGAATTAGGTTATTCTCATGACATCAAGACATGAGCACATGATCATTGATTGTGTTAACCCGCAACACCCTGTCTAGTGAATACTATGTGTTGCATAGCTTGAAGTTTGGTCCAAGAGCCTAGTTCTAGACCTAGTTCACTCTGGTTCTTCAAATGGAGGCTATCACACTGAGTAAATATTCAAATCTGAAAGGTACCTGCACCAGTATATATTATAGTCTAAATTTTGTGCTTTAAGGGGTAATTTGGACAAATAACCAATTGCGCTAAGCCCTAAGAATTTTCAATTGGGTAATTTGAAAGAACACCGAGGCCCATAATGCTTTTTTGAATTTTGTCTTCATTTTGTTTCCAATTATTTGTTTTACGGATGCTAAAATTACGATCGGTATTCCAAAATTTGCATGTTTATCCAACTGAGTACTACAATTTGTCATTAACCATCTTTCCGGCGTCTTATAGAACGCGTTTGAAAGACCAAATTTTGAAGATCAAAATTATGGTTGTGAAGATAAACTACTCTCGTCCCCTTCCCATCTCCTGAGTTCTTGATCCGTGAAGACCGTCCCCAATCTCGTCCCTTTGCGAATATCATAAAGGTTTTTTTTTTTTGTGTTTTTGTTATGGTTGTATTTTTTTTTTTATAGTTTACTTTCATGTTTATGATATGAGTATGTTTGGTTTGGTTTTGGGTTTACATCCATAGATTTGTTTGGTTTAATTTTGAAAATTTTTTATTTTATAATCTGTTATATATAGATTTAACGAATGTTGATTTTGTTTGGTTAAATGAGTATGCTGGTTTTGGGTTTTGTGGGTGTTTATGATTGGATTGTAATTGCAGATGTTTAATCCAAAAACTCATTTATATGAAAGTGTTTGATAGTTGGATAAAGAAGAGGAAGGAGGAATAATTCGTGTGTTAAACAAATAGTCCCTTATCTGAATAGTGCGCGTGCAAAAAGAACAGTGTTCTCTGCCTGTGACTGTCGTTCTTCAAATAGCACTGTTTTAAATAGTGTTCAGTACGTTTAAGTGGAGCGTTGCGTTTTGGGCTATAAGCAAACATAGCAGAAAAGGGTTTTTTGAGCCATATCTAGACTAATTGTTATTTAAATTTTTTTAGTCAATTTTTATAAAAATAATTATTTTATCTCAAAATTACAATAAGATAATGAATTATTTTTTAACTTTTTTATTTTTTTATAATTCGTCAAAATATTTTTTAATAATATATTTGAAACTTTTAAATAATTATATGAAAAAAATATAAATTGAGATAAAAAAAATCATAATAAGCTTTAATAGATATCAAAGAGTATAAAAATTAAAATTTATAACAAAATTTTTTTTAAAAAAAAATTAGTGATAAATTCGTCGCTAAAAATTATTTTATCATTGATGAAATTCATTGCTAAAGGTCACTTCGTCATTAGCGACGAAATACTTCGTCATTAGCAACGAAGTTGACGAACCACTTAGCGACGAACCAAATTCGTTATTAGCGACGAACCACTTTGTCATTAGCGACGAACCACTTCGTCATTAGCGACAAATTCACTTGTCAATGATGAATTAGCGATGAAATTCATTAAGGGTATATTTGACTTTTCATTCAAAAATTGGCTAAAATAATAATTATAAAAAAAGTTGGTTAAAAAATTTTAAATATGTTTGAAATATGATATGACATCAAAAAACCCTAACAGAAATTAGGCTTGGGTGATGTTAGCAAGTGGGCTTTCTTTTAACATATTATATAAGTATGTGTCTTATTCCTTCATAAAAATATATGGTGAACGTGATTTATAGAGGAGCTTCTGTGTGGATGTGTGATATCGACAATCAAACCAATGAGTTAGAGAGAGAAAGGAATGGTCTTTCTTTAAGGGTTCTTTGGGCATAGTTTTTCTTAAAGTTTTTTTGTAAGAATGACTGAGTGTAATTGTAAAACAGAGAGAGAATTGGGTGTAATGGGATTAAGGGTTATTATGTGAGATTTCTATGTGAATTGCCCGTCAATCATCATTGATTAGTGCCTAAAACTTTATATTCAACCATAATTATAATACAGAGACTCAAAGATTCAGAGCCAAGAGAAAGTAGGCACAATTGACCAAACCTCTATAAAATTCCTATATGTCTCTTATATTTTTCCTTCTTTTTTTTTTCTCTGACATTGGGTTAATTGGGTATGTGTGATTCAAAATTTCACAATTGTGGTATTAGAGTTAGACTAGGTGTTCTTTTTGTATTTGGAATTCAATCTTTCTTTGAATTCTTGAAAGTATTATGTGTGAGACCACCATCGAACAATGGCAGCCAAGGATGAATTGAAAGTCTTGAATGGCAAGATTGACTTCCTGTTGTGGAGGAAGAAGATGAAGGTTGTACTTATCCAACATAAGGTTTAAAAAACACTTGATTAAGCCTACACAACACCGTGGACTGAGGACAAGAAGAAAGAAGTTGACGAGATTGCTTTCAACACCATTATTCTGCATCTTTCATACAGTATTTTGAGGAAAGTTGATAAAGTCAAATCTACAGCAGAATTATGGAAGAGGCTGAAAACATTATATTTAACAAAAACCTTCCCCAATAATTTTTCTTACTTGAACAATTTTTGGTTTTAAGATGGATACTACAAAGTATATAGAAACAAATCTAGATGTTTTCAATAAATTGTGTCTGGATTTGAATTATTATGATAAAATTTTTTTTAATTAGCATTACATTGTAATCTTGCTAAATTCACTACCAAATTCATTCAGGGAAATAAAAAATGCAATTAAGTATGGTAGAGAGAGTTTAACATTTGAGATTGTGGTTAATGTTTTTAAGTCAAGGGAATTGGAGCTAAGTCTGAAAACAAAGAAAGGGGGTGAGGGGTTAAATGTGAGAGGTAACTACAAATTGGGGTTGGAACAAAAATCAGAACTAGAATAAGAATAAATCCATAAGCAAATGAAGATCTAAATCAAATGTTAGAGGAAGGAGGTGATACTATTATCATAAAGAAGATCACTACATTAAAAATTGTTTTAAAAAACAAAGAGAAAAAAAAAATACCACAAAATGATGATGACTAGGCAATAGTCTCCAATGATTTTAATAATGGAAAGGTTCTAACTATTTCTATACTTAGTGATAAATCTGATTGGATACTTGACTCTGGATGTACTTTTCATATATGTCCAAATAAGAGTTGATTTCACTCTTATAGCAAAACTGATGAGGATCAAATTTTACAAGGAAATAATATGTCATGCAAGGTTGTTGGGACTGGTAATGTTCTGATCAAATTGGATGATGATACTGTAAGAATCTTGAGTTCTGTGAGACATGTTCCAAAACATCAAAGGAATCTGATCTCTCTTGGCATGCTAGATAAAGTAGGCTATGTGTGTAAAATTAAATCTGGTAGCTTGAAGATAATAAGAGGGTCTTATATGGCAATGAAAGGTGTAAAAAAGAATGGTCTGTATGTGTTATTTGACAAAACTAGAATTGATTCAACTGCTATGACTAACTTAAGTAAATCTGCTATTGATCAAACAAATATTTGACATAAAAGATTAGGACATATTAGTGAAAAATATTTGTATTATTTGAATAAATCCAATGTGTTTGGCAAAGATGTGGTTAGGAAGCTTGAATTTTGTGAAAATTACATACTTGGTAAACAACATAGATTGAGTTTTAAATTGAGTAGTCACAGATCAAAATCTATTCTTAATTATATTCATTCTGATTTGTGGGGGCCTGCTAAGGTCCAAACTCAAAGAGGAAACATGTATTTTTTTTTATTTTTATCTATAATAGATGATTATTTAAGAAATGTTTGAATTTATTTGTTGAAACATAAAAGTGATGCTTTTACAAAATTCAAAGAGTGAAACAATTAGTTGAGACTCAGACCAGTCAGAAAGTTAAAGTTTTGAGGGCAAATAATGGCTTGGAGTTTTGTAACTCTAATTATGATGAGTTTTGTAAAACTCATGACATACTTAGACATACGAGTGTCAAGTATACCCCTTAGCAAAATGGAATTGCTGAGAGGATGAACATAACCTTATTGGATAAAGTGAGGTGTATGTTAGTGTTATCAGGTTTACCAAATTTATTTTAGGAAGAAGCTATTATGACAACATCTAATTTGATAAATCTTTCACTCTCAACTGCCATAGACTTTAAAACACCTGAAGAGATGTGGACTGGTAAGATACTAGATTATAGTGGCCTTAGAGTGTTAGGTTATGCTATTTATGCACACCAATTTGAAGGAAAACTCAAGCCTAGATCTAAGAAATGTGTTTTCTTAAGCTATTCTCAAGGTGTGAAAGGTTATAGGTTATGACTAAAGGAAGACAAAGGTTATAGAATCATAATAAGTAGAGATGTTATATTTAATGAAACACATATGCCTTATAGTATGTTAAGTGATGCAGGTACATGTCAAAAAATTGATCAGATTGTAAGGAATCATGAACTTCTAATTGAGGTGGAGCATGCTAAAATGAAGCTAAGTTAGATAATCCTATTGAGATAGATCAAGATTAAACCACTCAAGCTGCATTTGATGTTGATGAAGATGATCAACAACAATTAGCTTCAAGAAATAATCATTGTATTACTTGGCAACCTATTGACTTGAGGTAGCGTAAAGTGGATTCGAAGGCCAAATCCAAAGTATATACATGCTGATGTTGCTACTTATGCTATGCTATCCTATCATGAGTTGGCTAACAATGAACCAAGACTTACATAGAGGCAGTAAAGTGTAAGCAATTCAAGGAGTGATTAAGTACAATGGAAGATGAAATGAAGTCTCTTCATGAAAACAGGACTTGAGTGTTCGTTAATAAGCCTAAAAATCACTGCAAGTAGATTTATAAAATGAAAGAAGGCTTGATTGGATTTAAGTCAGTGAGATACAAGGCTAGCCTAGTTATAAAAGGCTTTACATAGGTTGAAGGAGTTGATTATAATGAAATCTTCCTACATGTGGTAAAGTATATTACTATTAGAATTATGCTTGTCTTGGTTACTTAGTTTAAATGAGAACTTAAGCAAATGGATATGAAGACAACTTACTTGTATAATGAATTAGAGGAAGTCATCTATGTGAAGTAGCCTGAGAGATTTGAAGTACAAGAGAAGAACAATGAGTTGGTTTGTCTATTGAAGAAATCATTGTATATATTAAAATAGTCTCCAAGATAATGGCACAAGAGGTTTGATAATTTTATGTTGGATTCTAGTTTCAACAGGAGTTCCTATGATAGTTACCTGTATTTCAAAGGTTTAAATGGAGAAGAGACTATGTTTCTTTTACTATATGTGGATAACATGCTCATTGTAGGTCCAAGTTATAAAGAAATTTAAAAAGTAAAAGAACTGTAAGGGTTTGAATTTGGCATGAAAGTCCCTGCGGCAGCAAGGAAAATATTTGGAGTTACCATTTCAAGGAACAGAAGCAATTTAACAATGAATTTACATCAGAAGCCTTATATGTTTTTGTTTTAAAGTTCTCGATGAAGAATGCTAAGAAGATTTCAATTCTTTTGGGTGGTTATTACAAGTTGTCAAGTAATTAATGCCCGTTATCTGAACAAGAGGCTCAAGATATGATGACTATAACTTATGCAAGTTTAATAGGGTTAGTAATGTACACTATGATGTGTACTAGGTCTGACTTAGCACATTCAATTAGTATGTTAAGCAGATACATGTTAAACCTAGGCAGGGATCACTTGGAAGCTTTGAAATGGTTGCTCAGATATCTTAAAAGTACTATGAATGAAGGGTTATGTTATCATTCTAGCAATAACTGTATTGAATTGGTTGGATATGTGGACTTGGATTATGCTAGTGATAGAGACAAAGGAGATAAAAAAAATAGTCAAATGTGTAAAACATTTGAAAATTTTTCAGATGTTGTAATTTTCAAAACCAAATACGTCAAAACCATGCATTCCAAATCAAATACATCAAAACCTCTAAAAATCAAAATCAATTACACATACATACACAATACCCATTCAATTCCAAACCTAGATTTATATAAAAAAGATGTTCTTTTCCTTCAAATCCTCATTATGAGTGTGAATGTATGGTGATAGAGAAGGGGAAGAGGGAAGGGTAGAGTTTTGAGTTAAAGACTCCAAAAGAGAGTGAGGGGCAAAATGAGTAGTCTATCTAGGTTTTGTAAAAGTTATAGGTTGGTGGCTATTTTTTCAATTTGTATTATTTTGGTGGACATTTTACCCAAAAACCCTACCTTTTAATAGTGATTGAATTTCTTCTATCGTTCCACATGAAAAAACCAATATGAATATAACATACATGCCTAAATCAATTAGAACGCAAAGAAGATTTGTTGAAGTGCAACTCCATCGGAACAAAAACAAATATATGTATAAAATTATAAACCTCAATATATATTCATCTACCTCCTCTAATTAGATTATTAAAGCTCTAGAACTAAGTATGAGCTCTTTTATTACAAGGTTTTCCTCAATATGATTTACTAACTTCACTTCAAAGACAATAATAGACAATTTTGGTCTCAAAGAATCTATTTTATTATTCTAGAAATCATCAATAATTTCATCTTTTGGATATACATATAAAAAAAATTCAGTGAGATTGAAGATTGTGCCCCAATTCAATTTAGTGTACTCATGTAGTTTATGTTATTTACAAAAATACCCTTATGTAAAAATTAAAATTTTTTGTCACAAAATATTAGTAAGAACAATTTTGGAACATTTGATAAGATTCATAAACCATTTTTCGTTACCTCATTTTTTTTTCTCAATTTTGGATGATAATGAAGTAAGGGAAAGACCTAGTTCTTTTTTTTTTTCTTTTCTTTTTTTTTTTAGCAATCCAAATAAGGTAGGCTTTTCATTTTCTTCCTCTTCCATCAATCCAAACATGGCGTTAAACTTTTAGTCAACCTTGAATTCACATTGTAAAAGAGTCCACAACTAGAGAATGAGCACATGTGCTACCCGCCATCTTTTCTTATTATACTCCTTCCCCTTACGCTGAAGATGTCCCTGCTTCCACTTGTCATAGTGCTAGCCGTATTTCCTCTCTGAGTTCTGATTTTCCTGCTTTGATTTGTATGTGACTTTTACCCTTCATTTGATACTTGCTTTGGTAAACACATGGATCCATTTGTGACAGTACTTTGTTTGATCCTGTAGGTGATAGCCTTGAGTAGTTCTTTAAGAGGTTTGAAGAAGCACCTCTATGCACAACCACTTTAGTGTTATGGTAACCAGTTTTTTGTTGTCCACGGTATGTCTATGCATGTAAGGATAGAGGAGTAGTTGACAAATGCTTTCAACTGCCATAGGGACTTATTGCTAGATCCACATTTGTTCCAAAGGCCAAGGAGGCCCTATACCAAATAGTTGGAGTGTGTTAAAGCTACTTATCTAGTGCCTCCTCCTGGTGATACACGTGCAAGCTCACCATGACAGTTAGAGCACCTTTTGTTATCAGCTAAGCTTGGATGGTTGTATTTATCCTTCTACTTCCTTGTAATAATTATGTGATACGTGTACAAAAATTATCTTATCTTTCTGCTATTTACTTTTACAGCTCTGCTCATTGTATTTAAATTGACAGTGACTAAAATACAAAACAATCTTTTCCGTTGCTTTAAAGCTTTTTGCCATTTATAATATTTTATTGTAGTTCTTGTTTTCAAATATGGTATTAGAGCAGTTGACTAATGTCATGTCAGGCTCATCATCTTCCTTTTCATCTTCTCTCATTTTTCCGTCCCTCTCAAATATTACCCTTTCCAACTATAATTTCCCTTTTAAGTTAGAACATGATAATTATGTGCTCTAGTGGTCTCAGATTCTACCTGCCATTATTGGTCTAACATGGACCTGTTTTTGAATGACAATATCTTGCCACCAGCCCAGATAGTTACTGAGGAGATTACTATTGACAATAAGACTATCATAAAGGTCTCACCAAACCCGGATTATCACCAATGGAGGCAACTTGGTCAAGCGCTTCTTGGTTGGATGTTGTCTTCCATCTCCAAAGATATTCATACTCAAGTGACTAAAGTCTCGGCTTCTTTTACCTTTGCTTACCTCTAGAGTTCACTTGTAAAACTGTTTGGAAATCAATCTCGAGCCAAGGTTATGCAGCTGAAGATCCAATTTCAAACTGCAACAAAAGAATCTCTCTCTATTTCTAGTTATTTCTTTAAATTAAAAGAAATTACTGATGGATTGACTTTGAGGTTATAGTATCTCCAATGACGATTTCATTTTATAGTTTCTGGTTGGTATTCCCTTGGAGTACGATGCTGTAGTTGCACTAATTAATTCCAGCCACATGACAATGGACCTAAAGGAGGTCCAATCTCTTTTACTTTCTCAAGAGTCTCGCATATAACAAGCTATTATTGATATCCCTGTGTTAGCTAATCTTATGATAAATCACAACTTAAATTGAAACCTGTCAACAACAACTGTGGATTTTCAACAAACAGAGGTGGCTTCAATAGCCATGGCCGAGGGAGGCGAGGACATGATCGTGGTTGGAATAGCATTATTCAACCTTATTGTGAATAGTGTGGGAAACCTGGTCATATTGTTATTAAGTGTTTTTACCCAGTTGATCAAAATTTCCAAGGACAGTCAACCGTAGGCAATAATGCATACCTTGGAGTATACTCTGATGTGTCTGCGACTTTAGAATGGCTCATTGACAGTGGCACAACAAATCACATAACCCCAGATCAGTCCAACCTTTTGTAGAAGAATGATTATTTTGGTGGAGAAAAACTGACAGTGGGTAACGGTCAAGGTTTGCCTATTCTTCACACTGGTTCTTCCAATTTTCAAACTCTTAATGGTCCATCATCTCTCAACCATATGTTGAATGTGCTGAATATTACTAAAAACTTATTGAATATTGCTCACCTTACATGTGATAATAATGTTGTTGTTGAATTTAATTCCAAATTTATATTTGTGAAGGACAAGGATTTGAAGAAGGTTCTGCTTCGAGGAATGCTTAAGGATAGACTTTATAGAGTTTTGTTGCCCACTTTGGATCGTGTCAATAACTCTAGTTTTAATAATGTTTCCTTTCTTGCTGGTTTAGAAAAATTTTCAGATCCTTTTCCTTTTTATTGCTTTCTTTCACCAGTTTCTATAACTAAAGTATGACATATTAGGCTGGGGCACCCAGCTCCTCTCATAATGAACAAAGTTACGCAATAGTGCAACAATTCCTTCGTGGTTAAGCCTTCCTGTGATATTTCTTGTTCTACATGTCAATTGGGAAAAAATCAAAGACTTGTTGCCCCTCCTTCTAATTCCACAAGTTTATAACCTCTTGAGTTGGTATTTTTGATATGTGGGGTCTAACACTTGTTGAGCCTCTAGAATGGTTTCGGTACTATATAATTTTTGAAGATAATTACTCAAATTTTACTTGGATATATCTAATGAAATTAAAATATGAGGTGTCCAAAATATTTCTACCTTTTAAATTAATGGCTGAAAATTTAACAAATAAACGCATTAAAATTTTCCAAGTAAATTGGAGGGGCTGAATTTCGTCCTCTTCAGTCTATTTTAGCAGGCTTTAGTAAAAATTTTCAGTGTCCATGTCCCCACACACACAATCAAAATGACAAAATTGAATGCAAATATCGACACATCACTGAAACTGCCTTAACATTACTTGCTTAAAGTTCCATGCCTCTTAGACATTGGTGGGATGCATGTTCAACTACAGTTTCCTTAATTAATCGTCTCCTAACCAAAGTGATCAATTTCATTTCTCCAGTTCAAAAATTAGTTAATAAAAACTTTGACTTTTCCTTTTTAAAATGCTTTGGATGTGCTTGTTTTCCTTCTTTACATCCATACAGAAATAAAAAGTTCTTCCTTCATTCAGAAAAGTATGTGTTTGTTAGATATAGTCCTCACCACAAAGGTTATCGTTGCCTGAGTCTCTCAACTGGTAAAACATACATATCCCCTAACGTTATCTTCCATGGGACTTGCTTTCCTTTTGCTCAATAGTCTGGGTCCCTTATCAATCATAGTCCATCTTCTAAATCATAGTACATCTTCTATTTGTACTCCACTTTCTGTATTATTCACTAACTCTCTTTGCAGCCTTATCCAAATTGGAGCAATAAACCACGTGGGCTGCCTTCTCATTTTTCTAGGCTACCTCCATTGAATCACTCCAACACAACCCTCATTCCACAAAGTCCTGTGAACCCACCACTGACCATAACTCCCAGTTCTCATGTTCCCCTTAGCCTACAAGAAAGCCCACATACTGATGACATCCACCAAGCCCACACTTTTTCACGATCTGTTACGATCGTTCTAGACAGTGTGCTTAGTATTTTACGATGCCGTCACCCATCTTCTCGTTCAACGACAGACTCCCGTTGCTTCTCCACCATTGATGCTACTCGACCATATGTAGACATTACACCTATATCTCAACGTCCTGATCAGTCTCAAAATGTCCATCCCATGACAACACGATTGAAGGTTGGTATTTATAAACCGAAAGTGCTTATCGCATCTTCCATTCTAACATCAAAAGATGTTGAACCCGTATCTCCAACTTCAGCACTTCTCTGTCCTGAATGGTGCTAGGCCATGAATGATGAAATTCAAGCTCTTCAACAAAGTCAAACATGGTCTTTGGTTCGCTCCTCTGCTACTAAAAAACTTGTGGGACATAAATAGGTATTCAAACTTAAATGTAACCCATAAAGCACGACTTGTTGCAAAGGGTTTTCATCAGACTCTAAGGATTGATTTTCATGAGACATTCAGCCATGTCATAAAGCCATTTACTATTAAAGTGGTCTTATCTATTGCCATTTCAAAAATTGGGATATACACCAACTCGATGTCAACAATGCCTTCCTCAATTACGTTTTAACTGAAGAAGTTTATATAACACAGCAAGATGATTTCATTGATTCGGAAAAACCTAATTCCGTTTCACTTACACCGCTCACTGTATGGGCTACACTAAGCTCCATGTGCATGGTATGTGCATATGGGTCAAATGTTGTATGCTTGGGGATTTTGCAAGTTCAAGATCAATTCCTCATTATTTTTCTTCACAAATGGCTTTGGCTTGGTGTGGGTACTCGTGTATGTTTATGATATCATCGTTACTGGGAACAATAATGAAATGATAGCTGAGTTCATCTCTAGATTAAGTTACACGTTTGCGTTGAAAGATCTGGATTCCCTATCCTACTTCTTTGGAATTGAAGTTGTTCGAACACCGAAGGGTATGCATCTCTGCTAAGCTAGTTATATACATGACTTGCTGCGTAAAACACACATGCATGAAAGCATTCAACTAGGTAGTAGCATTGGTGCTACCTTCTCCAATCTTTATCTTTATAGAAGCACCATTGGTGCCTTACAATATGTCATCATCGCAAGACCTGAGCTCTCCTATATAGGGAATATATTAAGCCAATTCATGCATCAACCAACAGAGATTTATTGGACTGTTTGTAAATGTGTTCTGCGCTACCTTAATGGGTATCAAGATCTTAGCCTCTTTATTCAACCTTCTACCAACTATCACCTTCATGGGTTTATAGATGCTGATTGGGCATCAAACTTGGATGATCGTCGCTCAATAGGTGGCTACTGTATTTTTTTGGATGACAATCTTATATCACGGTCTTCAAGCAAATAGCACATCGTGGCAAGGTCTAGCACTGAATCCGAGTATCGAGCTATCATTTCTAGTGCTGCAGAAATATCTCGGTTACAGTCCCTTCTACATGGCTTCAATTTCTGTCTTCTTCAACTCCAATCATATGGTGTGATAACATGAGCGCTGGTTCTCTTGCTACCAATCCTGTGTTCCATGCACGTACAAAAAATATCGAAATTGATGTTCACTTCATTTGTGACAAAGTCATTCAGAAGACGTTGGATGTTCACTATGTTAGATAAATTGTAAAACAGGTATATTAACAAATAGAAATCACACTGTATAAACCGAAATAAATTAACACAAATTTTACCAGATTTACAGGAATAATATTCAACCTGTTGAAAATGGTTTATGTCATGTACTAACCGAGCTTAATATGATCCGAGGCCTGTGTGCTACCATAATTTCCTTAAAACGAATTCGCCCCACAAGGTGCTGTGATCTCAGAGCGTTCGTTTACCATGATACAACGAATCTACAAGAACTTGAATTGAGCACCTTCAAAATTCCTCTCCACGAACTTAGAAATTGCCTTAGCTTTATCACGGCATTGGACTTACAGACTCAAAACCCGTTCAAAACTCACATACGTCAAAACCATATGTATTTCTAGTGTAAAACAATATATATAAAAATATAACTTTTAAAAATACTAAAAGTCACATAATTATGACATTAAACTATATCATTAATTTCCATAACTAAAATTTTTATCAAACAGTGAAAAGTTACAATAAATTACAATTCATTCATATTAAAAACATTTTAAAACTTTTTAAACTTCAACAATCCCCTACATGAATGAATTGTCCAAGACTACTAGACTCGACCCTGGTGATAGAGTTCTACGGTTGGAGCCTACATAGGATAGGTAGGTTTTATCCTTTAAATTTTCCACTTGTGAGAATGTATTTACTTTATTGATCAAAGGTAGACGCGATGTCTTTGAACTTTAGTGTCGTTTGTGTAAATGATGATACACTTCACACGGGACTCTTTCCTGGCATTCTCCAGTTCTCACTGTTATGTCCGTTTTTTGCCATGAACATCTTCCCTAGTTCTACAAGAGTTTTTAAAGAATTGTGTCAAATACAATTCTCTTTTGAAGCGACCATTCTTCTTTCTTACATAGGTGATTCTTATATGAGAGTATTCCGCATTACTCCTGTCGAATTTCACGACACTTAAGAATCATTAAAACTTTAGCTTATCCTCATCTCCAACGGTCATCACTATTTCATCTTAGGAATGGACATGAGGTAAAAACCCCCCACAGTGATCTAAACCAGTCTTTACAACTTAGTTGTCCCTTTGAACCTAGATCTTGGGATCTCCAGTCAACTAGGTTGGGTATCCATTGTATTGACTTTTCATTCTTATGAGCTTTAGTCTAATTTCTCTTAATGATTTCTCAACTAACTTTGAATTTAACCCTTTGGTTAGCGGACCCGCAATGTTATTCTTTGACCTTATATAGTCAACAAAAATAACTTTAGTTAAGATTAGTTGTCTAACGGTATTATGTCTTCGACGTATATGTCTAGATTTACCGTTATACATCACATTTTGAGCCCTTCCTATTGATGACTGACTATTATAATGAATCGAAATAGCCGGCACAGGCTTAGGCCACCTAGGAATATCCTCTAAGAAATGGCATAGCCATTCAGCCTCTTCACCATATTTGTCAAAAGCAATAAACTCTGATTCCATCGTGGATCGGGCTATAATTGTTTGTTTCGAGGATTTCCAAGACATTGCTGCACCTGCTAGTGTGAATACATACCCACTAGTCGATTTTGAGTTTTTCACATAAGATATTCAGTTGGCATCATTGTATCCTTACAAAATAGCAGGATATCTTGTGTAGTACAACCCATAACCATGAGTATATCGTAAGTATCTTAAAATTCTTACGATCACCTTCCAATGATCACCATTTGGATTACTCGTGCATCTACTCAGTTTACTAACTACGTAGGCTATATCTGGTCTCGTACAGCTTATTAGGTACATCAAGCTTCCGATCACCCTAGAATACTCCAACTGAGATACACTCTCTCCTTTGTTCTTTGACAAGTGAAGATTTACATCTAGAGGTGTCCTAGCCATACCAAAATCATCTTTACTGAACTTATCCAGTATTTTATTCACATAATGTGATTAACTAAGTATTAGCCCTTCAGGGGTTTTCATGATTTTCACCCCTAAAATTACATCTGCAAGTCCCATAACCTTCATGTCGAACCTCATGCTCAACATTGTTTTGGTAGACTTGACCATTTCATTATCACTACCCACAATGAGCATGTTATCAACATACAAATATAAAATGACGTAACCATTTTTTGTATCCTTGACATATATATATTTGTCACACTCATTGATTTTAAATCCATTAGCCAGTACCACACTATCAAACTTTTGATGCCATTGTTTTGGTACTTATTTAAGACCATATAGGGATTTTACCAATTTATAGACTTTCTTTTCTTGTCCAGGAGCTGTAAAACCCTCAGGTTGCTCCATATAGATCTCTTCATCTAGATTTCCATTCAGAAAAGCTGTTTTACATTCATTTGATGTACTTCGAGATTTCGTAATGCAGCAATGGCTAATATCATTCTTACGGAAGTTATTCTCGACACAGGAGTATAAGTGTCAAAATAATCAAGGCCTTTCTTTTGTTTGTAACCTTTAATTACAAGTTTCGCATTGTATTTATCAATTATTCAATCAGCTTTCATTTTTCTCTTGAAAATCTACTTATATCCCAGTGGCTTACTACCAAAAGGAAGATCCACTAGTTCCCAAGTGTAATTCTGTAAGATGGAATCAATTTCACTCTTAATGGCTTCTTTTCATAAAGAGCTTTCCGGAGAGTTTACAACTTTTTTATAACTCTGAGGTTCACTCTCCAACATATAAGTCAAAAAATCTAGACCAAATGCTTTTTCTCTCTTTATTCTCTTGCTGCGTCGAGACTCATCTTCAACCTCTTCTTCTTGTTTTAGGTCCTGACTATCATCATTCAAAGTCTCCAACGTTCACTTAGATGATCTAGGTCCCTTGTCAGACTTACATGGAAAAACGTGTTCAAGATCGATGCATTACTCGATTCCATAATTGTATTCTTGTGTATATCAGGGATTTCAAACTTATACACAAGAAACTGATAAGCACTGCTATTTTGTACATATCCAATGAAGATGCAATCTACAGTCTTTGGACCTATTTTCACCTTCTTTGGTGTTGGAACCGCCACTTTGGCAAGACACCCCCACATTCGTAGGTACTTATAGGAAGACTGTCTTCCTTTCCACAACTCATATGGTGTATTTTGTTCATCCTTACAGGGCACCTTATTTAAAAGGTAATTCACCGACAAAATGGCTTCCCCCACATGTTCTGAAGTAACCCAGAACTTATTAGCATTGTATTTGTCATTTCTTTCAATATACAATTCTTATGCTCAGCCACACTATTTGACTGAGGTGAATATGGTGGAGGAACTTCATATCTAATCCCATGTTGTTCACAGTACTCACCAAACGGTGTTACATATTTACCACCACGATCGCTTCTTATCACCTTAATCTTCTTATTAAGCTGATTTTCAATTTTAGCTTTATAGAGAACAAATTTCTCTAAAGCTCCATCTTTGCTCTTGAGCAAATACACATAGCAATACTTTGTGCTAGTATCGACAAAAGTAATAAAATACTTATTGTCACCCCTTGTTGGTGTAAATTTTAGATCACATAAGTCGCTATGGATCATATCCAAAGGTTTGGTATTTCTTTCAACCGTTTGAAAAGATGACCTTGTCATTTTTGCCTCAACACAAGTCTCACACTTGTGATTGGGATCAATCTGGAATGTGGGAATGTAGTTCAAGTTAATTAGTCTTCTTAGAGAACCATAATTAACGTGCCCTAGTCTACCATGCCATAAACTGGAAGGCTCCAACAAATACACAGAAGAAGTACTTGCTCTATTCATTGATTTAGGATTTACAGTCATAACATTAAGTTTAAAACATCCTTGACTTAGACAAGACAACCTTGTCAGACTCAAACACCATCCTGAATCCATATTTGTTCAATAATGAACCAGAAACAAGATTTTTCCAGATTTAAGGGACATACAATACATTATTCAACATCAGGATTTTTTCAGAAGTCATCTTTAATACCATTTTTCATTGTCCTCAGATGTCAGATGTGGATGAATTCCCCATAAATAGCTTCTCCCCACTGTTAATTGGGTCGAAGAAGGTAAACAAATTTTGTCCGAGTACACGTGGCGGGTTACACCAATATCAATCCACCACTCCTTTGGGTTTGACCCAATCATGTTCACTTTAGAGACAACTACACAGAGGTTCATATCATCTACCTCTTGAGTGATTTCCTTTATCACATTTGCCTTTTTACTCTTCTTCTTTTTAGGCATTCTATAATCGGCCGCTTTGTGACCTACCTTGTCACAATTAAAACACTTTCCTTCGAATTTCGGTGTCTTAGAAATTCCACCTTTAGATCTAAAATTAAACCTTTTATTTGTCTTTTTCTTATTCTTTGAACTCTTACCATGTTCAACAACATTGACCTTTACCTCTGCTG
This sequence comes from Rhamnella rubrinervis, assembly GCA_007844105.2. Lineage (NCBI taxonomy): Eukaryota > Viridiplantae > Streptophyta > Magnoliopsida > Rosales > Rhamnaceae > Rhamnella > Rhamnella rubrinervis. Next base: position 1,958,299 of record CM017582.2, read on the forward strand.
GAGACGAAAATCTTTTCTCAGAAAGTCTATTCACCTCTTCAATCCAAAGTCGAACAATTAGTTCTTCAACATTCATCTCCTTTCGTTTGTGTTTGAGGTAATTTTTGAAATCCTTCCACCCAGGAGGCAGTTTCTTAATAATGGCTGCAACTATGAAAGCTTCACTTAGAATCAACCCTTCAGAATGAACTTCATGAATAATCAACTGAAATTCCTGTACTTGATTGACCATAGTCTTGGAGTCCACCATTTTAAAGTCCAGGAACCGGTCCACGATAAATTTCTTGGATCCTAAATCCTCGGTCTTATATTTCTTCTCCAGAGACTCAGGTTCTTTATCGTCTTCTTACCATGATGCGTTGTCTGATAGATAATTCTGTTGTTATTTACATAATTACAGCCAAATAGTCAGAATTCTTCCATGCGTCGAAAGCCATGGGAGAATTCCTATCATCGGCATTCACTTTCGGTGGATCTTCAGTCAAGAACCTCGTAAGGTTTAGAGTGGTAAGATAAAACAGCATTTTCTATTGCCATCTTTTGAAATTTAAACTATTAAATTTCTCAGATCTCTCCGCGTGGTTCACTGGAACCGTCATAGTTAGGGTCCGCGGTGGGGAACATAGCGGCGAGGCTGAAAGAGACACGTGCTCACAGGTTGGATGTTTTCCCGTTGGTCATTTTCTTGAGCCTTGACGAAAATATTAATTTATTGTATTAGAATAATACAACAAAATAATATTTCAAATACTGAGAAAATATTAAAAGTAATAATAATAATAATAATAATTTTTTTCATTTTTTTAAATATTTTCTCTCCGATGACGTCATCAGCCATGTCATCAAGCCACGTCAGCGTGCGTGCCACCTCAGCTGGGCTTGCCACATGTGCCAAGTCAGCCATGCATGGGCTCAGTCCAGCCTATGCGCGGCCTAGTTGAAGCGCGACCCAAATGCTTGTCTAGCTCACATGCGAGCCCAACCCATACGCGAGTCTAGCCCACATGCGACCCCAGCTCACCCGTGAGCCTAGCCCATGCACAAGCCCAGCGTACAAGCGCGGCCCAGCTCCATTACACATGCTTCTGGCCCGTGTAAAACAAGATTTCCAGCTCAATTTGTAAGCCCATGAATGCACTAGTCCAACACAACACCAATCCCACGTGCGCGCGCTCACTCACGCTAAAACGACACCGTATGCGTCGTCTTCTTCCTTCAGATGGGTCTTTCTGACCCGTTTCTCCAATTCAAACCCTGCATTTGACCCAAACTAAAAATAACTCCTCTGATCTCTGATCTAAAGCGGACCAAAACCAATTTGTTCGTCTAGTCATGGGCAATCAAATTATTTGTTCAAAATGATTCCTTTATGTCTCAAGATACACGTCCAGGTCTTCCAAAGTCACGGTATTAATTTATTTTACATTCATTACTTTTTTTTAAAATAAAATAATCATCCGAAAATTCAAAACCCTTATAACCTGTTGCAAGGAATTAGTACAAGCATCTATACATATAAAATTATAGCAGATTTTACTAAAGAAATAAAATTTCTTAATTGGTCTCAAAACAGAGAAAATGAAAAAATAATTATTAGTGTAAACAAATTACCCAATTAATCCAAATATCCTTAACCTGCACCAAATAATTAGTATAAATATATATATAACTAAACCATAGCATTATTAGTACCTATTTATCGTAAAAACAGAGAACGAAATTCATTTTAAGATTGTTAAATAAATTTGATAAACAAGTATATTAACAAATAGAATCACACTGTATAAACCGAAATAAATTAACATAAATTTTACCAGATTTACAGGAATAATATTCAACCTGTTGAAATTGGTTTATGTTGTGTGCTAACCGAGCTTAATATGATCAGGGGCTATGTCTTTATCATGATTTCTTTAAAGCGAATTAGCGGGTCTTTATGATCTGGGCGTTAGTTTTCAGGATCAACAAATCTATAAGAACTTGAATTGAGCACCTTTAAAATTCCTCTCCACGAACTTAGAAATTGCCTTAGCTCTATCATGGTATTAGACTTATAGACTCAAAACCCATTCAAAACTCACATACGTCAAAACCATGCGTATTTCCAGTGTAAAACAATATATATAAAAATATAACTTTTAAAAATACTAAAAGTCACGTAATTATGGCATTGAACCATATCATTAATTTCCATAACTAAAATTTTTATCAAAAACTGAAAAGTTACAATAAATCACAATTCATTCATATTAAAAACATTTTAAAACTCCAACACACTATATGTCCAGCACTGACCAGCTTGTTGATGTTTTCACCAAGGTTTTACCCACAACACGTTTTCAGTATCTCTATGGCAAGCTCAACGTTCTTCCACCCCCATTTCGCTTGAGGGGGGATGTTAGAGCTACTTATCCAGTGCCTTTTCCTGGTGATACACGTGCAAGGTCACCATGACAGTTAGCGCACCTTTTGTTATCTGCTAAGCTTGGATGGTTGTATTTATCCTTCTACTTCCTTGTGATAATTATTTGATATGTGTACAAAAGTTATCTTATCTTTCTGGTGTTTACTTTTACAGCTCTGCTTATTGTATTTAAACTGATAGTGACTAAAATACAAAACCAATCTTTTCCATTTCTTTAAAGCTTCTTGCCATTTATAATATTTTATTGTAGTTCTTATTTTCCAATAAAGTGATAGCCTGTGAATATGCATACTTTGTCTTCTCAAAATATGTGCTAGGAAAATGCATACACGTTTTTCTTTTTGTTTATATAAACACAAGTACTCTTGACAATTTTTGCAATTAATTAAGACTATTTGGTTCATAGAATACAATTAAGTTTGTAACCAATTGGGCCTTGTAATTTAAAGGTTATATATATGAGATAAAAGGTTTTAACACTTGAAGGTATACATAAACATACATACATAGTTCATAATATATATGTAAAACAACAATATTTTCTTTTTGAAGAATATGTCTTTATTTATTTAACAAAGTGATTTGTTTTACAAAAAAGATAAGTATTCCCACAATAAAGAAAAAAAGATGGGAGATTAAAATTTCTTTTCTAGGCACATGTGATTACTAGTCAATTAACATTCAAAACAAATCAGTATAACTTGTCATAGAGCAGCTTAAAAGGCATGAAAAATCTTAAAGGCAAAAGATAAAGGCCTAATAAAACCTATTTTGCTAGCACAGCCCCTATGAGTAGTAGGGCTTGAGCCATTTCCCGTTGATAGGGTCATGTTGTTTAGTCTGTTCATGTCCACGAGCCAATAATATCCACTGGCATGTTCCTATTTTACCACAAAGGGTCATTCCCAATGAGGGTAAAATTTGGATAGGATAGATATTTGATAGTGGTTATTTCATAATTAGTAGGTCATTGAGCATGTTAGGTACTTTGGACTAGGTTATATCATCCCCAAGGTGAAATCTTGCCAATATGTGTCATCTCCATATGGACCATATTCATTTTCAATCTGGCAACATAAATTCAAGGATCAACTTAACCACTTTGAACAATAATTTTTTTTTTGGTAAATAACTTTGAACAATAATGAGCCACCTTTAAGGTTCTATTGAGGATTATATTTTAGCTGTTGTGTTGTTTTCCGCCAAATATACAATTAAGATTTTCTATAAGCACCATGATCTCTTTGTTCTCTGTAACAATGTCTATAACAGTATATGTCTCTACTTGTCTAGTCTCTATTTTAGAAGTAAGAAGTATCTGAATTATTACCTTGTATAAGTATTTGGTAATGTAATTTCTTATTTTCATTTTATCTAAGGAGAAAATTTATTATACATTACAATAATTTGAGAGGTTTTTAGTAATTATGTAGTATTTAGCCTTGAGCATGATTTTGTAAAAGTTTTAACATGTAACAATGAACTTTAACACTTCAAAATAGCTGGCTTTCCTCACCTGTTAATAAAGAGATGGTGTTCGATTCTGTAAGTTCCAATTATAATTTTGCACATTCTACATTATAAATATGATAGGTTAATTTTTCTATTACAAAGGAAGAAGGAACAGTAGAGAGAAAGTGGAGAAGAGAGTGAAAAAGTTAGAGAGAGACAGGAAAACAACAAATGGGATTCTTCTTATTCCATAAGAAACAACCATTGGCTATATTATAGCCTTACAGTAATAGGAATGCTAAAAATTAGGAAATAAACAAGCAACTAAAGCCACTTAAACATCCTACTACACTACTACCGAAAGACCAAGTGCACCATCACACACTAGCACAACAACTTGCATGTGCTACAGTAACGTGCATGCATGCACATGCATGTATCAGTTCCCCCTAACTTTCCTTGTCCACAAGGAAAAGTGAAACTAGGATAAGACCTCTGAAAACACTGTTCATCCTCCCAGGTAGCATCCTCAAGAGCTACACCTTTCCACTGAACATGAACCTCATCCTTAGGTCGATATCTGCCTTTATGAATAATACGGCATTCCAAAACACATTCAGGTTGTGGAAGTATAGTGTCATTAGCAAACAATGGAGGAAGCTGGGACGAAACATGAGTTAGTAGACCCAGATGCTTGCGTAAATTACTTACATGAAAAGCATCATGTATCTACGAACCTGATGGTAAAGCGAGAAGATAAGCCACAAGACCAATTTTTTCCACAATTGCATAAGGACCAAGGAACTGTGGAGAAATTTTATTAAGCTGTAAAATGCCACTGTGGACTGTCTGTAAGGTTGTACTTTAAGATAAACAAGATCTTCTACAACAAACTTTACTTCACGATGACCTTGATCGACAAAGTTCTTCATTCGATCTCAAGCATGTGTCAAATTAGCTTTTAAGTCACGTAAGATGGTGTCACTGTCTCGTAAATAAGTATCCACCACTTGTACCTTAGAAGTGCTTGGAACATAAGCTACCATATTTAGCATAGGAATCCCATATATAGCTTCAAAGGGGGTCGTCTTAGTTGACGAATGAACTGTTGTATTGTAACTATACTCTGCCCATGGAATCCAATTCAACCATTTCCGAGGTTGTTCTCTAGCAAAACATCTTAAATATTGTTCCAATGTCCAATTCAAGACCTTCATTTGACCATTAGTTTGGGGATGATAACTAGAACTCATAGAAAGCTAAGTTCCCTGAAGTTGAAACAAAATCCGCCAAAAAGAACTTAGGAAAACTTTGTCCCTCTCATTAACAATGGAAGTAGGCATTCCGTAAAGGCGAACTATATTTATAACAAATGCCTTTGCAATAGTAGAATTGCTCCAATTCCTACTCCACTAGCGTCACATTCTATTACAAAGGGCAGGCTAAAATTCGGTAAGCTTAGAACTGGGGAGACGTCAATGTAATTTTCAGATTTTAGAAAGCCTTCTATGCATCTTCATTCCATTGGAAACCATATTTTGTGAGTAACTGATTGAGTGGGGCCACAATACTACAAAATGCCTTACAAACTTACAATAATACCCTACCAAGCCTAAAAAACCTCTCACCTCTTTTTATGTTGTAGGGATCGACCACTCCAAGACAGCTTTAATTTTTGATGGGTTGACTTCTACCTCTTATTCTGAGATAACATGCCCTAGATAGCTCACAGAAGAAACCCCAAACCTACATTTGGATTCCATAATAGAAAATTTATTAGCAGACAAAATAAAGAGTATCTTTTAAAGATGATGAAGATGACCCTCTCACATTTTGGAGTAGACCAAAATATCATCAAAGAACATCATAATAGATTTTCATAAATAAGGTCATTAAAGAACACCATAATAAATTTCTGTAAATAAGGTCGAAATATGTCATTCATAATACGTTGAAAGGTGGCCGGCGCATTTGTAAGGCCAAATGACATCACAATAAATTCATAATGCCCTTCGTGAGTTTTGAAGGTGTTTTCGATATGTCATCTTCATGCACCCTTATCTAATGGTACCCAACTTGAAGATCCAACTTGGAAAAGAATCGTACTCAATGTAACTCATCCAAAACCTCATCAATAATAGGTTTAGGATATTTGTCTTTGATTGTGGGATTCTTAAGTGCCTTATAATAGATGTAGAGATTCCACTCTCCATCTAACTTCCGAACCACCAACAAAATTGGAGAGGAAAATGGGCTATGACTAGGTCGTATAAGCCAGAGTGTAAGAGCTCCCTCACCATTCGTTCCATTTTTAACTTTTGGTAATATGGGTATCAGTAGGGTCTCATGTTTACTGGCTCTGAGTTTGGTTGTAGTGTGATATGATGGTCATACATACGCTGGGAGGAAGACTACTGTGTAGGCTAAACACTTGGGAGAAGGAAGATAAGAATTGGGCTAGTTCTTAAGGATATGTATTTGGGTGGTTAAGTTGGCATAATGGAATTATAGCAAAGAGGTTACTGGTGTCGTGTATATTGCTAATTTTCATCTGCTTAAGGACTTTTAATGACCCCGGTAGAGTAGGAATTGGAGCAATTCTTTCTCAAAATAAAAAACCAATAGCTTATTTCAGTGAGGTTTTAATAGGAGCAACTTTGGCATTATCTACATATGTTAGCTATAGTGAAGTTAGTGAGGAAGTGGTGACCCTACTTATTTGGTAAGCTGTTTATAGTCTGAACATACCAAAGGAGTCTAAAACATTTGCTCGAGCAACGTATTACTTTTCCAACACAAACATGGTGGCTGCTGAAACTCATGGTGGTATGAATACGTCATTGAATACAAAGGAAGGATTGAAAATTTGGTAGCTAACTCCTTATCCAGGAGGGGGAATTTCAATTTTTGTCAGTTTCCATACCATATACTTATTGGTGGTCCAAACTCAAGGTTGAAGAGGCCCAAGATCCTTTTTATGATAATTTGGCAACTAATCCAAACAATACTAGTTTTTCACATTGAGATGGGGTTTGGTTCAGGCTTGGAAAAATCTTCTTGAATCCTTTGTCACCTAATTAGGAGGTTCAATGGAATTATAGCAAAGAGGTTATTGGTGTCGTGTATATTGCTAATTTCTACCTCCTTAAGGACTTCTAAACTTGACTATTTTAACCTATGGAAAACACAAGTTTTTCCTCCTATAGTAAAAGTCATTGTTAACCTCAAATAATCCATCTTGATAAGTCCTAATGTCATAAGCCACTGTACTCCTATCACAACTTGACACGCTGCAACAGGAAGGACATAATAATAGGCAATAAGAGGCTGACCTTGGATATAGATGGTAAAGGATGGACATAACCCGACACAATCGATCTTTTCTCCATTAGCCACCATAACTTGGAATGTTCGATTCTTAAGCACCTGTAGGCTATATTTTATGGTCAATAGAATTGTATGTGCTGCAGCCATCGATTAGAATTACCACTTCCTTGCCCTTCAACTTGCCAATAACACGAAGAGTTTAAGGATGATGTGTTCTTGTTATCGCATGGAATGATATCTCTGGTATAGCTTCTTGGTTGTCGAGTTCTTGTGATGTTTTTGAGACCTCTTCAGAATCCTGAACCTTTGTGTCCTTGATCATGAATAATTGGGGACATTCACATCGATGCCCTGGAACAAACTTGACTTAGGTGCTCTTCTTTGTAACTAGTTGCATTCTTCAATTAGTCATGCTATTCCAATGGTGTCAGCCAAGATGTGTCATTGTTTTATTTTTATGTCCAAGCGAATGTCATCTAAGAGTCCTGTAATAAAAAAACTAACAAGAAAATTCTCAGGTAATCTATCTACATGATGAAAGAGTTTCTCGAATGCCTCCTGGTAAGCAGCTATATGGTTGTTTGTCTTAACTGTGTGAGGGCCTTAAATGGATCTTCATAATTAGTTAGTCCAAAGTGAAATAGTGCAACCTTTGTTAATTCTTCCCAAGTTAACGGTCCCTTAAATTTTGTCAGCCACTGTAATGCTATGCCTTCCAAATGAAATAAGGCTAAAGGTACCTGCTGGTTTGAAGCAAATTTTAAAGCTCAAAAAATTGCTATGCCTTGTAAATCCAGTCCATTGGGTCTTCCTCATTAAATTTTGGAAAAGACAACTTGAGTTGCTAATGAATGATTTCTCGGTTGGAATTTGAAGACTCTCCAGGAACGAATGGATTGACCTCATGAAGTCGTGGACTCTGTGCTACTTTCAGTGATTGAAATTCTACTATCAGAGTTAGTATTGGTATGTTCACTTGGTCAAAACTCAATTCATGTCGCACCAGGATTTTGTTTACTTCATTACGTAACTCGGTATTGGTTTTGGCTCTAGTATCCATGTTTGATAACCCGGCTCTAATACTAAAATGATAGGTTAATTTTTCTATTATAAAGGAAGAAGGGCCAATAGAGAGAAAGTAGATAAGGGAGAGTTAAAGAGTTAGAGAGAGATAAAGAAACAATAAGTGAGGTTCTTCTTATTCCACAAGAAACAACTATGGGCTATATTATAGCCTCACAATAACAGGATAGTTAAAAATTAGGAAATAAACAAGCAACTAAAGACACTTAAACATCCCATTACACCATTGCCCGAAAGACCAAGTCCACCATTACACACTAGCATAGTAACGTGCATGTGCTACAATAATGTGTATGCACTACAATAATGTGTATGCATGCGCATGCACATATCAAAATACTATATATTGTGTTCTTTTGAAGAACCAATGCTGCAAAAAGTTTCAAATTGATATACCTAAACAATTATATTAGGACCTCCATTTCCATAAAGATAGGGAGCAATCATTGGAAATATGCTTTCCCCACCATCTTTCAACTTTAAAGCATTGACACAGAGAGAACAATAATTAAAAAGTAGAAAGTAAGCTTAAGATCATCATTGCCATGAAAGTTCCAACTTTAAAACAATAGAATAATAGTTTAACACACCAATTGCAAGAAACCAGGATCAAAAGATCTTAATCTAAGAGCTAGATTTTTGGCAAGTAATTGTTGACTGACATGGCTGATAAAGCTACTGACACACTATTGAAAATTAGTTTTCTTTGTGCTATTCTTTAGGCAATAAAGAAGTCAAAGTGACTATTCGGAATATGACCATTTCATCACGCTATTTTTTTTTTGTACTTTACTAATATGCTCAACATGTAGCATATTTTTGTGCAATTCAATTTTCATTATGCTGTATAAATAGATGCTTTGTTACTCAATAAAATTAGATTTCTAAAGTTTCAAAAATATCTTGTTCTTGTTATCTATACACTTTGGTTTTCTAAAGAACTTACAGATTGGTATTAGAGCTATATCTTGAGAGACCTGTGAGATTGAGTGAAACCAAATACAATTTCCAAACACTTATCACTTACCTCTACACAAACACAAACACAAACATAAAAACCTACAACCTATTCATAATGGATTGATAAGCCTCATTCATTGTAATTACACCAGAAGTGTTTGTTCCATCAAATTATCAATTGTGGGCAATGTAGTACATGGCAGTGAGCTGCAGTGTGTTGGACAGGTTTAATCGACTTCTGTTGGACAAGCTTACCAATTTATCCTTATGTTCTTAGTTTTCTAGTCTAGTGAGGAGTGTTTAAAGGTTTATTATTTAAGTTTATTGGTGGTAGCCATGGTTTCTTATTAATACTATTATCAAACTATTGAATACCGATTCTTTCAGAGTAGAAGCTTGTATGTTTGTTTTTCCCTTTACTTTCTCATTTAAGCTGCGGGTTTTTTCTTCTGCTACGCCAAATTGGTGTCAGAATAAAGCCCTCCTTCGATATGATGGCTAATGAAGATTTTAGTGGACAACAACCCTCTACTCTTGAACAACGAGTTAAAAAAGTTAAACGACAAGTTGATGGGATAGAAGAGAAACTCATGCAGATATTGGCTGCAATGAATTTGGGCGATAAGCCTAAGACAACGAAGCGATGACCAAGTAACTTCGGAGAAAAAGAATAGAGAGGATGAAAAAAATCATAGAATGACTGAAAAGATAGATTTTGGGATAACTCGTAAGCCTCAAGTAGATACACCATTAAGGGTTTACGAAAAAAGGAATAATGTTGTTCAAAGGGAGAGTGAAGTAGAAAATAATTAGTATGAAGGGTTCAACTATGAGATGGGGGGTAGAGAAAGAATTCCATATGTGGCGGCAAGGAGGAGTTTCATTCAAAACCCTAACTAGCAAGCTTTTCGTGATGAAGAAGGATTTCGACTTCAATAAAGAATGGGTTTTTAACGTGCGCATCCAAGGAGATTAGAGAATTCCTGTAACGAGAAGGAAAAGGACATTCAATAGGAATTTAGAATGGGAAACTGAGGGCCTAGTACATAGAAATTCAAGATGAAGATGGACCTTCCAAGTTTCGATGGAAGATTTTCTTGACTGGATTTATACAATTGATAATTTTTTTGGTTATCTAAATATTGCATAGGATAACCAAGTGAAATTGGTAGCCTAGAAGTTGAAAGGTGGAGCATCTACTTGGTGGGAGTAGTTACAATATAATTAGTTAAGACATGATAAACAATGACTTCGGTTGTGGCCAAAGATGAAGCGTTTCATGCAAAGGTGTTTTCTTCCTCTGAATTATGAGCAATTCTTGTACCAATAATACTAGGATTGCAGGCAGGCTAATTGAACAGTGAATGACAATACAAAAGAATTCTATCGCTTGAACGTACGGGTAACTTGTCTAAGATTGAGGATCAGCTGGTGGCTAGATATATTTAGGGTTTAAAACTAGTTATATAGGGTGGTTGACTCTTCAGAAGGTGTGGACAATTACGAATGCGGTGAATTTGGCCATGAAGGTAAAGAATCAATTTAACATATCCATGGTCTGAGCTCAGGGTGGTTTACGGGGCTAAATCAAGTGAATCAAGAGGGTTCTATATTCCAAAGGGATTCGGCAATTAGGGGAGGTTTGTACAATACCGTGAGGCCAACTCCTATGGCCTTAAATATCATGCGGAATGTAGGGAATACTTTAGGAAGCATTCGGCCAGATGATGAAAGAATCAGTTACAAAATCAGCCACAAAATCAATAGCAACCAAATAGAAATTCCAATCATTATGCTTGGCCAAACTTGGGCAAGTGTTTTAGATATAATCGGCTGGGCCACTTGTTAAATAATTGCCTCAATCGACGATCAGTAAATTATGCGGAGGATGTAAATGATGAAGATGAATAAGGGCTTGATGAGGATGAATATGAAGGGGTTGAAATTAAGGAAGGTGATGAAGGGGAGGAAGTTGTATGTGTGTTGCAACAATTGTTGTTTGCTCCTAATAAGGTTGACAACTCCCAATGACATCAAATATTTAGAATAAAGTGTACTATACAAAATAAGCCGTGCAGTGTTATTATTGACAGTGGGAGTAGTGAGAATGTGGTGTATAAGGCGTTAGTGAAAGCCTTCAATCTGAAGATGGAAAAGTGCCCTTTTCATATAAAATTGCATGGATAAAGAAATGTCCTAAGCTGAATATTCAAGAAGTTTGTACTGTTTATTTGTGATTGGAAAGCATTATAAAGATGAAGTTGTGTGCGATGTGGTTGATAGGGATGCCTATTATATTTTGTTGGGAAGACCCTAACATTTTGACATGGATGCAAAATATATAAGGCTCACGATAAAACATATATTTTCAGCTGGTTTGATAGGAAAATAGTATTGATGCTATAACATCCAACCCTAGTCGTGAGTTTAACTAGTTCCAAGGAAAAATCAATGTTTATGGGTGTTTTGGGTTCTGAATTTTTGAAAACCTAAAAGGCCCAAATTTATTTCTAGTTTTGGTGGTTAAGGAAGAGGTTCCTAAGATGGTCGAAATTCTTGGGAAGGCTTAAGAGGTGTTGATAGACTTTCCAAACTTGTATCCAGCTGAGTAGCCAAATATTCTACCACTAATGAGGAATATTCAACATCATATTGACTTGTTCTGGGTGCTAGTCTACCTAATTTAGGACATTATTAAATAAACTCAGGTAAACAGGAAGAGTTGCAGAGGCAAATGGTGAATATGTGTTGACAGTCACTCGATTAATAAGATTACCATTAAATATTATTTTTCTATTCCACTGTTAAACGATATGCTTGATAGGTTGGAAGGAGTGGTGGTATTTACTAAGCTAGATTTGTAAAATGGCTATCATCAAGTTAGGATTTGGCCAGGGGATGAATGGAAGAAAGCTTTTACGACCAAGGATGGGTTGTTTAAATGGTTAGTGATGCCTTTTGGATTAATCGATGCACTGAGCACTTTCATAAGGTTGATGAATCAGGTTCTATGTCCATTTATTGGTTATTGTGTTGTATATTTTGATGATATCTTTATTTACAACTGAAGAGAAGAAGAGCATTTGAAGCATTTACGGGCTATATTGGAAGCTTTGAAGGAGAATAAACTATATATTAGCCTAAAAAATATAGTTTTATGACGGACCAGATCATGTTCCTCGGTTTGTGGTTTGTAAGGATGGAATCAAGGTGGGCGATTCTAAGGTTAAGGCTATAGTTCTATAGTGGCGCCAATTACAGATTATTTGAAGAAAGGTCAGTTTCATTTGGGTGATGAGTAACAAACCAGCTTCGAGTTAATTAAATCCAAACTGTTCCTTTTTAGTTTTGGCACTTTCGAGTTTTGAAAAAGTGTTCAATGTAAAATGTGATGCATTGGTGATTGAAATTGGAGATGTTTTATCACAAAAAGGAAGGCCAATTGAATTTTTCAGCGAGAAAATCAGTGAGGCTCGTCAAAATTGGACAATGTATGAGATGAAATTTTTTGCTGTCATTCAAGCTTTACGACATTGGAAGCATTATCTAATTCGAAGGTAATTTTTATTGTTTGGTGATCATTAAACCTTAAAGTACATTAATTCTTAAAAGACCATAAACAAAATGCATGCGGGTGGATCACATATCTTCATAATTACACTTTTGTACTCAAGCATCTATCAGTGTAGGAAAATCAAGTGGATGATGTGTTAAGTATGCGTGCTTCTTTATTGGCCACAGTTACTATGGAATTTGTGGGATTTGACTTCTTACGGGACTTGTATGTTGAAGATGAAGACTATAGTGAAACATGGAAGAGATGTTCAAATAAGGAATTTATGGCAAATTACCTTATTCAAGATGGATTCTTTTTTAAGGGTGTACAGTTGTGTATTCCACATTCTTGTTCGGGAACTACATGCTAAAGGTTTAGGTGGTCATGTGGGGCGTGATAAGACCATTAGTCTTGTGGAGGCACGATTCTATTGACCTCAGCTAAAAAGGGATGTTGGAAGATATATGCAATGATATCCTATTTGTCAACATGCGAAAGGACATGCTCAAAATACTAGTCTTTACACCTCTTTCTAGTTCCTAAAACAATTTGGTAGGGTTTGACTATGGATTTTGTACTTGGTCTTCCTCACACTCAACATGGATATGATTTGGTTTTGGTAGTGGTTGATAGGTTTTCTAAGATAGCGCATTTAGTTGCTTGTAGAAAGACTGTTGACGCCATTCCTCGTTCAATTATGTCGGATCGATATGTAAAGTTTTTGAGTCATTTTTGGAGGGCACTGTGGAAGGCTTTCGACACTTTTTTGAAATTTAATACTACGTATCATCCGCAGATAGATAACCAAATTGAAGTGGTTAATCGTAACCTAGGCAATATGATTAGATAAGTTACTGGAGGTAAACCACGATAATGATATCTAGCACTTTCTTGGATCGAGTTTGCATTCAACAGTATGCTTAACCGTTCTACAAAGTGAGTTCCTTTCAAAATTGTATACACCAGCATTCCTAGATGTCCAGTGGATTTAGCATTGCTTCCTTATGCTTTTGATTTTCCACAAGATGTGGCAGATTTGGTCGACAAAATGCAACACATTCATCATGTTGTGAAGGTTAATTTGGAGGAGGGAAATGTTCGGTACTAGACAGCCACCGATTGTCATAAGCATCCATAGGAGTTCAATGTTGGTGACCTTGTCATGCTACACCTTCAAAAGGGACGTTTTCCAGCTCGTACATACAATAAGCTCAAGGGCAAGAAGATGGGGCCTTTTTGCATCCTGCAGCAGTTTGGAGACAATGTGTACAAAGCGAAGCTTCCAGTGGATATGAACATCTCCAATGCTTTCAATGTTGTTGATATCTACAAGTATTTTCCAACAGATGAGCTTTTTTGGTAACATAAAACTCGAGGATGAGTTTTCTTCATGCGGAGAGGATTGATGTAGTACATGGCAATGAGCTATAGTATGTTAGACAAGCTCGATCGACTTTTATTTAATTGTTTAATTATGTTGGACAGGCTTGATCAACTTTTATTTTACTTTAAATTACTATTTTATCCTTATGTTCTTAGTTTCCTAGTCTAGTGAGGAGTGTTTTAGGGTTTATTTTTTAAGTTTATTGGTGGCAGTTGTGGTTTCTTATTCAAACTATTATCAAACTATTGAAAACCAAGTCTTTTAGAGCATAAACTCGTATGTTTGTTTTTTCCCTTTACTTTCTTGCCTAAGTTGTAATTTTTTTTTTCTTTTGCTACTCTAGTGGACTATTGGAATGGAAGCCTATCTTGATGCAATTAATCTGTGGAAAGCTATTGAATAAGTATATGAAGTTCCACCCTACCAAACCATCCAACCCTTGAATGAATCATAAATCACTAAGAAAGGAAGCAAAGAAAATCAAAAGTAAGAGCAAGCTTGATTATAGCTATCTCTTCCACTATTTTTACCTAAATGAAGGCAATGAAAATAGCCAAGGAAATTTGGGTCTTTTTGAAGTAAAAATATAAAGGAAATGAAAGGGTTAGAAGGATGCAAGTGGATTTGATCTGATAATTTGAGATGTAAAAGATGAAAGAGTCAGAAACAATTAAGGAATACTTTAACAAACTTTTTGGCATTTTCAATAATGTAAGACTTTTGGTATTGATTTTTCTGATTATAGAATAGTTCAAAAGATTATAGTCATAATTCATGAAAAGTTTGAAAAACTTAAAAAGATCTATCAAGCATCACCTTGGCAGAATTGTTGAATGTATTGCAGGCACAGGAACAAAGGAGGCTTATAAGGTAAGAAGGATCTATGGAGGGTGCTTTTCAAGCCAAATCATATACAATAATGGTGGCAAGAACAAGAAAAAAAAGCAGCACAACAACAAAAACCCGAAGGTTCTGGAAATAGCAACATTATTAAGGATATGCAAGTCCTGATATCAATATGGAGAAGCTAGGTTGCTGAGGATCACCTCAAGAGGAGCAGTTGTTTGTGGTATAATGCTTTGCTACTTATAGCTCCATAAAAAATGGGCTTATGGATAGTGGTTATATAAACCACATGACTTATAATCGAGAGCTCTTTAGAAAGCTTGACAAAACTACTATCTATAAAGTTATAATTGGAAATGGAGCATAAACTATAGTAAAAGACAATTGAATAGTAGTAATTGAAGGCTACACAGGTTTGAAATTAATTTATGATATTTATTAATTTATGAAATTAATCAAAATTTTAAGTGTTGTTTAGTTGTTGAAAAAGGCTATAAGGTGTTGTTTGAAGATGAAAACTACATGATTAAAGATGCAAAAGGTAAAAAGGTGTTCAGAGTTTTCATGAAAGGCAAAAAATTTACCTTAGATTTAAGTAAGAGGACTAGAAAGCAATACACAAAGAAGATAACATTCAAGTGCTTTGGTACAGGGGATTGGGGCATTTCCATCATGTCGCACTATTGTTCATGAAGAAAAACAATGTTATGAAAGGCCTACCTGAATTAGAGGATGAGCTTCCTACATATGCTGCATGTCAGTATCGGAAGCAGACAAGACTTCCTTTTCCACAAAATAAGGCCTAAAGGGCTACATAAAAGCTATAATTAATACACACAAATAAGTATTACATTGCTTTCATTGATGATTACACAAGAATGTGCTTAATATTTTTTATGAAGCTTAAATATGATGTTACCGACATCTTCTAGAAGTTTAAAGCTTAAATGGAAACTTAAAGCGGATGCAAATTTAGGTGATCAAGTCTGATAATGGAACTGAATATACTTATGAAAAATTTAACAAGTTTTGTGAAAATGCAGGCATTAACTATCCTTTACACTCCTCAGTAGAATGGTGTTATGAAGAGGAAAAACAGGACAATTATAGACATGACTAGGTGCTTGCTTCATGACATAGGGCTACTAAAGAATTCTAAACTGAGGTGCAAACACATTGGTTTTTCTGCTAAATAGGTTAGCAACAAAAGTTTTAAACAAAAGGACTCCATTTGAAATATGGTATGGCTAAAAACCATAGTTGCTTAATTTGAAGACATTTGGTTGCCTGTGTTTCTTTCACATTCCTTAGGTTGAGAGAGACGAATTGGATAAGAAAGTAGAACCTGAAATTTTTATAGGCTAGAGCTCAGATTCAAAGACCTACATCATTTACTTACCATAAAGCAACAAAATAATTGTCAACAGGGATATCTAATTCCTTAGCTAGACAACTGGAGTTGGGAGAATGACAAGAAAATTGAGTTTAAGGGAAAAAGTGATGATGTGGATGGAGAACCTATTAAAGGAACAAGATCACTCTCTAACTTTTATCAAATGTCTAATATTACTATAATGGAGCCAGCATGATATGAAGAAGCTATAACTGATCAGAAATGGATTGCTACAATGAAGGAGTTTAAGATGATTGAAAAGGACCAAACATGGGAGTTGGTAGACAAACCTAAATACAATAAAGCTATAGGAGTTAAGTGGTTTTATAGGACCAAGCTCAACCCTGATGGTTCTGTGAACAAGTATAAGATGAGGTTTGTTGTTAAGGGTTATGCCTAGATGTTTGTAATAGATTTCTCTAAAACTTTTGCCTATGCTGCCAGGCTGAATGCCATACGGATGTTGCTGGCTCTTGCTGTATAAAAGGGCTAGGTTATACATTAAATGGATGTAAAGTCAATACTTGGAGGAAGAAATTTTCATGGAGCAACTTGAAGGATTTGTTGCTCAAGGACAAAAGGAGAAGGTGTATTGACTGAAAAAGGCCTTGTATGGTTTGGAACAGGTACCAAGGTCCTGATATAGTAAAATTGATGCACAGTTGGTAAACGTAGGCTTTGAAAAGAGTGGGTGAATTTACTTTATATATCAAAAAGGTTGATGATGAAATATTTATGGTATGTTTATATGTTGAAACTAGAAGAAGTAAGGAGTTGATTGACAAATTTAAAGAAGAAACGAAAGATGTCTTTGAAATACAAACCTTGGAAGGATTACATCCTTTCTTGGTATGCAGTTACAAGAGTAAAATGAAATATTTCAATAGTAGCAAAAATATGCATCGGAAGTCCTCAAGAAGTTTAACATGGAAGAATGCAAGCCAATTGCAACTCTAATGAATCAAAAGGAGAAGTTTTGCAGAGAAGATAGAGCTCAAAAGGTTGATGAAAGCTATATAGGAGCCTAGTAGGTTGCTTGATGTATTTGACTGCAACTAGGTCATATATCATGCATAAAGTAAATTTTCTATCAAGGTACATGCACTGTGCTAGTGAAATTCATTTTCAAGTAGCAAAAAGAATTTTTAGATATGTTGAGGGCACAATTGATTATGGAGTAATATTCGGTCAAGTTAAAAATTTCAGTCTTCATAGTTATTTTGATAGTGGTTAGCTGGATGTGTTGATGATTTGAGAAGCACCTTAGGTTATTGTTTTAGCCTTGGTTTTGGAATTTTTCATGGTGTTCTAATAAAAAGAAGTTATAGTTCAATCTACAAGAGAAGCAAAATATATAGTTGCTGCTTCCCCTATGTGTCAAGCCCTTTGGATCAGGAAACTCATGATAGATTTTCACATGGAACAAGAAGAAAGTACACAATATTTGTGGACAACCAATTTGAAATTTCAATTGCTGCTAATCCAGTGTTCCATGACAAAATAAAGTAGTTCAAGATAAAATTTTAACCTTTTAAGAGAGGTATAAAAGAAAGGAGAAGTGTAGCTAATATATTGTAAAATAGAAAATCAAAGTACTGACATCTTAACAAAGGCACTTCCTAAGGTTAGATATGAATACTTGAGGCAAAAGCTTGGAGTAAACAATTCTAGAGCCAAAGAGGTGTGTTGACTGGCATGACTCATGAAGCTGCTAACATGCTGCTGAAAATTAGGTTTTTTGATGCCATATCTAGGTTAATGACATTTGAAAAGTTTGATAAATATTGAAAAGTTTATAAAAATTAATTTTTTTAAATTTTTTAAAAGAATTCATCATGAATTTATTTTGTTGCTAAAAATCACTTTGTTAGGGATCAAATTCGTCACCAAAAGTTCACCTCATCGCTAAAGCTGACTAAGTACTTCATCAGCGATGAATTCCTTGGTCGCTAAAGCTGATGAAGTTCTTCGTCAGCGACGAAGTATTTCATTAACTACAAAGAAATTCGTCGTTAAAAGTTACTTCATCATCAATAAAATTTGTTGCTAAAATGCACTTCGTTAGCAACAAATTTCACTTCATCAGCGACAAATTTCTTCACCAGCGATAAATTTTTAATGAATTAAATACATAGATTTTTAAAAAAAGATGATCTAGAAGAAGAAAAACTTGAAGAAGATGAAGAATAAGGAAAAAAAAATACGAACAAGAAGAAGACGAAGAAGATGAAGAACAAGAAAAATAAAAAATCAAGAGGATGAAAAAAAAGAAGAATACTAAGAAGACTTGCATAAAAAAACCAAGAAGAAAAAAAAACATTCTAGAAGAAGAGATCTTGCAAAAGAAGAGGAGAAGAAGACATGAACACAAAGAAAAAAAACATAAGAAACCTATAAATATTGAAGGTATTCACAATGTGGCTAAAATAATAATTTTAAGAGAAACTGGTCAAAAAAATTTAAGTGGGTTCTAAAGGTGATATGGCATCAAGAAAAACCCCGAAAATTAGTTTTTTTTTTTTGCGTTATTCTTTAGGCAATAAAGAAGTCATAGTGATTATTAGGAATATTACAATTTCATCATGCTATATTTTTGGCACTTAAGTGATATGCTCAACAACTAGTAGATTTTTCTACAATTCAATTTCTATTTTGCTGTATAAATAGATATTTTATTACTCAATATAATTAAATTTCTGGAATCTCAAAAATATCTTATTCTTATTATTTTTGCACTTTCATTTTCTAAATAACTAACAGTAACCAAGGAGGGAAAACCCCGAAAATCCCTTCATGCAACAAAAGGAAAATAAGTTGGAAGCAATATTTAGAAGACAGAATGAAGTAAATCCCTACACACCAGCCACATAATCAACAATGATTATAAATTTTGGCATTTAGCTGAATTGTACTTTAAGAAGCACACACAATTTGTCAAGGCCTTGCCATGTACAATACATTCCCTGTGGATCAAACATATATTACATATTTTCTCCATGTTTTTTCTTTTGTCCTTTTAGAATAAGGACAATTGAGGTTGGTCTTGTACATTTTACCTCCTTATCCTTTTTCTTGTTCTTAATTATCTCTTTAATATTGGTACTCAGGACTTAACTCGTTGCAAAAGTTTATTTTCTTTTAGCAATGTTACGCATTAATTAACTTGGTCAAAGTTATTCATTGAGGATTAAAGTTTTGTTTGTTTAGGTAAAAATCAAAACTTTTTTTCTGGGTATATACTATATAGTGAAAAAATCACGAATTTGATCAGGAATTGTATAACAATGTGCAGGATTGGCAGAATTATTATTACTAATCTAGCTTTTATTATTACTAATGAATTGTATTAAAAATACAGAAAGTCATTATCCTAATACATATCTGACCTAATGAATTATTAGCTTTTATTAGGTCAGATAATGAATTTTCTCCCTATATACTAAAGATTGACGAATACGTCTCTCTAAAAAAAATATAAAATAAATTCTTAGAATGTTCAAAATTAAATCTAAATAAACTAATCAAATAAAGAGTATGGATTGGCACATCAATACATATAACATTTTATCCCTCAAACAATTTTGTATTTTATACTTTGCCAACATTTTACCCTCAAACAATCTTGAAGTTTATACGAGTCGTCAATGTTTGGAAAGTTGGAGCTCCAACTTAGAAAGTTGAACTAAGTTGGACTTACTTGAAAATTCCTAATTTTTTTAACAAGTAAATTGGACAATTACTTGTCATTTTTTTAAAAAAAACCAACCTAACAGTCCAAAAATTAATCATAGCACAGATAGCTAATAAAAGAACATCTTTTAATACACACACAATGTCTTATAAAATAAAAGATTAATAGTAATGGTGGTACGAAAAAAGAAAAAAAAAACTATTTTATACAAAGTTGAACATCTCATTTCAACATCGTGTAATACGTTCATCCACCTCATAATTGCTGAGAGATTGAAACTGTGAGATATAAAAATAATAGCCACACTTTTGGGATTTATTGAAAATTTTCTACAATGTTATTTTTGTGCATGTATTTTGGACAACGAAAATCCACATAATACCAAATTCCCAATGTAGGAATAATTCTCGAAGCTTTGAATTGGTTGCCGCGAGGCATATACGACTCGAGTCTAACAACTTAGTCATGCACAAACATTGACAACTTTCCAAATTATAAAACTAAACTTCAAGATGGTTTAGTTTATAATTTATAGACTAAGTTGGACTAAGTATAAACTTGGAAAGTTAGTTTTGTGCATTGACAACTTGGAGATCCCACAAGTTGGTTTTGTGAAAGATTCAAAACTATATATAGGATAGTATCAACCACATTTATTTGATTATTATCCAACATTCCAAATTAAATTACTTGATACAATTCCAAGCCCAATAAATTAAAACAACTATATATAGGAAAAATGAAAATTATGAAGCAAATATTTATGATCAATTACACCCCACAACTTTGATACAGGTAGGCCCTTCCTTCCAACTTCAGAATGCCCAACTTTGTTCACCCAAATGCCTAGAGGAAGATCAGCGTTTAGCAAATAAAAATAGTAAATAGTATTACTGCAAATATACCAAGGTCATACTTAAATGAATGAATTGAAGGTCACAATGGTAATATATCAAAACTCATCAATACTAGCGTCACTAAATTGGTCTATCTTATTTCATGTACTTTCATCCGATTGACACCATTTAAAATTTTGAGAACAACTAAATTTTTAGTTTCTAGAAGACTTTCTTTTTTTCTTGTTTTGTTTTTTGGAAACAAGTTTTGAAAAATAGAAAATCAAAGTATTAGTGCTGGATTAGTAGGAATTAATATAAAGTAGTTGAAAGAAAAATACAAAAGCAAGAAAAGACAAATTGCTAGTCATTTAGTCATGCAATCCAAATTCCAAAGTCTAAAGAGAAGATATTGTTATATGCTTATTCAGTTATAGTAAAGAAGTAGTACCGATTACATTGCTTTATTTATTGTTAAAATGAACCTAAGCCTAACAACTTAGTCATGCACAAACATTCATTCATCTATACTATGTTTGACCAAGAAATTAGCAGAAAAAAAAACGAAGACCAAATTAACCTAAAATTTACAAATTAATGTTGAGATATAAAAGTAGAAAATATATAACCAATTGAACTCAAATTCTAATAATTCAACTTTTAGAATTAGTGGTAATTCAATATGGTATCATATCTTTAAAATCATAAACACCTTGGTTCGGGTCACACTACCATAAGTTGAATTAAATGTTAATTCAACACTTATAATGATTATACTACTTAGAGTTTGAAGCATGAAATATCTATAATGAAGTATAACAATAGCTTAAGAAGCAGAGTTTTTATACCTTATTGCAGATTTTCCATTAGACACCTAATTTCTTCTCCTTCTATTGAAGCCACCATTCCGCCTCCTTGTTTTGAGCAACTTAAGCCATCTCTCTCCTCCAACCTTTCTCATGAAACAAGCGAGTCTGTCATCCGAAAAGAACATGTATCCCACGGATATCCCAATGACCAATCCACTTGCATACCCAATGAATACATACTTCCAATCAAATCCATTTGTAGGTTCTTCATCATCATCATTTACTGATGGAGATGGTTGTTGTGCTTCATCATTGCCGCATGTTTTGGTCAACGGAAACCCACATAGTCCCAAATTTCCAGTGTACGAATCATTACCGAAAGTATTAAACTGTTTCCCATGAGGTATGGCTCCCACCAAATGGTTTTGTGAAATTTTGAAGACTGCAAGCGACGTGATTTCAGAAAGTTGCATGGGAATCTCACCAGAAAGCTTGTTTGAGGAGAGATCTAACCATTCCAGATTGCTCAGATTTCCCAATGATGTGGGAATGTTGCCATATATTTTGTTATGAGAGAGATTGACGCCTTTCAGTGATTTGAGTTTTCCTATTGATTCTGGAATCTTCCCATCGAAATTATTCTTTGAGAAATCAATGGTGGTGAAGATGTTTAGGATTTTTTCAAAATTTACGTCTAAACCTTTCACTGTCAGTACCACTGAAGCTTGATAGTAGTTATATTCCCCCATATATTCCAACTTATCGACACGTCGATCATGCATCATAGCCAAGAAATTCTCAAAATACTGTGTTGGCAAAACACCATGGAATTGATTGTTGGACAAGTCCAATACTCGCAACTTCTGAAATGGAAATGTAGCATTGGGACTGCTTATGGAACCGTGGAATTTGTTTGATCTCAACACAAGAACTTGTAGATTTGGAAGAGATTCCAACCACTGTGGGAAAGTATCATTGATCATGTTGTTTCCCAAGTCCAGAATTTCTATATTTCTACAATTGACCAAAGCTCGCGGCAATTGTCCTTTCAATCGGTTTCCATTTAGGACAATGCTTGTCAAGGAATTGCATTTTGAAAATGGTGTTGGAATTATTCCATCAAACATATTCCTCCGCAGATCCAACACCGATAGGTTATCACTAAGATTTCCAAGGCATTGGGGGACGCTACCATTCAAAGTATTGTGAGACAAGTCGAGGACTTGAATGGATGTAAGGGTACAAATCAAAGAAGATATCTCTCCAAACAATTGGTTGTTTGATATGAAGTAGTAACGTATGGAGGGTGTTGGTATTGGAAGATGACCTTGAATCAAGTTGGAGCGAAGGTCAATATTTTGTAATTTCTTCCATGGAAGCTGTTCTGGTAGATAACCAGTCAAAAGGTTATGAGAAAGATTCAAATCTTGAAATGTATCCACTCCTACATTCCACAGCCATTTTGGAATATTGCTTTGGATTTTGTTTTGAGAAAGGTCCAAATGGTATATATTTTCTGATGCTCTCAAAAAGTATGGGAACTCATTTATGTTGCATGCAGCCAGTTCTACCCACTCAAGGTTGGACAGAGTATAATTGTCGAAATTGTTAAAACTCAATGACAAATTATTATATGAAAGACTCAAATCACCAAGATACTTCAACTTTGAAAATAGGTCTAACCCAACAGCACCACTTAAGTTATTTCTTATAAGGATCAGAGTAGTGAGATTCTCTTGCTGAAATACTGAAACTGGAATGGGACCATGGAGTTTGTTATCTCGCAAATTGAGAAAACTCAAAGAAACGTATTGGAATTCCTGAATGGAACCGGTGAACTGATTTTCTGACAATTCCAATGTCCTTAAAACTGGAAGTGAATATAACCAAGAAGGTATTGTCCCATTCAACTTGTTGCGACGTAAGTTGAGATATTCTAAATTCATTGGACCATGACCTAGTAGTTGATGCTCTGAACAATTATATAATAAAGAAATTTGATTTGAGTTATTAGCACAAGTTTCTTGAAGCTGACCAACGAAATTATTTCCACCGAGATCGAGGGCAATGAGTTGCTGAAGATTTAGAAAGAAATTCGATGGCATGTAGCCACCCAAATTGTTATCAGAGAGGTCCAAGTGAGTGATTTTTGTAGAGTTAGCAACCATTAGTAACGGAGGATGTGATCCTATGAATTTGCAATTATTGAGATATAATATATTCAAAAATTTCAGATTTCTTATGTAGGACATATCTATTGAGAATGCGGTCCCAGAAAGTCTCAGTTCTCTAATTGGACAACTACTCCAATTAGAGTTAGGAAAAGAACCTATGAGATTTTCATTGAAATCCAAGTTCAGCACTTGGAGATTTGGCAATAGGAAAATTTTCTCAGGAAATTTTCCTTGTAAACCTGAAGAACAAAGTTCAATAGATGTCAAAGAGGATGACAGATTCATCAAGGAATGAGATTCTACAAAAGACACATGAAGATAACCCAAATTAAGTTCCTTCAGATTAGTTAAGTTTGTAGTGATTTTTTTGAGGCTCGACGTTTGTAGCTCTAAGGCATAATTTGCAGAGAGATCAAGTGAAAGCAATTGTGATAGGTAAGAGATTTCTTGAGGGACTTGACCAGAAAAGGAGGAGTAACTTAGGTTTAGGTGCTTCATACTGGTAAACCTACCAAAGTTAGAGGAAATTTGGGAGCCGCTGAAGTCATTGCCAGAAAGATCTAGACGATGAAGATGATGAAGGAAGAAAAGAGTGCTGTTGGAGTAAATAATACCAAGAATCTTACTACAATGGAGGTTGAGTTGGATGACATTACCTGTCACCATGTCACATGTGACTCCGCTCCATGTGCAGCAATCTGTACCATTCTTCCAAGAGAGTATTCTACTTGCTCCCAAGCTACAACCACATTCATAATCATAAGAAGTATCATTGAAAATGGAAAATGAGTGTTTGAATTGGAGCAAAGCAAAAGACTCGTGAAGATGGCAGAGTGATGAATTATTAAAGAAAGAAGAAGTAGAAGTAGATATTAAAAATGATGATGAAACAAAGAGAAAGCCGATGATCAAACACATCCGTAGTGACCACCTCATCTTACTTTCATAATTTAGATCAAAAGCCTATATATATATATATATGCTTGTTATTTGGGGATGGTGAGAGAATTGAAAGTGGGAGATATAAAAAAATAGGCAGATCTACTTAGGGTATTTATTAGTATCAAGTCGATGAAAATCTTAAAACACCTTGCGTTTCAAAGTCTACGTTTATTATTCTCACACTGGTTGGACTAGTGAACTTCATTCTGTAGTTATTCTAGCCGTGTAATTCAAGGTTGAAAATTAGAAATTCTCACACTGGTTGGACTATTCAACTTCGTTGTCTAGTTCTTTGTGTAATTAAGGTAGAAAATTAGAAATTAGAAAAAAATTTGCCATTAGTTTTAAGTTGTCGAATTGATTGGTGGAGAAATTTCTTCTTATTATTTTCTCAAATCTAGTGGAATAAACAAGCTTGTGTCCATAAAGCTTAAACAAAGTTGTAAATTCAACATTGTACAATGTAATTGGGCTTATTTCAACGTTAATATTGAAATATTGTGTAACACATTCATACTTGGCATAAATCTAAATAAAGTTTTTTTAAAGAAAAAAAAAGAAAAGAAAACTCGTATAACCCCTGAGGATTTGTATAAAAAATATTACTAATTAATTCAATACCTGTACATGTTTGTTGTTGGAGTACATATGTTAAATTGGAGGAGAGGAGTACTTTTTAATATTTAGTATTAGACCTACAATAACAACCTCATGATTTTGCTTTAGATCATGTATGTAATGCTGAAAATTTAGAGTTTTTATTTGATTTGGTATTAAGTCTCCAAAATTAAAGTCTTTAATTTTAGTTAATCATCACTTAGCTTCCACTGCCTTGGAAAATCGTCACTTAGTAACCATAGTTTAAAAATTTTACCTTTTGATTAATGGTGGTAAAAGAAGAGAGACTATTTTATACATCAACTTAGTAAAAAATTAATTATTTTCTTTATTAACTATGCTTAAGGACTGTTATATATGATTGTTTGAACTAAAAAACTGTTATACTGCTTAAAGGGGTGATTGAAGTGTGTTTGAGGGCCGGAAAGCGAAAAGAAAGCTAGGAAACTTGGGACATTGGTATAGTATCAGCCAATGACACTCCAATGCTAAGTCAGTAATCATAAAGTATTTAGGAGTAATTGAGCCGAATTAAATGAGGCAAGTGAGTGAACTTGAAATGAGTGTTCTTTGAGGATTTAAGTAGAAGGGTGATGGAAGCACCTTGCTGCTTATGAGAATTAGCTGCTTGTGAGGCTTAGTGCGTACGTCAGGTTTCCGCCATGAGTGGTTAGTGTTAGTCCACAACTTGTTTTGTTTCTAAAATTAATAGAAGTAGGTAGCCAGATACAATTTAAAAAAAAATATATCATTTTATAAAACGTCATTTTTTTTAAATGAAATTTTTATGATAACTCATTCTTAATTTTACTGTTTAAACAACGTTCTAATTATTATTAAGAGTTAATTATATTTATTATACCTATATTTTTAGGGGGTGTATCAATGTAATTTTTATATTTTTTATTTAAATAATCTCACCTTTTATTTTTCAAAATCATTAAATAAATTCCTTTGTCAAATTTTTCCGTCAAAATTAATAGATTATATCATAAGCAAAAGTGCAATTAATATATATATATATATATATATATATATATTTTAAAAATTATTTAATCAAATAAGTTAACATCCTAAATTTTTCACATTGTCTCTTTTCTATTATGAAACAAAAAATTTAGGTTGATTGAATGATTTTTAAAATAATATTAATTATGGACTAAATATTTTGTGGATGTCCACATAACATAGGTTTCTCAATTTTGATAAATTTTTTGATAAAAATAACCTATTTAAAGGACAAACGGTTTATCATGCGCTATTGAAACGCTATCAATTGTCAATTAACCATATAGATTTATCTCTGCTATCATTACCAAATATTGTATCGGCCAAAACACGCTGTGTTTCTTCTTCCATGAAGGTTCACATAAAACCATTATTTTTTTAAATTTTCTTTTGGACTTAGACTTAAAAATAATTTTCTTTACTGACTTACTAGATCACCAACGTAAAAGAAAATTTTAAACTAATTTGAAAAAATCAATAACTAGTTAAAGATTCCATATTGGAACACTGCACGAGAACTTTGTTTTTGGTTTGAAATTTAATTTCCACCTTTTCATGTATATAGGACTATGTATTCATTAATATTTCTTTATGGTGGTTGAGAAAATAACAAAACAACAAAACTGGAAATAATGATAATAAATCATTAATTTAAAAAGAATAATAATAACAAAATTAATAATAATAATAATAATAATAATAATATGACGAATATCCCAACACCTTGTATAACTCATCAGCCCGCAGCATTAAAGGAAAAAATTGATTCAAAATTAAATTTTGAAAGACCAGTGGCCGGGCATTGAGGAATTTTACAAGTCTGTAGTTCACTTTCTCAAAAAGAATTTTAGATAGAACAAAAAAAATCATTTAATTATCAATTACCAAATGCAGAGCAAATGATGGGTCCAATATTAATTACCATGATAACAAATAGTGTTACTAATTTTAAAAGGCTCCCACTTTGATAAATTTACGAAATATATAATTATTAATTGGAATAGGGTCGACTTAAATGAATTACACACAAAGTCAACAATGGCTCAGATGAAAACGTATATGCTTGTTATTTGGAAAATGGTGAGAGAATTGAAAGTGGGAGATAGGAAAATAATAGGCAAATCCACTGAGGTATTTATTAGTATCAAGTCAATGGGAGTCATTCAACACCATACGTTTCAAGGCCTACGTATAAAATTTTACGCTGGTTGAACTAGTCAAATTTGTTGTCTAGTTCTTCTAGCCGTGGAATTCAAGGTAGAAAATTAGAAATTAGAAAATTATTTTGCCATTAATTTTAAGTTGTCGTATTGATTGGCGGAGAATTTCTTCTTATTATTTTTTTAAAATCTAGTGGAATACATAAGTTTTGTCCATCGTACAATGTAATTTGGCCTTATTTCAACATTAATGTTATGTAGCACATTCATACTTGGCATATAACTAAATAAAGTTTTTTTTTAAAAAAACTAAAACCCGTATAACCCTTGAGGATTTGTATAAAAAAGTATTATTAATTAATTCAATAAATATGTTTGTTGTCAGAGTATATATGTTAAATTTGAGGAGAGGAGGAATCATGAATAATCTGTTAATCATAAAAATTTTCTTTTTTCGTTTACCCTCAATCCAAAATTTATATAATTAATTAGAATTTTTTAGAGTCCACACTATCAAATTAAAAAAATCCTTACCAATCTGTTTCTCTGTGCAGCTTCATGGGCTAACTGGATTTGTTTTCCTCAAAAACTTTTTAATATTGGACCCAAGACATGTATGAACACATGTGAGTTGGAATTTTTAATTTTTTTAATTAGTTATGAATTTTTTTAGGTTATATTTTTGTTTCAGGAATGACAAGACTGTTTTGGATTTTTATTCAAAACATATAGTTTTCTTTTTTGGAATATATGATTAAATTTATATGGATATATATTTTCTATGGTCACTTTTCCACTAGTTTTAGCTTAAAATAACTTTTAAAAATTAATTAAAATTATTTGATTGTCTTTGATTTGTTGAAATTTTATGTGACAGTCGATAATTTATTATTATAATTAAATATTTATTGAATTCTAAAAATTTTAAGAAAATTCTGGGTTATAGGGAACCTTTGTATGGTTCTAATCTTTCTGGAATCAGTCCATTTGATTGCGAATTTATTAGTTATGAATTTTGCAATATTTCTATTGTGTATGGATGACAATTATAATACTCTTGAAATTTATAAAATTGTTAATTATATCGTTTAAGTTATGGTACTGTGAAGTAGATGATTATGAAATATATGAGGATTATGTATGTTTTTGTCAAGAATTATACTATGTAGTTTAAATAATTTGCTACTAGTTAGTACATATATAAGCATAATAATGTACGACGAACTATAAAAAATACATTGTATACAGTTGGTATTTTGAAAGCGTGCTATATAAATGTTTGAGTTTGATCATGATAAACTATATAAGTTACAAGTTAGACTGAAATGCTTATTGTACTATGCTACAAGTGAGATTGAAACGCATGCACACTTTCAATATACAAAGAGGCTACAAATTAGATTGAAATGCCTACCTTATGTAAAATCTAACTATTTTGTGTTAAACTCATGAATCATAAATGCATTGTAAGCTCGATATGAACATGCTATAAGTTTGTTATGTGCTATGAAATGTTAAGATTTTGAATAAGTGTAATCATTCATGAATAAGCAAGTATGTGTTTGATTGATATTATGAATTTCGTTAGTAAGTGTGATACATTTGAATGCTATTGATTTTTTTTTTATATTATGAATTTCGTTAGTAAGTGTGATACATTTGAATGCTATTGATTTTTTTTTTCTCTTGATTTGAAAAGTCTACCGAGTTTTATAAACTCATGCCTTTTTTTATTTGTTTTTCCAGGGCAAGAACATTTGGACCGATCTGCGTGTTCGTCAACTTATGGGGATGATGGACTTGTGACAACTTAAATGGGAGATCTTTTGAGGTATTAAATAAAAGTTTACATTTTCTTAAGTTTTATTTATTATATTATTTCTATATTAAACTAGAATGATTTTATTTAATTTGAAATTAGTGTTTAAGACTAGCTATATTATCAAAAGTTATTCATTGCTTTTCTTTGAATTAAGTTTGAAATTAAATAGCAAATATTTAATGGGAGTTTGGATTATTATTTAATTTAACTTGAAATAAATATTTATAGTTGTCAAAGTACTTATTCATGGTTGAAAAAGTTTTAAGTTTTTCGTAATTTTCACTGGTTTAGTTTTCGTACGTTAGGAACTTGATTTGGGTGTGTTACAATTTTGGTATCAAAGCATTTTTTTTCAAATTATATGGCAAACTTGTATGAGTAAAATAACTCTAAAATATATTTGCATTTGATTACTAGAAAGAATTGAACATTGAATTTTGAGAATAAAAAAGTACACTAAGGATACCTTGTGAGGGTTATAAGATCACCGAAACTACAAGATATGATTAAAAACTTGACTATTTGATTTTTTCTGACTTTTGATTTAAATGTGATCATTAAATAATATTTATAGAAAAATGTCTCACTTTGAGGGAAATGAAGAATACTATAAACTACTACTTGAAAAGCCTAGGACATTAGAAGCCCTTCTGGTGAAAATAAAAGATTGAATATGCTCTGAAAAGGTGGAAATGACAACCTTATTGTCATCGACGAAATGGAGGATCCAGATGTGGAGCTCTAGAAGGATGTTAAGGAGAGACTCGAGAAAGAGCGAAGGAGAAGTACCTAGAGGAGTACCCAAAGAATGAGCCGTAGGAGGATTTGGAGGAGGACATGAAGGAAAGTGAACCGATAGATAAGGAGATCAAAAATTCGGGAGGAAGATATGGTTTTCAAAGAAACCGAAGTTCAGCAAGATGATGAAGTGATTGAAGATTCTTCTAAGAGTAAGAGCTATTTTGAGGAATTTGGAAGTAAGAAATGGAAAAGGAACCTAATTTGCTCGAGAACAATCAAGTTTAGGTCCTTCAAAAAGAAACATGACCTCTTA
The DNA here is from genome assembly GCA_007844105.2 of Rhamnella rubrinervis. Classification (NCBI taxonomy): domain Eukaryota; kingdom Viridiplantae; phylum Streptophyta; class Magnoliopsida; order Rosales; family Rhamnaceae; genus Rhamnella; species Rhamnella rubrinervis. The sequence goes on from CM017582.2 coordinate 1,988,839, forward strand.
TATACTGTTAGGGTGGTTGCTAAACTCCTAAGATTGGTAGTTGAGGAGTTAGAGATGATGTCGGTTGATAAAAAACTCCAAAAGGAGTTGAAACACCTAGCTTAGTTTTTTTTACAAAGTTAATTGAAATAAATGAGTAAAGTTATGCTACTCTATGACTTTAGTTTAAGTTTTTGTTACATTTGAACTTGAATCAAAATTTTTAGTTTTGCTATGATTTATATTGAGTTTTATTGCGTTTTCGAATTCTTTATGATGTGTCTATAATATCCTCTTATCCAAGTTTAGGTTTCGAGTAAGGTATGATTACCATATATTTTTTTTCTTTTTAAATTTGATTTGATTAAAACCTTTTGAACAAAGCCACAATAAAATCAGAGACTTTCCTTTACTCTTTGAGACCGTTTTTCAAACCATATAAAAAAAGTAATACTTTAAAATAAAATAAAGTTTACACACCCACATAGCAAAGGAAAATATAGTATTTAAAATACATAATATCTTTGCCCTCAAAATACCAAATTAAAAGCATAAGAACATAGTACTTTTCTTTGTCCCTACCAATTTTGGCTTTAGACTTACCATACATGAAACAACAACTATGAGTGAAAAGCACTCAATAGACAACCATATGCAAATGCAAATGCTGTGTCATGTAGTGTAACACGTACACCTAAAATCATTATTTTCCCCTCTTTTATTTTTCAACCAAAAAACCAATTCTCTTACTGCATTTCGTACACAAAACACCACACTTCTGTGATATGCGGATGACCAACCGTTTCGGGCAACCCACCACTATGTGTGGTCAGTGATTCACAGAGCGATTAAAAATAGGGTTTGAACTATGCACCTCATTATGCAACCAATTTTCAAAAACACAAACTCACAGGGAAAAATCTTTTATTTTACATAAAACAATAAACCACCAAAATTACTCTATGCAAATAAATGCTCATGCCAAATGCACAAGTAAAACCAAGAAACATAGTAAAACACATAATTACCAACCGTCTTATTCCAACAGCCGTAATTACTGAAATGCCTTTGCTCAAACCAACGATTATAAATTGCTAAACGCACTGATATATATTATCGAAAAGTCATTGGTCACTTCGACAATTATCGAGATACCCTCATTACATAAATAATCATCAAAATACCCCTCAATGGGTAATTGGATAATTACCATCCTACCCTAGGTTAAACTAATAGTCAGTAACCATTCCACAAACCATATAGGTCTATAATAACCAATTCAGTATATACACATCCATTCATATACATATCACATACATAAAAATACAAACATATAAATATATACTCACATACACATATATATACATAAACACATATATACACACTCATATATGTATACATGTATTTCATACACATATACATGCACATAAACTTAATTTATACATATACATAATCATATATACATACTCCCATGCATAAATATGCTTATAAGATATTTAGTAAATTAGTATCCAAATTTAATATATACTTATTTTTATACATAACCCCTTACAAAATACACTTATTTATATTTAATAAATATGTATATGAAATATACATATTTTGTAAAGTATAATTATATTTATAATTATACCACACATGTAAAATAATTTGTATTTGTAAATATATAAATATCAATAATTGGAAATACATATATGTATATAATAAACAAATAGTAATTTAATCTATATATATATATTAAAATAACTTGGAATTTAGAAAAGACCATAATACCCTTCCAATTTCAATTATTTTCAACTTTATCCTTACTATGAAAAATGACAAAATACCCTTAACAATTTTAAAAATTACATTTACGTCCCTACATGTCAAATGACCAAAATACTCTTGACCTTTTTTAAAATTCCACCTATATCCCTTCCATATAAAATACCAAAATACTCTTGAATAATTTCAAAAATTCCCTTTGTGTCCTTTTACCCTTGGAATTTTGAAAATTCCCAAAATACCCTTCCTACAAGAAATGACTAAAATGCCCCTATAAGCAAAATTTTTCACAAGGAGGTCCTACTATGGCCGGCCCCTCTCTACAAGCTTTATCACCAAATATTCTTCACCAACACATCCAATTAATCAAGCAAAACATTAAATCCAACCATCAATTCCAACAACCTATGCTTAAATTCAATACATTCAAGCTTTATCCAACACTTCCATGTAATCACTCAAACTAATAATTGAAGATTTTAACACATGCTCAAATCATATGAAAATCAAGCTCATCCCAACATCAATCCAATGCTTCCAACCATAACTATATATCAAATAGTTAAGCAAACTCATGAAATATGCTAGAAATAAAAATATATATATATTAGTTGCTTACCTTGATTCAAGCTAGAAAGCATGCAAACCCAACCCTTAAAATCACCCAAGCTTTGCCAAAACCCCACTTGATAGCCGGCCACTTCCCTCTTGAAATTGGTTTGTGTTTTTTGCAAATTTTCACGTTTTTAACTTTTTACTTCTCTCTTTCTAACTTGTGAAAGAAAACAAAACAAATGCATTGGTGAAAAAGTAAGACAAAAGTACAAAATGGAATAGGGGTGTTGGCCAAGAAGAAGACAATTGCCAATTGCCAACTTTTTTCTTTTTAATAATATTTTCAAGTTAAAATAAAAGATATTTATTATACAAAATATTAAATAATTAAAATTGTGAAACAAAGGAAGGAGAGTCGGTCATGAGGTGTTCAATTGACAATTGCCATCCTATTTAAATAATAATATAATAAAGTAGAATAAAAGATATTTTTAAATATATTAATATAATAGTGAATAGTGCATGAATAGTAAAAGTCAAATATGGTCAAATCGGGACCAAGGATAAAATGGGTAGAAAAAGTTCCTCAACTCCTTACAGGATAGTCTGGGTCCATATAAAATTCCTAGGGAACTCCGAAACTGCTTGTTTCAGTGAAAAAGATAAAACCGCAATTTAACCAAAAACGCATCCGAAAACCGACAATTTCGAAAATAAAATGAGATTATTATATACTCTATATTTGAAATTTTTTGCGATAATTATGTTTGAATAATTTTGCAATTTAAGTATATACAATTGATTGAATGGTTGAAACTTGGTGGATTTGGCTTATTGTCCTTTCTTGAAGTTTCAAATTAGATTATTAAATCATTTGCGATCTATATGTAGTCAAGAATGGTTCACACAAGGAACTAGTTGACTAATGAGCAAGTCCCTGGGATTAATAAAACTGCCCAAACTGTGCTGCAATCCTTAATGGCTAACATGAGACTTGCATCGAATGGACCAATGGATGAGATTGCTGATGTGGTGGAGAGGTTTAGGCAACAACAGCCTCCTACATTCTCGGGATCAACAAACCCAATTCACATAGATAATTGGATTAGAGAAACGGAATGGCTTTTGAATTGATAATTTGCACCGAGACTCAAAAGCTGATTTGCACTTCACACATGCTAAGGGAGAGTATAATGCATAAGTAGGAATCAACCAAGGGGGACATACACAACTACTTAAAACCCTATGACATGGACGGGATTCAAAGAACTTTAAATGACAAATATTTTCATATGAGCCTTTACAATTCTAAGAAGACTGAATTCCTACACCTAAAGTAAGGTAATAAAAATTTATTGAGTACGATAGGAAATTTAAGGAATTATGTAGGTATACTCCTAGGTTAGTAGAAAACGAGGAAGAGAAAGCGTAACGTTTTGAGAATAGGTTAAATGCACACATTTTCAATGCTATGACTGCTTCACAACTGCTAATCTACAATGAGGTGTTGCAAATAATAGCTTACAAGAGTACTAGAGAAAGCTCCTAGTAAAGAATCTAACTTTGGAAGCAAACCCTGGAATCAATACAACCATAACCACCATAACAGGTGAAATTTTGGAAGCAAAAGATTTGACAATAAGAAGTCAAAAATGGAAGAGGCAAAAAGGGAGTTTCCCGTGTGCACGACTTGTGGGAAGAAGCATGGTAGATAATGCTATTGGAAAACGAGAGCTTACTTCAACTGTGGCAAAGTAGGTCATTGTGTTAAGGAGTGCCCTGAGTTAAGGAAAGATTATGCTAGGACTCATGAAAAGTTTACACATTGACAAGGGATCAAGCTGTAAACAACTCGAATATAGTTGCAGGTACAATTTCGGTATCTGATCATGATGCGTATGTTTTGTTTGACTCTAGGTTGATGTATACTTTTTATATCTAGAAAGTTTGCTGAAAATCTTTATGTGATGCCCAAGAAATTGGATTTTGAATTATGTGTTTTTACACCTGCTGGAACTGTGATGCGTGCTTGTGGTGTTTTGAAATCATGCAAGGTTGTGTTTAGGGGCAAAATCTTGTAAGTTGATTTTATTATTCTTGATATGTATGACTTTGATATCATTTTTTACATGGATTGGATGTCCAAATATGAAGTTGGTATCCACTGTAAAGATAAGAAGATCATCTTTACACTAGAGGGTGAGATCGTGTCATTTGAAGGAGTAAAATCCAAATCGCCTTCTTGTATTATCTCTGCACTTCAAGTAATGAGAAGCATAAGAAAAGGGTACCAAGCTTTTTTAGCAGGTATGGTAGATACTAACAAGATGACACTAACGTTTGCAGATGTAAAGATTGTTCGAGACTTTGAAAATGTATTCCTAAAGGATCTACCAGGATTGCCATCAAAATAAGAGGTAGAGTTCATAATTGAGCAGATGCTAATTACTGCACCAATATTGAAGACTCTGTATAGAATGGGACCAACAAAATTGAAAGAACTTAAGGAACAATTACAAGAATTGTTGGATAATGGATTCATACGACCAAGTGTATTACCATGGGGAGTACTCATCTTGTCCATGAAAAAGAAGGATGGTGCAATGCGAATGTCCATAGACTATAGAAAACTCAATCGTATAATGATCAAGAAAAATATCCCTTATCACGAGTTGAGGATTCATTTAACCAACTACAAGGAGCTCGGATATTTTCAAAGATAGATCTTCAATCTAGGTATTATCATTTAAGGATTAAGAAAGGAGATATTCTTAAGAGTGCATTCCAGACAAGGTATAACCACTATTAGTTTTTAGTAATGCTATTTGCATTGACAAATGCCCCCACTTCCTTTATGGACCTCATGAATAGTGTATTCAAGGACTACTTGGATAAGTTCATAACATGATAAGATCACTATCTTTAGTGATGAATTTGGAACCGATATTGATTGTATGTTGATGCAAAAGAAAATGTGATAACTTATGCTTCACATCAATTGAAGCCGTATGAAAAAAATTACCCTACACGTGACTTGGAGCTTGTTGCAGTACTGTTCACATTGAAGATTTCGAGATACTATCTCTATGGAGTGAAATACGAAACCTTCACCAACCATAAGAGTATGAAGTATTTCTTTAAACAAAAGGAATTAAATGAGAGGTAAAGATAATGTTGGAATTGGTTAAAGATTATAATTGTATGATTGACTATCATCCTGAAAAGGCTAACTTTTTGGCGGATGCATTGATCAGAAATTCTTTTGGTTTTATACTAACCTTATCAGTAAGTAAAGATAGATATTAGAAGACTTGAGTAAGTTAGACATGGGGTAGTCATTGGACAACAGCTGAACACCCTAGCTACTCTCAAAGTGCAATTTGTTATTTTCAAAAGAATCAAAATGGCACAAAGTTAAGATTCTAACCTAATCAAGATAAAGGATGAAGTACTTAAAGGGAAAAAGCTAGACTTCAATGTATGTGGAGACAAAACTTTAAGATATGGAGATCGCCTTTGCATATCTAATGATTGTGACTTAAAGAATATAATTATGGCTGAAGCTCACTGTACGCCATACTCTGTTCATCCTAGAAAACACAAAGATGTTTAGAGATTCAAGAGGTGTGCTTTAGTGGATGAACATGCGAAGAGAAATCGCTCATATTGTCAAACAATGTTTAATTTGTCAGAACACTAAAGACCATTGAATTTACTGAAACCGCTAATGGTTCTTATTTGGAAATGGAAGCTTATCACCATGGACTTTGCAGTTGGTTTATCTCAAACTTTACGAGATTTGAATATTATGTAGGTAATAATGGATAGACTTACAATGTTTACGCATTTTCTACCTATAAAAATAATTTATTCATTGGATTAATTAGCATAGCTCTGCATCAATGAGATTGTGAGACTGTATGGAGTACCTGTTTCCATCATATTCTATAGAAACCCTCACTTCACATCCATGTTTTGAAAAAACTTGCATGAAGCTATGGGAACAAAATTGAAGTTTAGCACGTCTTTTCATTCACAAATAGATGGACAATCCTATAGGACTATTCAAATGTTAGAGGACATGCTAAGAGTTTGTATGTTAGACTTCAAGAATTCTTGGGAAGCACATTTTCCTTGTAGAGTTTGCATACAATAATAGTTATCAAGCGGCCTCTATTGGCATGGCTCCTTACAAAGCCTTGTATAGGAGGAAGTGTAGATCCCTTATACATTAGGATGAAGTAAGTGAGCGGAAGCTTGTTATACTCGAAATTCTACAATAATCCCAAAATGCAGTTACAAAGATTAGAGAAAAAATCAAAACTATTCAAGATTAACAAAAAGTTATGCCGACAACCAACGAAAGGAGTTGGAGTTTACAATTGGAGATAAGGTGTTCCTGAAGATAGCACTTATAAAGGGGATGAGATTTGGGAAAAAGGAAAATTAAGTCCACATTGCATCAGATCTTTTAAAATTCATGAAAGAATTGGTGATTTGACTTATCCTTTAACCTTGCAGCTCAATCTCTCAAGTGTTCATAATGTGTTTCATGTTTCAATGCTAAGGAAGTATGTTTTTTATCCTTTGCATGTGCTTAGTTATGACCTATTGGAGATTTTTTGAAGATTGACTTATGAGGAGCAGCCTGAAAAAATTTAAGTTGTGAGGAAAAAGTGTTTTGAATGAAGAGTATTGCATTTGTAAAAGTACTTTCCAGGAATCACTCAATAAAGAAAGCAGCTTGAGAATGCAAAGAAAAGATGAGAGTTAAATATCCTCATTTGTTTAATCACTATTAGAAGTTTTGTTCATTTAGATTAAGTTTTGTTTAAGGTATTGTTGTTTATTATTTTTTAATTTCGAGGAAAAAATTCTTTTAAGAGATAGATGGTTATGGGACCCTATATATGAGTTGGGGTTTTAATAAGGTTTCAAAACCCTAATTGTCATTTACTTACCATTAAATGATTTGATATTATTAATTATTGTAATTGATTGATTTTTGCTTTAATTGCTTATTGATTTTTTTTTATTAATTGCTTATTGAATGTGTATTACAACTAATTGCTATATATGTAGTATTGGTAATTAATTGATTTTGAATATTTGGAAATCTTAGTATTTACTACTTGATTGAATAAAATTTTTTGAAAAATTTATACTATTTTATTAAAATAAAGTGTGATCATTCATGAATAAGCAACGAGTTTGATTGATATTATGAATTTTGTTAGTAAGTGTGACATATTTGAATTTTATTGATTTGTTTTTTTTTCATTTTTTTGGATTTAGAAAGCCTATCGAGTTTTATAAACTCATGCATTTATTTATTTATTTGTTTTACCTAAACCCCTTTATAGGAGATTTGAAAATAAGTTTTATTTATTTTTTTTTTATTTATTTAATTATTGTAAATCCTAGTTGACTGTCTATTTAAAAACAGCTCTTTGTCTTAAGACAGTAACCTGTCTCCCTCTTTCTTTTTCCCTCTTTTACTATGTAAAGTAAGAGAGAAAGAAAATTATATTTTTCTTTCTTCTTACTTCTTCAATAAAACCTTACGCATACAAATTTATAAAGGGGTTTCGAGGTTTTGTATGAAAAGCATTACAGTTTTATTGAAAATTTTAAGAAATCAAGGTAGGTTTTCCATGCCCAATTTTATTTGTTGATGTTTGTGATGGGTTCTTAATGTATATTGTAAATTATATTTTTATTTTAAAAAGAGATTAACCGAAATTTCCATGATTTATATTATTGTTTTGGTTGATATTTTAGATTTTTAAAACCCTAAATTAGTTTTAAAATTTTTGGATAATTTATCATGAATGAATCTGTTAATCATAAATATTTTCTCATTTGTTTTGCCTCAATCCAAATTTTGTAGAATTAACTAAATTTTTTGAAGTTCACATTGTCAAATTGGAAAATCCTAATCAATCTTCTTCTCTGCGCAATTTCATAGGGTAAACAGACTTGTTTTCCTCTAGAACTTTTAAAGATTGGACCCAAAATATGTGTGAACACGTGTGAGTTGGAATTTTTCAAATTAGTTATGAATTTTTTAAGGTTATATTTTTGTTTTGGAATGATAAAACCTATTATTTTCTTATCTGGACATATATGATTAAATTTACATGGACATATATGTTTTCTATGGTCACATTTGCACTAGTTTTAGCTTAAAATAAGTTTTTTTACAATTAATTAAAATTGTTTGATCGTCTTTGGTTTGTTGAGATTTTATATGACAGTCAGTGATTTATTGCTACAATTAAATATTTATTGAATTCTAAAAATTCTAAAAAATTTGGGTTATATGGAACCTTTGTACGGTTCTATTTTTTTGAAATCAGGTCATTTGACTAAGAATTTACTTGGTTATGATTTTTGTAATATTTCTGTTGTGTATGATGACAAGTATAGTAATTTTGGAAATTTATGAAATTGTTAATTGTATCGTTTCAGTTATGGTACTATGGAGTAGATGATTATGGAACATATGTGGGTTATGCATGTTTTTGTTAAGAATTAGACTATGCAATTTGTTATTTGCTAGTACATGCAGAAACATAATAATGTACGACAGACTATGCACGATATATTACATATAGTTGGTATTTTAAAAGCACGCTATATAAATTTTTAAGTTTGATTATGCCAAACTATGTCAGCTACATGTTAGATTGAAATGTTTATTGTACTATGCTACAAGTGAGATTAAAATACATGCAAACTTTTAATATGCAAAGATGCTACAAGTTAGATTAAAATACCTACCTTATGTAAATCCAACTATTTTTTGTTATGCTCATGAATCATAAATGCATTGTAAGCTCGATATGATCATGCTATAAGTTTGTTATGTGCTATTAAATATTAAGATTTTGAATGAGTGTGGTCATTCATGAATAAGCAAGTATGTGTTTGATTGATATTATGAATTTTATTAGTAAATGTGATACATTTTAATGTTATTGATTTTTATTATTATCATTTTTTTTTGTGGATTTGGGAAGCCCATTGAATTTTATAAACTCACACCTTTATTTATATGTTTTGCCCAAATAAGAATGTTTAGACCGATGTGCTTGTTAGTCAACTTGTGGGATGATGGACTTGTAACAACTCAAAAGGGAGATCTTTTGTGGTAATAAATAAAAATTTACAGTTTTACCACTCAACCATAAGCACAGTCTTACTTGCATATTCAAAACAAACCTATTGCCACCGTCAGTATCACTGCCATATACCCACTTGCAACACCCTCTTACAATAGCCATTGAGTTAAGGTACAGAGGCAGTACTAAATAATGCATCTTGCACATCTAACTATTTTACTTATTGCTGCTTTAATTTTCTGCAATAAATAGATCCTGATTCCACAAGTTCCAGGCTCTGAAGTAGTTAGGTCAAATTTAGTTCCAATAATTTTATAGCTGAATATACACCCACCATTTTCACCCAGTATAAGCATGGCCTTTTGGCACTAAGAATGCACAGGAAGTGCTTGAGGAAACGGTTGACTGGTGTGCCCTGCTACTAAATCATGGAAAAAAATAAGGAGAGAGTGAAAAAAGGTGAAATAATAACTGTATATTTGTGCGAAGGCAGGCACTAAGCCGTGATTTTATATTTTACCAACGAGAAAAATAAAATAAAATCAAAAGGAGTCATTTTACAGCGATGAGCTTTCCCTAAAGGTGGGATACTGGGATATGTGTAATTAATTGATGGGCTGGCTTTTTATTTTTTTATTCCTTGGTAATAATAGTTGATGGGTAATAATATTAATGCAGAATGATGTGATGCTCAGGTTAATGGAATATTTGGAGAGCTGAGAAATTGCACCAGAAGTTTTTATAAAAAAAAATTAAAATTAAAATAAAAAGAAGAGGAAGAAGTTAAAAGATAAATTCATGCTAGATGGATAATATGGTAACTTTCTTTTTCCTATTAATTATTAATTATAATTATCTATCCATTTTCTTTTAATCAAGATTTTATTAAAAGATTTTTTATAAATTTAAAAAGTTTAGATGTATTTAATTAAGATTTTTAAAATATTTTTAAAGTTATGGGGTATTCAATTTGAGAATTTTATTAACTTTTAAAAATATTTAGAAAATATTGAGATATTTAATTATAATTTTTTAAAAGTCTATAAAATCTATAGGTATTTAATATAAACTTTACTTTTTTTTAAAAAAAATAACTTTTATATATATATATATATATATATATATATATATACTTTTAAATCAGAGGTATATATATTCGATGTTAAACTTTGTTTCTCATGGGAAAAAAAAACAAAGGTTATGGGTTATCATCTAAAACCGGCTCAATCTTTGTATAATTACTGAAAAAAGGAACATGAGTAATTAATTGGATGAAAAGTTAAGGATATATGGTGATATGAATTTATATAAATAATGGTTTAGAAAATGATAAAATACAATTTAAATATAATCAATTAGCTTTAATGATCGACTAATTTTTACTAAAAATCTTCTACTGCTCTTTTATATTCTCTAGTAGTTGAAATATATTCTAATATATAGTGTAAAATAATATAAATAACAGAGACAACTTTTTATTATTGAATTATAAGAAATTAAGGAAAAAAAGAATTCTCATCCTAAAAATCAGAAGGGGGTTACTTGCCGGATAGGTGGGTAGAGGTATCCCAACTAGGTTAACACCCCTCTATTCCTAGGCGAAGACATCCCAACTAGGTTGGCACCCCTTCAAACCCACACCGAGTAAGCAATAAATTTTATTAAAAGAAAAAAGAATACATCAGTTACATGAATTATAACATATATAAAAATCTGAAATGAAATGACACTAGCATAGATTACAATGGAAGTAATAATAGAAAGTGAAACAATGACCGTCATCGGCCTCATTAAAACCTGAGAAGAAAAAAATCTCCGAATAGCGAAAACCTCAATCTAGGAAAAAGAGTACCAAAACAACAAAGAAAAGACATTTTACTTTCTAAACCTATAGTTTTTAAAACCATTAACATTCATATAATGCATAGAAGAACAATAGTCAAGAAGACCCCATCAACAAGGCTCACGAAGAAGAAAGCAGAAGCTTGAAAAGATATCGTATTTCCTTCCCTAAAGATATGAGAAACCCGAAACTGGATGTTGGAAATATAACAGAGACAGTTTACCCATCTTGCTTTTAAAGCCCACGGAACCTTGATGTCACGACAAATAAGCAAATTGGCAACAAAAGTTGAATCGCACTCCAACCATAAGTGATCTCACCCGAAGTCTTTGGCGCATTCTATGGCAATAATTACACCCCCCCCAACAGTTCACTCTCAAAGGCGTAGCAAGAATCCAAAAGGACAACAAAGCTACCTTTAGTGAAGCCCATGCTAATAACGAAATAATCACCACATCCACCCGGACCTGAACAACCGTCAGCTGCACCATCAATGTTGACCTTCAAACCATAGGAATAGTCCGAGGAGCCTAAGACACCATACCTGCAACCCCAAACTTCTGAATACCAAAAGATCATTAATAGAGTTATGCATTGTCCTTTTTTGAACAATATTTGCCTCCCTAATCGAAGCCCAGATTAAATTCAAAGTGCGAACTAAGGGAATGAAAACATTACCAAAGTGCCTTTGATTCCGAATAAACCATATAGCAGAGAAAGCAATCACAATAGCAGTATTCCATAGGTTAAAGATCTGAGAGCTCAATGAGATCACCATAACCTTTTGGAAGAGAGAACCCACCAAATCTAAAGCTTTAAGTTGTGGCTGAAAGCAACCCCCAGCAATCTCAAATGGCAGCTGCGTAAAGGCAAGTCAAGAAAAGATGAGAAATGGTTTATGAATTCTTACCACAAATTTTGCACTTGGAAGCCATTAGAAAACTCCCCCTGATCAAGATGTCATTTGTAGGAATACGCCCTAAGGGAAGGCGTCAAGTGAAAATCGAATGGGCTGGAGGAATGAAGGTCTTCCATAAGTGTTTAACACACACCGGAGGATAAGTCGTCGTAGATAGATGAAAATAAACATCCCGACAAGAAATTAAATTTGAAATAGAATGAACTCAAACTCTCTCATCCGACCTATCCATCGTAATCGGGACCTCCTTAATGCACATAGTCAACTGAGGAAAAGTCTCATGGAAACTCATTGGAAGTTTCCAAGTGCCACTAGAATCAACCAAATCACCAACCTGGAGGCTCGGATTACATAAATCTCCAGAGTTCTATAATAACTCAATGATAAGTATCCCCAACCAATTGTCGACCTAGAAATGAACCCTGGAATGAACCCTGATAATCCAAATCGCCTCCCTCGAAAGAGTAAGATAAAGTTGTCTCAGAGGAGGCCAGATCGAAGAAGCGACATAATACAAAGGGTTTAGCTTCCTTAAAAAATGCGCCCGAAGAAACCGAAAAACAAAAGAATTCTTATTCATTAACTTCCAAGTGAGCTTGCTTAACAGAGCTTTATTGAATGTGATTAGGTTTTTGAGACCTAAACACCCTTGTTTAGTAGGTCGGCAACAGGTAAACCAAGCGACGGAGATAGATATCTGAACTAATAAAGAACCAGTCCATAAGAAATTTCAAATAGCCATGTTAAGGGACTTGAGCATCCCCACAAGTCATTTGTAGATCATAAAAGTATGCACAAACTTGGAAGTAATAATATAGTTGATCAAGCACAACCGACCTGCCAACGAAAGAGTACAACCTTTCCAAGCAGCTAATTATTCCAAAATGCGATTGGCGATGGGGCGAAGAATAGCCTGAGTAGGACTTCCTTTAAAAAGGGGAACACCAAGATAAGTAAAGGGGAGAGGCCTAGTCTTGATCCCAAAATATGCCAAAATCTTGGCCCTACACGAGTGAGAAACATTGGAACCAAAGTAGACATATGATTTGTCCAAATTCACAATCTGACCCGATAAAGAATCATAAAGGTAAAGGGTAACAAAAATACCACTCATATTTTGATGAGTTCCCCTGCAAAATAAAAGCACATCATCTACATAAAGGAAGTGAGAAGGAGATGATAAATTCCTCGGGGAGAAAATCAGCAGGAAGGAACCCTGTAAGACCATTCGAGCCAAGCATCTGCTCAAGAAATCCTCAACAATACCAAATAATAAAGGAGATAGCGGGTCATGTTACCAAACCCCTCGATTTAATAAAACATACTAAAAAAAAGGTGAAACCCTACGTTTATTTACTCCAATTTTTTAATAATAAACGGTTTCCTTTACATTGTTTCTCGGATCTAGATCATTGTGATAAATTTATTTTCTTTAAAATTTTTATTATTAATTTTCTTTTTAGTAATAAATTGTTTTTGTTGAATTCTTTTGTGATTAGAGATATTGAAGAAATTGACTAGTAAAATTTCAAGAAGTTTAATTTGTTGCAATATGTAAAATTTTGAAATCTTGATTAATTAAGTTTAATTTGTTGCAATATGTACAATTTTGAAATCTTGATTGATTATTTAGGAATAAACTGTTACTGTTAAATTGTTTCCAATGAGTTCTCTTTTGTTAAATTGTTTCCAAATGACTGGTGTTCAGAAATTTTTTATATTGCCTTTAATAATTTTATTGGCTCCATACATAAAGAAATGGGAAAGATGGTGTCTCTGATGAACCTTAGCTTTAGATATTTACAACCTCATAGGTCTCATTACTGTTTCTATAGGAAACTAGACCAATTTAATTAACCTTTTTGGTTTTGGTAATATTTTTTATGGACATCTCCCACCAGAAATGAGATTGGAAATATAGGAAAGTTGAGCAATCTCGTGCTTTATAGCAACCAACTGTCAGGACATATTCCTCCACAAATTGGAAACTTGGGAAGTTTAAAGAGATAGATCTCTAATTAATGAATCATCATTTTATGACAGGTTTTACAGTGAAAGACAAGAAAAAATAAGCTTCTATGGCCACTAAAAGGCAGCTTCTAAAATCTCGATATTTCTAGTAAGGGATTTACATTTGCTTCGTCAGGCTGTTTCTTTCTTTCCACCTTGTGTTGGTATAATAATTTATACATTACTCACAAAGAAAATTATTTTAATTTGTATGATCAAACCCAATAATAAAGCTAAGCATAGGAACAAAAATGCCATCCCCACCAACACCACCTACACTACCAAACCTATAGAACCCATGACAATCTTCCAATGAAATTTTATTCCTAGAGCAGGATTCAAAAAAAAGCATCCTTTTACAATCAAAATATTCAATTTTACAACCCCACAGATTCTTCTCAAGGAAAAAGATAATAGCATATAATAGAAGAAGAAGAAAAGAAAAACTTAAAAAATCCACTTTCGCTCTAGGGTCTTAGCTGTCGCATCTGCTCTTTACTTGAGCGTTTCAATATCTTCCAACATCTTCTTCCTCTCGGATTTGATCTTCTCTATCTTCCCCTTCATGGCCATCATTTCTTGCATGGCATCTTCAGCTGCTATTTTTGTTTCCTCAGCCTGTAGGTCCCATTTACTTTGAAGTCATAGGCAATGTTGGTGGCCAAGAAGCATCAACGTGGAAAATTTTTGGAGACAGAAATAAAAGAAATGTAATAAAAAGTCTTTTGCAGTTTATGCATCCAATAGGTTCTCAACAAAAATATATTCATCTACAAATATATGAAAAACATTTTTAAAAAAATGTTTCAGCTTCACAACTATACTAAAAAATAACAAAAATACATTGATCTACAAATATATGAAAACCATTTAAAAATAAAATATTCCAGCTTTACAACTATACTAAAAAATATTACTTGAACCAAAGGTGCCTTCCTGATGTTCCTATTTTGTAAATCACATAACAATAGTAGTAATTCCCTAACGATCAAGATTCAATACCTTTTTGAAAAATTTTATGCAAATTATTCAATTATATATATACTCAAAAAGTATAATTGTGACAAAAAAATATTACTTAAACCAAAGGTACCTTCTCAATGTTTTTATTTTGTAAATCATATAACAACAACCGTAACCTCATAATAGTCCAGATTCAATAACATAGAAAAGAAATTCTATACATATCATTCAATTATATGTCTACTCAAAAGTACAAATTGTGACACAAAGCAAAAATAGTAAGTTCATAAATGCAAGTAAATATAATTGTAAGTCCCACACCAACAACATATTAATCCAATATCACACATAATGTAACAGTAATCTTACAACTGTCCAAATTCAATACAGTCAACATTTTCATTCATATCCACTACAGTTACAACAGTTAACATTTCAGTTCATATTCAATACAGTACCACAATAGTGAACATTTCAGCTCATATCCTCTACAATTACAAAAGTCAACATTTCAATTCATATAGTACATAAATGCAAACAAATATGATCATAAGTCCCACGATAGCAACAAATTAATCCAATATCGTACAACAATAAAGTAATCTCACAACATACCAGATTAATTATGGTCCCACAAAAACATTTCAGTGCATATCCACAATGGTAACAGTAGTCAACATTTTAGTTCATATACACCACTGTGTTATTGGTTGGTTACCTTGAAAAGAAAATTTCATGCAAATCATATAAGGTGATTTCTAGAGAAATTGATCAATAAATAACAAATTTAATTTAACAAATTACCTAATAAATATGAAATATTAAATTGATGGAATAGGATTAATATCGCGTATGTAACAAAGGTACTGCCGATCTTTGACACAACCTCTATTGCTTCTTAGGTGTTTATTTATGTCTCCGGTATTCCTTGCCTAATTCTCTAACTATTCATAACATTTTGATATGAATTTTCAACGGTGGATGAATGTCGGAGGGCCTTGAGACATCGTTTAGAAGCCGGTTACGTTAAAAACTCGCAAGCGAGGAAACACAGTTAAAATATACTGTACATTATTACTAGCAATGGCATCCAAGATGAGACTTTGAATTTTGAGCATTTTGAAGAACCCTATCCCTTAATAACTTGGTACAGAAGCCAACACTAACATTCCTTAACACCTTGATGCAGAAATCGAAATTAGAGATCTCGAACACCTCGATATAGAGACTAGACATTAACCTTCCCTAACACCCTAATTCCCTAACACCTATCCCTGTACTGTGAAGCCATAGGTGATACCGATGGCCAAGAAGCATCAATGTGAAAAATCTTTGGAGATAGAAATAAAAGAAATGTAATTAAAAGCCTTTTAGGCAGACCATTTTATGCATCCCAATAGGTTTTTAACAAAAATATATTCATCTACAAACATATGAAACCATTTAAAAAAATGATTCAGCTTCACAACTATACTAAAAAATAACAAAAATATGATCATTTACAAATATGTGAATAACATTTTAAAAAAAATGTTCCAGCTTCACAACTATACTAAAAAATATTACTTGAATTAATCAAATATTGTATAACAATAAAATAATCTCACAACAGTCCAGATTCAATACGGTCCCACAACAACATATCAGTGCATATCTACCACAGTAACAATAGTCAACATTTCAAATCATATACACCACTGTGTAATTAGTTGCTTGCCTTAAATAGGAAGGATAAATTACACCACTGTGTGATTAGTTGGCTGCCTTAACAGTCATATACACCACTGTTATGGGACTGTGATTAGTTGGTTGCCTTAACAGTAGTCATATGCAAGGTGCTTTCTAGAGAAACGAAAGGATAAATAGCAAATTAAATTTAACAAATTACCAAATAAATATGAAATATGAAATTGATGGAATATGATTAATACCCTGTATGTAACAATGGTAACATCGATCTTTAACACAATTTTGTTGTATATTGGGTGGTGATTTCAATCTTCGATATTGCTTGCCTAGTTCTCCACCTAATCAGCACGTTTTGACATGAATTTTCAACGGCTAATGAACTTTGGAGGACCTTAAGACATCGTTTAGAAGCCGGTTTCATTTAAAACTCGGCGAAGTGAGGAAACATAGTTAAAAGATACTGCATATTGTTACTAGTAATGGCATCCAAGGCAGATTACCCATTTTGAAGAATCCTAACCCTTAACACTTTGGTACCGAAGCAGACCCTAAACATCCTTAATACCCCAATATAGTAATTGAAATGAGAGATTCCTAACACTCTGATACAGACACCGGACACTAACCCTCCTTAACACCCTGCCTCCCTAACACCATTCCCTTTTCCTTTGAGACCATTAGAGATGTCGATGGCTAAGAAGCATCAATATGGAAAATCCTTAGAGACTGAAATGAAAAAAATGTAACAAAAAGCCTTTTAGGCTAAGCAATTTATGCATCCAATAGGTTTTCAACAAAAATATATTCATATACAAATACATGAAAAAAAAATTTTAAAAAATGTTTCAGTTTCACAATTATACTAAAAAAAACAAAAATATGTTTATCTACAAATATATGAAAACCATTTAAAAAAAAATGTTCCAGCTCACAACTATACTAAAAATATTACTTGAACCAAAGGTGCCTTCATGATGTTCCTATTTTATAAATCACATAACAGTAGCAGTAATTCCTAACGGTCAAGATTCAATACATTTTCAAATAAATTTTATGCAAATTATTCAATTACATGTATACTCAAAAGTACAATTGTGACACAAATCCCATAACAGTAAGTGTGTAAATGCAAGTGAATATCATCAAAGGTCCCACAGCAGGAACAAACAAATCCAATATCACACATAACGTAATAGTAATCTCCCAACTATCAAGATTCAATACACTCCCACAACAATCAACATTTCAGTTTATGTCCATTACAGTTACAACAGTAAACATTTCAATTAAAATTCAATACAGTCTCATAACAGTCAACATTTTAATTTATATCCACTATAGTTACAACAATCAACATTTCAATTCATATAGTATATAAATGCAAAGAAATATCATAGTAAGTCTCACGACAGTAACAAATTAATCCATTATTGTATAATAATAATGTAATCTCACAATAGTCCATATTCAATACGGTCCCATAACAATATATCAGTGCATATGCACCATAGTAACAACAATCAACATTTCTGTTCATGTATACCACTATGTTATTGGCTTCCTTGAAAAGGAAATTTCATGAAGATCATGCAAGGTGTTTTCTAGAGAAATTGATGAAAAAAGAGCAAATTAAATTGAACAAGTTACAAGACAATTTTTGACACAATCTTTTTTGCTTCTTGGATGGTAATTTCTATCTCCGGTATTCCATGCCTGATTCTCCACATAGTCACCACGTTTTGACATAAAGTTTCAGCGGATGAACGTCACAGGGCCTTGAGACCTCATTTAGAAGTCAGTCTCATTAAAAACACAGTGAATTGAGGAAACATAGTTAAAAAATTCTACACATTGTTACTAGTAATGATATCCATGACGAGTCTTTGAATTTTGTCTATTTTGAAGAACCCTAACCCTTAACACCTTAGTACGGAAGCCGACATTAACCCTCCCTAACACCCTGATACAGAAATCAAAATTAGAAATCCCAAATGCCCAGATACATAAACTGGACAATAACCTTCCCTAACACCTATCCCTTTGCTTTGAAGCCATAGGTGATGCCGATGGCCAAGAAGTATCAATGTGGAAAATCTTTAGAAACTGAAATCAAAGAAATGTAATAAAAAGCCTTTTAGGCTTAGCATACCAATAGGTTTTCATCAAAAATATATTCATCTATAAATCTATGAAAAACATTAAAAAAATGATTCAGCTTCACAACTATACTAAACAATAAAAAATATGATCATTTAATAATATATGAAAAACATTTAAAAAAAAATGTTTCAAATTCACAACTATACTAAAAAATATTACTTAAACCAAAGGTGCCTTCGTGATGTTCAAATTTTGTAAATCACATAATAGTAGCAGTATTTCCCTAAAGGTCCAAATTCAATACATTTTCAAAGAAATTTAATGCCAATCATTCAATTATATGTATACTCAAAAGTACAATTGTGACACAAAAATATTATGTGAAGGGTATCTTCTCAATGTTTCAATTTTGTAAATCATATAACAACAATAGTAACCCCATAACAATCCAGATTCAATAACTTAGCAAAGAAATCCTATGCAGATCATTCAATTATATGTATACTCAAAAGTACAAATTCTAATACAAAGCCATAACAAAAAGTGTGTTAATGTAAGTGACAATCATCATAAGTCCCACAGCAGCAACAAATTAATCCAACATCATATATTACACAACAGTAGTCTCCAACTTGTCCAAATTCAATACAGTCCTACAACCGTCAACATTTCAATTCATATCCATAACAGATACAATAGTCAACATTTCAGATCAAATTCAATACAGCCTTATAACAGTCAACATTTCAGTTCATATCCACTACAGTTACAATAGTCAACATTTCAACTCATATAGTATATAAATGCAAACAACTATCATCATAAGTCACATGGTACCAACAAATTATCCAATATGGTATAATAATAAAGTAATCTCACAACAGTCCAGATTCAATACGGTCCCACAACAACATATCAGTGCATATCCACCACAGTAATAGTAATCAACATTTTAGTCCATATACACCACTATGTGATTGGTTGGCTGCCTTGAAATGGAAATTTCATGCAGAATATACAAGGTATTTTCTGAAGAAATTGATGGATAAATAGCAAATTAAATTTAACAAATTACTAGATAAATATGAAATATGAAATTGATGGAATAGGAGTAATATCGTGTATGTAACAATGGTAGTGCCAATCTTTGACACAATCTCTGTTGCTTCTTGGGTGGTGATTTCAGTCTCCAAAATTCCTTGCCATGTTCTCCACCTATTCAACATGTTTTGACATGAACTTTCAGCAGCGGATGAATGTCGGAGGACCTTGAGACATCATTTAGAAGCCGGTATTGTTTAAAACTCAGTGACGCGAGGAAACACAAATAAAAGATACTGGACATTGTTAGTAGTAATGACATCTAAGATGAGGCTTTGAAATTTACCCATTTTGAAGAACCCTAACCCTTAACACTTTGGTATAGAAGCAGACAATAACGATCCTTAACACCCTAATATAGAAACCGAAATGAGAGATTTCTAACACCCTGATATAGACACCAGACACTAACCCTCCCTAATACCTTGTCTCCCTAACACCATTCCCTTTTGCTTTGAGGCCATAGGAGATGTAGGTGGCCAAGAAGCATCAATGTGAAAAATCCCTAGAGACTGAAGTGCAAAAAATGTAATAAAAAACCTTTTAAGCTGAGCAGTTTATGCATCTCAATAGGTTTTCAACAAAAATATATTCATCAAAAAATATATGAAAAACATTTTAAAAGAAAGTTTCAGCTTCACAACTATACTAATATATATATATATATATATATTCATCTACAAGTATATCAAAAATATTTTTTAAAAAAAAAAGTTCCATCATCACAACTGTACTAAAAAATATTACTTGAACTAAAGGTGCCTTCCTTATGTTTCTATTTTGTAAATCACATAACAGTAGCTGTAATTCCCTAACAGTTCAAATTCAATTCCTTTTTGAATAATTTTTATGCTGATCATTCAATTATATGTATACTTAAAAGTACAATTGTGACACTAAAATATTACTTGAACCAAGGGTACATTTTCAATGTTTCTATTTTGTAAATCACATAATAGCAATAGTAACCCCATGACAGTTCAAATTCAATAACATAGAAAAGAAATTCTATGCAGATTATTCAATTATATGTATACTAAAATGTACAAATTGTGACACAAAGCCATAACACTAAGTGTGTAAATGCAAGTGAATATAATCATAAGTCCCACAACAACAACAAATTAATCCAACATCACACATAATGCAACAGTAATCTCCCAACTATCCAAATTCAATGCAATCCCAAAATAGTTAATATTTCAATTCATATCCACTACAATTACAACAGTCAACATTTCAGTTCAAATTCAATACAATCCCACAATAGTCAACATTTTAGTTCATATCCACTACAGTTACAACATTCAACATTTCAATTCATATAGTATATAAATCCAAACAAATATCATCATAAGTCCCACGACAGCAACAAAATAATCCAATATCATATAACAATAAAGTAATCTCACAACAGTCCAAATTCAATACGGTCCCACAACAACATATTAATGCATATCCACCACAGTAACAGTAGTCAACATTTCAGTTCATATACACCACTGTGTAATTGGTTAGTTGCCTTGAAAAGGAAATTTCATGCACATCATGCAAGGTGTTTTTTAGAGAAATTGATAGATAAATAGCAAATTAAATTTAACAAATTACCAGATAAATATGAAATGTGAAATTGATGGTAAAGAATTAATACCATGTATGTAACAATGGTACCGCCGATCTTTGACACAATCTCTGTTGCTTCTTGGGTGGTGATTTCTGTCTCCGGTATTCCTTGCCTGATTTTTTCCAACTATTCAGCATGTTTTGACATGAATTTTTAGTGGCGAATGAACGTCGGAGGACCTTGAGACATCATTTAGAAGCCAATTTCATTTAAAACTCAGCGAAGTGAGGAAACATAGTTAAAAGATACTGCAAATTGTTAATAGTAATGGCATCCAAGACGAGGCTTTGAAATTTGCCCATTTTGAAGAACCCTAACCCTTAACACCTTAATACAGAAGTTGACACTAACCCTCCCTAACACCCTGATACAGAAACCGAAATGAGATATTCCTAACACCCTGATACATGCACCGAACACTAACCCCTCCCTAACACCATTCCATTTTAGTTTGAGACCATAGGCCATGCCGATGGGCAAGAAGCATCAATGTGGAAAATCCCTAGAGACTTAAATGAAAAAAAATGTAATGAAAAGCCTTTTAGGCTGAGCAGTTTATGCATCCTAATATGTTTTCATCAAAAATGTATTCATCTACAAATATATAAAAAAAATTAAAAAAAATGTTCCAGCTTCACAACTATACTAAAAAGTAACAATAATATATTTATTTACAAATATATGAAAAACATTTATAAAAAAAAAAAATTGTTCCAGTTTCATAACTTTACTAAAAAATATTACTTGAACCAAAGGTGCATTCCTGATGTTCCTATTTTATAAATCACAGAACAGTAGCAGTAATTCCTTAACGGTCAAGATTCAATACATTTTGAATAAATTTTATGCAACTCATTCAATTATATGTATACTCAAAAGTATAATTGTGACACAAAAATATTATTTGAACAAGGGGTACCTTCTCAATGTTTCTATTTTGTAAATCATATAACAGCAACAGTAACCCCATAACAGTCCAGATTCAATTACTTAGAAAAGAAATTCTATGCAGATCATTCAATTATATGTATACTCAAAAGACCAAATTGTGACACAAAGCCATAACAATAAATATGTAAATGCAAGTTAATATCATCATAGGTCACACAGTACCAACAAATTAATCCAATATCACACATAACGTAATAGTAATCTCCCAACTGTCCAAATTCAATATAGTCCAACAACAGTCAACATTTCAAGTTATGTCCATTACAGTTACAACAGTCAATATTTCAATTCAAATTCAATACAGTCCTACAACAGTCAACATTTTAGTTCATATCCTCTAGAATTACAACAATCAACTGATATTCCTATTTTGTAAATCACATAACAGTAGCAGTAATTCCCTAACGAACAAGATTCAATATCTTTTTGAAAAATTTTAAGCAAATTATTTAATTATATGTCTACTCAAAAGTACAAATTGTGACACAAAGCCATAACAGTAAGTGTGTAAATGCAAGTGAATATCATCGTAAGACTCACACGACACCAATAAATTAATCCAATATCACATATAATGTAATAGTAATCTCACAGCTGTCCAGATTCAATACAGTCTCACAATAGTCAACATTTCAGTTCATATCCACTACAGTTACAACAGTCAACATTTCAGTTCGTATAGTATATAAATGCAAACAAATATCATCATAAGTCCCACATCAGCAACAAATTAATCCAATATCGCATAACAACAAAGTAATCTCACAACAATCCAAATTCAGCATGGTCCCACAACAAAATTTTAGTGCATATCCAACACAATCCCACAACAACATTTCAATGCATATCCACCACAATAATAGTAGTCAACATTTCAGTTTAAAGCACCACAATGTGATTGGTTGGCTGCCTTGAAAATGAAATTTCATGCATATCATGCAAGGTGTTTTCTAGAGAATTTGATGGATAAATAGCAAATTAAATTTAACAAATTACTTGATAAGTATAGAATATGAAATTAATGGAATAGGATTAATATAGTGTACGTAACAATGGTACCGCCGATTTTGACACAATCTCTGTTGCTTCTAGGGTGGTGATTTTTGGCTATGGTATTCCTTGCTTGATTCTCCACTTATTCACCACGTTTTAACATGAATTTTCAAAGGCAGATGAATGTCAAAGGGCCTTGAGACATCGTTTAGAAGTTGATTGTGTTAAAAACTTGACGAAGTGAGGAAATTGTAACACCCGCTTATGTTCCTGAGCAAAGTGTGATTATGACATAAACTTTTTCTTTTCCCTTTCAAATTCAAACTTGTTTTATAAATAAAACTATTCTGGACAATACAACGATAATATTAAAATCTTCATTTCCTCTTTGAGATCATTTTTGCAAAACATTAAAAAAAGGTAATACTTTAAAATAAACCAACGTATACACACCCACACCATAAAGGAAAAGTATTTAATGACATAGAGAGTATCTTTACTCAAAATATAACAAAAAGGAAATGTGGAAGAACACTATACTATGCCATGCCTCCCCAGATCCACAACGCCACCAAGTCCTACTACTAAGCTTTGGGTTTACCTACCACATAAGATAAATAACTATGAGTACAAAATACTCAGTAGACAACCAAATGCATATGCCAATATAATGCCATGCAATGTAACACCATACATATAAAACCATCATTTTTCCTCTTTCTTTTATAAACTGAATAGCTTACTCTCTCATTCCGCATTTCGTGCCACACGAAACACCACGGTCATCAATGGTATGTGGTTGAATTACCGTCAGAGCAACCCACCTTCATATGTGGTCAGTGACTCAAATAGCTATTAAAACAGGATTTAAACTATGCACCTTCATTTGTGCAATCATTTTGAAAATACAAACTCTTAGGGAAAGATCTCACATTTTATATAAAACAATAAACCTCAAGAATTGCTCTATACAAATGAATGTTCATGTCACAATACATAGATACAACCCAACAATACAATAAGATACATAATTACCAAACTATCCCACTTAACAGCGATAATTACCGAAATGTCCCTACTTAAACAAACGATTTAAAATCGCCAATCACACTGATATACTACCAAAATGTCATTGACCACTCGATAATTACCAAGATAACCCTTGTGTATATAAAAATTACCAAAATATCCCTCAATGGGTAAGTGGCTAATTATCACCCTACTCTCGGTTAAATAATAGGTAGATAATAATTTGCCATCCAGATATATAAATACAATCATTCCAATATATATATACATATCCATCCATATACATATTTATAAACACACACACACATATATATATATATATATATATATATATATATATATATATAATACATATATAAAAATACATACATAATATATATGCATTTTATAAAATATAATTATAAATATAACTACACAAATAAGTGTATAAATAATTATATTAATAAAAATATAAATAAATGTAATTGAATATAAATATGTATATATTAATAAATAAATAAATAAGAGATTTAATATATATATATATATATATATATAAAATAAAATAACTTGAAAATTAAAAAGACCACAATACCTTTAAAAATTTTAATATTTTCAACTGTACCCCCATATGAAAAATGATAAAAATACCCTTAATAATTTTAAAAATTACAATTTTATCCCCCAATATGTCAAATGACTAAATTACCCTTGACCTTTTTAAAAATTCCATTTATATCTCTTACATGCAAAAAGACTAAAATGCCCTTGATCATTTTTAAAAATTCCATTTGTATCCCTTACATGTAAATGACCAATTTACCCTTGAAATTTTCAAAAATATCCAAAATACTTTTTGTGACAAGACAAATGCTTCTCACATGTAAATTTTATCAAATGCATCCTACAATGGGCGGCCGCTTTATAAGTCCATTTCAACCCATTTTTCTCACTAATACATCAAATTAAGTATCTCAAATCAACACATGATTCTAGCATTTAATCACATAAAACACAATATTTATATGAAAAATCAAAGATGAATTGCTGCCTACCTCTCTTCCAAGTAAGCTAACACCAATTCCAAGCTTTGTGATTCACCAAGAACACAACCAATGAACTCCCCTTGATGTCCAGCCAACAACCCTAACTTCCTTTTAAAATTTTTTTTGAATTTCTCATTTTTCTCTCTTTAAATTTTAAATTTTCTCTCTCTAAAATGTAAATGGAAGAAAATCAAGTGAAGGACATGGCAAGAGGTCGGCTAACACAAGGTAAATGTCCCAATTGGAAAATTAAAATATTAATATAATAAAGTAAAAATAAGATATTTACTAAAAAGTAATAATAAAATAATAAATAGTCAAACCTAGTCAAAGTTGGTCAAATTTTGACCAAGGGTAAAATGTATAGAAAAAGTCTCTCGACTTCTCACGGGGTACTCTCGGCCCTCCCAAAGTATTCGGGGAATTCAAAAGCTGCTTGTTTCGGTGAAAAAGGTGAAACAACAATCAGACCGAAAATGCATTCGAAAATCGACAATTTTAGAAATAAAACGCGATTATTATAACTCCCCTTAAAAGAAATTTTGTCCCCGAAATTAGATTTAAGGAGTTAGAGTTCTACTCGAACAACGACAGGTACTTAGCTTTCTTTTCATCCTCACATTCCCAAGTCACTTTCTCCACCGCATGATTTCTCCAAAGAATTTTGCCAACAGAATCGCTCGATTCCTAAGAATTTGGTCCTTTTGGTACAAAATTCTCACCCTCTCCTCATACATTAGATTCTTGTGGACCTCCAAAGGCTCGTATTCGATGACGTGAGACGGATTATGCACATACTTTCGCAGCATTGAGATGTGAAAGACGTCGTGCATGCTGGATAGATCGGGAGGCAAAGCCAACCGATAAGCCAGAACCCCAATCCTTTCCAATATTTCAAAAGATCCAATGAAATGAGGACTTAATTTCCCCCTTTTTCCCGAACCTCAACATACCCTTCAGAGGTGCAACTTTAAGAAATACCTTCTCACCGATCTCAACTCAAGATCCTTTTGCTGATTATTTGCATAGCTCTTTTGTTGATCATGAGCTACCTTCATCCGCTGTAGAATTTTGTTAATGATGTTGCTGGTTTACTGGAAAATCTCTATCCCAAGTAACTTTGTTTACCAACTGCATCCCAATGTGATAGAGACCTGCATTTTCTTCCGTATAAGGCCTCATATTGAGCTATCCTAATAAATACATGAAAGATGTTGTTGTAAGAAAACTCCATTAGTAGTAAATGTTTTTCCTAGTTTCCTTCGAAATCCAGCATACATGCTCTCAGCATGTCCTCTAGAGTCCGAATCGTTTGCTCTGATTGGCTGTCTATCTGAGGATGGAAAGCTCTACTAAAAGTTAACTTTATCCCCAACGCTTTGTGTAGACTCTTTTAGAACGACGAAGTGAACCTTGGATCTTGATCCGAAACAATTGAAACAAGTACACCATGAAGTCATACAATCTCATCCATATACAACTGAGAAAGCCTTCCCAACAAATGAGTCCACCGGATAGGTAAAAAGTGAGCCGACTTTATTAATCGATCCACAATTACCCAAATCGTAACGTTGCCATACTAGGATCGCAGTAATCCCACAACGAAATCCATTGCTATGTGCGCTTCCACTTTCACTCTAGAATCGTCAATGGCTTTAGCAAACCAGAAGATATTTGGTGCTCGATCTTCACCTGCTGACAAGTCAAATACTTCTCCACAAACTTCGCAATGTTTAGCTTCATGCCTGCCCACCAGAAAGTTTTGGAGATGTCCTTGTACATCTTAATAGACTCAGGGTGAATTGAGTAAAGTGTATAGTGAGCCTCTACCAAAATTTCTCTCTTGATCTCCTCAACATTCAGCATACACAGATGCATACCAAACCTCAAAGTTCTATCTCCAGTGAAGTTGAACTCTGATTTCTTTCCTTCGATGAGTTCAACTCTAATTTTCTGGAGATCCACATCACTAACTTGTCATTGCTTTATCTTCTCCATGATCGAGGGTTAAATCATGAGCAACGCCATCATAAATGAACACTGGTTAGTAGCTAACTCAATGTCCATGATTCCCAAATCCTCCGAATACGAGGTTGAGAAGTGATTAGACAACAACTGAACCTTACATACTTTCTGCTCAATGCATTTGCTATAACGTTTGTCTTACTTGAGTGATAGTTGATAGTACAGTCACAGTCCTTGACTAAGTTAAACCATCCCCTCTGCCTCATGTTCAACTGCTTCTGATTGAAAAAGTACTTGAGACTTTTGTGATCGGTGTAGATGTCGCACTTAACTCTATACAAGTAATGACGCCAAATCTTCAGCGTAAACACTACCACTGCTAACTCCAAATCGTGTGTAGGGTAGTTTCACTCCTACGGTTTGCTGATGTGAAGCATACGCGATCACCTTGTCGTTCTGCACGAAAATGCAATCCAGACCTTTTCCTGAAGCGTCACTGTAGATAACAAAATTATCTTCGCTGTTCAGCAAAACAAGAACAGGCGCAGAGACCAACTTCTTTTTAAGCTCCTAGAAACTTTCTTCGTACTCCTTCGACCACACAAACTTGGTTTCCTTTCTCAACAACTGCGTCAATGGTAACATAATCTTAGAAAATCCTTCTATGAACCTTTGGTAATAGCCCGCCAAACCAAGAAAACTTCGGATGTCTCTGACATTTGTTAGTTTTTTCTAGTCTTGAACTGTTGCAACTTTACTAAGGTCCACCTAAATACCTTCAGTAGATATCACGTATCCTAGAAAAGCAATACTTTTAAGCCAAAACTTGCACTTCTTGAACTTGGCATACAACTGCTTCTCACGCACACGCTGCGGCACTAACTTCAAATGCTTCTCGTGCTCGACCACTGATTTGGAATAAATAAGGATGTCGTCAATAAATACCACTATAAATTTATCCAAATAATCATGAAAAACATGATTCATCATATCCATAAACGCTGCTGATGCATTTATCAGTCCAAATGGTATTACAACGAACTCGTAATGGCCATACCTTGTGCGAAATGCACTCTTCGGTCTGTCCTCTTTCTTGATCTTCAACTAATGATAACCGGAAGAAAGATCGATCTTTAAAAAGATACTCGATCTTCAACTGATTGATTAAGTCATCAATCCTTGACAATGGGTACTTATTTTTAATCATCACCTTATTGAGCTCTCGATAACCAATGCACAGACGCATTGAACCGTCCTTCTTCGTTATGAACAGAATTGGCGCTCCCCAAGGTGAAATGTTAGGTTTAATAAAATCCTTATCTAGCAAATCCTATAACTACTCTTTTAACTCCTTCAACTCTACTGGTACCATTCGGTACAGTGCCTTAGAAATAAGTACAGTCCTCGGTACTATGTAAATCATGAACTTCACTTCTTATGGTAACTCTGGCAGCTTCCTCCAGAAAAATGTCCAAAAAGTCTAGAACGACTTCTACGTCTTACGGTTGAAGAGTATCTGATTCCTTGTCAATGACGCTATCAAGGAATACTTGACACCCTTGACGCGAACACTTAAGAGTTTGCATTGCCATTAATAATTTTGGTCACAGCTTAAACTTCAAACCTGCAAACTCAAACCTTTGACCATCTACAGGGCTAAACTAAACTTTCTTCTCCTTACAATCAATGCAAGCCCCACCCTTAGATAGCCAGTCCATATCGAAGATTACATTGAAATCTGACAATTCCAATATGATTAAATTGGCACGCAGTGCCTTATTACTGAGGCACACAACACAATCATCAAGCAAAAAGGAAGCAAACATGCTCACACCCGAAGGTATAGCAACACAAATCACAATCAAGTCTAACAGGTTTTCTAGCCAACTTAGAAGCAAATTAACTAGATACAAATGTGTGCATAGCACATGAGTCAAACAATGCAAAAGTACTCAAACCATTCAAAGTAATGGTATCTGCAACCACTGTGGCGTCTTTCCCCGCCTCCTCCTTGGTCAACGTAAACACAAGACCTTGGGTAGGCTGCTGCATCCTTCTTACTTTAGAATAATTCCTCCTCAAATGGCCAAGCCTGCCATATCCATAACAAACACTAGCCTTACATCAGCACTCATCGGAATGGTGTTTGCCGTACTTCTGGCACTGTAGAACACCAGGTTGGTTGTCAACCGCTTTAAACTTCTTGTTGTTGTTGTTGTGGTTACTATTCGTCCATGACTTCTCATCAAACTTTCGTTTCTACTAGAAGCCTCATTTTCACTGCTTCTTTGCAGGAGTAGAACTTGATCCTACAGGCTTGCCTACCTCCGGGGCAGGATCCTTGACGATCAATTGCACTCGCTGTAACA
Source organism: Rhamnella rubrinervis (assembly GCA_007844105.2). Taxonomy (NCBI): domain Eukaryota; kingdom Viridiplantae; phylum Streptophyta; class Magnoliopsida; order Rosales; family Rhamnaceae; genus Rhamnella; species Rhamnella rubrinervis. The sequence continues at coordinate 2,018,845 of CM017582.2, forward strand.
TCTCCGAGTAAGTGGGAAGTTGAAACAGAGCGGTGGCATTGTAGAGCCCTGGTCGAGGCCCCTTCTTGAAACGTCGAGCCATGCACTCGTCCCTATTAGCATCCTTAATTCTTATTATTATTTATATTTTGCAGGTGATGAATGATGCCAATTTTACATGGTATGCCAGTCTGTAACAGTTTTGAAAAATTCATTTTGAAATCAAAAGGACTGAATTTTTATATAATACTCAGTCAAGTAGTTTCATCTCGTTCATGTTAATTTTATATATTTACATAATTACATTTATTCTTTTTTTATCTTGAGCTTTTTTTTACCTCCTTTTAGTTTTACAACGAACTTCCACCTTCTATTCTTTTCTTTCCTTGGCACCATCTTATTTCTTCACCTCTAATATGCTCCCCCATTATTCCTTTTAAGCTTGTAGCAACTCCAATTGCTGGGTTTCTGAATATGCCAAATTTTAGATATAAGGAACTGCTTGAAGAACTTACAGAACTTTATAGGAGAGGAATTAGGGAAGATGTGCCTAGCCATGTTATGGAAGATTTGCTCAAAGCTGAAGAGGTATAAAATGACCTTGTATGGTGTCATTTACAATTTGCCTTTGGTTACTACTTTTTAGGGATTGTGTTTCACATGGCATTCATTAGTCTTCACATCTCTTTGTTTTCCATTGAATTACTATGTGTGCTTCCATTTGGCAAAAGTAAGCAATCGAGTATAGGTGGTAGATCACTATTCACTTTCTTGTGCTTGCACTCCCATTTAAGTAGAGCTTACTAGCAACTTCAACTATTTTGTAAATGAAACATAAAACTTTTGGAAGAAACCACTGGAATATATACAGCCTTTATTTTATTTGATTTTATTTTTTAAAAAAATGCACATACAATGAATTCATTCCTATGCTTGCAGGAAAGTGTGTAAAAATGATTTGCAGTGACAATGAAACATCTATATCACTATCTTTGGTTAAATGCAGGTCGGGTTCAACTCTCAAAGAGACCTTAGGCAAGAAAAAAAATAAGGCCTTAATATTAGAATAGCCACACATTTGGGTATGGTGTTTGTAATATTTAAAGCAGTAGAAGGTGTTAATATTAGAATCAAATTTGTAATTTTTAACCATGTTGTCTGAATAGAGAGAAGGCCCCCTTAATTATTAATTTTGTCATGCTCAACAATTGTACTTTTCTTTCATACTTTTACATAATTAGGGTGCCAGTAATGGTACCCACGTGTGTTTTGTATGTAACAAATTCATTTATATCTTCTTTTTTCACTCTATGTAATCCATGATTGGAATTTTGAAATGATTTATAGGTATTATGTTCTTGTTAGTTATTATTCCTTAGATTTTAGGTTTTTCTGGATTAGAGAATTTTTTTTTTATTTCAAGAAAAACAATAATATTGACAATAAAAAATGATTCAAAATGTGGGATTTTTTTTTTTTGAATTGCACATTGTTTTATAGTAGAATTAGTGATATACAAAAAAAAAAGTTTCTCAATATTCATAAAAAAAAAAAAAAGTTTCTCAATTATATAAAAATATCTGATAATGTAATACCACGTCACACTTTGTTTGGTGAAAATACCATGTCACACTTGAGACAAAATAACTCATGCTTTTTTTATCTTCTAAGAACAACATATTGATGGAAGCAGCTCTTATAGTATAAATATAAATATATATAAGATGCAAGTAACTTGACCGCCAATTTACCAAAAAAAGTAACTTGACAGCCAAACTTCACCAAAGCTCGGCCCAAACTTAAATGCACAAAGATTTAAGTTAAGTTTAGCTATTCAAGCTTATGTGGCGGGTTTTACGGCCTTACAATATACAATTAATAATAGCAAAATAGCTATTTTTTTTCTATTTTTTTACAATAGTAAAAGTGTATTTTTGATGCTATGCATTTACTTTTATACCCTTCTCCCTTTTAACATTTAAATTTCACCAGTGTATTTGTTTTTTGTCACTATTCACTACCAAACCATCTCCTTCAATTTATTACTGTAATTAAACTTTATTTATTAACTCAGAATTTTCTCAAATTCTTGTGTCCTAAACTTAGTTCTATCAAAATTTAAATTTATCATAATGATTTGACCATATCTGACCATTTGATGGTCAAATTCGATCATCTGACGGTTGAATCCGACCATTTAACGTTCAGATTTAGTCAAAAACCCATGATTCGATCATTTGATGATCGAATCCAACCATTACATGGTCAGATCCCCAAGATTCAATCATTTGATGGCCGGAACTGACCATCGGACTGTCGGATCCTCAAGATCGACCATTTGATGGTCGATCCTCAAGATCGACCATTTGATGGTCGGATCCGACCATCGGACGATTAGACCATTTGATGGTTGGATCTGCAAAATCTGATCATCAAATGGTCATATCATGGATATTTTTAAGGATGATCATACCACCAATTAATTAATAATTATTTTTCCACATGAATTTTTTTATTTAATTAATATTCAGATTTTAAGTTGATTTTATTTATTTATTTAAATATATTAAGCACATTTATTCAAATTTGTTAAATAAAAAATATAAAACAAATTCATATATATATAAATATATATTACTTTAATATATTAAATTAAATAAATGAAGTCAAAAAAGTATAAATATAATGTAGAAACATTTAAGAATATACAAATATTTACAATATAATTATATTTTATATACATATAATATATAATTAATATGCAATGTATAAATACATTATATTGAATAATTTATATAATATTTATATTCTATAATTAAAATAATATACAATAATTTTACAATAAAATTATACAATATTTCAATATATATTATATATAATAATTTAAGTAAAATATAATTATAAATATACAATTTATATTGTATAATTGAAATAATATAAAATTAATTTACAATATAATTATACAATATTTCAAATATATAATTATATATTTTTATGTAATATATATTTTTCTAAATAATTATTTATATATATATATATAATAATTAATCTATTATTGTTTTCCAATTAATTATTAATCATAAAATACTTTAAAACTTAAAAATTATTATTATAATTATAATTATTAATTATACTTACAAATAGCTATTCAATACTTTAAAACTTACAAATTATTATTATTAATTATAATTACTTTGATCATTAAAAATAAAATGATTTAAACTTAAATAATTAATATTTATTTTTCAACATGAACGGTTTTTAAAAAAATATTCAGATTTTGAAATTATTTTTTTTGTTTAGTTAGAATTCATATTTATTTAAAATTAATATTCAGTTTTACTAATATTCATATTTAAATAAAAATTAAAAACATATATAATAAATTAATCATAAAAAATAAAAAAAATGTAAAAAAAAATTATTCATAATAAAAAAGGTATGCAATCGTATATGTGAGCAAGGTCGGGTTGAGCAAGGTGAGCGGTGATATATGTATAAGTGGTGTCTAGTAAAATAAAAGGAAAATGATATATATGGTGTGTAGTAAATGACAAGGATAAAAATGCATTGGTCAGATTAGGATAGTAAAAGAGGAATAGTATGAAAGTAAATGCACAATTTCAAAAAATACACATTTACTATGGTATACAATTTGAAAAGTAGATAATTATTTTGCTAATTTTAACAGTATAATTAATTGTACGGCCATAAAACCCCTTATGTGAGAATACACTTACAAATCTAAACCCCAGCCCAGTTAATTGGGCTAGGCTAGTAACCTTAGGCCTATCTCATAGTTCCTAAACTTGCTTTAGTGTCCATTTGGAGCCGAACAATAAATGCATAGCAACTCTTGCATGAGCATAGCACTAGCAGTGATATTTTTTTTGTCTCGTTGCTGAGTGGATTATTATAAACTTAGATGTTTATATGTATCCTCACCACAAATTGTAGAGCATATCCCTAGCCTAATGATTTATGATTATATATATATATATATATATGTATTTCTGTGTCTTGTGCCTAACTGTTGGGTGTTTTTTGACAACTCTAGCTAGTATTAAATCTGATATTGCCCAGTTTCCATAAGAATTAAGTATAGAGGTTTGAATATCTCCATGTCTTTGATTTCTGTGGTAGTGTGATGCTCTATTGTTGTGAAGAGCTTGGTTAAATTGCTTTTAGTTTTAATGAATATGCAAAACTTTTGAGTATCTAAATAATCATCTTAATTAAAAGGGACACCAGGAATAGAGTTTGCATATCCAAAAGATTGTTGAGAATATTCTTATTCATGAACCAAAATACTACTCATTGTTTATTTGGTCAAAATACATATATACATTATGTAGGGATGTATATATATTGATGTACTTGGAACTTGGAAGTGAAATAATGAATTAATTCTTTATTTTAATATTCATTATACTTGTTTTGTGTTTGTTCATATGGTTTGGATGTACAGGGACATGTTTCAAATGGAAATTTATGGGTCTTCACCAATTTCTTTCTAAAATTTTAATTTTTAAAAAAAAAAAAAAAAAGTAACTTGTTGGGGGTGTTGATTTATATCTTCTTCTCTGTATTGAACATGACTAAAATGCCTTAGAATATATTATTCCACCATTAAAATAGGGTATGATTTGTATTTTAAATCATCTAACAGAGGTGAGCAATGTTGTTTCCTATTGTGGAGATTGTTGCAGCCCTCTAATGCTTTTTTCTTTCAGATCACTTTTCTAAAGGGTCCCCGGCTATGTCCCATTCATTAATTCAAGTCCTTCATTTAAAACTCTCCTAATTTATATCCTTGTCACAAGCTTATTAAATTCTACTAATTATTAACCAAAGCACCCACACATACTTACAAAACATACATACAAGTACAATCATTTATGCTTTTGCTAGTTAATTAATGGCTAATCCTGGGTCATGTAAGGTCTTCTTTGACAAAACGGAATCCTTTTCTTGAGCTTTTTCCTCTAATGAAATATCAATAAAGTCTAAAGTGTTTATGCCACAATTTGCTCCGCCACAAATCGTCGTGCACTCGCCACTAACCTACAAAACCAAGGAAGAGCATAAAGCTTTGGGGGCACCGGTGTGGTATCGGCCAAAAAATCTCCGATGCTCAAGTCAATCTTGATCTTAGGGAATACATAGTTGATTTTGGGCTTTTGAATGCAAGTAGAGTGTAAGAGTGCATACCTTTGCTTTGAAGAATAGGTGAGGTATTTATAAGTTAGGTTTTGCCTTCCTACCTTGCCGTCTTGGTTTAAGACAAGTCCCCAAATTTGCTCATCCACAATAGAAAAGTAGAATAAAAGAAAGATTGCGGCATTAACTGCTGGGTGAACTTTCCTATTTGGAACTTTCATTAACTTTTACTATATTCGAGTCAAGGAAGACTATTCCGAACTAAGTCATCACTCGACTCTCTTTATGTCCAAGCCGAGTCTTCCTAAGTTAAACATTAATGTTCCTTTCAAAGGATTCACTATTTGTCCGAGCCGAGCCATCACACAAACCCCTATTCTAGTTGGTTTAGGTCTAGTAGGTCGATCTTATGGATCTGATCGTCTACTCACCATGGACCGAGACGGCTCAGTCCAGTCTTCCACCTTGGGCTTGCTCAGCCCAGTCTTGTAGGAATTTTATCCATACAATTACCCCCACTAAGCCAATGACCTCAGCAAGATGGCTCAGTTATTGCTTGTCCATCTGCTAACCTCTTCAAATTCTGAAGGCCAAACGCCTCTCTGACACCCAGCTGCCTGCACATTCTATGAAGCAATTATGACTCGACGCGGGTGATGGGATGAATCTTTTCTAACGCATGCAATCTCAACCGTTAATTTGAATTTCAAATGCTAATCACAACTGTTCATCACCAGAATTATAACGATACTCAAACCTTTCAGTTTCATTTTCAGTCTCTCACTCCTCAGAAGCCCCCTGTATTCTTCGTAGTTCCACCATTTTTAGTACCTTGTTCATGCCTCCAAATCCTTTTTCAATAGGCAAGCGTCCGATTTGAATCCACTCCAGTGAATGTAAGGAGTTTCCATCCACAGTGGGGGAATTTGCCCATCCATTCTGAGATTCGAACGAGAACACCAAGACCCTTATCTGTTCATCGTCTCCAACCAAATTCTTTACTCCAACAAGCATTTAAGATTAGGTTTGAATATGTTTTTCCTTTTAAATTCCTGTATTTTGCATTTCCCACCAAAATGTCATCATAAGAGTCTTATGCCCCTCTCAAACCTTACTTAGTGTATTCCGATCCTTCCTCTGCATTCAATCCATTTCTTGTATCTGCTAGCTCATCCGTTAGGGTTGTAAAGCCAGACCAGGTTACCGAACAGAACTTTGTGCCCTATGTAGAACCTATCGTTAGGAGAGATGATCCAAACAAACATAGGCCTAGGTTTTTCATTCAACACCCTATTTTGATTAAAAGTGCAATCCCTTTAATTTTCAAATCTGAGGACATTCCGTACCTCAAGGAGAAGTATGGAATTTCTAGACAACGTCATGCTATCTGCTCCTAGAGTAGGAGAAAGGGTAGACTCCGTTCGTGAGGGATGGATCTGCTTCTATGAGATAGCCTTCAAAATAGGACTTAGGCTCTCATTCCATCGCATCATTGACATGGTGCTAGACTACTTCAATCTTATGCTCGAGCAACTGATGCCGGTGCTACCTCTTAAGACTCATAGTCCTTTCTGAGAAGTATGGGCAGGAAATCAGCATGTCCATCTTTCTGCACTTCTTTTACTTGAAACTAGGCAAAGAAGGTAGATACCACCTTTATGCTTAGAGATCAACCAAATTACTTAAAGATGCACTAACCAGCGATAATAACTAGAAGGACTGATACTTCTTCATTAAGAGGGAGGGTCTGTTCAATCTAGTTGGTTCACCCAAATACTCCATCAGCTCAGCATGGACCAAAAAAGGTGAATACTGAACATTTTTGCTAAGATTTTAATCTTGTTACTTCCGTAGGATCCAAACTGATTTTTCCTTGTGCAACCCTGAACATCAGCACTAGACTTTCAACAGGCGTCGCCCAAAACGTCATCGACGTCCTTCAAAGAATTGAAGAGAAGAGCTTCCATAGTCTACTTTTTGAAGAATACTTTCGCTCGATTGGCCACTAGCTAACTGATAATCAAGCTCTCGAAGCAGGTTCGTCATAGCAGCAAGCCAAGAATATCCCTAAAGGTATTCCTTTTTCCATCCTTGAAGTTCCTTATACTCACGTCCTCAAAAGATGTGATGGGTTGCTGTATGGCAAGCCAACTGACCCTTTATGGGCTTCCTATCCAGTAGTTGACATGGAGAAGATGAGAATGAGGGTACCTACCAATGCGGAGCTGGCCGAGAAGGAGAGGAAGAGGAAAGAGAAAAAAGCTGCTCAAAAGGCTGGCCTGGCCACTGCGAGCAAGGAACCCGAGCCAACCTCGGGCGGCACGGTCCTTATCTAAAAGAAGCTGCCCTTCACCACTCCAGTGGAGAAATCGGCTCCTAAGAAGAAGCAGCGGAGTACGAGCCCCCAACTGCCAATAAGGGCATGGACAAAGCCCCCCAAGCCTTTCAGAAGGCTTTGGTGCTCGAGGATAGCTCTTCCATCCATGCCGATCCTAAACAAGCAATTCTGATCGTGGACAACCTAATGACTCAGAATGAACGAGTCTACCTCAAAGGCATGTCCATCGAGGAGATAAGCCAGGTGGCTGAGCAAACGCTCTCAAGGTATGTCCATTTTGAAATACTTAATCTCAATTTTGTATAAGTCAACACAAATCCTCCACATTATGCACAGCTGGTTCAAAGCTGCTGATTCCTCTGCAAGGGTTGGTACAGGGCGGACAACTCCTTCAGGAAGAAGACCGCTATGCTGACCAACCTTACTGCAATGAATAAAAGTCTGGAGGAGGAGGTTCAGCACCTCAAAAAGATTGCAGCTGACGCGGCCAACAAGATCAAGCAGGTGAAGAAGAACTGGTCCGAGGCAGATAAAAATTAGTTGAGAAGGAGAAAGAACTGAAACCCTAAGGTTGGACTTTTCAAAAGTTGCCTCTGAACGGGACGAACTGCAAACTCGGGTCTCTGCTTGGCCGCATAAAAAGAAGATTGTCTATCAAAAGGGGGTCAAGGATGCCTTCCTCAAGGCCAGAAAAGATATTATCTACAGGTTCAAGACCGGGGAAACTAGCTAGCCCACGCCGAAGCCGAGCGAAGATGAGGGCGGTGGCAATGAATCTAGCGAGATCTCCTCTAGGGAAGATGAACCTGAGGAAGAGAACCTCCCCAAAGACCCCCTCACAGCCCGGAGAAGTCCCCCTCTTGCACGAGAGACTCCTTTATCGAAGCGATGGAGTGGCTAGAACCGAGAACCCTGGGCCAAGCATGAACACCGAGGAGGTATCTTCCTTAGCATAGTCGAACCAAAGAGAGTTGTAATAGCCAACTTCACTCTTTTGTTGTTGTTTTTTGTTGCGATTCATCCGTTTTTTGTAAAATGTTTATAGTGTAATGCCCACTTTTGATTTACTCTATTATCCACTTTTAATTATTTTCATAATTGTCCAAGTGTATTAATGTGTCTGAGCCGAATTAACAGTTTAATTGTAATTGACCAAGTCGTGTGCTAGCGACTTAACTGACTTAACCAAACTGATTCGGTCGTTTACCAAGTCAGTCCAAAGCCGATTGAACCTATTCGAACTACGAATGAAAATAGGCTAAGAAAAATAGCTAACTCTTTGCAGGGCCAAATGATGTCCAAATCTATGGTCAACTTGACCAGGTACCACAACCTGAGTTAACTATGACCCAACCCCATGACTTATTCATATCGCAAGTATATGTTCGTTCGAAAAGCATAAAGATTTAGGTCAATCCTCCCTTGTCCTTTAATCCAACTCATCCACAACAAAAGAAGAGACAAAATGCACGATTGATGTAATATGAAAATAATACTTTATTGATTTGAACAAAAAGATAACAAAAGAAATGTGAACGCACTGTACATTATTCCTTTCTACTCGAGCCTAATGGTAGTAACGGCGTAGATGAAACGAACTCCAACTCCTGGGCACGTTAGCACCGTCCAAGGATTGTAGGGTATAAACCCTCGGTCTTGGTATATCCATGACCTGGTAAAAGCCTTCCCAAGCAGGATTAAGCTTCTCAGCATTCAACTCTTGGGTGTTTTGAAAGACTTTGTGCAGCACAAAGTCTCCAACCCTGAATTTGTGAGGATGAACCTTGGTGTTGTAGTATTTAGCAATGCGCTACTGATATACTACCATCCGCACCAAAGCTTGCTCCCTCAATTCTTCCAAGTTGTCCAGCAACCTCCGCTTTAGCTCTTCATTCAACGCTTGCCTAGCATGGGCAACTCGAAGCATTGGAACGGCTACTTCGGCAGGAATTACAACCTCCGTACTATAAACCAGAGTGAAAAGAGTTTCCCCCGTTGCGTTATGCGGCGTGGTTTGGCTTGCCCAAAGTATTCTGGGTAGCTCGTCTGGCCACTTTCCCTTGGCTTCCTCCAATCGCTTTAAATTGGCAATAATGATTTTGTTCGTCGATTCATCTTGGCTATTTGCTTGAGGATACCGTGGAGAAGAGAAAAGCATGGTAATCTTCCATTATATACAAAACTCCTGTGTTACCAAGCTAATGAATTGTGACCCGTTTTCTGCTTTTAAAATAAGAAGCAGACCGTATCGGCATGTGATATTTCTCCAAATGAACCAAACCACATCTTTATCTTTAATCTGTGAGTAAGCTTCTACTTTTACCCATTTACTGAAGTAATCAATTGCCATGAGGATGAACCGTTTCTGAGTCGCTGCCAGAGGCAAGGGTCCTACAATATCCATCCCCCACTGTATAAATGGCCATGGGCTTGTCACATTGGTCAACTCTTCAGGAGGCAAATGGGGAGTCGAAGCGAACCGTTGAAACTTATCGAAACTTTGGGAGTAATCTGCAATGTCTTTGTACATGATTGGCCGATAATATCCTTATGAAGAAGAGTGGAGACCTTGAGTCATCAAAAGCTCAAGGAAATGTGATAAATACCTCAAGTGATGGTGAAGTTTTTTACAGTGAGGCAATGACGATTACTGAAGGCAAAAAAGTTTTGTTGATGTCTAAATTTTAGATTCAAGAGCTATATGGCATATGACCTCTAGAAGAGAATGGTTTCACAACTATAAGCCTATCTCAGGAGGATTTGTATTCATGGATGATGATCATGCATCGGAGATCGCTGGTATTGGTACTATCAAGATAAAGATGCATGATAGTACAGTTCGTACTATTCAAGGGGTACGACATGTCAAAGGCCTAAAGAAAAATCTATTATCCTTAGGACAAATAGATGATCTTGGATGCAAGACCCATATTGAAAATGGGATTATGAAAGTTGTTAAAGGTGAGCTTGTGGTGATGAAGGCTAAAAAGATCGGTGTAAATCTATACATGCTTAAAGGAGAAACACTGGAGGAAGCTGATGCGTATGTCGCATCGAGTAGCAAAGGAGAAGAATCAACAATGATGTGGCATCTCAAATTAGGCCACATGTCTGAACGTGGTTTGAAAATTATCTCCAATCGAAGGCTACTTCCCGAACTTACAAAGGTATCTTTACCTTTTTGTAAGCATTGTGTTATAAGTAATCAACATAGATTAGAATTTAGCACATCTGATGCTAGAAGTAAACACATTTTAGACTTGATTCATTATGATGTTTGGGAGTCACTAAAGATATCCCTAGGGGGAGCAAAATATTTTTGTCTTTTGTTAATGATTACTCTAGGAGATTATGGGTGTACCTAATCAAGAAGAAGTCATATGTGTTTCCAATATTCAAAAACTTCAAAGCACATATGGAACTTAAATCTTAAAAGAAGATCAAATGTTTGAGGACAGATAATGGAGGAGAGTATACAAACAACGAGTTTCTTGTATTTTGTAAGCAATAAGATATTAACAGACAATTCACGGTGGCATACACTCTACAATAAAATGGAGTGGCAGAGCGGATGAATAAAACCCTTACAAAAAGGATGAGAGCTATGTTGAGGACTGCGGGATAATCTAATTCATTCTGGGCAGAAGCAACCAATACCGTATGTTATGTAATAAATTGGTCGCCTTCAACAACGATTGAGTTGAAAACACCAATGGAGATGTGGACTGGTATGCCAGCTGATTAATCTAATTTGCAATCATTTAGATATCCTATATATGTGATGTATAACACCCAAGAAAGAACAAAATTGGATCCAAAATCTAAGATGTATATTCTTAGGGTATGCTGAAGGTGTGAAGGGGTATCACCTATGAGATCTCACTACCCACAAGATTATTATCAGTAGAAATGCTATCTTTGTAGAAAATCAACTACTACAAAAAGATAAGAACGATAGCAAGTTAAAGGACAGCTCAGAGACTACTTCGGTATATGTGGAAAGTAATCAAGAACAAGAAAATTCAAACTCTTCTCGGCAAAGCACTGCAAAGACAAGGTACAAGAATGTGTCGAGTCCAAGGCTCTGAAGTCCTCATTAACTCGGAGAGAAGACCGCCAGCTTGGCACTCAGAGTATATTAGGGAAAGCAACGTTGCATATTGTCTTCTAACGGAGGATGGAGAGCCATCAACTTTCCATGAAGTAACAAGAACCTCAGATGCGTCTCTGTGGATGGCAGCAATGCAAGAGGAAATTGAGGCTTTGCACAAGAACAAGACTTAGGAATTAGTACCGTTACCACATGGAAAAAGCTATTGGTAATAAATGGGTCTATAAGATCAAGCGAGATAGAATGATCAAGTAGAACGTATCATGCACATTGGTGAAAGGATACGCTCAATAAAAGGGCATCGATTTCAATGAGATATTAGTAAGAATAGTCCCGCTATATGCTACATTTGATTTACATGGAAGGATGCATTTCTTCATAGAAAGAAGAAATCTATGCTACAACTAGAAAACAAGACTTAGAATTAAAGTACTACATGAAAAAAGCTATTGGTAATAAATGGGTCTATAAGATCAGATAGAATGATCAAGTAGACGTATCATGCACGCATTGGTGGTGAAAGGATACGCTCAATAAAAGGGCATTGATTTCAATGAGATATTTTCCCGAAGTAAGAATACCCGCTATATGTGCTACATTTGATTTACACTTGGAACAGTTAGATGTTAAAACTGCATTTCTTCATAGAGAGTTTGAAGAAGAAATCTATATGCTACAACTAGAAGGTTTTGTTAAAACCGGCAAGGAGAATTTGGTTTGCAGGTTGAACAAATCTTTGTATGGTCTCAAACAAGCGTCGAGATGTTGGTGCAAAAGATTTGATTCCTTCATAATAAGTCTTGGGTACAATAGACTCAGTTCAGACCATTGTACATATTACAAAAGGTTTGATGGTGATAATTATTTCATTATTTTTCTATTATACGTGGATGATATGTTGGTGGCAGCAAGGATCGAGTCCAAGAATTGAAGGCACAATTGGCTAGGGAGTTTGACATGAAGGACTTAGGACCAGCAAATAAGATTCTAGGGATGCAAATTCACTGAGATGGACATAACAGGAAGATTTGGCTTTCTCAAAAGAATTATCTAAAAAAAATCTTGTGACGCTTCAACATGCAAGATTGTAAGCCAATTTCTACCTCACTTCCTATTAATTTCAAGTTATCCTCCAAGATGAGTCCTAGCAGTGAAGCAGAAAGAATGGAGATCTCTCGAGTACTGTATGCATCAGCAGTGGGAAGCCTAATATTCGCTATGATATGTACAAGATCAGACATTGCACAAGTAGTAGGAGCGGTTAGTCATTTTATGGCGAATCCTGGTAAAAAGTATTGAAATACTGTGAAGAGGATTCTGAAATACATCAGAAGAACCTCAGATGCCGCATTATGTTATGGAGGATCAGATTTAACTGTTAGGGGTTATGTTGATTAAGATTTTGCAGGAGATCTCGACAAAAGAAAATCTACTACTAGTTATGTATTTACACTTGCAGAAGGAGTTGTAAACTGGGTTTCAAAACTGCAAACAGTTGTGGTTTTATCTACAACAGAAGCAGAATACATGGCAGCTACGCAAGCATGCAAGGAAGCTGTTTGGATACAAAGGTTATTGGAGGAGCTCGGGCACAAACAAAAAAAGATCAATCTATTTTGTAATAGTTAGAGTGCCTTACACATTGTAAGGAATCCAGCCTTTCATTCAAGGACAAAGCACATAGGTGTTCAATATCATTATGTACGAGAAGTAGTAGAAGATGGATGTGTGGATATATAAAAGATACACACCAGTGAGAATCTAGCAGATATGATGGCCAAGTCAATCAATGTTGACAAGTTTATATGGTGTAGATCTTCGTATGACCTAACAGATACGTAAGCAAGTATAAATTGGCAAATTAGGGAAGAGTGGAAGATTATCAATTTTGACATTAAGTGGGAGAAATGTCATGAATAATGTCAAAATTAGAGGCACCGAATTCGATGGCCTCCAATGATGACTTTGAATGATAAAAGATATATATATATATATATATATATATATATATATATATGAAAGGAGGGTGTGAGTGCAACTATAAATACCTCTTCCATCATTCAGTTTATATCATCCCACATTTGAGAGAAAATCCCAAAAGAGAGTTTTCTCATTTCTAAGAGAGAAGTTTTCAAAGAGAGAAAATTAGTTTTTTCTTTGTAGTGTTGTCTCATTAATTTTGTGAGAGAATTGTTTCTTCTTCATTCAATAGAGAGTGTTATTGTTCTCTCCCTATATTTAGAGAGAAAGTGTTGTAATCTCCATTCATTATAGTGAGATCCTTCTAAATTTGTCCATAATTTTTTACCCCAATTTGTTTAAGAGTTTTCCACGTAAACTATTTGTGTCTATTTTATTTTCAATTTTTTCAATTTACTTTAGTTGCATATCTGCTTTGACCCAATTATTTCCTAACAGAAACCACGCTTTCTGAAACTTTTAAGAAAAGAGGTAGATTACTATTTTAAAATCAAGACAAATGGTAATTTTTCTTAGAAATGTGACTTAAAGAGCATTTCTTTGGGAGTTTCTCTAACTAAAAAAAAAATATGAAAAGGGCATATCTTTACGATTCTACAAAGTACCGAGTACTAACAATCGTGCATCACTATTGTAAAATATTTATGGAAGCTATATAATTGAATGATTTCCATAAATCCAAATCAAAAAATTGAAGAAACCTATCATCAACAAATGATTTAATTCCTCCAATAACAAAAAGAAATGAAATTCACAAAATATATATATATATATATATATATATATCAGAGGCTGACATAGAATTACGGAATTGGTAGAAGGACCAAAATCCTCCGTTGTTGAACTTATGTTGCTGTTGTTACTCGTAAGCCTCGTTGTTGTTCCTAAAGTTTGAAACCGCTAAAAACCATTACAGGATATGCATACAGCCAGCCATGGACAGCGGAGAAATCTTGAGGAATGATTCATTCTATTGAGACATGAGGCTACCCACTCTCCCATTGCCGATCAGTTCTATTTAAAAAAAAAATAGTGAATGGCTCAAGCAATTGGGGGTGGAAGATGGTGGCTGTGTGAGAGAAGAAAAAAAAGTTTCAGATTTGGTTTGGAGGAAGAGAAAATAAGAGAGAGAGAGAAGAAAAGAAAAGAAAAGAGGGGCGTGCATCCACATGGGTCATATATGGACCTTTTAGCGACGGTCACATGAAGGACCATCGTTAACACTTATAATTATTTCATTAAAAATTAAAATTTTAATTTGTCTGTATGGTCGCCACGAAATATTAATTTTAATAATAAAATATAAATTTTATTTAATACTTAAATTTATTTCTTAAATTAAAAATATATTTAATTGAAAACTACACTTTTGGTGACAGTTTCACATAAAATCGTCGCCATATATGAATTTATTTAATAATAAAATATAAATTTTATTTGATAACAAAATATATTTTCTAAATAAAAAATATTTAATTTAAAACTATACTTTTGACGACGGTTTCACAATAAACCGTCGCTAAAAATGTAATTTTTTGATAAAATTTATTTAACAATAAAATATAAATTTTATTTACAATAAAATATATTTTTAAATTAAAAATTTTAATTTTACTTAAATTTTTAAAACTATATTTTTTACGATGGTTTCATATAAAATTTATTTAATAATAAAATATAAATTTTATTTATATAAAAAGTAATACTGGTGGTGATGATTTTATTTATGATCATTGCCAAAAATGTGTTAATATTTTATTATTTTCTTCAATAAAATTTAAAAAATACATTTTTCACGATGGTCATTTATAAAACCATCGCTAAAAGTCAATTTGGTTGACTTATAGCTTGGAAAATATATAAATTGAATTGAATTTTGAGTATCAAATTACTTTAGCTTGGTCCTAAATCTACTTGTTGAAGGTCTTGGAGGTCAACCTCAAAACCTTGCAAAATCCTTCAAAAGTTGCCACCGAGCATGACGGGTTTGACTTCTTGGTGATTTATTTTAGAGTAGTTCCTTGATAAATTATAAATCTATTTTAGATCATTTTGATCAAAGTAGTATTACACTTAGCCCCGTAAAGTTTGTGGTAATCTACAAAATACAACAATAAAATAATAATAATAATAATCCGAAATGGTTATCCTTTAATGGGGCGGATACAAAATACAACAATATAATAATAATAATAATAATCCAAAATAGTTACCCTTTAATGGGACGGATACAAAATACAATAATATAATGGTTAAGATTGTGGTGTATAATTTGATATAATTTACTTGAATGTTTGGATATTTTTCTTTCGGTAGGTATACACTCTCCAGTATAAATTTATGTTTTTGTCCTCTATATGTTTTAGACAAAAATGAAATATAAAGGAAGAATTTTGTAATTTCATAAAAGATTATACATGTATTCAAAACTAGAAAAATAGGATAAGCATGATTCATCTTATTTTTCCTGATAGCTGTTTTAAACTTATTGTGTAAATTACTCACCAAAGTTGCACGCTTTATTTCATCCTCTTCTATCAGTACGTACATTATTGACATAAGTTAATTGCAGCTTCTTTTACATATTTTTAAATGATTGTGCTACATGCTATCATAATTTTTATTTTTTTTTTTTGAGTTCTACATAATATGCTTGATGAGCTGTTTAAATTAGTTCTTTAAACCAACTATTTTTAACTATCTCAATTTATCTTAATTTCATAGATTTCATCGTGCGACATTTTCCTATATTAAATAAAGCAATATATATTAATTTTATCAGAATATATAGTTAAACTAGTAATACAATAAAACGATTTTGTATACATACTGTTAAATTAGTTTACCATGAAGTGAGTAATTGGACCTCATTAGTTGAATAATAATAATTCAATTATAAAAGAAAATAAAATTCATGCTAACTCATTGTAGTTTTAAAGTATGGTTCTTAGATGTCATAGTCAATGGTGGGGTGTCTTAATTTATTTTGGCCACTTTTTTGTAGGAATTAAACTTTTAGTATTATAATTCATATTTTTACTAAACTACCTCTTCTTATATTAAATACAAGAAGTACATACATACTTATCTTCAATTAATTTATATTTTTTTGTGTGTTGTACACTATTGTAAAAAACTAAATTTGAAAACTTTCCCAAACTCAAGTTAAGAGGATAAATTTTAATTTAAATATTTTTTATAATTTTTTAGGTAGATTTTCCCATCGGTACGCCACCAACGATTCTCCCCACACCACTTGTATGCGCTGTTGGAAAAACTAAATTTGAATACTATCACAAGCTCAGATTCATATATATGATATATCGTTAAGAAGCTAAGAAGATAAATTTAATTTAAATATTTTTTCATAATTTTCTAGATAGATTTTTCCTAGTTGATGGCCCACCAACAGCCTATGGTGGCCACCGACGATGTTGCTCGTCCCTTGCACTTTTACGTGCTATTGGAAAAAATTAAATTTAAAGACCTTCTCAACCTCAGATTAATGCATACGATATACGTTGAAAAGTTAAGAAGATAACATTTAATTTAAATATTTTTTTTTATAACTTTCTGAGTTGATTTAGGACTCCAACAAAATGTACAAAATAGACTGATGTGTGCAGCAGACTGGTTTGTGCACTGTTGAAAGAATGTAAATTTAAAAATCTTGTTGCAATTGGATTTATGCATATGATATATGGTTGTAAAACTAAGAAGGTAATTTTTAATTTACATATTTGTTTATAATTTTCTGAGTTGATTTAGACTTTAAAAAAAATATATGTGAATTAGACTGACGTGCAAAATCCATCAGTGGGCCATCGATGATCGGTGGTTGTCGTCGATGGCCCATCAATGGCCTTATGGTTGCCCCCGATGGTGCTGCCCACTCTCGCATTTAAGCGTGTTATTGAAAAAAACTAAATTTGAAAACCTTTCCAAGCTTGAATTCATGCATATGATATATCGTTGGAAAGTTAAGAGGATAAATTTTAATTTACATATTTTTTATATTTTTCTGGATGGATTTATTGATAAAAAAATGTATCATCTTAGTTAAAGTTAAATTATATTTCGACGGCAACGACAGCAAGAAAGAAGAAGAAGAAAAAGATGAAGTAGATAAGGAGTGTAAGAGGGCGACAGTGATTGAGACAAGAAAAAGGAAGGTGAATCGGCCAATAAGAAAATAAATGATATGAGAGGTCCCTTATGTTGGTGTTTTTGGTGGGATGAGTGGTTTGACAAGACTAAAATTTTAATTATTAATTCAATATATTTAAAGGATATAAAAATAATTTCAAACTAATATTTTAATTCTATTAAAAATATATATATTTTTTGTTAATACATATTACGACATTAAAAAACACTTTAAACCATATAATTGAGGCCAAAATGAGACACTGAAAGATGTACTGTAAGGTGGCCCAAGATTCACAAGGGAGCCCAGTCCAGTTTTTAATATCATGAGACGACGACGTTCTTGTTGATCCGATCCGGAGCTCCTTCTGCATATGGTCGTCCAAAAAGCCGTTTACCCGACCCGAATACCAGAGGAGCTGACGGATCATAGAAAATCAAACCGAGTGAGAGTTTCTTGTTATTTCTTCTTCTTCTTCCGATCCCAGCTCCTGGAACCACTGCCTTCCGATCGCCGATCTCCGATTAGTCTTTCCGATACGAAGTTGATCATGTACCAGTGGAGAAAGTTCGAGTTCTTCGAAGAGAAATTGGCGGGAAAGGGCACCATTCCCGACGAGGTTGCCGGAAAAATCCAGTGCTCCTCGAGCGGGAGAGGGAAGGTGGTGATCGGCTGCGACGATGGTAACGTCAGCTTTCTCGACCGAGGCCTCCATTACAATTACTCCTTTAAAGCTCACTCCTTGTCCGTTCACTTCCTTCAGCAGCTCAAGGTTCTGACCAACTTCTCCTTAATTCTGTAATTTACCTCTCTTTTCTTTTCTTCTCTTGTTTGGTTGCTGAGAAAATGTAGATAAAGGAAAGATTTTGGAGTTCGATTTTCCATTTTCTATCAATACAACAATAATGAGGATAAAAATAGTTTATGATGTAGGGCTTACTATCAGTATTATGGGTTTAATTTCTATCCCAGATGGGTAAATTACAAAATGATTCTGTAATTTGTGCTGTTCCTTATCGAGCTAGCTGATGATGGTTGGGCATTGACATAATTTTTATCTACATATTGTTAAAATCAGCAAAGGAACTTTCTGGTAACTATCGGAGAAGATGAACAAGTTTCTCCACAGCAATCCGCTATGTGCCTCAAGGTGTTTGACCTTGATAAGATGGAACCGGAGGGCTCGAGCTCAACCTGTCCTGATTGTATTGGAATCTTGCGAATATTTACCAACCAGTTTCCTGAAGCAAAGGTAGTTGCGTAATGCTTGTGTATACTTATTTTAACTATCTATCCTATTTCTTTTGCATAGGTCCCTTCTCCATATTGTGGAGGCATAAATTTGTTGAGTTGAATCTACTTGTCCTAATGAAAGTTTGATTATCGGGAATCTCAACTGCAGATTACATCGTTTTTAGTTCTAGAAGAAGCCCCACCAATATTGCTCATAGCTATTGGGTTAGATAATGATTGCATTTACTGCATCAAAGGCGATATTGCACGGGAACGAATCACTCGCTTCTTGCTTCAGGTGAACAATCCTTCTGACAGGAGCCAGTCATCTATTACAGGTCTGGGCTTCAGAGTGGATGGTCAAGCACTTCAATTATTTGCTGTCACTCCAAGTTCGGTGAGCTTATTCAGCTTGCAAAGTCAACCACCAAAAAGGCAAACTTTGGATCAGATTGGATGCAATGTCAATAGTGTGGCAATGAGTGATCGTTTGGTAAGCAGTTCTTCCTGAACTTACTTTCTAGATTTTCATGTTTCTTCTCTGGCCTTTGTTATATCATGCAGTGCTGACTGTTATATTGTTTTCTCTCAATCAGGAGTTGATAATAGGTAGACCTGAGGCTGTATACTTTTATGAAGTTGATGGCCGTGGTCCTTGTTGGGCATTTGAAGGGGAGAAAAAATTCCTAGGGTGGTTTCGTGGATACCTATTGTGTGTCATTGCAGATCAAAGAAGTAGCAAGAACACATTCAACATTTATGATCTGAAGAATCGGTTAATTGCTCACAGTCTAGTGGTTAAAGAAGTTTCCCACATCCTTTGTGAATGGGGAAACATAATACTTATAATGGCTGATAAATCAGTTTTGTGTGTTGGAGAGAAGGATATGGAAAGCAAGTTAGATATGCTCTTTAAGAAGAATCTTTATACTGTAGCTATCAACCTTGTCCAAAGTCAGCAAGCTGATGCTGCTGCAACTGCAGAGGTGCTAAGGAAGTATGGGGATCATCTATATAGCAAACAAGATTATGATGAGGCTATGGCCCAATATATTCATACCATTGGTCACCTTGAGCCTTCTTATGTGATACAGAAATTCTTAGACGCACAAAGAATCTATAACCTTACAAAGTACTTAGAAAATTTACATGAAAAGGGGCTGGCATCTAAGGATCATACCACTCTTCTGCTTAACTGCTACACCAAACTGAAAGATGTTGAAAAGCTTAACATCTTCATAAAAGGTGAGGATGGTGTTGGAGAACACAAGTTTGATGTGGAGACTGCAATAAGGGTCTGTCGTGCTGCCAATTACCATGAGCATGCAATGTATGTTGCTAAGAAGGCAGGGAGGCACGAATGGTACTTAAAAATCTTACTTGAAGACCTTGGCAGGTATGATGAAGCCTTGCAATATATTTCAAGCCTTGAATCAAGTCAAGCTGGGGTAACAATAAAAGAATATGGTAAAATTCTCATAGAGCATAAGCCAGTGGAGACAATTGAGATACTCCTGAAACTTTGCACTGAGGATGGAGAATCAGACAAGAGAAGAGCATCTCGCAGTGTATACTTATCTGTGCTACCATCTCCTGTTGATTTTCTTAACGTTTTCATCCATCATCCGCAGTCCCTAATGGATTTTCTTGAAAAATATACCAACAAGGTGAAGGATTCACCTGCTCAAGTAGAAATTCATAATACACTCTTGGAGTTGTACTTGTCCAATGACTTGAACTTTCCATCTTTCTCACAAGCTAACAATGGTGTAGACCTAAATCCCAGGGGAAGATCAGGAACACCTGTGATAAGAGCTGTGTCCAATGGGAAAGTAATTTCTAATAAAAATTCAACCAAGGAAAAGGACCATTTGGAAAGACATAAGAAGGGATTAAACTTGCTTAAAAGTGCATGGCCATCTGATCTGGAACATCCACTTTATGATGTTGATCTAGCAATTATTCTCTGTGAAATGAATGCAGTTAGAGAAGGACTTTTGTATTTATATGAAAAGATGAAGCTGTATAAAGAGGTGATTGCTTGCTATATGCAAGCCCATGACCATGAGGGACTGATTGCATGCTGCAAAAGACTGGGGGATTCAGGGAGGGGAGGGGACCCAACTCTTTGGGCAGATCTTTTGAAATATTTTGGTGAACTTGGAGAAGATTGCTCTAAAGAAGTGAAGGAAGTTTTGACCTATATAGAAAGGGATGATATCTTGCCCCCTATTATTGTTCTTCAAACGCTTTCCAGAAATCCATGTCTGACACTCTCTGTAATTAAAGATTATATTGCTCGAAAACTTGAACAAGAATCTAAGCTGATTGAGGAGGACCGGCGGGCTATTGAGAAGTATCAGGTTTGTTCTTATCACATACTGACAGCAGTTGTAGTAGTTTATTTAAATGAGAATTATATTTCTGTCATCTTTTTAATCTCCAGTGAATGGTGGCAATGATTATACTATTCCTTTTCGGAAGGGATTTTTGGAAGGTCTGGAGAGAGTAAAATATGTTTCATTCTTAACACTGTCACTTTACTTACATAGCCCGAACTTATGAATTTTGACATTTTTGAGGTGCTCAAATCTTGGAGGGAAATTTTATTCTTATAAACTGAGTGAAATATAAATTTGTAAAAGGCTCTTTAACCCCATCAGAGTTTAAACAAGGAAAAGAGAATTTTTTTTTTCTATAGCACTAACCACCATTGTTCAGCTCCCTGTCAATGATGATAGAATGTTGTTTGTTGGTGGTGTATATTTTTTATGGATTAGTCTTTTTTAGAATGTATGATGGATGCACTAACTATTTTCTTTTTCATTTTTTTTCTTCTTTAGAGAAGTAATGTAAAGCTGGGAATGTTTAATTTCCCTGATAAAATAAATTACATGTCATGGATGGGTATATATATGGTTGTCTGTAGGTCTTTATTGATGGTCACCTTTATAGGTAAAGTATTTGCTAAGAACAATTCATGCGGATATGGCTTGCCAGTTATCCAAGCAATAAATATCACACTCATTTGTATAGAGCCATTTGGGTTCAGATTGAGCTGGTATAATTTTGACTGTCATGTTGATAGTTATAATGGGATGACATAAAGTTTAAAGTAAACATATGCTTTTATTTGGAAACCAAACTATTCTGTGATGAAAAATTGTCACAGCATGTTCTTAAATTGTGCAGGAAGATACGTCAGCCATGAGGAAAGAAATTCAGGATCTTAGAACCAATGCCAGAATCTTTCAGCTTAGCAAGTGTACTGCATGTACTTTCACTCTTGATCTCCCTGCTGTCCACTTTATGTGCATGCACTCTTTCCATCAGCGTTGCCTTGGCGATAACGAAAAAGAATGTCCTGAATGTGCTCCTGAGTACAGATCTGTTCTAGAAATGAAAAGAAACTTGGAGCAGAACTCCAAGGACCAGGATCGTTTCTTCCAGCAAGTGAAGAGTTCAAAAGATGGATTTTCTGTGATTGCTGAGTATTTTGGGAAGGGTGTCATCAGCAAAACAAGTACCGCAGCCACAGGTGCTTCTCAATCAGGCAACACTTCTTCCACAAGTGGGTTCTGAGGTTTTGTTTAATTGTTACGAGTGTGCAGATTCTTGTTAATTGTTACCGTGTTCAGCATCACACGCCATTAAATCCCGTGCAGAGATTAGAATCACTGGGACATGAGGTGTTGAGTGACTCTGAGGTTTCTTTGCTTTCGTGGGCATTACTGTGGACATTTTAACATGCATTTAATGGGGAAAAAAAAAAGAATGAAAAATAGTAATTCTATCAATGTATATATTCGATAGGTTGCTGCTACTTTTTGTTAGTCATGAAGAACATGCATAGTTTTTGACATTTGAATGTCTACTGAACTATGCATAGAAACAGTGTGTGATTGTATTGTTTGGGTTGCGTCCCTGGTAAGTGATTGGGCAAAGACAATGACAATGGCAATGCTATCATTCTTTTTGGGGGGTTGAAGTAAAAGTAGTGAATTTAGGTACGAGGGACACCATTTGATTGAGATTATTGGTGCCACAAGTGTCAATCTTCCAATAATGAAAGCTTGCGTTTCATGCGTCACCTAGGTTTTAAATTGCAAGTTGTGTGATTGATTCAGCCGACAATTGGTGGTATTCAAGCGAAACCAGTTCTTGGATGGATTTATTTGATTGTCCCTACCAAATTTGATTTTCTAGTTTAACCTACCTATTCGGATGGATTTCTCTGTCTGTAAATTGTGTGAGAATCTTAGAGTTATTAAATCAGTTGTCCATGGCACATCGAACAATTGGGTGGTCCAATGTTGCGCAACTGAGACTCAATGAATGTAATATTAGATATAAACTACCATGTTTCCATAACCAAAAAAAAAAAGTATATGTAAGAAAACGACATTTCTTAACAATTTATTTTTTAAAACTTCAAAATAGTTTTGTAGTTTGCAACCATTTAGTAAAGAATAGTTTTCCTAGCTCCTAGTTAATAATAGCTTACATGCACAAAGGAAAATGGCCTTGGTTTATGATAGTTTACATGGTCCAATAAAACTAGCGCTGTAAAAAAAATTTCCAACTCGATATGATTGTATCCTAACTAATGTGGCATTATATGTTTTAATATGTTATTATTTTCCTGTTAAGATTTACTTATTTCTTATTAGTATATATAATTTGTCAACTAATGTCACATTATAGTTGAGAAATATAATTGGTAAACATCTTTTACATGTAGCATTACTCTTACATGGTCAACCACAAATCCGAACAATAAAAGTAGGGATACAATGAAGTTTTTCAACTTTATTTCTCAATTGATGTGACGTTATATAATTTTAATTTTTCACCTGTTGTGACACTACACATGACAATTTACTACTAACTTTGGCACCGTATGTGACAATTTCCTACTAGTTTTCACTTTTGATTCACTTATCTGCTAGCTTTTACTTAGGATTCACTTATCATTTGATAGGGCATATTATTTTGTGAACTAATAAATTACTGTCACATTATAATTGGGAAATAAAATTGTGAAACACCACCTATAGCATTATGTTATTGGAAAAGGCTATAACCCAACATCTCTACAATATGATCTTCGAAAGGCCAACAAAGTACAAAGATAAAACCAAAGGGATCCATGGCTGGCTCATTAATTTTCTTTACAATCACAAAATAATATAAAGCACAGTCATTCATTCCCTAGTTAAGTAAAACATGAAAAATGGTTGTCCTTATTCGACTCAGGACCACCATCTTATATCTCTAACCATCCACTATTTCCAGTTATATAATGCATAGTCTTGTCTTCCATGCTACTTGTCTTTCTTCAAGTTTATCGAATACAAATTGAGTTGTGGATCATTATTAAATGAGGATGGGTTAAACCAATTATGTGGATGGATTGTCTATAGTCCCCTAACAACGCCCTTCACCTGCCAACTTTATTTTCCTAATAATTGTATACATTGCCTACGTGGAATCTCATTGTAGGACCCATTTTTTAATTTTCATTTTTCATTTTTCTGACTGTCAAACTACTTCAAAAATAAACATTAAAAAAATGAAGATAAAAGATATTGCCAATATAGTAGTTCTTTAAGTGTTAATTTTCTGTACTAAGGATTTGATCCAAGGAGGAACATTTAAAGACGAAGATCAAGATCATTGCCAAAAAGTAAAAAGGATGAAAGTGGATTCCATTATCATTATGCTCTACCCAAATGGGCCACAGTAACTTACAAACAAGTCAAAGGTAGTGTAAAGAACAAAACCACTAAGAAAGAAATACATAAAAGAGCTTGTATATAAAACAGGGTTCTCCAAAGAAGAACAAACAGTGACCTTGAAACAAACAAGTTCTTTCCTACTCCTGTTTTCTAAGCAAAAAAGAAAAATATAAACACGTACATATATCAAGATCTTTAATCATGGTTCCAGCTTCAAAGAAACAACCCGTGACTGCCTGTTACGCTTCGCCACCTTGACAAAGACTGCTGAGAGGCAAGATGGAGCCCACCATGGCCTGCGGACCTTTTGCTCCCCTTTCAGACAAGCCACTGTATGCACAATTCGTTTCAATTTATAATACTCAAAACACCAAATACAAAAAAAATCCAAAAGAAGACAGGGTATATGGCTAACAGAAGCACAATCCTTAATGGAAGACTGCACAGGTTTCTAAAAAGTAAGGAAAATTAGGAGTATGAACCGCCAAAAAGAAAGAAGCATAGTCTCCAATGGAGGATGTGACTATTAGTCTCCAATGCTTTATAAACCGCATGAAGGACAGAACTCCTTTCATGTAACTTTGCAACAACATAACTCAAACATGCTAAAGTCTAATAGAGATAAGAGTTCAACAAAAGCTTCTTCACTTCCCAACATAACACATGAAAGCTAGCAAAATTTCCAGAAATAAGTAACCAAGAGTCCCTTCATGCAAAGAGATAAGGAGAGAGAGAGAGAGACCTTTAATTCGCCTAAGTTCCTTACAGAGCGTGATGAAGTCTCCCCATTTCATGTGGCATCGTCTAATAAACCGAAGAATCTGCTCAGTAGTGAACATTGACATGCCTTCCAAGTATTCTCCATTGACACCATTTTCCCTAAAAACTTGTCGGTAACTGCCTAGACTTATCTCTTCCAACCACAAACCAACATCCTGTCAAAGGAAAAGAAGCATGAGGAGAAATATCCTTTTGTTTAACAGCCAAGTTTAATCTTCACAGAGTCAAAGAATTAGCTTTTACTCTAAGTTCATATTGTTGAAACTTGTTTTGCACACTTCGAGATCACTCATGCACAAACGCCATTTTGCAACTAAAAGGAAGACACACTAAGTGACATTCTGTGCTAAAGTTCGCCAATAATTATCAACCAATCAATCAATCAAATGCTTCACATAGGAAAAAGAAGGAGATATAGTGAATTAATCAAGGTTGAGCAGACAATCATTAGCAATGTGCATGTTCTAAAGATTGAAAACTGCTACAACAAGTTCTTCCAGTCATTGCAGCCTCCAAAGAATCACTGCTCACTAACCCTGAAATACTACAAGCACAGAATATTACCCTTTGGGTTCATTAAGCAGTTCACTGAAATCATTACAAGTCGCAACAACCTTCAGCTGATACAACCAGCTATCCACACTTACCCATGTTCACAGGGTTGTACTAAAGAATCCCCATATAGTGGCAAAATATATGTTTAAGAGGCACAATAGCTTCCCTCCCACATCGTCAGCCATGCTTTTGTCTTTTAATTTTCAGTGCAACACAGTTTCTTCACATAACAATCATGCTGCACGCACACTGTACCCATGTTTCTTTTCATCTCAAAACACGTTAAGTTACTGTCAAGCATCCATATAATATATGCTTGCCCCTGGATAAGTGGAATGATCATATGGATTATGTCTACTCACAACAAAATGCAGGAATAAATGGTTTCTTGAGAGAAGTCAAAATCCAATATTGTTTAGCACTAAGAAATATTTGAAACAATTACTGGTATCAATTTATTGTTCTTATTGAACAACATAAAACTAAGATGGATTCCTACTTCCAGCAACCCCCATGGATCAATAGCTATTAGTCCTTGGCTTAAATATCACACTTTGACTTGTATGATGAAGTAAATAAAGAAAACTGCCTAAACTAAAGATTGCAAACAACAAAGTTCAGAAACTAAATCAATAGCTTAGGTTATAGGTGTCCTATGTAAGTAATGAAGTCAAAAAGCAAAGCCATATATCATCTTGGGCAATAGAAACAAATTCTACATCACATAGTAAAGAATTAAAATACAGCTTGGCATATATCAATAGCTTGGGTTTATGAACAATTGAATTAAAGGTCCCTCTTCTCTTTTTCTGAAAAAATAAATAGTACAATCCTATTAACATCAAACAAAAGTTTCAAGTTTCATAGTTGTTCCCTCCCTCCCTTCTGAAAAACACATTTGTACAATCTTGTTATTATCAAACAAAAAGCTTAAGCTTCCAGGTTGATAGTTGTTCCATTTGATAAACCCGTAAAAAATGAAACTCTAATTATCACGATTTCAGTAACTATCACCATACAAAAAAACTCAAAGCTAACTATTAACTTTTAAAACAAAATTATTAAGTTAGTGTGTGTGTGTGTGTATGTATGTATATATATATATATAGCATAAATCAGGAAGGATCGGACGCACCACAATCTTTAAAAAAAAAAGAATCTATTAGGTCAAAACAAGTAACATAATCAGTCCATCCAAAGAGAAATTCCAATAATTCACCTTCAACAGAACAAAATCTAAATCACATAATACTATCAAACAAGATCAAGATCCAAATAAAACTGAGAGGAGAAGAAAATAAGGCAGAGAAAATAGAGAGAGGAATTGTTTCACCTCAACACTCCAAATGAAGAAATCAATAGGCTCTGGTGGCCGTCCTTTGCTCATCTCCCCAATCAGTTTCCCCCAAAACGAATACCTTCACAAATTCACAAACCCAAAACCAAAACCAAAAACACACACTCAGACACACCAAAATCCCATTTAAATAACCACTACTCCCTAAGAAAACAAACCCAAAAATTAAGATTGCCCAGAAGGGAAACAAGGAAAAACACAAACTGGGTATTGCGTAAAACAGTTAGTAAGATCCCAAAAACCGTTCCAATTTTCAGGGAAACCAAACAAGAGAAAGAGAAAAATGAAGGAACATGATAGAAAATTGGACTTACCGTGCAGAGAAGGTGAAAGAGAATTAAGGAATATAAATTTTCGCATTTGATTCACAGAGAAAGCGAGTGGTAAGGAAGAGTGTGTGACTGAGTGATTGCTTTTTCGCCCACCCTTTGTTTCTGTGTGTCTCTTAATGGGATTGATAGGTCTTCCATCTAATCTCTCTCTCGCGCTTTTCATTTTTTTTTTTTTAAATTTTAATTTTTAATTTTTTGTCCTTCTATTTCTCTGTAGTATTACTTCCCTAGCCTTTTTCGTCCTCATAACCACGCGACTTGAAGCCTCTCTTCTAGCGCGCGCTTATTTTAAGCCAACCCACCCACCCACTCTTTTCATTTTCTTTTCTATAATTAACTAAAAAAAAAAATAAACTAGAAAAACATTTACTGACGTATCCAAATTTCTATTTGTTATCATATTGTCGTATAAATTTTATAAGAATTTATGAAGTTTTCTTTTTTTTAGTGCCTTGAATGATTTTTCTTTCAATAAAACCTATTAACTTAATAATTTATAAGAACTTTGAGAAATGACCTATTACACATTAAATTTAATGTGTTTCTGATAATATAAATATTTTTTGAACATCGTGTTTATGATAATATTTAATGATAAAATTGAGCTTTTAATCGTGTTTATGTTGTCTTGTAAATGTTTTAACTAATTAATTATCTATTATCTCTCAAATTAACATTCCCCCTAGACGTATCGTTTTATCTCCAATATCAGTTACGTAATAAATTAAATACGTATACCTTCAGAAATTATGATCAATTAAAATAATAATCACAACCAATTAAGAATCTTCAACAACTCCTCAATTAAGCAAATGAATAATTTAATATTTAAAATATATGCCTTATATCCATTTATAATATTTAGTATTTTTATTTTTTATTTTTACTTTTTAACTCCTAGTACTTTCGAAGTGTCTTTCATTAATTTATGTGATATTTATAAAGAAATTATAATTACTTTAGACTTTATACTAGTTGGTTTGTTAATTAATTTTTCAAAAATAGCCGGTTCATATTTTCAAAAACATGTTTCACCCTTTCAAAGGCACATTGAGACTTGGATATTAATTTGGGGATTCCTTTATTTATATATATATATATATATATATGTATAGAATATTTTTTTTCCAGAATATATGTAAAGAAATAAATAATATAAACTTTAAGCCCTGAAATTATTAGAAGAAACAGTTGAGCTCCACATGGAGAGGACATGTGTCTGTAGCAGAAGATGTCTAGGTTGGTCCAGGTGGGGCCAAGATGTCTGATCTTGTATATGCATTTGTAAGATTTTGATGTTGACAAGTGGGACCTCCAAGATAGACGCATCAGGGCAATCCAAATGAATTAGCAGTCATTAGAGCAGCGGTGTCCGATGAAATTAGTCTGATGTATTTCAAGACCACTTTGACCCTCTGGCTGTGATGAAAAGTCCATTTTGACCAAAGAAGTTCCGAACCAGACTACCAACACCACCAGTTAACACCGCAATATCACGTACAGCTGCATGTAGGAGTTCCATACCAGACTACCAGTACCAGTTAACACCGCAATTTCACGTACAAATGCATGTGCAACACGTGTACGCTACAGTCACTTACGGTGCACTATCGGTGTCCTGGACCACACACAGAGGATGTTGACCTTAATTGCACAAGGTTTTTTTTTAATGGGATAACTAATGGTGGGTTTTTTAATTTTTTTTTTGGGATTAAAATTTTAATTATTTTATTTAATATTTTTATCTAATTATTCCTTTTTATATTAAATGCAAATGATATGTATAACATCTTATATATATCATTTAGAAAAATTATATATGCAATTTGCGATTTGATGAAGATATATATATATATTTTTAATTAACAAATTAAGTTATAACATTCATTTAAACATTTGTAAGTTAATATATAAATTTTATTTTTAACTTTTATTTATTAGTTTCAATTGAACTGATAAGTTTTAGAGATGATTTTTGGTGATTTTAAAATTTTATATGAAAATTTTATGGAAAAAAAAGAGTGAAAAACATCTCCTATTGAAAAAATTGGATGAATAGATATGGTGGTGCCTACTGATGCCCCAGTGGAAAAAGGCCGATGAAAGCTACCCAAAGATTCCAGAGACGAATGCAAATTTGTGTCATCAAGAGCGAGACCTTTTCTATCCCTTATATGAACTTTACCTAACATTTGGTGAAATTTTCAAGTTAACCATTGGACAGAAGGTTAGTCTCTTTTGTTTAAGTTGATTAGACTATTAAGAGGGCAAATGTCACTTTTTGTAATTTGTCACTTGCTGTTTTCATTTTCTATTGCAGTCTTTTTTGATAGTTTATGATCCTTCCATTAGAAAAAACACATTCAAAGGCATATTCAAAGATAAGCAATAGCCAGTTACTTCTTTTGATCTTTTTCTCTTATTCAACATGATTTCATGTGCAGGGTATCCTAGCAGAAATTCTAGAATTTGTCATAGGAAAGGGTCTTATCCCATTGATGGGGAAATATGACATGTTCAACGATGGACTATAATTTTAGCATTGCATTAGAAGGTATTCAATTTTAACTCTTTGTCCTTTTCATCATGAGGTTAATCTTTCTAGCAGATTGATTCAATATGGAAAATAATATGGTTTCCAATTTATGTTATAAATGCAAGAATAAAATTGTGGAAAATTTTTTATATTTCATAAAAGAGATTACATAGGTTACATACACATGTAGGTTATCCAAAAAAAGGCAACTAATTAATTCTAAGAGCTAATTTAGGATTTACAACTAGGATAATTACATAATTTATGTAAGAATATAATTAACTAATAATAGTCAACTATTCTATTTCCCTACACTCCCCCCTCCCCCCAATTTGAATCTAGACTTGAAGATATCTAACATTCTCAGCTTGCTTACAATAAACTCAAATTGCTATCCGCGAAGTCCCTTTGTTAGAATATCAGCCAATTGTTGCTTGGTTGAAATAAAGGGCATACAAATCACACCATCTTCCAACTTCTCTTTGATAAAATGACAATCCACTTCTACATGTTTAATCTTATCAAGTTGCATATGATTATTTGTTATGCTAATAACAAATTTACTATCACTAAACAGCTTCATAGGACTTCCACATTCAACTCTTAGTTCTTCAAGAAACCTTCTCAACAACATTAACTCACAAATACTTTAAGTCATTGCCCAAAATTCAACTTCAATACTGCTTTTGGCCACCATTAATTGGTTTTTACTTCTCCAAGTGACTAAGTTTCCTCCTAGGAATGTGTTATATCCTGAAGTATACCTATGATCATCAAGTGCACCAGCCCAATTTGCATCGGATAAGTTTCAACATGTAGTGCACAATCCTTCTTGAAGACCAAGCCTTTTCTAGGAGTTTCCTTCAAATATCTTAGAATTCTATACACAGTTTCATATGTTCTTTTGTCAATGAGTTCATGAATTGGCTAACAACACTAACAGTAAAAACAATGTATGACTGTGTATATGACAAGTATATCAACTTTCCAACCAACTGTTGGTATCTCTTTTTATCAACTTCAGGCCCACTAGACGGTCTTCCAAGTTTATGATTGCAATCAATAAGAGTAATAACAAGTTTATTTCCAAACATAGTTGTCACATAAAGTAAATCCAGAATATATTTCCTCTGAGCAACAACAATACCACTTTGACTAGATCTAGCTACTTCCATACAAGAAAATATTTTATAAAGCCAAGATCTTTAATTTCAAACTCCTTTGTAAGGTAACGTTTCAACACACCCAATTCATCCAAATCATTACATGTGAGAATAATATCATCCATGAAAACAATAAAGATGACCTTTTTCCCACAATCAAAGATTCTAAAAAATATAGTATAATTAGTTTGACTTTGAGAATACTCTCGTTCCTTAATAGACTTAGTACGCCTCTCAGACTAGGCCATTGGAGATTACTTAAGTTCATATAAGAATTTTTGTAATTTACATACCTGTTTAGATTTGAAAACACTTTCAAAACCAAGTGGTGTATCCATATACACTTCTTGTCCAAAGTGCCATTCAAGAAAGCATTCTTAACATTCAATTGATGCAATGGCTAATCTAAGTTTGTAGCAAGAGATAAGAGGATCCGAACGAATACTGTTTATCTTGGCCACTAGAACAAAAGTCTCCTTACAGTCAATTTTATAAGTTTGAGTGAATCTCTTTGCCATCAATCTCACCTTGTAACGATCAATAGTAGCAATAGTTTTATGCTTAACTGTGAACACCCACTTGCACCCAACCATTTTCTTACCTTTGGGCAGTTCAATAAGTTTCCAAGTCCTATTTTTCTCTAATGCTCTCATTTCTTCCAAGGTAGCTTTTTCCATTTAGGAACAATTAAAGTCTCATGTACACTTTTTGGAATCTCTATATTGGAAAGATTAGAAATAAAAGCTTTGAAAGAGTTAAGAGGTTGTAATAAGACACATAATTAGCAATGGGATAATGAGAATGTTGAGTACATGACCTGGTTCCTTTCCTAAGGGCAATTGGCAAATTTAAATCATCAAATAAATTGGATTCAGAAGGATAACAAATAGATTCAAAATTACTTGGGTTTTCAATAACAGTGCTTAGTTCATATTCATGTACAGTACTTAGAGCATCAATGACCTCCTCTATTTGAGATCGAGGCCGCATGGAATAGACATGAAGCTCTCTAGTACTAGTTAATGTTTCATCTCCCCTTACATTAGAATTCTCCATAGTAGGTGCAGAAGAACTTGAGTCCAGAATGTCAAGAGAACTAGGTCCAAAGGAAAAGATTAAACTAGATAAGACTAAACTCGAAGAAGGAACAAGAAAGACAGACCCATAAATTTCCCATAACTGATCTTCAACACTATGCTCCCCTGAAGAGAAGTCGAGAAAAATTAGGGCTGGTTTTCAAAAAAAGGTAATATCCATGTTGATAAAGGAGTTTTTGGAATGAGGATCAAAAAATTTATGCCCTTTTTATGTAGGAGAATAACCAACACACCTAAAACAACACATTTAAAAATCATTTTTGACAAATCCATATAAGTGTCGAGTAAGTATGCAAGAAACATTGAATGAGTTTTTGATATTGGTGAACAACAGTAGACATGCGATTAATAATATAGGCGACGGTAATAACATCTTCCCCTATAAATATTATGGAATGTGCATGGTAAATATCAAAGATCGAGCAACCTTTAAGAGATGCTGATTTTATCCTTCAACAATGCCATTTTGTTGAGGAGTGTTAATACAAGTAGATTAATGAATAATCTCATTGTCTAAGAGAAAAGTTTACAAAAATGAATTGAAATGTTCAGTACCATTATTAGTGCAAAGAATTTTAATCTGGGTGTGAAATTGGGTTTGTACCATGACATGAAAATTTTAAAACACAAGAATAGCCTCAGATTTTTCTTTCAACAAATAAACTCATCATAAACATGTATGATCAACAATAAAAGTAATGAATCATCTTGTGCCACTATGATTTGTAACACAAGATGGTCCCCAAATGTCATTATGAATAAGATAAAAAGGATGAGTTGCTTTATAATTATGAGAAGAAAATAAAGTGCGATGATGCTTATACAATCAACAAATCTTACATTGAAAAATAAAGGTTTTTTTATTATGAAATGATGTGGGAAATAATTTGGACATACAACTGAAGCTTGGATGACCTAATCTAAAGTGACATAACATGATATTATTTATAATAGAATGGGAAACATCAACATCATTATGAACTATAAGAGTTTGGATTTTCCGAGTAGATTCATCTTCAAACAAATAAAGGTGATTGAATTCCTTAGCACTGCTACTCATATTCCCCGAGCACATATCCTAAAACCACAGTAAGTAGGAAGAAAATTAGATGCACAGTTCAAATCATGAGTATGCTCATTGATAGATAACAGGTTACAAGTAAGCTTAGGAACATCGATAACATACTTCAAAGTAATAGAATTAGAAATGACAACTGACCTTTACCAGTGATAGATGTAAAAGAACCATCAACAATCCTAACTTTCATGTTATTAGCATAGGGGGTATAGGAAGAAATAAATGCGACAGACCAGTCATATGATCACTAGCTCCTAAATCAATGATCAAGCGAGTTGAATTATTGAAGGAAACATTTAGGGCACCAACATAGTTATCTTTCTGAACTTTAGAGAAAGAAGAAGAAGAAGAAAGCATAGAGACATGCAAGAGTTTACACAAGTGGTCCAATTGTTCCTTGCTAAAAGAAGGTGCCTTGGCGTCTTTGTGTGTAGCTGCAGAGAAACTACTAGTGGACACTTGTAATCCTTTACCATCCCTATGAGATTCTTTGAAATTAGCTGGTTTTTCAAGAATCTTCTAGCAAGTCTCTCGTGTATATCTAGGTTTCTTGCAAAAATCACACCATCATGTATCTTTCTCAGCATGTCTCCGTTATCACAGAAAGTATATGTTGGCTTTGTAATTGCCAAAGCAGAAGCTTCAATAGCTTCTGTAAGTCCACCATTTGGCTTGCTAAATAATTCTTTTTGACTTTTAGAACCTTAACTAAAAAGAAGGTTTGATCAAGATTAGGAAAAATTTATCGCCCAAGAACTATATCATAGACTTGTTCAAACTCAAAATTAAGCCTCAATAAAAATTTATAAACTCATTCCTTTTGAACATTTCTTTCACGGTGGCAGCATTTTTGAAGTTTCCATCTCAATAGTTTGATACAAATCTAGCTCAATAAAATAACCTTTCAAAGTGGTATAATATTAAGTAACACTCAGAGTAACTTGTTTGAACTTGTTTATTTGTTGTTTGAATTGAAAAATTTGATAGGTAAATCCAACTTTTGAATAAACCTTTTGAAAGGCAAGCCAAATATCCCTCGTAGTAGGAAGGAGTAGTTACATACAACTTATCTTTCTTTCCATTGAATGGAGAGGCAAAGCATAACTAAATAATTTTCAACCTCCCAAGCCGCATACTTCGGATCTATTAGTAAAGGTGTCGGTGTTGTTCCATTAACGTACTTCATCTTTCCACTACTAAAAAGAGTAATCTTAGCAGATAATGACTATTATATGAAATTATGGCCATTTAATTTCACTGTTGAGATCATTGAGATTTGGAGGATCTTATTGATGGGTATAAAGAATAAGAGGGACTGAACCGACATTGGTGGTAGTTAAAGTTGATGATTCTGTTGTCATTGAAAAAGGATACAAAAAAAGATTTGAAATTGAGGAATTATGTGATTAAAATAAGGGCTTAAAAAACGCAAGCAAGCCTAAAAAAATTATGGGTTGTCCAATTGGGTTAGGTTACCAATTGGGTTGCACTAAAAAAAAAGTGAGATAAAAAGAGAGGCACGATTCAAACTAATGCCAAAGAACGATGCAGACAACACCTAAGGAAAACGACCTTTACTGGGAGGAAGAAGGCTGATGTGCTATTGCCTAAGGAAGTTGAAACTAACGATCTCCAAGAATGCAATGATGAAGGTTGTAAAGGTAAGAAAACAAAACACCACAAAATTGCACGGGAAAAACAAACCTTAGCAACCTCACTCTGATACCATGAACATATGAATAAAATTGTGAAATAATTTTCTATATTTCACAAAGAGATATTACATAAGTTTATATATATATATATATATATATATATATATATATATATATATATAGGTTAATCAAAAAAGGGAACTAATTAACTCTAGGAGTTAATTTAGGATTTACATCTATGATGATTACATAATTTATGTAAGAATATAATTACCTAATAATAGTCAGCTAGTCTATTTCTCTACATGTTATCTCAAGACAGTTTGAAGCTAACCATAGTGAAACCCAAAGCATGTTATAGATGATATCTGTATCTTTCATTCTCTAAATATTCACAAAGTTTTCTTTTATTTCTTTTCCTTGATTTTTCTTCTAGTATGTAATAGCTATGTTTCATTTTTTCGGACCAGCTACATATAGGCTTTGCTAGACGCTACATGTTGCTGCATTTGATGGGGAAGATGTTGAAATGGAGTCACTTTTTTCCTGTTTGACATTGGATATCATTGGAAATGTAGTTTTTAATTGTGCTTTTGATTCATTAACAAAGATACTAGGATAATTAAGGGTGAGTTTATTCCTTTCTTGATTCATCACTTTAGGTTTTTCAAGTTTTTCTAGTTTCTAAATGATCTACTATTCAAAGATGCTTCCTAGAATTTGCTTTACATAATTTTATATATAAATTTTTGCTAGTGCAGGTTGTTTATACTGTCTTGAGGGAAGCAAAAGATCATAATATAGTACCAATTCCATTTTGGGAGATTCCAATTTGGAAAAACATATCACCAAAACAGAGAAAGGTTACTGCATCACTCAAATTAGTTAATGACACACTTGATGAACTTATTGCAATATGCAAGGTCAGGTCCTCAATTGTTGGAGCAATCGTCCAATGCAAAAAGCACTGTTAATGAATTTGAGTGATGGATGGTTAAACTGATATGGATTGTTATTACACATGTCACTAAGTGAATTGCAATAGTACCAAGCGTGGACAGTACTCCGGGAGTACTAGAGTTTTTTCCCTTGATGGAATGTCATTTGTTGTATCCATAAATAATATATCATTAATTTCAACAAACTTTAATTTATTTAAACTCTGTCAAATTTTGGTCATGACGAAACCACATAGGATCAAACCGTATAATTTACAGAGATACCTTATAATTTAGAATATTTTATTTATAAACTATCACAAAATGCATGAAAGATTAAGTTAAACATATTCATTAATTAGTTTTCGTTTAAATTTTTTAAAAAAATGTACAGCATATCCAATAACATATTAAATAGTGGTCACATTTTTGTTAGATTAAAATACCTCCGTTCAATTTTAAACCTAAAAATCATATTTGTTATACAAGTCAATAAATTTTTTATTTTATTCTTATTTGAGCAAATTATCTATCCAACATACATTTTATTTAACCTTTTTTTGTTTGTTTGGTAAAATAACATTTTATTTAGCAATTTAAATAACGTGTTCAAATGCATTTTGATTGTGGAATAAACAAGTATATTATCAATATTATTAAAAGTATAATATCTATTTTTCCTAAAAAAAATATTTGGTAATAAATTTGTTTTTAAAAATAAATAAATTTAAAAGTGTTTAAATTCTTTTTGGACCCATGGTTTTTTGAGCCTATGCAAAAAGGCCTTGGTAGCTTTGCCCAAGAGCCCATCCTGCCATCCGTGAAACCGATTGCAGGTGATTGGCGCTCTGCAACTCTCTCCCACCCCCACCGGGTAGTCCCTAGTCAGTCTCGCTCGCAAACCTCCCAAAACCCCCCCAACTTTCCCTCTCATTTTGATTTCTGCGATTCTGAGCAGAAAAAGATGTTCTCTCCTGGAACAAAGAGGCCTAATTTAGGGCAAGCTAGGGCTAATTTAGGTTCTCCAGCTACTCCACTCGCCGAGAATCGGTGCTCTGATTTTGATAATTCGGTGCCGAACCGGCCCAGCACTGGCACTCCAGCTCCTTGGGCTCCTCGCCTTTCTGTCCTCGCTAGGTATTACGTTTTACATATCTGTCTTTATACATATCCATTATTGTGTGTGTTTTTCTTTGTTTACATACATTTGGGGATGTACGTATAGGTGAGTGTATGATATTATAGTTTTGATTTGCTGAAAATGGTGGTTCGACAGTGCATTGTGGGCGTGAGTGTTGGTTTTGGCCGTATACGCTATAAATGTTGTATTGGCATATACTTTCACAGTAGCTTGCATACTTCTTGGAGGCCTACCTTTGTAAAATCCAAGTTTCTGCTTCTTCTGGCTATCACTGAGTAATAATTGTAGTTGACCTGATAATTTTAATTTTAAATTTTTTTTTTTTTTACTATAGTGGTAGCATAGAATTGATAATTCTGGATTTACGGCTTAATTTGGTTAGATGTAGTCATGTATAATAGTGTTGTGTTGTTTTCTGTTTATCAATGCGATGCATAATTTCAATAATTTGCGATGTACTTTTCCCAGACTTCCAACAGTGAGCAAAAATGAGAAAGGGGACGAGATAGATCCAATTAAGCCTGTATATGTTGGAGAATTCCCTCAAGTGGTGCGTGATGCGCAGACCAGTTCACAGCCGAAGGGTCAGTATTTATGCATCAGTAATTGTTTTAAATGTTAAAATTCACTTTAGAGAAATGTGCCTCCCCTCCTTTTATGGAGAAAAGAGTGGATTGGCTTTTGTATATCATAGGCTCTAAACTTGGTTGCTCAAACATAATATTCCTTCCACAGTAACGTTTAAACTTTCTGTATTATTCCAGTGTAGCTATAATATATATATATTTTTTATATTATTTCTTGAGTAGGTGACACATCCATATCTGGTGGAATGGAAAAAGGAACATCTCTCGCTTGGATTATATGTGGGAACCGACTCTTTGTTTGGAACTACGTATCTCCTGTAGCTTCAGTGAAATGCATTGTTCTTGAAATTCCTTCAAACCCTTTAGGGAATGAAGATAATGACAGAAATGATGGTAATTATTGGTTGCTTTCCGTTGTCAATTGGGATAGCACATCGGGGAGAACAAGGAAAGGTGTAAAATGCTTGAACTCTGCTGGTATTGTATTGTGTAACCAAAAAACTCGAGCTGTTTTATACTGGCCTGACATCTATTCTGAAGGGGAATATGTTCCACTTGCGAGTTTTGCATCCTCTGACAAAACTGAGGTTGCTTCACCTTTTAATGGGAAGACTACCACCCCAAACAGGAAGCAACAGTTTCCCAGGCATAGGAGTAACGTGACTGGATTGGGTATGTTTAACTCTATGATTGCTTCTGCAGTCCCCAATTCCCAATATGTCTGCATTGCACTTGCATGTAGTTCCAATGGTGATATATGGCAGTTCCGCTGCAGCCCCTCTGGAATTAACCGTGTCAAAGTATACCAGGATACTCAGGGTTTAACCCTGCAAGGTGTTGCTGGTGGTCAAGTGGTACGGAGCAAAGGGTATCCAAGGTCACTGATCTGGTGTTTCCCACATCAATCAATGGAGGAATCCAACCGGCAGTTTTTTCTTCTCACAGATTGTGAGTTACAGTGTTTCAATGTTGAGCTTTCTCATGATATAAATGTGTCAAAGGTCTGGTCTCATGAAATTATTGGCACAGATGGTGATTTGGGAATCAAAAAGGATCTGGCCGGTCAGAAAAAAATCTGGCCTCTTGATGTGCAGGTAGACATTTATGGTAAAGTTATTACCATTCTGGTTGCTACCTTTTGTAAGGACCGGGTTAGCAGTTCTAGCTACACACAATATTCTCTTTTGACCATGCACTATAAATCTGGGGTGAGTACAGAGCTTATTCATGAAAGGATTCTAGAGAAAAAAGTTCCTATCCAAGTGATAATCCCAAAAGCGAGAGTAGAAGATGAAGATTCCTTGTTTTCCATGAGACTTCGGGTAGGGGGGAAGCCGTCAGGCTCAGCAGTTATACTTTCTGGTGATGGAATGGCTACAGTATCCCATTATTATAGAGTCTCAACAAGGCTCTTTCAATTTGACCTGCCTTACGATGCTGGAAAAGTTCTGGATGCTTCAATTCTTCCTTCTACAGATGATGGTGAAGAAGGGGCGTGGGTTGTACTGACTGAAAAAGCAGGAATATGGGCAATACCTGAAAAGGCTGTTGTACTTGGTGGAGTTGAACCTCCTGAACGAAGCTTGTCTCGCAAAGGTAGCTCAAATGAAGGGTCTGCACAAGAGGAGAGAAAGAACCTCACATTTGTGGGCAGTATGGCTCCTAGAAGGGCTAGTTTTGATGCATTAGATGTTGAAGACAAACAAAATGCTGTTATGAACATGGTTGCACGTCGAAATGCTCAAGATGAAGAGTCAGAAACTTTACTGGGTCAACTTTTTCACAATTTTCAATTGTCTGGGCAGGTTGATGCCTCCTTTGAAAAGCTACAAAGCTCTAGGGCATTTGAAAGGGATGGAGAAACAAATGTTTTTGCAAGGATGAGCAAATCAATTGTTGACACTTTAGCTAAACACTGGACAACAACAAGAGGAGCTGAGATTTTGGCTATGGCCGTGGTGTCCTCCCAACTCTTGGATAAGCAGCAGAAGCATAAAAAATTTCTCCAGTTTCTTGCTTTATCTAAGTGCCATGAGGAACTGTGTTCAAAACAGAGTACGTATAATGCTTATTTTAGTTATATTTCAGTGACATTCCTGTACAAGTGGTACATATGGAATGCCATACTTTATGATAATAAATGGTACATAGTTTCGTCCTTCATCACAGCAAATGACTTCCCTTCAATTCTTCCATTATGCATGCTTACCTAATCCATTATGATTAAAGAACACTGGACGTCTGGTATATTTAACCTTTGCATCGTTACAGTAGTAAATGTCAAAACAAAGTAGTGGAAACACTATGTTTTAACAGGAAATATGTGTTGAATTGTTATTCTTCCCAAATTAGTGAGCAACTTGTTTTCTATTGTGCTTGATTGCAAATTTTTGTCATCAGAATGTGATCAATATGTATGTGTGTCTATTTTTTTTATTTTTTTTTATGAGTATATTTCCTGAGCTCTACTTGCTTGGAGATGGAAGAGTACAAGGAGATAGTTGATTGGGTATTCTACATGTTCTTTTTATTGAGGTGGGAAATAGAGGAACATGAAAGTGATAAGCAAGTCAAAAGAAGGAAATATGTAAGAAAACAAAAAATTGAAACATGTCAAGCCTAAACTTCAACTTTTGTCAGCAGGACATTCTTTGCAGACTATCTTGGAACATGGAGAAAAGCTTGCTGGAATGATTCAGCTGAGAGAATTGCAAAACGTTATTAGCAAGAACCACACTACTGGAGTTGGTTCCTCCCATTCTATTTCAGAGAGTCAAATCTCAGGTGCTCTTTGGGATCTTATTCAATTAGTTGGTGAGAGAGCCCGCCGAAGTACTGTTCTTCTGATGGACAGAGATAACGCTGAAGTATTCTACAGCAAGGTTTCTGAGCTTGAAGAAGTATTTTATTGCTTAGACAGACAACTAGAATATATAATAAGCATGGAGCAGCCATTTGGGGTTCAGATTCAGAGAGCTTGTGAACTGTCAAATGCATGTGTTACAATATTTCGCACGGCCTTGCACTACAAAAATGAGCATCACTTATGGTATCCGCCGCCTGAAGGATTAACACCATGGTATTGTCAACCTGTGGTACGTAATGGGATGTGGAGCGTTGCTTCCTTCATGCTTCAGCTTCTAAAGGAAGCATCTAAACTTGATACTTCTATAACATCAGACCTATATAATCATCTAGAATTGCTGGCGGAAGTTCTACTTGAGGCTTATGCTGGTGCTGTCACAGGTAAAATTGAGCGTGGAGAAGAACACAAAAGTTTGTTAGCGGAGTTTTGGAATAGGCGGGATGTACTACTTGACTCACTTTATCAACAAGCCAAAGAATTTGTGGAATCTGGGCACCAGGTTAATCTTTTTTACTTTACTCAGTTTTTCCTTCTTGTGATCCTCGTGCTGATATTATATGCATCCATGAACTACTTATGCATACAGGATATTAGTGGAGGAGCTGGTGGGGAAAATGGAGAGCTTCTGAGGAAGCATTCTTCACAGTTGTTATCCATTGCAAAGCGACATGAGTGCTACAATACTTTATGGAAAATATGTTGTGACCTCAATGATTCAGAACTACTTAAAATGCTAATGGTAAGCATAAGGTCATTCAAGTTGGTTTATTTCAATTTCATGGTATGGATATGATGGTTACTTGGCATGTTTACACATTTATTTTTCGTTTGTTTTCTGAAACATGAAGCATGTAGCTCATCCCTGCTTCTCTGTGGTTTGCTATATTGGATTTCTGATTAACAATGTTCATATTTGATAGTGAGAGGCATTTTGAAGTCATATTTCTCCTGCAGTTTCATTAGTGTTCAGGGATTTGGTGTGTCTGCAAAGCTACAGCTTCAATAGTTTACACAAAATGTTTTAACATTTTTTCAGCATGATATCCTTTTCAAGTTCAGTTCGGTAGAAGTTCAGTCTTTTTTCATTTTCTTAAAGTTTACTTTGAGATTCTCTTGGCAAAACAATATTTATTGTTTTTTGTGTCTTTTCTATGTTCAGTCAGGCTTATGAATTATTATACATTATCTTATGGATCTAATTATTCTCTCTGACATAAGTAAGCAACAAATTTAAGTTTTCTCTTCTCTAGATCATTCTGTAGATAATACTGAGACAGAGCTGTGTTTTGGTATTCCGTTGTCTCATATGATGTTTCAGTTATTAAAAATGCTTTTTGATTTTTCATATAGCGTGAGAGCATGGTTCTAAGCTTCTCTTGGGTTAAAGGGTGTTTTTATTTTGTTGTACAGCATGAGAGCATGGGACCTAATGGAGGCTTCAGTTATTTTGTGTTTAATCAACTGTATGTGCGAAGACAATTTTCTAAACTTCTAAGGCTTGGAGAAGAGTTTCCTGAAGAGCTATCTATTTTTCTCAAGCATCACCAGGATCTTCTATGGCTTCACGAACTGTTCCTTCATCAATTTTCTTCAGCTTCAGACACACTTCATTTTTCAGCTCTTTCTAAGGATGAAAACTCAATTTCAGAAGCTGAAGAAGGCACAGATCTTCGCTGTGTATATATGGTACCAAAGTTGCAAGACAGAAAGCGTCTTTTGAATCTCTCAAAGATAGCTGCAATAGCAGGTTGATTTCCTTATTACCTATTCTTACTACTTCTGAAGATCTTTTTTCTCTCATTCAGCCCTTTTTCATTTATTATTATTATTATTATTATTATTATTTTTTGCATGCTTGTGATTTATCATTTTTTTTTCTTTTCTCTACTTTTTAAATGCATTTTCTGTATTTTTAATCCACAATATTAATTGAAGAGAGCTACACTTTCTGTATCAGCATGTAAGGTTTGCTTTCTGTCCGGTAATA
This sequence comes from Rhamnella rubrinervis, assembly GCA_007844105.2. Classification (NCBI taxonomy): domain Eukaryota; kingdom Viridiplantae; phylum Streptophyta; class Magnoliopsida; order Rosales; family Rhamnaceae; genus Rhamnella; species Rhamnella rubrinervis. The sequence continues at coordinate 2,061,603 of CM017582.2, forward strand.
CAAGTTAGGTTATCTGTCCAGTAATACTAGTTAGGTTATTATCTGTCCAGTAATACTATTGTGTTGGCTTTATATGCATAAGTAAATGCCTTAGTGTCTATTGTTGGTTTTATATGCATAATCAATGTTCATGTTTCTGTTGGCTGTTGTTTTTGTATATGAAATTTTTGCATTTGCTTGTGTATTAATATGAAATGTTAATTCTTGATCTTATTTGTTTTTTCTGGTAGGTAAGGACGATGAGACAAAAGTGAAGCGTATTGAAGCTGATTTGAAGATGCTAAAATTGCAAGTATGTTCTGTTTTGGGATAACATATTTGATTGCTTTTTTAATTAATTTTTTTTCTTCTGTTTGATAAGTAATTTTTAGATGATGATTCTGGTTGTTACCTGTGTTATTCATCTTAAATTAATGTCAGCTTCATACAGTATATTTACCAATTGATTAGTGAAGTAGAAATTTTAGGGCCAGTCTAAGGGATTTTACCTTTATGAATGAGTTAACAGAAACAGCTCATCCGTGGTAACCCACCCCACACCACACCCACACCCCACCACCCCCAAAACTGAAAATTTAATCAACTTAATTACTCATATTGGCTTAAACCCTAATTTCCAGTTGGTTATCTCTGAGAGATTGATTAAAATTTCTTGACACTATCGAATAATTTCTTTCCCCGCACACCCCACAGAGAGGAATAAACACAGGGAAAAAGAAAAAAGAGAGACAAGAGATCAACGGTGGGAACTGTGGATGTGAATTTTGAAAAATTAGACGGTTGTTGACTGTAAAATTGGGAAACCTTTTCCAAGAAGTATATTGTCATCTTGTCTAGCAATTGCATCCTACAAGTTACATTAGGTTTGAGTAGCTTGGTTATGCTTAAAGTCACTCTGTTGCCTGAACTAGGAGATTGGCCAACAGACAGTCTCATTAGAATCACTAATGCAAATGGTGTATTACAATACGGGAAACTTGAGTTATGGTGTATGCTTTGTACAACTTTATGCAAATCTGTTGCTTATGTTCTATCGCAGGAAGACATAATGAATGTGCTTCCAAGTGAAACAAAGCAAGATATTGGAGAGCGGCTCCTCTGTCCGGATGAACTTATTAGACTGTGCCTTGAAGGCAAAAGTCCTGAGCTTTCATTGTGGGCTTTTGATGTTTTTGCATGGACTAGCTCCTCCTTCCGTAGGATCCATAAAAACCTCTTGGAGAATTGCTGGAGGAATGCCACTGATATGGATGATTGGGGTAAACTCTATCAGGCATCGATAACTGAAGGGTGGACCGACAGGATAACCCTGCAGAATTTAAAACACACTATGCTTTTCAAGGCTTCAAATAGGTGTTATGGACCTCAAGCAGAAATTTACGAAGAAGGATTTGAGGAAGTTTTGCCACTGAGACAAGAAACCATGGAGCCTCGGACACTAAAGGATTTGAGTTCTTCTGTGGAGTCAATACTGATGCAGCACAAGGATTATCCAGAGGCGGGCAAACTGATGCTGACTGCTGTCATGTCGGGTGGTTTGGAAGATAATGCGAGAGAAGAAGACAGTCCAACTCCAATGGAGTGAGACATCAATGAGAACGGTCCAATGACAATGACAATGGATGTGGGTGCTAATTTTTATTTATTTATTTATTTTTATTTTTTTTATGTAGCATTGTAAGTTTGTAACATCCCTAGGTTTGTAGTCTTTAATTTTTTTTTTCACGTTCACTACATTTGTATCTTGATTAGACCATTTTTTTTTTAACTAAGGATTGTTCTTGTTCATCTTATAATCCTGAATTTGAGTTTCTGATTTTACTATTTATTTTTAACTTCGAATTGTAATATTCTACCCTGCCAGCTTATCGCTCAAAGTGGGCCCCAAACTTCTGTGTAAGATTTGCTACGGTCCGCTTAAGTCTTATTTGATACACTGTTATATTCCTATATTGTATAATATATAATTTTAGTACAGTATTTGGTATAGCATTTTATACTAAATCAACATTATTTAAAAAAAAATTAATGCGATATTCATCATATTATTATGATCTAGTTAGATTGTTAGATTAAATTTTATTTTTTTATTATTCTTCTCTATTGATTCGGAATTTATCATAAATTTATTGTTGCTTTTGTTTAGTCTAACACATTATTGATCAAAACGAGCTCTATCTTCTGAGTTGTTCATCTATTTTAAAGGTAAATTTCACTTTTTGTCTACGAACTATTGATCCTTCAAAAATAATATTGTATCTTAAATTTGTTATATCTAACTTTTATACATGTGATCTATTCAAAGGTCATGTAATTTTTATTTGTTATTTGTTATTTTTTTTGTCTGTTTCTATTTGTAGGTTTTGTAAAGTTGTACAATTCAATATCTTGACTTAAAATTTATTTATTCCTTAATAAAAAATAATTAATTAAATGGAAATGGAATTATTAAATAAAATATATTCTGGAGACTATATATAATTGCTTGGATATATAAACAGTGTATAAGTAATTTTTACCACTGCTTTTATATATGTATTATACATGGACACTTATATATTAACCTATACAATGCCTCTAAATTCTTCCATGTATCAACCCTATAAACCTATATACATATATATATTATATAAATTTAATTTGCTTTACCTACGTGTGCTGTCAGAGTGGCTGTCCAATGACTCATAAATAAGATTTTTATGGCGCATCGACTTATTTAATATAATATAATATATTCATAAAGATTATGAGAAGGTGATCAGCTCAACTTCAGCATAAAACAAATAAATAATAAATCAAAATAATTAAGGAGAAAAAATATATATATATATACGAGTCGATGGTTGACTCTTAAAGAGTCAAGGACAGGCCTCATTCGCGGAAGTTTGCCCGAGCAGCCATGACTCGTTTGCGAGAAAAGAGACACTTTGCTTCACCAATATCAACAAATGGTTGCCGTAGCTTTATGCGTATCATATTTGAACTTTTGGCTATCAATCTCAATCTCATTCTGATGGTAACAATAACGCGTAAAATATTAGACGTATCATATTTGAACTTTTGATTATCAATCTCATCCTGAAGATAACAACAACGTGTGAAATTTTAAGCGTATCATATTTAAACTTTTGGCTATCAATCTCATCCCGGTGGTAATAATAAGGTCTGAAATTTTGCCATATATATACATATGATGATGATGATGGGTAATAATAAGATATATTAATTAATTCATTTGGATCCAATAAAAAATAAATATAAAAAATAATTAATAAATTAATTTATTTTTCTGTTCACTAAATGGGTAATAATTAATAACTACAGATTATTGGTTAACAAACCATGATAAATAATTTCTCCATACTTTTTACTTTTTATATTTGGACACCAAATTACTGTGTAAGATTTGGTACGGTCTACGTAAAAGTTAAGGACAGACCTAATTCTTTCTATATTTGTTTTTTTTATCTTTTCTTTTAATTTACGTGTAATTCTGAAAGTTGACTGAGGAGTCATTTGAGTCGCTTGCACGGGGAAAGATACACTACGCTTCATCAATTATAGGTTTAAATGGAACATTTTCTTTTTGGATTTGAATGTGTGAACATATTAGATCATGTAATGGAAAAATGGATGCGTCAACAACAAGCTTCAACCAGCTCAAGGACGGTTTGTTGCCATTATAACACCATTTGTACTTGAGTTGAAGTTATAATTATCACAAGCATATTGGTTTTTTATTTTGTTTTTTTTTTCCCACATATGAATTATAATCAGTATTATAAACTTATGATGCACGTAACCGATCATAAGCATGTTATTAAATATTAGCGGTCCACATTTTAGAAGTAATCAGACTTTGAAAATGTGCGGAAGAAACAGGGAAAGAAAAGTGCACCTTTGCATTCTTTTTGTTGAATGAGCACCACTAGCGTGAAAGCGCGCAGTAAGTTCGAGGCACAGTATAACCCCGACATTACGCGGCTGGTTTAGCCTGACGAATTCAGCATGTCGTGGTTGTGATCACAGATTAAAAAATAAAAAATATTTATAAAATTTTATAGGTATTTTTGTTTTTTTTATAGTAGAAATATTATTCATCAGTCGAAATTGAAAATGATTATAATTTTGTAATTTCTGTTGAAATTTTTTATGTTTCTCCTATATTTATGCGATATGTTTATTAAAATTTTTATACCAATTCCTTCACAATTTGATTAAAGTTTTTATAATTTATATGAAAATTTTCATAATTTTTATTGAAATTTTTATAAAATTCTTATAATTTTTTTTGAAATATCCATATTAACTATTAAGTACAACATCAGTAATTTTTTTCTTAAATTATAATTATTATACTTATATACTTTCAATGTTTCACATATTGAATCCGTTTACTAGTGAAAAATGTTATACTTATGCAACACAAGATAAAAATCATGGAGTCAAAGATGCTGGATAAAGAATTAATGCGGTAGGAAAAAACTATACACATAAAGAAAATAAAAATTATGGAGTCAGAGATGCTGGATAAAAAATTAATGCGGTGGGAAAAGACTATACACATAAAGAAATGAATATAACAACGATTACATATTAGAAGGAGGAATCTTTTTTTTATAAATTTTAAATCAATGAGAGTTGGAGGTAAATATAATCCTTATTTATAGATGGTTATGAAATATCAATAAGTAATAATTTATATATACATTCTCAAGTTCAACAATCAGAGAGTAGTAATTGTACACAGAGTCAACCAATATCATAAGCATATCACAATTATCAATAACAATTATATATAATATTAAATTTGTATAACTAATTAATATATTAATAATTAAATATAAAATTATTAAATAAATATATCATTTGATTAATATTTTATTTTTTTCAGTACACTGATATAAATAAAGATACAAACGAGAGAATATTTTCAACCATAAAAAACTTTTATCTGGTATTAAGTTGGCTTACTTGCTTGCTAAAGGACAAGTAGTTTACTATGTGAATGTGACTGTGATCTGTCATTTCATGCGACCTATCCTTATTGATAAAAAAGCTTGCTATGCCTAGAAAGATTAGTCTATAATAGTCGTTGAGATCTATCCGATCCATTTTGTAATGGCTTTAAATTAATAAAATAATTAATAAATAAATATATTTTAAAATTTTGTTAAAAAATTTTATATTTTATTATTAATTTTTATTATTTCTTTCACATATATTTTTTGCCTTATATTTTCATTGTTACCGATACTTTCATCCATAGTTGCGACAGATACGCTGATCCCAAGGGTAGAATGGTAAACTACACACAATCATGTGTGAAATGCGCAAAAGACATGGAAGTAAGACGGAAGATTCGTATTCAGTTTCGGACCGCCATTGGAGTTGTGTAAGACCAACTTCTGAAGCTCTTTAAAAAGGGGCAATTATAATAAAATATCATACACATTCTTTTCTTTCTCTTTCAAGAAACTGACTACTGATCCAGTGCCGTCGATCACATCGATCTTCGTGTACACCGATCGAGCTTCGAGTACGTGAGCTGTTTCAAAGCACTTAGACAAGTATTGTACTCAAAACCAATTTCCACCACTTGAAGCAGCGAATTAAAGACTAGCAGCTAGCCATGTTCCCTGATCCAGCTTGTGACGGCGTCGTCGTCGCCGGAGACACTCTGACAGCCGGCTTACTCGTCGCCACCGGCGCCGACAAAGCCAAGCGCTCCTGGGTTCGGTATATACGTATCGGCGTTTTCATCTACCGCATAAGAAGCCATTACTACCGTATTAAAGGTTCACCAGAACCGGCTGACGCCGTATCAGAGCAACCGCTACTACTAGATTCGAGCACACCCGCCTCCGCTCAGGCTCAGCCAGACGTTGTGATCAACATCTCTTCACCACGGCCGCAATGGGACAGCATCGTCCGGATAGTCAAAGAGCGAGACTTAAAGTCTTTGCGAGAGCTTGGTGGTTTTAGAGGAGTTCAGTCCGTACTACGTGATGATCAGACCACTCGTTATTTTCAGGTGGACCCCACCCTCATCCTTTGTTCTCTTTTACATATAGATAATAGATTGACCATTTCTAGTTTTCTTTTCATTTTCTTCTTGTTATTTTATTCTATGATATAATGATTTCTTGAATGCTAATTTTTTTGTTTTTTTAATAATATTTTGTTTCAGGCTGATTGATTTATGGTGTGTAGTATAGCCGGCGATTCGTTCTTAAAAATACTCTTTTTTATTTTTTGCAAATTAAACGTGGATTTCAGCTTCTTTTTTTAAAAATAATTTTATTGTCTTAAAAAAATTCATTTTTAATTACAGATCATTAACCAAGCGACTTTTAACTTCTTTTTTCTTTTACATTTCAAAACCAATTTCTCAAAGCATGATTATAATTATATTAATAAACTAATCGGATCAATCATTTGTTTCTTTCCCACCATTAATCGCATACTATTTGGATTTTCTAAATTTGATAACTATATATTTTTATATTCTATTTCAAAGTAAACAACATTTTTATAGTTTATAAATTATTAAAGAACCATTATATTTTTAAAATGCTATGAGCTACACATGGAAAATTGTTTTTAATACGAGTTGACAAAAATATATATTAATCGGCAAATGTAACTTAGGATTTTTTTTTTTTAGACATGTTGCAAACAATCATTTGGATTTTCTTAGGATTCTTAAATGCAACTTAGGATTTTTCTTGTTTTTGACACGCACATATATATATATATATATATATATATATATATATATATATATATATATAACTCCTAAACATGTTGCAAACAATCATTTGGATTTTTCTTCATTTAATTCGGAGGTACTAAATGCCAAAATTTTCAATTTAAAAATTAAGACTTAAATCCTATGAAAAGTTCATGAACAACAGAGCCAATTAATCCTACTTTATTTTCTAAAGAAAAAAGTTTGGCTTGATGGATAAAATATTGATAACTATCAATCTGCCAACATTTGTAACAGGACGAGGACGTTGTTGCTAATGGTGGTCAAGACCCACCAGCATGGATCACTATAAGCTCAACAAATGGCTTTTCTTACTTCTTAAGACATGCTTTCTGTAGGAACACAATCTTCCTTCTTCTTGTATCAGCTGGGTTGTGTTTCGCCATTGATATAATCAAAGAGAAAGGACCCAAAAACGGGTGGCACAATGGCACTGCCATTCTCATTGCCACTTCCGTACTCGTCTTTTGCCCTTCAATTAACAACTTCCTCCGTGAAAGAAAGATTGGAAAGAAGCTGTCCAAAGATTTCAACAAGTTGGAAGTGAATGTTGTAAGAAATGGAAAACATATGCTTCTTCCAATTCCTCAAGTATTGGTGCGCGATACAGTGAATTTGGTGAAAGGTGACCGTGTTCCCGCCGATGGTCTATTTCTAGGCGGTGTTAACGGGGGGGAGTACTTGGTGTTGGATGAAGTATTGAACTCCAAGATTGATATGAATCGAAACCCATTTCTATCTGCTGGTTCTAAGGTTGTAGAAGGCAGTGGTCAAATGGTTGTGACATCAATTGGTGCCAACACGGCTTGGGGTGATGAGGTGCTGAGCTTGGTCAGTGCTCATGATTATTCAAATAAGAAAACGATTCTACAATCTGTAACAGATAAGTCATATGGTTATATGGATAATCTTGCTCTTTGTGTCACTGTACTGATTGCTTTCGAGGTGCTGATTCGGTTACTAGTGCTTGAAGAACTCGACAGCGACGACAACGAATCGCCAGAACTGAAAGGGGAGGTTTCATTGAAATTTGTAATGGGAGTGTTTGAAAGAGTTTTGTTGAAACCTCAAGGAAAGGTTTCTATTTTTGCGAGTATTCTTGTAACCATTGTTGTTGGGATACAACACGGAATGCTTATTGTGATTACAGTTTCTCTGTGTCGCTGGAAGGAGAAGTTGGAGTTAAATCAGGTGGATCCTCATAATTTATCAGCTTGTGGCTCCATGGGACTAGTTACAGTCATCTTCCTTGATGCAACTGGTGACTTTATTTGTAACAAAATGGAGGTTAAGGAATTTTGGATAGGCGAAGGCAATATTCTTCTTAGCAGTGCTGAAATCGACTCGGAAACTGACCAATCGGTTATTGAAGCATTGCGTCGAGGGATTGGCTTTTTGAATGAGGTCTCTGTAACTAGTCCAACAACTGATTTTCTTATTTCTTGGATGAAATGCAGATGGAATCCGAGTATTGATTTTTCAAACACGAACTTTAACATTCTTAAATACAAAAGATTGAGCTCTAGCAAGAAAGTTAGTGGGGTTTTAATGAGGAAGGGTACTGAAGAAGATCATGATCAAGAAAAAGATAACACTACGCACGTGTATTGGAAAGGATCTGCATCAGCGATATTGGAAATGTGTTCGCACTTTTATGATAGGAGAGGCGAAAAGTATGCCATGGAAGATCAGAAAGAATTGTTTGAGAAAGTGATTAAGGAGATGGAGGAAAAAGGTGTTTGGCCAATTGCATTTGCTTGTGGAATAACAGAGGTTGAGGAGCTTAAAGAAGATGGGTTGGACTTGTTGGCCATTGTGGGTGTGAAGTACTTATGTCGAGAAGAGACCGTATCAGTGGTGGATGATCTAAGAAAGGCTGGAGTAATTGTTAAATTAGTTTCAGAGGATGAGCTATCTGCAGTGAGAAATATAGCTTGGGACTTAGGATTCTTTAAGCAGGGTTCAAATGATGTGGCAACTGAAGGGAAAGAAATTCGAGAAATGGTGAGGACCGAGTCAGCAAGGATTGAGAGGGTGGAACTGGCCACTGTGATAGGAAGCTTGCTTCCTCAGGACAAATTTCTCATGGTGGATTACTCACAGAGAAATGGTCATGTTGTTGCATTCCATGGAGGGTTGACAACCTGTGATGCTCCAGCTTTGAAAAAGGCCGATATAGCAATCACCGATGAGATTAGGTGCACTGAAAAGGCAAGAGAGTTTTCTGATATTTCCATTAGAGATATGTCTTCGTTGAGTTTGATTTTCAAGCATGGTAGATGTGCTTACCGCAACACTCAGAAATTCTTTCAACTTCAGCTCACCGCTTTGATATCCGGCCTAACAATGGCCGTAATCGCAACCCTGCATTCCGGAGACTCCCCATTGAAAGCGCTTCATCTGATGTGGATGAATTTGATTTTGTGCATTGTTGGTGGCTTCATGATGGTAATGGACTTACAAGGCCAGGAGCTACAACACACTAGTCAACCAGCTAAGAGCCGAACTCAGTTACTTGTAAGCAAGGTCATGTGGAGAAACATAACGATTCAAGTTTTATACCAGACTTGTATTTTCTTCATCTTTGAATTTGGCGGCCATGCCTTACCCTTCATAGAAGAAGATGTCGGAAAAACCATGATCTTCAACATTTTCATTCTATGCCAGCTTTTCAATCTATTCAATGTCATGGAGTTAGAAAAGAAGGAAGTGTTTGAGGTTGTCCGCCATAGCTATTGGTTTTTGGTGGCTTTAGGAGCTGTTACGGTGATGCAGATCCTGATTATTGAGTTCGGAAAAGAGGTAGTCAGCTGTGAGAGGTTGAATGCAGCACAGTGGACTTACTCCTTCTTTTTTGCTGCACTTTCATGGGGTTTTGATAGGGCAATAAAACAGCTTTCAGCTTCTGCTCCAAGTTTTAGTTTGGCTTCGGAGTTAGCAGGGCTTTTCCCGAATAGGAGACCTTTTCTTCCCTATGCGTCTTACTTAAGTTTTCCAATATTCTTCATGATCCTTTTGGTCTCTGTGTCATATTTCCATCCACATATTGGATATGGTCGTTATTAGTTTCCTCAGTAGTGTAACATATGTAATTTTCTTCATATTGCAGTGATTTTTTTTTTTCTCTTATTCATCTAGTTTGTTTATAAAGTTTCCAATGTTGGTTTTAATAATTCAAGCATGCACTCTTGCTCCAAGGCTAAGTACAACGTTAATCTGGATTCCTCTTGTTCATTAACTATGGGCTGTAGAAACACATCAAAGATGACCAAAAGAGCTATCTGAGAAGCGATGGGCTTTAAAGAGAAGAAAATAGGATCTGTTTACCTGGGAAATACTTTGATTTTTAGTAAAAAAATATAATGTTGGATGTTCAAACTTATTAGGCAAGTAATGTATTTTGGGATTAATAACTCTCAAACATAATATTTGATAATTAAACTGTTAGAAAAATAAATTTATTATTCTAAATTTTTAAAGCTTATAAAATTAAAATATCAATAAAATTTTATCTTCTAATAAAATTATAACGAATAAATAAAAAATTTTTATTTATTAAAAAAATCACATGTCATGAGAAATTGAGGACGAGAGGATTTATTTATTAAAAAGGAAGGGTTGCCTCATAGGGGATCCACCCACCATTCATTTCAAAAACATATCAACTCATCATCTATGTTAGGGGTGGCAATTCGTGTTGTCATGTCGTGTTCATGTCAACTCGTTTATTAATCATGTCAAAAATCCTCAATCCTAACCCAACTTATTTATTAATTGTGTCAGAATCCTTCAACCCTAACCTGACCTGTTTATTAATCGTGTCAACCCGTGTAACCCGTTTACTATTGATGAGTTGATTTGATCACCATATATTTGTTTGAAAATTTTAGCTCACAACTGTAATTGGTCTATTTATAGTATTAGTATATGTCACATGCAAAAGCTTATAACTATAATTATAATAAGTAAAATATATTAAATTATATGTAATCTATATTTTTATTTTATTTTCTTAAGGATCTGAGCAGTACATTAATCTCTATCTATTATAAATAGTACACATATTATTCAATCAATATGTGTATATATGTCACATATTAAATTAAATCAATGTACATTATATATATGTGACATATTCATATTTATAATTATAACATATTTGTAACAATATGTGTTTGTAACATATAAAATAGGATAATATTATGTATATAAAATACATATATTTGTAATTGTGACATATTTATATATGACATACACACATTTGTATATAATTATGACATATTATAACAATATGTGTTTGTTATATATAAAATATGATAATATTATATATGTAACATACACATATTTGTAATTGTGATATATTTCTATGTAACATATAAATATTTGTATATAATTGTGACATATTTGTATATGTGTTTGTTATATATAAAATAAGATAATATTATCATCATGTATGTAATATATATATATATTTACAATTGTGACATATTTGTATATAATATATACACATTTGCATATAATTGTGACATATTTGTAACAATATGTATTTGTTACATATAAAATGGGATAATATTATGTATGTGACATATTTGTATATAATATACACACATTTGTAATATAAATGTTATGTGATTATAAATTTATAATTAATTATAAATATTTTAAATTTTAAAACATTTAATTTAAATGGGTCAATTTCGGGTTATGTGGGTCAACCTAAAAAATGACACGTTTAAATTTAAACATGTCGTCTTTGGGTCAACCCATTTATGATCCAAAAATAGCCATTTAATAATCGTGTTAAACGGGTCAACCCGTTTATGACTCGAACCCATTTATATTAAACCCAAACCCGCTAACTTCGTGTCGTTTTCGAGTCTTGTTGTCGTGTCATAACCTAAATTGTCACCCCTAATCTATGTGAGTGGACAATTGTTTATTTGGGTTTTTAAAGCTTTTGAACATTGTTGCAACTTTTTGATGATGTAAAAAAAATTGGAGTTGATGGTCATGCCATTTGAATCATTGTACGCTCTCTCTATAAAGCTTTCTTTTCTTTTTCTTCTCAAAACACCCATTTCTTTATGGGTGCAAAATCCAAGGTTTTTTTTTTTCGACATCATAGAATCAAATTTTATTAACTATATATATATATATGAAGCAGAAATATTCTCTTTTACTAGACAACTCATAATTAATATATATCTCCTGCTCCGAAAAAACTCATAACTAGATCTTGACAAAAAAAAAAAGAAAGAAAAAACTCATAAATAGATCAAAAAATGTGACACAGAATATATATATATATATATATATATATATATATATATATATATATATATATATATATACTAGAATTGGAAGTAGTAACTGGAAGAGATAAATGCTAAAATTCTCTCTAGGATTATAATATAATGGCTAAATAAAAAAAAGTCTTTTATGGTGAAATGGAAATGAAAAATATCAGAATTGATGAGGGCATAAATGAGTTTGGGTGGTCCAACGATATTTGGCAGCTATCTAATAGGTTTCTGGAGTTGGACTTTTATGTGGGGCGTGAGGCCAAAATAGAAAATGGAAGAGGTATAGTTGGGATAAGCTAAGCCCAATTTGGTTGAAGCTAAACTCAATTTGGGAAAAGCCATGAAAATCTTTTTTGCACGACAGATTCAAAGTTCATTTGTGGCATATTATAATGGCTGGTGTCATCCCTACGTGACAAGCTATTTTCCAAAGAATTAACAAAGGAGAGTTTTGTTGTGTGTGTGATGTATGAATACAAGACTAAATCGAGCTTACATGTCTTAAAAAATTGTCCTCTCACAAGAGCCTCAACCTTTAGGAGCAAGTGGGGCTGCATGTTGGACTTTTGGAACGATATTGAAATTGAATAGGTAATCGAACTGTGTATAAACCCAAACAAATAAGCCCTTTTGGAAGGAATGACAATTTGTTGGTTAGCCATTATATTAGGGTGTCTACTTTACTGTATATGGAGGCTTAGGAACCAAACTCATTTTGAAGGTAATTGCCATGTCCCACAAGAGATTGATTCTTTGGTTAGTTTGGTTGAAGAGTTTTCTTTGATTTCTGTTGTAGATTACCACAAAATTAGTACATCTTCTAGTCTTCAAGCAGAGCATTGGAAAACCCCTAAGAAGGGTTGGTTCAAAGCCAATGTTGATGCTTCTTTTAAAAATGGACAAGCAGCTTTAGCCATTGTGGTGAGGGATGATCATGGTCGGCTGTGTTAGCATATCTCTAACTACTCCATAACGTCTTGTGAGTAGCTCCTATTAATTTATGTCTATATCTTTATCCCTTTGTCTATATCAACTCTATGGTAATAATTACTACATCTCTAGCCCTCATCGTTTACTATAAATGTACAATTTTGGTTGTAAACTCACAGTATATATATATTGTTGTATATTGTCAATATGAGAATTTAGCATAATACTTTGAACTGTAGTTTTCTCTGTTTTCATTCTATATCATAATCTTTCATGGTATTAGAGCTATAACTAACTAACATCATGGCTGCTTCTTTCTCCTCTTCTCCTACTCAATCTACAATCCTAAATCTCAGCTCCTTTTTTAATATTGTCCTCCCTAATTACAACTTTCTCTTTAAACTTGAATTTGATAATTATATTATCTGGAGATCTCAAATATTACCTGCCATCATCGGCTGCAATATGAAAAGTTTTATTGATGGAACTCTTAGCCTACCGCCCTCTACTATTACAAAATCAATTACCAATGATAATATGACAATCCAAAAAGTTGTTCCCAATCCAATCTACCACCAATGGTGATGGTTTGATCAAGCTCTCCTAGCATGGCTACTCTCATAAATTTCAAAGGAGATTCATACATAAGTTAGCAACGTTTATGTGACTCATTTCACTGATACAAACAAAAAGACAAAATCACATAATTTTGGGCATGATCATGCATCCAATAACTTCAATCAAAAAAGGGGTGGAAATAATTATTGGGGATGAGGATGTGGACGTGGTCGTGGCTAGAACAACAATAATCGCACATATTGCCAGTTATGTGACAAACCTGGACATATTACTTTGAAGTGCTTTAGACGTTTTGATCGAACTTTACAAGCCCCAAATAATAATGCCTTCCTTGCTACATCTAATTCCAATGCCAACTCTAATAGCTATTTGATAGTGGTGCAAAAAATCATGTAAGACTTGATCCTTTCAATCTCATCCAGAGGAATGACTATTCTGGATGTGAAAAACTAGTTATTGAGAATGATCAAGGTTTGCATATTTGTGACATTGGTTCCTCTCGGGTTAAATTTTTGCCGGCAATTTACTATTAGATAAAATCCTGTACGTACCAAAGATTACTAAAAATTTGCTTAGTATTGCTAAAATAACATCTGGTAAAAATGTTGTTGTGGAATTTGACTCGTTATGTTTTTGTGAAGGATAAGGATTCAAAGAAGGTCCTATTGTAAGGAACACTTAGAGATGACCTCTATAAAGTCCTATTAAGATGACCTCTATAAAGTCCTATTACCTAGCATTCTTCATGCATCCTATTTGGCTTCTACTGCATCATGTCTTGCTTTCTTGAGTTCTGTGTCTGAACAATTTCAATGTTTTAATTCTTCTGTTCAAAAAAATAGGTTATGACATTATAGGGTAGGGAATCCTGCCCCATTAATCATGAATAAAATTGTCAATCACTGTAATAAATCCTTTTATATTACTCAATCAGTTGAGTCTTTTTTAGAAGCTTGTTAATTAGGAAAGAGTCATCATCTTTTTTCCCTATCCTCGTCTAATAAAATCAATGCCCCACTTAAGCTTGTTTTTTCTTATGTGTGGGGTCCAACGCCTATTGAGTCTTCTGAAGGGTATAGATACATCTTATTTGAATATAATTTCTCATGCTTCTATTGCATTTATCCTATGAAATTAAAATTAGAGGCAAAAATTTTTTTTCTTACTTTTAAGACAATGGTAGAAAATCTTTTAAATCGCAAAATAAAATTTTTTCAAGCAAAATGAGGTGGGGAGTATAGTAAAACCAATTTTAGAATGATTTGGAATTATCTTTCAACACCCTTGTCCTTACACACATAGTCAGAATAGTACAATTGAATGTAAACATCAGCATATTACCAAGACAGCTCTAGCACTTTTAGCCTACAGCTCAATGCCCTTTTAGCCTACAGCTCAATGCCCTTTTCTCATTGGTGGAATGCCTGTTCCACCTCAACTTTTTTGAAAAATTGGATTCCATCCAAAGTACTAATTTTTCTTCTTCAGTTCAAAAACTTTTTAAAAAACATTTTAATTTTTCATTCTTAAAATGTTTTGGCTATGAATGCTATCCCTTTTTACGTCCATATCAAAACAAAAAATTTTCCTATTATTCTGAACGTTGTGTGTTTATTGGTTATAATTCCTTTCACAAAGGGTATACGTGTCAAAGTTTTAAAACAAAAAAAAAATTTATATCTCCAAATGTTATCTTTAACAAGATGTGTTTTCCCTTCTATCAACAAGTTGACTCCAAGTCTATCTTAAACAATGCTTCCTCTCCATCTTCTTTAGAGTCCTTGTTCCCGTTAATCTCTATCTTGCAGGCACCTAAAAGGTTAGGACATTCAATGCCATCTCTATCTTCCTGCACTCTTTCTTTGGATCGGTCCTTTCCAATCTTAAATGAGAACGATAATGCCCTTGGTCCACATATCCATACAACTCCCTCAAATGCTGATAGCAACATAACACCTACTTTACTTGACACGTCATCAGCTGGTTCCATGTCCTCTTCAACACATGATACCCATGACGTCACACCCTATACCATGATAAGCAAATTCAATTATTCTCCATGATGTCACTCTGCATACACCCATAGGTTTTACTTCTCCACCCACCATCAATTTGGAAGAACTGTTGCCTATACGCTTGACCACCAATCAACATCCCATGCAGACTCGTTCGAAGGCAAAAATATTTAAACCAAGAATCTTTGCTGCTACGGTACTACCAGCTACCATTGATCCTGAACCACATACGACATCGTCTGCTTTTCTTTGTCCAGTTTGGAAAGATGCCATGAAAGCAAAATATGACGCTCTTCAACGTACCCACACATGGTCACTTGTTCCTCCCTCTAAGACCCATAAACTAGTTGGGAATAATTGGACGTTCAAAATTAAATGTAACCCAAATGGCTCGGTATAAAGACATAAAGCACGTCTTATGGCAGAAGGCTTTCACCAAACTCCTGGTATAGATTTTTCAGAAACCTTTAGTCCTGTTGTAAAGCCCTCTACTATTAAAATGGTTCTGTCCATTTTGGTAACTCAGAATTGGGATGTTTGTCAAGTAGACGTCAATAATGCCTTCCTAAATGGCATTATTACAAAAGATGTGTTTATGTCATAACCTAAGTGCTTCATTGATCCTGCTCAACCTGATGTGGTATGCAAATTACACAAGTCCCTTAATGGCCTTCGTCAAGCACCTCATGCATGGTATGATCGTCTAAAACACATCCTCTACAGTTGGGGTTTTCAAAATTCTAAAATAGATTCTTCCTTGTTTACATTGAACACATGTGCCAGCCTACTGTGGGTGTTAATCTATATTGATGACATTTTGATAACTGGTAATAATTCCAAGTTGCTTAATGATTTTATTACATGGTTAAAAAACACTTTACCTTGAAGGATCTTGGCCCTTTGTCTTATTTCTTAGGCATTGAAGTGGTTCGTATAAAATATGAAGTGTACCTTTTACAAGCTGCTTACATCTCTGAGCTTCTTTTTAAAACTGATATGTTGAATTGTAAGGCAATCCAAACATCAGTCAGCACTTCTATTCAACTGGGTGCTAATATTAGTTCACCATTGCATGACACCTATTTATATCAGAGTACGATTGGTGCCTTACAATACCTCACAATTACTCATATAGAAATCTCATTCATCGTGAACAAGCCCACTGAAGTTCACTGGATTATATGCAAACATATTCTTCGGTATCTTAAAGGTACTCGACTCTTTGAGTTATCAGTCAGTCCCTCTCCTAACTTGTCCCTCCATGGTTTCAACAATGCCAATTGGGAATCTAACCTTGATGATTGGCGGTCTATCGGTGCTTACTGTGTATAATATCTTGGTACAAACTTGATCTCCTAGTCGTCGCGGAAGCAACATGTTATTGCTCATTCAAGCACCGAATCCAAATACTATGCTTTAGCTCATGGGGCTGCAGGGATTTCCTAGCTAGTGAGCAACCAATCTGGTGTTCTATGCATGGACTAAGCATATCGAGATTAATATTCATTTCATTCGAGACAGAGTCCTACAAGGGTCTTTGGAAATGTAATATGTTCCTATTTCATATCAGGTTGCTGATGTTTTCACAAAACTGTTGCCTACAACTCGTTTTCTTTTGCTTCAGGATAAATTCAACGTCTCTATTTTGTTTACGAGCGGCTGCTGGCATGTGGAACCCTCGGTTTCAAAACCCTAATTGGCAATTAATTTGCCATTAATTTGATTGGTATATTGAATATTTAATAAATAGTTGATTTCTATTAATTACTAGTTGATTATGATTTATTATTAAATAAGATTTCTATATTTATGGTATTTAATTTGAGCGTTTATGATAGTTGACTATAGAATTTTAAAAAGTTATTAATTGATATATATTTTAATTAATTATTTAATTTAAAATTCAAAACCCTAAAGTACTGTCTATTTAAAGACATTCCTTTGTCTCAAGACAGGTTTCCTATCTATTTCTTTTTCTTCCTTTGTGATATCTTTTGTTGTATTTACCATAAAAATACTAAAGAGTTTTGATTTTACGTTGGATTTTTAATGGGGGAATACTCAAATTTCTTGAAGGACTCAAGAATTAAGGTAGGTTTTTCTTAAACAATTTTTATTTGATGCTTTTCGTGTTGATTTATCAATATATTGGTATATTATATTTCTTTCTATTTTATTTTTTTTAAAGAAAAGTTTAATAGAAACTTTTATGGTTTATATACTATTTTGGTGATTGTAATAGATTTCGAAACTCAAATAGATTTTACATATTTTTTAATATATTTTCATTAATAGATCTGCTATCTACCAAAGTTTTTCTTTTTGTTTCGCCTCAATTTGATTTTCGTAGATTTAAATAGAATTTTTCAAATTTCATATTGTTAATTTGGAAAATTATGACCAGTGGGTGTTCTCTGTGAAATTTCGTTGAGCAAATGGATTTATTTTTCTCCAAAACATTTGTGATTTGAACTTAAGATATTTATGAACATGTTCGAATTGGAATTTCTATTTTTTAAATTTTTATGAGTAAGTTATGAATTTTTAAAAATTAAGACATTGTTTCTGGAATTGTGTGACAGATTTGTTATTCTGTGAAACGTGTATTGTTTCTTTACTTGGATTGAAATGACTGAATTTATATAACAATCTATATCTGTTATGGTTATAATGCCAGTAGTTTTGGTTTAAAGTAATTTTTGTGAAATTTATTAAAATTATTTGAGCGTCTCTGGTTCACTATAGATTTTATGTGATAGTTCGTATTGGAAAGCAGTTATTGAATATTTAATTGCTTTTGAAAATTATGAGAAAATTTTAGTCCATCAGAGACATCTATACATTTCTATTGCTTTTGGAATCATATTATTTGGATGAGGATTGAAATTATTATGAATTTTAAAATGTAGCTGTTGTAGAATTTCCATGTGAAAATGTTGGTTAATATTTTTTGAAAATTTTTTAGATTATTGCTATAATGATGTGAAATTGATGAATATGACAAGTATGTAATTTACAAATGTTACTTTTATCAAGAATTAGCAAATGCATGCATAAGCATAACAATGTACGATGGACTAGGAACGGTATATTGCATCTGATTGGTACTTGCATGCATAAGCATAATAATGTACGACGGACTAGGAACGATATATTGCATCTGATTGGTACTTGCATGCATAAGCATAATAATGTACGACGGACTAGGAATGATATATTGCATCTGATTGGTACTTGTATGCATAAGCATAACAATGTACGATGAACTAGGAATGATATATTGCATCTGGTTGGTACTTGCATACATAAGCATAATAATATACAACGGACTAAGAATGGTATGTTGTATCTGGTTGGTATTTTGAAAGCGCGCTATATAAGATTTTTTTAGGTTTGATCATGACAAACCATGTAAGTTGAGATTGAGACGCATGCACCCCCTTTAATATTTTTTTATGGAAATTCAACTATTTTGTGATAAGCACATGAATTGTGCATGCATTGTAAGCTCTTTGATTATGTTATAAGTTTGTGTTGAGTTATGAAATATTGTGAATCCTTAAGTGTGAAAGGACATTTATGATTAAACAAGTTTATGATTGTTGTCGTTGAAGTTTTTAGTTAGAACGTAAAGTTTTATATTTTGCTATTGATGTTTTTTATTTGGATTTTGGAAAAGCCTGCTGAGTTCTGTAAACTCGCATTTTTATTTTTTTTCCCAAGTAAGCACACTTAGGTCATTGTAGATATGTGATAGCTCGAAAAGAGGGTCCTTGGGAAAATTTAAATAAAGTAATATTATCATTCACGCGTTAATTTCCTTATTTATTGAGTCTTACTTGAGTATTGTTTCCTTAAAAATTAAATTTGGAATATTTCAATTTCTTGAAAGAAGTATATAAGATTAGCTATAGAATTTATAAGTTAATTATTTTCTTTCTTAGATTATGTTGAAAGATAATTACTCTTGAGTTATTATGTCCTTAAAAATTATTTATGATCAGTAATTAATTAGTTATTATGTTATTTTATAATGATTATTTATCTTAAGTAATTAGAGCGATTAAAGTATGTGCTTTGACTGTCTACATATTTTATGATTAATTAAGTTTTTAATTTTTCCGTAAGTTAAGTTTTGGTAGTCATTCTAACTTTGTTCGACCTAAGGGACTCGGTTAGGGTGTGTTACAATTTTGGTATTGGAGCATGGTTACGAACTATGTGACAACCTTTGATGTGTAAAATATATTTTTTGATGAAATATGTATGTAATTGTATATATATAAGTATGATTTGAAATACTTTAGATTATTGAATTTGGAGAATTTAAAAGTACCATAAGAAGACCTCAAGAGCGCCACAAGTTCATCGTAATCATAAGGTATGATTAGAAAACTTAACTGTTTATTTTTCTGACTTATGATTTGAATGTGATATTAAATGATATTCAAAGGGAAAGGATATCTGACTCCGAGGGAAATGAAGAGTATCAAAGGGTACTTCTTGAGAAGCCTAAAACCTTTGAAGCCCTAGACCTTGGAAGCCTCATTGGAAAAAAGAAAGAAGTTGAATCTATTTCAGAGGGGTGGAAAGAAAAACCTTATCGTCATCGAGGAAAAGGAAGACCCGAAGAAGGATTTGGATGAGGACCCGGAAGAAGATCCGGAGGAGGATCCGGAAGAAAGTGAACCTTTAGATGAGGAGATCCGAGTGGAACCAATTGTTAAGGAGACGGAGGTTCAAGAAGACAATGAAGTGATTGAGGATTCCCCTTAGTGTAAGAGTTATTTTGAAGAGTTTGGGAGTATCAAAAGGAAAAGGAACGTGATTCGTTCGAGGCCGTTAAGGCCTAGGTCCTTTAAAAAGGAAAAAGACATTCCATTTGCTAGTAAAGTGGTTGCTAAACCCCTAAAGTTGATGGTTAAGGAAATAGGGATGGTGTCAGCGAATAAGAAACTCCAAAGGGTGTTAAAGTGCTTAGTTTAGTT
Source organism: Rhamnella rubrinervis (assembly GCA_007844105.2). Lineage (NCBI taxonomy): Eukaryota > Viridiplantae > Streptophyta > Magnoliopsida > Rosales > Rhamnaceae > Rhamnella > Rhamnella rubrinervis. Next base: position 2,082,190 of record CM017582.2, read on the forward strand.
TTATTTATGAGTTAATTAAAATAAATGAGCATGTTATGCTACATTATAACCTTAGTTTATATTTTGCTACATTTGAATTTGATTTGAAATTATTTACCTTGATTATGAAATATATAGAGACTTATTATGTTCTTTATGATGTGCTAAATATTTAGCATTCTTTTGCAACGATGATGTGTTGAGTAACTTTGTGGTTAAAGTATATGCAATTGATTAAGTGGCTAAAACTCCAAACTTTTGGTTTATTGTCTTCCTCAAAGTTTTATTAAAGTTGTTTGTGACTTATGTGTAGTAAAGAATGGTTCGTGCAAAAAACGAGGCTACCAACAAGCAAACCCCTAGAATCAATGAAACTGTTCAAGCTATACTATAAGCTTTAGCGGCTAACATGGGTTTTGCACCAAATGGACCAAGAGACGAGATTGATGACATGGTGGAGATGTTTAAGCATCAACAACCGCCTACTTTCTCGGGATCAATAGACCCAATTCATGTGGACAACTAGATTAGGGAAACCGAATTGGCGTTCGAGTTAATAACCTCCATTGAAACTCAAAAGGTGATTTGCGCTTCTCACATGCTAAGGGAAGCGCAATGCATTGGTGGGAATCAATGAAGAGAGCATACGTAATAGCTCAAAACCCTATGACGTGGACACAGTTTAAGGAACTTTTTAATGACAAGTATTTATCTATAAGTCCTCGAAGTGCTAAAGAGACTGAGTTTCTAAACCTAAAGTAAGGTAATAAGACTCTGGTTGAGTATGATAGGAAGTTTAAGGAGTTATGTAGGTATGCTCCTAGGTTGGTGGAAAACAAGAAGGAGAAGACCCATCATTTCAAAAATGGTTTGAATGAACACCTCTTCAATCCTATAGTAGCTTTATGACTGCCAACCTACAACGAGGTGTTGCAATGAGCGCAAATAATAGCCAACCGGAGTACTGGAAGGAAAGCTCCCAATTAAGGCTCTAACTCTGGGGGCAAACCTTGGAATCGCAATAACCATTATAACAAGCGAAAATTTGGAGGGAAGAGATTTGACAATAAGCAGCCAATAATGGAAGAAACAAAAAGAGAATTTTCGATGTGCGCTACTTGTGGGCGAAAGCATGGTGGAGAATGTTATGAAAAAATAAGAGCTTACTTCAACTGTGGTAAAACTAGTCATCATGTTATTAATTACCCCGATAAGAGAAATGAAGATACTAAGACTCAAGGAAGAGTCTACGCAATGACAAGAGATCAAGCTGTGAACGATCCAAACGTGGTGGCAAGTATACTTTCGGTATCTGATCATGATGCATATGTTTTGTTCAATTCTTGATTGACGTATACTTTCGTATCTAGAAAGTTTGCTAAAAATCTTTGTGTAAAGTCCAAGAAATTGGATTTTAAATTATGTGTTTCTACACTTGCTGGATCTGTGATGTGTGCTAATGACATGTTAAAATCTTGCAAGGTTGTGTTTAGAGGTAAGATCTTGTTAGTAGATTTAATTGTCCTTGATACGAATGACTTTGATGTCATTTTTGGCATAGATTGGATGTCCATGCATGGAATTAACATTCACTGTAAAGAGAAGAAAATCATTTTTCCATTGGAGGGTGAGATTGTGGCCTTTGAAGGAGTAAAATCCAAATCACCCCCACGTATTATTTCTGCGCTTCAATCTATGAGAAGTGTAAGGAAAGCGTGTCAAGCTTATTTAGCAAGTGTAATCGATACCAACAAGACAACACTATCACTCGCGGATGTAAAGGTCATTCAATAATTTGAAGACGTATTCTCGAAAGATTTATCGAGAGTACCGCCGGAGCAAGAGATAGAGTTCACGATTGAACTGACGCCTGAAACTGCACCAATATCGAAGACTCCATATAGAATGGAACCGACAGAGTTGAAGGAATTTAAAGAGCAATTACAAGAACTGTTAGACAAGAATTTCATACGACCAAGTGTATCACCATGGGGAACACCTGTTTTGTTTGTGAGAAAGAAGGATGGCACAATGCGAATGTGCATCGATTACCGAGAACTCAATCGCGAAACGATCAAGAGCAAGTATCCCTTACCGCGAATTAACGATCTATTTAATCAATTGCAAGGAGCTCAAGTATTCTCAAAAATAAATCTTCGGTTTGGATATCATCAATTGAGGATCAAGGAAGGAGATATACCTAAGAGTGCTTTCTGGACAAGGTACGATAACTACGAGTTCTTGGTAATCCCATTTAGATTAACAAATACCCCTGCTGCTTTCATGGATCTCACGAATAGGGTATTTAAGGACTATTTGAATAAGTTCGTGATAGTTTTCATCGATGACATCCTAATATACTCCAAAAATGAGGAAGAGCACGAACAACACCTGGAAGCTATCTTGCAAAGGCTTAGAAAAAAGAAATTGTATGTAAAATTCAAGAAGTGTGAATTTTGGTTAGAAACTATATCCTTTCTTGGTCATGTAAAAAGGGAAAAGAAGTCGACCCGAGTAAGGTTGCCGATGTCAAAGATTGGAAGACGCCGATAAATGTTGGAGAAGTAAGAAGCTTCCTTGGATTAGCTAGGTACTATTGTAAATTTGTTTAAGGATTTTTAAAGATTGCTTCTCCTTTGACAGAATCGACAATGAAAGATGTTAAATTCTTTTGGTCCGAAGCTTACGAGAAGAGTTTTCAAAAACTTAAGAAAAGATTGGTTACTGCACCTATGCTAACCCTACCGTCACGTTTGTGGTGACTGTACATTACGATTTGGAGATCGCCTTTGCATACCTAATGATCATGTTTTAACGAAAGAAATTATGACCGAAGCTCATTGAACTTCATACTCTATTCACACTGGAAGCACGAAGATGTTTAGAGACTTGAGATGCACGTTTTGGTGTTTTATTAAGCAATGTTTAACTCGCCAACAAGTCAAGGCGGAACATTAGAGATCATTATGTTTGTTAAAACCGCTAATAATTCATATATGAAAGTAGAAGCACATCACCATGAACTTTGTGGTTGGTTTACCTCAAACTTTGCGAGGCTTAAATGCTGTATGGGTAATAGCAGATAGACTTACAAAGTCTGTGCACTTTCTACCTATAAAGATGACTTATTCGTTGGATCAGTTAGCTCAACTATACGTTAATGAGATTGTGAGACTACATGGAGTCCCTATTTCCATTATATCCGATAGATACCCCCGTTTCACATCGATGTTTTGGAAAAGCTTGCATGGAGCTATAGGAACAAAATTGAAGTTCAGTACAGCGTTTCATCTGCATATGGATGGACAGTCCGAGAGGACTATTCAAATGTTAGAAGACATGCTAAGAGCTTGTATGTTAGACTTTAAGGATTCTTAGGAAGCTTATTTGCCACTTATAGAGTTTTCATACAATAATAATTTTCAAGCAACCATTGGCATGACACCTTATGAAGCATTGTATGGGAGAAAATGTAAATTCCTCATATATTGGAATGAAGTGGCGAGCGAAAACTTGTTGGACCCGACATTCTACAACAAACCCAAGATGTGGTTTCAAGGATTAGAAAAAGGATCAAAACCGTTCAAGATCTACAAAAGAGCTATGCCGACAACCGACGAAAGGAGTTGGAGTTTGCAGTTGGAGATAAAGTGTTCCTAAAAATAGCACCCATGAAGGATATAATGAGGTTTGGAAACAAAGAAAAATTAAGTCCACGCTACATTGAACCTTTTGAAATTCTCGAGAAAATTGGTGATGTGGCTTATCATTTGGCCTTGCCGCCATATCTTTCAAGTGTTCATAGCGTGTTTCACGTTTCAATGCTAAGAAAATATGTCTTTGATCCTTCGTACATGCTCAATTATGACCTATTGGAGATTCGTGAAGACCTAACCTACGAGGATCAGCCCAAGAAAATTCTGGGTCATGAGGAAAAAATGCTTTGAAAAAGAGTATTGTATTTGTGAAAGTATTTTAGAAGAATCATACATTAAGGGAAGTAACTTGGGAACACGATGGAAAGATTAGGGTTAAATACCCTTATTTGTTTGACAACTAATGTGAGTTTTTGCTTGTTTAGGATTAAGTTATGTTTAAGTCTTTGTTGTTTGTCTTATTTTAAAATTTCGAAGACGAAATTGTTTTAAGGGGTAGATGGTTGTGGGACCTTCAGTTTCAAAACCCTAATTGATAATTAATTTGCCATTAATTTGATTGGTATTTTGAATAATTATTATTAAATGATTAATTTCCTATTAATTACAAGTTGATTATGATTTATTATTAAATAGGATTCCTGTATTTATGGTATTTGATTTGAGCATTTATGATAATTAACTATAGAATTTTGAAAAGTTATTAATTGATATATTTTAATTAATTATTTAATTTAAAATTCAAAATCCTAAAGGACTGTCTATTTGAAGACATTCTTTTGTCTCAAAATAGGTTTTATGTCTATTTCTTTTTCTTCCTCTATGATCTCTTCTGCTGTATTTTTCGTAAAAATACTAAAGAGTTTTGGTTTTCTGTTGGATTTTTGACAGGGGAAAATATTCAAATTTCTTGAAGGACTCAAGAATTAAGGTAGGTTTTTCCTAAATAATTTCTATGATACTTTTCGTGTTGATTTATCAATATATTCGTATATTATATTTACTTCTATTTTATTTTTTAAAGAAAAGTTTAATAGAAACTTCTATGGTTCACATATTATTTTGCTAATTGCAATAGATTTTAAAACCCAAGTAGGTTTTACATATTTTTTAATATATTTTTCATTAATAGATCTACTATCTACCAATGTTTTCCTTTTTGTTTTGCCCCAATCCGATTTTCGTAGATTTAAATAGAATTTCTCAAATTTTATAATATTAATCTAGAAAATTATAACCAGTGAGCGTTCTTTGTGAAATTTCTTAGGGCAAATGGATTTATGTTTCTTCGAAACATATAAAGTTTGGACTTAAGATATTTATGAACATGGTCGAATTGGAATTTCTATTTTTTGAATTTTTGTGAGTAAGTTATGAGTTTTTGAAGATTAAGACATTGTTTCTAGAATTGTGTGATAGATTTGTTATTCTGTGAAACGTGTATTGTTTCTTCATTTGGATTGAAATAAACGAATTTAATAACAATCTATATCTGTTACGGTTATAATGCCACTAGTTTTGGCTTAAAATAATTTTTATAGAATTTATTAAAATTGTTTGGGCGTCTCTAGTTCACTGTAGATTTTGTGTAACAGTTCGTATTGGATAGTTATTAAATTTTTTTAATTGCTTGTGAAAGTTATGAGAAATTCTAATCCATCAAGGACATTTATATAGTTCTATTGCTTTTGGAATCATGTTAGTTGGATGAGTATTGAAATTATAATAAATTTTAAAATGTAGCTGTTGTAGAATTTTCATGTGAGAATGTTGGTTAATATTTTTTTGGAAATTTTTGATATTATTGCTATGATGATGTAAAATTGATGAATATGGTAAGTATGTGATTTACGCATGTTACTTTCATTAAGAGTTAGCAAATGCATGCATAAACATAACAATGTACGACAGACTAGAAACGGTACATTGTATCTTGTTGGTACTTGAATGCATAAGCATAACATTGTACGACTTATGCATAACATTGTACAACAGATTAGGAATGGTACATTGCATCTGGTTGGTACTTGCATGCATAAGCATAACAATGTACGACATATTAGGAACGATACATTGCATCTAGTTGGTATTTTGAAAGTGCTATATAAGTTTTTTTTTTAGGTTTGATCATGACAAACCATGTAAACTATAAGTAGACTGAAATGCTTAGAGCGTATTGATAAAGTAAGATGGAGACGCATGCACCCCCATTGATATTTTGTATGGAAATCCAACCATTTTGAGATAAGCTCATGAATCATGCATGCATTGTAAAGTTTTTGATTATGTTATAAGTTTATATTGAGTTATGAAATATTGTGAATCCTTAAACAAGAAAGGACATTTATGATTAAGCAAGTTTATGATTGTTGATATTGAAGTTTTCAGTTAGAATGTGAAGTTTTATGTTTTGTTATTGATGTTTTATTTCAATTTTGGAAAAGCCTACTGAGTTCTGTAAACTCACATTTTTTTTTATTTTTTTCCCAGGTAAGCACGCTTAGATCATTGTGCTTGTTTAAACTTATGGAGATGGTAGACAGTGGTACTCGAGAGGAGGGTCCTTGGGGGTATTTGAATTAAGTAATATCGTTCACGTGTTGATGTCCTTGTTTTTATTAAATCTTACTTGAGTACTATTTCCTAAAAGAAAAAATTTGGAATACTTCAATTTGTTGAGAGGAGTGTTTAAGATTAACTATGGAATTTATAAGTTAATTATTTTCTTTCTTAGATTATGTTGAAAGATAAGTACTCTTGAGTTATTATGCCCTTAATAATTATTTATGATAAATAATTAATTAGTTATTATATTATTTTATGATGATTATTTATCTTAAGTAATTAGAGCAGTCAAAGTATGAGCTTTGGCTGTCTACATATTTTATAGTTAATTAAGTTTTAAATTTTTCTGTAATTTTCACAAGTTAAATTTTGGTAGCCACCCTAATTTTGTTTGACTTAAAAGACTTGGTTAGGGTGTTTTACATAGCATATTTCCAACTACCCGATAACTTCTTGTGAATAGCTCCTGTTAATTTATGTCTATATCTTTATCCCTTTGTCTATATCAACTCTATGGTGATAATTACTACATACCTAGTTCTCATTGTTTACTATAAATGTGCAGTTTTGATTGTAAACTCATAGTACATATATATTGTTATATATTGTTAATATGAGAATTTAGCTTAATACTTTGAACTATAGTTTTCTCTATTTTCATTCTACATCAAAATCTTTCAGCCTCAAAATCAGACATTTGCAGATCCCTTTATATGGTTGAAGTTTTGACCATTGAATGGGCTTCATGACATGCAGAACAATGTTGTTGGATGAAAGTGGTATGGAGTTGTGACGAAAGAAAAGTAATTCTAAGAGGTTACTAGCAATATTGAAATCACAAGATATGACACTTTTTATACTCTAAACGACATCTACAGTTGTTTCTCTTTTAATGAATGGAGGCTGGAATGGGATCATCGAGACACCAATCATATGGCAAATTCTGTGGCAAAATATTTTATTCATTCTAAGTGTTGTGTTTTAGCCGACCAATTTTGTTTTGGTAATATTGCTTTTTAACATCATAAACAAGCTTTTTACTATTGAATAATGCTACCATATATGATTAACCTTTGCAAACTACTTTATCTTAGCAATGATAACGATAATTTGTATCTACATTGGGTCTACCCAGCATAGGGGTGACAATTTAGATCATGATACGACAACAAGACTCGAAAACAACATGGAATTAGCGGGTTTGAGTTTTGTACAAATGAGTTCAGGTCATAAATGGGTTGATCCATTTAACACGATTATTAAATGGATCATTTTTGGGTTATAAATGGGTTGGCCCGAAAATGTCCCGTTTAACATGATTAATTAATCGTGTCATTTTCGGGTCAACTCACTTAACCTAAAATTGACTCATTTAAATTAAATATTTATAATTAATTATAAATTTATAATCAATAATATTTATAAATAAAATATAAATACACAATTATATTTGTGTAACATGCACAATTATATACAAATAAAAATATGTATATGTCACATACAAATATGTCACAATTACAAATATGCGTATTTCACATATATAATATTATCCCATTTTATATGTAACAAACATATATTGTTACAAATATGTCACAGTTATATACAAATATGTATATATTACATACAAATATATATATATGTCACATACATAATATTATTCTATTTTATACATAACAAACACATGACAAATATGTCACAATTATATACAAATGTGTATATGTTACATACAAATGTGCCACAATTACAAATATGTATATGTCACATGTACAGTATTATTATTTTTTGTATGTAGCAAATACGTATTGTTACAAATATATCACAATTATAAATATTTGTATATCATATAAATAATATTATCTTATTTTATATGTCACAAACACATATTGTTACAAATATGTATATGTCACATACATATAATGTACATTGATTTAATTTAATGTGACTCACATACACATATTAATTGAATAATATGTGTACTGTTTATAACAAGGATGAAAATTTTGATTTTCATGGAAATTTCGAGGTTCAAAATTAGAGAAATTTCAATGGAAATTTCGACAAAAATTTTGATTTCGGTAAAATTTTAAAAGAAATTATGGAAGTTTATATAAAAATTTGAAAATTTTTAATGAAATTTTCGGATATGCTTATTTATTAAAGGTTTTATTAATTTAGTTATAAAAATTACAAAAATATTGAGTGAATATCATATATTTCATAATCAAGAAATTTTTAATAGACGCTGGAAGTAACAAAATATTATTATTAAATGGTAAATTATTTATTAATTAAAATAATAATACATCTATGATAAAAATAATAATAGGAAAGGAGAGAGGTTTAAAAATATAATAATATAGGGGAGAGAACATGGTCAATAAAAATTAAAGAGAAGAAATTATGTTAAAAATAATATTAGAGAGAGAGAGATAGAGAATATGTAGGAAATAATATCTTTATATATAAAAATAATATTAATAATCCAACTATAACATTAATAATAATAAAAATAATTTATAATAAAATATAAATTATATTTAGATGCATACATAGGTGAAAGGATATTTAATATCAAAATAGAATGAGAAAAATACAAAATCCAAAATAGCCTGGTTTAAGGGCCCAGTGTCACACTAAGGAAACCTAGGTTCAAAACTTGTAACCTGCATGTCAAGATATTTTTCATACAGCCAGCACGATATCATTGTAACACCCTTATATCCGACTTCGATAAAACAGTACAAAAGAATAATATAAAAGAAGATTTCCTTTTGAATAAAAGTAGCAAAATTGGATGAAAAATTTTCTTTACTCTTTAGGATAAATCTAACCGTTAGTGTTAATTACCAAAAACCATGGTATCTTAAACTTCAAGTAGCAAAGTCGGATGAAAAATTTTCTTTACTCTTTAGGATAAATCTGACCGTTAGTGTTAATTATCAAAAACTATGATATCTTAAACTTCAAGTAACACAGTTCTTTACACAAGACCCACAACGTAAAGAAAATCTAACCATTAGTGTTAATTATCAAAAACCATGGTATCTTAAACTTCAAGTAACACGGTTCTTTACACAAGACCCACAACATAAAGAAAATCACTGCATCTTGATCAAAGTTTTAGTATTACTAAAAAGAAAATAAAACTACGGAATTAATTTGTACTATTGCCACTCTCCACCGGTCTACCACATCATTGTCATACTGCTCAAGATAGGTTTGGGGATTACCTAAACATATAAAACAAACAGGAGTGAGTGAAATACACCCAGTAAGTTCCCAATATGCATGTGATGATGCAGTGTAATATGCTGAAAGAATGTCAACAGTTATGAAAACATCTTATTCATTTCTCTTTTAAAAACAACCATCTATGCAATGACTTTGAAAACTCTTATACGTAGGACTTTTCACTTTGCATAAGTTTTAATTACACTAGAGCTAGTCACCCGTCGACAACTCTAATTTCCTAAAGCAGCAAATCCTTATACATTTAATCATTTAGAGAAAACGATATGAGTGAGTATGAAACTCGCCTACATCCACGCCATATAAGTGTCGGGGTTACATCCTACACACACATACCAATATGCTCACATGTGCGCGCATGCATACTTTCAAGGAAATCGTTACACTTTTAATCGTTTAGAGGAAATGGTATGAGTGAATATAAAACTCACTTGCATCCACATCATGCAAGTGTCAGGGTTACATCCCACATACACACACCAATACACTCACATGTGCATGCATGCGAGAATCCAATCCCTTCACTCACTAGTTAGTGGGATCTCTACTAGACGATTCACAATCACAATCACATAAGCTGCATCCATTTTATATTTTAACTGCCTACGAGTGCATAACCATGTTATATGATACATAACTTTTAAAACATAAGTTGACAAGAAAAATAATTTCTCTTGCGTATAATAAAACCTTCATGATGGGTTGCAATGCATTCGTATGCTTGTGCCTTAGCTAGCAATCACCATTCTCACGCCATAAATATAAATAGCCACAAAATATAAACAATCCCCATGTGAGAGTGAGAAATGTGTACACTAAAGAATAAGTTACACTTAAGCCATAGTAGAAATCCAAACTCAAGATAAGCTAATAACTTATATATATATATATATACCTTTATAAATTAACAAAAATAACTATTGATGCAATTTAATTCTCATAAATCAAATAACTACAACTATATATATATAACTATAAGTATAACCATATAGGAAAAATCCATTTAATTCCAAAGAAAACATTTACAAGACAACATTCTATTTGCAAATGAAAACAATATATATATAACCTTACATAAATAAAGCTCCAACAATTACAAATACTTTTCCAGCTTAAAATCCTATACAAACCTGGTCATAAATAGTCCAACAATTATCAAAATTTTCCAGCTCCAAACCAATTCACAAGTTCCAGAATTTTCCAACAAAACAAGTAATATTGTAAAAATTGTAAAATTCTCAATTTAATTCCGAATTGGAAAATTTCAAAACCAGCAGAACCACGACTTATGAATTAACAAGGAAAAATGTGAACAAAAAATTAAGAGTCTTGAAAAATCATCAAACATGTGGGTTTGGTAATTTTGAAACAAGTATTTCTCCCTCATCAAAACTTCGATTGTAGAAATTCAAAAACTATATTGTTCACAAGACACTCAAGTCTATGTAATAAAAATTTTAGAATTTTGGACAAATACCCAAATGCCAGCAACAAACCAAATTCTACGAAATTTTCAGAAATTCTAGATTCACAGTTCGCTCCAAAACCACACCATTCATAAGAGGAATTAGCAATAATTTTGAAGGTATAACATATATGCCCAAAATCCCCATATGACCGAACCCTATAGGAGTTTACCCAATGAAATTTTCCAGCAAACACTTTGATAACAAGATAATAAAATAGCCATACATAAAAAGATAGCAATCTGAAAATTTAAAGAACATCAAAAAGTTACAAAAAGTTTTCAACTAAGTGTAACCTTAACATGCCAAGACTTTGGGCTTTTGTTCATCTATTTATAATATACTTAGATCAAGATAGATCTAGCATTTAAATACACTTTTCAAGAGATTTCAAATGGTCCCAGCAAAAACACAAATAGTGGAAGAGAAAGAATCATGTCAAACACCATTAAAAACACAAAATCACCAACAACCACATAGATGGGTTTGGGACCCTACTTTACTTACCCTAAACCCTCACTTAACCCCTTGGAAAGTAAGACCAAAACTCCCCTTCAGCTGCTGGAAAGTGGCCAACCAGCTGCTCCCCTCTTGCTCCTCGAAGTTCCCTTGGTTCCTCTCTTAAAAGCTTGAAGCACTAGCCCTCTTTCCTTCCTTCATTCTCCTCCTTCTCTCATCAAAACTCTCATTTCTCTCTCTCTCTCTAAAGTGGGCGGCAGCAAGGGTTTTTGCTAGGGTTTAGGTTGCACTCAAAAGGTGACTTTTAAAGAGAGGATTAGGATTTCAAGATGATAAAGTAGGTTACTTTACTTTTGACTCAAGTTTGACCAATTTCAAACTTGGTTTTGCATGTAGTCCCCCCTCAATAAACAATACCACTTCACTTTCAAACTTGCCACATACACAGTCAAGGAAAGAGTCCAATCATCACACTGCCAGTCAAAGTGATGATGCGGCAGGGTGGACTATTGACTTTGACTTTGACCTGGACTTTGCCTTTTATGGAAACAAACATAAAGAACACATAAAAGATAGCAAATCACTCAGTCTTGGTCAACCAATACCAGACCATAACTCAACAGTCACGGGTTCTTGCGTTGACTTTGACTAAAAATCAACTGCACACAAAAGTAAGTAGATATTACAATCATCGTCTTCAACCTCGAACTAGGTTGATTTTGACTCCTTTTTACAATAGCGTACCGTGACTCGACCCGTCGAAATCTGGCGATTTTGATAAAAATTTTCCAAAAAAATTATTAGGTTTTGTTCTACTCTTTCTCCTCTTCGAATCTATTGTGTTCATTCAATCTAATTTATTACAAAAAATTAAAAATCAAACCCATCAAACCAAACTTATTTATTCAAATTTTTAAATAAAAGTTGCCGAAATTTTGAAAAAATGGTCGAAAAATTGGAAATTTCGACATAAATTTTTGAAACTATAACGATTTTTTTTAGAGGTGAAAATAGTTTCCACCTCTTGAAAAATGAAATTTTCGGTGAAATTTCACCAAAAATATTGATTTTTTCATCCTTGGTTTATAATAGGTACAAATTAATTTACTGTTCAAACCCTTAAAAAAATAAATAAAAATTACATATAATTTAATATATATTACTTATAGACTTGTAGTTATAAAGTTTACTGATTATTTTTTTCCATCAACTTTTCATATCTCTTTTATTTTTCCCATTAACTTTTCATTTATCTTTTCAATTTTACCAATCAAGTCTTATCTTCTTCTTCTTTCTCTTTTTCTTTTACCCACTGACACAAATCTCTCATTCATTCCCATGCTCTCCCATTCCAAACTCCATCTTTTTATTCTCTTTCTCTTTTACCCATCAACTTTTCATTTCTCTTTTCAATTTTTCCTATCAAGCCTCTAATTCTTCTTATTCTTCTTCTTCTTATTCTTCTTCTTTCCCTTTCTCTTTTCCCCATTGATACCAACCTCTTATTCCTGTGCTCTCCCATTGCATGTCCCATTTCCATATGTGCATTGCTCTCTCATTCCAAATTAAGCTAAATTTTAATTGGGTAAGGCCTTAGAACTATTCATTTTAATTTTTTGCAATTTTTTTAATCTAATTAGCTTTTTTATTTTATTACAAAAAAACTGTTTTTTTTATTTAATTTGATGAAAATGTGTTAGATGCTTTGATAGAATTTATAATTGTAATTATTTTTATAAAATTTTAATTATTTTTTTAGATATGTGGCTGATTGTGTTAGGGTTGATAATTTTTGACACGATTAATAAACGAATTAATATAAACACGGCCTGTCAACACAAATTACCACCCTTGCAACTTGTAATCAACTCATCAATAGTAAACAGGTTACACAGGTTGACACGATTAATAAATAAATCAGATTATAGAAGAATTCTGACATAATTAATAAATAGATTGTATTAGAGTTTAAAAAATTTAACACGATTAATAAATAGATTAACATAAACACGACCTGATAACACGAATTACCATCCCTAACTCAGCAGACACACTATCTAATAAACTCCTAAATTAACTCAGCAGACACTATCTAATAAACTCCTAAATTTTGGCAAAACTCCAAACGAGATCATTCACCAAAAAAAAAAACTCCAAACGAGATCATCCACCAAAAAAAAAAACTCCAAACTAGATCTAGTCTAGATTTATATTTTTTTGGGTAATAAGTGTAGATCTATATTTTGATTTTTCATGGGGAGGCATGGACCCAGAAGCCTGCCAACACGGATTTTGTACAGTACAAATACAATATTTGTGGTCAGCATTCACTGCCCAGTGACAAACACACAAATCTTTCAATGACACATGGCGGACCAATAACCTCTATCTGTGTGCGAAAATCTGCATGGAAATCTACATTCAATATGAGAGCCAATAGAATGCTGATGATGTGTAGATTTCCTAATCCACAACATCTTCGTATTCCCCTTATAACTTCCCTGCTCCCACTTTGATATGCTCCATAAGCTTCTTCACCCCACTCTAACTTCACACAGAAACATCAACAAAGAAAGAAGCTAATCATACTCATGGCAACTTCTGCCTTCCAGCAGTCAGCATTCGCTGGCCAGACCGCTCTGAAGCAGTCCAATGAGCTCGTCCGCAAGATCGGAGGCCTTGGTGGTGGCCGTATTAGCATGCGGCGAACTGTCAAAAGTGCTCCCCAAAGCATATGGTATGTAATGGTCCATTCTGCAACTTCAAGCTATCTATATACAAACAATTATATATACATAGAACTATAATATAAGGTTCACATTAGAAACTTCTACTCCAAATTTATGTACTCATCCATTTGCTAATTGATGAACAGGTATGGTCCAGACCGTCCAAAGTACTTGGGACCATTCTCAGAGCAAACACCATCATACTTGACAGGTGAATTCCCCGGCGACTATGGATGGGACACTGCAGGGTTATCAGCAGACCCAGAGACCTTTGCCAAGAACCGTGAACTTGAGGTTATCCACAGCAGATGGGCCATGCTTGGTGCACTTGGCTGTGTCTTCCCAGAAATTCTGGCTAGGAATGGTGTCAAGTTTGGTGAGTCAGTTTGGTTCAAAGCTGGTTCTCAAATCTTCTCTGAGGGTGGTCTTGATTATCTTGGCAACCCAAACCTCGTCCATGCCCAGAGCATCCTAGCAATCTGGGCAGTCCAGGTTGTGCTCATGGGATTTGTTGAAGGCTACAGAATTGGTGGAGGACCACTTGGTGAAGGATTGGATCCACTCTACCCTGGTGGGGCATTTGACCCTCTTGGTCTGGCTGATGATCCAGAGGCATTTGCTGAATTGAAGGTGAAGGAGCTCAAGAATGGAAGGTTGGCAATGTTCTCCATGTTTGGATTCTTCGTTCAGGCTATTGTCACGGGAAAGGGACCAATTGAGAACCTTTACGACCATGTTGCTGATCCAGTGGCCAACAATGCTTGGGCTTATGCCACAAACTTCGTCCCTGGAAAATGAGAAATGTCCAAGATGGATGGCTTTCCACTGTAACATTACCAAACTGTAATTCTCTTGTTTGAAGTTTCTTTTGATATGAACTTCCATGTACTGCTGTAATTTTACTAGTAGAAACTGCTTGTGCTTCAACTCACTATTGGTCTTATTGTGCTGTTATGAGTTTCTCGTATACTGAATTATACTCTTGCTTCTGCAGTAGATAAAATTAAGTCATTATAAATAAATCAATTCCTGAAAAAAAATAAAAGAAAAAAAGGGGGGGTGTGGGGGGGCGGGCGCGGGGGGGGATATTGTGGGGGTGGAGGAAGAAGAAGAAGAAAAAGTCGGAATGGATTGTAATAACACATTGGATTCATATTAAGTCTGTAGTTGAGATTGCTCAATGTAAAAGAAAGTAGAAGCGTACAACTTACAATCAAGCATGTCTACAAGAAAGACCTACTCATCACAGAAAAAGTAGTCACTTGCCCTGCACACAATGGTGCAGCCTGCGCCTGAAGCTCGTGCAAGTTGCAGGGATGACTTGGACGATCCATAATCCAAACTGAAATGAAGAGAAGATGCCTCTGGAACATCTTTTTCTCACCGAATCAATCAATGTATCTGTCCTGGGAACGCCCTCGTGCTTATTAATTTCTGGAAGAAATTAGCCTTACTGTTCCAAAGACTG
This sequence comes from Rhamnella rubrinervis, assembly GCA_007844105.2. Lineage (NCBI taxonomy): Eukaryota > Viridiplantae > Streptophyta > Magnoliopsida > Rosales > Rhamnaceae > Rhamnella > Rhamnella rubrinervis. Next base: position 2,097,761 of record CM017582.2, read on the forward strand.
AGGGGGTATTACTTGACTCGACGAGTTGCCGCCGTGCTTGTTTTGAGCTGGCACTGGGTCAGCTATTACAACCTATATGCCCTAAATGAACTTGCCACTCAGCTTAACAAGCTGTGATTGATGAATGCAGATAGCCCTTTGTGTTCTTGGAACTCTTCTTCACCTCTTACTCCACAGGTGATTCAAAAACAAAATATTCTACTTGTTCACCAACTGAAACCAACTGAAAAATATCTCATATCGAATACTGCCTATGCTAATACTATATCTAAATAAAACAGTTAAAACATATACCCAAACTTGGGGCAACCAGATAGGCAGATACAGTGGCTACTCCAAGTTTCCAAACAAGGCTTCCCTGTCTTCCTGTGGTAGTTTCTAAGGATAGCACATCAACGTAAATAAAGTTACCAGAAAGCTTCTTGCTTAGCATCACAATACAAGCGTCAACAAAAGCCAACAATTAGGCGGTCACCAAAAATCTTTGCAAGAACAAAACCCATTCTTGAAATGATGGAAACGGCTATTATCTCTCACAATAATCTCTGTGTTGTAGATGTCAGATAGTAGTTTAGTTACAGAATGACAGTCGTTACAGACACGAAGGTTCTTTATGATTCGAATAGGACTCCCAGGTTCTACATTAATGAGACCAAAAGCAATGGCCAACCTCTCACTGTGGTTTTCCAATTCAGCTTCTTTCTCTTTGTCCCCTTCAAGACACAACAGGACTTGGCTTGTATCAGGAACATGACCCATAGATAACAGTTTCTTTTTCATTTCACTCAATTTAGAGTATATCTCTTTTGTCTGCGGATGTGATTTATCACCCACAATAAATTCATGAAGAACATCTTTGTGCTCTATAGAGCTGCATCCTGGCTCCTTAGTGATTCCTTTCTTTTTCATCAGTTCTCTTACCTGTGAAACTTTGTCCCATTGACCAGCTACAGCATACATGTTAGAAAGAATAACATAGCATCCAACAGTCTCTGGAGCCAGCTCTATCAAACGATGAGCTGCATACTCACCAAGATTGACATTTCCATAATTCCTAGAACCACTTAGTAAACTCATCCAGATTACTTTGTTTGGTTTCATTGGCATATTTTCAACAATATTCTTTGCCTCTTCAAGATATCCAGCCCGACATAAAAGGTCTACCAAGCAGCCATAGTGTTCAATTGTTGGTTCAATTCCATAATCATGTATCATCTTACTAAAATAGTAATGACCGATATCAACCAATCCTGCATGACTACAAGCATTCAACACACCTAGAAAAGTTATAGCATGAGGCTTCATTCCAGCTTTGCACATTTCAGAAAATAGCTCAAGAGCATTGTTGGCCATCCCATGCATTCCTAAGCCTACAATTATGGCTGTCCAGTGGCCCAATTTCTTCCTTGGTATTCTTTGATATACTGTAAGGGCACTCTCAATGCTCCCACACTTGGAATACATGTCTATTAGTGATGTCCCAAGCACACCATCTAATTCAAATCCATTTTTCACCATGAAAGAATGAATCCATTTTCCCTTACTAAGGATAGCTAATCCTGAAACTGCAGAAAGAGCACCAACCAATGTAGCCTGATTAGGCAACAAGCCCTCTATCAACATTGCTTGAAATAACTCCAAGGCTTCCATATACTTCCCATTAAACTCATAACCAGCTATCATTGAATTCCAAGTTATCTGACTTCTTGTTGGCATCTGATTAAACAATTGACGTGCCCCCTCAAAATTCCTGGATTTCATATACCCATTAATCATAGCATTCCAGGAAACCAGATTTTTAGCTGGCATCTGGTTAAAAATCTCACTAGCTTTCTCAATTCTCCCACATTTTGAGAACCCATCAACCAATACAGTCCACGAAAACGAATCCCTGTCGGGCATTTGATAAAACAATTCCATAGCTAATTCAACCTCCCCACATCTCGAATACCCATCCAGCAAAGAATTCCAGGAAACCAAATCCCTATCACCCATTTGATCAAACACTTTCCGAGCCGATTTGGTCTCCCCACATTTAGAATACATACTGACCAAACTACTCTGGACAAACTTATCTATACCAAACCCGATTTTCAACACCAACCCATGAATTTGTTTCCCTTCCTCAATCGCATTCAGCCGAGCACAGCCCTTGATCACACAAGGTAACGTAGAATTATCCGGTGTAAGTTCATCAAGCAATTCATAGAACAAAGCAATAGCATTGTTGGAGCGTTGGTTTTCAACGTAACACTTGATTAAAATGTTCCAACATACCAACGTGGGTTCTTGAATTTGTTCAAAAACGGAGCGAGCATAATCAAGATTGTTAATTTTGGGGTCTGCGTAGAGAGCTAAGAAGCGAGAAGCTGCTGAAGGGTGGTCGAAGTTGCCCGTTTTGAGGGATAAAGCATGAAGCTGTTTTATTTCTTGCTGAGTTTTACAGGTTTGAAGACGATGGATGGAGATGCTGCGAGGACAAACAGGAAGTTGCAAAGAGAGAGGTGTGTGCTCCAGCATTTCAATGGGTTAAAGGTTCGAACTTTGACTTCAAATCCAGGGGCTGAAATAAATAGGGTTGTTTCGATCAAATGTTTTAAATAATACCTTGAAAAATACTCATTATATTTTATATTTTTTAAAAATTTATCCCAACTATTTAAAATGATTTCAGATTTAATAATTCATACTTATCTATTTTTGCATTTATTTTTATATTATTCATGTTTTCTTCTTCTTCTTCTTCTTTTTTTTTTATCTACTTATCCATTTTTAATTTAGATCTTTTGTGTTTTTATACTGTTTAATATTTTGATTTGAGTTGAAATTTTTTTTAGTTTAAACTTGTAATATTTAAAAAAAATTACAAATTAAAATTCAAAAAAATTTATAGAACATTCTCCATCATATTATATGGTAGGTTGGCCATACCATATGGCAAATCCATCATGCACTATGACAGATTGTTTAAAATAAGCATTTTTTTTCAGAAAAAATAATAAATTTGTAAAAATTATATTTCATTCGAAATTTATCAAAATAATTTGATTTAAAAAAATTAAATTCTCACAATTTAATGTAATTTTATATAAAATTATATTAAAAAAATAAAAATTATATAAGTAAATAAGAAAGGAAAAAGAAGGTAAAAAAAAACAAAGAATGAAATTATAGTTGAGCATTTTTTCAGAAAAATAATAAATTTGTAAAAATTATATCTTATTTAATAATTATCAAAATAATTTGATTTAAAAATTAAAATGTTAACAATTTGACTAGTTTTATATAAAAATATATTAAAAAATAAATAAAAATGATAAGAATAGAGAAGAAAGGAAGAGTTGTAAGGTTAATGAGGGATATTATAATGGTGGTTTTTTTTTTTAAATGTTAATATTTTTATAATTTCAATTAGTAGAGTTGATATTTAACCAAATTACTCTTATTTTTTTGTTTTTGTTTTTTTGTCCCAAAAAGTTGAAGGGAAAAATTTATAAACAAAAATCTATTCATTTCAAAAATTAAATTGGAATTTAAAAATTCTCACTCAAATTTGATGTTGAAATCAAGTTTGTTCTTAATTTTGATTTATTAATCTTTTTATTTTAAATGCTATCTTGAACTTTAAATAATTTAGTTATAAAGTATATTGTTTGTAAAATTTTGTAAAAAATTTAAAATAATTAAACAAAATTTTACATATGAAATGATATACACAATCTAACAAAATTCTCTCTCTCTCTTTTTTCCCTTTTAAAACTCACAATATATTGCAACCATTCAGAAAAAAAAAATATATAAAATTACTTTAAAATAAATATGTTTCTATTTTAAATAACTTTTTAAAATGTAAAATTGTCAAAATCCATATTTTTCAAATTTTTTTTTTAATTTTGTTTTCCTTGAACAAGCAACCCTAATTTACTCAACAGTGTTTTAACGGAGCTGTTTAGGCTTTTCACTCGCACTCGCTCTTCGCAATTTGCCACAAGTATGGTCCTTCAATGACCATGTTCACCGACTCAGCAAGTCCACTCACCCTGCTTCCACCAACCAAACCTCCTCTATTCACGTTTGTTGAGTCTCTGAAACCCAGCAAAGCACCCAATCTTCATCGTCTTCTTCCTCCTTCATGAACTCCCAAAACCATAAATGTTTAAACCTCTCGCAACCACATATCTAGTTTGCCTCCAAACCACTCACTCTTTATTGGGTTTGCAACATTTGCTCAAATTCCCATTAAAATCCAAACTTTCCATCAAGTTCTCAAATTTTCCCTCTCGACCTTTTCCGGACGTGGTTTATAAAATCTGTGACATTTTGTGTGATCCTCAATAGAAGAAGAGCTCAGAGCTCCGGCGTGTGTGTCCCAAACTTGGAACCTATCACGTTTCCAAGGTTCTGGAAATCCATAAGCACACGGACTCGGCATTGCGTTTCTTCTTCTGGGTTTCAAATAGACATCCATACCAGCATGACATAAACTGCTTCCTATCAATGCTGAATAGGCTATTGCGTGAACGGCAATTCGCGCCTGCGAACCATGTGGTGATTTTGATGATCAAAGCTTGTAGAAATGAGGAAGATCTTAAGCGGGTCATTGTGTATTTGAACGAAATCAGCAAAAAGGGGTTTGAGTTTACTTTATACAGTTTCAATACGCTTTTGATTCAGTTGGGCAAGTTTGAAATGGTGAGTGTTGCTCAAAATGTGTATACCCAGATGTTAAATAGCGGGATTAGACCAAGTTTGTTAACATTTAATACTATGATTAATATATTTTGTAAGAAGGGCAAGGTTCAAGAAGCAAAGTTGATTTTCAGTAAGATTTATCAATTTGATATGTGCCCAGATACTTTTACATATACGCCATTGATTCTTGGGCATTGTAGGAATTGTGATTTGGATTTGGCATTTGAAGTTTTTGATCGGATGAAATCCGGATGTGATCCAAATGCTGTAACTTATTTAACACTTATTAATGGGTTATGTAATGATGGAAGAGTGGATGATGCATTGGATATGCTTGAAGAAATGATTGAGAAAGGAATTGAGCCCACAGTATACACTTACACTGTCCCAATTACTTCCTTATGTGGGGTTGGTAGAGTGCTAGATGCAGTTGAGCTTTTTGGAAGTATGAAAAAGAGGGGTTGCAATCCTAATGTTTAGACATACACAGCTCTAATTAGCGGGTTGTCTCGGTCAGGAAAATTTGAAGTTGCTGTTGGACTATACCACAAAATGTTGAAGGATGGTTTCATTCCAAACACAGTTACATTCAATGCATTAATAAATGAGTTATGTGTGGAAAGAAGACTCAACACTGCACTGAAGATTTTCCATTGGTTGGAGGGACATGGTGCCCTAGTAAATTCGCAAACATGCAATGAGATTAAGGGATTGTGCTCGATAGGTGATATTTCTAAGGCAATGGTTCTTTTTGACAAAATGCTTAAGGCTGGTCCATCTCCCACTGTAATTACCTATAACTTGCTCATAGATGGATATGTTAAATTGGGTAATTTGAATAATGCTATGAGATAGTTGGATTTGATGAAAGAGAGTGGATTTCAACCGGATGAATGAACATATACCGAACTTATTTCTGGCTTTTGCGTGGGGTTTGAGTTGGATTGTGCGTCTACTATGTTCAATGAAATGGTAGAATGGGGTATAAGTCCAAATCAGGTAAGCTACACTGCTTTGATTAATGGATACTGTATGGAAGGGAAATTAGACGTTGCTCTGTCACTTTTTGAGAAAATGGTAGGCAGCGACTGCTGTCCAAGTACCGAAATGTACAATGCCATTATAAATGGTTTTTCAAAAGATAATCAATTTTCTGAAGCTGATAAGTTGTGTAAGGAGATGGCAGAGTAAGGACTGCTCCCAAATGTCATTACCTACACTACTTTAGTTGATGGTTTCTGTAGAAATGATAGGACTGATCTTGCATTCAAGATTTTCAATGAAATGGTAAGAGGAAATTGTCCCCAAATTTGTACACCTATACTTCACTCATTTATGGGTTATGTTAAGAAGGCAAGGCAGATGATGCAGAAAAATTACTTGAAGAAATTGAGAGGGAAGGATTGGTTCCTGATGAGGTGACCTTTACCTGTCTCATTAATGGTTTTGTTATGATTGGTAAGCTAGATCATGCATTTTCACTTATTAGGCGAATGGTTCATATTGGCTGTCAACCCAACCACCGAACTTACTGCACGTTGTTAAAAGGATTGCAAAAGGAATTTCAGCAGCTCACTGTAAAGGTTGTGGCACAACATGAGGCGGTGTATACTTGCAACTCTGAAGAGAGATATACCAACTTTGAACTTTTGTGTAATCTCTTAGCTAGGATGTCAGCAAGTGACTGCGAACCTACTGTTGATACCTATGGTACTTTAGTAAAAGGCTTGTGCAGAGAAGGTAGATATTGATAACATGAAAGAGAAAGGCCTGTCTCCTAATAAAGAGATATATCAGTCTCTATTGATTGGTCATTGTAAAAACTCAAAAGTGAGCTCTGCTATGAAAATCTTTGACTTGATGGTTGTTCGTGGCTTTGAGCCTCAGTTACCAGAATATAAGGCACTTATTTGTGCTCTCTGCGGGGCAAGTCAAGTGGAAGCAGCCCAAACAATGTTTGACAGCATGCTTGAAAACAATGGAATGTTGATGAGATTGTTTGGACAGTGTTAATAGATGGGTTACTGAAGGAAAAGCAGTTAGATCTATGCATGAAGCTCCTTCATGTTGTTGAATCTAAGAATTGCAAGCTCAATTTCCAAACATATGTAATTTTGGCCTGAGAATTTTCTGAAGTAGACGAATCCATGGAGAAATCTTAAATTGTTAAAAAAATGAGAGTTTTAAGAGATTCAAATTAATTGTGGTTCCTTTGAATTGTTGGATGGAAGAAGGGGATGAAGCAATAGATGGAGTAAGGATATGTTATTATCTAGCTCAGATCAGATGGAGATCCAGCTCATAATTTTGAATTTGCAGTTTTTGACATATCGGAGAGGGAAGAGGAGAGAGAGAAAGGATATGCTAGTTTAATTATGAAACAAACATCTCAAGGAATATTGTTTCTTCCGAAAATCTTTCATTCCAACCAAACAACTGAAAGGATGAAGGGTCTCCTCCTTCCTTGCCTTTTCGCGGCCCTCTATCTCTCACTCATTCCCTCTTTGTTGTCCTTCCAACCAAACATAATGTAATGAATAAGAAGACACCTTGATTTCATGTTGTCTTGGGAAAGCAAGTGGGCATATGTATGGGGGGATCAAGTTGCCAACTAAATATGACATTTTTTTCTATGTGCAAGGCGTATTCTCTCTGTGATATCAGCTCACTAATCTTCCAATTTAAGGTAACTTGATGATACTTTCAAACCCTATTACTGGTTCTTTTCATGTTTGTTGAATGTGAAGTTACCTCTCTTCTGTTTTGCTTGATCGTTTGGGTCGTAATGTTTGATTTGGTCTCAAAGATCCTACATGAATACCAAGGCTTTTCGTTTCGAAACTGATAGGTTGGGAGTGCACTAGAAGAAGAAAATTACAACTAGATGAAATTTGAAGTCTTGTACACTGACGTTTAGGTGTCACTCGAAAATGTTAAATCTGCTTCAGGTAACAGATATGGCTCTGTTTAGCTAAATTTTACGTAAGAAGCTATTCATGATTTATTTAATACTGATTAATGTGTAGTTGATGTGTGTTGCTCACTGATGAAAAAGGCAAAAACACTATGTGGATGAACATGTGTATACCATCATGATACGCTTCTCAAGACATGAAATAACTTTTTGATAATGTGATTGTTTTACTAGCTTAAAATGTTTTTATTGCTTGTATCATTTTATGAATACAAAATTGAGTGCCATACATTCTTGACATAGACAATATAAATTTGCAGGTTCCAATGATGCTGCTTGGATGATCTAATGATAACGTGATGCCAAGGGAGGTCCTGTAGCCGATAATTGCTAATTCATTATAATTTTCCAATCACACATCGATATTATTTTGGATATACATTGTTTTACTAATCTATAAATGTACAAAACATTTGTTGAAATGTCTAATTACTGTCAGTTAAAAGTTGGTTACAATTTATTAAGTAAATAAATAAATTCAGTAAGAGCCTTATTAGAGATCTTTTATTTTTATTATTATTTTGTTTGATTATAACTATGACAAGTCAAATTGTTATGCCTGGCTAATACATAAACCTGCACATAACCATGGAAAAAAATGAAAAAAAATATATATCGATTTGAAACGAGAAAGCCTATGAATGGATGATGCTCTGTTCAATAGAGGTTTACCAGGGACTCATTGGAATGAAATAGTGACGCTGTATGTAGATTAGCATATTTTGACGAACCTGTGGCCCATGGTTGATGATGGAGAAGATGAAGTTAATTTTCATAATAATCAAAACTGTCTTATCAACCACATTATTGCCCTGAAAGTTGCAGACTTCATAAAATTGCAAAATTTTTTACAATTTTTAACCCTATACATAGAATTGTTGTGTATGAATGATTGCAACCAGAATGGGTTGAAGAACACATGCATTCTCAAAAAACCCACATCTCTTTCTAACCTTGGATGCTTTCTAGGAATAGCTGGATCAGCAACCATGTTTGTTTCTTCAAATATTCTTCTAATCTAGTCATGTCACGTAGATGCTCTTATTCAACATTTTCAAATGTTTTGATACAAGTTTTGGGATGAAAAGGATTGGGGTTATGGAATTATGATGTACTTATGTTGCTCCTGGATTTAACTGTTTGGTTTGATAGAAAGTAACAAAGAAAACCTGCCACTATAGCAAATATTTTTTTACCTTGTTTTGATTCTGATCTGATAGAAAAAAAAATGTGGGTTGCTAATTGGGCCACCAGTGACTATGATATATGATTTTTACCTTCTTTCCATTCGCAAACAAATAACTCTTTGTCAGTAGGTCTTGGGAGTTATTCACGAGTGATTCTATCTTTCAAGCATGCTTATCTTCTGCTTCTTTTGCTTGTACGATTTTACAGATATGAACTTTCTTTCATCCAAACACTAAAGGTTACAAGACTCCCATGCATACAAACAATCCACAATTGTTTCGAGTATTCATTTCGTCTCCTTGATTGACGGATAAAGTCGTTGCATCAATAACAATTTCTTTAGCTAATTATGGAGTAACAAATTTGATGACTCTAACCAAAGGTTTAAGATCAAATCACCGGAACTAGTTTGCTTTGCAATTTATGTATATTTTGCGTTGGTGGGTAGTGAAGGGTCTAATCTTATTTCATTCAACATTTGGACTTATAGAGTTTATGAGGGGGAGAATCAAAGGGTAGGATTATATGGACCCAGCGACCTCATGATTAAGCTTTTGCTGCGATAAATCTTTTTCAAAATTTCCAGTACAAAGGTTGGAACTTTCTTAACCTGTACACATGCAGAAAATAATTGCAACAACAACTCACTACAAACACGCATTTATTTGGTATGCAATATACCAAATGGCCAAGCCAATTCATGTTCCAATTCAGTACCAAACCAAGAGCTAGCAATTATTTTTTTTTTAATCAAAGATCCTAGATTGATATTACCAATCTAATGCAATCCTAGGTTCACACTGTGAATCAAATAGGAAATGGGGTTGAAGTAATGGATATGTTCTCCTAGTGTCGGACTATTAAATAAATAGCTAACATTAGTCTAGAACCAAAGGAATAACTAAGTTTCAGAACATGGTTTTTTTTTAATGCCATCACTGACTTCAGCTCTAAATAGAAAATACATGAACTTATTCAACAGATAAATAGTTGTTTAAATTCTTTATTTTGGATTCCTATACTTCTTTTCCTCCATGTGCATATGGGTCCTAATAAAGAACACTAAGACTCCAAAAAGATATTCCTTCTATCCTTGTCTCTTCTACCTCTCCTTCTGTACAAAACCCTATTTTGTAGCTTAAAAATTGGTAGGATAAGTCCCTAGTTGAAAACAGACACAATAATAAAGAAAAATCCTTTCTAAAATCCTCCAGAAATGTGTACAACAACGCCAATTAGAGTCCTAAAAGACAAGAAGACACAAGCAATATTACCTAATTCTTGATTCTTTTAAAACTCACTTCCAAATGCTACTCTCCATTCTCACTCTGGACTCTTTCTCCCACACTTTATCTCTTTTAAAAAGTCATTTTCCCTACACTTTCACCAACCCAACCTTCTCTACACTAGCTTTTGAACTTTTCTCTTTGTATTTTCTGCTTCAGCAGCCGATTCTCATTTGTAAATCACTAAGAAAAAAACCCAAATTTATTACCAACAAGAAATGACCCTCCTCCTATATATACACAATGATTTATATTTTGGCCTTTCAAATCCAAATATAGACCAAACCCACCAAACATCACCTACTCCAAAACCTTTTCCATTTCAATGGGTAGGCAAAATGGTGATTCCGCCATGGCTAGTTCCTCCATTGCTCTCTTGCAAGAAAGGTTCAGAAAATTGCAGAAAGTGAAGGAGAGAAGGGAAGAAAAAGAGCTCCTAAAATTGTTGTCCGAAACAGAAAGGGTTTCTTCATCAACAAGGCATTTGGATCCAACTAAGCTTTGTTCCCAGCCTATGATGCACCAGCTTCCTCATAGGCAGAAAACTCCTCCTCAAGATCATCAATCACTTTATCTTGGACTTGACTTGTAGATGAAGCAAGCTGATGATCATATCCATGCCATGAACACACCCAGCTTTACAAACCCATGGTTGACCATAAATACAGCTGCTTCAAGCAGTTCAAAAAATTTTGAGAACTCAGACATCGACACCTCTCTTCATCTGTAGAAAATTTCTACTTATTAATTTTTAATTACTTCTTTCTTTTCTTTTTAGGGTCCTGTTAATTGTAATAGTTTATGCTACATTAGAGGTTATTTTCTTCCTATTTCGTGTATGAATTTGAGGAATAATATATTGTAACAAATGTGTATTCATCCTAAAAATAAGAGTGGAGTACTGTAGCTAATATTTTCTGATATATAAAATATTCATCGACTTATATATGCATTTGTAGAGAACCCTCCATGGGCGTGGCCACCAAAGAGGCTGCGTAGTATAAATGTTGAAGGTCTATGACACTTTTGCTGTCACTTTAGAAGAATTATCTTGATATTTTTGTCAGGACATTCAACTAGAATTATGCATGAAATTAGAAATGAAATGTTGTAATTTAATGTCCTTGTTTGCAAATGTATGATGTAACTTATTTTGAGGAATTGATATAGGAGACAAACTGCATGTGATAGGTGACAGTTGTTGATGACTAAATCTTTTTTTTTTTTGTATCTCTGTATATATATGCTGGGAATAAAAAAGGTAATATAGCTTCTCCAGAAACTTTTTTTTTTTTTGCTGAAGTATGTTTTTTCTATGTTTTCCGTTTATAAAACAAAAAATATATATTTGTTTTCCTATTTATTTATTTATTTATTTTTGAAATGGCATTTCATACAAGAAATGGAGGGATGGGAAAAGAATTAAAGACAATTATAAGAATAGTTGAACTTTGATCATCTAGTTCTCCTAAGAAATGTAGGGGAGATAATTGAATGAATGACAAATAGGAGGTCAATTTTATTTTTATTTTTACTTATATGACTATATCAATATATAAATTATTATATTTTTTTTAAAAAAAAAGAATTTGCTTTTAGTTAAAACTTGATTAAAACAAAGTGCATTTTATCATATCATTGGTTGGCAGGAACTAATTAACTCATGGGTAATCTATTAGAAAAATCAACATTCTCATAACATTAAGATTGAATGAAAGAATAAAACTTTCCATCATAACTTGTATGATTATAGAATCTACATAGCATGCCCTCGTTAGTTGGATATTATACGCAATCAATAAAGCTGACAAGTCCATAAGCAATAAAAGCATACCAAGTGAAATGTGTAGCTAACACAAGTTGAGTTGGATAGTATTACACCCCAAATTGTGGCATGTTATTGGTATTTAGTAGTAACCGTACGTTGCACGGGAGACTTTCATGTAACAATGAAACACTCCTGAACCTCCATACGAGTCAACTTCTGCTGCCTCTAATGCATGTCAGCCACGCCACCAGTGGAGAGATATGAATCCCAAGAAGAGGTATGTATATGCCACTTGACTGTTGGATTCTTGAAGCTTTACTTGAAAGGCTTAATGTTTGAGAACTATTTTAATGTTTACCAGGTTAGTCACCTCATGGACCTCGTTGTAAATGGCTCATATAGAAAGTAAGAAGTATTTCTTTGGGAGGTTATCAGGTAACTATATGTTTTCATCCAATACTTAAGTGGTCTTTGCCTTTGCCATTTTTTATATTTCTAGAATTCTGGTTGAGATTGTGGTTGGAATTTTGAAAACTCCAACGAGAAGATTGAAGATCAAGCATGTACATGAAAACTAGTAGTAAATAGGGGTTGAACTACTAGTTTATGATTGTTAATCCTTTGTTAATTGTTATATATATACTCCGTTGTATTTTCTAAACAATTTTGTTCCTTTTGTAGATAATTAATTTATGTACGATCTGGGATTTTGAAATATATCACTAAAACTTTTAATGTCATTTCCTTTATGAAACTAACATTATTTGGGCACTTGGTATTGGTAGGAATGCATTGTGTCACGGACTTGTTGAAACCCTTCAAGCCGTGCGGCCTTAGTTGCTTGTTTTGACCCTCGGAAGCAACTAAGTAAGCCTATTTGCCCACACAAAGAGAAAGCAAGCAAGCAAGAACTTTAGAGAGAAACTAGAGATGGGGAGAAATAATTGTATTCCTCAATACTTGGTGGTTTGGCTAATGAAGCCTCCCCCTTATTTATAGTGTTACAACAAACGATCTAACGGCTATAATACATTCGATCCTACGGTCGAGATGGAGCTTCTAGAATACTCCACCAAGTGCTATACAACTAAGCGACAACTAAGCAAGCACTAGAATCTTCTAGAATGTTCTACACACATCTAGAGAACTCCACATGCTTCTTGCCCAAGTGTAGGAAAACAATCGTTCGATGAAATGCCGGCCGTGACATTCTCCCCCACCCATGCCGTCGACGTCCTCGTCGACTTCTCATATGGAACCCCTTGACATGATCCTTGAATTGCCAACATGTAGTTGCGGGTTCCGAACTTGCTTCACCTTCGGGTCGTCCCTCCCATCTTACGAAGTACTCATGACTCGGATGATCTTTCCTCCCGCGCACCAATCGCTCCATGTCATAAGTGCTTGTTGTTCCCGTCGGTTTTTCTTTGAACACAAGGTCTCCAACATGGTTTTTCCTTGTGCCTGCCCATTGATCCATTCTCTTGGTTGTCTTCCGCGGGTAGTGCCTCACCAAGTCCGCATACTTAGTCCCATTCTTGACAACTTTGAAAGTGGATGGACTCCTCCCTTTGTGATTCGTAACAATGGTATGAGGAGTCAAAGGTTGTTGCTTCGGATGCCTTATCCCTTTGGTGTCGTGGCATGCTTTGTTATCGAACCTATTCGGCATGTAACCGTGTTGCCTCTCGATATGAAGAATGCCATCTTCGACCCAAATTGGCTCCATTTTACTTCCCATGACCGAGCATCGATGTCGCTTTGCTTTGGCATCATGCTCCATGTTCTCCTTGAACATTTCCCCTTGGAGCTCACTTGTCGATGCCAATTCGACCCTTCCACTCGATGCGTTGGTAACCATAGTGTTTGTACCGAACTTGCCTTCAAGCTTGTGATCCACCTCACCATTTGGCGGAAGCTCCTTTGGTAGCTCGGACGGTATGACGTCTTTGACCTCTTCAAAGACCTTGCCCATGTCTCTCGGTATCTCCTCGAGAGTGTTCGCCTCCTTGTCCTTACAAAGAGCGGCAATGTGTTTGACAGCTCCTTCAAACTCCTTCTCAAGTTGAATGGCGGAGAGTCGTTTGGTGTTGGTGCTTGGCTTTGACATGGTTGGAATCATGCACGGGCTTCCCTCCATGATGCACATCGCGTTGTAGCGAGGAAGAGGAATGGCATTGAATTGCCTAAAGAATTCCATACCAAGCACAATATCAAAGTCATCGATAGGAGCAATAGAGAAGTCTATTTTACCTTGCCACGAGCCGAGATTTAGCTCCACCTCGCGAGCCGTACCATCCAATGGTCTTGCCTCGGTATTCACGGTCTTTAGACGCCCTTGCCCCTTTCCGAATTTTAGGCCAAGCCTCATGGCCTCTTCTCTTTTAATGAAGTTGTGGGATGCGCCGGTGTCCACCATGGCTTGCGCATCCTTCCCGTTTATACGTGCCACGCATACGTGGGGATCTATCCTTGTTGTTGGATGTCGGGACCGGATTGACATGCAATGCGTTGAGGAGTTGTAAGCAACCAATTCGGAATGGCTCGGGTGCTTCCCTCTCCTCGTTCACGGATGCTTCCTTCTCGTTAAGCATGGCATTAAGGGCATTTCTCTTAGGACATTCCCTCGCCCAATGCGGACCATCACAAAGAAAGCATTTGGTTCTTGGCTTTACCTCCTTGTTGCCTCCCCTCTTCCAATCTCGGTTTTGTGAAGGCTTCCTCGAATTATCCTTGCCTTGTGGAGCCTTATGGAACTTTGTTTCCTCACCGTCGTCATGATCATCCCTTGGTTTCGAGTTTGAGGACTCACCTTGCCTATAATCCATGAGAGTTTCCGCGGTGGTGAGGGCGGTGGCGATGTCTTGTATTCCCCGTCGTTGGAGTTCTTGAGATGCCCACAATTGTAGCCCATCCATGAAGTTGAAGAGAAGATCCTCCTCGGTCATGTTGGGAATTTGAAGCATTAGGCCGGAGAACTCCTCCACATACTCACGAATGGAGCATGTATGCTTTAACTCCTTCATTTTCTTTCGCGCGTCATGTATCGCATTCACGGGGTAGAATTGCTTCTTCAACTCATGCTTTAGATCTTCCCAAGAGTTGATGATGCAAGTCCCTTTTCTCATTTCCTCATGTTTTCTACGCCACCACGTAGCACCAAGATCAGTTAAGTAAAGGGAAGCGGTGATTACCTTTTGCCTTTCGTCGTGCATGTCGATTCCCTCGAAGTATCGCTCCATATGCCACATGAAGTTATCCAACTCTTTGGCATCCCTTCGCCACTAAACTCCTTGGGTTTGGGAACATCCACCCTTGGAGTCGAAACCGCATATTGAGTGGTGATGGCACCACTAGTTGCAGCCCGCTTGCATAACGCCCAATCCGCACGAGTTTCCTCCACTCCGTGCTTAAGCTCCTCCATTTGAGCTTTCATGAGCGAAAGTGTTTCAAGCACACTCGCTTGAAAGGTAGCATTCTCTTGACGCCACGTTTTGAGATTGGCATCGTGACCGCTTTGCATGTTGCCATGAAGCTCCTCCACTTGGTCGTCCACACGACCTTCGAGCTCCTCCACGCTTTGCTCGACACGATCCAACCTTTCCATCACGTCGGCGACAGCTACTTCCACCTTGGCCACCGTGGCCTCCATAGCGGCTCGTGACTTCGAACGTCCTCGTGCTCGCCTTGGAATGGTGGGTTCGACCTCCCTTCCCCTCATCTCTTCTCCTACCGCAACCTCGGACGAAGACATCGTGTTCTTCTAGCTTGCTTGCTAACTCCTTACGAACGTGGCTCTGATACCAACTGTCACGGACTTGTTGAAACCCTTCAAGCCGTGCGGCCTTAGTTGCTTGTTTTGACCCTCGGAAGCAACTAAGTAAGCCTACTTGCCCACACAAAGAGAAAGCTAAGCAACAAGCAAGAACTTTAGAGAGAGAAACTAGAGAGAGATGGGGAGAAATAATTGTATTCCTCAATACTTGGTGGTTTGGCTAATGAAGCCTCCCCCTTATTTATAGTGTTACAACAAACGATCTAACGGCTATAATACATTCGATCCTACGGTCGAGATGGAGCTTCTAGAATACTCCACCAAGTGCTATACAACTAAGCGACAACTAAGCAAGCACTAGAATCTTCTAGAATGTTCTACACACATCTAGAGAACTCCACATGCTTCTTGCCCAAGTGTAGGAAAAACGCCCACAATGCGTTCGATGAAATGCCGGCCGTGACAATTGGCATCCCCAAGAAAGTAGTTACTCAATTTGAGTTTAATAATATATAGTTTAGAAGCATCTGAATTTCTAAAATTGATTAGTCCACAACAACGCAAGTGATGCTTTGGTTAGAGAGCCTGAGATTTTGAAGGATGCGCAGTTGATCCAGATATCCGAACTCAAACTGATAAAGACAATGGGACTGTAACTATCATGTAAGTTTGCTAGCTTCATTTTACAAATTGGTAAATGATCTTATTTCCATTCTAATCCTTCAATTTCTTTCTTTTTCTATCAGGGATACTGCAGAGCTGGTTCAACACTAAAAGAGGCCTTAGGCAAGAAAAAAGAATAAAGCCTTAATTATATATAATTTTTTTTATATATATTTTACATGATATTTAAAAATAAATACTAGTAAATAAATTTATATTAATAAATAATAAACAGTTATTTAAAATTTATTTTTCTCACTTTTTGAGATGCAAAGATAGAAATTAAATTTTTATATTCTAGTTTTACTAACAAATCCTTCTCAATAGATAACATAGATAGTGCATTCAATTTTTCATGTGACATAGTTGTTCTTAAGTAAGATTTGATTAGTTTTAATTTTGAAAAACTTTTTTGAAAGCAACAATTATTGGTATTGTTAACAAAATTCTATAAGCAATCAATGCATTTGGAAACAAATCTAACCTTTTTATGTAATTTAATATATCAATTGGTGTATTTATTCAACTTATACTATTTCTTTAAAAACTTTTAGTTTAGAAAACAAATCTAATCCATCAATATCAGAAAACATATGTACTTTAAAAAAATTTCAAAACTAAGACAAAAATCTTTCAAATTATCATCATTTTTTTACTTTAATTTTTTAAATCATATAAAAAAAAATCAAAGATATTTTCATATTTTATAAATTATTCAAATCTACTATGAATTGAAGAAATAACTTGATCTGCAGCATAAAGAAAGTAGTCAATTTGAAAAGATTCCTCAGCTGATTGTATTATCTCATTATTCATAACTTCATCAAATTGTTTTTTCCTTCTAACTAAACGTTTTTCATGAAATATAGGTTCTATTTCCATACTAATAGCAATCTCTTTTGATGACTCTAATACATATGCAAAACTATTTTCTCTATAATTTTCAAAAAAAAAAAGTAATAAGACCTTTAAATTGATTTATAGCAATATCAATTTGCATTTCTTTGGACTGTAAGCATTTATAACAAAGTTAATAGCAAATAATATATCACACTAAATATTCATTCCTAACAAGAATTCAAAATTTTTAACTTCATACATTGCTAAACAATTAGCTTCACTTCTTGTTTTAAGATCCTTACTAGTTTTTGCTAACTCCATTAAAGCATTTCTAATTTGTGGAGTTTGAAATTTTATTGCCTAACACTTTCAATTTAGCTTTTCCAATGTGTTTGTGACAAAGATTTAAGTGTCAAACCAGTTACATTATTTTATAAAATAGCTCATCTCTTTGTAAAAGAAGAAAATAAAGAATATTTGCGTTGTACCACTCTAAAAAATGATTTAGCTTCAATACAAGAGTCGGCCATGTCACATATTACTAAGTTATGATTATGACAACCACATGGTGTATAAAATGCTCTAAGATTTATATCTAACAATCTATTTTGCATACCATGATGTTTTTCTTTCATATTAGAGTCATTATCATATCCTTGTCCCCTAACATTATCAATATCAAGATTAAGTGTTCCTGTTATATTTAAAAGTTCATTAAAAAGTCCTTCTCTAGATGCATTACCTACTCTTACAAATCCTAAAAAGCATTCTTCAATTTTTATTGGGCTTGTTGAAATATCTACAAATCTTAATATAAGAGACATTTGTTCATGATGACTTGCATCTGGAGTACAATCAAGAATAATAGAAAAATATTTAACATCTTTTTTTCTTTTAATAATTGCATTTTTTATTTCAGAAGCTAACATAACTATAAGGTCATTTGTATACTATGACAAAGATAGTGGCTATGAATTTCACTATGTTGAATATGTCAAACATGTTCTTGATTAATGGATGAAACTTTGCAATCATTTCAATTAGGTTTAAAAAAATTTCATTGTTATGTTGGTAAATTTTCTCATTTGTCCCAAGGAATGCCAAATTATTTTTAGCAAGAGTTTTTACAACACCAATAATTCTTAATAGTACATTTTCCCAATGTTTTTTCTATTTATTAATTTGATCAAGTACATCTTTATCAATTGTTTTATTTTTTAACAATTTTATTTCTAAATCAGCTAGAGTGGTCATATTAGTAATATGTTCATTACTTGTTTCATGACTTTTAAGTTTAGCACTAAGATTTTTCCAATCTTTAGTTCCTTCATTAGCTAATTGACTTGTGCTAGATTTTGAGTTAAATAACTGACAACAAAAACAATATACTTTGTCTAAACTTTTAGAATAAATTAGCCACTTTCTATCATGTATTCCCCATTTTATAACTTTCGAATATAATATATTGTAGAGAAGTGTCTAAAGTTTTTATCTTTAGGAAAAATCAAATCTTTATATCTAATTGGTCATTTTTCTACTAAGAGATCTCTTAAATTTTTATCAATATTTTTTCACTGTCCAGGATCATATATATTTTAAGGGTACGTTGAGAAGTTTCAATATGTTCTTCATTTTCTATACTAGTTGGCGTATTACACATTTTATTATCATTAAAAGTATTTTCATTGTCACTTTTTTGCCTCATTTGTTCAAAATTTTTTGTTTCTGTAGGATTAATTTGTTCTTTATCTATTAAATCGTTAGAAATATTTTCTATTCTGTTATGTGGATTAACTTTAACAAATTTATCAATGGCTCCCTTTTGAGATTGAATTAACTCTTCAATTTTTCTCCTTTTTTTTAAAGTTTTTCGTAACCAGATTGATAGTTTATAGTAGACATTATAATAATTAAAATAAAAAACAACAAACAAACAGTAAATATTAAAATATATGTAAAAAAAAAATATAAACACTATAGAACAATAGAACATGGTTTTGTTTGTTGTAATAATCAAGTCTTGTAGAGTAAGAATTAAAAGAGGCAGAGAGCAATCAATAATTTTAAAATTTAATTTGAAGTCAATGTTTACAAAAGAAGAAGAATATGAGAGAAAGAATAACTAAAAAAAAATTGAGAGAAAAGTAAAGAAGAAGGTGAAGAGAAAAAAATAATATTACAAAATTGATATGACCTAAAAATTTGGAAAAAAAATATTATCTAAAATAATATTTTTCTTTTCCAAAAACTATTTAATGAGCATTAAATATTTGCCTTTTCAAAATATTTCATTTTTATTTTGACATTTTAGATATATGTTTATTATTGTAATACATAATATAATTATATATATTTTATATATACATATATATATATATATATATATATATATATATATATATATATAATAAAAACATTTTAGGGCGTTTGTAATCTGGGGTCCTTTGTAACTGGAGAGTCTTAGGCCACCGCCTTGGTGGCCTTATACCCCAAAACCGGCACTGGATATTGGGCATAGGTATGACTCGGCAACACCTTGTTGACAGTCTTGAAAGTGCGAAGATCTTGAAAGCATTGAAGATCTAATACTTAACTGGAAGCAGTGTAAATTAATTTGAGTTAAGATCCATGTATGTGCTAACAAAACTGTGTAATTTAGCAGGACCGCAAGGTCGGATCTTAATGGAAAACAACGAAGTCTTCGTGTTTTACCTATAAAATCTGTAGGTAATGCAGAAACTCTAATGTATTTAGTTACATTTCTTTTCTTGCTGGTAGGCTGTTGTCTCGAAGAAGATCCCAAAATCTGACAAACGAATATGTATGGGAAGGAAAGGCCAATGCTAGCTCCTATTCAATCCGGGAGGAGACAGACCCTCGATGCTCATTTTCAGAGGAACTAGTTGTTGGACTTTTTGCTAATGTGCAATCACACTTTGTTGGGTTTATACAATTGTGTAACCCCACGACACAATTTTAAAAAAGGCCTGCATGTTGAGTCAAGTCTTTAAAATGTAAAGAATTTTACGTTATTAGGTGTCACGTTCAAAGTGGTAAAAAAAATTTATCCAATTTTTAATAGAATTAAAATTTTAATCAGTTTTTTATAGTTAAAAAAAAAAAAAACTCTTTGCATTTCTTCTTCTTTGTCTATACTATACTGTCTTCTCATTATTTTTGTTCTTCTTCTTTTTATTACTATTCGATTAATAAATATAATATATATTAAATTAAAAACTTCAAACTCACACAAGTTTTCAAAAAATCAAATACCTTTGTATTTTATCTTTAATTTTTTTTATATAAAATAAGATAAAATAAAATTATTATCCTTATCTTATATTGGGTATTTATTATCTTATATTTATAAATATTTTATTTTTAAATATTAATTATTTTTACACCAATTTTTTTTTTTGTTAGTAATTCGTCATCACCAAAATTCCTAAAAATTTGCCGAATAGATGATGAAATGATGCCAAATTAATTTGGCAGTTCGGTGATAACGAATTAAATTGGCAAACTTTTAAGAAAGATAAAAAATAATTTTTAAAATTTGTATAAAAAATTACCAACAAGATAAAAAGATAAGATTACTATTATATGAGTATTTATCTTCTCAATTTTGGATATACTTTATTTTAAAATTTTAATTATTATTACACAAAAAAAATTTCAGTAAATAATTCGTCATTGTAAAAATTCTTAAAAATTTTTCAAGCATGTGGTGAAGAAATTCATCAAATGCCGAATTAATTCTGCAATAGACGAACAAATTCAGCAATGACAAATTAAATTGGCAAAGAAAGATAAAAATATATTTTTTTTGTTTACGTAAAAATATTGCCAACAAGATAAAAAGATAAGATTAATCTTGTACAGTATTTATTTTATTAATTTTAATTATGCTTTATTTTAAAATTTTAATTATTATTATAAAAAAATTCGGTAAACAATTCGTCATTATCAAAATTCTTAAAAATTTGCCAAACAGATGACGAAGAAATTTACAAGTTAAGGCCGAATTAATTCGGCAATGATGAATTAAATTGGAAATTTTTTTGAAAAGATAAAAATAATTTTTTTAATTTACATAAAAGGTTGCTAACAATATAAAAAGATATGATTATTACTATCTTCTTAATTTTAGATATACTTTATTTTAAAATTTTAATTATTCTTACAGCAAAATAAATTTTTTCAATAAATAATTCGTCGTTACCAAATTTGCTAAACATTTGCCAAACATATGACAAAGACATTTGACAGCTAGCGAATTAATTCAGCAAATTCGACGGATGACAAATTTATCAACATGACCTAACAAAAAAATTTAATTGATAAGCCTTTGCAATTTTGGGATAAAATATTTATTATAAAGGAAATGAGCTAAAAAATTCAAATGAGTTTGGATTTGGACATGACATGAATAACTCATATAATTTTTTGGGTTGATAGTGTAAAAATATAAGGTTATAGCAACTTTAGAGGGCATGGTTTTTGACAGCATCTAGTATAAAATTCAGATTTTTAGCTAGAGAAAAATAAAAAGTTTTATAGTAACTTCTAGATGTTTTTCTAACTTATCTGTGTTTTTCTTGTAGTAATTTGTGCTCACATATTGTTCCACTACCTTAAAAATAGACTAGAAGATCTACAGATACTATGTGTGCATCATTTTTCTAGTTCACAAGGTATGATCCTAACTGGCTATGCGTGTTTTCTAGATTAGATCATGTATTTTAAATCACATATAAACCTAGCTCCCGCTGTCATTCTTTCATTTGGTATTAGAGTTTAGTCTGATTAATATATAATTTGATCTAGATTTTTTTTTTATTTTGATATATGATTAAAAATACAGCACCTAGGTTTATATATATATGAAAATTCACATGTTTGTATGCTTTAATATAATTTTTATTCATGGATAAATGCTTTATAGTTGTGCTATACTTTAATACATGGTAGAACTTTATTTGTATTTTGTCTTTGGGTTTGTAACAAGGGGTTAATTATAAGATTAGGTTTCCACTTTGATTTTCTTTCTTCTTTTTCTTCTTACTCTTGATTTTTATTTTTTTTAGATCTATTATACACCTCATTTATGGGGGTATAGGTTTTTTGTTTTCCTGTATTTTTATGGAAAATTAAGGAAGAAAAGACAAACACAAAACTTGCATAATGGAAAAACTACATCCCATGGTTGTTTGGATATGCAGAGGCGGCTATAGATGTCGAATTAGAAAACCACCACTAGGTTTAGAAGCACAAGAATGAGTCGAGATTGTGGCAAGAAGATCAGCCTCAAAGGACGTCAGATGTGCCGCCTAAAGTGGCTGCGTGTGGACCTTACTCACTGGCACTTAGTCGACTCATGAGAGCGCATGGCTGCTCCTCTAGCTAGCTGCTTTTGACAACAAACTCCTCCGGCTATTGTACTTTTACTGATGGCTTGGTTTGGGTGGTAGCGAATATTTGATGGCTGTGATGGCTAAGGTTTCTTGTTGTGTGGTTAAGGTTATTTGACTAGGATTTTATAATTTTAGGCCTTAAAGCTTAGAAAACTAAACTTTACTAAAGCCTAACACCCTGAGGCTTATTAGAGGAAAGGAAAATGAAAGAGGCGAGACAATGATATTGGGCTCAAGTATTATTTGGCTTATAATTTTTATTATTTTTCCAAGGAAAACCATGAATTAGGGTCATAACTAATTTAATTTATTATTTGACTTATTCATGAATGGTTACATTATATTTATATAACATGCTTAGTTGTGATCAAGATTTAATATATCAGTATGGACAGAAATATCGAATGCCAAAAATATAAAAATATCAGAGGAAATATTGACAACATATCAATATTAATAAAATTTTAAAAGAACTGGCAAAAATTGATAAAAAAAAATATGAAATTTTTTAATGAAATTTTAAGATATGCTTATTTATTAGCTACTTTATCAATTTAACTATAAGAATTAAAAAAAAATTGAGCTTAAATTATATTTCTTATAATCAAAAGACTTATAACAGTCGTTGATAGTAATAAAATACTATTATATTTTGTGATGAATAATTCATTAATTATAATATAATACAATTATATAATTACTTAAATATGACTTGATACTATATAAAATTTCTTGATGTTTAAAAATGTTTACTCTCTTCTGTATCTTCATTTACAATAGTATATTGAGAGAAATATTGATTAAATGACACATCTCATTAACAGTTTTGCATGCAATTATTAATATGTCAACTATATGGATATGATATTACATATAATTGTGGCTAATAATCATAATATGAATATGATTTGGTTGGCTCTATGTATAATTGCTACTCATTGATGGTTAAGATTGAGAACATATTTATGAATTATTACTTGCTAACATTCCATAAACATTTATTAAATAAGAGTTATATTCATCTCTAACCCTCATTGATTTAAAATTTATTGAAAAAGAATTCTTTTCTTATTGTGTAACTGCCGTTGTAACCATTTCTCTATGTGTATAATCTTTTTCTATAACACCAATTCCTGACTTATCATCTTTAATTCCATAATCTTCATCTTGCATTGCATGAGTATAATTTGAAAGCATATTATTTTATTTATAATTAAAAATATTATATATTTTATATTTCATAAAAGTCCATAGTATTTTTTAAATTTTTTTTAAAATTAATATTTTCAAAAAATTTATGGAAATTTCCATATATTTAAGAAATTTTAATGAAATTGTGAAAATTTTGACCAAATTTTAAATAAATTAATATGAAAATTTTGATGAGAATATCAAAGAAATATAAAATTGTTTTTGCAGAAATTATAATAATTTTTTATTTCGCTTCAAAGATTATTTTTCCATTCTAAATCTAAGGTTGGTGGTCCATAAATATAAGGTTATAACAGCTTTAGAGGGCTTGATTTTTGACAACCTCTAATAAAAAATTTTGATCTTCAACTAGAGAAAAATATGAATTTATTTGTTGTAACTTCTAGATATTTTTCTAACTGATTTATACCCATACATTGCTCTACTACTGTAAAAATAAACTAAAAGATCTGCGGTTACTTTGTGTGTGTCATTTTGCTGATTCACAGGGTATGATCCTAACTGACTATGTGTGTTTTCTAGATTGGATCATATATATGTGATTCTGGCTTCTGCTGTCATTCTTTCACTCACTTATATTGTATATTAAGGTCTATTTTTGTTTCAAAGTAGACCATCGCTTATAAATTCTAAGCTTTAAGCTACCGAGTTGTTTTTGCTCCATCACTTGTATACTCTCAACCTAGTGACAAAGTCAAAGGGTTGTTCATCTAGAATGAAAGATTTATTTTATACTATTATTAAATTTAACAAAAATACTTTTTAGTTTAAAACTAAACCCTATATCAAATTAGTTTCTCATCCAAATTGCTAAACAAAATTTGTTCAAATTAAAATCATATGTTTTTTACAACTTGAAAATATTAGAACATCATAAATGAATTTTTGAAAACTTTCTTTTAAAAAAAACAATTTGCAGGACAATTCTTAAATCAAAAGCTTCACCAAACAAAACATCAGAAGTCTCATATAAAAAGATTCTGACAATAATATATTTTAGAAAAGAATAATTCAAAATAAAGACTAATTAACTCATTTGACCAAATAAACAAAAATCTTATTTAGTCTTTTCAAATAATTAATAAAAAATATCAAATAAAATTAGACAATTGTTTTTCTTGAATTGTTGTAAAAAAAAATCAATCTCTTCAAGACCTGCTCCTCATATGAAGATTTTTAATTATAAGACTTTCATACTTTTTAAAATTCTACCCAATCTCAAAAAATAAATGAACAAATTACAGCCACCTATAAACCTTAATATCAAACAGATAGACCTTTTATATTGTAACAAAGAGATTATTCAATCATTTAAGGGACAATCTAGTGACATTATCCATTGCCTTCCTATAAGGAATTCTGAGTTCGAGTAGCCCACCAGTTCATTAGCTATATCTTGGTAGCATTGTCTATTGCTCCCATTAGGAGAATTTAAAAAAAGAAAAAAAAAAGAAGAAAAGATCGTTCAATTTAATAACTTTTTGGACCGACTAATGTTGCCATAAAATGCCAACACTAAAACCTAACACAAAAAATTAAGAAGCTTGTCCAAAACTATTTACAATTTGTTTCTTTTTCAATATACATGTTGCTGGGAGAGGGAATTACATAGGAGGTACTGATACTTTATGGCATGTGTTCACGACCTCTTCATGCTTTTAGGTCTTTCTATTGTAATTCGTCATGTGAGATTTCTTTCGAGTTGAGGTGAAAATTAAGGTATATGAGGATCCATCTGAAGCGAAAAAGGATGACCAAGATAAGAAAACTGAGGCAGTATATGCATCTTTGGATTTCTTTCTCTCTGTTTTTTTTTCTCTACTTTTCTTTTTCTTTTATTTTTGCATTTGAGCAATTTTGCACAACTTATATATTGCATAGTGATAGCAGAAAATGAAGAAAACTAAGACGTGTATTGAGAAGTACTGGAACTGCTGCGAGCTCAGTAATAAGTCCCATCCGCTATGGGTGAGACTTATTTCATATCTGCAAGTCTGTTTTGCTTTTGAAATGACATCACTTTCAAAGGAATATTTGCTTACCATTTTGTCGATGTTTGTAGCTTCTCAATTTAAAGGAGATCACTACAAAAAAATGCAATGTATTGTACAAGAAACATTTTAATGAATGCTTGGATCCACTAGCATCTTTATACTTTACAATATAGTACATTATGATTATTTATGTATAGTGATAATGAAGTTTCTCATGCATACATTTTGTCTTTTTTTCTTTATGCACATTGTTATAGTTTGTCTATTTTCTTTTTAACTTGGAGACAATTATCTAAATAGTGAAAACCAATGACAATTTTCTAACTCTAAGTGATAAAAACATGGTTGTTTCGATCTCTAACTTGAAGTGTTGGTTATTTTAAAGCATACTAGATTTCAGATTCATTCCATACCTTACATTCTATCTATCTCCTCCATGAAAAAGGATGACATTGTCAAGGACAAATCCTGAATTTATAAATTGAGTGGACTATTTTTAACTTATTAATTTTTTAAAAACAATAAAATAAAACTTGACAGTACAAGCATATTTTATTATTAAAATAAAAAAAGTATACATAAAGATAATGAACGTAATGAGCCTTACACTAATAAAGAAAATACAGTAAATTACTATTTAAGTTATGCTCTATGTTTTTTCATTGAGTAAAACTCATCAATAATTAAATCATGATAAAACTCATCAATAATTGAATCATGATCTATACTTTTTGCAAAATCTCTTTCTATGTAGATGATCATGCAAACAGTAAGAAACTCATTCTCAACTTTGTTTCAAAGCATACTTTTAATGAATTTCATAGATGAAAAGACTCTTTTATGTCGTTGATGTGAAACCAAAAGTGTCAATACCAAAGAATCAATCTACTAATCAAGTAAAAATCTTCAATCATACATGTTTCAACTAATCGATGATATAACATAGAAATAGAATCAATATTATGAAAGTCCGGAAGATCCATTGATAACTTATAATACCCCAATTATATTATCAAAGGATATAAAAAAGAATAAGTGAAGTTTTCATGATAAAATTTCTCAGCAAGTTTACAAATATGATCGATATTAAATGATCTGAAGCCATAGGAAGGATCCAACGCTGAACTAAGATAAAGCAACTTCACAGTGCTTTCTAAAAATCTATCATTCAACTTTATCAACTGAAAATCTATTACATTATTAAATACATCAACTTAATAATGATGGTCACTTGTAATAGAATCTTTTTATTAACAAGAATAACATGTACCATGCTTATATGGAGCACTAATATCAGGTATCTCAATATCATATCATTCATAAAAAGAAATAACTTTTTCAAATAGCTCATCTCAACCACCATCTCTTAAAGTTTAAAGTTAATATTTTAATCGTGAGACATAATTCAAAGTATTAATAATGTCTTAATTTTTTTTTGAAGTGTCTGACAAACAAAATCAAGATAAATACAAATTTAAATGATGTTATAGTAACCAAATATTTATAAGCCTCATAATGAAATTATTGAGTTGGTCTATTTTCATCGATTTTTGAAAGAAATGATTTAATTGTACCAAACAATTTAATTTAGCTCTTCACAGAATTATAATGAGGACTCCAACAACTTGTTATAGGTTGTAATAAATTACAAGTTTGATTTGCCCATGTACCTGTATCAAGTTCTTCATTCATTAACAACTCATGAATTTTATATTTTCATCTCAAAACCAACTCAGAATGACGCTTGACAAAAACAGACATGTAATTATGTTAGTCATTAAAATTTTTCATTAATAATTTCAAGACACTACTTATATGTGAAATATTGATTTTAGCTATATACATATATTATATATAGTGGTTAATTGAATTTGTAAATTTGTCAGTAAATACTACAATTAACTTAACCCCCAACTATCAATTAATTAATTAATTAACAAACCCCTAATTTTTTAATAACAAACCCTAAAAATAAAGAAAAAATTAAAGTAAATAAATACAAAATAAATATATCAATTAGTGAATTACCAAGATTTGTCACATTAACAAATCTCAAACTCCAAGCCATTACTAAATCCCAAACCCCAAGCCATTATCAAACAACAAACTCTAAAATTTGTGAAATACAAGCATTATCAAACCCAAACAAGCCAAATAACATACTTTAATGTATTCATAAATCTAGAGTGTGGCGGGTTAGCATTGTTTGCAAGCAGATGAAGTTGGATGGTGATGATTGATGAAGAGGTCACATGGGCACTACGCTAGTTCGCTTTCTCTACCGTTGCTTTTTTTTTTTAGTCTGATTTTTCTGTGTGTTGGTTTAATTAGACACATTTTAATGGACTAACAATTGTTTATTTGTTTTGGGCTATGGGTTAAGTGTTTTTTTTTTTTTGTGCAGTAATAGGATAGGTATAAAAAAAATTTTGAAAAAATATTTGGGCTTCTTGGGTTATATTGGACATGGTTAATCCCAAGACAAAAAATATTAGGCTTAATATGAAAAATGGCGTTCATTTAAGATGAATTGGACGAAAAAAATTAGTAAATTTGATGACTAGATTTTTTTTATTATTTTCCCTAAGAAAGAAAGAAAGAAATGCTTGATTTTAGCTCAAGTTGAGATTAATTATTTTTGTTTTTGTTTAAATAGTTCCCACAATATTTAAGATTTGTGAAAGGTTTCATGGACACTATTGATCTTTCTCCCAATATGTCACTTAAAATCTTAAAGAGAGTCTATTGTAAGGACTATGAGGAAATGTTTAATTGATATAGAAGGCCTTTCACAGGATTCAAAAAATATCTAATAGAGAAGTATGCTTTTACTTCTATGCATCATTTTCTCGTGCCTTTTTAACCATTTAACACATAATCAGGGCCGGTTTAACATTAAAAGAGGCCTTAGGCAATAAAAAAGAATAAAACCTTAATTATATATAATTTTTTTTATAGATTTTATATGATATTTAAGAATAAATATTAGTAAATAAATTTATAGTAATAAACAGTTATTTAAAATTTATTTCTCTTACTTTCTGAGATGCAAAGGTAGAAATTAAGTCTTTATATTCTAGTTTTATTAACAAATCATTCTCAATAGATAACATATATAGTGCATTCAATTTTTCATGTGACATAGTTGTTCTTAAGTAAGATTTGATTAGTTTTAATTTTGAAAAACTTCTTTTAGTGAAAGCAACAGTTACTGGTATTGTTAACAAAATTCTATAAGCAATCAATGCATTTGGAAAAGAATCTAACCTTTTATGTAATTTAATATTTCAATTGGTATATTTATTTCAATTTTTGCTATTTCTTTCAAAACTTTTAATTCTGAAAACAAATCTAATCCATCAAAATTAGAAAACATATTATGTTTTAAAAAAAATTTCAAAACTAAGGCTCTGTTTGGTAGAGAGAATTTGTGGAGGGGTTGATGGAGGGGGAATGAGTGGTGGAGGGATTTGAGGTGTGGTGGTTGTTTGGTAAGAGGGATTGATGGGGGCATGGGTTTGGGGATGGATGACAAATCCATTCAAATCCATCAAAACACACTCCCTCTAATATTGGAATGATTGGAAAAGGAAGAGTCTTTATAACTAACTAATAAATTTTTATTTACATTTTAATCTATTATACTCTTCTTCCTTCCCATCATACCAAACAACCTAAAGGATTGATGCAATCCACTCACTCCTTCAACATCTCCCTCTCCTCACCACACTTCATCCTTCCCCCTCCCCCTCCTTCATACCAAATAGAGCCCAACTCTTTCAAATTATCATCATTTTGTGACTTTAATTTTTTTAAATCATATAAAAAGCCAAATATATTTTCGTACTTTGTAAATTGTTCAAATCTACTATGAATTGAAGAAATAGTTTGATCTACAACACAAAGAAAGTAGTCAATTCAAAAAGATTCCTCAGCTAATTGTATTGTCTCATTATTCATAACTTCATCAAATTGTTTTTTCCTTCTAACTAAATGTTTTTTTTATGAAATATAGGCTTTATTTCCATACCAATAGCAATATTTTTTGATGACTCTAATGCAAATGCAAAACCATTTTCTCTATAGTTTTTTTAAAAAAAAAAAAAAAGTAATAAGACCTTTAAGTTGATTTATAGCAATATCAATTTGCATTTCTTTGGACTGTAAGTATTTACTAACAGAGTTAATAACAAATAATATATCATACCAAATATTCAATCCTAACAAGAATTCAAAATTTTCAATTTCATACATTGCTAAATAATTAACTTTAATTCTTTTTTTAGGATCCTCACCAGTTTTTGCTAACTCCATTAAAGCATTTCTAATTTGTGGAGCTTGAAATTTTGTTGCCTTAACACTTTAAATTCAGCTTTCCCAACATATTTGTGACAAAGATTTAAGTGGAAAATCAGTTACATTATTTTGTAAAACTATCTATCTCTTTGTAAAAGAAGAAAATAAAGAATATGTGTTGTACCACTCCAAAAAATGATATAGCTTTAATACAAGAGTTGACCATGTCACATATTATTAAGTTAATATTGTGACAACCACATGATATATAAAATGCTCTATAATTTATATCTTACAATCTTTTTTGCACACCATAATATTTTCCTTTCATATTAGAACCATTGTCATATCCTTGTCCTCTAACATTATCAATATCAAGATTAAGTTTTCCTATTATATTTAAAAGTTCATTAAAGAGTCCTTCTCCGAATGTATTATCTACTTCTATAAATCCTAAAAAGCATTTTTCAGTTTTTATTGAGCTTGTTGAAATATCTACAAATCATTATAAGAGACATTTGTTCATGATGACTTGCATTTGGAGTTCAATCAAGAATTATAGAGAAATATTTAACATCTTTTAATAATTGCATTTTTTATTTCAGAAGCTAACATAACTATAAGGTTATTTCTATGCTATGACTAAGATAGTGGCTAAGAATATCACTGTGTTGAATACGTCAAACGTGTTCTTACATTAATGGATCAAATTTTACAATCATTTCAATTAGGCTTAAAAAAATTTCATTGTTATGTTGATAAATTTTCTCCTTTGTCCTACAGAATGCCAAATTGTTTTTAGCAAGAGTGTTTACAACACCAATAATTCTTAATAGTACATTTTCCCAATTTTTTTTGTCTATATTAATTTGATCAAGTACATCTTTATCAATTGTTTCATTTTTTAATAATCTTATTTCTAGATTAGCCAGAGTGATCATATTAGTAATAAGTTTATTACTTGTTTCATGACTTGTAAGTTTAACACTAAGATTTTTCCAATCTTTAGTTTATTTATTAGCTAATTGACTTGTGTTAGGTTTTGAGTTAAATAACTTACAACAAAAACAATATACTTTGTATAAACTTTTGGAATAAATTAGTCACTTTCTATCATGTATTTCCCTATTTTATAACTTTCGAATATAATATGTTGTAGAGAAGTGTCTAAAATTTTCATCTTTTGGAAAAGTCAAATCTTTATATCTAATTGGTCCTTTTTCTATTAAGAGATCTCTTAAATTTTTATCAATATTTTTCCACTATCCAGGATCATATATATTTTCAAGGTTATGTTGAGATATTTCAATATGTTCTTTATTTTCTATACTAGTTGGTGTATTACACATATATTATCATTAAAAGTATTTTCATTGTCACTTTTTTGCTTCATTTGTTTAAAATTTTCCATTTATGTGGGATTAATTTGTTCTTCATCTACTAAATCATTAGAAATATTTTCTATTTTGTTATTTGGATTAACTTTAACAAATTTATCAAGGGTTCTCTTTTGATATTGAATTAACTCTTTAATTTTTTTATTTTTTCTTAATGTTTTTCATAGCCAGATTGATTTTCTAGTAGACATTATAATAATTAGAATAAAAAATAATAGTAAATATTAAAATATATGTAAAGAAAATATAAAAAGGTATAGAACAATAAAAACCTGATTTTTTTATTGTAATAATCAAACTTTGTAGAATAAAAATTGAGAGAGAGGCAGAAAACAATCAGTAACTTTAAAATTTAATTTGAAATCAATGTTTAAAAAGAAAAAAAAAATATGAGAGAAAAAATAACTAAAGAAAATTGACAAAAAAATGATGAAGAAGGTGGAGAGAAAAAAATAATGTTAAAAAATTGATATGATCTAAAAATTTGGAAAAAAAAATTATCTAAATATAGTATTTATGTTTTCCAAAAACTGTTTAATTAGCATTAAATAGTTGTAATACATAATATAATTATATATATATACCTACTATATATGTAATAAAATTTTGTTGGGGCCTTTGTAATCTGGAAGGTCTTAGGCCACCGCCTTGGTGGCCTTACCCCAAAACCGGCATTGCATACAATATGCAAGTAACTTGCATGACAAGAAAGCTATATAATTCCTCTATGATTTCTAGCTATATTGCCAGTCTTTGCCAATTCATTGTCCTCCAATCTTTCTTTGCTGTTTGTGGCAGGATTATGAAAAATTTCGGAATAATTTTGGCAATACATGAAACTAAATTGCATTGAGGATAGGACAATTCGCACAAAAATTGTGTCCAAATTGCTCCGTTGTTTCGATTTTTCTAATCCAAAAGTAAGAAAAATTCAGGTGAGCTAGAATGAATATGTAGAGAACATGAAAGCCGAGCAGAAGTGCATCTTTTACATTGATGGAAACAGTTTGAAAGAAGCAAAGGAACGTTTTTTCCTCGGTGTACTCGGGGTCAAGAACATAGGAGTATAATTTTTGTTTTGTTTTTGGTCCTCCAAATAATTTTCAAAGTTGCTTTTTTATTTTTTTATTTTATGTTTGCTATTTTTGTTTTCATTGTGTGTTCATGAATGCAAATGATTTGTTTGGTGTCGTTTTATAGGTGTTCTTGGTTCATCCTAGTGATTTGGTTGCCATCCTCATGCTGAGACCATACAAAGCTAGGGTTTCATTTTCTACCCGCTAAAATGGAATATTTTAAATAGACATACTTTTTATCTATAATTTTTGTCAGAACTTTTTTTTTTTTTTTAAATTATTATACAAGTTATAATATTTTTGTTTTAAAAAAATGTTATATATTCACAATTATATATAGTCATTTTTTAGTTAGGGAATTTAATCAAATTTTAATTGGATATTTTAATTTTTTTTAAGTAATAATTATTCAAGTGTTTTATATACAATCACTTCTTCCATCAGAGTACAACTGTGTTTTGAATCCCTTGAAAGAACATGCAAATTTAAGCAAAGCTTTGATACAATAAATAAACAAATATATGATATCAACTTCACCAAAAAAAAAAATTATATCAATGGACAAGAAATCAATAATTAATGATGATATCCAATATAAGTATTTGTGTTCTACAAAATTAAATAATTTTTTTTTATTATCGGCTATTAGTGTTAGTTTGATGTAATATTAATATAATTTTAATTGTTGTAATAAAAACATAAAGAAAAGTCATTTGTAAACGAAATGTCTATTTATAAAAATAAATAAATTAGTTAATTATTGAAATTGCAATAAGATATTTGGTAAACACACACATAAATATAATATCCAAAATATTATTAAAATGGCCTTTAGCTTATTTTTGGGCCGCAGATTGTGTTTTAACTGGACTGTGTTCTGCGATGGACTATCCAGAAGCTTTTATTTATTTTAAAAAAATAATAATAATTAATAAATAAAAACCCGTATCCAGAAGCTTCCCAAGCCCAGCGCAAGAGTCGGACTCATAAACCTCTGCAACCACTAAAACCCTAAACTACACTCCCTCACGGTCCCCTGAATAAGTCACCTCTGTCTCTCTCCATCTCTCTCTCTCTTGGCTGTTTGGTCACCATGCATAGGCTTTCAAGGCGCTCCGCTGCAGTTATTTTCGGCCATGGAGGTTCACGTTATCGGAACGCCGTGGCTCCAATCTCTGCCTCCTCTTACCTCCACAATTCGGTACTCTCTCCACTTCTTCTTTAAATATGCAATCAGTTTGCTACCTTTTTTTTTTTTTCTTATTGACTCCGTGCCTGCTTTTTGTGAACCTTTAGTTGCAATGTTTTTTTGCTTGCTGGATTGCTTTTGGTATAGATTGTCTTGTGGTTTTCTCCAATTTCATCTCTCTGTTCGTTTATCGATGACCCATTTGAGTACACTGAATTGGAAGTCCCCAAGTTTTGGTTTTTTTTTTTTGTGATATTTTATTTTATATCTTTTTTAAGTACTAATTGCAGTTGGATGCTTTTTTATTTTTTGTATAAAAACTTCCGCTAGATATTGGTGCTATAATGAATTGCTATTAGCGAATGTTATAAGAGCAGTATCATTATTTTATATAAGTAGGAATTATAGTTTATTTTATCTGAATCCTGAAATACAATGTCTGTGTAGGTGGGAGAGAGCAACAACAAACCGAGATGGTTCTCAGTGATAACTAGTGGAAAGTATCAATCTTTAACTCAGTTGAACTTTAAAACTGGTCTATATTTTGGACATAGATTTGAGTCAACTACTGCGGCCTCTGATGCATCAACCACACCACCAGTGGAGAGATATGAATACCAAGCAGAGGTAATCCACTTGACTATTTCTTGCAAGCCTTAATTTTTGTGAACTTGTCTAATGTTTAGCCCTTTATGCCAGGTCAGTCGCCTCATGGACCTCATTGTTAACAGCTTATACAGTAACAAAGAAGTGTTTCTTCGGGAGCTTGTTAGGTAACTATGTATTTTCGTTCAGTACTTAAGTGGTCCCTGGCTTTTTATTTTTCTTGCTATTTTATATTTCTAGTTGGTGAAAAATGCGACTCAAATTTTAAAACTGCAACTGGAAGAGAGGACATCAATAGTGCTGCAAATCAGTGGTTTTTGTATATGAAAACTAGTAAACGTGAGTTAGACTTCAAGAGGGAATGTGCATGACAGAATAGTTTATGATTTTTAAACTTTTTTTATATTCTTTGTTGAACCTTTGAAAGGAATTTGTTACTAGTGTAGAAAATCTATATACAATGTGATAAAACTGTGATCCTCCTGTACCCCTGGAGTTTGATGGTATGAAATCTCTGTCGTCAATCTACTTTCTTTTTGTGGTCTGGATTAAATATTGTTTTAATATCATGGCCTTCGGTTAAAAGAAAATGGCTCGATTTTGGAGTAAGGCATTGTATTCAAGAAAGTAGGTGTTCAATTTGAGTTCAATAAAATCTGGCTAGGAAGCATGTGATTTACTTTATTGTTGAATTTTTCAGCAATGCGAGTGATGCTTTGGATAAGCTGCGGTTTCTCAGTGTCACCGAGCCTGAGCTTTTAAAGGATGCAGTTGATCTAGATATCCGAATCCAAACTGATAAAGACAATGGGATTATAACTATCACGTAAGTTTATTAGCCTTCGATACAAATTGGTGAGTTGCATTACACTATTGAAATCCTTTAACATATATTTCTTTTCTGTACAGGGATTCTGGCATTGGTATGACTCGGCAAGACCTTGTTGACTGTCTTGGAACTATTGCACAAAGTGGAACTGCAAAGTTTTTGAAAGCTTTGAAGGTCCAATACTACATTGGAAGCAGTTTAAAATATTCAAATAAAGATCCTGTTCTAGAGCTATTTTATTTTATGCACTAACAAAACTGTGTAATTTTTCAGGATAGCAAGGATGCTGGTGGTGACAGCAATTTGATTGGTCAGTTTGGTGTGGGTTTCTATTCAGCATTCTTGGTTTCTGATCGTGTAAGACCTTAACTGAAAAACCACTAAGTCTTTGCTTTATACCATAATAACCATTATGCACAAAACTTTTGTGCATTTAGTTATGCACCCTTTCTTGTTTGTAGGTTGTTGTCTCCACAAAGAGCCCAAAATCTGACAAACAATATGTATGGGAAGGAGAGGCCAATACTAGCTCTTATACTATCCGGGAGGAGACAGACCCCGAGAAGCTCATTCCTAGAGGAACCTGTCTTACATTGTATCTCAAGGTCTGCTTTTGTTTTAAGTAGTCCATGACTTCTAAATTCTAATATTCAAGCTGATCAAGTTTCTTATGTTCTATTATTTACTTATTCTCAGCGTGATGACAAAGGTTTCGCTCATCCAGAAAGAATACAAAAGCTTGTAAAAAACTATTCACAATTTGTTTCTTTCCCAATATACACATGGCAGGAAAAAGGATTCACAAAAGAGGTAATGCTACTTTTGTGGCATGTTTCTTTTGTGCCTCTTGGTATGTTTTATTTAAATCTGTCAAATTTTGATTTTTATCAATATCATTGTGAGGCTTCTTTTAGGTTGAGGTTGACGAGGATCCATCAGAAGTCAGAAAGGATGAACAAGATGAGAAAACTGAGGTAGTATCTTCATGTTTGGATTTCTTTTATCACATTTTATTTTCCTTCATCCCTGTGTGCTAGATAACTGATGTATTGCATTGCTATAGCAGAAAAAGAAGAAAACCAAGACTGTCGTTGAGAAGTATTGGGACTGGGAGCTCACTAATGAGACCCAACCAATATGGGTAAGCCTTAGCCTTTCTCATCTGCAATTTTAGTTTGCTTCTATGGTGACATAATTTTGAGGAATATGTGGAATACTATTCTGTTGATATGTGCAGCTTCGTAATCCAAAGGAGGTCACCACAGAAGAATACAATGAATTCTACAAGAAAACTTTTAATGAATACTTGGAACCACTTGCATCTTCACACTTTACAACGGAGGTAAAGAGATTATGTTTGGTGAATAATAAAGTTCCTCAAGCATGCTTTTTGCCTTCACTTTCTCAATGCATATTGTTACATTGTGACTGCTTTCTTTTGATTTGGTGACAATTGTCTAATTAGTGAAAACCACTGCAGTGACAAGATTCTGTACTTTAGTGCCAAATAATCATTGCTTGATGAATGAATGAAATGTGTGTTTTGTTGCAGAACCTACTCTAGTATTATAGTTCCATGGTTATTCTGGTCTCTAACATGAAGAGGTTGTTTCAGGGTGAAGTAGAGTTTAGGTCCATACTCTATGTGCCATCAATTTCTTCCACGTCAAAGGATGACATAGTTAATCCGAAGACAAAAAATATCAGGCTTTATGTGAAAAGGGTGTTTATTTCTGATGACTTCGATGGAGAACTGGTAAATCTAATGGCTAGATTTTTTATTTTACCTATGAAGGGGAGGATGCATGATTTAAAGATTTTTTATTTTTTGGTTTGAATAGTTCCCACGGTATTTAAGCTTTGTCAAAGGTGTTGTGGACTCCAATGACCTTCCTCTCAATGTCTCGCGGGAAATTCTTCAAGAGAGTCGTATTGTAAGTATATTATCAGAACCTCTTTCTAATTATTTATTGGGTTATACGATTGTTTTCTGAACTAATTTCACTTGTTTTATGGTCTATTTGAAGGTACGGATTATGAGGAAACGTTTGGTACGGAAGGCATTTGATATGATTCTGGGAATATCCATGAGTGAGAACAGAGAGGTATGTTTTTCCGTCCTTGAACTATTTAATACTCAATATTCAATAGACTTGGACATTATTGATTATTAATTTGGGCTAGAAGATAAATATCAAGGTCTTTTCTTTGCGATTTTTCCACCTGTGTGGAATCTGGGAAGTTTATTGAGCTGGCGTATGTATTTCATTTCTTTATTGTAGCATTATGTTCTCTTTCTCTGTATCTCATGTGAATGTATGATTTTTATTACTAGCTTTGTGATATGGGTACGGATTACCTTCTCTGTAGTATTCCGTGATTGTTGCTATGGCTATAGTTCCCAATTTTTTGTCAACTTATTATCAGCTTGAGGAAGACGGTCTTGTCTTCCATGTTATGTTCCTTACACTCGCTCTTTAATGTTCGTCCCAGGATTATGAAAAATTTTGGGATAATTTTGGCAAATACTTAAAATTGGGTTGCATTGAGGATCGTGAAAACCACAAGCGTATTGCTCCATTGCTTAGATTTTTCTCTTCCCAAAGTGAGGAAGATATGATCAGCTTGGATGAATATATTGAGAACATGATACCAGAGCAGAAGGACATCTTTTACATTGCTGCTGACAGTGTGAAAAGTGCAAAGAATACTCCTTTCCTAGAGAGACTTCATGAGAAGAAAATTGAAGTATGATTTGTCCTGATGATAATTTAGTAATGCTTTTTACATTGTTTCATGTGTGTTCATGTGTGATCTTTGGTGGCGTTGTAGGTGCTGTACTTGGTTGATCCTATTGATGAGGTTGCCATTCAGAACCTGAAATCATACAAGGAGAAGAATTTTGTTGATGCTACCAAGGAAGACTTGGATTTAGGTAGAAAAACCTTGATTTTTTTTTTGGTCATCTGTGTAATCTTATTTCTATAATTAGAAGATTTATTACTTGCTGTTTACTTGGTTCTTTCACTTGTGGTTTGGTTCCTACCTTTGGATGGTTATGAAAAGTCTAATTGGAATGAGTATGAACTTCTGTAGGTGATAAGAATGAGGAAAAAGAAAAGGAGATGAAGCAGGAATTTGCCCAAACTTGTGATTTTATTAAGAAACATTTGGGTGACAAAGTTGCCAGTGTTCAAATCTCAAACCGTCTGAGATCATCTCCTTGTGTTGTTGTAACTGGGAAGTTTGGTTGGTCAGCCAACATGGAAAGGTAAGGCCTCTCTTGTTGGTGATGCTAAACGATATTGCTTTCGGGAATTCATATAAGATGTTCAGGGTCTGACAAAACTTCTAACAGGCTGATGAAGTCGCAGACTGTTGGTGATGCTTCTAGCTTGGAGTTCATGAGAAGCAGAAGGGTATTTGAGATCAATCCTGAAAACCCAATTATTAGAAGACTGGATGTAAGTGAACGAAGCAAGCCCCCTTGTTACAATATATCTTGTGAAACCTATAACAATTTTTAAATAAACCTATGCTGCAGGATGCAATAAAGAATAACCCGGATGATAGGAATGCTCGTAAATTTATTGACATTTTGTATGGCTCGGCTTTGGTCACTAGTGGTTTTACTGTGAGTCTCATGCTTTTCTCTGCTACCTCTGTGGACTTTATTACTCGCTAGGAATTATAAAGTGTTATGTTAAACTCTATATCCTCTTGATTGATGCAGCCTGAGGATCCAGCAGAGCTTGCAGGGAATTTACATGAGCTGATGCATATGGTTATTGAGGGGAGGTCGTTTTTCCCTGATCCTAATGTTCAGTATCAGGGAGCCAATTCTACCACTTCAGAAACACTTGAAGCCGAGGTGGTTGAGCCAGTTGAGGCCGGTAGTAAGAAATGATAAAAGACTTTTTTTCTTTTTTTGGGTGGTTATTATAGTTGTCTTCTTATTATGGTCCGTAAAAATGGTTGTAATTTTTGGATGATAGTTTTGATAAACTCGGATCTGACTCGTTTCATTATTTGAAGAGGGCCTTTTGCCTTGCGTCATTTACTTTATCTGTTTGCTTTTGTTGTTTAGCTTTCCATTCAACTTCGATGTATAAATTAAGATTTTATATATTAATTTTGAGGCTATATGGGAATGGTGCACTTTTGGGTCATCACTACGGTGTTGGGCATATGAACTCATATCGAATGCATTAATAAAAATAATTGAAGGTAGATGAAGTATAACGATTATGGTAAGAGAGAACCAAAATAGGAAACTTTGATCTTTCTTTTTAACGAAGAGAACCACAAAAGATGCAAGACATTTTTCTAAACGTTCCTGAAATACGATGGCTGAACCACTTTGCAATTTGGCTGCCAGGAAGTACGACGTGAAAACATTCCTGTGGGTTAGGTGGTTTCTGGAACCAAACAATTGGAGAAAGAAAGTTACTACTTGTATCACAGCATTGTACACATAATTTGACTTTGGTTAGAACAAAATATCATATACCTAAATAATAAAGTAAAAATAATACCTAATTAATATTTTTTTTTAATAACTTTGCATTCATTGACACTTGATTGAAGTTTGGAAAAAATGTTAAAATATTTTTACAACTTTCTTAAACATGGTCAAATATAAATAAAAAAATTATTTGAAATTTTCAAAAAAATCATAACCCAATTTGTCGTATTCTTTTTTCGCGCAAAAGTAGTAGGTTATAACCTTTTTTCTAAATTTAAGAAAAAAGTAGTTTCCCCTCAACTAATAAATTTTTAGTTAAAATAATTAATATATATATATATATATATATATATGGATAAAAAAAATTGTAACTATCAATAAAATACTGGAAAAAAATATTAACGGTGAGCAAACATTGTTAAATAAATAAATCAATAATTAAGATAAATGATGCAACGATTGCAACTATCAAATTGGCAATTTTATTGAAGAATACAGATAATCGTCACGTATCACTTCTTACTTCCAAATAATATTTCGATTATATTTATATATATATTGCTGTTATGCATCATATGATCAAATTTTAATCAATTTATACTATTTTTATAACAATTTTGCATCTATATACATTTAATTGAAGTAAAATAAACATATGTACATACTTAGTAATTGTATATTTACAGTTGCATGTATTTGAGAAGAACTTAGCCTTACTTGCGTGCATGCAACAACTTCATGTAAAACTTATTTCCTTACTATTTTTTTATTATGTTTTTTTCGTTTTTCATTTATATTTTTTGCCCAAATATAATGATTTATTAAACAATAAATGAAAAAGTACATGGCCATAAGACATACTTTTAATTGGAAAATAAATTTTGTGTTTTAAATTGTTAAGGGAGCCCATCTTTACTCCACCTAAAATATTTGAAGCTGAGGTGGTTAAATTGGTATGTTGATGCCGGTAGTAAGAAATTATAACGTTTTTTTGTTTTTTTTTTTACCTTTCCATTTAACTTAGATGTATATTGAAATTTTATAAATTAATTTTGTGGCTGCACGATTATGGTAATACGCATATAAACTTATATCCGATGGAATTCCGCATGTTAAAAAAATTATTGAAGGTAGATGAAGCATAATGGTTGTGGTAAACGAAAAGAAAAAGAGCAAATTTTGTTGTTTGTCTTAATGAAACACATTGGGCAGTGAGTGCTCCAAATCACTGAAGTATACACATAACCCACGATTTTACCCCCACCACTTTACTCCCATTCAGTGTCGCAATTGTTGCTAATAATTTGGTCCAGCTCTTGTGTACAGTTTCCCCGTATACATGTTAGCTTGGGAAATGGTGATGACCACACCGTAATCGTCTTTTAGTACAAATGAAAACGTACTCCGATACCCTGTCCAATTTAAAGGTAAATACAATATCCATAGGTGATCCGATAAAATGCTGATATTTTTACACCCATCCCAGGACATTTTCTGAACTCGCCATTGATTTCCACCCGAATATATGAAGGTCCATTGTTGGAAGGTCCAACGCACACACAGAAAGCATAACCCATGAACTTACTGTCCCAATCTCGCCAGTTTTGAGGTAGCTCTGTACTTGCTGATGACTCTGAAGTCTGATGGTTGAACCAATTTGGAATTTGGCTTCCAGGAAATATAATGTCAAATCTTTGCCATGGACCAGTAGGTGGGTTCTGGAACCAAACAGTAGGAGAAAGAAATAAAGTTTTAACATGTATCCAATAGGCAAACACGGACAGTGGCAGAAAGAGAGAGTTGAGCAAACTTTGATTGCTATCTACTTTGGATCATTAAGAGTTTTTTCGCGTAACATGAAGCTGAAAATGAATGTCCATGATTGAGATCCTGGTTTAGCACATTCACAAATCCTCTGGCTTGCCCTCAAATAAATAAATTCCCACTAATCGTTTGAGGATAATGTGATGTATGCATTGGACAAATGGAAAGTAGATATCTCCTCTACAATTTTTTATATACATAAACTCTTGAAAAGTGATGAAATAGATAATCATTGCTCATATAATAATCTTGCATATTATTTTCTAGGTCATTATCTAATATTTTAAGAATCATGTATATGAGATAGGCATGTGCTAAATTAGAATATTCTTTTCATTAAGAGAGCAAATAATTTATGAATCTAGTAAGTTGAGCCTAAAAGGTTTATAATTGTACTCTTTTTTTCTTAATCA
Organism: Rhamnella rubrinervis; assembly: GCA_007844105.2. NCBI lineage: Eukaryota > Viridiplantae > Streptophyta > Magnoliopsida > Rosales > Rhamnaceae > Rhamnella > Rhamnella rubrinervis. The sequence continues at coordinate 2,139,662 of CM017582.2, forward strand.
CAGTAGAAAAGCAAAAGCTCTACTTTCATTTTGATTAATTTTTGGAAAAAGTTGTTATCGCTAGCCAATTAGTTGTAACTCTATCAAACGTTTTAGGATTATATATATATAGAGAGAGCTGATATTACGAGCGACAGCGCTCATAATACCATGCGCGAAGAGAAACGGATCCGTTAACATTTTTTTTATGACCTGACAAATTTTTAATGACCTGGTAATTTATTTATTTATTATTTTTTTTTCTTTGGGGTTTTTTCCCTCGTGAGGGAGCTAAATGTTTACACTCGCGTACCAGCTGTGAAGATCCCCTTTTCCCGTTCGAAGAAGCTTCCTCCTCCACAGTCGACGATAGCAGCTGGTCTCTTCGCGCTTGTTTATACGATCTGCTACATGAAGACACTACCCTTGTTCACACTAATGAAGGGTGCATACCCCCTGTTTCCCAAGTCGGATCAAATGCCATAATTCTTAAGAAATCAAAGTATTCAAACCACCAATTTAAGTATAGCACAGATTGTACAAAATAAACACCACTTGGTTTTGACAGAGATTACAACAGTTACAATATGTCACCACTCGGTTCTGACAGAACTTACCACATACAAGGTTAATCACCAAGTTACAGAAAAATTTCGCACAAATTGCAAGCCTAAGCCAACAAATACGAATCCAACCAGCTTAGCTGATCTGTAATCAGCTGTGTTGCGAACAACAATTGCAGCTCGAAAACTACAAATTTCGAACACGATCTCACCTCAGCAGCTCGGCGAAGCAGCAAATCCACCTTAGCAGCTCGGCGAAGTGGCGAATCCACGGTCCAATTGTAGCTCAGCGTTGGATAGCAACAGTAGAGAAAACTAGCAGTCCCAGGATCTACGAACCCGCTGCACCAGCTACGTCTCGCTCCCGACAAACAAACGACGAACCCGCTTACGGAATGACACCAATCTCCAGCTGCTCAGCAAGCGAAGGAGATCCGGTTGTTTGTGAAGCTCGACGACGAACGCGAACCCAGAACGCTACGGCAAGTTCCCTGTCGACAAATGCGGATTCAAACCCAGCAATTCCAGCGGCCCACAATCTGCACTACTAGTTCGATCTTAAAAAGCAAAGTCACGATCCAAAGTCCGTTGAGAACGACGACGATGCACTGAAGGAGAAGGCTACTGGTCTCGCGAGGGAAAAAACCCCAAAGAAAAAAAAAATTGCCATGTCATAAAAGAAAATATTAACGGACGTTTCTCTTTGTGAGCACTGGCTCGTAATATCAGTCCTCTATATATATATATATATATTTATATTTATATTAGTTTGATAATAATACACATTGCACAAATAGAAAGTGGATGTCTTATTGGAGATAAAACTCTCCAAAAGAGTAGTGAACTTCTACAATTTCTTATATATAAACTCCTCAAGAGTGAGTGGTAAAATTGATATTCACCAAGTTCGTTTATATAATAATCTTGTAGTTTACCAATAAAAAATAATAATAATAATAATCTTGTAAATTATCTACTAAGTCATTGTCTAATATTTTAAGAATCATGTGTATGAGATAGGCATGTGCTAACATAGAATGTTGTTTTCATCGTGAAAGTGATCAATTGAGCCTAAACTTTTTATTACTATACTAATTTTTTCCTTAATCAAGTTTTGTCCCACAAGATTTTTTTGATCAAAGATTTTAATGAGAAAGCTTGTGCATTGCAAAATAATGTATGACTATATACTCTTTTTCCCTTAATTGGTTATTCCCACTAGATTCTACAGTAAGATTTTTATCAAGACGTCTACAAAGTAGAGTAACATTCAAGGAGTGTTATAAAATATGGGTTTTAAATATGTGGACATTACTTAAGTATATTGGGCTTGTATTATTGAGTGATTTTTCTACTACCGAATCTATTGGTATTATATCTATACGTGTGTTACTTGAACCATAGATCTTTTTCTATATAAGTAGAGATTAAGATTCTTATAATAATAATAATAATAATATATAACAATTTTCTCTTTGTTCCTTTGTCTTTTTCATCTCTTTGTCTGCTTTGTTATTTAATTTTACAACAGAAAAACAAAAACTCTAATTTTGTAATTTTTTTTTATCAATTTGTGAAAAAAATTGCAACCGCTAACCAGTTAGTTGTAACCCTATCAAAAGTTGTGGGATTATAACTTTTTATTATTATTATTATACTTATTTTGTTAACAAAAGTCGTAATACCTGACGAATTAGTTGTAATCCATGACAAAATCCCGTTGTGGGATTACAACGTTTTTTGCTTACATTGTAAAAAAAAAATTGTAACCCTTAATCGAAACAATTAGTTGTAGCTCGTGAGAAAAGTTATAGGATGACAACTTTTGTCACATTTTATTTTATTTTATTTTTTTTGTGGTGAAAAAAGGTTATACTCCCCAACCAATTAGTTGCAGCCCCAACAAAAAAATTGTAAGTTATAATGTTTAAACATTAAATGTAAATAATTTTATTTAAACAAAAATTTAACTACTTCTATAAAAACAAAAAAAAAAAAAAGGTAAAAAAACAAATATCAAATTATTTGAAAATTTTAAAAATTATGTCCCACTTAGTCATAACTTCTTACCCAAAAGTTTGACAAAAATGGTAGGTTATTCGTTTTTACTACATTTGTGAAAAAAATTGTTCCCTTTCCCCAACAAAAAAATTGTAAGTTATAATGTTTAAACATTATATGTAAAAAATTTTATTTAAACAAAAATTTAACTACTTCTATAAAAAAAAAATAAAAAAAAGTAAAAAAACAAATATCAAATTATTTGAAAATTTTAAAAATTATGTCCCACTTAGTCATATCTTCTTACCCAAAAGTTTGACAAAAATGATAGGTTATTCGTTTTTACTACATTTGTGAAAAAAATTGTACCCTTTCAATAACAAAAATATCATCAACGCAATCACTTTAAAAAAAAAATGAATATCAATAAAATATAAATTTATATAATATTTATTGCGGGTTAAATCTTACCCTCTTTTGGGCCTCCTCTAGACCCATTTCACCATGGGCCGGACAAGTGATTCCAACCCATTTGACACGAGATAACGAATCTAAAGAAATTGAGCAGAACCTAGCCAACCTTTTGACCCGGGAAGGAAAAAACCATGCTGCCCTTGAGCACATGCCAGCCCATGCAATTTTTATCTTGGGAATAGATGGGGACTTTCCTTGAGTAGCCATTGCCGCCATCAATTCTTACTTCAACCACGTTTATCTATATTCATAAAAGGAAAGTTGACTTGTCACAGTCTGAAAAAGACCACAAATCTTTCTAGCACGCTTGAGCCTAGCTTAAAACCCATTGGAAAGCTCACCTACTATGGCACGTGTGTTGTTTAGGGAGGGCTAGTATAATTGGCCTTATGTCAGCATATCTAACCTCTAATGTTGCTCCATTGCTCTCACCTTGGCCATCTGACTCTTGTCGTGCCCAAGGTAAGTATATGTGGCAACATCTCCAAGGAGCAAATGCCAAGTATCATCCATCTGAAGCCCCTACTCCAATGTATAAGAGGCAAGGTCTAGACAACTAGAGGGGACTCTTGGCACCCAAAAGACGATGAATCCAAAAAAAGAGGAGAGTCTTCCTTCAGTTGAGCTAGCACCTCTATCCCAAAAGATAGAAATAAAGTTTTAACATGTATCCAATAGACATACATGGATAGTGGCAGCAAGAGGGAAAGTTAAGCAAACTTTGATTGCTATCTTCATTGGATCATTAAGAGTTTTTTTAGTAACATGAAGTTGGACATGAATGTCCATGATTGTGGTCCTTTGTTTAACACATTCACAAATCCTCTAACTTAGCCTCAAATAAAAAAATTCTCACTAAATTGTTTGAGGATAATGTTCTATATTGCACAAATAAAAAGTAGATATCTCATCTACAATTTTTTCTTTATATAAACTCTTGAAGAGTAGTGAAATAAATATTCACCAAGTTCGCTCCTATAATAATCTTGCATATTATCTTCAAGTCGCCATTACCTAATATTTTAAGAATCATATATATGAGATATGCATGTGCTAAGTTAGAATATTGCTTCCATCAAGAGAGTGAACAATTTATCGTTCTAGTAAGTTGAGCCCAATAGGTTTTTCTCACAGGGTTTTCTTGATCAAAAGTTGTAATGAAGCTTGTGCATTGCAAAATAACATATGGATATGTACTCTTTTTTCCTTAATTGATTTTTCCCATTGGATTTTCTAACAAGATTTTGAATGAGGTATATATATATATAGCGCAGTAATGTACAAGAAGTAGTATTATAAAATATGGGTTTTAAATATGTTGATATTACATAAATGTATTAAGGCCTCTACTATTGAGAGTTTTGGATTTCTTCAAGTCATGTTCAGATCCAAAGTCATTTGAATTTTTTTAATATATTTTTTAAAAAAATAAGTATTTTATCCTAAATTATAATAATATCCTTAGATAATGAATTATTTTTTTAACCCATTTTTTATAGTTTATTCAAATTTTTTTTTAGCTATATATTTAAAATTTTTAAAAGAGTTATAGGAAAAGCAAAAGAAAAAAAAATTGGGATAAAAAATCAAGATAAATTGAAATTTCTAACAATATATTTTTTTAAAAGGTGACAAAATCATCAGTGATAAATTAGCGACGAATTTACTTCCTCAGTGACGAATTCACTTCAGCGACGAACTTACTTTGTCCGTGATGAATTCACTTTAGCAACGAATGACGAATGAGCGACGAATTACTTCGTCAGTGATAAATTAGTGATGAATTACTTCGTCAGTGATAAATTACCGACGAATTGTTTCGTCAGCAACGAAATTTACTCTATTAGCGACAAAATTTATTAAGAGTATATTTGACTTTTCATTAAAAAATTGGCCAAAATAATAATTATAAAGAAAACTGGTCAAAAAAATTGAAATGGGTCTAAAAGATGACATGACATCAAAAAAATCAAGAGTTTTTTTCTACTGGTGGGCCTAAAATCTATGGGTATTATATTTGTATGTGTATTACTTGAACCCTATATCTTCATCTCTATAAAGTGAGATTATAATTCTCATACTAATAATAAGAGATTATAGTTTTCTCTCTACACCTCTATCATTTTATTCATGTCTTTCTCTGTTATATTATTTAATTTTACAATAGAAATGCAAAAGCTCTAATTTTTATTTATTTTTTATTAATTTTTAAAAAAGTTGTTATCGCTAACCAATTAGTTGTTACTCTATCAAAAGTTGTGGGACTATGTATATATATATATTTTTGAGAATAATGCGTTGTGCATTATATAAATGGAAAATAGATATTTTATTGGGGATAAAGTCTCAAAGATTAGTGAACTTCTACAATTTCTTATACATAAACTCATCAAGAGTGGTGAAATTAATATTCACCAAGTTTGCTTATATAATAATTTTGTAGTTTACCAAAGAAATATAATAATCTTGTAGATTATCAACTATGTCATTACCTAATATTTTAAGAATCATATATATGAGATAGACATGTGCTGACTTAGAATGTTGTTTTCATCATGAAAGTGAACAATTGAGCCAAAAAATTATATGGCTGTAATCATTTTTCTTAATCAAGTTTTTAACCCATAAGGTTTTCTTGATCAAAAATTTTAATGAGCCAATTTGTACATTGCAAAATAATATATGAGCATGTACTCTTTTTCCCTTAGCTGGTTATTCCCACTAGGTTCTATAACAAGGTTTTTAATGAGCTATGTACGAAGAGGGTAATGTCCAAGGAGGAGTGTTATAAAATATAAGTTTTAAATATGTGGACGTTACTTAAATATATTGGGCTTGTATTATTGAGTGGTTTTTCTACTACTGAACCAATAGGTATTATATTTGTGTGTGTATTACTTGAACCCTATACCTTTATCTCGATAAAGAGAGATTAGGGTTCGCATAATAATAACAATAATAAGATATTACAATTTCCTTTTTGTTTCTTTGTCTCTTTCTTCATTTCTTTCTATGCTTTGTTATTTAATTTTACAACAGAAAAGCAAAAACTCTAATTTTTTTTGATCAATTTGTGAAAAAAATTGTAACTGCGCGCTAACCAATTAGTTGTAACCCTATCAAAAACTGTGGGATTATATATATATATATATTACTTGTTTTGTTAACAAAAGTGGTAATCCCTGACAGATTAGTTGTAATCCTTGACAAATCCGGCTGTGGGGTTATAACTCATTTGCTTACATTGTTTAAAAAATATATATATATTGTAACCCTTAATCGTAACAATTAGTTGTAACTCATCTTTTGTTTTTTGTTTTTTTTGAAAAAAAGTTATACTCCCTAACCAATTAGTTGCAGCCCCAACAAAAAATTATAAGTTATAATGTCTAAACATTAAATGTACATAATTTTATTTTAAAAAGGTATTTTTTAACTACTATAAAAAAAGTAAAAAAACAAATATAAAATTATTTGAAAATTTTAAAAATTATATCCCACTTAGTCATATCTTCTAACCCAAAAGTTTTACAAAAATGGTAGATTATTCCTTTTTACTACATTTGTGAAAAATGTTGTACCCTTTCAATAACAAAAATATCATCAAAGCAATCACTTAAAAAAAAAAAACTTGAATATCAATAAAGTATAAAATTTATATAATATTTGTTGTGGGTAAAATTTTATGCTTGGTACTACTCTAGACCCATTCCACCTTGGGTGGGACAAGAGATCCCAGTCCATTTGACATGAGATAATGAGCCTAAAGAAATTGAGCAAAGCCTAGCCAACCCTTTGACCAAGAAAGGAAAAACCCATGTTGTCCTTGAGTGCATGCTAGCCCATGCAATTTCTATCTTGGGAACCACGCCTGATGCACATTTAAGACTGCTCAGGTGGTAGGTGGAAATGGTAGAAGGAGACTTTCCTTAAGTAGCCACTACCGCTATCAATTCTTACTTCAACAAGTCTATCTCTATTCGAAAAAGGAAAGTTGGCTTGTCACAATATGAGGAAGACCATGAATCTTCCTGACACACTTAAGCACAGCCTGAGACCAGCCGAAAACCTCACCTACTATGTCACGTGTGTTGTTTAGAGAAGGCTAGTATTGTTTGCTCTATGTCAGCATGCCTGACCTCCAACGTTGCTCCACAGCTTTCACCTTGACCATCTGAACCTTGTCAAGCCTAAGGTCAGGATATATGGCAATATCTCCAATAAGTAATTGCCAAGTGTCATCCATCCGAAGCCTCTACTCCTATGTGAAAAGGCAAGGTCTAGACAACTAGAGGGGACTCTTGGCACTTGAAAGAAAAGACGATGAATCTAAGAGAAGAGGAAAGTTTTTCTTCTATTAAGCTAATACCTCTATCTAGTACCTCTATCTGTAGCATTATGTTCAGTACTCATTCAATAGGAGAAAAAATGACTTTAGTGTCCACGTTAGTGTCCCCACTGACCATTCACTTATGGTTGCAGGGACGCCCTACCTCATCATTAGTAGTCTCACATTGGCCTAACCTCTTTGAGATATGTTGACATTCTAGTAGCACTGCCTCTCCACTTTAGTTGTTTGGAGCAGCCTACTAACCAAGCCTATTGCATTGGAACCCAAACCCGTCGAGAAATTTGGTGACAACAATATTAATTGATGTGCAATTGTTATGTTAAACAAATAAACCAACAAATAAATATAATGTTTGGTATACGAATTTACCATTCAACCTTTCATATTGGCAATCTAAATGGAGAATATACTTAATCGTCACGTTTAACTTCTTACTTTTAAATTTTTAGCTAATTATTATTTTTTTCTATAATAACTTTGCATTTATTTGCACTTGATTAAGGTTTGGAAAGAATGTTAAAATATTTTTAAAATTTTTGTGGATATTTATCCACCATTAGATCAAGATCATATCTCCATGGATATGCATGGGTCAAGTTCATAAAAAATATTGCCACAAGGGATAAAATTCCTAAAATGATTGTTTCACTCTCACCGACTATGTGTGCATGTGAGCTCTGCTAGTTGACATTTTCTCATGGCGTAGGATCACACAGACCCATTATTACTAAATCCACCTCTAAGCTCATGACATTTTCCATTTGACTTGCAAATAAGAAGGAAAATTATCGTTTAATTTATTCACGTGCAGCTCATCTAGAGGACCCCAAACATCACAAAAAAGGTAAAGTGAATAAAAGGAAAAAGAAAGTTCAAAATTAAAGATTTGGTTGATGAAGACGTTCAAAATGAGAATGATCAAGTTCAAGAAAATATGAATTAAGAGCACGAAAATTTAGTAGATCATAAGCAGGAAAATTTATGGGATAGAGAAAATAAGAATAAATAGCATGAAGATATTAATATAGAATGTTTTCGTTCGCATGTACACATTAATGATTTGGGAAATTAGAAAACTATTGATCAACACTTGATAGATTTGTTAGTGAAAAGAAGGCCCCCCAAGAGAGAATATGGTTAACTTTCCTATAAATTCAAATAGATACATTTTTCTTCTGCATATTACATTAGACATTTATCAAATGATGAAAAAAGTGATAGAAAATGATTGGTATACTTACTTTCATTAGATAAGTATTTTGTTTTTGCTGTATGTTTAAGCAAAAAGGAAATAGTATTCAGTTAGCTAATGAATGAATAAATGGCAAGAAAAATCTCAATTTCAAGCTTAAAAGCCATGAAACTAATAATGGACAAATGTAAAACATGAGAAGATGGATTGAATTGGAAAAGAGATTGCAACAGAATCTGAAAATTGATAAAGGTGTACAAGATCTAATCAACAAAGATAAAGAACATTGGAGATAAGTTTTTAGGAGAATAGTTTCTATTATTAGCTTTCTTTGTAAGAATAATTTGGTATTTCGAGAGAGTAGCCCCCCGAAATGGTTGCAGACTTTGATCCAGTAATTCAAGAACATATATGGAGAATTCAATAAAAGGAAATCACTACTATAAAAACCACATTTGGCGACGCCAATGTAGCGACCAACAATATCAAAACCTTCGCTAAAACTATTTGGCGATGGTCAGGGTAACCGTCGCCAAATATTTGCAATATATCATCACGGTCAGTGAGAAAACTGTCGCCACCTCAAAGAAAATTATGATTTTTTGCGACGGTCAGTATCCAAACCGTCGCAAAATGTTAATGAATAAAATAATTTTTTATATTAATAATAAAATAATAAATTGTATACTTTTTTTGTGACGGTTTTATAAGTGACCGTCATGGTAAATGTATAGTTAAATAATTTTTTTTTAGTTTTATTGGAAAATTAATAAATAATTTCACATTTGTGGCGACAATCTTAATTAAAACCATTGCAAAAAGTGTACTCATACTAAATTAAATAATTTTTTAAAAGAAATAATAAATTTGGTCACATATTTGGCGATGGTTTTAGTTGAAACTTTCGTAAATAATGTAGGCATTTTATATTAAATTAATTTTTTTTATTTAAAACATAATAGAATTTTTTACAATGGTCATGTTTATGAACATCATAAAAAGTTTCCAGCCAAAATTAACCACATGGCAGCACAAGATTTTTGGCGTCGATTTGAGTTTCTAACCGTTACCAAATGTGTTGTGTCATTTTTAAATAATAAATTATATTTTTTACTTTTTTAAAATATTAAATAAATGATAATTGTGGCGATGGTCAGTGTTGGGACCGTCGCCACAATACCATCAATTAGGGTACTTCTTTCCTTTTCTTTCGTGTGTCACACCTCTTTATTCTTTTCTTCTTCATTTTTCTTCTTGCAACTCCCTCCCTACCACATAACGCCTGATACAATCCTCGTCGTTTACATCCAATTATCAAGCTCTCCTTTCCATTTTTATGGAGCTGTCACAGTTTCTCGTCCGTCAGCTGTCCTCTCGATACCTTAGCTAGAGCCGAGCGGTCAGCTTTAGCTCACACCAGATGTCGCACCGATCTCTGCCAAGATCAGTGTCTTTGTCGAGGACCTTCCGTCGTTACTATCGCTGGATGTCGCCGCCGAGAAGAGGATTGAGTGTTTGCAATTAAGGTCAGAGAGAATCTATTCAATTTTATGCAGTCCTTTGGTGGAGTGGATGAGAGCAAATTAATTGTGCCCATGGATATTTTGGATAGATGGTTCTAGAAGTTTCAGGAGAAGGCCAAACACGACCCTGAGTACTTGAAGGGCTTCATTTTGTAAGCCTTTTTTTTTTATCTGGTTTTTCATGTTGCTGTACGTTATGGGTGTAAGAATTTACTACAAATTAGGCAATAAAATAGATTGAGTTTCTGCTTAATTTAGTTTATTTTAAGTCTTTCTTCGAAAATTCTTCAATTGAAACTAAAAAAGAAAGATTTGAAACCAAAAAAGAAGAAAGCAATTAAAAAGTCTTTTCCTTGACGGTTGCAATTTTTTTTTTTTTTTGTATCTTAAATGCTAATTAAAAGTTCCAATTTTTTTTCCCTTACGATGTGAAATTGGAAAGAAGCAAAATGTTTAATTCGGTCCTTGGAGCAAAATGTTTCACTTTTTTTGAAAATTCCTAATTCAACCTAAATCCATGTGAGATCCTCGCACAGCCTTGTAATTTTTTCTTTCATTATTATTTGCATCAAAGGTTCAATTTGTTCAGGTACTTTATAGTGGGTATTGAAGAAGACATTGAGAGTTGTGGCATTAGAGGTAGAAACTCGGGGTGTATAAGAAGGTGCTTCAACGAATCTAGGAATCGAATTTTGATGAGTCTTGTCTTCCTTTCTTTGATGATCATCTTTGGCTTCATTTCAATTGCCTTCCTGCTTGGTACCAGTCCTAATTCTGCTTTGTTGTACAAATAATTATTGTAAATAGTTTAATTGAACTATTTTCGATAATTATGAATATCATTATTTTTTCTAATTCATAAAATATTTTTGGCGACGACTTTATTTGTCAACCGTTGTCAGATCGTTATGAATTTAAAAGTAATATAATTAATTTAAAAATAATATTTTATTACTTATGACAACGGTCATGTGACTGTCGCTAAAAGACCGTCGCTAAAAAGTAACTTTCATTTGCAACGCCATGAAAGACGACGATATATTATTTCGTCGCCAAAATATTGTAACGCCCGTCGCCAAATTACGTTGTTGTAGTAGTGAATTGATCATCATTGTCTCAATTACAAAATTCAAAATGAATTCATACTCATGCTGATGGGAGAAATCAAAAGTGCAATTATTAAAAATATTAGGGAAGCAAAATATTTTTCAATCATTCTTGATTGTACACTTGACATAAGTCATGAATAAGAAATGTCTCTCACAAAACAATATGTTGATGTTTCAGCAAGTCCAATTAAAATAGAAAAGTTCTTTTTGGGATTCCTTGATGTGAATGGTATCTTAGGGAAATGACTATTTGGTGAATAGTTAAATATTTTCCAATCAGTTGAACTTGATATTAGTGAGTTAAGAGGTCAAGATTATGATAGTGGTTCTAATATGAAAGGGAAGCATAAATGTGTACAAAAAAGAGTAGGAGAAGTAAATCCCAGAGCATTTTACATACCATGTGGTTGTTACAGTCTTAATCTTGCATTTTGTAATATGACAAATTTGTGAATAAAAGGTAAATCCTATTTTGGAATGGTGCAATGCATATATATATATTGTTTTCATCTTCTCCAAATAGATGGAAAATGTTTTAAAATAACGTGAAAGGTCTAATACTTAAGCCACTATAACAAATACGTTGGAAAAGTCAAATTGAAAGTGGTAAAATAATAAGATTTCAAGCTCCAGAACTAAAAGATGCTTTGAATCACTTGGTGGAAACATGTGATGACTCTAAGGCATTTAGATGTGCTAAATGTTTATCATTCGACCTTATGGATTTTGAGTTTTTGTTTAGCATGGTTATTTGGTATAATATATTGTCTACCATTAAAAGAGTAAGTAAGGACATGGTTATTTATGTTGTCATTAGTTACTTGAAAGCACTCATTTCATTTTTTGAAACTCAGCGAGAAACTAGATTTGAATCTAACAAAATTCCTACTAAAGAAATTGCTTTTCAAATGGAAACTGCACCTACATTTTATGAAAAAAGTATTATCCATAAGAAGAAGCAATTTGATGAAAATGCCAATAATAAGAAGAGGTTACTTGTCAGATAAAAAGGTAAAAACATCCCAACTAAGTTGGCACCCCTCTTATTTCAGGTGGAAGTATCCCAACTAGGTTGGCACCCCTCCAAACCCACACCGAACAAGTAATAAATTTTAATAAATTAAGAAAGTGTACAACTGTTACAAAAGTTACAACATGTATAAAACCTGACATATTCAAACACAAAAATAGATTACATCCGAAGTAAGAATCGAAAGAGAAACAACAACCGTCGCCGGCCTCATTAAAACCTGAAAAGAAAAAAAACCCCAAATAGGAAAATCTCAATCCATGAAAAAGAGTGTAGATAACAAAAGTACAAGCAAGCTACTTTCTAAACCTATAGTTTTCAAACCCATTGATATTCCTATAATGCATAGAAGTACAAGAATCTGGAAGACCCCACCACCACTGCATTCCAGGTGAAGAAACATCAATCTTGACGGCGTCCATGAATATTTCCCTCCTCAAGATGTGTGAAACCCGGGCGAATCTGGAAACATAACGAAGGCAGTTCACCCATCTTGATTTGTAGGCCCACAGGACTACATCCTCTCGACGAATGAGTACATTGACGACGTAAATGGAGTCACATTTCATCTATAGATGATCCCACCTAAAATCTCTAGCACACTCAATGGCAATAATGGCACTCAATAGCTCACTCTCAAAGGCATAAAACGAGTCCAGATAGACTGTAAAACTACCTTTAATGAAACCCCTACTAGTGATGAAATACCTACTGCATCCCCCCAGACCTGGACTGCCATCAGCAGCATCATTGGTATTAACCTTCAACCAACCCATCGGCTGGGGAGACCAAACCACAGGAATAATCTGAGGAGCCCGAGGTGCAGCATCTGCAACTCTTAAACTCCTGAAGATCAGAAGATCACCAATAGAGTTGTGCATTGTAACATTCTAAATAGCATTAGCTTCCCTAGTTGAAGCCTAAATAAAAGCCAAAGAACTTGCTAAGGGAATGAAAACATTACCAAAATGCCCTTGATTTCGAACAAACCAGATAGCAAAGAGTGCGCTCACAATAGCCATAGACCATAAATTGAAGACCTGAGTGCTTAATGAAGCCTTCATAGCCTTCTCAAACATAGAAACCACCGAACCTGATGCATCCAAACTGATCCCGAAAGTAACCCCCAAGCAATCCCAAATGGTGGCGGTGTAGGGGCAAGTCAAAAAAAGATGAGAAATAATTTCTGAGTTTTTACCACAAATTCTGCATTTGGAGGCCATGAAGAAACCCTTTCTATTCAAGACGTCATCGGTAGGAATACGGCCCAGGAGAAGACGCCAAGCGAAAACCGAGCGGGCCGGATGAATGAAAGTCTTCCAAACGTATCTAATGCACACCGGAGGTGAAGCCATCGTAGATAGTCGAAGATAAATGTCTCGACAAGAAATGATGCCCGAGACTGAATGAGGCCAAACTCTCTCATTCGGCCTATCCATCGCAATCGCCACCTCCTCAATGCACATAGACAACTGTGGAAATGCTGCACGGAAACTCGTTGGAAGGTTCCAAACGCCATCAGAATCAACCAGATCACCAACCAAAATGCCCGGATCACATAAATCTCCAGAGTTCTGTAACAACTCAATAATAGGTATCCCCAGCCAGTTGTCAACCCAGAAACGAACCCTGGAGTGAACCCTAATGATCCAAATCACCTCCTTCGAAAGAGTAAGATAGACTTGTCTCAGAGGAGGCCAAATCAAAGAAGCAACACAATACAAAGGGTTCAGCTTCCCTAAAAAGCGTGCCCGAAAAAATAAAAAAAATGAAGGAATTCTTATTTATCAACTTCCAAGCAAGCTTGATCAGCAAAGCTTTATTAAAGATCCGGTCCATAAGAAGTTCCGTATAGCCCTGTTAAGACAATTAAACAAACCCACAGGCCATTTATAGATTATAAAAGTGTGGACAAACTTTGAGGTAATCACAAAGTTTATCAAGCACAAACGACCTACCAGAGAGAGAGTGCGACCTTTCCAAGCAGCTAACTGCTCCAAAATGCGATCTGCGATGGGGCAAAGAATAGCCTAAGTAGGACTTCCTTTAAAAAGAACGACCCCAAGATAAATAAAGGGAAGAAAACCAGCCTTAATTCCAAAGTCTGTCAAAATCTTAGCACGACGCTAATGAGAGACATCCGAACCAAAATATATGTGAGATTTATCCAAGTTAACTACCTGACTTGATAAAGATCCATAAAGGCGCAGAGCATCAAAAAACACCTCTCAAATTCTGATAAGTCCCTCTACAAAACAAGAGCACATCATTGGCATATAAAAGGTGAGTTGGAGATGAGAAATTTCTTCAGGGAGGAAATCGGCAAGAGGGAACCCTGGAGTCCATCCAGATAAGAACCTGCTAAAAAAATCTTCGGCAATGCCAAATTACAATGGAGATAGCGAATCACTTTGCCAAACCCCTCGTGAGTAACCAAAGTAACCCTCCAGAACCCCATTAATCAAAACCAAAATCTTTGCTGAGCTAAGAATTGATCTTATCCACGAGCAAAATTTGGTACAGAAACCAAACCTGTCTTAGACTGCTAGTAGAAAATCCCAACACATCGAGTCAAAAGCCTTATGGATGTATATCTTCAAAGCCACAATACCTCCAAAAACTTTAATGTCGAAGTGGTTGACATAGTCTGAAGCAATCGCAATACCGTCCTCCATGTTTCTGCCTCGAATGAAACCAAACTGATTATCAGAAACAATCCTGGAAGCGATCCCTGCAAACCGATCAGCTAAAATCTTTGGAATCACCTTGAAAATGAAGTTTCTCAACATGATAGGACGAAATTTGTCTACTGAGTCCGCACCTTACACTTTCGGAAGAAGTACCATAATATTATAATTAAGGCTCGGATCAATAGCTCCCGAGAGGAAAAAAGAACTCACCGCATCCACTACATCAGAATGAATAAAATCCCAGCAAGTCTGAAAAAATAAGCCTGGAGAGCCATCAGGGTCTGGGGCACTAGTCTGGTCCAAATTGAACACTGCCTATTTAACCTCCTCAGAATCGGGCAAACTAGTTAAGAGCAAGTTATTATCTACAATCACTAAGCTCGGAATGATCCCATCCGAACTGGAGAAGTCCGTACCAAGAGTCTCATCGGCTGAAAATAAAGATCTATAGTAATCCATAATATGACTCCTGATGGTTGTCTCATCTGAAACACTAACCCCCTGAATCGATAACGAAGACAAATGACGTTGAGATTTGCAAACCCGAAGAAGGGAATGTAAGAATTTTGAGCTACGATCACCATCCCTCAACCATTTAACACAACACTGATATCGAAGCATAGTTTCTTTGAAAAGCAGAGCCTCATCAAGCAAGACACTGCGGCAGGTCTCCTAAATCTCTCCTGAAACCCCCGTTAATAATGTTCTCCGAAAGAGGTTTTTCCTAAGCCAAAGTAATTTTTTCTCATGAATATCACCGAAAACATCCCTATTCTAACCCCGAAGAGCATGCTTCACCTTTTTCAATTTAGTAATAACCTGATGGAAAGGACTACCCAGAATCTCCTCTTTCCAAGTACTCTAAACGAAGGATTTGAAATCCTTATTAAGGAGCCACATAGACTGAAACTAAAACGGACGCGGGCCCACATTACCAAGCTTAGAAAGACTCAACAGCAACGGATGATGATCAGAGTGCTGCTTGGCTAAAGTACAACAAGCAATGGAATCTCAGACCTCCAAAAGAATCGAGCAAAAGACACTCCATTTGCTTTGACATACCCGTGGTCCCACCACCCAGTGAAGAAAGTGAGTATTAATAGGTAACAAACCTGCAGTCTCCACCGAGACCTGAAAATCCGTACAAGAAGAGTGGATAAGAGTACCACCACCAGACCTCTCATGCGCATCCAAAATGGCATTAAAGTCTCCAATAACAGCTCACGGATGATCAATAGAACCAACAGAATTTTCCAAGACTGTTTAAAGATTTTTCCGACGCCCTGAAAAAATACTCTCATACACAAAAGAAAATACCTGTCGACCTCCGACCCTCGGAATATCCACAGAAATGATTTGCTCCTCACTAAGTAAATTCCTAGCATCCTCCAAAGAACTAGAAGTAAAGACCCACATGGTGGGCAAAACAGCTGAGATATTAGCAGAAATGAAATCCAAATTTAACGAAGACCAAAAAGAGTTTGGAATCGTATCAAAGGCGACCATAGGCTCCACCAAGCAAAACAGTGTAGGGTTATGGCGATGAAAAAAATCATATAAGACCTCTGAGTATTTGAGTTACCGAAACCCATGCAGGTCCAATAAAGAATATTCATTGGTTTCCGTATTTTGTGGCCCGAGTCGATCAGTCCTGCAGTTGGTTGATCCTGACACCTTTTCGCTTGTTTTAATTTCGTTGGTCATCCCGACTTTCTTTTGACTGTGGTCCACACATTTGGATCCTTGGTTTTTGAGACAGAATAGTCTGAGGTACTAGATGAAGGTTTTGTTGCGCCGCGCTAAAAGCCGTAACTGGGTCGTAGAGTACCATGGCTGTATCAATATTGATCTAACCCCCAAAGGTGGACCCATCTTGATCTTGAACTTGCATGCCTGGAGGATCCTGTAAAACCCAACATTCCTGTACAAGTAGCTCATCATCGAAATCATCAAATGTGTCATTCAAAGCTGCGACAGTACCCGAACGATGAACAACTCCTATATCTGAAGGAACGGTCTAAACACCATTTCCCTTAGTATTGTCACGAAGCTCCGATCCGCTAAATCGGTGTATAAGTATCACCGCCGAATGAGGAACCTAAATCAATCCGCGGAGTTTGGAGGCTTAGGTCTATATATCTGAATAACCTATTTTGTTTCACTTTCTGCGCTTAGCCACTGGAGCCTCTATGTATTACATCCTTGAATGCCCAATCCGTGACAATTCTTTGTAAAATTCTAGAAAGCTTTCATAATACAATTGAACCTCAATGCATGAGTCTTCGGTTTCCAATAATAGAGTTTCAGGATTGAAACCTGCCAAATCCACATCTATGAGAACCCGAGCAAAGGGACCAAAGTTGCCTAATAAGGTTGCGCTATCAATTTTCAAAGGAACCCCAATTCCTCTCGCAAGATCAGATATAATCTGTGGATGCCAATATTCCCAACTCAGATTGTAAAATCTCACCCAAATCTGAGCATGCGTGGTTTTTTGCATCGCTGGATTGAAATTCTTAACCCAAGCTTGTAAGCGGAAAATTCTAGGTTTCAAATTTAGCAATCCATAATACCACACTTTCTGACGATCCTCCATGGAGAATAAAAGAACTTGGTAGTGTCCCCGCCCTAAATAAATTAATTTCCATTTTTTCAGTTTCCATATATTTTGGAGTTTCAAATATAACTCATCCTGCTTCCATGGTTTTTCACCTTTGGAGAGCACAACTCTAGCAATCAAAGAATACTGACAATAAGTAATACATTCTTGATAAGCAATGTCGTTTACTTGAATTGAAATAAAATTTCCTTTTCTAGTGGGCACATTCTGGTTGATGGATGGAGTTGCATAAGCAACACCACTGGCTTGTTTTTGAATTCCTATAGGCATTACCCCATTACCTCCTACAATATTGCCATTGACCACTGCTGCAAAGGAGGGCACAACAGCGCTTTTCAAGTTGATCCGTTATGTAAGTGTCTCACTGTTGTCAAAAGGAACAACCGGATTCCCTCCTTTCACTTTGATATATGCATCCTCCACCATTTTTGCAGCAGAATGGTTGTCAGATACCCCCATCCTACCTGCACTCAATAATGAAGGAACTGCACTCAACAATGGAGGTAGAGATCCTCCTATTAGAGTGCCCTGTATATACCCTGCCTCATTTGAAACACTATCAACGAGATGTTCACCATTCTGTGTGGCATTATCTATCTTTTCCGCTTCCATACCAACCAAACATTTCCAATCCAGAGCAAAGGGGGCCATAAAGCCCCAAAAAAAATTCAGAACAATTAGGAAACACAATCCAGTTCCAGCACAATTGATTTACAATCCAGTTCTAGCCTAAATGAATACAAATTCAGCACAATAAGAAGTTACAAAGCTAATTGCCAGTTTGTTGTAATCATATCACAGCAGAATTCAAAAGAATTTCAAAGAACAAAATAACCAACCCACGGCAAACAACTCCTCGGAACCCACGGCAAATCGCGATCCACAATCCACGCCCAAGCCTAATGAACCCACCAATCCACGAGAGCCCACATTCACCCACGGGAACGACTCCCACTTGCGATGTCGTTCATGATCGGAGAAGCTGCAAACGACAACACCACAATCGCAAACCAAACCCAGCACCAAGATCGCAGCTTGGATAGCTTCGTGAAAGCTGACCCGGGCGCTGCAGACCAGATCTCGTGTTCAAAGCTCAAACCCACGAAAAATGCGGCCCAATTGCAAGCCCAGTCGTTGAACAAGACCCACGGCGAGCAAACCCACAAAGAAGCACGAAGAAGGAGCCTGGAGAATAAGACGAATCAGACACATGGCTTTGGCGACAATCACCACAACTGCTCGCAAAACAGCTGCAACTAGCTCGTGATCCCAACCGCTGGAGAACCCATGGCAAAGGAAGCTTCAAACAACTATGGAAGACGCTGCACCGCACGACCACTCCGACGACGAATTTCAGATCGCAAATCGCCTAATGAAAATTCCAATAATGAAATAACACATTTAGTTAAAGAGTCTTTTTAGAGTTGATTTTTTTATATATATACAGTTGATTAAGCTCTTTCTTCACTTCTATTGAGGTTTGAACAATTTAAAAAATATGAAGATTCTTTTGGGTTTCTATTTGATTTAAAAAAAATTACAGACTGCTGATAATAATTGTTTGAAGTGTTGGTGTGATATGCTTGAAGAATTTTTGAAGCACAATGTGGATTCTGATATTTATGGGCAAGGGAGGAGCTTTTCAAAGTTGAAGATAAAATTGTACCTTCAATTAGCAATATCACAAGAAAGATAGAATGAGTTGACTATTGTGTCTATTGAAAAAGAAATTATAAAATAAATCGATTGTGATAGTATAACTATTGATTTGTTTTAGCAAAAAAAACTAGAAGGAAAAATTTAATTTAGACTTTTGAAAGTTTTAGATTATTATTTTTATAATCTTGAATATTATTATTTAATAAAAGTTTAGGGTGCTTTAAATTTTTAATTTTTGTTTATGTATATGTATATAGGGGCTTCAATTTTAAATCAACCTAAGGCCCCAAAATAACCAAGGCCAGCCTTACTGCAGCTCATCCAAGGGTTTTTTGATATCATATCCACTGTTTGACCCATTTAAATTGTCTTGACCAAATTGGAAGAAACTTATTATTTTGTTCAATTTTGAGTGGAATATACATAAATACCCCTGACATACGCAATAATTGAATACCGATCTTCAAAACGAACTTACCCAGCTTCAACAGCCGAAACAATACAAAGGAGGAAAACTGCTTTCACCATTCTTAGACCAGCTGCGAAACATATATAAAATTTCTACGGGAGTTGGATCCGAGTGTTTATTGAAAAGATAGCTCATTTTCAATTTTAAAACATGAAGCCTTTCTTAGAATTATTCTTGACAATATAATGCCCTATCAAACCATAGCGACTTCTTTTTTCATATGATAATCAAAAAAATGAATTATTTCTTAAGTATTTGGCATAAAACATCTTAACCCAAAGGCATTCATCCCCCTTCGATATTCTCCAATCGAGCTTGGCTAGTAAAGCTGTATTGATGTCATAGATCTTCTAAATCCCAAACCCCCTTCTTCTTTCGGTAAACACAAATCATTCTAGGCTTTTAGATCTAAAAATCTAGTATTTTCGGAGTCCACTCCCAACTAGAATTTTCTAGCTAGAGCATCTAAGACTTGACAAGATGTCTGAAGTGAATGAAAGGTAGACATAGAAAACTACTTTAATCAAGTGAGTTGTCCAAACCATTCCTCTATACATGTTCTCTCTTTTAATTAGCAAAGAACCATAAGATAGCTAGATACCTAGCTGTAAATTAACTAGTTGACAATTGTTTTGGTCAAGAACCTAGAAAATTATTGTTCATTTAAACGTTTGTAAAACAAAAAGAGAAGAAATTTTATTTATATAATAGTACCATGGTGACGATGAGAAGGTGAAGAATAAAAATAAGATGTCAATGGCGATGATGAAGAGTAAAGTGAATAGGGTCATTTCATTGGGTACTATCCCTTTCCTCTTGCCTTTGCTAAAGGCCAAGATATTTTTGGACTATAAGTCCAAAGTTATAAGTAGAAGAAGAAAAAGAAGAATATTATTATTGAGAAGTGTGAGAGTTTTTTGTTAAGAGTTTTAATTTTTTCTTATTTCTATGTCAAGGCATGTGATCGGTTTGTTTTTATTTAAGGATTTATATTTTAGGCAATTCAGGTTTTTTTATTAGTAAATAGTTTATTCAAGTAGAAATTTATTCCTGCTAGGTTTTATATGTAACAGCAGCCATATGTTCTTTCGTTTCAATTTTTAAGCAAGTTTCAAAATAAACTTTTTTATTCTCTTATATATTTTCTTCTCTTAACAAAAGTATAAAATGGATAGGAAATTTCATATTTTCATATGCTGATTCCCCTTCAAAGTCTCCCAGAGAAGCTATTCTTGTAGAGACACTAAACCATTTATCTTTTCACAAACTTTTCAAACATTTACAAGAAATTAAAGCTGCTACCTTCGAATTGACTAGACATACAAGTATAATAAACTCTCGCCAAAGTTATCTTGCCTAAATCACTCATCCCATAGATTCTTTTTTTTTTTTTTTTATAAACACCCTTCCCATAGATTCCAACAACACGAACACCATTCAATCCTATGTCTACGCACGAATTCAATTTCTCTATACATGAATCCATTCCAAATAGTCGACCCTCCACTGAGTGGTTTATTGATACATCAATCAGTTTATTTGATATACGTGCAACAATTCCTTATATAATTTCTGCTTCATTCCTACAAAATTTATACAATTTTCATAATCCTAATTAGTTTAGATAGTACAAATATATATATAACATGGGTTAAACAAATGAATGAATTGAAAGTAAAGCTTTTCACCTGTTTGAGAAGTCCCAACCACCTAAATTGGCCCTGTCAATGCATTCCTCAATGTGTGAACCTTGTGTAATGCGTCGCTAAAATCATGTTCATGTTTGTCACATCATATTTCTCATTTTGGTTTTTGGGCTCTAGTATGGAAATTCTAGTGATCCAGTGTGTCACAATTCTCTTACCGAAGGAGAAATGTGAAATGTGAAAGCCTTTTATAAGTAACGTTGATTTTTTTTTCTTCAAAAAGCATTTACTTTTGGTCAACTAAAGTACCCAATTTGAAAAGAAGAAAATTAATGAAAATTAATATTAATTTTGATGTGTGACAATTCTCGGCAATTTCCTCTAGTGTTTGCCCCAAGTCCTGTGTTATTACTATTGAGTATGGACAAAAAAATACAAAGAAAAGAAAAAGGAAAAAGTGGCATTAATTACTTTTTTTTCTCTGCTTTAATTTACACGCTTGTCTCATATTCTATTTCAGGGCTTCGGGTGGTATTTTCCAATCCTCTTTCTCCAAAGAACATAAGCGAAATGTGAAAGCTTCTTAATTAAAAAATTACTTCAAACCGTAGAAAGTAAACCAGTACTTATTAAAAAAAAATCAAGTAGGCAACGTCTAATTTGCTTCTTGTCATTATGTATATGAATAAGGAATTTTAAGAATGTAGTAGTAGTATAGTACTTCGAAATAGTGCTTATAACCAATTCAGAAACTTCCCTAATTTTTTCAACATAATTTCATATTAATGTTTTCGATTGATCATCTCAAAACATTATTTGTATTTCAAAGTTTCTTGAAGAAAACTTCTCTAAATTTTAATCATAATAATACACATCTATAAGCTTGTACTAGAAACATTAATTCCTTTTAGGGATGGCAAAATTCAACCCGACGTGTAAACACGACCGAACTTGTATAAAATCTTGCAAGTTTGAGTCTTTCACATTGGATTAGTTTAATAACGGGTAACTCATGAAGACCCGCATTGGTAATGGATGAACTCATTAAACAAGAGTAATTGAGTAATTAAATATTAAATAACAAATAAAATTTCATAATTTTATCATTGATTGTCTTTGTGTTTACTCTAAGTAGTGCACCTGCAAGAAATATAAATAGTACCACTTAATCCGAGATATCATTAAAAAATAAGACATATCCCTATTTATACTCGAGAAATACAAACAGTACCACTTAATCGAATATATCATTAATAGAGGAGATACAACGGTCACCAAGATAACATTAAGGATAATTTAGCAAACTCATTTACAAAGTTTCTGCCTCAATGAGTTTTTGAAAAATATGTACATTATATGGGTGTTAGGAGTTTACTGAATTCGCATTTGCCTTGAAGTATATGGTGGTGTTTATAGATTTGGTTTGCCTTCCTCTCCAAGGTAGGAATGAAACTCTAACTGTCTTAATTTAAGGTAAGTCCTCCAAGATGTATCCCAATTTGGTAAGTAGATTTAGGAAAGTATTCAACATTTACTACAGAGTAAACTTTTCCTTTTGGAACCCTCATTAACCTTACCACATTCATGTTAAGGGAATCTATTCTGAGTTATCGATAATGGACCGCCGCTCAACTCTCCTCACGTCCAAGCAGAGCCTATTCTGTAACCAACATTATTGCCCCTTCCAGAGGGCCTCTGACCGTCTAAGCTGATCCATCATATGAGCTATGTATCAATCAATTCGACTCATTCAGGTTGATCCAATGGGTCTTGCCACTCCTACACCTTGGGTCCAATCAACCCTACCCAATAGAATTTTGCCAATACACTATTACACTCATTATATTTCTATTGTAGTAATACATATGAAACAAATTTGCATTTTATAAAGTTCTAGCTATACAAAAATTATATTTTTGTTAAGCCATATGCTATTAAGATAAATCACAAAAATAAAACTCATCAAATTATTATATAGTTAAAGTCAAGACAATTTTAAATGTAACCGATTATACAGGTAGCTATTGACCATTTCCCACTATATTTGTCTTTTCTTTTTAGCAAAAGAATGTCCTTTTATTCAAGACAAGTCATCCAAACAAAGTTTAACGAATTCAAGGTGGGTGTTAACATCCCAATTTGATGGAAGAAATCCATGTAAGACTTTGTTAACAATCCAATCCGCTACCCTATTATGCTTTCCACAAACAAGGCTAAAGGAACAAGATGTAAAACAAGTCCTAACACTAAAGATATCATAGACCAAAGCCTCAATATTCCAATGCAAACTAGCCGACGATTGAACAAATTTTTTATGTAGTGAAGCACAATCTATTTCTAATATAATATTATTACCACCTTCCCTCGCCAGTCCCGACCAATGAAACTAACTTCACCATGATTCATTCAGTAGTTAAAAGCACCATCACACTTAAACTAATAGAACCACATGGCGGAGGACACCAGCTCATATTACTGTGACATGATTCAGGAGCAAAGTTCAAAAGCAACGTAGACAAACCAAAAAGGATAATCTTACTTGCATTAAATTCATAATGGGCATCATAGGCACGACAAAGAACACTTACTGGGTTAGGAAGATTACCCTCGGAGATAACTGAGTTCTATGCTTTCCAAATATACCAAAAGTATAGAAGAGCAAACTAATTAGAGCACCACCTTCTTTTTTATCCCATAAAAAAAGTAGAAAAAAATCCTAAAACCATGCAAGGAAGAGAGTATCAAACTGAATGCGGAAACCAAACGGTGAGGCAAACCACATAGCATGAACCCACAGGCACTAAAGAAACAAATGATCCAAAGTTTCATAAGAGGTTTTGCAAATAAGACAACAGTGATCCATTCTAAATGCCATCGAAACAAATTTACCCGTGTAGCTAAACCATTATGAAGAACTTTCCACATAAAGTGACATATCTTAAGGACTGCCTGAATAGACCAAATCTTCTTCCAAAGCAAAGGTGGAGGGCAAGTTAAAGAGGAATCACTAGATACACCTCCATAATAGGATTTTTCTAATAACAAATGATAGCAAGATTTAAATGTCAGTGCACCATCCCTAGAAAAAGGTTAAATGAGCCGATCCCCTAAACACCACTTTGATATAGGAAGAGACAAAATTTTAGCAACCACCTAGGACGGAAACACAAGCTGTAGCTTATCACCAGACTTGCTTAATCTGTGCTCATCTATAAAATCTGACACTATAGAAATATTTGGTGAAGCGACATTACCCTATTGTATACCAATAGGCCCTCAATTATCCATCTAAGAGTTGATCAACTTCCTATTACCTACTCTCTAGTGAGCATGCTCCATGAAAGTATTACAACTATGGAAAATACTTTTCCAAGTCCAAGATGCATGAGAATAATGAGGGGCATTAAGGAAACTCAAACTAAGAAAGTAAATTCCCTTCAAAACACAAACATATAGTGCATTTGGTTGGGAATAAATGCATCAAGCTTGTTTCACCAATAAATGAAAAATTGAACAAAGCAAAATCCTGCAATCCCCTAACTGCCTTCATTTTGTTTAACTCTTCTTTTCTGATCCAGTAAACGCTCTTTTTGTATGATTAATTTCCCCATAAGAATTGATTAATAGTAGAAGTCAACTCCTCTCATAAAAATTTAGGCAATCGAAAGATTAACATAGTGTACATAGGAATTGACTGGCTACGGCTTTGATTAGAATTTCTTTATCTCCATGGACAACAATTTTCCTTTCCACCCAACTATCTTATTAAAAATATGGTCTCACAACCCAGCATAGAGATGCCGTCTAGTTCGGCCCCTCTGTGAAGGGAGCCCAAGGTATTTATCAAAACCACGATAACAAGTAACATGAAGCAAGTCACACACCCACTAGCGAACTACTAATGGTGTTTTAGCATTGAAAAACACACTTTATTTCTGAAAATTAATTACCTAACACAAAGCAAGACAATAAAAATCTAAGCAACTTTTGAGCTCCTTGCAATCTGCTAGCGAGGCATTGAGGAAAAATAGGCCATTGTCAGCAAAAAGCATATGCAAAATAGGCAAACAAACTCGAGCCAACTTTACACCTTTTAAAGTGTTATTCAACGCCTTCTTCCAAAGCATCAGTGATAGAGTCTCAGCAACTAGTATAAATAAATAAGACTAAAGAGGGACTCCTTATCGCAACCCTTGTCGTAGAGTAAAGCTTATTTGAGCCTTCTCATTGATAATAACACTATAAGAAATTGTGGTAACACACTGCATAATTAAATGCACCCAATACGAGTGAAAACCCATTCAAAGTAGCAAGCTTTGAAAAAAAACCCAATTAACGCGATCATAAACTTTAGACATATTAGTGTTTAAAACCATATTATAATGCTTTCCACTTTTTCGCTATTTTAGTACGTGAAAAATCTCCTGCACAATAAATATATTATCTTATAGCGTCCACCCATAAAGGCTCCTTGATTTTCAGAGATTAAATCATGAAGAAACGTTTTTAGCGTATTCACTGGAACCTTTGAAATAATCTTATAACCAAAATTACATAGAGTAATCGACTGAAAATGAGAATTTCTTCAAGAGTCCAAACTTTTGGAATAAGGGCAATATGAGTCCAATTTAATCAATTTAGCAAACAACCACTTTGAAAAAAAATTATGGACTTATCTAAAAAAATCCTCCTCAAATAGCTGCCAATTAGAGATGTAAAAGGATTCTGAAAATCTATCAGGCCTCGGAGCCTTTCTAGCTCCCAAAGAGAAAGCAGCA
Organism: Rhamnella rubrinervis; assembly: GCA_007844105.2. Taxonomy (NCBI): domain Eukaryota; kingdom Viridiplantae; phylum Streptophyta; class Magnoliopsida; order Rosales; family Rhamnaceae; genus Rhamnella; species Rhamnella rubrinervis. The sequence goes on from CM017582.2 coordinate 2,165,746, forward strand.
GCTCATATTTTCTCTTTATTCACTAAAGCAAGTAGTGTATCATTCATCTCAGCCAAAACACACCCATCCACAATAGATAAAGCAAATTCAAAATCATGCAGCCCCATCGAACAAAACAATGTGGAAAAGTAATCAATGGCAATGCTCTCAATAGCTTGGTCTCCCTCAACCCAAACACCCTCATGGTTTCGAAGCCGAGAAATTCTGTTATGATTATGACGTTGCATAGTCATTTGGAAAAAGGTAGAGTTATGATCACCATAGTTAAGCCAGTTGATGTGTGAACGTTGGCCCTAATAAACTTCTTCCAGCTTCTATAAAATAACTAGTTCCAAATTTAATCTCCATTTATTCTCTAAATACAAAGACTGAAAGGGTAATAAATCAAGATGAGCTAGTTCTTCATTAATCTATTGCATTATCATTCTTAAATTACCACGTAACAATTGACTCCAAACTCCTAAAGCATGCCTACAAACTTAAAGAGACGATTTGCAGTAACTTTAGGTAGAGAAAAGAAGAAGACTAGAGGACTATAGTCAGACCCAATAACTGGCGAAATATGGGTGTAGGATGCTAAAAAAAACTGTAAAAAAGTAGGATTAACTAAAGAGCGATCTAATTTTTGAAGAATAAAATCCGGTCCACCTTTATTGTTTGACAAGGTAAAAAGAGAGCCAGTACACTTAGGCTCGACAAAACCACTAGTATCAATAAATTCCCGAAAAGCTCTCATACGAAACCCTATACCTAGGTACCTACAAATTTTTCAGTATGTAATAATATTTTGTTAATTTCTCCTATAATTAGCCAAGGAAGAGAATTCGCTTCACCTAGGCGAATAACATAGTCCCACAAGGTCTTATGATCATGGAATTCTCTAGGCCCATAAACAAAAGTCAAGTTGCACTAAACACCACAGGAAACACCAAGAAAGTTAACCGAATTTTGTGTAGAAAAAATAGAGGAAACAAAGAACTCATCATTCCAAAAAACAATTGTAACACCTTTTTATCTGAATCGAAAACCTGGTTAAAGGGATGATACATCGAAATATATTCAAAATAAAGGTTTCTTCAGGGTTTCTTTGGACAATATCAAAATATATATAATATTTTGTTTACTCATTGGGATCATTTTTCACATTCATATAAAACTATAGTATTTAAATTAAACATAAATGTTTATAAAAACCTACAACGTAAAGAAAAAAACACTTAAAATCAGAGTTTTCATTGTCCAAAGAAAGAAAAACAAAATGAGGAATTAAAAACAACAGCTATCATGACATATCTTTATGCAAATATATGTACATGATCACACGACAATCTTATGCACATCTACTGTGTCACACGTACGCATTACGTTCAATGCAGTCGTTAGCCAAGCATAACTCATTCTCAATCATTATCTGATCCATTTAATCATAAACATGGAAAAAATACTGTATGGTACCACACATTTATTCATTTAATACAAAATTTTATTTTTTCCCTTAGGACAAAATAAACTCATATATTTAAATATGAAAATACAATTTTTAATCAAATATACTTATATATATATATATATACCATTTTACCTCAAAATAATTCCTTAAAATATATCCACTCGAAAAAAAAATACATTTATATACCAAAAATATTTTTCCGAAAATATACATTTCATTATAAAAATACATTTATACACACATGTAATAAAATAAATATTTATATTCATTTAATTAAAATACACTTATTTATACTTAGACACACAAATATATATATATATATATATATATATATACAAACATGCCTACACATATATGCACACACATATATATAAACACACTCAGTCACATGCACACATATTTATATATAAACATACATGCATATAGAGTGGTGCTATGGTGGGCGACAAGTCCACCAATTTTTATTTTTATTTTTTTTTACATTTTGTATTTTTTATATTTTTTTTTCAATTTTTTGTTTTTTTTATATATATACATTATATGTATATATATATATATATATAGAATATTTGGAGTTTGGCAAAATATAAAATATAAAAATACAAAAAAAAATTGACAAAATATAAATATAAATAATATAAAATGTAAAAAAAAAAAAGTATACAAAATAAATAAAAATTGGTGGGCTTGTCGATGGGCGAGCTCGCCCACCATAGCAATACATATATATATATATATATATATATATATATATATATATATATATATATACACCCACTTATACACATATTATAAACCTAAATAGTCTAAAAATCATCCATACATGGCCAATTACTACATTGCTCATAAAACCCTAAAATCTCACTACACTTCATCACAATTTTATATGAAACTAAGGAAATGACCAAAATACCCTTGACAATTTATAAAATGACAAAAATCCAAATCAACTCGCACCACAATCAAGCTACTAACAAGGGAATCTACAAGATCAAAGCATAGGTAAACCATTCCAAACCATAAACAAGCATTTAGTATAAAAATTCTAACAAATTATTAAAACCTAAACTATAAATTTAGGGATTTTTGCCAAACACAAATTACAAGCATAAATGAAATTAACCACTAATTAGCAATAGCCAAGCAAGATTAACAAGAATTTAACCAAAAACCCAATCTAAGACACAAAATCAACACAAGAACACAAGTAGGTTTGAAAACCTACCTTTCACCAAGAGCTAAACCTTTTCACAACTCTTCACAAACACTTGGAGAATCACCAAAAACATAAGGTTCAAGCTCCCTATAGTGGTCAATTCCTTCTTCTCCTTGATTTTCTCTCTCTAAAAAACTCTCTCTTGAAATGGTAATGGAGGTGGCCAGCCAAGGGGTAGCAAAATGGGTTTTGGCTTCTTAAAAAAATATTTAAAAAACTTGGTAAAAAAGTCAAAAGTCAACACTTTAATTAACTTTAACCAAGGGTAAAATGGAAAGAAAAATAATCATTCAGCCTTATCTAGATACTTTAGACTCTTGCTAAATGTCCAAACAACTCTTTACAATGTAAGAGATGATGTGGCAATCAAATTTTAACTTTGATGGAAAATCAACTATACCGAAAATAAAATGCAGATAATACAACAACCATTCCACCATATAATCCATGAGAAGGCACAACCTCTACATGAGAAAAGCTAATTTTTTACGTAATCTATAGAAAGTGTCCTCTCGGCTTTTTGATTTCAAAAGACACACAATAGAGGGTCGAAATTGGACATAGTAGTTCAACAGCGCACCAAACATCAAGGAGAACCCTAATCCTTGACAATTCTAATCAGTATTCTAAAAAGTGTAAGGCGTCACAAGGCTGCAATGTCAAGCCTTAAACTTTATGAGTTTAGGCGAGATTAGACGAAACTTAAGCGTTAAAAGGCGTTTCGCTAATATATATTATTTTAATTATTATAAAACCACTAAATAAATAAAATAACTTATATTTTAAATGTCAAAGTCTATATAAGTTTATATCATATATATATATATATATATATATATATGTATTTAATATAAATTAGTAAACACATAATCATATATATTCATGAAAATTTTATACTTTTCAAATTTCTAATAAAAAATTAATTCTAAATTATATATACTATGAGTCTATAATTATTTAATAATATATAAATTAATATATAATTTAAATATCACCATATTCTAATGAATTTTTATTTTTCTCTTTATTATATATTTTATTTTATTTTTATTTTATTTTTAAAAAATTATCTTAAAAAAATTTTCGTTTTTTAATATTAATTTTTTTTATATATTTTCTAATTTATTATGAATTATTTATTTTATTTTTTAAAAAATAATTTTTTAACAAATATTTAATGAAAAAGCTCGCCTTTTGGCGCCTAGATACACATTAGGCGGTCAATACAGCATTGATCGCCTTTTACTAAGCGTTACTCCAATACGAGGCGTCTTTCAAACGTCTCACACCTAAGTGCGCTTAGACGGTACATTTTTACGCCTTTTAAAAAAACACTGGATCTAACATATTATGCTCATTTGGTCAGCAATGGCTATTTGAGGGCAACCACTACACCCTTCTAACTAGAAGAATAGTTCTCCAAAACCTCTACCTCCAGCAGTGCATTATCATCAATCATAGTTTATTGTTTCACAGAAACTCCAGCCTTGTATGGGCTATACCGAAAGCCACGAGTTCTAGGCGGGGACAACTTCTTTCCCTTTTTCTTTGCTTGCACGAAGGGCACAGAAGCCACACTTTTCTCAATAGCCTTATTAGCGCAATTTGGCCTACACGTCCCGTATGAATACAGAAGCCCCGATCCACAGCTATTTTTACGTGATTGCTTATTATTAGAATCATCCTCCATAATAGCATTATAGTGAGATGAAAAACCATGCATATTATTTCTCTCAAAACCTTGTTCGGAGTCTATAACGTCGGAGCCTATAACGGGGGAAGATGGACGTAGAGCAGCCTCACCATACACATCATTAGTACTGTTTCTACATGGGCAAATTCTCATAGCTCTTCAAATAAAAGACAATGGTTCGACTTGGATTTTGCGATTTGGAGCCTGAACCACAAAATTTTTCCAACAACACACTCTGAACTGAATCTAGAGTTCTAAGAGGAGAATCAACAGGTAACCAATCATAAAAAAAAAAAACTCATATATAGATGAAAAACCACTATATGTGTCTGAATTTGCATGGTACCAAAACCAATTCGGAAACTTCCCAATTTTTTTCCTACATAATTTTATATTAATGTTTTCGATTGATCAATACTATCATATAACATATATATATATATATATATATATATATAGAGTGTTGCTGTAAACCTCGATATTGGGGTCTTTATAAAACGCGACAGCACGTTTCCGTTACTTTTCTTTTTCTTTAACAAAACTCACCGTTTAGCTAAAAGTCTTTTATTAATTTTTGTCTTTTTTTTTCCACTGCCGATTAAAACAACTCAGCTGCACTTTTAAATTTTGTCTTTGTGTTCTTCTTCTTCTTCATTTTTTATATTCTTACAATCACGATAAAGATTGTTTTCCACACAGATTACTTTTTGTGTGTTTGAATTGAGTTTATTCAAATGCAAACAAATTTCTAGTTTCAAGGTGAAGTAGAACTGTATATTTCCAATTCACAACTTAGTGTCTGACATTGTGCGGAAAGCTATCAAATTTATTGAAAATTTGATTGCTTTTTCAACACTGGTACATCTTCTCAGCAACAACTAAAAGACCAAAATAAAGATGAAAACTCAAGAGCTGTGTAAAGTTTACATATTAAACGTATCCACAACTACGCAACCAATATTGAAGAAAATCCCATTACCAAAACAGCAAATTCATTCCCACTTTTCAAAGTGACAACCCAAAACAGAAACCCTAAATCCTAATAGGTTTTTATAGAGAGACGGGGACCATAAATGAAAGATTTTTAATAATGACTATAGTGCAGAGCCACAGAAAAGACAGAAACGGAACTCAAGCTCCACCACCTGATCACAGAATTGGCACCGCAGATGAAGGAAGCGACTCGGGCTCAGGATGTGGCAGAAAGTAAGAATCCGGGAAGAAGAGTTTACAATTGTTGCAGTACATGGCAGGGCCTTTTCTCGGCCACCTAATCACAGAATCAGCACTGCAGAGAGCTAAAGACCGGTGAGTTTAGTATTGAAACAAAAAAAAAGACCAGATTTTCCAAATCATCTCCTTCTCTTCAACCTTACTGTTCCACCTGTAAGCCGCCAATTTTCACGGAGATAATTTCTAATCTCTGCAATTTAATTACTTTTAGTTTCTCTTCTTTTTTTTTTTGTAATCATGATGAATACGGAATCCAACAAAGCTACGAGGACGAAACTGAAGTTAATCTACACGCTTGTCGTCGTAGAAAATGACCTAGGGAGGGAATATTATGACTATACGAAGCATATTTGGGGGAGGAAGATGAATAAGACAGTGTAAAAACGAAAAAGGTTGAGGAGGCTACTGGATTCACATTTTGTAAGTGGATTGGAAGGGATGGAACAATCAGGTTGCAGAGGAGGAGAAGGTAATTTGGGGAAAAATGACGTTGCAGAGGGTGAATGTGATTCGGGAACAAATTGTTTTCTTTTTTTACAAAATAACAAAGTTTTTCTATTTACTTGTTGAACTCACCGTTTTAGATGAAATAAAGAGAGCATTAATTTTAACGCGCACACGTTCTATAAGGTCCCCAACATCGGGGTTTACAGCACTGTTGTGTACATATATATATATATATATATATATATATATATGTTATTTGGATTTTATCAAACTTAACTGTTAAATTAACAATGATAAAAATATAATACTAAAATTGTCATTTAATAAGTTCAATAAAATTATAATCCTAAATTTTATATTTAACAAAAATAAGAGATTAAAATATCTAAACTTTTGCCTTTATTTCGCCAAGGTGAGTAGTAATTACAATAATTTCCCTAAATTAATATAAATTACTAACTATAAAAAAAATATATATATATATATATATATATAATGAGAAGCCGTCAGCCAGCAATTGTTTAAGAAGCTGAGCAGAAGGAACCGTAGCAGAGGTCAAAGCAACTCCGCGTGCTAGAATTACAACCTTGTCCTCGACAGTACGTTCGCGAGTGGTCGTGACAGGTCAGCAGCACGTAATACAAAAACGTTGCGATCCGGTCAACTCCCAATCAAAGACCGACTGAGGCGGTCATTCCAGCTTTGAAAAATCCAGCCGTATCCGTCTGGTCCAGCTCCTGACCACGGTGGACCTTTTAAAGCTCATGGTTTTGCGGTAATATCTTCGTCCCCGTGTTCCAAGGGCAAAACGGGAACAAAATCCGCTTTTTCAACAAAATTAAATAAAATAAAAAAATCATAAAATAAAATTCCCAAATCTCTATTGTGTTCGTCTTTCATTTTCGTGCTTTGCATCGATCTGGTGAGCTGGGTCTCCTGGGGCATCGCGTCCACCGGTAAGCTTTTTCTATAATCTCTCTGGCTTTTTATTGCTTCCAAATCTTTTGTTCTGTTTTGTTTGGTTGGTGAGAAAACGGTGGAAAAATAAAAGAGAATTTTTTTTTTTTTTAGTTTCTTTGTCTTGAAAACTGTCTTGATGTGAAACTAAGAAGGATGGAAGTAGCTTTTGTTGCTCTTGTAGGAGTTTTAGAAAATTAGAAGCTTCAGATTCCAAAGTTTGAATTTTTATTTTCCGTTGATTTCTCTGAAACAAAGTAATGGGCTAAGATGTTTCTGACGGATTAATCTCTAGAGTCATGCATGTTAGCTTCGAGATCTATTGACTATATTGTGTCTGGTAGTTTTTTATTTTTATTTTTTTTCAATTGTCAAAATTTGCTATTTGATCTTAGTTTTGCATTTATGCCCATAACTCAAGGTTGAATTTCTGTTGCTTTTTTAGTTATGGCTAAGTATTTGTGGATCTTGGTTGTTTTACTACTTGTCTTATTTTCAGTAAATTGTGAGCTTGACAATGGAAGTTATGTAAAATTAATTCACTGGAATTTACATTAATTAACAGATGGCTTAATCTGTATAAAGCTTTTTAAAACAAAAGATAAAATAGGAAATGAATTAGTTTAGGAAGTTTTATGTGGAGACATGATGAATTTGATAGTCGCATTGGATTTTTCTTTTCCGCACTGAAAGTAACAGGTTGGGAACTAGATGGAATGCTTGCAAAGAATTTAGTGTAAATATTTGTCGAAATTATTGCATCTTCATAGAGTTATATTGTATTGAAAAGGTGAAATGTAAAGGACTTGCTTCTATGAGCTGTCTGCTTTATCTTTGAACTAGGTTTTATTATTCTGTGAGAAAATCTTATAGTAGTACTGCTGGAGCTCAGGAGCTTAATGAATTACGCCCCTTACTTGCAGTTACAGAATAGCAGAATTGGTTGATGGGTACATCATCTGGTTCTAATATCCAGCATCAGCCTACATCAAAAATGTTGCCACCTCGTCAGCAGCCACGTCCTGGGGGACTACAAACCTCTCTATCTCTTGTCTCTTCAGATGCGCGGCTGTCACCTGAGGAACCCAGATCAAACTCTGATCAAATTCGTGAGTCTCCTACAGAGAGTGCCAGTTCCAGAGACACTTGGCCTACTGCTGATGCCATCACGGCAAAGAAGATGGAGAATGGGAAAACAGATAATGATTGCCCTGAACAATCAGTCATTCGCCGTGTTTCAAGTCAAGATAAGATATCACTTCGGGACATAGCAAGAGAAAGGGTTGATACAATATCTGAAAGGATGCATCGTCTGCCTGATGAGTATCTAGAAGAAGTAAAGAACAGCCTTCGGTTTATCCTTGATGGGAATGGTGGTTCACAGCATAGAGAGGAATTTTTTATTTTGCAGAAACTTGTTCACAATAGAACTGATTTAACTGCTAAGACATTGATTAGGGCACACAGGGCACAGCTAGAAATCCTTGTTTCCATAAACACTGGGATTCTAGCTTTTTTGCATCCCAATGTCAGCCTCTCTCAGACCTCCCTCATTGAGATTTTTGTTTATAAAAGATGCAGGAACATAGCATGCCAAAACCAGCTCCCAGCTGATGATTGTACCTGTGAGATATGTACCAATAGAAATGGCTTCTGTAATCTTTGTATGTGTGTTATCTGTAACAAGTTTGATTTTGAAGTGAACACCTGCCGCTGGGTTGGCTGTGATTTGTGTTCTCATTGGACTCACACTGACTGTGCTATTCGTGATGGACAAATATGTATGGGTCCTTCAGTTAAAAGTGGAGCAGGCCCCTCTGAAATGCTGTTCAGATGTCGAGCTTGTAATCGGACATCTGAGCTGCTAGGTTGGGTCAAAGATGTTTTCCAACATTGTGCACCTTCCTGGGACCGGGACGCTTTGATGAGGGAACTTGATTTTGTAAGTAGGATCTTTCATGGAAGTGAAGACCCCCGAGGGCAGAAACTCTTCTGGAAGTGTGAGGATCTGAAAGAAAAACTAAAAAATGGAGTTGTGGAGTCAACAGTAGCTTGCAGAGCAATATTAATAATTTTCCAAGGTAATATTGCTGAAGTATTATCCCATTGTGATAAAACTAAATGCTTTTTATTGAATGACTCATCTGGATTTCCCTACATAATCATTACATAAAACACGTCACAGATGTGCCTCCATGCTCACATGACCGTACAGATGCATGTTTTCTCTTATGTTGACTGATTACTTTTCACCATGGGGGTTATCACAATTGCTGCCTTATATGTGATCTTATTCCATGTAAAACATGTATTCGTGAAAAAAAATCTGTTAGTTCTTTGGTATAGCCTTATTATTGGTGTTATCCCCCATAGTTTTATTTCGTATTTTGAACTTTATATATATATATATATATATATATATATATATTGGTAAAAGAACTTCATATTTGTTACCATTAGTGGAATAATGTTTTCAACTGGTTGACTTTTTGAGAGGGACTTATGTTTGGGGCTAGACACTATTTGTTTATTATGATCATGTCCCATTGTTCAAGGAGTACTACATCAAATGTAGGATATAGAGAGGTGAATTCCTTGGTCTGAATTCTGAGGTAGTTTATAAAGTATAGTAGTATCTGAAAATTAAAGCCAGAAAGTAATTATACAACTAGTCTAAAAGAGATGTGAAGTTGATTATATGCCATTAGGATTTCATTTTTTCTTTGTGGTTGTTGGCTGTGGGATTTTTAGTAATAATTGTTAACATCTCTTATTTGTTGCGTGTCCTTAATGAAGAGCTTGAGTTGGACTCCCCAAAAGGCCTGGAAAATGGGGAAGCTGGAAGACTGATAGCCCCTCAGGAAGCATGTAATCGAATTGCTGAAGTGGTGAAGGAGGCCATAAGGAAGATGGAAATGGTGGCTGATGAGAAGATGAGGATGTACAAGAAAGCCCGTCTGGCAGTCGATGCTTGTGACCGCGAACTCCAGGACAAGGCCAAGGAAGTAACAGAACTAAAACTGGACAGGCAAAAAAAGAAGCTGCAGATCGAAGAGCTGGAGAAAATAGTGAGGCTCAAACACGCAGAAGCTGATATGTTCCAACATAAGGCAGAGGAAGCAAAACGGGAGGCGGATAGGCTCCAGAGGATTGCACTCGCTAAGTCGGACAAATCAGAAGAAGAATATGCCAGCAGCTACCTAAAACAACGACTGAGTGAGGCTGAAGCCGAGAAGCAGTATCTGTTCGAGAAGATCAAGCTCCAAGAGAGTTCAAGGGCATCACAAAGCAGTGGTGGGGGTGGTAATGACCCTTCACAAATGCTGATGTATTCCAAAATGCATGATCTACTCTACAGTGCCTCCCCTAATAAGACAGACTTACCCACAAATGAACGCCACCCATTCAGAAAGAATCCCTGAAGGAAAATGCTTTAATATTGATGGGATGTTATTGTACCAGTGTAACTTCTACTATCATTATCTGGATCTGTCTGTGCTGAACCTAATGTGAATGAAATGCCATCTTTGTTTCTTGACTGGAGCTTTCAGAACAAATTCTAATGTATGAAAACGAATATATTTGATCGTTGGTGTTACTTCTAGCAATCAACTTAATTGGAAGAACTGTTTGTTGCTTATTACTAGAAATTGAAAATGAAATCTGGATACACAGCACGATTGGGGGTATAATTGGTTCCCAATTCCTCTACCCCCCACCAACGGTTTCATCATGGCTTAGCTCAGAAAAACAAAAGCTTTTGTGCCATGTTATAAGATGACAATTTATTTTATTTTATCTCTAGGCAAGCTTACAATCAGAGAAATAAAAGAAAAAAAAAGTATCAGACATCAAAATCACATTCAAAAAATTTGTGGAAGATCTTAAACACAATCTCCCCTCCCCATCCACAGAAGAAAAGCCTCACAAAAAGACAAATATATCCAAATTGTATGTCATTTTTCTGTCATCCTTCAATTTCCCATATACAAATTCCCTAGTTTTGACCACAAGAAGCTCCAAACCTTACAGGCTTCCTTTGCTTCACACACTTTATTTATTTATTTATATATTTTTTTAAAGATGGAGGAATTTCCTCATTATTTTTATCACTAATGATTAGCATAATAAGGTCATTGAGTCAAAAACAGAGTACTAAATTGGTTTGAAAACTTCAACTATGATCCAAGAATAAATCAGTTTAAGGTCATACAAAGCTTCACAAACGCAAGGACAGAATTGAAGATTGCGTGATCTTCAACACTCCATTTTATATTCAGCCATCACTTTCTAAGAAGAAACCATGTCCTTTACGTCACTTACTTTGAATTTCAACCAAAAATTTAAAAGGAAAAAAAATAAAAAATAAAAAAATAATTGGAAAGAAAAAAAAAGGGTATTGATGCTCTTATCTATGTACCCTTTTCGCTGCGTTGGTGGCTTCCAATTTTTGTGAGAAAAAAGTTTGAATCTTAAATCCCAACCATTTATTGCCTTTGAGGAAATTTACATAACCAATTAAATACAAAATATGTTTTTATATTTACCATGTGAAAATGAAGAAGTAACACAACTGTTTTTCAAATTTGAGTGACCAGTTATTTGCTATATTCATTTCGCATATTATTAATTATTGTTTTGTCGTCGTCGTCATCGTGATTTTTAGAAAAAAACATGAATAATATACATGAAGGAACAGGAAAATACTAAGGAAATTAAAATACTGTATTTAAGCATGTAATTGAATTTATAATTTAATAAATATCTCTTCGATGTGTAGATTTTTAAAATGCTCTTTTAGTTCTATAATCAGTACTATAGATCAATAATTTACACCGTCCGATCTCAATCTATACCGTTCAAACTTTTAAATTATCGTTTAGGTGATAGAATAATATGTGAGCGCTCTAATTACTATATACAAACAACATGAATAATATAAAAAATCAAATCTAAAAAATATAATTTTTTTAAATTTTCTCTGAAAACCTTAATTTTTATCTAAAATCAATCTATCTAGGACTTTAATATAACTATATAGTTTTCCACGTCTTAAAATCCAAGTCGACTTGTGTCCATTAACAGTACAAGCCTAGGATCACATCAATTTCATGTAGTAAGACCAGGTAGGTGTGCGGTCATGTCAAAGCCGTAGGAAAATCTGAGTGAATTCTGAAGGAGTTGTTTGGCTGTGAGGAAAATTTTCAGGTAAACAGCATCTTTATTTTTTTTTTTGGGGTGAATTTTTAGTTGAACAGCTACACTATATATGTATCTCATATACGTTTCATCTTCACTTTAGCCCCATATTTAATTTGTCACTATCCACTTGGTACCATTCTACAAAGTGCTCTTTTTGCTTCTCTACCTTTCTGGTAAGTTCACACACTAACCTCGCCGCACGAGCTAGCCACGTGATCCTGACATTTTTTTTTTTTTCTGTCTCTTTGATTTCTGGCAAAGCCTTTTTTTTTTTTTCTTGAACCAACTTAACGTATTAAATGCCTAAAGTTGACTTTAAGAAATTTATAAAATTATTAGATAATAAATTCGAAATTATAAATGGAATAGGACTATCATAATTTAAGAGTTATTTTGTCTACTCTGTTTATGAGTCTTTGCAATTATTGATAGCTATATATAGACAACCATTTATGAAAGAGTGATCAATTATTTCTATCTTATTAAATTAGTTTAAGATGTAATTATGTAGTATAATTTAAGTTCATTTGCTTGCAGATTAGGTAGTTGGATTAGACTTGGTTTGTAAGACTTGCATTGTATCTATTTACTTTTTTTTTTTTTTGTCTAATTATTATTTTAAAGTTGATAGAAGGTTTTACTTGGTTATCAACACCCAAATCCAAAATTGAATCATATACATGAGTAAATAAATACTGAATAAACAAGTGAAGGCACATCATTGTCAAATTAACTTATAAGCATATTTAAATTAATAATTCTATAAATTTTGTGGTTAATTAATGAACCAAAAGGACAAAAACCAATTGCTTGGGACATTAATAAAGAATGAGAAACATATTAGAGCTGGTACAAATTGATCATTATAACATTGTTAGTCAAATAATAAGCTTTTATGTATTAAATCATATTCATAAAAGAGATCAAACCCACCGTTGAGGACACGCAATTTGCACATATTTTTTAAGCAACCTGCAGTTTTGTTGTTTAAAAAAACGTACCCAAGTAATTAAAATGTTTTATAGCTTCTTGAAGCAGAAGGGTTCGAACACAGTTTGATATATAATGTGTTCTTGATATTAGGTTTTTTTTTTGGCACTAATATTTTGAACTATGTACAAAATTACAAACTACCTCTTAAATTATGTGATCAATACTAATATCTATGAATTTTAAAAATATTTGTAAAATTGCCCCAACGGTGTATTTTTACATTATAACTATTTTTTAATTGTTGAGAAATATTTTTTTTAAAATAATTCAAATTAATTTAATTTTTTTTTACATGCTATCACTTATTTTAGTATTTAACATGAAAAAAAGTACATATGAATAATTAAATATATATGTTTATAAATTTTTAAGCGATTTGCAGCACTTTTTAAATTTTATAAATATTGATATCAATTTTATAATTTATGAGATAATTTAAAACTTTACATATAATTCAAAATATTGTTGCCAAAAACCTAAATATTATTATCTATTTGTACTTGTCCATGGAAATATTTAGGAGAACAAATTGTAATTTAACAAGTGAATTATAAATGCTCAATTAAAACAGAGAGCTCTGCCAATTGCCATCAAGCCCATCTTTTAAATAATAAATCATAATGAAAATTCTGAAAATAAAAAAGAATAAAAGTACCAATTGAGTGCCAGAAAAAAAAACTGTGCTTAGAGCTAGCTAGCTAGCAAAATGCCTTATATATACCCAGAGAGAGAAAAAGCTGCAGCACTATGACATTGTTAATGGGTTCAATTTGAAATAATGGAAATCCAAGGTGGTTGGTTGATTATAAGCATAAGATCATCATCAACTTTTTTGGCCTAAAATTTTGAAGAATTAAGGAACAAAATCTTTTTTGGAATGTTCTCTATGAGAGCCTTTGGCACACATGCCCAGTGAATTCCACTGCTACTGAACCCTCCAGGCAATAAAAGGGAGAAGAGGAAGGCTTTACTACAGAGATAATATGCTCCACAGATATCAAAGTGAACCCATATGGAAAGCAGTGGCCACAACATTTTTATTTTTTATTTTTTTATACAATCTAAACTTAAAGTGGATACTGTTTGTAGTGGTGTAAGGTTTCTTTGTAACTTATAAACTAAATATATATATATATATATATATTTGAAAAGATAGCACTTAATTATGTGTTAGTGTTATATAGATCATGATGATTAACATTTTATATGGGAGTGAAAAAGAATCTTTTTTCCTTCTCTACCCCACCATCAACTCCCTCACATGGCACACAAATTCCACAGTAATTCTATTTATTATTGATTCAAAACATCCATCATTATATTTTTATGCATTTATGTTAAAGGTAATTTACACTTTACGGTCCCTTTTAATTAATATTTTTTAGAATAATGACAAGCTTATTGCAATAAAATGAAGAAATCAACTATTAGTTAAAGTTACTTTTTTTTTTTTATGTTATTTGTAAACAAATTAAGACGAACTAAAATTAACAGAAAAGAAAAAGTGAGTACTGCTATTACTATAAATTGTACAATTTTATAATTCATTTATGAAAATATTAATGGATTAACAGGCCTAATACAAAAGATATGATCTCCTCTATTTATATCTTACCGTGTAGATTGTGAAAATGTAACTTATGTTAAAAGGTATTATTAAAAAAAAAAAAAAAAAAAAGTCGCCAATCTATTTTCTATCACCAGGCCCAAAGGCAATGCATGGCTTTTTTCTAAGGGAAATATATTGGCATTGCTATTGAGTATGAGTTGGACATAAAGATGAAAAAGCGCGCATGTGTCACGCATCGCATCGCATTGCATTCCATACAATACAAACAAAATTAACTCCAATAATTTGGACTCATCTCAACAAGCCACAAAAGAGAATGAGAAACCACACCCATTAAATTATATATAATTGTTTAACATGCACTTAGTTGAATATTCTTGGACTTGGACACCCATATAGTTATATTTATACAATTTTGTATTAGAAAATTTGCTATTTGTATTTTAACTTATATCCGTTTGAAATTTCCAGCATTAATGTTGGTTGGTTTGTATACTATGTTTTGGTAAAATTTGCAATACCACCTTTAATAGGTAAATGGATTATAAAATTCCATTTCTGTTATTATTATTATTATTTTTAACTCACTCCATTTCTAATACTTGTAGCTAAAAAGTTGAAAATGCACTGAAACAAATATGGAATTACAAAGAAAACTTAAACACTCAACCTCTCCACTAGATCAAAAGGAAATTTATTTTTTGCCCAAAAAAAAAAGGTGAAATTTAAATTAGATTGATACTCGTGAAAATGATAGAAAGGAACAGAACTAAAAGCACGTTTAATAATATTATGACTATATATAAATAAATAATTCTGAGAATATATAAAAAGCAATTCAAAAAAACCCCTATAGAACTTCATACGTGTGACAATTAAAACGATCAATTTAATTTATATGATGGATCATTTGAGCAAACGTATAGAAACTATATCATAATCTCTAAATTAATGTGGTTAAAATTAAAAAAAAAATAGTTTAAAACAATAAATAAATAAATCTCTGATTAAATTGTTATGTCCCCTAAGCTGTCCTAAGACAAAATCAATCTGTAAAATACGTAACTCAAAGTCAATTTCATCTTTTGTATTGCGACCTGTTTTGGTCCAAGGACAATCTCATAATTTCACACTCAATGTCCAAATTACGAAACCAACCACTCCGACCATGAAAACAGATCGCGAAAATGGAAGGGTACGATGGTAATTTCGAAGCTGGGAACCGCAACATGTGCAGCGGGTACTTGGTCCGTTGTCGCGTAGTAAAAAAGAAGTTCGTCTGTCAGGTCAGCTTCGACTCGATACGGTTCCAGATGCCGGAGGGGGCTGAGGTGGGGCCTACGTAACGTCGCCGACGTGTCAATTTCTGATGCTTCCCTGGGTTTATTTTTTATTTATTTATTTATATGTTGCTCCAAAAAATTTAATTTAAAAAAAAAAAAAAAGTTAGAAAAGACGGGAGGCGTGATTTGTCAGAAGGAGCTGTCAGGGGGACCCACTGAATTTCGTCACTACTCCCCAGGATCTCTCGAAGCCAAATATAATCTGAAGGCCGAGGATTTGGATTTTGGCGCCAGCGACAATCTTAGGCATTGTTTGGCTGTCCTCATAAAACTTAGGGGGCTTTATTATTTTTTTAATATTATTTGACTTGGGAGAAAATATTAATTAAAATATAAAAAATGATTGGTTAAAAAAAACAACAAAAGGACAATATAGACATCTACATTAATGAATATGTCATTTCCTATCTTTTTTTTTTTTAGTTTTTTATTTTTCCAATAAAGTAAAAGGGCTTTTATTGAAAGAAAAGTTAAATCTAATAGAAAGAAACGAGGTAACAAATATTTATTTCTCACCATTTTGCCTAAAATATTCTATGATTTTTTTTTTTGAATATAAAAAAATTTGTTTCTTTTTATTGTTTTCTCTTTTGGTAAAAGGAATAAAGAATCTACATACAATTAGAAATAGATTATTCCATGGTATAACATATAGTTTCTATGTGGTATTAAAAAAATAAAAAGGTTTCATATCAGAATTAATTTAATTATCTTATCTTAGAATAAAAGTTAAAAAAAGAAGAAGAAGAAATTGTTGATCAAAATAATTATGTACCAAGAATAATGTCTATTCCAATTTGGATATTGCAATTATTTAGCTTACAATTTGTTGCTCAATGTGGCCCATACCAATTGGGCACTCGTTATTATGTACTTTAGTAGTTTCTATCACAGTAATTATCATAAATAAATAAATAAACAAACAAACAAATAAAGCAAAGCAGAGGCTGAATGTGACTTAAAAATAATCATATGGGCCTACAAGCATTTTGATAGAAAAAATTTCCCTCAACCTTGCTTTGACCGCCTATACAATGGTTGGTGAGGATTGTTTTTAAGTCGTCAACTATTAGGTGAAACATCATCAACCATGGTCACTGAAGTTAGGGATTAATATGTGAGTTTCAATGTATTAAGTGTGTGATTAAGTGTCAAAGTTAAGCATTTTAGTCTTTGCTATGATGTTTAATATTTTGGTTTTTTTTTTTTTTTGGTTATGTTTTTATATTTTGGGCTGTTATTCTTGACAATGAATCATGTACACCAAGTGACACTCAAGCAACTATCAAGTGGAATAAAATATAGGGTAATAATGGTGAGACTAATCATGGTTTTGATTAAAGAGATTAGTTTAAATGGTTTAGCTTTCTTTTTTTTGTTTTAGTCCATTACTTATGCATTATCACAAGAAAAATGAAAGTGTTCTTATTTTTAATTATTTAAGAATTGGTGGGTAAGGTATATAGCCGACATATATTTTCATTGATGCCCACATCATTAATATACCTTCCAAACACAGTGCACGATCTGAGAATCTTCAATGCCAGCCAATTCCCGAGTAATTGCCGATTTTTTTGCCCTAAATTAATAATTTATATATAAAAAAAGAGAACATTATATGTCGAACACTTGAGTCTGAACTGAAGCCCCTGTCCCCTCCCTTAACCCTTTAACCAAAATAAAACAAAACAACTTAAATTAAAATGACCACACACCCCCTCTCTCTCTTACATGTATGTCCTTATATCTGCTTAAACACAGAATGGAACAGTCTCTTTCAAGTCTTGCAAAAAGGTAAAAGAGACCCAGAATAACAAAATTTAAAGGGTAAGTGAATTAATGGAGACCCAATTAATTTAAAAAGGAATTGAAAAGGTTTGAACAATTTTAAGTTTCTTTGGCTGTGATAATTTTGTGGGTTATTTCACTGTATATTGAGGTGAGAGAGGTGTTAATGATCTCTCGGGTTTTGTTTGTTTATGATTAAACCCTTCCCCACTGGATGATGAGATAATGATGTGCCCAACCTCATATCAACTGCTGGACGCCAAACTGAATGAGAGAGAGAGAGAGAGAGAGAGAGAGTGTGTGTGTGTGGGGGGTTTAAAAAAGAAAAGAGACACCTCTTTTTCAATTTTTTTCCTCACTCTGATCATTGATTCCAGTTGGAATTCTAGAGAAACCAACTGGGTCTAATCCAAATTTTCTTGGTGTTTGGTTTTTTCTTTGAAAAATGTTGCATCTTTGATGCCTTCTTTTTTGTGTTGTACAGAGCTGTGGTGGTAGTAAGAGCTAGATATAGGAAAGTCCAAATTTTTTTCTCACATCTTATTAATGATTCGCTCACAGGTCTCGGATATAATAACTGGGTTTTGGTTCAGCTTCTTCTTTGGGTTTGCCATGATTGTTAGTCCTTGTTGTTCTTCAGAAAAGTTGCCGTCTTGATGGTTTTAAATGTGAGGAAAAAAAAAAATTGAAACTTGGCTTCATTCAACTCGAAAGCGGTAAAAACAGAGTGTAGATAAGAGGGGGTTGGAGACCATTTAGCTTTCTTGGTATGGTGGATAGTTTGGAACTGGCTTATAGAAGATTTAGCTGGTTCCTTGCAATCTCATCATTTATTTGAGCATTCGTGGTGAGTTTCTCATAACGCATTGACCTTTGAAAGAGTTTGGTGGGTTGGATTTGTTGAAGATTTTAATGATTGTTCCAGCTATGTCATCTTCTAGTTGAATTATCTACTGCAGGGGTTCTCAGAAAGGTCTAGTTTTCATGAGTTGCTCTGCTGAAGCAAGATCTTTTCTCAAGACTTCCAGAATCCTTGTAAAGGTTCATAGGTGGGTTTTTGTTAGTATGTCATTGAATTGCAAGATCTCTGGTCTTAATGGCAGATTACTTGCCAAATTTAAGTTGAAGAAAACAAAGGAGTCTCTGCATGGGCCTATTTGTGTCAGAAAATGGAGAAGAAAATTTTTATTTCTCTGGTTTTTTGGTATTATTACAATTGGGAGCATTCTGTTATTCTTGAGTTTCAACTATGGGATTTTGGAGAGGGAAGAGAGAACTCCAGGCTCGCGTGAAGTAAAAGCTCCCATTTTGCAGCACCATTTCAATGCTAGCAAGGACCAGCTTGTTACTTTAGCTTCCTTAGTTTCCAAATCAGATCAGGTTCTGCCTTTATATCTCTTACACTCTTTATGTCTCTTACAGACCCTTCTTGTTTTCGGGTTTTTTTTTTTTTTAATATATATATATATATCTTCAGCTTAAGGGTCCTATCGAAATTTCTTATTGTCGTTGGCGAATATAGGTGTGAACATGATGGCTTTTTTCTACATCCTATTGTTTTTGAAATTAATGCATATTATTGCAGTTTAGAGGAAAATAATTGCATATGAGACTTGGGGTGAAATGCTTGATTTTTTGTTTTTTTGGTAAAGGGGTGAAAGTGCTTGATTGAATGAGAAAGTGTCAGAACTATCTGGCCTCCTGAGATGCGGTATATAATTTAAATGTATGGACCATGGGAAAAGTCAAATTTCCATTTTCCTGAAACTTCTGTGTTACTCAATAAGCCACCTGTTCTCACATAAGCTTACGTTGCTAGGACAATATGGAACTTTCCGATTTCAAGGTTATCAGGTTCCAAAAGCTTAAGCTGCACTTTTTCAAGTATTTGGGTTGAGATTTTATGTACGTAGTTCAGTAACGGTAAGATATTGGAATTTGCTTACGGAGGAATTGAGTTAAAAATAGAAGTGTAGATATCATACAATTGTAGATCATCTGTGGCCAAGTATGTGTATGTTTTCACATACAGTAACTATTAGAAAAAGCAACAGGCTGTTGTTTAGACATAAGATATAAACACAGGTCATCAACCAAGGACTCGGATCCAGGCTAAAATACAATTACTAATAGAGTGAGAAGGGAAATGGAAATTGGATTGCTGCTGGGAAATTAGGACTTAAGGGCAACTTGAAACACAGGCATGTAGGATTTCCATTCAGGAAGATATCATACGATCTTTGGCACATATTTTCCTGTTATAAGTTTTTTATATTTTTCTAAGCATAAATTCACTGAGACCTTTTAGGAAAACATGCATACTTACAAAAGATGCACCTTACATTGGATTTATGTGTTAGTTTCTTCCACTAACTCTCACTACACTGTATGTATTGTGCAGATAACAGCCCCTGAATATACCAGAGAACCAAGATATGAAGCGCCGGTGAGTGATGGCATTGCCTGTTTTCTGAAGGCACCATGTTCAGAGGAGCTGACGTTTCAAAAGAAGCATAATTTGGTTACAGAAATTGCAAAATCCACAGACCAATGCCCCGTTCCTCAAGATGAGAACATCCCCAAGATGCTTTACCTATCAATGCTAAAGAGCATTTCTGCATCATGTGCTTTTCAATTTTTGGTTTCAGCTACTTTTCAGCTTTTTGGAAAGGTAATTTTACAATAATTGATGGTAATTGAATGAAAATTCATGCCAGGGAAATTTTAAATGTATAAGCTGTTCGAAGCTGCTTATCCCTACTGCATCTTCATTCCTATTTGTAGCTAAATAGCATTGCTTATGCATGTACTACAGCAAATATCTAGACTTGTGCAATTAATGTGTGAAAATTTGGAGGGTGGCTGTCACCCTTCACTCTAGTAATTGTTTAGTTTTCTTAGTTCTATTTTCTATTTGAAATCCAATGTTCAAGGCCTAATAGTTTATACAGTTGAATATTTATATTCTTAAGTGATGTCATGAAAGAATAAAATATTTGTTTGCTTTGGTTTTTGATTAGAACATCTTGCAATCTCAAGCAATGGTAGACTGTCCAAGGGAGCATTGTCAAATTTTGTGTTGTTTGTTAAAAGAATGTTGGTGGTTCCTTGCTGGAGTCATTTTGTGCTGCAAAATATTAGGTTTTTCTTCAAAATTGTGGAGGAACCAAAAGCAAAAGCAGGTTCAGGAGCAGCCATTTGCTTGGCAGCAGAAGCTGGTTCATGATAAGCCGTTGGCTCGACACCAGAAGCTGGGTCATGGACCACTGATTAGGCCGCAGAAGCAGCAAAAACAGCAACAACAAATCCATAGTCCTCCCAAAAGTGCTGGAAAGTGGAGGAAGAAGCTCCTTATTGTATTTGTCATATTTGGGGTTGCCACATCGATTTGGTTATTTTGGCACTTAAATGGGAAAATCATTTCGAGGAGGACAGAAACACTAACCAATATGTGTGATGAGAGAGCCCGTATGTTGCAGGATCAATTCAATGTTAGCTTGAACCATGTTCATGCTTTAGCCATCCTTGTCTCTACCTTTCATCATGGGAAACATCCTTCCGCTATCGATCAGGTACTATTCATTATTTAATTTCCATATTGTGCTTTGGTCACAGTAATGCAATTCAGGAATTTTATTAGTTTCATAAACAAATAAGTAATAATAGAGGCCATATTGACGCTTATATGCAACAATACTTGTTATCATGCTAATGGCTTTCTTCTTTGTTCTACAGAAAACATTTGGGGAATATACAGAGAGAACATCTTTTGAGAGACCACTTACTAGTGGCGTTGCTTATGCTTTGAAAGTTCTTCATTCTGAAAGGGAACAGTTTGAGAAGCACCATGGATGGACAATAAAGAAAATGGAAACAGAGGACCAGACCTTAGTACAAGATTGTATTCCTGAAAGTTTGGACATGGCGCCTGTTCAAGATGAATATGCACCTGTCATATTTTCTCAGGAGACCGTCTCCCACATTGTCTCCATTGACATGATGTCTGGAAAGGTGTTGTTAACTTTCAGCTTTTAAACTTAGCCTTTGGTGGTTTTAACTTTCATCTTCTTAATTTAGGCTTCTTTCTATCTGTCTCCCTGATATTAGTAAAGTCTGAAACCCACAATTGCTATTCTGATCATAATGTAGGAAGACCGTGAGAATATCTTGCGAGCAAGGGCAACTGGAAAGGGAGTACTGACATCTCCTTTTAAGCTATTGAAGTCCAATCACCTTGGTGTGGTGCTCACATTTGCTGTCTACAACACTGAACTTCCTTTGGATGCTACAGTTCAGCAACGAATTGAAGCTACTGTGGGGTAATATTATGTCGCCTTACAATTTTCTGGTTTCTTGTCCATGGCCATGGACTTATCTATTCAATGTTGTAAATGCTCTGTGGTGTATGTTAGAAGCTGGAATTGGTTCTTACGTCAGAACTTCTATGCTAATAGGTATCTAGGTGCGTCTTATGATGTCCCATCACTAGTGGAGAAGCTTCTGCACCAACTAGCCAGCAAGCAAACAATTGTTGTGAATGTTTATGATACAACTAATGCATCTACTCCTATGAACATGTATGGTTCTGATGTTACTGATACTGGCCTATTGCACATTAGCAACCTTGATTTTGGTGATCCACTTCGCAAGCATGAAATGCACTGCAGGTCAGATTTCACATATGATCAAAACTATATATCCAGCCAAGGACTTGGAACCGCATGAAACCACCACCACTCTCCTAATGTTTTCTGTTTGTTGTAGGTTCAAGCACAAACCTTCTTTACCCTGGACAGCAATAAATTCATCACTAGGAGTCCTAGTAATTACTTTACTAGTTGGTCATATCTTTCATGCAGCCATAAGTCGAATAGCAAAAGTGGAGGCAGACTATCGGGAGATGATGGAACTCAAAGTTCGTGCTGAAGCTGCAGATGTAGCAAAATCTCAGGTGCATTTTATTTATTCTCGTATTCATAGGTGGTTCTTTCATCTTAGAAATCAATCATGCTATAACTGCAACACTCTCCAGAAGGAATTTGGTTTTCTCATTTACAGCTTCAAAGCAATAGCTCCTTTTTGCTTACACTTTTCTTTTCCTCAATGTATCAATCTTAAGCATAATACTCTGCAAAGATCCTACTACTGAATGCTTCTTTATTTTGCAGTTTCTAGCAACTGTTTCCCACGAGATCAGAACACCAATGAATGGCGTTTTAGGTAATTAATAAATCATTTTTAATGAAAAATTTAATATGCAGTTTGTCAATATTAAGTAATATTTTGCATATTCCATCACTCTCCAGGCATGCTGCAAATGCTGATGGATACAGAACTAGACCCAACACAACAAGACTATGCTGAAACTGCTCATGCTAGCGGGAAAGACCTAATATCATTGATAAATGAGGTCCTTGACCAAGCTAAAATAGAATCGGGCAGGCTTGAACTTGAAGATGTGCCTTTTGATCTGCGTGCAGTACTTGATAAAATTTTATCCCTTTTCAAAGGAAAATCGAATGAAAAAGGGATTGAGGTACAAATTTATAATTTGCTCAATTGATTTTTTCTTCTGAGGTGATTGTGGATATCAATTCTTATCCTATCATGGTTTGTTTTTTTGATGAGAGAAGATGGCTGTTTATGTCTCCAACTTGGTGCCTGAAGTTGTCATTGGTGACCCTGGACGCTTTCGGCAGATAATCACAAATCTTGTTGGGAATTCAATTAAGGTTTGTTTTGTGGTCATCAATAGTAATCATAACTGGTTGATTGATCTTACAGATAAGCATGATAGTCTCCATGGACTTCCACATTTTGAACTTATGTTAAAAACAATCAAAGTAGATGATCAAATTCAGAAATGTACTAATACACTAATGCAGTTTTGCTTGTAGTATTAAAATGTGTTACAGGTTGAATAACTATGGGTTGTTTTAATTGCAGTTCACCAAAAAAAAAGGGCACATATTTGTCACAGTGCATCTTGCAGATGAAGTGAGAGGCTCACCTGATGTTATGGATGAAGTGCTTAGAAAAAGCTTGAATTTAGTTGGAGATGTGTCAAATAAAACTTATAGTACATTGAGTGGATTCCCTGTGGTGGATAGATGGAAAAGTTGGGAAGATTTTACATTGTTAAGCAGCTCAACAACAGAGGAACCTGATAAGATCAAACTACTGGTAGCAGTTGAGGATACTGGCGTGGGTATTCTTCCGGATGCACAAAGTCGCATTTTCACACCTTTTGTGCAGGCTGACAGCTCAACGTCTAGAACATATGGTGGGACTGGGATCGGATTGAGCATTAGTAAATGTCTAGTGGATCTTATGTGTGGAGAGATAGGATTTGTGAGTGAACCTGACATTGGCAGTACCTTTTCATTCACTGGAACTTTCAGAAAAGGTGAAATAAGTTCTCTAGATACAAAGTGGCAGCAGTATGATCCAGCTGTTTTGGAGTTCCGAGGACTAAGAGCATTGGTAATAGATAACAGATGCATCCGAGCTGAGGTCACAAGATATCATCTTCAGAGGTTGGGTATATCTGTGGATGTAGCTTTCAGCCTGGAATCAGCATGCTCTTATCTCTCTGGTACCATCAATGCGAGGTAAATTTTTCATTTTTTGGTGAATAAGGTAAATTTCACATTGGTACCCTGGCTAAAGTAAAATTTGATAACCAGACAAAATTTATCTTTTGAGCTACCTTAGAAAGGGAAATTAACTTTCAAGCAAGTTAGCTTATATATATAATTTACCAACAAAAACACAGTTAGCTTAACATAAGTATACTGTACAGTAAGGTTTGATAACCAGAGGAAATTAAATTTGTTATACCATAAAAAGAGAAGATCAAACTATTCTTCTTTTTTGTTTGTCTACTGAATTACTTGGTTTTGATTGTTTCATACCATCATTGATTGTTTTTTCAGCTTCAAATCCACTCATTTGGACATGGTTCTTATTGATAAAGATGTTTGGGATAAGGAAACTGGTCTTAGACTCCATCAGTCATTACAAGAAGTCAGGCAAAACAAGAGTTCCAAAGCCCCCTTAAACCCTCCGAAGATACTTCTCTTGGCTGTCTCTGTTACCCCTAATGAAAGGAATGAGCTCAAATCTTCTGCTTTTGTCGATAATGTACTGATCAAGCCTCTTCGATTAAGTGTACTAATAACCTGCTTCCAAGAATCTCTTGGAAGTGGTAAAAAGAGGCTTGTAAGCAGAAAGAAGCCAGCAACTCTTGGTAATTTACTGAGAGAAAAAAGAATTTTGGTGGTGGATGACAACATAGTGAACAGAAGAGTGGCAGAAGGCGCTCTAAAGAAATATGGAGCAATTGTTACCTGCGTGGACAGTGGAAAGGCTGCTTTATTGAGGCTTGAGCCACCACACAACTTTGATGCTTGCTTCATGGATCTTCAAATGCCAGGAATGGATGGGTAATTTATCTGCCTTCTCAATACTCTAATTTCATATCTATTGTTTGTATGTAAAAATTTACCAAAAAAAGTGTGTGAAAGGGAGTTTAGTAAACCTTTTACTGACCAAGGGCCTTAAAAAAATTTTTCAACTAATTTAGCTTAATTGGCAGAATACTAAGGGAATTTATCTTTGTTTCTTCTGGTATTTGGCATTAGTCATCATTCTAAGTATAGTTTCAACATTAATTCTGTTAATTATTACACAGGTTTGAAGCAACACGGATAATCCGTGGTATGGAAAGAAAGGTTAATGAGGCAATTGCATCCGGAGAAGCATCAATTGAGAAGTTTGGGAATGTGGCTCATTGGCACACACCGATTTTGGCAATGACAGCTGATGTGATTCAGGCTTCAAATGAACAATGTATGAAGTGTGGGATGGACGATTATGTATCAAAGCCATTTGAAGAGGAGCAGCTTTATTCAGCTGTGGCACGGTTTTTTGAGTCTGGCTGATAAATAAGGACTAACATAAACGCAGTTGCATGTGGTGGTCCATCCAAGCGATCAAAATCAGGATTCATTGTTTAATTAATTGCTAAGAGTTGCGACGAAGAAGTGATGGATGGACTAAGCCTGACGGCCTGCCCCTATTTTCTAGCCTTTCAAAATATGGTAACTGTTCAGCTTTACTGAATACTTGTTAAAATTGTTTTGCATGTAGCTAGGCATGAAACATATTACATCTACATCATGTGTGTCTCTGATGAAAGGAAAGTCTCATTTTCAATGTAAATATCATCGATGGTGAAAATTATGAGTTCGAGAACTCAATCAATCAGACATTTATTTTCAGGAATCGTGGACCCTGACCAACATATTCAAGTACACATTCATATTGAAGAAGAGCAAATCAAATGCTTTGGCCAGTTCTTTTTCCATAGTTAGAGAAATGGCGGCTTTTTTCTGTACATACCCTTGATTTTTTTCATTTCTTGTATGTAAATTTGTGGCTTCTACCCCATACCCTCTTTTTCTTTTTCATTTTTTTTCTTCCTGATATATATTTTTCATTCTCCATTGAGGAAAGTAAGTTAGCAATAAAAATGCTATGTAGTGTGCCAAAATTGCCATGAGTTGGAATGTAGAAACTTTTTGTATTTGTGTAATGAAATAGCCTGATGTAACCCAATTCATCTTCCAGAAAGTACACTGAACTACTGTAATTCATCTTCCAGAAAGTACACTGAACTACTGTAACATGTTTACTATAATGAATATACAATTACTTGCTTAATTTTAGATTTTTCATTACCTGTTTTTCTTTGATGTAGCAACATGCCAGCAGATCATGGGACTCACATCACATTTTCGTTGATAAACGAATCTGTAAAACCTTTATGATACAGATTCTACTAACCGTTGAACTCTCAGCTTTTTCCTTACCATTTTCGTAGAAGAGTTTTCTAAGATTTGTTCCATAACGTGTTGTTATCAGAAAGTGGTAGCTTACCTGGAGCCCATTCATGCTTAGATTCTTCCACGTACCTATGTAGCATTTTCACATTAGTATAACTTATATTCAATTCTCTCTCTTTATTCTTATCTAAGTTGCTTTATTGAATGGTGAGGAAAGTGAAGAAAAAAAACGAATCTTTTCACACCATATGTCATATATGGAGGTGCACTGTCTGTGGCCATGACAGTTTCCCAGTTGGATTAGGCCATATCTATTTTATTATATATATATATATATATATATACACACGCATATTTATATGTGCCGTACCTTCTCCCTCACTGCCTTTCTGAAAATGTCAAATGGTTTGCTAAGGATTTCACTTGCCTTGCTCTTTCTTTCAGTAACTGTACGCAAATCAGGTAACTAAACCATGCCCGTTTTAGTTTCCACCTCAATGTGCATGAAATCTTTCAAATACACCTCTGAAAGTTGACAATTATTTCATTCACAATATCATCTACTTTTGGAATATACATGGCATGCATTGTTCCAAATCTGCTAGTAACTGCTATAGACTTTGAAACTTGTTTACTGATTATCAGCTCTTAATTCTCTTTCTCATTCTAATTAACAGCACTGTATTTGTTGCTAATAGATAATGTACTATATAGATGGGGAATTTGAGCAATGGTGCATAGCAGATGAGCAGACACCAGACGATGAGTTGCAGGCAGCGTTGGATTGGGCATGTGGAGGAGGAGGTGCTGATTGCAGAAAGATTCAAGTGAACCAACCTTGCTATCTTCCAAATACAGTGAGAGACCACGCTTCTTACGCCTTCAACAGCTACTTTCAGAAATTCAAACACAAAGGTGGATCTTGCTATTTCAAGTGTGCTGCCATGACTACAGAACTTGATCCTAGTAAGCACGACCTATATATGTAACTATTACAATATTTATATTCTCTGTGTTTCACATGCATGCTATAAATTGAGTCTAAGAGTCTAAAACCATATGCATAATAAAGGCGGTATATAGGTACGTAGGCCATGTGAGAGATTAGGAACAATTCCCATGTGGAGCTGTTTTGTCTTTTTACTAATATTATAAGCGCCATCTTTCACTGCACTAATTGCTGACTGTGACCTTTTGAGAGATATGTACTACGATTTTACAATGACCAACCTAATGTGTCTTGTAATGACCAACATAATATGTCTTCCTTGCAGGTCATAGCTCATGTCACTACGATTTTATTCCCTGATTCAAAGCAAAGCCATGATTCAAATATGTGCTGTAGCTTAGCTCAAAATAAAGTTTTAATAATATTAGTGATTGATTTCTCTGTGGAAGGATTTAATCAGTCCCATGAAGTTGTTCTAGTATGGAAATTAAAACGACATCGTAATGTAGCAAGATTATTGAATTAGTCTCTCATCTATGTAGAAGCGGAATTTTTCTTCTTTTATTTTTTTGCCTATATATGTTACATTCCATGAAAGTTTCTAAAAGAAAAAAGTAGATATATATATATATCCAAAATATGCTTAGAATTCAAAAATCTTTGATTTAACTATACCTTGTTTGAGAAGTTGAAATATAATCTTAGTTTTTTGGTTAAAACGTGTAATGGAGGTTATTCATCAAAGAGTCAAGAAACAATGTTCTATACAGAATTCCAAGTCAAATTATGAACAGGGTTTTTGGCTCATTATTTACTCTAATTTGATCTCTTTCAAAGAAGTCAAAGGATTCTTTCTGGCAGTCACGGCATGAAAATAATGAAAACAAAGTTATCTGATTCTTCTTGTTCCAAATTCAATCATTCATGCAACTGACACTACTTGAAAGGAAAATTGAATATATATTGCTTGGTTTTGTTCATTTTGAATGAAAATAGACTTTCTACAAGTCCATCAACAGCCGGGCTTAACCAAATGATAGAGTTGTACTCTTCTTTAAGCCTCAAGTACCACCCATGTCAATAAGACTCAACCTTTCTAGATACTTTGTAGAAAAACATATATGTGAAAAATAATGATAAGGGTTTTTTACGGCAATACCTTAAAAGTATGTATAATATTGTAAATTATCTTCTAAATTATAAAATTGATATGAACAAATTTTGAATTTTAAAAATAGTTATAAATTGTCTAATTCATAGTAAAATATAGTTTAAGCACAATATTTTTTAACTACTTAAAAAAATATATTTTTTATGTAAATGATCCAAATTAATTTAATTTTTCATATACTACCAATTATTTTAATCTTTAACATAAAAAAGTGCATCTGAACAGTTAAAAAGATAATTTGTTTACATGTAAGGGATAATTTACAACTATTTTTAAAATTTATAGGATATTTGTACAAATTTGATAGTTTAGAGTGTAATTTATAATTTTGTGCATAGTTTAGATGCCAAAAACTTTAATGATAATTATGCAAACTAACAGGATTAAAATAAAATAATAATAATAATGATTAAAGGAATTTTCACAGACATGGAAGCTTGAAATATAATTTATCAAATATATGAGTTGGAGGTTGAAATTCATTAAAGAAAAGAAATGAGAAATACATGCTTTGCTAGGGTTTTTCACTTTTAGCTCTCTATTCCTTTATTGTAAAAACAACTGTTAGAATAACATGCAATTTTGGGGGGGTGTCCCACCACTTAAAAATAAAAATGATCAAGGGATTGAACACGAAGAGGTGGAGGAGATAACTCAGCAAAGAGGTGGAAAATGAGAGACAAAAAATGGTAAAGAATGGCCCACATGTGACACAGAAATGGAAAACAAAGCAAGGGCATTGGACCCCATTTTGGAGTTTGAAAAGACTTCAACTTTGTGGATAGACCAAGACAGAGCCTGAAAAATGCAACGGCGCAGAGATAGAGATGTTGATGGATCTCCAAAAAGCTCTTAACATGGTCGGCATTTTGATAAGGAGATGTTGCTACAAAGTCAAGTCTTCATTATGCCTATTTGGTTTTCTCCTAATTGCTTCATAGAACTTTGTAAAAATTTTGGACATTTTTATTACAAAATATTGGACTTACTGCTTGTCTGTTAGACATTACCAAGTTACTATGCTTGTCTCTTACATACTTCGTGGGCCCTAATTGTTTGGAGTGCCAGGTTTTGGGATTTAGATTGGTGGGAAACACCCTAATTGGGCATGCCTACTTCTAATATATATATATTTTTTATTTTTTAATTATGAAATTATATTGGTATTTTAATTAAATCGTGTCTTGCATGTCATTGTTCTAAGTCATCCTCTTAGTTGCAAACTCTAAATTATTATTTTTTACTATTTCGGCTAACCCTAAATTATAGACTTGGTCATATATAAGCTGAGCAACTTAACCTTCAACAAGAAATGAAAAAGGAGACAAAGGTGAAAATGATATGTATAATATGCAAGCTTACATCATTGTCCATTTGGTCTACTTCTAGACGATTGTTATTTGAAATAAAAATATATATACATGTGTGTGTGTGTATATATATATATATATATATATATATATTAAATGGAAGCAAAATATGAAACCATTTTAATTAGAGGTCGTTATCACTTAAGCTACAAGCTTAATTAACTTGAAAGCAAAATATATACTTGCACAAAGCTCCAAATCGGAGATAAGAATGTGGGCCATTAGGACACTCTAGAGGGGACAAGGAAGCAACACGATTCCCCTTTAAAAATATTTCCTATCTTATTTTTTTGGCACACATTTGATTCTGAATTAACATTGTTATGGGTTAGAATCCCTTTGCTTGACAACATAGTGGGGTTATTATATGATTTATATCTGCCAAAAAAGCAAATGGGGTCAGCTTAATTAGCTTCATACATATATATTTTTTTTTAACTTTTTAGACCTAACTCAACCTCAAAATAGATAATCATGGAGACGTGAGACCATACTAAAAATATATACTCTTGGCTCAAATTTTTTAATATTTATTTTGATTTGCACAAATATAAAATTTGGTCCTCTATTCTCATTAATATATTGTTCTTCTAGAAAATGAATTTTGCGATCTTTTGTATTCCATCTTGTAACTTTCAAATAGATATAAAAATGGTATAATAGATTATAGAAATTGTCCTTTTATACTAGCATGCGCATAAAGTGATATAAGTGAATTTCAACCACCACCATGAGCATGAAAAACCAAAGCACCTCAAAAATATTCAACGTGCCTCATGTTATATAATGCATATTTGCTTAGTTTAGATTTTTTCTTTTGGTTATTTTAAGTTTTAATACATATCCTCTAGAAAAAGTGGATTACGTTTGTTTGAATTTTGAGTCAGAATCGATTCGAAGATGCTAAAAAAATTAGTGAAAAATCAAATGGTATTATTAGTCCAGAATCTGGTCCAAAAAAGTATAGGTGGAATATAATCTTTTTAAGATTCTTTAAGTAAGCAAGTGAAAGTAATAATATTACAAAGAAGATTAATTTAATTGCAATTGGGTTTTGAAAAAAGGACCAAGATATATAGATAGGACTTTGATAAATGTAAATAATATTAAAATAGAATTAGATACTCATTGAGTTCATGCATGAATGAATGAAATAGAGGATAATATTGGAATTATGAAAAAAAAGGAAGGGCATTTTAGGTGAAGTCGAAGGCACTGCTTGCATTCCAACGTCTTGTTTTTTATTTTTATTTTTAGTTTTGATGAATACGTCTTGTTTTTATTTATTTTGCCTTTGCGGTAATGTTCTGATCCCTTCTTTGTCCTTCACCCCTCAACCGTGTGGATCACTGTCCCTCACTCTACACCCTATGAATTTACCATATTAGCACTCCATTCACTACCAAAAAAAAAGAAAAGAATTTAATAATGAATGAATTTAGGAGCTTTATTAAATTATTTATCCTTAATTAATCCCACTACTTTTTTGACTATTTGATCACACATCTAAACTCCAAAGAATTAATTCAATAATTGCATTTTTCTAAACATCACCAACTCAGCAGTTAAGACTTCTATCTCAATTTGTAATTAATTAATAGAAAAAAAAAAGTTAGTATTTTTATTCAAGGTTTTGAGGTACTTTTGCACATTCATAGATTAATACATTAATGATTGTTGTAGTTACTTACAAGTTAAATCTAATTACATTATTAACTTCTTTAAGACTAAAAACTAAGTGCTATGCTGTTAAAGTCATTGATTTAATTGTTAATTAAAATTGTATTCCTTAGGAGCATAATTGGCTGAGTCAGGAGCGCATTGTACCATAATAAAATGTATTTGTGGCCTTGTGGGTAGATTTGGACAATATTAAACTTAGATTAACAGCATTTTAATATATGTATTTTTTTTTTTACTATATGTTATGATAATATTCAGATAGGGACGTGACCATTTGACCGTATACTTTGTATTATTTTAATAAAGCATAACAATACAATAAATGTACATTGATATGTACATTGATAATAATTATAATGAAAAGGATATATTAATACGTACCACAGATGAAAAAAATTGCACCTCTAAGTGTAGTGGTAGTGAAGTAGTTTATGGGAAATTAAGGGGCATTTTGGTAAGGCAGTAGTTTGGTTGGTTTTTATAGTCCAGGGGTGGGTTTTTATTTTCTCTTCAGAAGACTCTGCTGTCTCTGTTTCTTTGTCTTGCAAAGACTCTCTGGTCCTTAGTCCTCCTGAGACTTTATAGATTCCTCATATCAGGTAGCTTTTGTCAACCACTGATTTGATTTTGTTTGAAAACTTTAAATTTGATTCATTCTAAAAACACTGCAATTCAAAATTATTTTATTTTATCTTTTCTACTGTCAAATTCTCTGTCTCTCTCACTCTTATATCACTTGCCACGCAAAACCACTCATTTCTAGGCAAAAGCTTGAGCTTCGAACTGCTCCAAGTTCCATTTTCTTGAATATTGCGGTGTTGCTGAAAATGGGTTGGTGATGAATTTTATTTTTGCTTGTATTTATTTTGAGTAATTTCTCCTTTTCATTTCCCAAGCTTCCTCTGTTTCTGCTTTTTAATTTCGTCGGTTATGAATTCTTTTTGTTTCTTTCTGTTTACAAGATTCTTAAATTGAATGCCAGTGCTTGTTCTTGTTATTCTTTGTGTTTGGTATTTGACCAAAGGTTGAAGAAATTGATTTGGATGCTTTTCGAATATATTGGCTTGTGGTGTAGGATTTGTATCATTCTCAATCCTTACATAGTGGCCACAATTTAGCTGAAAATTTATCTAATCGGTTTTGATTCGGTCACCATGTCATTTCCTTTTGCCATGAGCTTTGTTGGACAAGTCTTCTTACATATCTCGGCTGCTTTAATGACAAGAATATAACAGGTTTAGTTAGAAGCACTGTCATTGGAATTGGTCTTTTTAACTCTTTTTTACTATGGATCATCCAGGCCTGTTTTATCTTTCAGTAGTTCGTTGCGGAATGAAAGTGGAAGCTGCAAAAGCTCTCACTGAGTAAAAGTGAAAGTGGAGAACATCTGTCATTCATAGATTTAGTTGTCAATTTGGTTTATGAACACCTTTTAAAATGTTCTTAATCTCCTTATCAATCGGAACCCGGTATTGCTATTTGCTAGATTTAGTTTATATGGTTTTCTGCAACCGCATAATGCTGCCACTTTAGCTTTGTTTAATGCTGTGATTATGTGTGTATACTGGTCTCATATAACTATTTTCTGCAGATTATGTCTGCAGATTATGCCGGAAATTGAGCATAAGGATCACATGGTATCAATATTGATCTAATGAACACTGAACAACACCAGCTACATTTTGGCAAAGACAGGTTTCATTCAAGCTCCAAATATAGCCCTCATCCAGACGTTGGATTATTCATAGATGCAAGCATCGCAGCGACGTAGAAGTTCAGAGATGTCGAACAAGTTATTGTATTGTCCGGTCCAAGAAGTTGAAGAGTACTGCTTGCCTCAGTACCGAGCTTTGGATCATCAACTGTTCTACAACGACAGCAGCCAAGCCACCCATTTCTTGGCTCAGAATTCCGGACACATGTACTGCACTTTAGAGTCATCATCAGCTAAAGGAAGCTACACTCTTTACAGCTCCCCGTCAACTGTCAGTTTCTCACCCAATGGAAGCCCATTGTCACAGCAAGATTCTCATTCATATCCAGCTGATCAGCACCAGTCGCCTGAAAATGCCTATGGCTCTCCAATTAGTGGGTCCTGCATAACCGATGATATGAGTGACTTGAAGTACAAGTTGAAAGAACTGGAAAGTGTAATGCTTGGTCCTGATTTCAATTTCTTGGACGACTATGACAATGCCAGCCTTCATAATGGCGGAAACAATATCTTGCAGGAGATTGATGACTGGGGACAAATTGTGCAGTCAATCCCCAAAAGGGACTTAAACCAGGTCCTTGTCTCCTGTGCTAAAGCGGTATCAGATAACGATCTGTCAACGACGAAGCGGTTGATTCATGAATTACGCCAGATGGTATCGGTTTCTGGTGATCCAATTCAACGATTGGGAGCATACATGTTGGAAGGACTTGTTGCTCGGCTTTCTTCGTCAGGAAGTAACATCTGCAAAGCGCTGAGATGCAAAGAACCTGCCAGTTCTGAACTGCTCTCTTACATGCATATTCTTTATGAGCTTTGTCCCTACTTCAAGTTCGGATACATGTCTGCAAATGGAGCCATTGCAGAAGCCATGAAGGATGAAAACAGAGTTCACATCATTGATTTCCAAATTGCTCAGGGGAGCCAATGGATTACTCTAATCCAGGCTTTTGCAGCTAGGCCTGGAGGACCACCCCACATCCGCATAACAGGCATTGATGATTCCATGTCAGCTTATGCACGTGGAGGAGGACTAAACATCGTCGGAAAGAAGCTATCTAAGTTAGCAGAGTCGTTTGGTGTGCCATTCGAGTTTCATGCTGCAGCCATGTCTGGTTGTGAGGTTCAGTTTGGGAATCTTGGCGTTCGACCCGGGGAGGCATTGGCTGTGAACTTTGCGTTCGCGCTTCACCATATGCCGGACGAGAGTGTCAGCACTCGAAATCACCGTGACAGACTGTTGAGGCTGGTTAAGAGCCTGAGTCCAAAGGTGGTTACCCTTGTTGAGCAAGAATCTAATACTAATACTGCTGCATTCTTTCCCCGGTTCATTGAAACACTGAACTACTACAAAGCTATGTTTGAGTCAATTGATGAGACTCTTCCGCGAGATCATAAGGAGAGGATCAATGTTGAGCAGCATTGCTTGGCCAGAGAGGTGGTTAATATAATAGCTTGTGAAGGGACTGAAAGAGTGGAACGACATGAGCTTCTTGGGAAGTGGAGGTCAAGGTTCAGAATGGCTGGATTTACCCCATACCCTTTAAGCTCCTTGGTGAATGCAACAATCAAAACACTGCTAGAGAACTATTGTAGCAAATATAGGCTTGAGGAAAAAGATGGGGCTCTATATCTTGGCTGGATGAACCGAGATTTGGTTGCTTCTTGTGCATGGAAGTAGAATCCGTAGCATTCCTTAGAACTTTCGAAAACAAGCTTCGGCAGAGCATGTACTTTATTCCTTTTTGTTTTTGGTTTCCCTTTTTTTTTTTTTACCTCTCTTACTCTACCATGTTAGCTACTAAGTAATGAAAAGCTATGCACTCTTCACAAGTCGAAGTCAGTCACTATGTTTGAAATCAGATAAACCTTCGAACCTCTTGGTTTTCAAGGATTCATCATCTAAGCTGTTCAAGATTCACCAGAAAATGCCGTCATCCTCCCATATTTGATTTGAGTTAAATCAAGTAGGTTATAAACGCAGACGCTCTGAACTCTGGACCCACCAAATTTATAAAAGCAAGGCCAATGCACATGTTGAGGAAGCTCCATGGTTATATAACTCAAAAAAGTGCAGGGGCCCAATCAACTACTGCCAAAGAACAAAGAATCTTTCACTAAGTCAACAAATGTAATAATTGCAATCAGCTCAACTAATCTGCACAAGCTTTGATACTAGTACTACAGCCCTGCGCACCATGCCCAAGGAATGCAATCATCAACCATGTTCAGGCTTTAGCATGCAACCATGTGAACCAAGTCTTGAAGTTGCTTACCTTTAGTAGAATTCCTAGAACACACACTGAGGAACTCTAGGAGCATAATAATTTATTATCCAAGAAGGAGACAGCATAATGAAATTAGCTAGAGAGTGGAAAAAAGCATCTATCATATAAATAGGTACTCCTGAAGATCTACATCTTTGAATTTATTTCACCATATAAATAATTTACACACATGGCCGTACAATTCCAATCTGCTTTTTGATATTATTGGCATTCCCACCTACTCCCCTAGCATAAAATCCCCAGGAAAAAACAAATTAAAAAAAGAAGAAAGGAAAATGAATAAGAAAAAAACCATAACACTGACATGCCTGTCACGATCCATGTCAACATTTAACATCATTTAAAAGGTCTCATGTAGACCAAGCATCATGTTCAGCTTTGAACTGGTTCTGCCTTTGGCTTTTGTAGCTCACTTATATTACTTTCAGGACCAAGATTATCATGGCAGACTGAATTGCCTTCTGATTTATCATTTGACTCACCATTTACCTGATCATTTGGTCTGTTTACAACATCTGAACTAGAACGCACAGCCACCTTGACAGGACAACTTCCCTCAACGATGCCTGACTTGCCATTTTGTTGCTCATTTGACTTGCTTTCAGGACCCAAACAAGACTCGATGACCATGTCGGTGGCAGCAACATCACCTTCACGTGAACTATTTTTTGACTCATCATTCAGTTGTTCATTTGACTTACTTTCATTATACGTGAGTTTAGGAACTGTATCAGGAGAGACAGCTTGATCTTCTGATTTGGTACGTGTGTCATCATTATGGGCTGTTTGAGACACAATTGATCCTGTTGTGTTATGAATGACAGTCGTCCTCACCGGTGGCATATCATGATCATGTTGTCCCTCATATGTGGCTATAACCACTTTTGGATCATAAGATGCCCTCTCTACATGCTTCTTAACAGGGCATCCAGAATTTGAGCATCTGTAGTAACTCCTACAAAACATGTTTGCAGAACCAAGTCAGCATGAAACTGTTAACACAGAATATTTGCAAGAAGCTAAAGTTGTTCCAAAGACAAATTTAGATGCTATTCAAGTTTAAAATTTCTTTGATGTATACAATAAAGAAGAAAAAACCAAATAAACCCAAAGGTAGACACCATCAAACAGATGTTACAGATTCCACAGACAATCAACTATACAGCTGCATCATAGTAGGAAGCAATAGATCTAATTTTCTTTTAAATCCTTCAAACCAAATTAAACTTTAAGACTAGCAAACTGTGAGCAACTAAAACCAAAGGGCCTTTTATCAACTTAGCCCTCTACTACATATAAAAATAATTGTATGCAGGTTAAATTACTTAAATAACAGATTCTCTGATTAATTTGCTTGGAGATAGCAGTATGACAGTCATTTGGCTGCATCACTGGTCCCCCATCTGCATTAACATGCTCAATCAAAATTGGCATGATGAAAAACATCTCTGCATGAATACATCCTGTGTTTTGATAGCATGTAATGGTGGAAAGTTCCTACTTCTTGTAATGTCAACATAATTAAATGTTTATTTTTTCCCCTTGCTCAGGAGTAAATCATAAATGAACAAAAAAGAAAATTAGAAAATTAGGTGATACTCTTCATACACAGCTAAGGAATTTAGATATGCCCAAAACTTTTCGACTGACCATAGCCATCACCAAGGGTGAAAATGCACAGACAAGTTTCTTGCTTTTCCAGGGTTCTAGTAATTAAGCAGATATAAAATCCATGAAACAGATCTATTATAAAATGTGACTGAATAAAACTTAGATAACACAAACCTGGGGTTTGGATTGCCTTTCACTAATTTCTGCCCATATTTACGCCATCTGTACCCATCATTCACAATATCAACCTCACTCTGAGTCTGAACAACAACACGTGGGTCACTGCTTGGCTTATCCACTAAACTAGAGTTGACATTATGTTTGTCTCTCTTCCTGTTTTGTTATTTTAGCCATGTTGACAAAAGATGAGTGCACATATGTCTCATTGCATAAGAAAATCAAACTAGCTAGCAGATTAACATACCGTCGTTTAGAGTCTGGATCATCATCACTATAAACCTCTTCTCGTACCTTATTTGATTGCAAAGACACACCCTGAATGCTATTATTAGCTGCAACATTTGAAACCCGAGGAGTATCTACTGGCTCAGTTTGAATAGGCGTTTGACTATGCTCATTTACTGGTGTGCCTTCAAAGATGAGACATGAAATAAAGCAAGCAATTGGTCATCTAAAGACCAAAAGTAGATATTAATTATTTAATTGTTTTGCTTACCTTCTACTAAAGAAGGTTCATCTCGTCCTTCTTCAACAATGGACACAACAAAACTGACTGCTACTGGGATGTTAAGCTGAGGCTTAGGATGCTCGTGCTGACCAAAGTAAATAATATCTATAATCTGCCCATCATGTGAACGTTCCAATTGCTTTTTCACCAGACAGTGTTGATGCGTACATTTGTAATAACTTCGAACACATTCATTTCCTCTAACAAGTTTCTGGCCATACTTTCGCCAGTTGTATCCATCTTCTGATATTTTCTCACGTACTGTAGGTGGAGTGCTTCCTTCTTGCCCAGATTGCAAGGCCAGAACACCAGTTTCTGGGGTTTTTGATGCTTTTTCAGTTACCACAGACGAAGCCTTTCCTTCTCGATTTGATTTCATTGCATGTACTGCAGAATTTGGTCCCGGCTCTCCTTTCACAGGAGTGATAAAGGGAGCACTTCCTTCTTTGGATGGTGATGAAGAAATCCCACTGCTAAGAGTTTCCTGTGACGCATGAATTTCACTACTTGAGTTCTCCCTCTGCCGCAATTTATCTGAAGCAACTTCATCTGTTACACTTTCCCCTTCAGGAACCATGTGTACACTTGAAATTTTATATATAAATTCAAGATTTTGCAATTCAACTCAGGTTTCCATTATCATAGTTGACATTGAACTTGAATCAATATCATGTGTATAAGGCTTTCAAACCTGAAATATAATATAAAAAAAGGACTAAGAATCGCCAGCAAGGCTGAAACAGCAAAGACACTCGGCCGAGCCAGCAGAAAAGATGCATATGAGTGAAAAAAAAACCTTGAGGAATGAAAATAACATAACAGCAAGATAAACTATTAACACAAAGTAAAATAATCAATCACATGGTTGGGACTTGCTAGCCTCAGCATATCAAATTTAGCAACTGAAGACACAATGGTGTAGCTTTTATCCGTAAACGGTAGCACGAAAAAGAAATTGCTTTGAGGAAACACAAGTGAAACTGGTCATTTGAACAATCATATATCCTATATCCTACTCCTTTTGGAGGTCATCGAATAGCACTGTCTTAACTAGGCCAACTATAAGAAATAACTATACTACCAATTCAGAGCTTGCAAGATATGCAAACATATAACAAAACAAAAATTGCAAGAAATAATTCTTTAAATAAATCATTAACCTTTACACTAAAATTAGTCTCCATTAAATAACCAAAATTAAGAAGAAGAAAAAATTACTATTTAATTAAATTAAACTAAATTAGCCAACTAGTGTTACTCATACTAGCTTACTTGAGTAGGTTTGAGATTGATTACCTCGAATAGTGAGAATTTCGAGGACCCAAATACCTTAATTACAATGCTTCCTGAGCTTGAGGAGCTACAAATTACCATATATTCCTTTGAAAATGGAAAATCAAAAGCACAAAACAAAACCATTTAGCCGGAAACAGAAAATTAACACCCAAACCAC
Source organism: Rhamnella rubrinervis (assembly GCA_007844105.2). Taxonomy (NCBI): domain Eukaryota; kingdom Viridiplantae; phylum Streptophyta; class Magnoliopsida; order Rosales; family Rhamnaceae; genus Rhamnella; species Rhamnella rubrinervis. The sequence continues at coordinate 2,205,411 of CM017582.2, forward strand.
TCAAATTTAGCAAAAGATAAAATTATTAAAAATCAAAGATGATTAAGAAAGAATAGATTGATAATAGCAAAGCCAACCTTCAATTTTGAGCTAAAACTCGAAACCCTAGAATTCAGTGATCAGTTGCTCCAACTCCATGTCGATCATAAGCTTAACAAAATGATCAGGGCCATAGATCACGCCGGACTTGGAGTCAGAGACGGCAAGCTGGGAAGTTGGAATTTTGGGTCCAGTGAGACGAGTCGAAGCTCTGAGGTTTCGGAGCCTAATCCAAAATCCGACTTGGAGAACGAAGAGTGGTGCGAGAAGATTTTAATTGCCTGTTTTCGGGTACACACAAGAATCTGTGTTCCTCAATAATCTGGGCCAGTTACAAGGTCCTTACCCAGGCCCGGCAAGTAGGAGGCCCACAAATTTTTTTTTTAAATTATTAAAATATAATTTTTAAAATTATTTCTATTTAATATACAATTATATGAAATAATTTAACCTTTTTATTTTATTTTATTTATTGATGTATAGTTAATTTAATTTTTAATCTCTTTTATTTTCTATGTGTAATTTGTATTTCAATATTAAAATTTATTAATTCCTTATCATATAAACTAATATAATAAAATAGTTATCATAAACTATATTAAAATACTATTTTTTTCTCCCTAACAGTTTGCGAGCTTCCAACATAGCCTAAAAGATCTATCAAAAAAAATAAAATACAAGAAAATACGAAGAAAATAAAATTATTAACAAAAAAAGAAGAAGAAAGGAAAATAGTTTTTTATTGATAGAAAAAAGCTATCTATCAAGTATTTCGAGTTTTATTAGTGGGTAGGCTTTGTAAGAGTTTAAAGCAGATTTAGGCTTAATAGATCTCCCATTCAATTTAAATAAAATGAATACACCTGAAATAATAATAACTTATTAAAATTTAAATTACAACTCTCATAAATAAATATAATAAAAGGTCAATTTATTTTACACTGAGCCAAACCCAAGGGTGCAGAAACAAAAAGAGTAGTTAAATAGAGAGAATTCATTTACGCGTATTCACATGTCATGTATATTAATACTTCACACGTGCTTCCTTTCGGTACCTCATTAATACCCAAGCCCCAATTCTCTGCGAACCTCAATTTCAATCTCCACCAAAACCCTAACCCTAGTAATTGAAGAAGATGCTTCTTTCTCCTGGTCACTCTCCACGTCATCTCTCGTCCCCTTCACCTTCCGCAGGTTCTGAGAATGCCCTCCCAAAAAGCGCTAATTCTTCCGGCCAAATCACGCCGACGAACCCTAGAAAGCAGCCTACGGTTCTCGATGAAGACACCTATGTCGCCGCGATTGAGAAGATTGTCGAGCGGGACTTCTTCCCCGACATCTCCAAGCTCAGGGACCGCCTCGATTGGCTTGAAGCGATAAAAACCGGCGACCCGGTTCAAATCCGCGATGCCCAGTTGAAGATCATTGAGCGCCGTGGCAAGAAGGTAAGTAATTCGAACCCTGATGGCAAAACTCAGACACCCGGTTCCACTTTTATGCGAAATTTCACTCCTTTAGATGAATTCGACGGCAAAACCCCCATGACTCCTGGTGTTTCGGGTAGGGTATTATCCGGCAGTGGAGAGGCCGGCGACGGTGACAATGACGTGGACGTTTCATTGTCGCTTGACCAGTTTTTTAGGCGGTATACGAGCGAGGACAATCAGAGTTTTTCGAATATTTTAGAGAAGGTGAATAGGAAGAGGAAAGATAGATATGAGTATTTGACTGAAGGTGAAAAGGAAGAAGTTAAGGCAATTGAGGATGTGAAAAGGGATAGGATTACTGATGGGTATGGAACTTCGGATCAGCCTCCGAGTACATTGGAAGGGTGGAAATATACTGCGAAGAATTTGTTGATGTATCATCCTTGTGATCGTGGTGAAGCTCCATTAACAGAGGAGGAACGAGCTGTTAGGATGAAGGGTTTAGAGAAGGAGATTAATCGAACCAATACAAGATTTCACGGTAAGATGATGGATACTAGGCCAAAAGACGATGGTACTCTGGAAGTACTTTATACTCCTGTTGCAGGTGCAACTCCAGTTCCTATGTTTGACAGAGATGGTGATAAGTCAAAGAAGTATGATTTGGACGATTTGAGAAGAACTCCAAATCCATTCTATGTGGAATCGGGGAAGAAGGCTGATAATGGTTTTAGTTTTGTTAGGACTCCATCACCAGCACCGGGTGTTGATGAATCCCCGTTTATTACATGGGGTGAGATCGAAGGGACACCGCTGAGGTTGGAGCCTGAGGACACGCCAATTGACATTGGTGGTAGTGGTGATGGGCCTCATTATAGGATACCACTGCCACCTGCAAGAGACGAGAAGGCCCATTCACTGTCTAGGGTAGCTTCACGCAAGCTGAGGGAAAAGTCAAAAATGTTTCAGAAGCCACCATTACCATCCCCTGTTAGAGGAGGGAGTGCCAGTCCTAGTGTGCGGACTCTATCTCCTGCTGCCCAGAAGTTTGTTAGGAATGCAATTGCCAAGAATTCAGCTTCTGTTGACGAAACTCTTCGTGCCAGTTACAGAGGTGCAAGCCCTGGGGTTGCTACTCCAAAGGGTGGAAGGAGTGAGTCGAGGTTGAGTAGTATGTCTTCAAGATCACCCTCTACAGGGTTCTAATTTGTTTTAAAGATTATATGTAAATTCAGTTGGTCCTTCGTTAATACAGTCCGACGTTTATTCAGACTTTCAATTCTGGTTTCATATTGAACCACTTACTTTCAAAGGCATGAGAATGGATATTTCTCGCTTTTTGTATGTTGTCTATATGAAATTTGTTCTGGTTGTTTTGCCATAAGAAGTTGTATAAGCATTTATTTTCTTCTGGTGGTATGTTTGAATCATAGGTTTTGGTTTATAACTAATGGGGGATTTCCAATAGGAGTATCATTTCTGTTGACTGGTTTGATGTTCATGAGCTATACTTTAACTTTAGGGTGTTTGTATTGTTTTTGGATACGTTGTTTTAGGGATTGATCTACCCATTCAACCGTTTGATATGTGGTAGGTAAAACACCTTTTGACTGAACCCCATTTACTTCCATGTATAAGCTTTTGCTCCAACAAGAAGAATAGGAATCTTCCTGTAAAAAAGAGATAAGATCTGGTTCATGAATTCATGATACTGTCACCATATACAGTTGGCTTTTAGGTGTGTAAGCAATTAGAAATGAACGCGGACAATGTGTGTGGAAAAGGGACCGTCCCTTAACTGGAGGATGCTACTCCTTTATGTTGTCAATCAAAATAAGGTTCTGGGGAACTTTCTAAAGGCGTATAGTCACAGGTGATTTTGATTCTGCTAGGTCTTTTGAGTTGGCCCAGCAGCAATGCATGTTTGCAATGAGAGAGAACATCGGATGAAGATTGAGAATCCAATGCACAGTAATGTTTGGTAGCGGAGGTAGTCATAATATTGGCAACTGAATCAGGGTCTCATGGATAAAGATTCGTTCACAAGCACAAAGCTGAGAGGAAGATTCAAAGCTTTGCTGGTCTTCGATTATGGCACGGGTGCTGCATGAATGAAACAGGACTTTATTTTTTTCAACTGCATTTACTGTGCTTGACCACCAGATTGTGGGAAGACTCGTAGCTATTCATGTGCAGCCAATTAAATTTGAATTACTTTTTCACAAACAGTGTACTGTAAACCCATTCAAAAGTTGTATAAGCCTTTAGTGAATTTCACAAGCTTCACAAAAGCCTTTTTGTGTGGTGTTAGGAAACAGCAAGAGTTTTCAGTTATCTTATTTCATGCTTGGAATTGTATACACCCGTATATTAGACAAGAGACCAAAGGCTCTTTCGTTGAATCCTCATAGTGGGTCTAATCATGAAAATTAATATATATTATTATTATTGTTGTTGTTGTTGTAACTGGATGATATGTTTGTCATTTTAAATTACCTTTTTTGAGGCTTTGGTCGATAGAGAAAGATGTGTAGTGAAATAGAAGTCTTAAAACTAAAAAACATTTTCATTATACTTTTAAATTACTTAAATACCACTCAATCATATTATATATATATATATATATATATATATATATATATATATATATATATATATATATACATGTACCGGTATTAGGAATACAAAAATTAATGCCTTTATAATTCAACCCATAAATTTTATGATTTTTATTAATATTTTATTTTATATACGTACGTGCTATAATTATATTTTTTTGGGGGGTAAATGCTATGATTATAATTTGGTTGTTTTATGAAAAATATAAAATGAATTAATAAAATAAAGAAGCCTTAGTTGTACATAAATTAAATACAATATTAATAGAAATAATAAAATTTATGGGTTGAATTAAATGTTTCTTTTTTTTTTTTTTTTGGGTAAACTGTTGAATTATTAAGGTTATGTAGGGAAAATATTATACAATTTCTTCATTGGTAATAATAGAACAGTAATAATACAATATAATTGTTAACGATTCTCACTTAAAAAATTCAAAAAAATTAAAATGAAAGCTGTGTATGGATGCCTATCAGGAAATAGGGAGCAAATAAATTACTCTTTTTTTTTTCTTTTGATAAAGTAAGAAATTACTAACTGGTTGATAAGGACATTCACAAAAAAAAAAGGTTATTAATGACGTCAGGCGTAGGAAGTATGCCAAACGATTCCTAATTGGCAGTCCCAAACTAAACGACATCGTTCTGGTACGCTGATCCCCGCCTTCCGACCTCTATAAGTAGCAGCATTTCCAAAGCAAAGTTCGCGTTCTGGTTTTCTTGAGCGAAGTCTCACGCACGCGCTTGGCTCAAAATTGGCATTGCGTTCTCTCTCTGTTGCCTTACACGTCTCTATCTGCTTCCAGTAGCTCCGATTCTGCTTCCAGTTTCAGTAAATATTCTTTTCATCAGCTTAATTAAATTCCTAATTAATTTCAATGTATGTACGTCTGTTATATATGCGTATGTAACTCTATGTGTATCTATATGCTCTGCGTATATTTGCACGTATCTGTGAGAATTTGAAAGAAACCCTAGTTTACTTTTCAAGGTTTACGTAGACTGCCTTTTCTTTTTCGATCTTTCGCTTCAACGTCGTCTTCAATTCTCTTCGTTGATTGATTGGATTATGTGCGAACACACACACTCTCTCTCTCGCCGCTTTCTAGCTTATTGATCATAGTTTGCTTCTGATTTAATTTTGTTATTCTTATTATTACGCATAATTGTTAACATTCTTTGCTCTAATTAATCGTTGATTTACGATAAGAATATTATTGCACCGAACTTGCGGATGTTGAAGCTTATCAGGCTATCAGCTTCATTTTATTGACTTTGCATCTTTCAGTTGCCAAGTAAAAATGTATTCTTTTGTTTAATTTTATGGATTGAATACAGAATTTCTTTGTTGAGACCCCATTTTTGTAATCAGCTTGATTGAAGTTTTCGGTTTCTGAGCCTTTATTGACCTTCTTAATCCGATTGATCACTTTTTTCACTTCTGTTATCTGCCTGCAGCTTCAAATCCTTGTTTCATGACTTGTTGATTTTCTTTCTAAGCAGCGTTCTTAGTGATTTGATGCGATTCAGCTATTTCCTTTCTTGTTTTACAAGAATCTGCATCTGTTCTTTCAGTTTCATTGTTTTACATTTTCTGAGTCTCAAAATGTGATTGTTGATTTAGTATTGTTTTAGCCTTTTACATTGGGGGAGTCATTTTGGTGCTTCATTCTGTTTCATTTGCCTTTTGGTGAATATTTATGTTCATTTAGACCTTGATTCTTGAAAAAGGCCATCATCCCTGTGTTAGATAAGTAGTAATTATTGATTTAGGATTGTACTTTTGATCTATTGCATAGATAGAGCAGTCAACATAGTGTTTTGTTCTGTTTTATTTACCTTTTGGTGAATATATAAGTTCATTTGGACCTTGATTTCTTGAAAAAAGGCCAATCATCCCTGTGTTTGATATAGGTTTTGTGTCTTACCAGCTTGATCTTTGAAGATGCCAGCTGAGAGTACCAATGCTATCGATCGGGATGCTGAACCATTTGTTGAGGTTGATCCAACAGGACGATTTGGACGATACAACGATTTGCTTGGTTCTGGTGCAGTGAAGAAAGTCTATAGGGCATTTGACCAGGAGGAAGGTATAGAGGTTGCTTGGAATCAAGTCCGCTTAAGAAATTTTAGTGACGATCCTGTGCTCATCAATCGGCTTCACTCAGAGGTCCAGCTGTTGTGTGAATTGAAAAACAAATATATCATCGTTTGTTACAGTGTTTGGAAAGATGATGAGAGGAATATCTTAAATTTCATTACTGAGGTGTGTACATCAGGAAACTTAAGGGAATACAGGAAGAAGCATCGCCATGTGTCTATTAAAGCTTTGAAAAAGTGGTCGAAGCAGGTGCTAGAGGGGTTGGAGTACCTCCATACCCATGAACCGTGTATTATTCACCGGGATCTCAATTGCAGTAACATCTTTATCAATGGGAATGTCGGCCAGGTGACTACAGCTTGCCAACTTGTATTTAGGATATGAACATGCATTGAGTTGACTTATACACTTATGTTCCCTTTTATTCAACTTTGTATTTCTTCTTATTTATTTGAACAATTGAAGTTTCTCTTCCATTTTAGTACTAACTTGAATAGTCTTGCAATAGAACATAGTATCTTAATGATAATTCTATAGTTTTACGTCATTTGGATTTCACGTGGTTTGATGAATGCCAGGGGATGTTAGATTTTGCTATTAAACGGCTTTAATTTAGTCTTATTTTGTTAGATGGTAAATGAGTTTCATGCCACATTGATCAGGTAGGTTCCCTTCTGAATTTGAGGAGTATAAGTTTTACCTTTTTACCATTCTTGGAATGTATAAATTTTTCTAAACTTCATTATCTCTAAAGCCCCAATATGTCCTTGCAATATGACGACCGATGTTGGAATTTGTAATTGAGACAAAATCTCTGAACTTGTGAACACTAAACAATTAGATATAGATAGGATCTTTTAAAGTTCTTAATTGAGTAGGGCTTTTCCTTTCTTTTCACCTGGAACTTTCTGATAAACTGTAATTATGAATTATTCTTATCTGTAGGTGAAAATTGGTGATCTGGGCTTTGCTACAATAGTGGGTAGGAGCCATGCAGCACATTCCATCTTGGGGACACCAGAGTACATGGCGCCAGAGCTATATGAGGAGGATTACACAGAGATGGTGGACATATACTCCTTTGGGATGTGCTTGCTTGAGATGGTGACACTGGAGATACCCTACAGTGAATGTGACAATGTTGCCAAAATATACAGGAAGGTCACAATGGGGTTACAGCCACAAGCCTTGAGCAAGGTGACTGAACCAGAAGTCAAGGCATTCATTGAGAAGTGCATAGCACAGCCAAGGGCTAGGCCTTCCGCCACTGAACTTCTGAAGGACCCCTTCTTCTTTGATGTCAAGGATGAAGAAATTGACACAACCGGTTGATGTCATTTGTTCCTAGCTATTGTATCTTAGAGGTACTCTTTGACTCTCCTATTAACCAATACTTATGGTCGATGCATTTCCAAATGAAAGTGTGTGCTTATCTCTCTCTTTAAAAGCTCCCCCCCATTTAATTACCAAAAAAAAAGCTTCCCCCCATTTGATCACTTCTTTGACATCTATTATGTACATTACAATACTAGATTGAAGTAATGATAATAGAACTTTCTATGCCCTTTTCAGTTCTTGATTTGTTTAACTGGATTTTGTTGAAAAATGTACTAGATTAATTACCCATTATGTTTGCTTTAAAACTTCTCAATTATACGACAATAAAATGTGTTGAGAAGTCTATCTGCCTAGTCTAAAGTGACAACGAGTCAACGCTTTTAATTTATTCTCCATCTATCATATTTGCTTATTCGTTTCTCTCCATTTGGCACTCATTAGGCGTGTGACTAATTCAGGTAAAAGCAGTCTTTATCACGCTGTCTTCTTGTTTCCCAAGCCCTTTCTTATTCACGTGTGATCTCCTTGTCCTCGTTGTTATTATCTTTTTTTGGTGAATTCCTCGTTGTTATTATCAACCTAAACTAATAAAAGCAAAGTGTGCTTCTTCTGGTAAACTTATAGTATTTAGTTGAATCTCAAAATTAAAAGGGTGGCAAGGATTTAAATGTAAAACGGGACCATGTTATCCTTAACCTAACCGTTAGACTCATTAGTAAAAACGGAAAATAGAACGCTCTTCTGTTTTAAGCAGTACAAAAATCATGGGAGCATAAACAGGTGCTTTAATTATTTGTTTTGTTATATTCATACCCAAAACTATTCTCTTCTTCTATCCCAACTTTATTTCACACATATTATTAGTTTTCTTTTATAATGCCATATCAGTGTTTTTGTTACAAGAATATGGTAAAAAAATATATGAGGAAGATTCTAATCCAACGAAACATTAAGTTCAACAAATTCTATGTAGATTGTGCAGTGCAATATTGAGTTGAACAATTTTTATTCTGTTTGTTTGAAATTATGGGATAATTATTAGTAGAAGAGTATCTAATCCAGTCGATGAATTTCCAAGACTCGTGCTAGACAACATTTATATTTGTTAGGGTTTTTTTGGTTGCTAATGTAACAATTTTGTCCCTCACATTAGACATCCAAGAAAGGAACTGGACCATAATAAAAAATTCTGTAACTCAGTGGGCGCCCACATTACTTCTTATTTATTGAATCCTCGTATCGTGGAGCAAAAAATTATAAAAAAAAAAAAAAAAGGAACTATACAATTTTATGACCTCTGACTAATGCATCGATCCCTCAACACATTAAAAAAAGGAAAAAAAGGCTAATAAAATCTCTGTAGCTTTACAAGAATGTATTGCTTAAGATACAAGGATCTACGCTGTACATTTTACCAAAGAAAAAAAAAGGTGGGGGGGAGGAAAGACCTAAGCTGTATACTTGCATTAAACAATTAATTAGCAATTCTGTGGAGTAAGACCATTAAGTTTGTTTAGAAACCAACCATTCGATTAAATTATACATTATTTGTTGCTCTTGTATAAGTACATGCACTATCATACTTTAATAACTTTAATATAACAATAATTCAATATTCTAATAATAGTTGAAAGTAATTTGGGGGAATGAGACCCTTGCTGGCGGAAAGCAAAGCAAAACCCCTTCATCCAAAGCACTTGTATACGTGGGTGTTTGCTTCTGGATACAAAATAACACAAAGTTAGATTTACCCGCAATATCATCTTCTTCTTTACCTTATTTTACTCAAATCTTCACAAATTTTTTGATAACCTTCTCTCATTCTTTACACTTCCCCAATACATCCTCTCCATTTTTCTCCTTGACATCTGATCCAAAATATATCATTTTTTTTATAATTGATTTATCTAACTACAACCCCACATCAATCAAAGCCGTCCCTTGAGTCTTTTTGTGGGGCCTAAAATCCTCATACTATGCATCAAGTGGACCGTCATAAGATGGCATATGATGCAAAATGTATATATACTACGTGCATTTTGACACTTCGAATATATAAATTTGAAATTCAAAGCTCATGTGTGAAGCTGTAAATTTAATGAATTTTTTTTTTTAGAAAAAAATATTTTAATATAAGAATTATTAGTTTAAAATTCTATTAAGAGATAGAGTTTTATTATTTTTCTAATTTTATATAAAAAAAATTAAAGTTTTATTGCTGTTCTAATTTTGTATAAAAAAATTCACCACTTGATTTTTATCTTGAAAAAAAAAATTATAAACTGCTGAAAATGTCCAATTAATATAAATCCAAATGTTTTAACAAACCAGCAAGTCTCCTCTCAATTACAAAACGACCAAAGACTAGCCCACATCCACACCGTCACTGCAGGCTGCAGCTATTCCAATGGTGATGGCCCTTGGGGGGTCTTGCGGGGTCGACTCGCATACTCTGATTTATTTCTTCAAGTTTATGCATAATTTCCTGCAACATTATTTTAAACAAAAACCATACGGACAGCATCACGAAGTGTCCTCGTACCTGAATTTGTTGGCAATAATATAACACTACCCTAATCAAGTATTTTAAGCCAATGTACGTAGTAAGTGCACTACCATGGTCTCAGTTTCAAGCATTTTTTTAATTTTTAGCAAAAAAAAGACTTTTTAGTGAGAGTCATCAGCTTAGAAATCTATTAAGAATTAGAGTCTATTATTATATGGTATTTGCAATCTTTTCAGAGTTCTAATAGCAAACCCACATCTATTAGTTCTTCGATAGTTTTGTGAGTTGAGTACACCTTATGTATAAATCAGGACTGATTCAACGTTAAAAGAGACTTTAGATAAAAAAATAAAAATGAGACCTTAATTATATATAATTTTTTTTATAGATTTTATATGATATTTAAAAGTAAATAGTAGTAAATAAATTTATATTAACAAATAATAAATAGTTATTTAAAATTTATTTTTCTTACTTTATGAGATGCAAATATAGAACTTAAGTCTTTATATTTTAATTTTACTAATAAATTTATTAAGGGCTACCTTTAGCCTTTATATTTATTTTTTTTTGCTTTCTATTTTGTTATTTGAATTAACTTTAACAAATTTATCAAGGGTTTCCTTTTGAGATTGAATTGACTATTCAATTTTTTTTTTCTTTTTAAGTTTCTCATAGTCAGATTGTTATTTTATAGCAGACATTATAATAATTAAAATAAAAAATAACAAACAAACAGTAAATATTAAAATATATGTAAAAGAAAATATAAAAGTTATAGAATAGTAAAACATGATTTTTATTGTTATAATAATCAAGCCTTGTAGAGCAAGAATTAAGAGAGAGAGACAGAGAGCAATTAATAATTTTAAAACTTAATTTGAAGTCAATGTTTAAAAAAAAAAGCAGAATATAAGAGAAAAAATAATTAAAAAATTGAAAGAAAAATGATGAAGAAAGTGGAGAAAAAATAATGAAGAAGACGGAGAGAAAAAAATAATATTAAAAAATTAATAACCTAATTTTTTTTTAAAAAAATATTATCTAAAAATAATATTAATCTTTTTCAAAAGCTATTTAATTAGCATTAAATATTTATCTTTTTAAAATATTTTATTTTTATTTTGATATTTTAAAGATATATATATCATTATAATATATATAATTATATATATATATATATATATATTTATATATATCTATTATATATATAATAAAAAATTTTGGGCTTTTATAATATGGGAGGCCTTAGGCCTTACCTGGTATAAACAAAACTCCTATCTCACATTTATAAAATAATAAAAACAATATATTTCTTCCACTAAGTCACACCCTCATGCGTATATCAGTTTCAAGCATTACAATCTCACATTTATAAAATAATAAAAATAATATATTTCTTCCACTAAGTCACACCCTCATGTGTATATCAGTTTCAAGCATACAAAAATGTATCAACTGTAAATGCATAAAAAAAGTGGATATGTTCTGGTCGTTCCCTTCCAAAATTATGTTTCATTTTTAATTTGCAACCACATCTTTCATTTGTAACTAGCTCTACTTAAATGGGACTGCATGCATCAAAAAGTGAAGAGCGCTCTACCACTTTATTGCTTAGTTTAACCCAAATGGAAATGCACTGCCGTCCAATGAAATGTCATGATAAAAATTGTAAAACTCACAGTATAGAAAAATCAGTATGTACCTTATGGCGCACATCCTTTCTTTCTTGTGAGCTTTGTTGCACCAAATAATAAATTACAGCTCCAAAAACCTAAAAAAAGGAATAAATCAAAAAGGTCAAAAAACTCAAAGACAAAGTATCTATAAAATGTAATATAATAATGTGATTAATGCACAACAAATTTCAGTCTTTATATATATATATATATATATATATAAATGCTCTCATATATATCGTTTATATATGTTAAACGACAAATGAAGTATTATATATTTTTAAAAATTTAAAAATTATATATGACCAATAAATAAATAAATATTAAAAATATATATCACATTATCTATCGCTTAACATATACGACTGATATCATGCATTAGAGCAATTATATATATATATATATATATATATATATATATATTTCAAATGGCATTTTTTAAAATGTCACAAACTTCACAGTACCATGTAGCGAAAATATTTAGGTTTTGAAGTGTTTATTTGCCATGCGTTCGGAGGATCATAATATGCCTGTTCCAGAAATCCAAAAGCAATTACTGTATAATTAACAAAACTATTGCAGATGCTGATCAACAAAACAAACAACCTATATCTTTTTCATTTTTCGTTTTGGTTTCTCGGTAGTATTGCCCTCTGAACTATCACATTAATAGTACATTGCCCCTGAATTTTAAATTTGGCATCATAACCCCCTTCATTTTTTATTTTGTATAGAACCACCCCCCTACAGTCAATTCTTAATTTTCTGAACCCTTCTTTAGGGGTAAGATTGAGTTTTTATAAAAATTTATGTCATCTTCACATCTAAAAAGAGAATCTCTATACCAAAAATGTTTTAAAAAAAAAAACTAATTTTTTTTTATTCTGATAGGAAAAATCTTCTATAATGATTTATTGATCTACAAAATTTTAACTATCACCTTAAATTTTGAAAATTTTCAGCTATCAACTTAAATTTTGTACATAATACATAATTAATATACTTTATAAACATTTAAACTATCACAATCCTAAAGCAAACAGAAAGACAGTGAATTTTTATCTAAAAACCTTATTGTTGTATTAAAAGAGAAAGAAAACATGAATTTTTTTTTTTAAAATCCAAATTTGTCCTTGAGGAAACCATAAAAAAATTAACAAATGTGATATCAGGGGGTGCTTTTTACACTGAATTAAAAGTTCAGAAGTTATGATATCAAAATTATAATTTAAAGGGTAATGTACGGCTTAAGCAATAGTTCAGGAGACAATACCACCAAAACCCTTTCGTTTTTATTTGTTGTAAAATAGCATATGATTATAGCAAAGAAGAGAAAAAAAATAAACATTATGTTGCCCCCTAACCAATTACTTTTTAGGTAATTTGTTTTTCTCAAAAAAGGGATAAGAGATTGAGAACCCAAATGAACAAAATTTAAAACATCCCCAATTCAACAAACAGGAACCTAAACCAAAATAATATGAGATAAAAAAAAAACACCTTAGAACCCCAGAAAATAAGAAATCATAAATCCGACATTAAACCAAGAAGAGAGAGAAGCTGGCCAACTTTCATGGACAAGTGCCTGAACGTGGAATTGGGTTGGGAACCAGCCTGACAATTGGGAATGGGTCTGGAGGCCACCGTGTTTAGGAAGCGGATCGGTGACTTAAACATTGACATCGTTGGAAATTTCAGGTCTGTGTTTGTAAGGATCTGTGCGACTCAGTGATTGCCAATAATTTCCACCTTATACTCGGTGTTTTGCAGCTGCTTCTTTCTAATTCCAATTGTTAAATTAGGGTTTGCTGTCAGTGTTTCCATTTTCATTCAACTCAAGATTACCTGTCTCTCTTTATATCCCCTTATTTGTTTTATTCATTCAGCATTTTACACATCATTTAAAAATGCAAAAAAAAATTAAGTTGTTAAGAGATAGGTTATATGGATTCATTAAGTTGTTGTTAAGAGATAGGTGATATGGATTTGTTGAATTGGTTTCGTGACTGACCCACTGAAAGTACATTAATAGGTCCAGGCTCGATTGTGAAATTATTTTTTATTTAAATTTTATGTTTTCTTCCTTTATATTTATAATAAAATTAAAAAATTAATAAACTCCAATAAATTTTAATTAATAATTAAATTGAGCAAATTATACTCTATTTCAATAGAAAAAATAAAAAACAAACACATCATTAATTGGGCTTTAGTAAAACAAAATATGTAAAAATTAATTGATTCGAATATGTTACTTATGGAATATCGAGAGATTTATCTGCATATGGATTCCTTTTATTATTATGGTTACTTTTTTTTTTTCTATCGTGGATGATTATATGTTATTAGGACAAATTACTGTTTTATATTAATTCTTTTAAATGAGTTCTATAAATACGAGATAGAGGACCAAAGTCCACTCTAATTTTCATAATTATAATTGGCAAGCCTTTGTCAAGACCCCACGTGTCTATGGTTTGTTAAACGTCAAGTGAAGGGGGACTATTAGAGGAGTGAGCTTGCTGCTCTAAACTCTTATAGAGTTGCAAAACTAAAATAGTAATAAAATTCTATCTTTTAATAGAATTTTAATAATTTCCACATTAAAGTCTTTTTTTATAAAAAAAAAACTTTCAGAATTATAAAAAATATGTATAATTTTATTTATTTTGTGTCATCTTTTCCAAAATAATTATATATTTAATAATCTGAGGAATAAGAAAATGATAATCATAATTGATTAACCCCTTAATTAATATAATTAAACATTTTGCAGTTCCATGGAGTACGAGTATGTAAATTTGTTTTAGAAAACAACCACATAATTAAATTAGATATGTTAGTTCTTCAACGCATGCCAATTTGCAAATTTAATATATATAAAAATTTAATATAAATATATATATATATATATATATATATATATTCAATGTTGTTATAATAATTGAAAAAGTAATTTTGGGGATTGAGAGCTTGCTGGTAGAAAGCAAGCATAAACCGAAGCACCCCCAATTTTCAGAAAACGTGCCGTCTTGGGTATTTGCTTCTGCTTCAAAATAACACAAAGGCTAGCTTTACCCGCAATTCATCTCCTTCTTTACCTTATTTTAATCAATTTCCACAATTTCGTTTACCATCTCTCATAATCCCAAAAATATATCATCTTTGACACTGATTTATCTGACTACAACCCCCACATCAATCCGTTCCTTCATTTTCAGTGGGGCCTAAAACCACCATTCCATGCTTATCAAGTGGACCGTAAGATACAGCATGACTAAAAAATATATGTATACTACATGGATTTCACACATTGTATATTATAAACTTGTAATCCAAGGCTCATGTGAGAGGCTGTGAGAAAAGAATAAAAATCTACCATATTCTACTTGGGGCAACCAAGAATTCAACTTCTCAGCAACCGAGAACGTTTTTGAAGCCTTAAAAAATGGATGGTCACTCGTGTGCATTTGACTTTTGACTTGAAAAAAATATTGAAAACTGCTCAGAATGTGTGTGGACAAACAGATTAATCCACCTCTGGTTTCTCTTCGTCCATTCTATTTCTTTCCTTTGGTTTTCTCAGTTCTAGAAAGCCATGTGTAGTTGTATTGTATGTACTACTTTCTTCGATTCTTGAGGCGGGTTTCAAGCTTTTATGGTCATCCAAAGAAGGGAATTATACTTCATTGGTTTCTGAGGTTTCACTCTCAGTAAATACTAGTTTTGAGAACATCTTTTATGAGCAACCACTAGCACTAATGGAATCTGGTAGCTCGAAAGATAGTTCAGTGGCTTCAAGTCCTTTCTCTTTACCTAACATTGGAGCCTTGCTCAAGTTCAGAACCATTTCATGGTAAGCTTGTTGATGATTTGATATTGAGTTTTTCAACATGTTGGTGCAATTGTTTTTGAGTACCTGATGTTCTTTGTGAATCTTGTTTCAGGAGCCAAGAGACAGGACTGCCGGTTTCTGTTCGTGTTAAAGTCGGTGAGAAGACCTTTAACCTGCACAAGGTATAAGATTATCTTGGCCCATCTTCCAACAAGTTTCTTGAGCTTTAAGGAACACTGTTTGCTTTATAGAACCAGACTTACAGATTTTGTTTCAATGGAAGAAGGGTGTCTGAATATCTCAGTTTCGATTCCGTTATGTCGCCTGCTTGATAAATTTGTAAGCTTGCTCTAAAGTTCTATTGTTTCTCTATTGATTTGCAGTACCCGTTCTTTTCAAAAAGTGGATACTTCAAGAAAAAGTTGAATGAATCAAGTGAAGTTGAGATACCGGCGGACTTCCCTGGAGGACCTGAAACTTTTGAGATGATTGTGTTATTCATGTATGGCTCCTCCACATTGATTGACCCCTTTAATGTAGCAGCTCTGCGCTGTGCAGCTGAGTTTCTAGAGATGACAGAAGATCAGTGCTCAGGCAACCTCTGTGAGCGCTTCGACCTCTATTTGAACCAAGTGGTCTTGCAAAGTTGGGATGATACGCTGACAGTACTCCAGAAGTGCCAAGCCTTGCTTCCTTGGTCTGAAGAGCTACTAATTGTGAGCCGCTGTATTGAGTCTTTAGCATTCATGGCCTGCATGGAGATTCTTGATCCAGAAGGGAGACGTGATCAACCAGTGTTGACATTGGAGACATTAGCTTGCCAAACATGGAGCTGCGAAACAGTGAAGGAAATTGTGCGTCAAGACCTCTGGATCAAAGATCTGATAGCACTACCATTTGGGTTCTTCAAAAGGATAATAGGGTCACTTAGAAGGCAAGGTATGAAAGAAAAATATGCAAGCCCCATTGTTGTTTTCTATGCAAATAAGTGGGTACTCTCTAAGAAACCACGCCTGTTCTGGGAGAACTCTGGAGAAAAACCTGTGGATGAAGACATGAATCAGAAAGTTTCAGTAATTCTACAAGGTATTCTTGATCTGCTGCCCATGGGAGAGAGGGCTAGTAGGGTAATTCCTGTCAGGTTTTACTTTGCATTGCTTTCTAGATCGCTCGAAGTCGGTTTAGAAAACAAAAGTAAGGTGAGATTGCAAGAGCAGATTGCATCTCTGTTGCAGTTTGCCCAGCTGGAAGATTTTCTCCTACCAGTAAGTGGAACTGAGGTAATATCTTCCAGCATGGAGGTGGCTACAATGGAGAGCATAATTTCAATATATGTATCGTCCAACTTGGATGCAGACCATGCATTTTCATCAAGCAGCTCAATCGTTGCAGAACTATGGGATTCATATCTGTCCTATATAGCTCCTGACCCAAAATTGGAGCCTAAAAGATTCATGGAACTCATTGAAAGAGTACCACTACCTTACAGACAGACTCATGATCAACTCTACAGGGCAATGAACACCTTCCTACAGGTAAGCCAACCACACCCCAATTTTGAGTTCTGAACAGTCTGCTACGGGCCCGGGTTCCTTCAGCCTCCTCCTTATCAATCTCAGTGTGACCAAGCTTTGTTTTTACTGTTGTTCAGGCACACCCAAATATGTCCCAAGCAGAGAAGGGAGTGGTCTGCAAGCACCTCAACTGCCAAAAACTATCACAAGAAGCATGCATTGAGGCAGTTCAGAATGAACTGATGCCGCTACGTCTAATTGTCCAGGCACTTTTTGTCCAGCAACTCAATACACACCAAGCTTTCAAAGAATGTTCAGACTCATTCCGGTACGCACAATGTGGGGAGTACTCTGGAAGCCTACCAAGCTCTAGGTGTCCAAACTCCAAAAGCCTGAACCTGGGAGAGAGCCCATGTACAGATGGGGCAGAGCCAGGCAGTAGAACTTTGAGCTTCTTGCTACAGAAGGACCTAGCAATACAAAGACCTGAATTCTCAATGAAGGAATATGAATCAACAAGCTTCAGAATTCAAAACCTTGAAGAAGAGCTCATGTCCTTGAAGAGGAGTCTCCAATGGCAGAACATTTCGAAGAAAGCAGAACCAGTTCCAACTAAAGCACAGAGCTTGAAACCCCATGGTAAGGAAAGTAGGTCACTGAGCAAAAAGAGAAACCCACTTGGACAAGTGACAAGCTGCATTGGTTCTGTGAATTTTGCTTCACAGAGAAAGTATGCCAGTCGACTACTCAAAGTCTTCTGTCGTGTTAGCTTGTTTGGAAGCAGAAAATCAAAGAGAAAACCAAGTGCCCCTAGCCCATGGTCCAATCCGATGTAACAGAATCACCTTTATCATAATATGTTTGAAGATGAAAAGAGCAGTATTATTCCAACTAGGATTAAAGATGCCTCATTTTATTTATTTAAGGGAATTTCTTTGCATACATGACATGTTAAGTGCCCAACTGAATTTATGATTCATGCCAAACAAAAACCAAGAAAGTGAATTCTGAAAGATATATACATGAGTAGGAAGATTACATCGAACAACATTCATAGGAAACCATGGAAGATCATAACAACTGATCCAAATACATAATAAGCATGATCCATAAGAAAACCAAGTGCACCTGGCACATGGTCCAAGTCAATACAGTAGTAGATAAATATTACCATAAGATGTATGAAAAATAAATAAATAAGACAACAAGATTACAAGAGGGTACTTGATAGTGCCTCGTTTTATTTATGTTAGGGAATTGCACTGCATACCATGACACATTGAGTGCCCGGTTGAATTTATGAATCATTCCAATCAAGTACCAAGAAAGGAAATTCTGAAAGAAACTTCATTATATACACTAATACAAAATTTATGTCACAAAATTCAAAGAAAACAGGGAAGATCCGAACACCAGATTTTCTACAGACTAAAAGAACAACTGGTTCAGATACATATCAAGCACTGCAAAAAAGGGTCAGATCAGGCTCTATGTAAGCTACAATTGCTACTAAACAGCTGAAGCTACTTCTGAATATGCTTCACCCTTCACTTTATGGGACTCTATGACACTCCTGGCAGCTTCAATGACAACTTGTCCATTAACATAGTGCTGGCGACAAACAGGCATGTAAACATCAGATCCGGCAATCAACTCCGTCTGCTTGTCCTCTGTTTTCCTCAGAGTAAAGAAGGCCCTCTTGCCACAGAGCTCGCACCGAGCAGTCAACTTGGTCACAGTATCAGCAAGAGGTACTACGTCGAGCACTGATCCAAAGCTCCTCCTGCATAAATAAACAGTGAGATAAAACAGGAAAAGACCCAAGTGAAACAGACATAAAATTGCAGTGTTTCAAGCAGTACCTCAGATAATCGCCATCAAGGCCTGCAACAATTACAGTTTTTCCATCATGATCCGCAGCCTTGAGACAGAAATCATAAAGATCTTCAAAGAATTGAGCTTCATCAATACCAATCACATCCAACTGTCAAAGAACCCAACATTCTTTTTAAATAGTCACGCAAAAATACAAAGATTAACACAACCCAAGTCTAGAAATTACCTTCTCATAAGCATCATCTCCAAATTTCTGTCTGAAAGATGACAGATCCGGCAGAGCCAAACATGGGAATTTCGCACCATCGTGGGTCACAATGGAATCTATGGCGTATCTATTATCCTTGCTAGATTTTATTATCGCCACGCTCCTACAGAAAATAAAAATTAAAAAAATTGAACCCAGTGATCTAAATTTTTCCAACTTTTATTTTTTTTTTCTTCTTAAATCAAATGAACCCAATGATCTCAAACTACCTGCCGTTGTTTGTCTCGGACTTAATTCGGCGGAGAAGCGAGGTAGTTTTTCCGGCAAACATAGGGCCCACAATAAGGTGAACCTCACCGGAAGCACGGTGGGCAGAAGCAGAGCTCGGAAGGTTGCTGCTTAAGGAAGCAGAGGACCTGAAGGAGGAAGCCATTAGAGATAGGGTTGGAATGTGTGGGTGGGAGAGCGTCTTCCATGGCTGACATAAATACACGAAAAATTTGGGTTTTCGAGTTTGAATATTTTGGAGGGAAATATCAAAAAATTGGGATTGGAGCGAAAGTGTTTGACAAGGTAGCGTTTTGTCAAAACTTGTCCCGGACGCTTTTCGGTTGGCATTTAATTAGTAATTAATTTAAAACCAATTAACAAGCCCATCACAAGAAGGCCCCAGTGAATTTTTATTTTACAAGTCGTCAAATAATTTTATTTTATTAATTAATGATCTTTAATTGATTTTCAATTGGATATTTTAATCTATTTTAATTTTTTTATTATGTATTAATTATTTTAAGTTAAAAAAGACAAATTAAACTGATAATGTCTTATACTCTTAACTAGTAACTACTCATATAATTTTCTATTTAATCATTTAAAATAAAATTCATAAAATGCAATAATTTTAATATGTATTTTATGTCATGTATAAAAAAAATATATACTTCCATCCTTTAGAAAATTAAAAATAAATAAAATTACACGCTTAGCTAAGAAGGAATAATCTAGTGTGTCTGATGCCAACATTCATGTAAAAAAATTCCAAACTTGCAAAACACATTCATTAAAAAGAAATTGACAGATATGTCCACATTACTATTCAAATTTTGAAAAATTCCCATCATGTAATAATTCTTTTAAAGTATAGATAGAATATCAAAAATACCACTCATTTGTTTATAACCACAACTAACCAATTCATTTATCTTTTTATAGCAACCACTCTTCATTCTTTTTCATTTATTCTTCTTCTCTATTATTTCATTCTTCCTTCTTCTTTCCCAATTCTTCCTTCTTGTGCCATTGTTATTTGTTGTTTTTTAAAGAAGGAAAAATCTTAGTAGAGAAGAGTATATTGGATCAAACATCACATAAAGGGTAAGATATGTTTGTTATAATAATAGATTATTTATGGCAAATTAGTAAAACAAAGTTAAAGTTGATTAAAAATAACTCAAACCATTGTTATGTTAGAGGCTCATTAGTATGCTATTGTCATGGTATTGGGCTTACATTATGGCCTAGACCTTGAAGTATGGCAGTCATTCTGTATTGCATTAGATTGGCCATATTACCCTGAACTTGTGATATAGTTAGTCCAATGCCATAAGGCATGCCCCAACCATATTGCATTAGACCAACCAAATGGTTGGGGTCTTGTTGTATGGCATTGTACTGACTACATGGCCTAGACCGTATAGTATGAGTGGACCCTAATAGATTGAATGACTTTATATTATGTTGGTCTGTAGTGATGGTATATTTGTTGACTTTATTTAGTGCTTTGTTTATTTGTAGGTTTATGATGGAGGAAAATGCCATAAGTATTATTTGATTTGACAGAAAGTTGAGATTGATGCTGAAAGTAATTGGGAGTATGTAAATGGAAGGATAAAAACAAAGTTAATACACACAAAATGCACATATGATAAACTATTAGAAATTGTATATGAAGCGGCAAACGTATACTCTAACCATTTTCAAATCAAAATGAAGTTTATAGTTAGCTCATGTTCCAAGTTGAATCCTATTGAGATTGAAAATGATGGAGAAGTTGTGTTTTTTCAAAAAAACATTTTTGTGTTGATATGATGCATACATCACCATTATTCATTGAGGTTAAAGTGTTAGAAAATATACCAAAAGTTAGAGAAAAAAATAATGTTGTTGTGATTCCATTTACCTCTCGAAGTAGGAGTAATAAACTTTCTTCTTCGAGACCTATGGTGTATGTTAACAAAACTAGAATTAGAGATAGTGAAAAATATGATATCCCACAAAATGAAAGAGAGGAAAATAATACAATGGGTTGGTCTACAATAAATTTTCATGATAGGGTAGATGTTATAGGGGTAATGAGGTGTTATTCATAATAGATGAATACAATATATTTTACAACAGACATGATTTTGATGTAAAATACAATAATGATGCATATAAAGAATGACACGAAGATGATATTAGACTATGTAATGATATCGCATTAGATAATGATACGAGAGGAGATGATAATGAATTAGATGCTACATATGAAGTTCTTGTGATGAATGTTGATGTTTGTTTTATAGCAGAGAATGTGCTCCTATTTCACCTATTTCAGAGGATAAGGATAGGTATCATTCCATTTGCATTGAAAGTGAATCACAAACAATAAGAGCTCAGATTTATTGATATGTTAGTCATCCTTCAACATCAGCAATTCGAGTTTTGATCATTCAATGTATCCAAATGATGCAATCATGGTTGAACAAATATATGCAAAAAAAAAAAAAAGTTGCAACCGGAATTGTCTCTGTATGTAATGA
Source organism: Rhamnella rubrinervis (assembly GCA_007844105.2). Taxonomy (NCBI): domain Eukaryota; kingdom Viridiplantae; phylum Streptophyta; class Magnoliopsida; order Rosales; family Rhamnaceae; genus Rhamnella; species Rhamnella rubrinervis. The sequence continues at coordinate 2,227,313 of CM017582.2, forward strand.
AAGAAAATTTTGAATTTAAGATGAAGAAATTTTGTTCATAAAGGTTTGAGGTGCAATATATGTTTAATAATTATACATGGGCGGTACATGCAACTAAAATTCCAAATATAGAATTCTGGATAATTAGGATATTCATTAAAAAGTACAGATGCTCACAACTCAATCAATATTATCCATAACATTATAAAGCAAGTAGCAAATATATTGAAAATCATATTAAATTTAAGTACCAAGGAATTGGTCATCAATATAGACCAAAATATATAAAACATGATGTAGATGAGGAGGTAAGGATTTGTATAACATACGATAAGTTATAAGAGCAAGCGAAAGTGCACTTCATAATATCAGAGGTACCCTTGAGAAGTTGTAATAATCGCCTTTAAAATTGCTTGTTATATGTGCTTATTTATAAAGTTTTACTTGTGTGCAAGTGTACAAGTGTGTGTTTTATGAAGTACTGTGTGGACATGAAGTCAGAGCGTGTCAGGTGCAATGACAGACTCTATGTCAAGCACTTGACATGATTCAATGTTCAGAATTTCTCCAACCTAAGTGTGTCAGGTGCAATGTCAAGCTTAAAGACAGACATATGACATTGTGCGAAAGTGTGTAGGAATTTCAAGTTTATGTGTGTGTTTTGTGTTGTGCAAGCAAGTGGGTGTATATGTAATTGCTGCCCATTTTGTGTGGTTTTAATTATGTTTGAATTATTTTGAATTTTATTTGGTATTGTTGGATAATTATGTGCTTTTAAATTTTTTTAATTTGAAAAAGAAAAATAAAAGCTAAAAATTAGGATTCCTAATTTGACTAGGAGGCTAGTTTTGACTAGGGTTTTTGTATATAAATAAAGGGGCAATAAAGAGAAAAAAATTTCTGCATTCTTTTACCCTCTTATTGTCGAAAATCATAGATAAAATATTGGGAGAAAATTTTATGAGTTTAAGCAAGGAATTTCAAGGGTTTTTGAAGAATCAATGCAAGTTCCATAATTATTTGTTATTTGTTTTGAACTTTTCTTATTCTCTAATAATTTATGTGGATTGATTTGATGATTTATGTATGATAATATGAATCAAGTGTGCTTGAAATCTTGATCTATGTAAGGGTTTCTATGGTTTTACCGAAAATCACATTTATTTACAAAGAAAGTTTAGATTTTTACAAAATTGCACAACTAAACCCTAATTCCCTTCATGGACGATCCTCATGTATGTGTCAAGACTAAATTTTTATTTTTAGTTGATCATTAAATCATGGCCATTTATGTTGGTTATTGAATTGATTTGATAAATTTCAATTAGGTTAACATTTAACAACAATCTTCTTAAGCCTAAAATTGATTTAATTCAATTTTAAAAGGGATTTTTGGTTGTTGGAAAATTCTGATATTAGTTTGATCAATTCTTCAAATATGTGTGTTTAATTGAACTTGAATCCATATTATTTTTGCTGAAATTTTTTGAGTAATTAAATATAAGTTAATACATTGGAATCATATCATGAATGTGTTCTAGGTTATGTAATATTTATTGAAAATTTTGGTACTACATTACATGAGATCAAATAAGGCAAGTTTAATTTTGTTGTTTCCTGTAATTATTTTTATAATAAAATTCGGTACACTTATTTACAAATTTATGTGGTACTTAGTATTTTCAAAAGTATTGCCTTACTAGAAAACTATTTAGGAACTATGACGACATGATTTGAAAGTATAATATTATGATAAATAATGCCGAATATCTAAACGAATGATAGTTATATGTTTAATATTTTATGTGTTAAATGTTTGTTAAATTATCCGAATTCAATGTCGATTGTTGCTGAAAATTTTAATAAGCAGTACATATGTAAATTTTATACAAATTAGCTTGCTGGAATTTTAAATATGCATGTTATATATGAATTATTCTGCAAATTAGCTAACTGAAATTTATGGAAATTAAAAGTAAATTGAAAAGTATGCATGTTATGAAATTTACTACTTGTGATTTATGTCAGCTGAAACTATATGGATATTTAATGTGCTAAATTGCCATGAATGTGGAGTTTTGGTTATGTAAGATTAGTTTATATACATACTAGCTAGGGAAATAAAGTTTTTGAACGTTCACGAGTATGTAAATATGAGCTTGTATATTTTTAAGCATGGGTTTTAAAATCATGATTTTTAACAAGCTATGCACATCTTTCAAGTTGTTTGACAAGTAAAGTATGTTTTCAAGTGAAACATCTTTTAAGCAAATATTTGACAAGTTTGATATGGAGTTTTGGTATGTATGTATGGAACCGTATAAAAGAAGACTTAGATTTTATGGATCTTACCAACTTTGTAGTGTTTATATGGGCACATGCAGATGGACTTGTGTATGTGGGAGGACTCACAGAGGATCATAATAAAGGTTTGGCTAATGCTCTTTGGTTAAAGTTATTAGCATCGGTTTGTACTTGCATGGCTAGGATACAAGTAGTCCCTTATATCCTACTTACGCACATATGTCTCTTTGTGATTTGAAATCTCTTGGGATATGCTATTCAGTTATTCAAGAAATATTTGTATGAATTGTTAATGGATAATAGCTTCCAAGTATATATGTGTGGAAGTCCTATAAATGTTGTTTTGTTTTTCAAATTAAATAAATAAATTTTGGTTTGAACTATGTAAGAACTATTTGAAAGCAAGTATGATATGAATCACGCATGAGCATATGCATTCCATATTTTGTGTGTATGCATTGTGGAATTTACTAAGTGATTTTGTCACTCATTCTTGTTTGCTTATGTGTATAGGTAATGACTCTGAAACTAATTAAAAAGAACATGGACTTGGAGAATCTATAAAACCAAGATATTTTGTTAAGTTCTCTTTACACGTGGGTTATGATTATTTTTAAAATATCAATATTATCATTATTATCATTACTAATATTATGTTAATTTTAAAGTTGGTACTATTATTATGTGGATCCGAATTAAAGAAGAAAAGAAACAAAAAAAATAGTCTTGTTTTTACATCATATGTTATGTTAGTAGCATCTCCTAAATCGGGCCCTTGAGGTTCAATTAGGGAGTGTTACAAGAGTCATATCAAATATTACCCTTATGATGCTTAATATTGAAGATGAAGAATTTAGATACTATTACTCGTATTAAAATGGATGAAGATAATTGTTTATTGTATCTCATCATAGCTTCAGGGCAAAATATTGAAGGATTTAGGGCAAAATATTGAAGGATTTAGTAAAGTTTGGCCAGTTGTAGCTATAAATGAGACCCATTTGAAAAGAAAATATAAGAATACTTAATTTTTTGCAATGTGTTTCAATGATAATGAGCAGATATACCCTTTGGCTTTTGGCATTATGGAACGAAAAATAAAATATTGTACACTTTGTTATTTTAAAAGTTTAAGGAGGCATACAGTGAAGTTCATGATCTACTATTTATTACCAATAGACGTAAAGGATTGGAGAAAGCTATTACAATAGTAAATACCACAAATTATCATGAGAATTGTATGCATTATCTCAATTGTAATGTGAAACTGTATTTTGGTAAGAACAAACATGTCTATATGGCTTTTTATCATATAGCAAATGCTTATTTATATGACAATTTTGAGATGCATATGCGGCAATTAGAGGCCATTAGCATTAGAATGCATAGGTATGTAATGGAAGTTAGCCCAGAAAAATAGGATATATTATTTTTCCTGGGTAATAGATACAACATTATGACAACCAATATAACTGAGTGTATGAATATTATACTAAGAGATACTAGGTCACTTCCGTTTATACTTCTACTTGAGGTCATACAGTCGTTGATGTAAGAATGGTTTTATAATCACCGGAATGAATCCGAAGTGACAATGACACCAGTTACTCCATGGCTAAAAAAGATTTTAACAAAGGGATAAAACGAAGTCATAGGTTTAGTATAACACCATTAAACATATACATATTTCAAGTCTTAAGTTTGAGTTGGTTATGATTGTCAACTTGGAAGCCAAAATATACACATGTCAATAGTTTTAATTAGATTAGTATCCATGCATACGTGTAATTGTTGTGTCTCAATATCGAAATTTATCCCCTTACCTTTTATGTTATGAATATTATAGTGTTTCATCATGGAGATAAAGTTATTCAGTAATCATATACCCACTTGATGATAGTATATAAGTTATGCACCATCGAATGTAATTGAATGAGTTGTCTATCCTCTAATATTTAACTGGGTGCTCAAAAAATCTAGGACTAAAAGGATTCTGTCTAGAGGAGAAGAATGACCACATTGCAAATGTAGCAGATATGAGTATTTGGCTACAATCAACAAGCATGCTTTGATAATATTCCCATATGATATGTTAATATTTAGTCACAATTGACAAACTTACTCCGGACTATTTTTTTTATATTTGTTTTGTATATTGATATAGTTGACAATAGTAAGTATATTTGTTGAGACTTCGTTTACTATGATTAATCATATATTGTCTTGAATATAAAAAAATATCAAAAATATTTTTAACATTTAGGGATGGCAAGGACATAATATAATGTATTTGTCTAACCCAGTCTATGAGAATATATGATATTTTGTCTTTGTCACTGCTTGAACATAACCAATATTTTTGTAGTTCTTTAGTATTCAATACACAGTATGGATTTTAATAATACTAAAGACAACATATTGTTTTTTGAGGTTTAATGGATGATTTGTGATTTATGATCTTTTACTTATGAAATATGGATGGTATTCTTTTATGTAAATGGTTTGTAATTTTTTGAATAGAGTGGACAATTGCAAAAATCCCTAAAGTTTGTAAGATAATTCTAATGGACCTGCAGAACGGCCTAGATTTTTGGCCATTTTGCTTGTAGGTCCTAAAGATCTTTCCATAACACTTTGGAAAGGTAATTTGAACTAGTAGAATGACCTTGATTTTCTACCATTTTGTAGTTCTCCATTAACCTTCCACAGTGTGGTGGAATTGGACCTACATAACAGCTTAGAATATCAACTATTATGTAGGTCCTAAATACCATTCCACTACATTATGGAGATGTACTATGGACCTATAGAATGATCATCATTCTCTATTCCTATTAACCCTCCACAGTGTGGTCTAAATTATCATTCATAAAATTAAAAATATAATTTAATTAGTTTTTAATTAAAAGACCATCTAACAATCATGTACTCTGTGTACTTAAGCATATAATAATAACCATTGCATATGAAAAATAGCAGAAAAACTTAGATAAAGAAAAGATAAATTTAGTGAAATCATGTATTGAAGAAAAAGTTACGAAACTTTTTGTTGTGTCATAGAAATGTCATTCTCACATCATATGGAGAATGGTTGCAAGTTACAATCCTCATCATCTTTTAGATCATGACGAAGGTTGTAATATTTATGTACATTAGAAGGTACGATAATAATACCAATAAGCATTTTGTATTCTTACATTAAAACCATTCTTGAATCATTGAGTTCTCGAGGGTTGTATAATGTTGTATGCCTATTTCGGATATCAACAATTGTCGCTAACCAATATTTGTTGTGGTTGTTAACCTGCACATATATTTGCAGTAAAATAGAGTCACATTAAACAAATAATTTCCATAAGTAATTATGCACATTAAATCAATTATGGATGAAGATAGTTACTCACATAATCAATTTTGACCCAACTCTTTGATTAAAGTGGAAATGTTCCTAATGCGTATATGTTGAATGAAGAATCTTTCATCTCCATCTCCCAATCAACATCCGTCGATAGCTCATCCTTCTCATTTCGTTTTTTCTTTAGATATTTTATGCATCGTCCTCACATTCATATAAAAGTAAGTAAAATAATTCAAACTCTCCAATATGCATTGTCTTCACTTTCATATAAAAGTAAGTAAAATAATTCAAAACTCTTCAGTATATACAAGTAACTTATGTAATAGTTACTTACCCAAAATATGTCGTTGGTGACAATATACCGTTAATTGAATAATTCTATATTATTTATGATCCTCCTCCTAATGTAGTACACAACGACTTCTAATTTCTGAAAATAATTAACATAACTTGTTTAAAGATGCCATAAAAGATCAAATTAAACCCTAAATATTTACTTAATCTCCCAACCATTCTCCACTTGTCAAATATAGGTGGAACATATGTTTATCTATAACATCAAACTCCACTTGAAGTGAATTAGTAGTTGGGTCATCCATGAATGCAGTCAATGTAGATCTCCGTGCAGAACCTATTAGTGTAAATGGATCCCAAACTATTGCTAAATGTTAATGGTGGGTAGTAAGTAAAAGTACACAAAAATAAAATTAGATGATTAACAGTATCGTGCCACTCTAAATGCTAAGTGCATATAAATTATATAAATTTCCTTTAGCATAAAATGATCTACGAGATGACGGACTAAAGAAGATATGTTCTACATTTCATTTCATTGTTATCGTAACTTCTCTATAAGTTCATTTTGTATACTAACAAGCTCACTGCGTAACTCCTTTATCTGCACCTTGAATTTTAAAGAATGCTCATCGTAGCTCATGATTTGAGATGTATTTTATGCACCCTCGATAATAGCTATATCAGGAAGTAATGGAGAGATAGTAGGTTGAGGGCCTTAAACTATAAACACTAATGGACTGAAATATTTTCTATCACTAGGCTAGTGCTAAAAGTTCTTCATATAAGGCTATTGTAATTCCTCCTTAGTCGGCATAGCTCATTATTCGCAATATACTAAACAAATAAGAAAGAATAACAAAGTTATTATGAATACATAAACCCTAAACTATACATATAACCTTAAACATAACCATAAAGTAAATAAATAATTTACGTTTTTTGTTGAATACTTTAGTGGCCAACTTACCGTATTGGAGCGTGGATGAACACTACTATCTTAGCATTCTCGAACATCTTACCCTATGATATTTCCCATAGGGTGCATGTGTGGCAATAATGGATATGATTTTAAAATCCCATATTTGAAGCATTATTATACAAGTTAAATGACCATAGTATACAATATATTTTATTCATAAATAAGTCAAATATACTATTTACTTAAAATGTAAGGGGAAACTATTAGACACAAAAATTTGCAACTTCATGCCCCGACTTAATTATTGATCGTAGAGATACAATGATAGCATCTTATGACAAATTACTTCAAGGATACCTTGCACACAGATCTTTATTATGTCTCATGTTAACGTTGTTTTTCACCAATCTTTTCTTATCCCTAGTGAGGAGCATTATCTTTAAGAAATAGAACTACAACACTTAATATTATCTTGAATGATTTTATTGTTATCCGTAATGAATTCCAACTCCTTATATGGTTTAATAAATTCACCATGTGTCATTGGTCCTACATTACCAAAGTACTTAACCCACAAGTTATATGACAAGTGTTCCAATTCCAAGGCATTGGGAAATTTACAATAGTTCAATCACATTACCATTGTGATTGATTTCCTATCAAACCTCACCCCAATACTATTGAATTCAAACTCCATCATGTTGTTATCATCATATTCCACTTGATTCAACAACATGAGGTGAATGAACCCACCGCAAAATAAAATAGTCTTATTATTCAAAACATGTAGCCTTGAATTTGTCCTTTCCTTTGCCTAGTTTGTTAGTAATCACATTGATTGCATGTGAGAGATTGGAGAGGTTTGTGAGGTGAGCATGGTACTTTTGATCAGTTGGTACAAGGTGCTTCACAACTTGAAAAGATTCAAATATCCAATTTAGATAATATTGAAATGTATGTAAAATATCCTACAAATTCAAGGGAAATTGATAGAAACCAATTATATATGGCCATGCAATAAGGCAGGTCCGACCTGCCATCTTGCAGGTATATTATAATTGGTTTATTTTCTTACAAAACTATATGTCCAATCAGCCATATTGTAGTGAAATAAGTCATTATGCATGCATTTTATGCCCGACAATAATGTAGGTTCGACCTGTAGTTTTGCAAGTTTGAATTCCAAATAGTTCATTAGGAGCTTGAATCTTCCATATGATAGGTCGGTAGGTCTGACTTATAGTTTTGCAGGGAATAGTAATACATTAAACAATAGCCCTACAAAACCATATGTTTGACTTGCCATCTGGCAGGGTCGAGTACCATACACTCTGGGAATTCATACCTGCAATACAACAGATCCGACCAGCCTTATTATAAGTCCGGATTCTAGAAAGTTTACAATGTAAACTCGAACCTCTAAGATAGCCAGTCCACTTGGCCATTTTACAGAGGTTTGATATTTTTCTTACATATCCTACAAAACAAAAGAGGAGATTGGTTATCTCGTAGGTTTGGAATCTACATTGTTTGTGAACTACTCCTATCGAGACAGTTAGTTGTGTAGGCCATCTTGCAAGGGTATGAAAGCTTACCAACCTTGCGAATGGTATGTCTGGAACACTGATTCCCTACAAAATAGTATGTCTGATTTGCCGTCTTATAGGGAATCAAGATTCTTATGTCTGCCATCTAGCAAGGTGTGTGAAAGCCATGTCATTATGGTTTCACCCCCTTCAAGATGGAAAGGAATTTCTATCTAAAATTGACCAAAGATTCCCTATACTGTTCCTAAACCTAGTAATAATTTTACCATAAAATTCCCAACTATTACAACCAAATAACATAAAAAATAATTTTTTAAGCATTTAATAAGGAAGAAGGAAAAAAAAACTGCTGAGATAGATTGGTGATGGTGGTTGTTAATGGGTTCTCTTCCCCGGCAATGCAACTATGTTTCTCATGAGTGCCATGGTGGTTTCTTGGATTCTCTTTATGCGTTTTTTTACTCATGTTTTCTTTTGTATTTTTATTTTTTTGTAGGGTTTGGATTGACTTGTTTAGATGTTTCTTTTTCGCTTGCCTTCACCAGCCTTTTCAATGAAGCCATTGTGTTGCTGTGATGCAGAAGATAGGGATTAATATAGAGGGTCAAAGACTCAGAGACTCAAAGGGAGAAAGGTGAGGGCAAAATGAGAAGTTTAGTTAGGTTTTTCAAAGGTTGAGGGCATGTGGACATTTTGGTCTAAAGGGATGGTAATTTAACCTGGCTTTGCCCCAATTCATTGGTTCCCATCTTAAATATGGAGGAGACTCCCCATCTACTTGGGTTAGCTGGGTAGAACTGGGGCAAAAAAATTTGCTCTAGCGCCAAGGTACAATATTTTTCCGTATATATATATTTATTAGTTGGAATGACTATAAATGGTTGAACTTATAATCCAATACATCCTATCATGTCGTAGTATGACTTAAAAGCAATTAGGTTTGTGTGTGAATGGGGGTTTACTGTCTGTATGGGTTTGAAAATAGTTGAATTAAAAAAAAGAAGACTAAATATATATGTAAAAGAAAAAATGAAAACAATCGAGAAAAAAAAACTAAGAAAAAAAAAAAGGAGAGCCACATATTTAAAGTAAAGGGAAAGATTAAGTCGGTTGCCTTACAAATGAAGAGACTTACAGTCGTAGTTGAGTGATTTATTCGACTATGAAAATCTTTTTCAGTAGTAGCTATGATTAAAAGTACGATTGAGAAAATATAGATGGAGGTGAAAAATTCAAAAAGTGGAAAATAAAAAGCATTCAAATATGAAATTTGATGCTGGAGGAAATCTTCAGTGTCTCTATCTTTTAGGTATGCTCTTTATCTGTTAGATTTAAGTTATATATTTCAGGTTTGCTCTATCTCTCTTTGAATATCCACATTTTAAATTTTAACTTTTCTGTTCTTTGCAAATGTAATGGGCAACTGCATGGAATAGAAATCCCTAGCCCTAGGATAGACAGGGAATTCCCGACCTTGTCCAACCTCCCTATAAATGGGAAATGAGGTGGGGATGGGTTTCCCTTTATCATCCTTAAAATAGAATGATAAAAAAAGAAGAATAATAAGATGTTAGCGTGTTTTTACTCTAGTGTTATGTAACTAGTCGAGGTGGATTAATTATTCCACATGGCATTAAAATAATAAGAGTAATATCTAATTGGTTACCATTATGTAAGCATAGTTTTTTCCGTGTTTGAGGTTGATGAAGATTTTTTAAGAAAATATTTAGTTTAGGACCGACCTTAGACCAAACACCAACACAAAAGACTAATAAGCAAATAATAGACTTTGATGGTTTTATTATTATTATTATTAATTAATTTTTGTATGGGGAGCAAATTTGAAAATATTAATAGGTAAGGAAGAGATGCATTATATTTTAGTTGGTTGAGAAATTTGAAAATATTAATAGGTAAGGAAGAGATGCAATATTAATAGACACAAGTGATGCATTATATTTTTAGTTGGTTGAGAAATTACAGTTCTTAATGTGGGATTGATGTGTCGAGAGAAGAACATATCTAGTATTTGCTAAGTGTCATATAAAAGAAAATCATATTCTTTGGATCTGAATTTGTATGTGAATCGAATAACTCAAAAGTCACATTGTACATCTTACACGTATTTTGTAATATTTGCTTTCTCTTTTGTACAGTTGATTTTTTGTCAAAATCAGCTCTCGTCAAAGTCAACAGTTAGATCAGTGACTGCCATGTCATGGAAATAACTGGTACTAAGTTGACTAGGATTGATTTGGTTGTTGATTTTTATTTCTTAAGTGTGCTTATAATTATTAGTCAAAGTCTTAGTCAAATTCAACACCGTCACATCATCGCCATGACTAGAAAGAGGTTGACTAGGATTTATTTTCTAACTTGTATACATGGCATGTATATGAGAGTGTTTTGATAAGTTTAAATATGAGTAGTAAGATTACTTGGAGACCAAGTTTGACTTAATCAAACCTTGATAAAAAATATGGTCTTATTTATGCCACCTTATTAAAACCTTAGGATTACTTTATTTGAAACCCCTTTTAAAGACACCAAGCCCCCATTTTGAACCAAGGCAACTGACTATCCATGTTTTAGAGAAAGAGTATGTGTTTTCTAGATAGAGAAAGTGAGGGAAAACAAAAGAAATTCAAGAAAAATGAAGCATTGTTTAAGAGAATGCAATGAGGTAAGGAGAAAAGGGGCCCGACCATTGATGCTCTAGATCTAGTGGTTTTGGAGGTAGATCAAGGTAGTTTTGAAGAGATTTGAGCAATTCCAAAGGTAGGTTTCCATACTCATTTTTTGATTTTGGAGATTTGTGTATTTTTGAATCTAGATCTAGCTATTCTCCTATCTTTATTTGTTTTTCTGCAGTTAATCCTTCTAGAATAATATCATTTGGTTGCTGTTTAATGTATTTGTAATGATGAAAGTGTGGATTGGTGGATTAATGACTTGATCTAGACTAGTAGATAACTATAAATGTATGAGTAATGTTAATCTGGAAATTTTTTAAAAATCTGTGAACTTTGGTTGGATACCAACTTTAATTATAATTGTTCAAAAATTTTAAAACTTTTACTGTATGAATTTGGATTTGTTACAAACACTTTGATTTTTGAATAACTGGAATTAGAATTTTAATGAGTGAGATCTGAATTTTACAAAACCACTAGTTATTTGGGAATTTCTGAAAAATTCTGCATTTCTACCCAAGAGATTTGTTGGGTTTTAATTTTTTTAATTTTTAAGTCATATTTTTTGCTTATAATACAATGAGTCACACTCAGTTTGGCTTTTGAATATCTTAAATAAGAGTTGAAATGAATGTATTATGTATTTTATAAATTTGTTCGTTTTCTGAAAAATTTTGAAACAAAATACTGCACTTACACCCATTGGTTTTACTATTTTTGACAAGGCTATAATTTTTTGTTATTTTAGTGGCATATTTTCCCCTTATATTATATTAAGTGATGAACATTTTAGTTTTTGAATAATATAAATCCAATATGAAATGAGTAAGTTATGGTTTTTTCAAATTAGTTGTGCATGTTGAAATCGATTTAGTTAAATTAACATATCATAGTATTTATATTATTTACTAGCATTAAAAGTTGGTACTTTTTTACATAATTAATTCTCTTTTTGCCAATAATTAGTAATGTTAATATTTTTAGGTTTAATTATCTATATTTGTTTAGTTAAGTGTAACAAAATTAACTAATTAAACAATAAGCGTGTTACTTTTTCATCTAGTAAAGCTTTATTTAGGAATTCAATTCCTAAATATTTAATCTTTATTTTCTTTTATACTTTAACTACTAATTTAAAGCTTGAAGTTTATACTATTATATGATTTGTACACATTTTGGATTATATATGCAGGTTTCTTCTCCACTCACACCGTTTAGTCTAAATAGTTAAGTAAATAGTTAAGTGTATTAAATTTCCTTGAGAGTATGTTTGTTTATTGCTTTAGAAAATAACAGTTTCTGAAGGGTAATAAGCTCCAGCGAAATTCAAAATTTATGCTTAATGAAAAGTCCTACGAACGTCTGTTTTTAAACTTATTTTATAAATTTTTTGGAAAATATTATATTTTGCGTATGATTTATGATAAGAAAGGAAAGAAATTAAAGGGAAAATTGGTGTTCAATAGATATTAACATTCCATTAGCATACTGCATTGCATTACTATATGCATGTTCAGAATCTATTGGGTAATTTTTCACTCACTCCTATTTGTTTTTCTATATTTAGGTAACTCTGAAAGCTTAGCTTGATTGACTTGGCAGCAGCATGGTAGACTGGTTAGGGAAAGACAATAATACAAACAGATTTTCCGTAGATCTTATTTGCTTTTGAACATTGTAAACTCTGATTAACAACTTAGTTTTTTTTATATTATGGGTCTTTTGTAAACAACCATGTTTTGCTTTTATCTAAACTATTAAAGTTTCTTTTTAGTATTAAAGAGTTGATTGTATCCTAAAGGGTAAAAAAAAATTTAATTCGTATTTTAGTTTTGACCAAAGGAATCTCTTCATTAGATTATTTTGAACGTATTCTGTTGTGATATTCCTTTAGTCGGATCTCCGAACTTGATTAAAGGGGTATTACATATTTTCCGCACCCAATTTATAAGTCTATTTTGATCCAGATATGAGATTTTTAATTCGATTTTTTAAATCATTTTTATTTTTCTCAAATTTAACAGCTTTACAATTTTTAGTAATCTCATTATTGATCAACAATAATGATAGACTTATCAAAAAGTGTTATGCTTATCAAATGATGTTGCATTGGTGTGGCAATGTATTATCAAATATTATTTAATTGTTTCCAAATAATATATTATCACATCAACTGTTATATCAGTGAACAACTTTAGAGCCCGTTTGAAACTATTTTTTTTGAATGAAAAAGTATTTTTTTCATAAAAAAAAACAGTTTGAAACATGTTTGGCAAAAAAATTATAAAGCACTTTTTTTTTTTTTTATAAAAAAAGTGCTTTTTTTGAGAAGCACCTGATAGGTGTTTTTCTAAAAAAGTGCTTTTTCAAAGACTGTGAAATATTTTTAAAGCACTTTTTTTATAGTTTTCAACCAAACACAAACTGTTTTATTATTAAAGTGTTTTTTAACTAAAGTGCTTAAATAAAAAACGCTTTTGAAAAAAATACTATTTACATAAGTAGTTCCAAACGGGCCCTTAGTAAAATTTATTGATGAGCTTAACATTACTTTATTAATATAAATGTACAAAATATAATTACAAAGCTAAAGTCGGCTTGAACGTTTGAGGGCCTTAGAACAATTTCAATTAGGGGCTCTATAAATGCTTTTTTTTTTTAAATGTGTAGAAATTATAATAATAATTTATATTGAATAAAAATATTCAAAATTATAAAAAAATCAACAATTATACTATTATAATCTACTTATAAATTCAATCTAGTATTTATTTTTTATTTTTTTTTAAAAAAAAGCAACAATTGTATTGTTATAATCTATTTATTTTAAAATTTATTTCCAATAGAGCAAATCAATAAATCTATTTTAGTCTTATATATATATATATATATATATATATTTATATATATATATATAGAGTTTTGTCATCACCAAACTTTGATTTTATGATTAATTGAAAAAATCATTTAAAAATAATAAAACCACTAAAATCACATGACAATATTTTTTAGAAGAAACAAAAATAAAAATATAATATATATTAAAACACATTATTTCAGCCAAATAAATAAAAATCATGGTCATCAAAGATATATAAAAATTGTGAACCAACATGGTAATATATATTAGAAATTTTTTTATAACAAATTTAATACAAAAAATAAATTTGCATAGGAAAAAATAACAACAATAAAAGGGAAAAAAGAAGAAGAAGAAGGAAGTAAAACATAACAATAAAACTAAAAAAAAAATAAAGGACTAAAATTGAAAAAAAATTAATAATAATGTGAGTGAACTTTTTATAAATATTTTATTTAATAAAAAGCTTGATTTTAAGTTTTTATTTCATTATTTTATAATTATATTTAATAAATATTTTTTTGGGGTCCTCACCATAGGCATGGCCTTAGATGATCACTTGCCCTAACCATAATCAAAGTCAGCCTAATATAAAACTTGAAAGAAAATTATTAATAAAAAAAAACTTGAAAGAAAATAAAGGAGGAGGAATACATTTTCTACAAAATACCCTTTAACAATAGATGAAAAGATATATTTAATATATATATAACATAGAACATGAACGAGTCAATTAAACCAATTCCTTCTTCAAACCTTAAAGTCATTGATAGTAACACTTGAGAGTGTGCTTTAGTGAAAGAAAGATATAGTTTCTATCACCATGCTTGTCCAAGATTGTAGGCTGGAGTTTCGATAAGCTCTCTTTGTGTCTTAGGTTCACGTACCATGCCAATTGCTAGAGAAGAGCGAATTGTTAAGAGTGTGAGAGTACTATTTTGGACTCTGAAAATATTGCAAAGACCAAATAAAAATAATTCATAATTTCTAATAAATGCCTGAACTGATAACTCCCATTAAAAAGCCTTTTATTTTTTAAAAAAAGTCATTGATGAATTTTTATTTTTTTAATTTTATTTAGTGTTGGTTCATTCTCCAACTTTATAACATGAATAATATATATATATATATATATATATATATATATATATATTGCTTTAAAATCCATTCGTTAAGTAAAGCATTTGAAGAATATCAACAATTATAGTGCTGCAACCATAGTTCTCACAACCCAACTCTCTCTGTTTTGTACAGACCCACCCCATTTCTCTCTCTAAACCCACAACCTGATGCTTATTGTTTACTAAAAAAATTTCAATATGATTTGAACAAAATAGTTTATTTAGTTGATTTTTATTAGGAATAATTTCCCAATAAGGAAATAGTCCAAAAAGAAATTTTGATCTTGTAAAAATTAAGTCACCACCAATGAATTCCCTAATGATTTCTACTCTAATATCTTAACTAAGGGCAAGAATACACCTACTCGAGTAACTCCAGAAAAGAATAATTTGACATTTGGTAACTGTCATTCTCCAAAATCACTAATAGGGGACTGCCACGTGGACTTTCTTGGTGAATAAGAAGAGAAATCTAGTCATTTAATAAGCAATCTAGCATAATCTGAAGGTGTTGGCTAATCCTAAGGAATTGTGGGGCAAAAAAGTAAGTAAAAGGGGGAGGAGGGGAAGAAATAGTGGCATATTTTGTAATTGGGCCCCTTTTACTTTAACTTCCTCTCTCCCAATCTTACTTTCTCCTCCTCTTCTTCTTCCTTAAGCTTCTTTCTGTAATTTCTCTATAATTGAACTCATCACACTCATACTAACTTAAGTATCCGAGAGCCAACTTTGGTGACCTTTATTGGCTTTGTTTCTGACCCTTCTTTGATTTCTAGTTGACAAGGAAAGATAAAAATTGACTTTAGGACGAAATTGCGTGTCAAACAAACCTAAAATCCTTCATACTCATATTCAAAGCAAGCTCATCTAGATTGAAACAATAGGCTAAGAAACTTGCTACACCAGTTGGCGCCATCTATGGATTTGAATAAAATTGCATATGCTCGAGATGATTTTGGCCTTGTCATAGTAAAAGTTTCCTTCAAATTGGCTATATCTAAAATTCTATCTTCTCCTACTCCATTTTATTTTCTAAGCAAATTGTAATTCGAGTTTGTTTTGAATTATGGATGGAGGATCTTTGTAGTTTATTTGAGTTTTTTTTTTTTACTAATATTCAATTGGTTTAGCTAAATTTGAAACTCTTCCCAATTTATGTTTGAATTTATTGAGAAACCCTCATATTTAAATTTAGAATGTGATTTGGAATAATGAGATTCTTAAAATTTTCAAGGATTCTTGGAAGTTTAATTTGATTTTGTAATATTATCTTTAACATTATGGATGCTTTATGCTTTCTATTATTCAATTACATAATTCAAATTGTTAATGGAAATTTTGGAATCTCGAGATCTTGTTCAGTTGTCACTTTTGCAATTGGCAATAGACCAGATTCCATTCCACTTTCGAACTCCATTACTTCTAGCGGGCAATCATTCTCCACTTCTGCGAGCGGGGAATTGATTGAATATTGGTTAATCTCCTTTTTTGCTAGTGGGGAATCAGCTAAATCTAATCCTATATTCTTTTCCACCACTAAAAGTCCATTCACGAGTGGCTCGAATTCAATTACTAACTCATTAGGAGCACATGCGAAGACGGTTTCTACCACATTTCATGCCTTTGAGTTGCAGAGAATGTTTTCTTAAATCATAGGTCACCTAAAAAATCTAACGAGAGTGTTGCACATGAATAATAGGAAAACCACAAGGTCATAATAATTCACCTTTGGGTTGGAAGAATCTACCACCAAGGAAATTGCCAGGTCGGAATAATTAACATTCAAGTTGGAGGAATCCACCACCAAGGAAATCAACAAGTCAGAATAATCCACCTTCAGGTCAGAAGAATCTAGTAGTAGAAAAATTTTCAGGTTGGAATAATCCACTTTCGAGTTAGTGGAATCCACCACCAAGGAAATCGATAAGTCAGAAGAATCTACCATTAGGAAAATCGCCAGGTCGAAATAATCCACCGTCGGATTAGAGGAATACACCACTAGGAAAATTTTCAAGTCAAAAAAATCTACCTTTGAGTCAAAGAAATCCACCATTACCACTAAAGAAATCGTTAAGTCTGAATAATCTACTTTCGAGTTGAAGGAATCCACCATTAAATAAATCGCTAGGTGGGTCGCTAGGTTAGAATAGTCCACCTTTAAGTTGAAAGAATCCATCAACAAGGAAATCATCAGGAGGAATCCACTACTAAAGAAATTACTACATCGGAACAATCTACCTTTGTGTCAGAGGAATCTACCACCAGCGCGTCAGGCCGAAATAATTCGCCTTTGGATTGAAAAAATCCACCTTTAATTTCATTCTCAGATAAGAACATCCCCTTAGAGTTGAGATGTTATTTTCCTCCTCAAGTAGAAATTTCCCTATAAGTTGAGATGTTAAATTCCTCATAGGCAAGAACTTCCCCCTATGGTTGAGATGTTATTTTCTTCATCAGGTTGGAATTTCCCTTTAGGAATTAAATTTCTCTCGAGTTTAGACATTATCTTCCTCCTCAAATAGAAATCAGGTGGAAAACCCCACATTGACTTGATATTTTCCTACTCAGACTAAAATATATGCTTTTTTAGGCAGAAATTCCCCTTCACAATTTAGTATTCTAAGTGTCTATCAATTGAATCTGGATGCATATTTAATAATATCTCCATCAGTAAGGGATCAAATGCCAAATAATTATGGGCATGTAATCATTAATTGTCCTTATTTCCATAGCTATTTATACAATGACTACCTCTACTCTAGTTATTAACAACAATTTTCTTCTGGAGCACCAATCAGTTAACACAATTTACTATACTGAAATCTCCATTATTTCCAATTGAATTCTTTAAGTACTTGGATTCACCATTTTGATTATACTAAATTGTCTCAATTGTTTGGGGGGTGGGTATATAATGGATACTCTACATAGAACCTAAGCAGGTTTAAATATGAAATGTGAAGGAAGATTCCAATGATGAAATCCAAAAAAAACATAATGATCTACTAGTGTAAATGTCAGGTGAACATTCACCAATATAAATTCTAATTTATGCAAAAGTGGATTTTAAAGATAAAATCTAAAAATGCATAATGATTTGCTGGCACTCACCAGTAAAAATTATAATATAAGCCAAAAAAGATTCTCAGGGTGGAATCTAAAAAAGCGTAAACACCACATAATGAGCATTCATCATGTCATACTTCAATATATATGTCAATTGGTGCAATTATTAGCTAAAGCCCTAGGAAAGAATTCCTAACTGAGAACATTTAAGAAAACTATTTGCTGATATAAAGAAATTTTTAAAGCAAAAGTAGTTCAACTCGTCTTTCCCTTCATATAAAAGGTGTAGAGGATTCACATGCACAAAATATAGTTTAGTTTGTCTTTCCCTCCAGATAAAAGGTGATGAGAGATTCACCCACCAAAATAAGTATCCTTGTTACAAATCTTAAGAAAGTATTTTGAGAAGGAAAATAAAAGAGGCATAACATAAGTCAAAATACTATTCCTTAGAAGAGTTAACATCTCCGATAGCATCATCTCCATGGGACACAAGGAATTTTTCAAAATCAGCAATAATGAATTCATCATAATTAGGTGGTAGCATGGGTTCCTTAGTGATTGGTAGCAGAGTGGATTCACTAAGTGTTGTTCCTTGAGGATTTCATAATAGCGGTTTAGACACAAGGTTATTAGGCTAGTTTGGAGTGATGACCACATTAGGAATTGATTCATCATTGAATGAGTAAAAAGGTGAGGAGGGAGAGAAACTCTATATTGATTAACCATTTTTGACAATCCATAAAGCCTTTTGCATACCCATTGCCTTATGAATTCTTGAAACCCACTTCAACAAGGTACTTAGAAATTTTTTGCTGGACCAACTTAGTAGTAAGATAAGAGGCCTTAGAATTTTTTAGCTTTTCGTGCTCAAGAAGATTAGTTGTAGCAGAAAGGAATAAAACCTTCTCTTTGACCTCAACCTCTAGTCTTCTTCATCTTTCATTTGCTCACGCACAATCTTTTTGAATTTCTCTGCTTGTGACTGTGCATAAGACAAGACACCTGCATGTTTTGAAGCTTCTCTTTCATAGCCTCCAATCGGATCTAGCCTTTGAGAAGTCCTCTACACGTTATCAAGCTCAACCTCTTGAATGCTATATAGCCGCTTTAATACTTTGACCTAGTAGCAAAAATAATGTTCATTGAGTGGGAAATGAGAGAAGGGGGATAAAAGGAGAAAATAAATGGGAAATCATTTACTGAGAAAGCATTGTTCATGAACAAAGTGCCTAGATTCTCGAGTGGCACATCCTCCCAATACTCACAAGCTCTATTATTAGCGACTATTGCCACAACTTTCATAATTTACCTTAAGCTTTGAGGTACTTGTCCAGCTTTGACCAATCTCATTGACTTTCTCATGTCACTGCCTTTGTTCTTTTTAGCAGGTAGGGTGGACGAAACCTTAAAGAACCACGATCTCCTCTTCTCTTTTTGTGTATGGGCCTTCTCTTGGGAGGCTTCCTAGTTGAAGGATCAACTCCTACCTCAAAGGACTTAGGTAAAGAGATAGAGACCTCTTGAAGGGCGACTGGTCTGGAGGATGAGTGATAAGTAGTTTCCAAAGCATTGAATTTTCTTACCTCGTCAATCTTCTCTGCTATATTCTTCAAGTCAATTGTTGGGGCTCTCATAGATTTCACTCCACAGCTTTCAAATGCTCCTCCATTGGAAGTTTGTTTGTTGTATAACATAAAAAAGTTGAGGTGAGAAATCAAATAAAGATACAAATATAAATCTAGCTAAAAAAGTTAGTAACAAAAAGTATTGTCAACCAAGAAGTGACTGGATAATTCCATATAACTCATATTCTATTTTATAGAAATGAAGATTTTTCTTAGTTAGTAATTTTTCTAAATCCCTTTATTCAATAAGGATGCTACAAATTTCATTCAATCTTGTAAAGAGATCTTCAATAAGACTGAGACAACAATTTGGCCAGGTAGAAGTTCTAAAATGACGAGGGATACGATATTGAAAATCCCTATCCCTTGGTCAAAATTTCTAATCCGCATTAATAAAAAACCATTTATCCTTCTAGTGTTTAATTATGTTAGGATGAGAGATCACATGAAAATTCTCCCAATTATATCCATAATACTGGCCATGACATTGAAGAAGCTTACAAAGAGAAAATGATATATGGATTTCTTTTAAACTGGGTTATGAGTCATGAGTATCCCTTCAAATAATTAAATAACTAAAAAGAAGCTTCCAAAAGCTGAGACTGAGCTGATCAAATGCTAAGGTGATACAACTAAGAATACAATGTAAAAAAGGATGAAAAGAAAGTTGAAGGCTATATCAAAAAGCAACAGCTTGAATTCCAACCTCATGGGGTCCAGGACAAGTAATAAATTCACCAGAATATGGAATTCTTATGATCACCGAATCTGGAATCCCATAATAAGTTCGGAATTCCCTGATAGTATGGGTACAAAATCGAATCAATAGAAGCAGCATTCTAAGTAGTCCCTACACTTTCGGTATGAAAAAGATGAAAGTTAGGAACTACCATCCCAATTAAGACTCATTCGATATTCTAGGGGAATTTTTGACCAATCAATTCCAGTTTAAATTCTTGCCTGAATATGAATGTTCATGTCAAATTAGGAGACTAACTCCCTCCTCTAGGTTTATTTTATGTAAAATCCCTTTTTATTCTAATTGGAGAAGTCTAGTGGAATGATGTCGCCCTTCTGACTGATATTGGAGGACACAAACTTTCAAATCAATATTCCAAAAATGCAAGGTTAATCATAACAATGGTATCAGAGCAAGGTTTCAGATTTACTTTTTAGAAATTCAAAATCGGGATCTTACAGTCGAGGTGGATTTAATCGATTGGAGTCAAATTTGTTTCACGATTGTTTTCGTTGGAGCAATGGTTCTATCCGTCTTGTTTTCAAGCCCATCAAAACCAAGGTGTACAGTCACCGGTGAATATTTTTTTTCATCGTCGGTGTTGAGGTTTGGAGCCGAGAGTTGTTTATGATTGTTCGCAAAGGTGTCCAAATTTGTTTGGTCCCATCTTTGTGCTCGTCAAAGTTGTTGTGTGCAATCGCTGGTGGATTTAAGTTTTTTGGATCCGACGTTAAGCTTTAGGATCGAAAGCTGTTTGTGATTGTTCACGCGAGTGTCCTAAGTTGTTTGGTCTCATCTTTGTAATCGTTAGAGTTACTGTGTGCAGTCGCCGGTGGATTTAACTTTTTCGGTGCCGGCGTCAAGCTTTAGGATCTTAAGCTGTTCATAATTCTTCGTGTTAGCATCCTAGTTCGATTGGTACCAATTTTGAGCTTATTGGAGCACGTTTCCTTAGAGTCGTAAATTCGCATTTGTGATTGGTTTGTGGATTACAGATCAACTTTGTGGGTCATAGAGGTTACTTGTCGTCATCGTCTGGTTTTCAGCAGCGTTGTCCAGTTCCTTGGTTCATTGAGATCACAGATCGCTGCAAATCGTCTTCTTCATGTGATTTACATCATTATTGACGTGTTTTTGGATTGGGCTGCCTACTATTAGCTGACATTTTGGATTTAAGGATTGGGCTTGAGGAGATTTAGACTTAATTTTTTAAATTTGACGATTGGGCTTGATTATTTAATTTTGACATTTGGGCTGACTTAAGGTAAAGTTTTCTAATTGTTGGAAGTAAAATGAATTGGCTGCCACAGTTTGAAATTTTGAGGAATAAAGCTTGCATTATTTTTGGACCTTGATTTGTGAATTAATTGGATAATATGAATGCAAAATATGATTTGGAAGTTTTCTTTGGAAAGGGTGATTTTGTGCTTTGGAAGTAAAAGATGAGGGCAATATTAGTCATGTAAAAGGTAGCAAAGGTACCTGATGGTTTATACCCAGAAGGTTTTAGTGAAGACTAAAAGGAAGAAATGGATGAAATGGTAGGCAGCTCCATTATGGATTTCACTTAAAGTGGGTTATGAGTCTTAAGTATCCCTTCAAATAATTAAACAACTAAAAAGAAGCTTCCAAAAGTTTGGACTGAGCTGACCAGATGGTAAGGTAATACAATCAAGAACACAATGTAAAAAAGGATGAAAAGAAAGCCGAAGGCCATATAAAAAAGCAACAGTATGAATGCCCACCTTATGGGGTCCAGAACAAGTAATAGATTCACTAGGATTTGGAATTCTTATGATCACCGAGTTTGGAATCCCATAATAAGTTTGGAATTCCTTAATAGTCTAGGTACAAGATCGAATCAATAGAAGCAGCATTCTAAGTGGTCCCTTCACTTGCGGTATGAAAAAGATGAAAGTTAGGAACTACCACCCCAGTTGAGACTCCTTCGACATTCCAAGGGAATTTTTTACCAATCAATTCCGGTTTGAATTTTTGCCTGAATACGAATGTTCATGTCAAATTAGGAGACTAACTCCCTCCTCTGGGTTTTTTTATGCAAAATCTTTTTTTGTTCTAATTAGAGGAGTCTAGTGGAACTATGAAGCCCTTTTGACCAATATTAGAAGACAGAGACTGTCGAATCAATATCTCAGAAAGGCATAGGGTAAAAACCTTAAAAGAAATTGGCAGGCCAGAATCAGAAGATGAATCTTCATCATATTCAATTAAGGGGCTTTTTCCTTATTTAAATTCCTTGTTATGGCACTATTAGACTCAAACAAAATGGTCATAGTATCTTCAATACTTTCACTATTATGTAAATTCATTAGCCTAAACTTGGCCCCACCATCGGCCTTAAGGTTATAAGAACTTTTTTCGGCAAAGGTTAAAGTATTTCCTCTAGCAAGGTTATCTCGTTCAACATGGTTATTCGCTTCAACATGGCTATCTCCTTTAGTGTGGTTTTCTTCTTCAATATGGTCGCCCTAGGTATCTCTAACACTCAACATGCTTTCATTTTCTCCTAAAAATTACTATTGTAAGATAGACAATTTATTTATGAGAAGGTTTTCTAGTTCTTACTTTCAGAAAAAAGAAGTAAGGAAAATCATGACAGAACCCAAATTGGAGGAGGACACACATATGCACATTCTCCTACTCAGGGTTAAGACTAATACTAGACTTTAAGTATATCACTAAGTTAGATCAATGGTATTGAATTTAATTCTAACTATTACAAGTCAAGAAGTCAAAATAGCTTCTTTTGCTGAAGCTTTCGTGGGTTTTGGTGGAACATTTCCACCGAACTACGTACATATGGTATTCTTTATGTGTGTGATTGTTTGTATATTTATAGGATAATCATAACAATGGTATCAGAGCAAGGTTCCAGATTTACTTTTCAAAAATTCAAAATCGGGATCTTACAATCGATGTGGATTTCATCAATCGGAGTCAAATTTGTTTCACTATTGTTTTCGTTAGAGCAATAGTTCGATCCTTCTCGTTTTTGAGCCCATCGAAGGCAAGGTGTACAGTCACAGGTAGATATTTTTTCTCGTCGTCGGTGTTAAGGTTTAGAGCCAAGAGCTATTTGTGATTGTTTGCACAGGTGTCCTAATTTCTTTGGTCCCATCTTTGTGCTCGTCAAAGTTGCTGTGTGCAATCGCCGGTGGATTTAAGTTTTTCGGCTCCGACGTTAAGTTTTGGGATTGAGAGCTGTTTGTGATTGTTCACGCGGGTGTCCTGACTTGTTTGGTCCCATCTTTGTAATCGTCAAAGTTGTTGTGTGCAGTCGCTGGTGGATTTAAGTTTTTTGGTCTCAGCGTCAAGCTTTAGGATCTCAAGCTGTTCGTAATTCTTCGCATTAGCATCCTAGTTCGATTGGTACCAATTTTGAGCTCATCGGAGCACATTTGCTTGGAGTCGTAAATTCACATTTGTGATTGGTTCATGGATTACAGATTGGCTTTGTGGGTCATAGAGGTTACTTGTCATCATTGTGTGGTTTCCAACGGCGTTGTCCAGTTCCCTAGTTTATTGAGATCACAAATCGCTGCAAATCGTTGTCTTCGTGTGATTTACATCGTTGTTGGTGTGTTTTTGGATTGGGCTGCTTACTGTTGGTTGACATTTTGGATTTAAGGATTGGGCTTAAGGAGATTTGGACTTGGTTTTTTAAATTAGACAATTGGGCTTGATTATTTAATTTTGACATTTGGGCTGACTTAAGGTGAAGTTTTCTGATTGTTGGAACTAAAATAAATTGGCTGCCACGGTTTGAAATTTTGAGGAATAAAAATTGCATTATTTTTAGAGTTTGATTTGTGAATTAATTGGAGAATATGAGTACAAAATATGATTTGGAAGTTTTCTTTGGAAATGGTGATTTTGTGCTTTGGAAGTAAAAGATGAGGGCAATATTAGTCCAGCAAAAGGTAGTAAAGGCACCTAATGGTTCATACCCAGAAGGTTTTAGTGAGGACCAGAAGGAAGAAATGGATGAAATGGCATGCAACTCTATTATTCTACATATTTATGATGCAATGCTATGGAAGGTGAACTACACTAAGAACATTTATGAGTTATAGTCAAATCTAAACCAGTTGCACTTGGTAACCTACTTACCATCTAAAATTTATTTGCTTGAATCTTTCTTTGGATATAAAATGGACCCTTCTAAAGATTTAGATGAAAATTTAAATGTGTTCAATAAACCTTTTTTAAATTTAGCTAATTCGTATGGAAAGTTTACTAATAAACACTATGTTGGTATCTTATTGAATTCTCTGCCTGAAAAATATAAAAATTTAAAGACTACTCTAAACTATGGTAGAGACACAATCATTTTAGATGAGATAGTGAGCTCCTTACGATCTAAAGACCTTAAATTGAAAAAGGAAAGTAAAACCATGAATAATGAGGGTCTGTTTACCAGAGGTAGAAATACAAATAAGAGGAAAGAATTTAAAAGTCATAAGGATAATTATAGAGGAAAATTTAAATCAAGGTCTAAGTATAGAGTTAAAGGTAGAAAATCTTATTACTGTCAGAAAAAGTGTCATTACATTAATGATTGTTATAAAAGAAAGAAAGACAACAAAGAAAAATCATCTGATAAGGGAAAGTAGTTGTTGTTGCTTCTAGCAGTGACTTTGGAGAGGTTTTGGCAGCTTCCTCAAGTCAAACCAATGAAGAATGGATTCTTGACTCTAGTTGCACTTTTCACATGTGTCTCAATAGAGACTGGTTCTCTAATTACAGTGAGGTAAATGGTGGAAAAATATTTATGAGAAATAATGTCTTGTAATGTGATTGGGGTTGACTGTGTGTCAATTAAATTGAGGAATAGTGTTGTAAAGACTCTTGGCAATGTTAGACATGTGCTTGACTTGCAGAAAAATTTAATTTCTCTAGGGACTTTGGATAAACAAGGTTATTTATGCAAGATAGGGGATGGAGTCTTGAAGATTAGTAAAGGAGCATTTACTATCATGTTTGGAACTAAAATTAATGGTTTATATATTCTATCTAGTTCTACTATTGTTGATAATTCTGCTACTTCTTTTGTTTCTAAATTAGATGACTCTACTTCTTTGTGGCATAATAAATTAGGTCATATAAGTGAAAAGGGTTTACATATATTACATAAACAAAATCTATTTGGTAAAGATATTATCAGTAAGCTTGATTTTTGTAATCATTGCATTTTAGAAAATTATCATTGACTCATTTTATTGTTGGCACACACAAGTCTTATTCTATTTTAGAGTATGCTCATGCTGATTTGTGGGGGCCAGTTTTGAACCTTACTCTGTCTTATTCTATTTTAGAGTATGCTCATGATTTGTGGGGGCCAGTTTTGAACCTTACTCTTGGTGGTAAGAGGTATTTCTTATTCATCATTGATGACTATTCTAGGAAAGTGTGGGTTTTTCTATTGAGTCAGAAACACTCCTCATTAAAATGGAATTGCTGAGAAGATGAATAGAACTTTATTGAACAAAGTGAGGTGTATAATGTTCAGTTTTGGGTTGTCTAATTCTTTTTGGGATGATGCAGTAACTACTGCTGCTTATTGAGTTAATAAATGTTCATCTACAATCATTAATTTGAAAACCCCAGAGGAAATATAGATTGGTAAACTTATAGATTATTCAAACCTTAGAGTCTTTGGCTGTTTAGCTTTTGAACATCAAAGTGAAGGCAAGTTAGAACCTAGAGTCTTAAAGTGTGTCTTTTAAAGAAACATCAAACGAGAGGATATAAGTTGAGATGGAGATACAATATGATCAAGTAGGAGAGGATAGTGAGGTTTCATTATCATCTGATGAGTTAAACCCTTTGATACACAATTCTTTACTTCCTCTACTTAATGATGATGATGACTAAGTAATACAAGAATCAGCTGCTGAAAATGATCAACAACTATAAAATTATCAATTGGCTAGGGATAGAACAAGAAGGGAGGTAACACCTCCCATCAGGTATGGTTATTCTGACTTGGTAGTTTTACATTTACTTCTTTTCATGAGCTTATGGATAATGAATCCAAGATTTATAAAGAAGCAATGTCAAGTAAATATGCAAAAACAGTGGAAGAGTGCTATGTTAGATAAAATAGAATTCTTAAGAAAAACAATAGTTGGGAGTTAGTGTCAAGGCCTGATTCTAAAAGAGTTATAGATTGTAAGTGGATTTTTAAAGTTAAAAAGGGAGTTTCCAATAATGATCCAATTAAATTTAAAGTTAGGTTAGTTGCTAAGGGATTCACTCAAATTGAGGGTGTTGACTATAATGAGATTTTTTCTCCTGTAATCAAGTATACTAATATGAGCCAATGTTGGCCTTAGTAGTTCATTTTAATTGGGAACTTGAACAATTGCATGTCAAAACTATTTTTCTTCATGGAAAGCTTAAGGAAACCATCTTTATAAAACAACCAGAGGGGTTTGAGATTGGAGGTAAACAAAGTCAAGTTTATTTACTTAAGAGATCAATTTATAGTTTCAAACAATATCTAAGACAATGGTATAAAATGTTTGATACTTTTGTGACTAGAATAGGATTTAAAAGAAGCAACTTTGATAGTTGTTTATACTTTAGAGGTGAGGATAGTAAGAAGGCTGTTTTCTTATTGCTATATGTGAATGATATGCTTTTAATAGGGCATAATATGAAAGAGATTCAAATTGTTAAGTCTCTACTCTACTCTAAGTTTGGTATGAAAGACCTAGGCAAAGCTAAGAAAATTCACTATAAAAAAATTGAAATTTAGCAACAAACCAATTATGTAGCTGATGTTACTTTTTATAACTATAACATAATAAGTTAAAAAAAATGCTCGTGACTGAATAACCATAGTAAAAGATCAAGAGTGATGAAAAAAAAATTAATAACTAAACAGTTATATTTTATTACGAGTGACTTGTCATAGTTAATATTATAATATTTAATTACGAAATAATATGTAGCAAATTATAATTTTTTCATGAAAAAATAACATATTCGTAGCTGATATATATTAATTATTTTTCAATTTAGTCACAAAATCTAATCACTCACGAACATATTTCGCAACTGAAACTCTACTACAAATACGTAAATTTCATAACTAAAATTCAGCTACAAATTATATTTTGTTGCTGTCGGTTTCCAACTACAAATTAATTGTTTGTTGTCCAGTGTGCACTAGTGACAATAATTTTATAGCTAAGGCATATATTGATTATTAACATATAAATTATTTTTTTTCTATATACATTTTCATACCTACAAAATTATACTATTAGTATTATATTACATACCCTCTAAATATCATAGAATATATAATTTAAATGAAATTATTTTATTAATAATGAAAACATAAATTGTTATATACAATGGTAACCTTGCATTTATAAAAGCACTAAATAATATTTCTAAAATAATCTAACAACTATATATTCAAAATTACACAAAAAGTATCATATTTACAATCTAACACCTTATGGACTTTCAGCCAATGTCCTTGGTACTTACATATGTGTTCTAGCGCCTAATCTTGTAGAAGTTAATCCTATACACATCCTCTACCTGCAATTGTAAACTCACTTGACTTAAAATAATATAATCTACCACTTGATATATTACCATGTTAATATATTAGAGCTTACCACTTGTAAACTTCATCACCATGATTTTCAATTATCAACATGCCTACAACAAGTCCACAAAGCAAAGTTCAATGATAGCAGGGTACAGCAAGTCCACAAAAGATAGAATAAAGAGAAATAAATGTACTAGGATTTTGCATTCAGACATGATGATTATAGTTAATAACATGAAATATAAATGGAAATCAAAACAAGCCCCACCTAACATAAATAGCCGAGAATTGTTGATAAAGTCATCAAAGTGCAATCAAATTGGGTTTGAGAAAGTTGGACCAGCTAACAACTAAATATAAATTATTAGGAACTGCACATTTCACTAAATCATATGATATATGAGAATGTATCTATACAAACCAAGCTTCCTCACTAACCATGACCATAATTTAGTAGCAAAATCAAAATAAAGGAATAAATGATCAATAGATTCACTGTTTTTCCCACACACCAGAAGAAACAAGCACAAAGTCTCATTTTTTGTAACATGTCACATTTTTTTAATTTACATGCATAAACAGCCACACATACTTTGCTTCGAACACAAGCTTTCTAAAACTATTGACTGATTCTGCAAATATAGTGACATAAGAGTAGAGGAATATACAGTTTTGCATGATAAATAAATTAACAAGAGTTATAACCCTGTGCAAATTAAACCCATGAATCTTGTGCTGAACATGGATATTGTTGGTCCCCACACTAAGACCTCATAAAACCTTGAACTGCAATAAAACCCTATGCTAATAACTTTGCAAGTAGGAATTTAGAACTCATTTATGTTTCAACAAACATATATTTCAGGGAGTCCATTATGCGAAAAGGTCACATAGACTGGAAAAAGAGACAGATTTTATATCCAAAGAGAAAGAAAACATAGAATCAAGCTCCCATCTTTCATATTAAATTTTCTTTTTTTTTTTTTTACCTATAACCTTAAAAGATATAATGTTTACTTTGACCCTTGCTAAACCCTGTTTTCTTGGATACTAAACATGTCTTAAAATAACTAGCTCTCAGCTCAACTAATGTGATAACAAGTAATAAGATAAAATTTTACCAATAGACATCATTGCCACCAAACATGAGGCTAGGCAACCAAGCTTAAAGTTAGTTAAGGATGTGACAAGTGCCTCAAGCAGTATACTATCATGCAAAGCCCAAAAGGAAAAGCACAAGTTTTTGTTTACGTGTGCAAGGTACAAAAGAGCATACTTGCTTATATTTTACAAGGTTTGTTCTTGTCTTATTTGCTGTTACATCCTATGGACTTCCAATGAAGTAATTCTGACCTTCCAATATTATTTAACAAGTCTCTGTGGTGTATAGAAGTTTATAGGAAACCAGCACAAAGTATGCCTATGCATATTGCTCTGGGCTTTAGGGTTCAGGAAGCTGAGCCTTAAAGGCCCGGGGTTGTAGAAGTTCAGAACTTGCACTTCAATAAGTGAAGAATCTATTAGATTTTGACAGCAAAAGGTTGTGAAAAACCTGAATATTATGCTTTAAAATTCTAAATAATTAGTACTTTAAAGATTCCCAAGGCTATTACAAGAAAATCCATTGCAACCAACCAGTTTACAGCAACTTTCTCAAAAAAAAAAATGGAGCAGTTTATAGCAACATCTTATACTCGTTGTTCTTCTTTTTTTGACTTACACTTTGAAACAGAAACACCATGCAACAGAAACATGTTGAAATCTTAAACGCGTGGATAAAAGAAATTAGCACAGCACATCATGCAACAGAAGCACCAAGAAATTCGATTTCCTAGTTTTGTGATAATCTTGCCTGAAAAGTTAGTTTGGTGTTTTAGAAATTGAGTCCTCTCTGTAACCTCAATGAGTGAAAGACAAGGTCTCTGTCCCAACAGTGAAAAGGTGCCTACCCCAAAACCTAACATATCTTTTTTCTTTATTACAAGCATTTGTTCTTTTAGCACCCAAATAAATAATAATTTAAAAAGAAAACTACAATAAATTACCTTAGTAAATACATTTCGACTTTCCTGCCTTCGACTTTTAGACGTGGGCTTGAAGAACATACCAACAGCATATTGCCCCTAAGGTGGGAGCTCAAATACTACATCCTTGGCAACCTGTTACACATCAACCAGAAAAAAAATCAATAGAAAACCCAAAACCTAATCATGAAGTATATAAAATCAAACACAAAACCAATGAAACTTGTCCTCATTCGAAATCATAAACCAACTTTCTTTTTCCTGGATAACATCAAAAGAAACAGTTTTCAAACATAATCAAAATTGAAATAATTTATTTTTTAGAAATTTAAAATTTTGAAAACTGTTTTTTGAAAAAACATAAAATATCGAGTCTTTCCGATCCAGACGCTAAGAGAAAATGGGTGCAGTACCCATGTCCGTAGCCAAAGGAAGAAACTTTTTAACACAAAGAGAGACAAAGAACATGATGAGATGGGTAATATCTTTTATGGTTTGAGAAAACAGAAAAATTCAAGGAAGAAGAATGGATGCTGGCGCCGGTGTGGCTCGGGGACAGCTAGCAGGTGTGCGGGCGGGCTGGTGGCATTGGTTGGCGATGATGACGAGCTCCTCTGATGACGCGGTGGTGTGGTTGCAAAGAGGGAAAGAGAGGGGTTGAAGGTCGGTAAAAAAAAAAAAGAGGGGCTAGGGGAGAAGGAAGGAAGAAAAGAAACGAAAAGACAGAAGAATCTAGAACTTTTTTAAAGTTGCAAACAAAATAATTTTTATTTTACAGCAATTAGAAATAAAATTATTTTGTAGCTGTTTAAATTTTAAAATAATCTTAATTTTATATTAATTAATGATAAAACATTTTTATAACTGTTAAAAAAATATATAACGTTATATGTACCCGTGAGGTATAAAAACTAGCGTCGTTATTAATTTGAGCAATTTTTCAGCTATCAAGTATAAAATTATAGTTTATAATCAAATACAATAAACTTTTAGATATGAAAAACAAATTGAGGTAAGGGTTTCGTATCTAAATATAATGGAAAAATTAAATTTGAGATTTTTATCATGGAATTTGGTTACGCAGACCGAACTAATTATACGAAATTAGGTGTCAATTATATATTTCTCACAAAATATTAATATTATGCAATTAAAATAAAATTTATAGCAAATATTTCGTGGTTGAAGTCCGATTTTTTTGTAGTGATTTCAGAGATGAGTATTCATGAAGATAAAAAGAACAATTTACTTTTTCTTAATCAATTATCTTTTGTTGATAAAGTTTTAACCAAGTTTTTTATGCAAGATTCAAAGGTTACTAATATTCCTTTGGGAAGCCATTTCAAGTTATCTTCATATTAGTGTCTAGTTACCGAAGCAGAGAAGGAAGACATGATAAATGTTATGTCACTGGCTCAGTAATGTATTTGATAGTGTGCACTAGACTGGACTTGGCACATGCAATTAGTGTGTTAAGTAGGTTCATATCAAATCCTAGGAGAGAGCATTGAGAAGCATTAAAGTGGTTATTAAAATATTTAAAGGGCTCTATCAATATTAGTTTATTATTTGAGTATTGTTCTAATGGAGTGGTTTTGAAAGATTTTGTGGACTCTTAACTTTGCAAGAGACAAAGACAAGAGGAGGTCAATCTCATCCTATATGCTGTGTTAGTTGAAAAGCTCAGTTGCAATCCATAGTTATTTTATCATCTATAGAAGCTGAGTACATAGCTGCTATAGAAGCTGCTAAGGAATTTATTTGGTTAAAGGGCTTATTGGAAGAGCTTAAAGTGCTTAAACAAAAGGTT
Source organism: Rhamnella rubrinervis (assembly GCA_007844105.2). NCBI lineage: Eukaryota > Viridiplantae > Streptophyta > Magnoliopsida > Rosales > Rhamnaceae > Rhamnella > Rhamnella rubrinervis. The sequence continues at coordinate 2,259,249 of CM017582.2, forward strand.
ATAATATATTCTGATAGTCAAAGTTTTATTTATCTTTGTAAGAATCTTATTTTTCATGAAAGGTTCAGGCAGCGAAAAAACCAAGCAAAAAATACCTGAAAAGTGCAATCAAACTAAAATCCCAGAGAAATCAGAACAACAAAGATCAACGAAAACGTTGGAATTCAGATAAAGTGATTAATTGGAAACCATAGATGAAGACCAGCTTAGATCAGAGCTGGAAACCAAATTTGTTTTAATTTAATAAAATAAGTTTAATTTTTTTTTTTTAGAATTTGAGATCACGTACTATAGAACATTAGGTATAGCACAATTTGTTCCTAGAAAGAAGAAGGTTTCAAAATTGACCAAAGAGGGATTAAAAAATGATACCCGAGAGCATTGTTTGACCATGCATGTTAATAGTACATCTCCCTAGCCACCACGTACAGATTACCATGTCTCTACAGATTGCCACAGATGTATATAATGTGGAAATTCCCCGCCAAATTGAAAAATGCCATAAAAGGGCAGTAATGGAAGATGCTGACTGTAAAAAAGTCATGGAGAGCAAGCAGTAACAGATGAAGGAAATAAAGCCAGAGAAGCAAGGAAAGCTAAAAGGTTTCCTAATGGAGGACAATCCGTACCCCAAGTACAAGGACTTGGAGCACTACAAGCTCTAGGGCTATGGTGGACAAGGCCATCTATTGGTTTAAATGATTAAATCAGCGGAATAAAACTATAATGAAATTTCAAAAATTTTTATAAAACACTTTTATAGCCAAGATCTATTATAGATGCATACATATTTAATCTTTAATAATTAAAAGAAAAATTATCAAAGAAGAGATTAAGATGAACACTACGATCTGCCTCCCAAGCTTTCTAGTACCATGATCTTCCTAGTCAAGCCTCCTACCAAATTAACAGACGAGTGGACGTTTTTAGAAATAATATTATTTTTTTAATACGTTATGTTTTCCCAACACATAAGATAGAGCCTATTAATTTTTTTGTGTAAAAAATTTCTTAGAATTTCTATCTCACAAAACGTTCTTTTTAAAAACTTAGAGTTATTAGGTTTTCTAAACAAAAAATAACTCTATTTTTTAATTCTAATTAATTATCTAATAATTAACTTTATATATATATATATATATATAATACACATATATTTTAAACATAATTAAATAATCATATTATTTAATCACTCAATTAATTCACAATTAAATAATTTACAATATTTTATAATGACACAAATATGTAATTCAGAAAAAACAATTTTGTTTCTGTATTACAAAAATAATAATAAATTTAAAATTCAATAATTTTAAATTAATTATTCACATTCCATATGTTCAATATAAGTATTTATAGAGATGACAAGGGGACCTATGGACCTATAATTTCAAACTGCAATAAATTTGATAATTAATTAAACTCTTTAATTAATATATCTAATTTATTAATTTCAGTATTACTCCACTAAAAATTGGAATTGCACTCTTAAAATTATAGATTAATTTACCCAAAATAAATATTGAATAGTCCATTGATATAATCACTACATATAGATAAATCCTCCATAATTAGTTCATAATTAGAGTCAGGACCAAAATCCGTTAATCTCTCTAATTATATCTTTATTTTTAAGTACCAACAATTCTATAATAAATAATAAATTCATAATCATATCATGAATTGAGCGCTTTATTATTCAAGACCTGAATTGTCACTTAAGAGAATTATTATTTAACTTCTATTCAAAGGAATGAATTCCATATCTGTATCTATCATTCCCAGCTATTCACTTTATCATGTTTCCAAAATATAAGAGTATAGTTTATCATTAGTAATAAACATTTTAGAGTAAATAAAAAAATATAACGTCACAAATAGGAGTCTATTAAATACTCAGGATTAAGATTGTTCTATATATGATCATCATAATGACAAATATAAATTCTTTATACTTAACGGATATTATAAGAGAATTAATATTTATCTAATCTAGTCCTATATAATCTTATTATATAAAGTACCTCCATTAAATGTCACTATATTAATAGTCCAGATTAAACCATTCCATTCTCAGTGGTAATTGGTCGTACTAATAATTTTTGTAAAATTAAAGATTTCAAAACTTTAATTATTAATTATAGATTAATTTAGATTATTATCTTTAAACTTAATCCTCACATATATAACTCTTATATTAAGTTTAAGATCACATTAATAATAAAGGAATTTTCATAATATTTATAAAATATTACGAATAATACTAGCAAAAAGAATATGAAAATTAATTTCTATTTTTTTTATTATTCAGTAACAAAAATACAATAAATACGCTTTTAGGGCACTATCCCTAACACCATCTCCAACCTAAGCCAGGCCATGTCGCTGCCTCCACCGATGCCCCTACTCTTTATGGTGGCTCTGCCAACTCTCAGACTAAGGTTTCGACCACTAACGCCATCAGCCAACTTGGAGTCCTTTAATTTTCATATATATATATATATATATATATATATATATATATATATATATATGATTCCCATCTTATGCTTTGCAAAAATAAGACAAAAAAGAAGAAGGCAAAAATAAGACAAAAAAGAAGAAGGCGTTTTTGTTACTAATATTATTAGTTAATTAATTAATTAGTATTTGAATATATGATAGTAAGGGAAAATGAGGTTGTAGTATTGTTATAGTTTGTGTTTCATGTATTAATGGCAATGCTACAGGGTTTGTTTGTTAATGCTACAAGAAAATGTGGCGTTTTGTTTGTTTGTTTCCCTCGTTTCATCCTCAAATGTTTGTTATTCTCAATCGAGTTTCACCAATCAAATTAAGGATGACATTATCAGACTTTGTTAATTATATATTAAGCCATCAAAAGAAAGAAAAAGCAAAGCAAAACAAAAGTGTACGTAAATTAACAAAGATATATATGGATGAATATTGAAAAAGAATAAAAAAGTAAGTCCAATAACTCCATGTAGACCTGGTAAATTTTCACACGATCCGTTAACACGACATGAACCCACACAAAAAAATCAATATTCGAATTTAATCACTACCGATTAGGTCTATAACGGGCTAACTCATTAAGGACCCGTTATGTTAACGGGCTGAAACAGGTGAAATCCGCAACCCATTTAACCCGTTAAGCAGGGGCATTTTAGTATTTTTAATAATACCCTAATTTTTGTTTAATAATACCTTAAATTTTGTTTTCCTCTACCTCGATCATCATTTTCCCCTTTGTCAGCCGCCTTTGCATCAGCTCACACCTCTCCTTCTTTTTTCTCTCTATGCTTTGGCGTCTGCACCAGCTCATTCTCTCCCTGCCTCTCACAACTTTCATGTCCATTTTTCTTTTTCCAAGAAACAGACCGGTAAGCTTTCATTCCATTTCATGTCCATCTATTAATTTTTTTTAATCTAGCAATTTTTAATATGCTTTTTTTTTCTATTATATTTTACTATCAGGAGGTGTGGGTTCCAAAACAACTTGGATTTTCGTGCATGCTTGCATGCTGGCTGTCCACTAGTAAGCACAATTGAGCATAGACCAAGTGGTCCAAATGTTTATTTCAAAGCTTGGCTTTTTTTTTTCTTGTAATATATATTATAGTATGCTAGTAAAGAACCTAGTGTCCAAATTTGTATTTCAAAGCTTGGCTTTTTTTAGCTGTACCCTTTAGTAGAATTATGCGGACCTATCTCAGAAGTCAGATTGTTTATGTCCTGCGGTGGGCTCTATTTTTTTTTTAACTATAAAAGTATTTTGATTTTTCAGAGACAATTTTTCAGGATTATAAAAATATAATATGTAATAAATATTATATTCATGTGGATTAGGGAGAATGTTAAATGCCTAGAACTTTAGAGACATCTCATGTCCATTTTTCTTTTCCTGAGCCACCCTGTATGTCCCTTATAAAGATACCTTATAGCAATTCTTAGAATCTAGACTTAACATAGCATAAGTAAATATATACAATTTCAGCAAGATGATTGTAAAAAAACATAAGTAATTTAATATTTGTAGAATAATAGATATCTATTATTCTAAATCTAAATCCCCCCAGGTACTCTTTCTCATGCATGACTTACATCCTACTTCTTTCTGTTTTTCAATCGAATTTTGGTTCTTTGTATATCTTTTAAATGGAATTAATGTATTCTTATTAATACATGGTACGTTATGTGAATTATGCATGCATGGTGCGTTGTTGTAACTAAGGAATACAATTTTTTTTTTTTTTACATTTCCTACTTATTATTTACTTCTTCTTTTTTTATTCTCTTCTAAACAAAATAACATTTATACTTTGGCAGTTTCAAAGTTAGTAAAAGAATTCCAACACCTAAACTCTAGTAGAAATTTGTGAAGTTGAAATGAGTAGTAGTCAATCTCAACTGGTGAGCACAATTTCTTATGATTATAATATTAAGTTTTTTGCTTAGTCTTTTTACAATTAAAAGTATTATAATTACATATGCATTTGTAAGTCATAACTAATTATTTTGTATTATGTAGATGGCTTCAAGTAATTATATCGAGAACCTTGTGAACATTTCAACTGAAGATGATGTTGAAAAAGTAGAGAATGAGGGAACAAAACCAACAAGGAAAAAAGCTAAAGGAATGCCTTTGCAAGTAGGTAAGGGCAATCGTAAATTACAATCCCGTGCTTGTACATTGTTTGAATTGATGCCTCTTGGTGAAGATAAAAAAAAAAGGCGTGTTAAATGTAAGTAATATGGAATACAATATATATGTGAAAGCAGTCATGGGATGGGTAATATGTTGAATCATATGAAAAATTGTCCTAAAAATAAATATGGCGATGTGAAACAAATGCTTTTGTCCACATCTAAGGGTAGTGTTTTATCTCGTTCTCCCTTTTTTGATCATATAGTATTTCGTGATTTAGTAATAGAGACAATCATCAAACATAATTTGCTTTTTAGCTTTGTTAAATATGAGGGTATTAGAGTCATATTTGAGTATATTTCTCTTGATCTCAAGTTGCCTTGTAGAAATACTGCTAAAGCATATGTGATGAGGATGTTTAAGAATGAAAAACAAAAGTTACAAACTGTGTTGAGTTCAATTCCAGGAAGAGTGTGTTTAACATCTGATTTATGAACATCTATCACCACTAATGGATATTTTAGTCTCACAGTTCACTTTGTTGACAAATAGTGGAAATTAAATAAAAAGATCTTGAATTTTTATCTTATGCCCTTTCCACATACTGGTGTTGATTGACAGATAAAGCTAATTCATTGTTAAGTGATTGGGGGATTGAGAAGAAGTTATTTTCTATTACTTTGGACAATGCTTCTATCAATGATTGTTTTGTTGATCTTTTGAAAACTCAATTAAGTTTTAGAGGTGTTCTTTTGTTGAAAGGTAAATTTTTCCATGTTCGATGTTGTGCACACATTTTGAATTTGATTGTCCAAGATGGACTTAAAGAAATTGATGAATCTGTTGTGAAGGTTTGTGAGTGCATCAAGTACAATAAGGGATCATCGGGGAGGAAACAAAAGTTTTATGATTGTGTTGCACAAGTAGGAATAGTGGGTAATAGGAAAGGGTTAAGACAAGATGTGCTCACTAGATGGAACTCAACCTACCTTATGCTTGATAATGCAATCTTTTATCGTTGAGCATTCCTTAATTTCCAATTGTCGGATTCAAATTTTAAGTATTGTCCTTCCTTAGAAAAATGGGATAAAATAGAAAAGATATCGAAGTTTTTGAGGTATTTTTATGAGGTCACTTGTTTATTTTCTGAAACCAAATACCCCACATCAAACCTATTTTTTCCCAAGATTTTTGTCATTCAACATAATATCAAATCGGCTGTGGAAGGGAATGATAGATTTTTGAGAAAGATGGGAATACTTATGAATTTGAAATTCAATAAGAATTGGTCTGAATATAGTTTAGTTCTTGCAATTGCTGTGATTTTGGATCCCCAATATAAAATTCAACTTATTGAATGGGCTTATGCAATGCTTTATGGTAATGATTCTCTTGAGATGAAGCATGTTTGGGACACAATGAATTCTCTATTCAATGTATATATGAATGAATTTTCTCATCTTGTCAAGACAAACAATACTTTGGATGAGACTTCCAACCAATTGGAATTTGGAGACACCATTTTTGAGGTAAATTATTTATTTAGCTTATTTTGAATTTAACAAAATAAAATTTACTACATTTAATAAATATAAATTGTTTATAAGTTGTCTAATTAAATTGTTGTTTGTATATTATAGAACTTTGATATTACTTACATGGATGGTACTTCTTTAAGCAAAAAAAGTTAAATGGATAAATATTTTGATGAAGAAAGGTTAGCTAGAAAGCAAGAATTAGATGTCCTTAATTGGTGGAAAGGAGAGAAATTTCATTATCCTATCCTTTCTCAATTGACCCGTGATGTGTTAGCAATTTCTATTTCCACGATTGCCTCCGAATCCGCTTTTAGTATTGGTGGTAAAGTTTTAGATCAATATCGTACTTCTCTTTTGCCTGAAGTTATGCAAGCTTTAATATGTACTCGTTATTGGCTTTTTTAGAAAGAAGGTAAATTTTCTATGCCCATGTATGTTTTTTTGTCAATATTTTTTTTTATATGTTTGTGTAACATTAATTTTTTATTTTTTTATGTACAGTTTCTTATGAAGAGAAGGTCAATTTGGATGAAGTTTGTGGAGATATCTTCAAATTGAATATTGATGAAGATAAATCCGAACAATGCTCAAATAATATTTCTGTTGATGATTAAAATTTAGAGAATTAAAGGAAAATATTTATGTATTCTTATTATAGTCGAATATTTATTATTATTTTTAGATTATTAAGTATTATTATATTTTTAGAATGGAGAAAAACATCAATAAAAATATATATAGACGGTGAATGGGTAAAACATGTTAAGCGAATACAAGTTAATATGTTAATTCATATACAACTTAAAATATTAACGTATTAACGGGTTGTTAACGAATCACCCGTTAATTTTATGAATGAATTTAAATTTGAATTTTTTCACATGTTAGCTTAACGAGTTATGTTTGAATGAGAAAAATTTAACACGAACACGACACGAATTCGTTTCAACACGACACGTTGCCAAATCTAGCTCCATGTAAGAAGCTATACAATTAATATACACAACTGCTAATGAAATTGCATACTTTAAACATATCACATCTAAAACACATAATGTATATATATATATATATATATATATATATATATATATATATAGTAATTAATTAAACTCTAACCATATAAAAAGTTAAATCTTGCCCATCTTTTTGTTTTTTTGTTTTATTTCTTATATAAATATAAATGATTTGGAACAAATTGAGAAAGTATTAATTAATGTTGTTTGACAGGCAAATTTTCTTTTTTCTTTTTTTAAATAATAATGTTGGACTTATAAAGAAGTTTTACTAAGATTATTTATCAATTAATATGTCATGTATTGACATCTATTTAAGTTCGCAATATATTAAATTTTTAAAATATAAGAGTGAGATTTTTAGAACAAAAATTTAGAGATTACCTACAAAAACCCCTGAAAGTGCACGGTGCAAAATTTAATTCATCCCTTTTATTAATCCATCTCTTTATTATTCTATGTTTTCTTGAAACATTTTGTATTGGGCTAGGCCGAACTAACTACGCCTGTGTGGCCTGGTACGTCGGTGATATAGGTCTATAGGATTCTAGAATGGCATTTTCAGAAGCCTTTTTTGATGTTGGATTTTACTTTTTTTTTTCTTTTCTTTTTTTTTAAAAAAAAATTTAAGGATAATTTAAAGCCTTAAAAAGACATATAATTGTTATTAAATTAGCCCAAAAGACAATATTATGCGATTGTATAATCAATAATAAATTAAAATATAAATAATTAAATGAATAGTAACAGATGATATGGGAGCCAGGTTGGCGCACTGAAGTTTGCAAGATACTCTTGCTCACATTTGCTCCAACTTGCAATACATTATATATTTACTTACGGAAGTATGTAATGTATATATATGTATAAGCATTCAATTTTAATTGCTTTTGAATGTGGGACAAAATAAAAATGAGGGTTACTGAACGTATAAGAACTCCAAATTATCCAATCGTATGTTATATCCTTAATTCAATATAAAATAATTGTGCAGTTTCCGAAGCGTATCCTATCAAAATTATGAGCCTGTTGAACCCTTTAGTCAATATAAAACAACTACAGAATTTCCGAAGCATGTTTTATCAAAATTATCAGCCTTCTTGAAACTCCTTTTTAAAGTCAGCTTGAAATTTTGTCAAGCACTTAAACTGCACTTTTGATTTAATTAGTCTTTCTTAATTTGTCTAAAATATTAAAAAATATATATCACCCTCTCTCTAATCTTTTTTCAACTACAAGGCATCTGTCCAAACTAATTATTTAGCCTACCATCCAAAACATGCTTGTACATTTTTCCTTGTTAAAATTATAGAGTTTTTAAATTACTGCCAACGCTGAAGTTGTTGGTACTATCGTGACCTTATATGCCAAGTTACTTGCAGAATGATTTCGACACCATGTTTGATATTGGTAATAGTTGATTAATTGGTTGCGAGAATTAGATCAGATGGATTATATAATAATGTTAGGATAATCAAGATGTCTAACAATTTCATTTACTAATTGATATGACAATCCACGTATTATTATTTGATTAGTTTGTTTAAATTTAATTTTTTTAAAAAAAAATTATCTTTAAGGAGTTTATTTTCTATGTTTTCAGATATAGTTGTTTACCTTGTGATACATTAATTACCACATTATTTGTAAATTTATTGTCGGTTGTAAAGTGTTCATATTCTTCAAATGCGTGACGTAAGCGTGGATTTTAAAGCCAACACCAAATAAAAAATAAAAAATGCACCATCGATGACTTTGAAGTTTGAAGAAGGAATCGGTTTAATTGACTCATTCATGTTCTACATATATATATATATATATATATATATATGTATTTTGAGCTATTGTTAAAAGGGTAATTCAAAGAAAATGTGTAGGTCCTCCTTTATTTTTCTTTCAAGCTCTATAATTATATTTTGTAAATTTGTACTGAAAGAGTAATGCTAGGCTTATCACTAAATTTTACAGAAAGATCATGTGTTATTTGGATGGCAATTAATTAGAAGCTTATAATATATATTGCTATGCCAATTATTTTTTTTTGGACAACAAATTTTTTTTACACTAGACTACACTATAGAAAAGGGGGTTCACTCTCTTTAAGCTTGGTCAAATTTAGGATCTGGAGGTTGAAAACTATAGGCTTTTGCCATATGGGATGTCCCGTAAAGACATATCGCTATGTCTATGCAACGTCATTTAATAAGCATAGTATTTTCCGACAAGCCTAATATTATTGTTGCTAAAATAATGAGCTTACTAACAATTTTAAAGCAATTAAATTGAAGAAAAATAAAAATAATTAAAAGAAAAAATTGAACTAAAAATCTCACAACTTGATCAAAATAGACTTATAAATCAAGTGTAAAAATACATGTTGGATGTACAATGTGAATTTTAAGCCATTTGATTCATATACAAATTTAAGTCTTGATCTCAACTAATTAAGTAAAACACTTTAATATCTTCTTTTTTTTTTCATCTATTCTAAGGATGGCAGTGGGGTGGGAGTGGGGTCGAGATGATCCCCTATTGGAGAAAAGGGAACCCTATCCTTGTCTCATTCCCTATCTATGGGGCATCGGTTAAGGTTAAAAATTTATTAACCCTAATCGATGATCTTTGTTCTCTGTCCGTTGCTCCATTATATTTATAAAGAAAAAATAAAATAAAATTGAAGGGTAGAGATTCAAGAGAGAGAGAGAGATAGCACATGTGTAAGATAGGTGTCATATTGGATTGATAAAATATAGATATGAAAAATAGAGAGACTGAACATTTCTCAGTCGAATAAAACACCCAACTGCAAGTCTCTTCGTTTATAATGTAGCCAGCTTATTCATTCCCTCCGATTTAGGTTTGTGGCTTTCCTTTTTTATATTTTTCTTAGTTTTTATTTATTTTTATGGTTGTTTTGGTTTTAAAAAAAATATTAATTCACTCAGCAAATTTAAATATATGTTTAATTTTTATTTTGTTCAATTATTTTCAAATCCATATAAACACTAAACCCCTATCCACACACAAACCTAACCGCTTTTTAAGTTGTGTCATGACATGATAAAATATATTAGATTACAAGTTGAACCATCTGCAGCATTCCTACTAGTTAAAATATATATATTTATATATATGGATATAGGACGGATAGAGAGCGAGGATTTTGTGCCCTGGCCGCTGATAAATTCTTTTACCTAGCCTACTCTATGAATCAAAATAGGCGGAGAATCCCAGTACTATTCGGGCGGGGCGGGCTCGTGTCAAATTGTTATTCTATTCTTTGATGAAACACTACACATGTATATGTTATAAAAATACGGGCATACTTGCTTTTTTCATTTTTCAAAAATGTATATATATATATATATATATGTATATTTTCCAATTTATATATGCTATCCCCAACTAGTGGTTATATAAAAGCCAACAAAACCATGTAACCCACTAACTTAAATCTGTGGGTTTCTCTGCAGTATTACCCAAATGGCCCTTTTTTTTTTTTTTTCACAACATGAGCAATGTAGGTTCCGTGCATTGTTAATTATCAATAATTCGCTTAATTTTAAATGTTATTAATGTTAAAGAAACTACATCACCACGTCAGTGATAAATATAGCATTTTTTTTTCCTCACTTTTGGACAAGGAGGAGTAAAATTACAGACATTGGAACACATGGTAATATTTGGGTTCTCTATAGGGTAAATTAGTAAATGAAATATAATTTTTTTTTTAAAAAAAAAAGAAGAAAAAGTGGGAGATAGTTGGAGGTTGTAGATCGGCAAAGCCAACTAGCAAGTGGATAAACCCAAGTACCCTTCGTGGGTTGCACGAAGAAATAGGACATCCTCGTTGTAATAATATATACTTCGACCATGTTTGGATTTTCTTTTTATTTTTTTATGAAAATCATTTTGAAATTGATAAAAAGATATTAAAGCATTTTTTATATGTAAAAATAGCATTTTGAGTGCTTTTTTCTTTTTGAAAAGCATCCATCCTTTTTTTTTAAAAAACTGCTACTTTTTTTAAAAATATTTTATTCATTAAATAACAATTTCAAAATACTTAAGACTAAAAGTTTACTTGGATTTAAAGCACTTTTTTCATGGAAAACGCATTTTGAATATATTTGATAAAATTAATATTAAAATACTTTCTTTTTTTTTTTTTATAAAAAAATCACTTATAATTTTTTTTTAGAGAAACATCTTCTATTAGAAAAATGTTATTTTTAAGAAAAGAAGAAGAAGAAGGAGAAGAAGACGACTTTCTACATTAAATAATAATAAACATTTCATTTCTATAATTTTATATCAAACTTGGTTTTATTTTTTAATTTTTTTATTAGTTATTGATCTTTTTTAGTAATTTGTCACTATTTTTTATATTTTTAAAGTACTTTTATATAGTTTGCCGTTAAATATAAACTATTTTATTGTTGAAGTGTTTTTAATTAAAATGACAAACAAAAAGCACTATTTTAGAAACACACCAAAACCAGCCCTATCCCTGTTTATTTTTTAAAATTTCACACTTTGTTCAATGTTTAATCTTTGAGCACAAAACAATTAATATTTTAATTATTCAAAGATTTATTCTTTTTGGTAATATTTTTAGTAGTTTGCTTCTAAACGTAGATTCTTTTATTGTTAAAGTATTTTTTAATTAACGTATTATAAATAAAAAATATCAATAAAAAAAAAACCATTAGGAAAGTACATCAAAATCAAAATGAACCTTATTATTTATACACATACATATTTATGTGCTACTGAACCATATATTAAAGTAGTGTAAGAGCCAAATGTTGTTTTTCACGTGCCTAGTAATTTTGAGTTAATTTTTATATTGTTAGATTTTTATTCTTTAGAAAACACAAGCATATATTATATTAATATATTTTTTTTTGCCTTAGAAACATCAAGTAAGAACGAGATTGATTGTTTTTTATTTAAGGTCTTGATAATGAGATTTTGTAAAGACAGTTTTGAATGATAATGTTTTGAATGTAAATAAAAGCACAAAATGAAACATATAAGAAGATTTGGAGTCTTTTGTAAAATGTAACTTAGGAAATAAAGCAAAAACACTATGGAGATGCTTAAAAGAACAACAGAAGTAATGAGTGTGAAAGGCAAGTATAGTTGGTAAATAAATAAATAAATAAGAAATTAGAAATTGGTTCTCAGTTAGGTTGATTGGACACGTGTCCCTTGCATAATTGAATGAGAATTTACCCCTAATGTGTAGTCACCACTTTGCTCTTACTATTAAGTCTTGAATTTTCATAGTCACTAACAACACATTTCTTCTTTTATTATAGAAAACCGAATAAAATGAAAGAAAAAAAAATGGTTTTGTTTGAAAATTTTTGGACACTTTACTTTCAATAAATTCTTTTTTCTTCAGTTTACACACACAAATGTATATATATATATATATACACACATATATTAAAAATAGACTAAACCTTATCTATTTTTGTTGAATATTTCAAAAGGGTTTTTTTGTTTATTTTCCTATATATCTAACGGTGCTTTATTTATGTGATTAAAAAGGAATAAATAATGTTGATGATGATTATGTTGCAAATTTGTTCGCCAACTTTTTAATACATATTACTCAATTACAGTTGGTGTGTAATTACTAAAAATGAGAAGAAAACAATAATTAAAAAGATCAAAAGTATCAAAGTCAAAAATAATTAAACTGATCTACTAGCCCAATTTAAAAAAGAAAAAAAAAAAAAGCGGGTGAGAGGGATCCAAACCATTTATCGCTTGCAAATTTGCAATTTACGGAGCTCGATATAAGAAGATCATCAAATGTCATCAAAATCAATTGCTAATTTTTTGTGAAGGGTCCATTCGACTTCAATATGGCTATAATTTCATAAAATGGTTTTCTGGCTTCAACAAAGTTTAAAATGAATGAATTCAAGCAGTACTTTCCATTTATCAGATAAAAAAAAAAAAAAGTAAAAAAAACAAAAAACCAACTGTATATATATTATATACACATATTTTGGGTTGCTGAGAATCATTTCTAATTTCAAATTGCACACACAAAAAATCAGAGAATACCCCAAAAAATATAAAATGGAAAAATAAAAAGAAAATCTTCATCCTCCATTTTCAGACTCCCTATATATTCCTCACACAAGACCTCTCTAACCTTCTCTTTCTCTCTCTAGAACTTCTGTTCCTCTTCCTAGAAGATACATTTTCATCTATTATAATCTGTTTGGTAACTAAATTTGCTTTTGGTAATCAAATTAACGCAATTGAAAGAACAAAGAAAGTGTGGAGGGGGCAAATAGAGAGGAGGTTGAACATGCCCTCTGTTCTTATTGTTAAATTGCCTCCTCTCAGATCTTAGTTTTCTGCTAGATTTGGCATCTGGGTCTTTTTAATCGGTGCGTGTGGTGGAATCTGGATTTGGGTTTCTGATCTTTTTGAAATTGACGTGGGTTTTAGATCTTAGTTGATTTTTATTTTGGACTTCTTTCTGGGTTTTCTTTGGTGTGTGCTGAATTCTGAGTTGAATTTTTGATCGGTGAAGGATTTAATATTTGCTTATTGAATTGAAGAATACTTGTTTTGCATCGGACTACAATTTGTGGAGTTTGCCATTACCATTCAAACAAGGTACTGTTTTCTTGTTTGGTGTCTTATTAATCCACATTGGATTTCAGTAACTTGGCTGATTGTGATTTGAAGAGAAATTTTTTCATTCAAGTTATGGTTTTTACTATGAGATTTGGTCTGTTGTTTATTGAATCTAGTCGTGATATAATGGATTGAGTTTGATATGGATAGTTGATAGAATTGTGTAGTGAGGATTGGATCCTTCATATAATGTCTCACTTTTTAGGCTCTTGATTTTGCTAAAAGTTTTCTTTTTTTACTTTTGCTTTTAAGATGGATTTCATTTTGATTTGCACTTGTGATATTTCTTCAGCTTGGATTGATGAAGTACTTTGTTATGTAGAAAAATGCAATCTGATAATGGTAAGTTATTTATCGGCGGAATATCATGGGACACAGATGAGGAGCGTCTCAAGGAGTATTTCAGTACTTTTGGGGAGGTGGTGGAAGCAGTAATCATGAAGGATCGGACAACGGGCCGTGCTCGTGGTTTTGGTTTTGTAGTTTTTGCTGACCCATCAGTTGCGGACAGAGTCATCAAGGAGAAGCACAACATTGATGGAAGGATGGTGAGTTTACCATGCATTCTCCTGTTTTGATTTTTTAGTTTCTCCAAATTGAAAGGAAAGTTTGTTTCCTTGTAAGATTAATGAGCTGGAAATTGTATTCAACTAAATTATATATTGAGCCAAGAGTACGTCACGTCTGATTTTCCAGTTCATTTATATTCTCCAACATTGGTTTGATTGACGTTTAGCTTTATTCCCTTAACTATTAAGTTGATAGAAATCTACTATTGGATCTTAATTTTGATTATTGCATTCTTTATTCTCAGGTTGAGGCAAAAAAGGCCGTTCCTAGAGATGATCAAAACATTTTGAGTAGAAACAGTAGCAGCATTCATGGTTCTCCTGGTCCAGGCCGTACAAGAAAGATTTTTGTTGGAGGTTTAGCATCAACTGTCACTGAGGGTGACTTCAGGAAGTATTTTGAACAGTTTGGAACAATCACAGATGTTGTGGTGATGTATGATCACAACACGCAGAGGCCTAGAGGGTTTGGATTCATCACTTATGATTCAGAGGAAGCAGTGGACAAGGTTTTACTTAAGACATTTCATGAATTGAATGGTAAGATGGTTGAGGTCAAGCGTGCTGTACCCAAAGAGTTGTCACCTGGTCCCAGTCGCAGCCCACTTGGTGGATACAACTATGGCCTGAGTAGGGTCAATAGCTTCCTCAATGGCTACACTCAAGGATATACACCAAGTACACTTGGAGGCTATGGACTTGGAAGATTTAGTCCAGTTGCGGGTGGTCGAAGTGGGTTTCCTCCATTTGGCTCTGGCTATGGGATGGGAATGAACTATGAGCCAGGGATGAGCACAGGTTTTGGAGGCAATGCAAATTTTAATAGTAGTCTCAGCTATGGAAGGGGATTGAACCCTTATTATGTGAGTAATTCAAACAGGTTACCCATTGGGTATGATGGTGGTAATGGAGGAAACAATTCATTCTTCAGCTCAGTGACTCGGAATTTGTGGAGTAATGGGGGACTTAATTATGGAACAAACTCCACTAATTCCAGTGCATACATGGGGTCAGTAAGTGGAAGTGTTGGAGGAAACACATATGGTAATACTGGTGTTAATTGGAGTTCTTCAGCAATTTCAGCTCAAGGTGGAGGAAACAATGTTCCTAACAATAGTGGGAATCTTGGTTATGGAGCTGGTGATAACAGTTACAGTCTGGGAACTGTAGGGTATGGTAGAAACAGTGGCACAAGTTTGGCCTCAACTTCATCATTTGCTGCAGCAAATGGTGGTTTTGATGGGGCCTTTGGTGACTTTTATAGTAGTGGTTCAGTATATGGGGATCACACTTGGCGATCATCAAATCCTGAGCGGGATGGCTCTGGTCCCTTTGGTTATGGGCTTGGCAATGCAGCTTCTGATGTTTCTTCTAAAAGTGCTCCTGGATATGTTGGTGGTTACAGTGTTAACAAGAGACAGCCCAATAGAGGTAAGAACTATTCAGTAATGTTTATGATTCAACACTCTGCTTTTAATGAAATTTATCAGGAAGTATCTTTATTATGAAAGCCAAAATAAATCTCGATATGAAACCTCTAGACTCTGTGATATTGTCCAAATCCTTTTAATTTTTGTTGTTGGCGGTGGGGGGTTGTAATCTAGATTATTTTCTTGCCTTTGCTTGATTTTGCTTTCTCTGCAAGATATGTAGATGCATTTTAGATGTTAGATATTATGTAATGTGAATCCATTTGTGACTCTTGCTTAGCAGTTTGGTGTGATCATGGTGTTAACTCGTGCTTTGAATTTATGTATGTTTGGGACCCAATTGACCTGAAGAATGGACAACCTTGATTGTGGACATAGGTCAAAGGTTGAGCCAATTGTATTCTTTTGGTTTTCTTTCTGCCCTTTTTTTCTATCAGAAATATAACATGATCTTATTAAGCTTATGCTTTTGGTGTGAAATTCAACGTAAGGATCTAATATTGGCCTAGTATACAGTTCAATGAATCAAGTGGAACATGTCATTGCAGATTTTCTCTGCTCTAGGTCTCATGTACTTTGTGTCCACTTAGTCCTGCAGGAAATCATAGAGAATGATCCTTATTCTGAAGAAATAGTCTTCTCTTTCTTTGTGTTCCTTTATATCTCTCTTTATATGTACACATGCACACACATATAGAGGCATGTGTTTGTGAAACTATCAGTGCATGGTTTTGAGAAAAGAAATGTTGCTTAGTAAAGATGTTTTATCAATGATGTTTAATGGGATGACTTCTTTGTTTTTTATTTTTATATTTTTGTTCCTGTTCTTTTGTTGTACCACATTGTGTGTATGTGGAATGTGGTTTGTGAACATTCCCATTTAGCACTTGTTAAAACACAGATTTGTTTTATGTGAGAAGGCTTATCCATTTTTGCAAATTCTTCAGTTCTCCAGCAATTACTATACTGGTTTTAAGTTCTATGCATCATGGTCCTAGCCTCCTAGGTATACTTAAACATTTTTCTAGTGACAGAATTTAGAAAATGTCTCTCTCTCTGTGTCCCTTTCTCATGCTAGGTTTATGTTTTGGAGCTTAGAGAATGCATGCAGAATTTGTGGGACTTAGACTTTAGGATTGGAATATTTGTTGAAGTCCTACTTGGCTTAAGTTAATGGTGGTTGCAATTGGTAGATGGCTGCCTTGGGTATGTAATAGGATTGCTACCGTTGACCTTTTCGTGGTCATCAGGGGGACTATATTTATAATTGGTGTTGTTTGTGCAGAGTGGTGAAGAGGCTTGGGACAATAATTTATTATGGCGTACTGTGGATAGGAATTATGGATCACCTGTGTTCTTGTTCCTTTGTTCTTTGGTGATGTCAAAGACTTCTGATAATTTGGTTCTGCTAGGAAAAGTAAACTTCTCACATGGACAACGGTCCCTTTCTTTTGTATTTTGGAAGGAGAGGCACTAAAGCACTTTTTTATGGAGTGGAGCTAACATATAGTAAGTTTGAGTTTGTTTTCTTAGTACTTTCCTACAACAAATTTTGAAGTTGGCTTTATTCTTACCCAGTCATAGGTTGTGTTAAGCTGTTTCATAGGCGATGAGATTTTTTTTATGTTATATATTAGGGTTTTTTGCACCATTGCCCCCTAAACTATGTGCAAGGTTGCAAATTGCCCCCCTAAGTTATAAAATTGGAAACAATATCCCAAAATCTTAGAAACATTTCAAATTGCCCCATAAACTATGGAATTGACACTAATAACCCATGAACTTTAGAAATAGTTACAAAGTTCCCCCTAAACTACGGAATTAGCACCATTAATATTTGAACTTTAGAAATAGTTGCAAATTGCCCCCGACTTATAAATGCAGTATATTTTTAATTGTTCCGATGTGTTATTGTTATTTTTATTTTTTTCAAGGCTAAGGTAAGTAGCATTGGGTGAAAAAAATAAATTAGTTTATATCATTCACATAAAAAATGTTTGTGAACATTTAAAAAAATATTTTGTTCAAGTAAAAATAACCCTGTTATGAGTCAAAGACAATTTGCAACTTCTTTTTAAGTTTAGGGGATGTTGGTGCCAATTGTATAGTTTAGGGGACAATTTGCAAGTATTTCTAAAGTTAAGGGGGTATTGATGCCAATTTTATAGTTTAGATTGCAATCTGCAACACTTTAAAGCTCAGGGGTATTAATGCCAATTCTATATTTTAGGGGGCAATTTATAGTTTAGGGGGTATTGCTGCAAAAAACACTATATATTATACTAAATGATCACATGATGTTTCACTGTTATTTATTCTATATTCTATTGTATTATGTTGTGTTTTATCATGTATATTATTTCTTATCATATGATTTCCTTTTTTGTTTTCGTTCAACCTTATTCTTGGACCTTGGGTAGTTTGTTAAGTTTAGAATAATACAGGTCACTAACCAGGACTAAAAGGGTAAAAGAGATGGTGATACCAGTTCACCTACTTTATTTTTAAAGTCCTGCAACTCTGTGTTTGTATTGAATATTTTTGAGCCTAAGTCGGAGGCAATTGACTTAAAAAGGTATATAATTTCTTTATTCAATGATTAGTTTTCATCTCTCTTGAATCAAGCTGTCGGGTAACGTTTATAACCAATTCAATGCTAACATTAGGTTCCCAGAAAAAGATGATACATGGGGAATATGAGATTCTATGTTCTTGTTCTCAATACATGTTTTCCAACTTAATCAAGTGTTGATTAATCAATATAATACTTACATCTCCTTATTCTACTTGATTCAGGAATTGCAGCCTAGGATGATCATTTTGGATACCATGGCATTATAGGTGAAGATAATCTGGTGAAGCAGGTGAATTGTGAATTTTGCACACCCCCCTCATCAATATATTTCAATTAAAGAAATTTCGTTAGTAAGAGAGCTAACTAGAGTGCCTGTTTTTTTTGAAGATTTTAAATTTAGAGATAGAAGGTTACAATGGATTTTGTGTTAAGGATTGAGTTTTGAGTTACAAATTTTTAGGTTTTATTTTGGTCTTTTTGAGTGAGATGTAAAATCAGATTGCGGGATATAGTCAGATGTATCATGCATCTCTGGTGAGGCGGCGATACAACCAAAAAAAAGGGGAAAAAAAAAAAAGGAAAAATGAAAAAGAAGAAGAAGATAGACTGATTATATGTTTCTTTTCTTTTTTTTTTTTGGTTTTTTATTACATTTTTATCTGTAATGTCTCTGGCGAAGTTGTGAGTTCCAATTAGGAATGCGTTTATTTCTTCCTTGTCCAACACTTTGGTTTGTCTTTTGGCAGATTGTACCTCAGGTTATTGTTGATTTTACTAGTGTGAAACAATTAAAGGATACCCATCTAGGGTCTTCATGAAATAAGTTTATCATATATTCTGAATCTTAGCCTTTTCACAAAATTTTATCCAACAACTTGTAGCTTTTCTTTATTGAAAAATAGTGGAATTCTGGTAATGGACTCAGTAAACTAAAACGAAATGCCCCTCTGTATATCAAATTCTCTATTTCTTTTTTCTACGAAAGAACATTTAACTTGGATTATAAAGAAGAAACTTTTGCATGTGCGTTGTACAATTGGTATGAATATCATGTATACAAGCGTTTGGCACATTAGAGGCCCAAAAACGATTGAGACCCACATGACAGATTCAAGTGGAGACAAGGCAAGGCACGCTTTGGAGTAGTATTTTATTTTTATTTTTATTTTTTTGGTGGAATGTAATCTCCCAAAGCGATTGAATTTTTTAAACGCTATGATGTTGAATGATAGAGAACCCTAAAAGAGAGACCACTTTGCCTGCCTGTTTATCTGGCTTTATGTTATTGTCTCTCATACTTTCTTTACAATGTGGCCAAGAAATGTTTCGATACACCCTCCAATACGTACCAAATCCAAATCCTTAGTTAAAACATAGACAACTCTACAGTGCTTTTTGAAGAAAGAAAGACTTTGTTGTCCATGGTTTCTCGTTATTTAGCTGGAGCTCTTGCTTAAGGTAGATATACTTTCTCTGTTGCCAGGAACATCGTTTTCTTGTTCTTTTAGTTCTTCTAATTATGGAAAATTTACATGCTAGATCTATTAACCTGCAAGCTGCCCCCAATGCCCTTTCTTTGAACCAGAGGAGACGGAAGCAGCTAAGTTAACAGATAAGATTCTTGTTGGTAAGGTCTTATCGACAAAGACTCTTAGAAGATTTTCTTTTGTTGACATTATCAAGAAATTGTGTGTTCAAAGGTAGAGTCTAGATTAACAAAATTGCTGAAAATACTTTTCTTTTCAGTTAAAGATGATAAATATTTTATTTTTAACAAATGGCCATGGTCCCTTAATGGTGCCCTTTTAATTTTGAAGGAATGGTTGACTGAGGTATCTTTGCAAGACATTGACTTCGACACTATAACCTTCTTCCTACAAATTCATGGTTTACCTCTTAATCTTCTCCATCAAGGTACAACTACAAAAATTGAGAGGCATATTGGAAGGGTTAGGAGTCCTCTATTAGCCATCGTTCTATAGTCTTGCAAAGCTTCCTTAGAATCAAGACTGGTATCCCTGTATATAACCCACTACTGGCTGGGTTTTTCTAGTCAAAACAAGATGGTTTGGAATTTTGGATCAATTCAAATGTGAGAAGCTTTTGGACTTCTATTATTGATGCTGGATGATGGACCATGTCACATGGCAATGTAAGTTCTAAGATCCAGTAATGATTGCAACCATGAATAGTATTATGGCGAAATTATATCGCTCTTAGCTTCGAGCTAGTGTTGCTAGTGGTATGTCCTTTGCAACTCAAACGATCTCTCTAGACAAAAGGAAGCAGGTGGTCACTGAGATTGCGTCTTTTAGCTTGGTAGCATGTTGGATTGAAGATTTCCATATAGGTAAGAGTGAATTTAATGCTTTGGGTTGAATTTAGAAGGTAAGTCTAAATTTTAAAAAAGGTAATAGGGGAGATTGCCTTATTAGTGTTGTGGCATTATACTCAGAAGTCGAAGCTTTGAGGCAGACTTTGAAAACCTAGTTTCAGGAAAGTTAAGTAAATCTTGAAGAAATCGTGATGGCAAAGATTCATAAGTTTCATCTAGATATTCTCCATTTAAGATTTGGGCTAAAAAAATGGTTAGAATACTTGATAATATTGACTTGATGAGTTTAAAAAAGAAATTTTGGATTGGTTGGGCCTGGGTGGTGGTTTAGTGAATTTAGTGCACGGATCGAGGCATTCTGAGGGCTTTTTGGTTGTCATAGTTTATGGTGGGGTTTTCAAATTTTTTTCAGCCATATTTTGTTGAAATTTTTTTTTAATTTATTTTATAAATGCTTTTACTTATCTACCCTCCTACATTATTCTTCCTAATTAATACGCACACCTCCTATCTTCTTCCTAATTGATGCGCACATCTCCTATTATTTTTCCAAATTAAATGTATGTATCAATAGTATAAATTTTCTAAAACAATAAAAAAATATTTTATTAATATGTATTTCGATCTAATTACATATTTCCTTCGTTTTCATCGAACCAACTATTGATGTATATTTAAGCTTATGTAAGTTAATATTAACACTAATTCTCGATTTTTTTATCAATTATTGATTGGGTTGTTGGTTTGTTAATGATTTTAAATTTGACATGCGTTTTCATACATAACACTAAACTGTAAAAAATCGCGTTTGTTGGAAACATTTCGTACCGTATCGAAGAAGAAGGTGAATAGTATATTTAAAAAATAAACATCTTAGCCTAAATCCACCTAGAAAATTCTAAAAAAATACTCAAATTAAAGCTCATTCTCTTCCAATCATATATCATATGCCTCAATTGGATACAAGGAAGGTCTTCAAATATAATTTTTACAAAAACTATGCAAATCCGTCGATACAACATATCAGCAGATTTAAATATGGCCTGGTGGTTGTGGTCATCACCAGCCTAAGGTGCTTGTCGGTGGGCCTACCAATAGCATCGTTAGTGGTCCCATCAATGGGCACCTTGGCCTATTGGTTGGCTAACACCACTAACCTTCCTCGTATCGGATTGAGACAAATAATATATGGTTGAAAAGCTAAGAGGATAAGATTTTTTTGGAATATTTTTTCATAATTTTCTGGGTGGATTTAAACTTTAAAATAAAGCTTTAAACTTGACTCACGTGCAATTGACAAATATAACTTCAAATTATGATATAGAATCATGTTGTGGCACTGGTGGTACCCACCACCAACATGCTGTCGGTGGGACCACCGATGGTACGTCGGTTGCCCACTGACGCGACACCTTGGCTTGGTGGTTCTTTACGACGGTGCTGTAGGTTGCCTACAGACGGCACACCGCGAAGGCCACATAGTGTTAGTCAAATGGGCTATCTCAATTTTAAAATTAGATTGTTTATAAGAGTATAAGAGTAATTTTAGGCTATATTTTTAATTATATAAATTTTGGACTATTTTTTATTAAATAAGGTTGGGTCTGGATATGGCATCAAAAAACTCCTTTTGGTTTCGAAGCCATCCTAAAGCCTTTGAGAAAATGGAAAGCCTTGCTTTATATAGAAAACTTGCTAGTTTGATTCATAAACAAAAATGTTTTTTGATTCAATATCCAGATCCAATGCTATTTGAATTATTTTAGTCAATTTCTTTGAAAATAATTATTTTATCTTAAAATTATGATAACACTATTCGATGATAGAATTATTTTTTTAGCTTTTTTTTTTTAGTTTGTCATCAACTATTTTTTAAGTTACATATTTGAAACTTTTAGATAGAATCATAGGTACAATAAAAGACTCCTAATAGATTAGGATTAAAAAAAATCATGATAAGTTTTGATGGATATTAAAGAGTCCATAAAAATTAAAATTTTATAAAAAAAATAAATAAATTCGTCAATGATAAATTAATTTGTTACTGATGAAGTGAAATTTAACGACAATAAACTATTTGCTCGTCCTTAAATCCTAATTCATTAGTGAAAAGTAATTCATCAGTCGAAGTAATTCATCAGATTTAAAGATAGACAAATAGTTGATCGTCGTTAAATCCCACTTCGTCAATGACGAATTAATTCGTCCATAATGAATTTAATTTAATTTTTTTTAATTTTATTACAAAATTTCAACTTTTATGACTCTTCAATATCCATCAAAGTTTTATTAGAATTTTATACTAACAATTAATTCGTCACAAATTAATTATATAGATGTGAAAAAAAAACAAATGATATGGCACCCAGGAGAAAAACACCTCAAAGGAAAAGACTTAGAAGAAAAAGCCTTTGCAGAAGAAGAGATGTTGCAAAAGAAGATTATGACGAAGGAGATGGCAAATAAATAGAACAAAAAAACTGAAGAAAAAGATGTTGTAAAGAAAACTAAGGAGAAGACAACGATGAAGAAGATAAAGAAGATAGAGAAGACGATGACGAATACGCTGAAAAAAAGTGAAAAAACCTACAATTTAAGGGTATATTTGACTTTTTATCAAAAAATGACCAAAATAATACTCAAATAAAACTGGCCAAGAAAACTCAAATGGGTTCCAAAGATGATATGACATCAAAAAACCCTAACCAAAAAATGTGTGCTATTAAAGAAAGGTCTGGTAGGCTTGAGGTTGATTTTTATGTAGGGGGAAGTAGATATTGAGGAGGTAAAAGAGGGCTGAGTAGGGTGGCCTATATTTAGTATGTGGAGGTTTCTTTTATAGATGTTAAGATGGTGGTGTCATCAAACCCATCTCTTCAAGGCTTGAGGTAGTGGATATTTAAGTGTAATTAAATTTTTATTCTCCTTCGTCTTTCAACCTAGGAACATTGGCTCACAGATACCATAGGAGATCTCAGTCACATAAAAGGTGCATGTCGTAGAAACAATAGGCTTGAAACAGAGGTCATTCTACAAACTTCAATTAAGCTCTAGAAGGGAACTTCAACATATTTGTCAAAGGGGAATCAAGTAAGGGTCAGAGTTTAGCCATTTGGGTTTAATACAAGAGGATTTTCTATTGGCTGAGAAGGCCGGCCAAGACAAGCCTCTCTCTCTTCCTTGAGCATTCTCTTTTGGAACTATAAAGGCAAGGAAAAATTCAGGATTTCAAAATTAGGTGAACTTTTTTTATTTTATAAAAAAAAAATTTTGAAGGAAAAAAAGTTGACGGTACGAGTATATTTTATTATTAAAATAAAATAGATACATATAACCAGGGAGAACATAATGATCCTTACATTGATAATGCAAATACAATAAACTACTATCTAAGGTATGCCTTACTCTTATTATTAAGTAAAACTCATTAATTATTAATTCATTATTTATGCTACTTGCAAAGTCTCTTTTTATGTGGTTGAGCATACAATCAACAAGAAACTCATCCTCAATCTTGTTGCAAATCCATTTTTTAATGGCTTTCATAGATGAAAAGGCTCGTTTTGTCGTTGATGTAGAAATATGAATGTACTAATCAAGTAGAAATCATCTGCTAAGACTGTTTCAATTAATTGACAATATAATATAGAAATGAAATTAATATTTTGGAAGTCTGAATGATCCATTGACAACCTATAATACTCCAACTGTATTCTCAAAATATACAAATAATAATAAGTGAAGTCTTTAGGATAGAATTTCTCTGCAATTATCAATAGTATCCATTTGCTTTAAAAAAAACTATATGTACAAATTATATATATTTAATGTATGTCTATAAACCACTTAATATATTTAATATATGTACAAATGTACCAATTTTACATTTTTAGATATTATCACATAAGTCACAATGGATATTATCAGTTAAGCTAACGAGTTTTAGCGAATTGACCTGTTAACAGTCCATCCCACTAACGAAGACCTGAACCCATAAAAAATCATGTGGCTTGTGTCATGTTTATGGGTTGTGTGGAGTTTTGCCATCCCTAGTAGAAAAGGTGATATAAATAAAATATATACAATAATTGCCAAAGTTTTATTAAAAATTAAAATATCAAATGGATATGAATAAGAACCTAAATGAAGTAGGGGTAGAAATTTTTATATAAATACATTCTTTATGACCAATATGGCTAAGCAATTCCTCTTAAAACTCTACTTTAATATGGCAGCTCTTGATAACAATTGCACTTTGCATCGTAGAAACTCATATTGTCTTGATAGCGAAGCCCAAAAAAGAAGACCATCATATTAAGGCTAGGAAAAAGCTACAAAGAAAATGGAGTAAGATTGAGCTTACTGACTACAAACCAGAGAGGGAAAATGATTAACCAAATGGTAGAATAAATGACTGGCTCAAACCAGTTAGGCGTATGGCATTTTGGACAAGCTGCTATGTTCTGACTAACACTTACTATAGCTTCTCATACACAGCGCTCCCTCTACTTTTTTGGTTCTCAGTTGATATTTCTTTTGCTCACAAGTTTTGATTCTCAATCGGTTTCTCTTCGTTCGCAATCAATTGCATGCTCTCCAGTCTTTCACAACCTTGATTCTTGAACTTAAATAGTAAGTGTTCACTTGTTTGGGTTCATGAATTATTAAATTAGAGAGTAAATTAGGATTTTATTTGGTTTAAGTTTTTGAATTATTTCATTTCTAGGTGGATTTGTAGTCCAATACTTACAGCATGGTTATATTCTAATTTTATTTTGCAAATTTCATTCCTAAATATTACCTGGATACTCCTTCGTGATTTTTACTTATTACTTTTAAGTCTGGTTATATTCTGATTTCAATTTGTGAATCATATTTCTATGTAAGGATTGCAATGTGTTGGGTCGTGTTCTTGTTGTGTGATTTCATATCCGAGTCAAATTTTTTTCATTCAAACTCAACCCATTAAATTTTCATGTTGAAATATATAAACTCGAACCCATTTATTAAATTCTCGTATACCATGTTATCTAACCATTTACCCATTAAATAAATTGACCAATTTTAATAACTTTTTAATTGTTCTTTACAAGAAAAAATACCACAAAATTAAAAAAAAAACCATAAGAAAGTTAACTTAAAATTAATAAATTAAATATAAACCAACTAATCAAATATTATCATTATCAATAGTATCCATCTGCTTCGAAAAAATCTATGTTTATACATTACATATATATAATTAATATATGTGTATAAACTGCTTAATATATTTAATACATGTACAATTGTTCCAATTTTATATTTTTAGATATTATCACATAAGTAGCATATGTCATATATGTAGCTTGTATCACTTATATAACATATGTCACATATGCACCAATGTGTCATACATATATCATATAGTTGTATGACATATATCTCATAGATATTTGTTCATAGATATATGTATATAAAACAATGTCATATTTATAAATAAATTTGTCTCATAATTGGCTTATATATATTTCACATTATATATTTGTTTATACGCATGCATATAAAAAAATTTATCAGATTAATATGCATTGTGTCACATATGTCTTTTATATAATATATATATTTATTCATACAAATACATGTGACAAAATATTATACTATTTTATTATATATTTAATAGAAACAGATATATTTATGAAATAAAAACATGTGACAAAATAAATCAAATATAATAATATAAATATATATAACATATTTCTTATATAGATAAAAACTACATGTGATTAATAAATAACAAATGCAAAAAGTAAAATTATCAATATTTATAATTACTTATAATTTGGAATATTAATATTTTATTTAATACTTTTGAAAAACATAATTTGACACAGTTTATAATTTTTAGTTTTTTATGAGGAGAAAATAATTTTTTATTTTCTATGAATAGTATCAAATTCTTAACATGTTTGTGCGTGTTCAGTCGTTACCAACCCGTTAACCTAATGAGTTTTAACGGGTTGACCCATAAAAAATCCAACTCAACAATTGAAACTCGAACTCGTAAAAAATCATGCGGGTTTGTGTTGTGTTAATGGGTTGGGTGGAGTTTTGTTGTTCCTTGTAGAAAAGGTGATCTAAATAAAATATATATAACAATTACCAGAATTTTATTAAAAATTAAGTAATCAAAAGTATATGAATAAGGACCCAAATGAGGTAGAGGTATAGTTGGGGAAAAACAGAACATTGAGTGCTTGAGAAGAACTCTCACATTTCCTTTTCTTTACCATATACAAATAGATTCTTTATGAGCAATATAGTCGAATAATTCCTTTCAAAACTCAGCTCTAATATGACAACTCCTGATGACACCTGCACTCTGTATTGGAGAAACTTGTATTGTCCTAATAGTTAAGCCCCAACATGAAGACCACCATATTAAGGCTAGGAAAAAGTTACAAAGAAAATGGAGTTAGATTGAGCTTAGTGACCATAAAACAGAGAGAGAAAATGGTCAACCAAATGGTAGAATAAATGACTAGCTCAAACCAGCTCGATGTTTGGCATTTTGGACAAGCTATTATGTTCCGTCTAACACTTACCACGACTTCTTATACGTAGTGTTCCCTCTGCTCTCTGGTTCTCGGTCGCACTCTCTTTTGCTTGCAAGTTATGATTCTCAGTTGTTCACAATTGCTGGCTCACTCTCTCTTCCTCTAGCATGCTTTAGTTCTCGGTCGGTCTCACTTTGCTCATGATCAATCGCTCGCTCTCTAGTCTATCACAACCTTAAGTCTCAATCTTAAACGGTAACTATTCTCTTGTTTCAATTTGTGAATTATCAAATTAAATAGTAAATTAGGGCTTTATTTGGTTTCAGTATGTGAATTACCAAATTGGAGAGTGAATTAGAGTTTTATTTAGTTTCAGTTTATGAATTATTTCATTTCTAGGTGGATTTATAGTCTTGTACTTTTGCATGGTTGCAGCCTAATTTTATTTTGTGAATTTCATTTCTAAATCTTACTTGGATACTCCTTCGTGATTTTTACTCGTTACTTTTAAGTTTGGTTATATTTTGATTTCAATTTGTGAATTATATTTCTATGTAGGGATGACAACGTGTTATGTCGTGTAATTTCGTATTTGTGTCAAATTATTTTCATCTGAATCCAACCTATTAAGTTTTCGTATTAAAATATATAAAATCGAACCTATTTATTAAATTATTGTGTAACCCGTTAAATAAATTGGCCAATTTTAGTAACTTTTTTTATCGTTTTTTAGAAGACAAAATCACCATAAAATTAAAACAAAACCATAACAAAGTTTACCTAAAATAAATAAGTTAAACATACACCAAATAATAAAATAGTATCCATTTACTTAAAAAAAATTTATATATACAAATTACATATATGTTTAAAGTATCTGTATGAAGTGTAATAACCAAGTTTTTATTTCCGAATTTATTGACTTTCGGTCGCGGTTTTAGATCGATTGCCACATCGTAACTTTCATCGCATTTAGCTGCTTCTGAGTTTCCGGTGCATTTTGTAAGGATCCAAAGTACCTAGTGATGGGTTCAGCAATTATTTTCTTTTCATTTTACCCTTTGTCAAAAGTTTAACTTTTGTTGACTTTTGACTATTTTGAATATTTTAATTAAATATCTTACTATTCTATTATTTTATTATTATTTTAAGTGGATATTTATTAAAGTGGCCGGCCATCCTCTTGTTCTTAAACGTCCGTTGCTTTTTAAAGGTTAATCCTAGAGAGAGAAAACAAAAAATGGGAGAGCAAAAGTGAGAGAAAATAGGAAAATTCAAAAGGAATTTCAAGAAAAAATTTAGTGTTGTGAACTGACCATCAAAGGGGACTCAAGAGTGTTGATAGGGGTGATTTTCAAGGCTTGGAAGTGGTGATTGCCTACTTGGAAAAGAGGTAGGCAAATTACCTTTGTTGATTTTCATATAAATTATGTGGTTTTATGTGATTAATTGAAGGGGTCATATTTTTTCTTGATGATTTGATAATTATATATGCTTAATTTGATGTATATTAAGTGTATGACAAAATCCCCAATTGGTTTGGGTTTAGGTTTTGTGAAACTGTTGAAATTAGACTTGATTAATGTGGTTTAATGCTTAGTTATTGAAATTGATGGTTGAATTTTGCGTAACCCCTTGTTTTTTTTCATGATTTGTTGAGAAAATAGATTGATTTTGATCTGTAGGGGGGCCAACCATGTGTGGCATAAGTTAGGGTTTTCAAAGCTTGTGAAAAGCATCTTGGTCATTTCACATGTTAGGGGTATTTTTGGTATTTTAAAAATTATTGAAATTAATTTGGTCAATTTTCATGTAAGGGACACAAATGGTATTTTAAAAAATAATTAAGGATATTTTGGTCTTTTGACATTTTGGGGACACAATTGGTATTTTTAAAATTATTGAGGATATTTTAGTGTTTTTTCATAAAGAGATAAAATTGAAAAACTTGAAATTGTGAGAGATATTGTGGTCTTTTTCCATTTCCAAATTATTTTATTATATAATTATATATTTATTTACATTTATATATTCAATTATATTTAATTGTATATTTATTAATAGATTTATTTATGTATTTATATTTCTAAAATATATGTATATTATGTATGTATTTATTTATATATCTATAAATGTATTTATTTGTATGCGTGTGTGTGTGTGTATATATATATATATGCGTGTTTAAATATGTATATGATTATATGTGTGTGTATATATTTTTATATATATGTATAAATTTAAGGTTGTATATGTATATAAAATATGTATGTGCATATATGAGTATGAATATATATATTTGTATATATATGTGTGTATGTAAAAAATATATTTATATGTGTATATATGTATATATAGAGGTATAATTATATATGTGTTTATATTTGTGTATATAAATATATATATATATATATATATATATATATATATGTTTTTGGGTGTTTTTATGTATATATATGGTTGGAGAAATATTATTTTGACTATTGTTTAACCAGGAATAGTTTGGTAATTAAAATTTGCCTATAGGAATATTTTGATAACTTTTCATATATTCGAGTGTTAATTTGGTAATTATCGAAAGAGTTAGTGACATTTAAGTAATTACATTGATTTGATTGGTGTTTGTCAATTATTGGTTTAAGGTGGGGCATTTCGATAGTTATTGCTATCAGGTGGGATAGTTCGGTAATTATATGTATTTGTGCTTTGTTTAATTATATTTTGTATTGTCATATGTGCATACGTTACATAGAACAATTTATGTGTTTTGTTGTTTTTTAGTAAAATGGTGGATTTTTCTCTGAGGGTTTATACTTTTAATGTGGTTGCACCGGTGTGTGCTGGTTTTTAAATCCTGTTTCTAAATGGCTATTTAATCATTGACCACCATGGGTAATAGGGTCTTTCTGGAACGGTGATTCAACCGCACACTATCTCAAAACTCAGCTCTAATATAACAACTTTTGATGATACTTACACTTTGCATCGAAGAAACTCATATTGTTCTAATAGCCAAGCCCCAACAAGAAGACTGTCATCTTAATGTTAGGAAAAAGCTACAAAGAAGATAGAGTAAGATTGAGCTTACACACTATAAACCATAGACAAAAAATGGTCAACCACATGGTAGAAAAAATGATCGGCTCAAACCAGTTTGCGTATGGCATTTTGGATAGGCTATTATGTTTTGACTACCACATACCACGACTTCTCATATGCAGCGTTCTCTTTACTTTTTGGTTCTTGATCGCTCTCTCTTTCACTCGCAAGCCTTGATTCTCTGTCTGTCTCTCTTTGCTCACCATCAATTGCTTGCTCTCCAGTCTTTCACAACCTTGATACTTGGTCTTAAATGGTAAGTGTTCACTTGTTTTGGTTTGTGAATTATCAAATTAGAGAGTAAATTAGGGTTTTATTTAGTTTTAGTTTTTGAATTATTTCATTTCTAGGTGGATTTGCAGTCTAGTACTTTCAGCATGGTTGTATCCTAATTTTATTTTGTGAATTTCATTTCTAAATCTTACTTGGATACTCCTTCGTGATTTTTATTCATCACTTTTAAGTCTAGTTATATCATGATTTCAATTTGTGAATTATATTTCTAAGTAAAGATGGCAAAGTATCTTGTCGTGTGATTTCATGTTCTATCAAATTTTCTACATTTGAATCCAACTCATTAAGCTTTCATGTTGAATCCAACTCATTAATATTCTCGTGTAACACATTATTATCTAACTCGTTAACCCATTAAATAAATTGACTATTTTTAATAACTTTTTAATTGTTCCTTAGAAGAAAAAATGCCACAAAGTTAAAAAAAAATAGTCATAAGAAACTTAACTTAAAATTAACAAATAAAACAAACTAACTAACCAAATAGTATCTATTATCAATAATATCATTATCAATTGTATTCATCTACTTAAAAAATCTATGTATACAAATTACATATATATATATATATATATATTTAATGTATGTGTATGAACTGCTTAACATATTTCATACACGTACAATTGTATCAATTTTATATTTTTAGATATAATCACAAATGTCACATATATCGTATGTGTCACTTATGTAATATATGTTACATATGTACTTTGTGTCATACATATATCATAGAATTATATGGCAAATATCACATAGAAATTTGTTCATAAATATATGTATATAAAGCAATGTCATATGTATAAATAAAATTATCTCATAATTGTCTTATATATATGTCACATTACATATTTGTTCGTACACATGTATATAAAAAATTTTACTAAATCAATATGCATTGTGTCACATATGTCTTATATGTCACATATATTTATTCATACAATTATATATGTTAAAATATTATACTATTTTATTATATATTTAATAAAAACACATATATTTATGAAATAGAAACATGCAACAATGTAAATCAAATATAATAATATAAATATGTAACATATTTTTTTATATATATTAAAACTACACATCAACGACAAATAACAATTAAAAAATATAAAATTTAAAAATATTTATAATTATTTATAATTTAAAATATTAAAATTTTCTTTAATATTTATGACAAATATACATTGATGCAATTTATAATTTTTAGCTTTTTATGAGAAGAAAATAATTTTTTTATTTTTTATGGATAGTAACGGGTTCTTAACATGTCTTCGCGTGTTCAAACGTTACCAATCTGTTAAGCTAACAAGTTTTAATAGGTTGACCCATTAACAATCCAACCCAATAATGAAGACTCGAACACTCAAAAAATCATCTAGGTTTGTGTCGTGTTATTGGGTTCCATGGAGTTTTGCCATCCCTAGTAGAAAATATGTATGAAAAATGTTAGAGTTTTATTAAAAATTAAAATATCTAAGGGATATGAATAAGAACCCAAATGAGGTAAAGGTAGGGCTGGGGAAAAACAAAATACTTAGTGCTCGCTTCACCTTTGCATCTGAGTATTGAGAAGGCCTTGAATTTAGGAAGAACTCGGTCATTTCCTTTTATTTTTTATCATATACAAATACATTCTTTATGAGCAATATGGCAAGCAATTCCTCTCAAAATTGAGCTCTAATATGGCAACTCTTGATGACATTTGAACTCTGCATTGCAAAAACTCGTCTTGTCTTAATAGCCAAACCCAACAAAAAAACCATCATATTAAGGCAAGGAAAAAACTGCAAAGAAAATGGAGTAAGATTGAGCTTACTGACTACAAACTAGAGAGAGAAATTGATCAACCAAATAGTAGAAAAAATGACCGGCTCAAACCAGTTCGGCGTATAGCATTTCTGATAGGCTGTTATGTTTTGACCAACACTTACCACAACTTCTCGTACACATTCCGTCTACTTTCTTGTTCTCGATTGCCCTCTCTTCTGCTTGCAAGCTCTAATTCTCGGACGGTCTCTCTTTACTCATAATCAATCACTTGATCTCCAGTCTTTCACAACCTTGATTCTCGGTCTTAAACGGTAATTGTTCACTTATATCGGTTTGTGAAATATAAAATTATAGAGTAAATTAATGTTTTATTTGGTTTCAGGTTTTTAATTATTTCATTTCTAGGTGCATCTGTAGTCCAGTACTTTCAACATTGTTATATTCTAATTTTATTTTACGAATTTCATTTCTAAATCTTAACTGGATACTCCTTCGTAACACATGTCGCTTAAGTCACATATGTAGCATGCGTCACTTATGTAACATATATCACATGTGTACCATGTATTATACATATATCATAGAATTGTATGACATATGTTTTATAGATATTTGTTCATAGATATATGTACATAAAGCAATGTTATAAATAAATTTGTCTCATAATTGTCTTATATATTTCTTACATTACATATTTGTTTATACACATGCATATAAAAAACTTTACTAGATTAATATGCATTGTGTCACATATGTCTTATATGTCAAATATATATTTATTCATACAAATACATATGAGAAAATATTATACTATTTTATTATATATCTAATAGAAACACATATATTTATGAAATAGAAACATGTGACAAAATAAATCAAACATAATAATATAAATATATATGACATATTTCTTTTATAGGTAAAAACTACATGTGATTAACAAATAACAAATAAAAAAATGTAAAATTATCAATATTTATAATTTGGATTATTAAAATTTTATTTAATACTTGTGATAAATATACTTTGACACAGTTTATAATTTTTAGTCTTTTATGAGGAGAAAACAATTATTTATTTTTTATGAATAGTATCAGGTTCTTAACATCTTTTCACGTGTGTAGCCGTTACCAATCCATTAATCTAATGAGTTTTAACGGGTTGACCCATTAAAAATCCAACCCAATAAAAGAGACTAAATGAAGTAAAGGTAGAGCTGAGGAAAAACAGAACACTAAAGTGCTTGAGATGAACTCTTGGATTTCTTTTTCTTTATTATATATAAATACATTCTTTATGAGCAATATGGTCAAGCAATTCCTCTCAAAACTCAGCTCTAATATGACAACTCATGATGACACCTACACTCTGCATCAGACAAACTTGTATTGTCCTAATAGCCAAACCCCAACAAGAAGACCACCATATTAAGGCTGGGAAAAAGTTGCAAAGAAAATTGAGTAAGATTGAGCTTACTGACTACAAACTAGAGAGAGAAAATTGTCAACCAAATGGAAGAGAAAATGACCAGCTAAAACCAGTTCACCTATGGTATTTTGGACAGGCTATTATGTTTTGACAACCACATACCATTGCTTCTCATACACAGTGTTCCTTCTACATTCTAGTTCTTAGTCGCTCTCTCGTTCACTCACAAGCTCTGATTCTAGGTCTGTCTCTCTTTACTCACCATCAATCGCTCACTTTCCAATCTTTCACAACCTTGATTCTCAGTCTTAAACAGTAAGTGTCCACTTGTTTCAGTTTATGAATTATCAAATTAGAGAGTAAATTAGGGTTTTATTTTGTTTCAGTTTTTGAATTATTTCATTTCTAGGTGGATTTGTAGTCCAGTACTTTCAGCATGGTTGTATCCTAATTTTATTTTGTGAATTTCATTTCTAAACCTTAGTTGGATACTCCTTCGTGTTTTTGAAGTCTAGTTATATCCTGATTTCAATTTGTGAATCATATTTCTAAGTAAGGATGGCAATATGTCATGTACTGTGATTTCGTATTCTGTCAACTTTTCTTAGCCTGAATCAAACCTGTTAAACTTTCGTGTTAAAATACGTAATATTGAACCCATTTATTAAATTCTCGTGTAACATATTTTCTAACCCGTTAACCTCTTGCAAAAATTGACCAATTTTATTAACTTTTTAATTGTTTTTTAGAAGAAAATATCACCACAATATTAAAAAAAAATCATAGGAAAGTTAACTTAAAATTAATAAATTAAATATACACCAACTAATCAAATAGCATCATTATCTATTGTATTCATTTGCTTTAAAAATCTATGTATACAAATTACATATATATTTAATGTATAGGTATCAACTGCTTAACGTATTTAATACAAGTACAATTGTACCAATATTATATTTCTAGATATTATTATATTTGTCACATATGTAGAATGTGTCACTTATGTAACATTTGTTACATATGTACTATGTGTCATACATATATTTCAGAATTGTATGACAGATATTACATAGATATTTGTTTGTAAAAATATATATATATATATATATATATCACATTGCATATTTATTTAGACACATGCATATAAAGAAACTTAACTAGATCAATATGTATTGTGTCACATTATTTATAATTTGAAATATTAAAATTTTATTTAATATTTGTGTCAAAGTAAATTTGACACAGTTTATAATTTTTAGCTTCTTATCAGGAGAAAATAATTTTTTTATTTTTATAAATAGTAATGGATTCTTAACTTGTTTTCGCGTGTTCAACCTTTACCAATCCATTAAGATAACGAGTTGTAATGGGTACCCCCGTCAACAATCCAACCAAATAACGGAGATGTGAAGTCGTAAAAAATTATGTGGGTCTGTGTCGTGTTAATGAATTGGGTGGAGTTTTGTCATCGCTTATAGAAATGGTGATATAAAAAAAATATGTACAACAATTGCCAGAGTTTTATTAAAAATTAAAATATTAGAGGGATATGAATAAAAACTCAAATGAGGTAGAGGTAGAGCTGGGGAAAAACAGAACTCTGAGTGCTCGCTTCACCTTTGCATCTGAGTATTTGGAAGGCTTTGAATTTGGGAACAACTCACTTATTTTCTTTTCTTTATCATATACAAACACAATCTTTATGAGCAATATGGCCAAGCGATTCCTCTAAAAACTCAGCTCTAATATGGTAACTCTTGATGACACCTGCTGTAACACCTCTTTACCCGAGCTCGAAGACCCGAATAAAGAGATGTCACTTCGAAAAGGCGGTACAATTGAATAATATAAAAGAAAATTTCCTTTTGAAACAAATTTAGATAAACCAAATAAAAATTTTCTTTACTTTTTAGGATAAAATTAAACTGTTAGTATTAATAGTAAAACCAAAATATTTTTAAACTCTAAATACATACAGTTTTTTATATAAGACCCACAACATAAAAAAAATTCAACTGTATCTCTATCAGAGTTCTAATTTTAGTCAAAAGGAAGTGAAACGCAGAACAAATTTATACTGTTGCCACTCTCCACTGGTCCGCCATGTCATTGCTAAACTGCTCAAGCCAGGGTTTAGGATTATCTATACACATGAAAACAAATAGGAGTGAGTGAAAAACACTAGTAGGTACCCAATATGCATGTGATAATGCTGTGCAATATGCTGTTAGCATGTCAATAGTTATGAAAAACTTTTGTCCACTCCTCTTATAAAAAGGTAGCCAGCTATGCAATGACTTTAAAAACTCGTTTTAGTTACGCTGGAGCTAGTTACCCGTCGGCAACTCTAATTTCTTAAAGCAGCACAGACGCATACTTTCAAGGAAATCCTTTACTTATAATTATTTAGAGGAAACAGTGTGAGTGGGGAAGAAACCCGCTTGCATCCACGTCATGCAAGTGCCGAAATTACAACCTCCACATACACCAATACGATCACATGTGATCGTATACGAGAATCCTTTCTCTCCACTCACTAGTTAGTGGGACCTCAGCTAAACGATTCACTTACACAAGCACATACGCTCCATCCAGTGTAATTTTAACTCCCTACGTATGCATGACCATGACTATAAAATGCATAACCTTTTAAAATATGAATTGACAAGCAAAATAGGTTCTCTTGCGTATAACCAAACTTTTATGATGGGTTACAATGCATGTGTATGCTCGTGCCTTAACTAGTAACCACCACTCTCATGCCAATAATGTGCAAAGCCACATAACATAATCAATTTCCATGTGAATAATGAATATATATATATTCAAAGTATGCATAAGTATAATTACTATTTAGTCTCATTCTTCAACTAATTAACAACTAAACACACATCTAAACATATATATACCAAATTGAGAAGATTAATATAAAATCCGAACACCATTTGTACGCACCATTCTATTTGCAAAATAAAATAACATATTCACACTTAGATGAATTTCAGTAATACAACCTATAAATAAGTTATAACTTTACTAAAAACTACTACCATATTATGTGTAAAGATTCAAGCTTTATTAATTAGAAGCTACGTAAAAAAAAATCAAGTTTGCTCTTAGCAAAGCAGTCATGAAAGATTGATATGATTACATGTCCTAAACTAACTACAATCTCACATTTTAATTTGACTATTAAAACAGTACACTTGGCTGGACAAGAACAACCCTTTTTATTCCAAAAATTTCCAAAAATTACCAGCTTTTTTCCTAATTTAAGACCTTGCACAAAAGCTGGTCATAACTAGCCCACAAGCTCTTAATTTCCAGCAACTCAAAACCATTCCAACATATAATTTTTCCATGTATTTTACTAGGATTTTAATACATACATGTCTTATCCATTAACGAATAATATTTATAAAAAGTTTCCAGCAATTCTAACAATATAAAAAAAAAACACAGCACATTGATGATTAAACAGCCAGCTCACATGATCCAGAATTTCCAGAAAAATTGTAAAAATTGTGAATTAAAAGGGAAAAATGTGAAACAAAAAAAAGTAAAAATTACAAGTCTTAAAAAGTCATCAAACTCGTGGGTTATGGTACAGGGTTCCTCTCATAAATCCTATCCGACTAGTATTTTTACAAAATTTATTTCTCTCACACCAAAAATTCTGATTTTGGAAATTCAAAAACCAACATGTTCATGAGACATCCAAGTTTAATAAGTAAAAAATTCAGGATTTTTGAACAAATACAGAAAAGTTAGCATCCAACTAAAATCCACAAAATTTTCACAACTCCCAGATTTATAGCTCACTCAAATCCCACATTTTCAACCAAAAAATACAAGGTAAGGGCCGGCCAAAGCTTCCCCCTTACTTCTTGAAGTTCTCTTTGATTTTCCTCTTAAAAGGCTTGAAGGTCTAGCCTCCTTTCCTCCCTTTTCCTTCTTCTCTCTCAAGAAGCTCTTCTATGCCTCTCTCTATAGTGATAGACAGTAGTCAAAAGGAATTGTGGAGCTTGAGTTTCACTCATAAGATGGTTTTTAAAGAGGGAACTAGGGTTTTAAGAGGGTGATGTAAGCTAAGTTATTTTTTGACTCAAGTTTGACCAAATTCAAACTTGATTTTACAAGTGGTCCCCCCTCACTAACAAGACAACTCTTTAGTTAAATATGCCCCATACACAGTCAAGACATGAATCCCAGTCATCACACTGCAGTCTAAGTGATGACGTGGTAGGGTTGACTGTGGATAGTTGACTTTGACTTTGCCATTGCCATTAATGGAAACAAATACAGGAAAAATATAAAAGACAGCAAACCACTCAGTCTTAGTCCACCAACATTAGATCATGACCCAATAGTCACCGATCCATGTGTTGACTTTGACCAAAGTTGACTTTGATTAAAAGTCAACTGTACATAAAAGTAAGCAGATATTACACCTGCACTTTGCATCGGAGAAACTCTTATTATCTTGATAGCCAAGTCTCAACAAGAAGATCATCATATTAAGTTTAGAAAAAAGCTACAAAGTAAATGGAGTAAGATTGAGCTTACTGACTACAAACCAGAGCGAGAAAATAGTCAATCAAATTGTAAAAAAAATGACTGACTCAAACCAATTCGGCATATGGCATTTTGGACAGGCTATTTTGTTCTGACCAACACTTATTATGGTTTCTCATATGCTATGTTGCCTTTATTTTCTGGTTCTCAGTCGTTCTCTCTTTCGCTTGCAAGCTTTGATTCTCGGTCGATCTCTCTTATCTCACTATCAATAACTCGCTCTCCATTCTTGCACAACCTTGATTCTCGATCTTAAATGGTAAGTGTTCACTTGTTTCGGTTTGTGAATTATCAAATGAGAGAGTAAATTAAGGTTTTATTTGGTTTCAAAAGACCATCATATTACATCTGAGGAAAGCTGCAAAGAAAATGGAGTAAGATTGAGCTTATTGACTACAAACCAGAGAGAGAAAATGGTCAATCAAATGGTAGAAAAATTAACCGACTCAAACTAGTTCAGCATATGATATTTTGGATAGGCTATTATGTATTGACCAACACTTACCACGACTTCTCAAATGCAGCATTGCCTCTATTTTTTAGTTCTTGGTCGCTCTCTTATCCGCTGGCAAGCTTTAGTTCTCGGTCGGTCTTTTTTCGTTCACCTAGTTCGGTTTGTGAATTATCAAATTAGAGAGTAAATTAGGAGTTTATTTTATTTCAGTTTTTGAATTATTTCATTTCTAGTTGTATTTATAGTCCAGTACTTTCAACGTGGTTGTATCCTAATTTTATTTTAAATTTTATTTCTAAATCTTAGTTGGATACTCCTTTGTGATTTTTACTCATTTTATTTAAGTCTGGTTATATCCTGATTTCAACTTGTGAATCATATTTCAAAGTAAAGATGGAAATGTGTCGTGTCATATGATTTCGTGTTCGTCTCAAATTTTCTTCATACGAACTCAAATAGTTAAACTTTTGTGTTGAAATATATAAACTCGAATCCATTTATTAAATTCTCGTGTAACCCGCAATCTAACCCATTAATCCATTAAATAAATTAATCAATTTTAATAACTTTTCAATTATTCTTTAGAAGAAAAACTACCACAAAGTTCAAAAAAAAATAATAGTAAAAAAGTTAAACTTAAAATTAATAAATTAAACATACACTAACAAATCAAATAGTATTATTACCAAAAGTATCCATATGCTTCAAATAAATTTACGTGTACAAATTACATATATATTTAATGTATGTGTATGAACTGCTTAATATATTTAATATATGTACAATTATACATATTTTATATTTTAGATATTATCACAGAAGTCACATATGTAGCATGTGATACTTATGTAGCATGTGTTGCATATGTACCATGTGTTATACAAACATTATAGTATTTTACGACATATATCTCATAGATATTTGTTCTTCGATATATGTATATAAAGCAATGTCATATATATAAATAAAATTGTCTCATAATTGTCTTATATATATGACACATTATATATTTGTATATACGCATGCATATAAAAAATTTTACTAGATTAATGTGCATTGTGTCATATATGTTTTATGTGTCACATATATATTTATTCATACTAATAAATGTGACAAAATATTATACTATTTTATTCTATATTTAATAGAAACACATACATTTAATGTAATAGAAATATGTGATAAAATAAATCAAATATAATAATATAAATATATATAACATATTTCTTATATAGAGAAAAATTACATGTGATTAACAAATAACAAATAAAAAAACTAAAATTATCAGTATTTATAATTATTTATAACTTTATTTAATATTAAAATTTTATGTAATATTTCTGACAAATATACTTTGATACAGTTTACAATTTTTAGCTTTTTATGAGAAGAAAATAAATTTTTATTTCTTATGAATAGTAATGGGTTCTTAACATGTCTTTGTGTGTTAAGCCGTTACCAACTCGTTAAGCTAATGAGTTTTAACGAGTTAATTCGTGAACAATCAAACCCAATAACGGAGACCCGAACCTGTAAAAAATCATGCGGGTTTGTATGGTGTTAATGGGTTGGGTGGAGTTTTGCCATCCCTCGTAAAAAATATGATATAAATAAAACATATACAATAATCGCCAGAGTTTTATTAAAAATTAAAATATCAAAGGGATATGAATAAGAACCCAAATGAGATAGAGGTAGAGCTGGGGGAAAACAGAACACTGAGTGATTGCTTCACCTTTGCATCTAAGTATTGAGAAGGCCTTGAATCTTGGAAGAACTCATTCATTTCCTTTTTTGTACAACATACAAATACATTCTTTATGAGCAATATGGCTATGCAATTCTTCTCAAAACTCCGTACTAATATGGCAACACTTGATGACATCTACATTCTGTATCACAGAAACTCGTATTTTCTTGATAGCCTAGCCCCAACAGGAAGACCATCATATTAAGGCTAAGAAAAAGCTATAAATAAAATGGAGTAATATTGAGCTTACTAACTACAAACCAGAGAGAGAAATTGGTCAACCAAATGGTAGAAAAAATGATCGGCTCAAACTAGTTCGGCGTATGGCATTTTCGATAGGATATTATGTTCTGACCAACACTTACCATGGCTTTGCATACACAGCGTTCCCTTTACTTTCTAGTTCTCGGTCGCTTTCTCTTCTGCTCGCAAGCTCTAATTCTCGGTCAGTCTTTCTTCACTCACAATCAATGGCTTGTTGTCCAGTCTTTCAACATGGTTATATTCTAATTTTATTTTGCGAATTTCATTTATAAATCTTACATGGATACTCCTTTGTGATTTTTACTCATTACTTTTAAGTCTGGTTATATCCTGATTTCAATTGGTGAATCATATTTCTAAGTAAGGATGGCAATGTGTTGTGTCGTGTGATTTTATTTTTGTATCAAATTTTCTTCACCCGAATCCAACTTGTTAAGCTTGTTGAAATCTAAAAACTCAAAACCCATTTATTAAATTCTTGTGTACCCTGTTATTAACCTGTTAACTCGTTAAATAAATTGACTGATTTCAATTACTTTTTAATTGTTCTTTAGAAGAAAAATACATCACAAAATTGAAAAAAAAAAACAATAAAAAAGTTAACTTAAACATATACCAACTAATCAAATAGTATTCGTTATCAATAGTATCATTATCAATAGTAGTCATCTACTTCAAAAAAATTTAAGTGTACAAATTATATATATATTTAATGTATGTATATGAATTGTTGCATATATTTAATACATGTACACTTGTACCAATTTTATATGTTTAGATATTATCACATAAGTTACATATGTACCATATGCTACATATGTTGCATGTGACACTTATGTAACATGTGTTATACATGTATCATAAAATTGTATGATATATATCTCATAAATATTTATTCATAGATATATGTATATAAGACAATGTCATATATATAAATAAAATTGTATCATAATTGTTTCAGAAATATATGTCATATTACATATTTGTTTATACACATGCATGTAAAAAAATTTACAAGATTAATATGCATTGTGCCTCTTATGTCTTAGATGTCACATATATATTTATTAATACAAATACATATGATAAAATATTATTTATTTTATTATATTTAATATAAACACATATATTTATGAAATAGAAACATGTAACAAAATAAATCAAATATATAACAAATTTCTTATATGGATAAAAACTACATGTGATTAACAAATGACAAATGAAAAAAAAAATACCAATATTTATAATTATTTATAATTTGAAATGTTAAAATTTTATTTAATATTTGTGACAAATATACTTTGACACTGTTTATAATTTTTAGCATTTTATAAGAAGAAAATATTTTTTTTAATTTTTATGAATAGTAACGGGTTCTTAACATATTTTCGCGTCTTAATCTTATGAGTTTTAACGGGTTGACCCATCAATAATCTAATAACCCAGTAACAGAGACCCAAACCCACAAAAAAGAATGCGGATTTATGTTGTGTTA
The DNA here is from genome assembly GCA_007844105.2 of Rhamnella rubrinervis. Lineage (NCBI taxonomy): Eukaryota > Viridiplantae > Streptophyta > Magnoliopsida > Rosales > Rhamnaceae > Rhamnella > Rhamnella rubrinervis. The sequence continues at coordinate 2,301,700 of CM017582.2, forward strand.
ATGGGTTTGGTGGAGTTCTGTCATCCCTAGTAGAAAAGGTTATATAAATAAATTATATGCAATAATTGTTAGAGTTTTTTTAAAAATTAAAATATCAACGGGGTAGGAATAAGAACCCAAATGAAATAATGTTAGAGCTGGGGAAAAACAGAACACTAATGCTCGCTTCACCTTTGCAATTGAGTGCTGAGAAGGCCTTGAATTTAGAAAGAACTTAGTCATTTCCTTTTATTTATCATATACAAATACATTCTTTATAAGCAATACGGGGAAACAATTCCTTTTAAAACTCAGCTCTAATATGGCAACTCTTGATGGCACCTGCACTCTACACCACAGAAACTGATATTGTCCTGATAGTGAAGCCCCAAAAAAAAGATCATCATATTACAGTTAGGAAAAAGCTGCAAAAAAAAACCAGAGAGAGAAAATGATCAACCAAATGGTAGAATAAATGACTAGCTAAAACTAGTTCGGTGTATGGTATTTTGGACAGGCTATTATGTTCTAACTAACACTTACCACGACTTCTCATATGCAACGTTCCCTATATTTTTGGATTCTCAGTCGCTCTCTCTTCTGCTCGTAGGCTCTGATTCTCAGTCGATATATCTTCGCTCGCAATCAATTGCTCACTTTCCTGTCTTTCATAACCTTGATTCTCGAACTTAAGGATTCTTAAATTATCAAATTAGAGAGTAAATTAGGATTTTATTTGGTTTCAGTTTTTGAATTATTTCATTTTTCTAGGTGGATTTGTAGTGTAGTACTTTCAACATGATTATATTCTAATTTTATTTTGCGAATTTCATTCCAGAATTTTACCTGGATACTCCTTCGTGATTTTTACTTATTACTTTTAAATCTAGTTATATCTTGATTTCAATTTGTGAATCATATTTCTATGTAAGGATTGCAATGTGTCGTGTGATTTCATGTTCATGTTTAATTTTTCTCACCTGAACCCAACCAGTTAAGTTTTTATTTTGAAATATATAAACTCGAATTCATTTATTAAATTCATGAATACTCTGTTATCTAACCTATTTACACGTTAAATATATTGATGAGTTTTAATAACTTTTTAATTGTTCTGTACAAGAAAAAATACCACAAAGTTAAAAAAAAATAAGAAAGTTGACTTAAAATTAATAAATTAAACATACACCAACTAATCAAATAGTATCATTATCAATAGTATCCATCTGCTTCAAAAAAATCTGTGTACAAATTACATATATATTTAATGTATGTGTATGAACTGCTTAATATATTTAATACATGTACAATTCTACCAATTTTATATTTTTAAATATTATCACATATGTAGCATGTGTCACTTATGTAACACATGTCACATATGTACTATGTGTCATACATATATCATATAATTGTATGACATATATCTCATAGATATTTGTTCAGAGATATATGTATATAAAGTAATATCATATATAAAAATAAATTTGACTCATAATTATCTTATATATATTTCATATTACATATTTATTTATACACATACATATAAAAAAATTTACCAGATTAATTTGCATTGTATTACATATGTCTTTTTATCACATATGTATTGATTCATACAAATACATGTGAAAAAATATGATATTATTTCATTATATATTTAATAGAAACATATGACAAAATAAATCAAATATAATAATATAAATATATATAACATATTTCTTATATAGATAAAAACTACATGTGATTAATAAATAACAAATAACAAAAGTAAAATTATCAATATTTATAATTATTTATAATTTGGATTATTAATATTTTATTTAATACTTTTGACAAATATACTTTGACATAGTTTATAATTTTTAGTTTTTTATGAGGAGAAAATAATTTTTATTTTTTATAAATAATATCGGGTTCTTAACATGTTTTCACGTGTTCAGCTGTAACCAACCCGTTAACCTAATGAGTTTTAACAGGTTAACCCACTAAAAATCCAACCCAATGATGGAGACTCGAATCCGCAAAAAAGCATGCGTGTTTGTGTTGTGTTAATGAGTTGGGTGGAGTTTTGCCGTCCCTCGTAAAAAAGGTGATCTAAATAAAATATATACAATCAGAAGAGATTACTTGCCGGATAGACGGAAAGAGACATCCCAACTAGGTTGACATCCCTCTTAACCCGGACGGAGACATCCCAACTAGGTTGGCACCCCTCCAAACCCACACCGAACAAGCAAAAATTTATTAAATAAAAAAGTTTAAATAAAATATATACAATAATAACTTGAATTTTATTAAAAATTAAATGATCAAAGGGATATGAATAAGAACTTAAATGAGGTAGAGATAGAGCTGGGGAAAAACAGAACACTAAGTACTTAGGAAGAACTCTCACATGCCCTTTTCTTTATCAGATACAAATACATTCTTTAGTAATTCACCTCAAAACTCAGTTCTAATATGATAGCTCCTGATGACACCTATACTCTGCATTTGAAAAACTCATATTGTCCTAATAGTTAAGCCCCAACATAAAGACCACCATATTAAGGCCAGGAAAAAGCTGCAAAGAAAATGGAGTTAGATTGAGGTTACTGACCACAAAACAAAGAGAGAAAATGATTAACCAAATGGTGGAAAAAATGACTGGCTTGAACCATTCCGATGTTTAGCATTTTGTGTAATGTTTGCTTTCTTTTTCATGCAGTTGACTTTTGGTTAAAGTCAACTCTGGTCAAAGTTAACATTTAAACCGGTAACTGCCACGTCATAATTTTGAATTACTTTTTTGTTGACTAAGACTAACTTATTTATTTGCTTTTAACTAATTAATTGTGCTGGTATTTATTAGTAGTCAAAGTCAAAATCAACCGTGCCACGTCATCACCTAGATTGGTAGAGGACTGACTGAGACTTTTCTTTCATATACACATGGTATGTGTAGGAAGGAGTTTTAGCTAAGTTCAGTTAGGTACAGTGGGATTATTTGGAGACGAAATTTAACTTGGTCAAACTTTGGTAAAAAAGTGGTTTAGCTTTTACCACCTCATTAAAATCCTAGTCCTTACTATTTAAAACCATGTGTGAAGGAACCAAACCCCCATTCCACACTTTAGCAGCCAGCCTTACACCACAGAAAGAGAGAGAAGAGTGGTTCTTGGAAGAAAAGAGTGAGGAAGTGAGTCTTAGTAAGGGTTTTTCAAGGATTTTCAAGAAGAATTCATCTAAACTTCAAGAAAGGGGAAGGATCTAGTGAACCAGCCATTTCCAACAGCTTTATTAGGGGTTTTCCTCTTTCTTTTCAAAGGGTTAAGTTGATCAAAGGTAGGGACCCTTACTCATATTTATTTTGGTTGAGTTTGTAGGTTTTATACATGTTTGGCTTTGGATCTATTTAGTTCTCTCTCTTATCTTTGTGTGCTGTGATTATTTCTTTTGAAATACTATCATTGGTTGTTGTATTATGGTATTTTTGATGTTGGAAATATGATTTGAGTGGAGTAAGGCTTGATCTACTCTTGAAAAGAGGTGGAAGTTCATAAACTGTGAATTTTTAAAATTTGTTTAAAATTTTGTAAATTTTAACTGCTTGAAACTTAGATTATTTGTTACCAAAAAATTTTGACAATTTTTTTTTGTAATAAGTTAGGTTTGATATGAGCTGTTTGGCTTTGGAATCACTAGATTTGAATTAGTATTGAGTAAGAACTGATTTTTACAAAATCATTGGTTGATTGGAAATTTTTGGAAAAATTTCAGCACATTAACCCATGGATATTTCTAAATTTGAAGGGCTTTTAATTTTCTTTTTTTTTAGGTCATATTTTATCCTTTTAATTCAATGAGTCATGGTCATTTTAGCTTTTTAATTTCTCAATTCGAAATTAAAATGAGAGTGTTATGATTTTTAAAATACTACTCGTTTTCTGAAAAAATCCTGGAACAGAACAACACTTTTGTACCACGGGAATTAATTATTTTACTATGGTTATAATTTTTGTTAATTTTGTGGCATATTTTCTTCCTTATACTATATTAAGTCATGAACATATTGGTTTTAGAATCATGTAAATCTAAATTAGAATGAGTCAAACATGTTGAAAATGGTTTGATTTTGATTAAATTTATATATTATAGTAAATACATTAATACTAGTTTTGGAAGTGGTACCTTATGTTTGGTCAATTCTTTTATAACAATAAATAGTAAAGTAGCATTTTTAGGTTTAATTAAGTTATATTTTGTTTTGCTAAGTTCTATTAAGTTACTTTACTATTTAATGAACATATTAATTTAACTTAGAATGCATTATATAGAAAGTTATTTCCTAATGCGTAATTTCTTTCTTTTATACTTTAATTTCTTATTTAAAGCTTGAGTTTGTTTTAATATATGGTTTATACCCTTTTTGAGTTATATATGATAAAGTGCAATACTTGATTTCAAATATGTCTTATTGGATTGGATACTGTATATGATTGGGCTGTGATTTCGTTAGTAAATATTTTGGATTCCGCATGTACTTTATAGATAGAGTTAATGCTTACCATTGTTAGGAGAATCATGAGTATTCATATGCATCAAAGCATGCCATTGAAGTTTTGGCCTCTTTATAGTTCAATCAATTTTTCCATGAGAATCATGTTTCAAAAATTTTGAATTAAAGAGTCATGGTCATGCATACGTAGGCATCTGTATATAGTAAATGGAGCTCAAATGGATGTGCTATGTAAATCATTTAGTTGAGGTCCTACTAACTAGTGAGTGGAGAGTTTGGATTCTCGTATGCGCTCACATATAAGGGTATTGGTGTATGTGGTGGTTGTAACCCCAGCGCTTGCATGGTGCGGATGCGAGCGGGTTTCTTCCCCACTCACACCGTTTCCTTTAAACGATTAAGTATAAAGATTTTCCTTGAAAGTATGCATGTGTATTATTTTAGAAAATTAGAGTTGTCGAAAGGTAACTAGCTCCCGTGTAACTAAAACTTACGCTAAGTGAAAAGTTCTACGAACATGAGTTTTTAAAGAGTCATTGCATAAGTGTTTTGAAAAGACTATATTTTGCATATACATTATATTAACACAAGAATGCTCCTTTTAAATAGAAAATGGAAATTGATAATCTATTGCTATCAACATCCATCAGCATTTTGTATTGCACTAACACCTATATATTAGGAACCTACTGAGTGATTTCCACTTATCTTATTTGTTTTACTTTGTTTAAGTAACTCTGAAAGCTTAGCTTGAGTGGCTTGACAGTATTGTGGCGGACCAACGAAAGAAGCCAGCAGTACAAATAGACTTTCCGCATTATAGTTTCTTTTGGGCATTGAATGTACTCTGATAGTTTAGACAGTTTCTTTACATTATGGGTACTTTGTAATAATATACATATAACTTAAGTTTTGAATTACTATGACTTTTCAATGGTTGTTAAAGGTCTAGGATTGGTTCTAAAGAGTAAAGAAAACTTTTGTTCGAAATTTCACTTATGTCCAAAAGAACTGTTTCTTTTACTAAACTTTTTGAATGCTTTTAGATGTGACGTTCCTTTAGCCGGGTCTCCAGATTTGGTTAAAGAGGTGTCGCATTTTGGATAGACTGTTATGTTTCATCCAACACTTACCATGGCTTCTCATACATAATGTTCCTTCTGTTATTTGGTTCTCGGTCATACTCTTTTTTGCTTGCAAGCTCTGATTCTCAGTTACTCATAATCGTTGGCTCAATCTCTCTTCTTATAGTTCTTGGTCGATCTCATTTTGCTCACAATCAATCACTCGCTCTCTTTCACAACCTTGAGTCTCAGTCTTAAACGGTAAGTGTTCTCTTGTTTCAATTTGTGAATTATCAAATTAGATAGTAAATTAGGGTTTTATTTGGTTTCAATACGTTAATTACCAAATTAGAGAGTGAATTAGAGTTTTATTTGGTTTCAATTTGTGAATTATTTCATTTCTAGGTGGATTTATAGTCCTGTACTTTTAGCATGGATGTATATTAATTTTATTTTGTGAATCTCATTTTTAAATCTTACTTGGATACTTCTTTGTGATTTTTATACATTACTTTTAAGTCTGGTTATATCCTGATTTCAATTTGTTAATCATATTTCAAAGTAGGGATGGCAACATGTTGTGTCAAATTTTTTTTATCCGAACCCAATGCATTAAATTTTCATGTTGAAATATATAAAATCCAACCTACTTATTAAATTATCGTGTAACCCGTTAAATAATTTGACCAATTTTAATAACTTTTTAATTGTTTCTTAGAAGAGAAAATCGACACCAAGTTAAGACAAAACCATAACAAAGTTTTACTTAAAATAAGTACATTAATCATACACCAAATAATAAAATAGTATCTCTCTATTTCAAAAAAAATTATGTGTATAAATTACATATATGTTTAATGTATATGTATGAAGTATAATAACCAAGTTTTATTTCCTAATTTATTGACTTTCGGTCACGGTTTCGGTTCGATCGCCACATTGTGACTTTCATCGCATTTAGCTGCTTCTGAGTTTCCGATGCATTTTATAAGAACGTAAAGTACCCAGTGAGGGGTTGAGAGATTATTTTCTTATCATTTTAACCTTTGTCAAAAGTTTGACTTTTTTGCTATTTGAATATATTAATTAATTATCTTACTATTCTATTATTTTGTTATTATTTTAAATGGATATTTATTAAAGTGGCCGGCCATCCTCTTGTTTTAAAACCTCTATTGCTTTTTCATGGTTATTCCTAGAGATAGAAAACAAAAAAGAGGAGAGAGAAAGTGAGAGCAAATAGGAAAATTCAAAGAATTTTTCAAGAGAAAATTTAGGATTGTGAACCAACCATCAAAGGGGACTCAAGAGTGCTGATAGGGGTGATTTTCAAGGTTTGGAAGTGGTGATTGCCTACTTGAAAGAGAGGTAGGCAAATTACCTTTGTTGATTTTCATGTAAATCATGTGGTTTTATATGATTAATTGATGGAATCATGTTTTGTCTTAATGATTTGATGATTATACATGCTTAATTTGATGTGTATAGAGTGTATGGCAAAAACCCCAACCAATTGGGGGTTTAGGTTTTGTGAAATTGTTCAAATTAGACTTGATTAATGTAGTTTAACGGTTGGTTATTGAAATTGATGGTTGAATCTTGCATCACTTGGTTTTTTTTTCAAGATTTGGTGAGAAAATAGATTGATTTTGATGTGTAGAAGGGCCGACCATGTATGGGATAAGCTAGGATTTTCAAAGCTTGTTAAAGGTATTTTGGTCTTTTGACATGTTAGGGGTATTTTTAGTATTTTCAAAATTATTGAGACTAGTTTTATTGGTCTTTTGACATATTAGGGACACAATTGGTATTTTTAAAATTATTGAGAGTATTTTTAAAATTTTTGAGGGTATTTTAATTTTTTTTCATAGAAGGAATAAAATTGAAAATCTTGAAATTGTAAGAGGTGTTGTAGTCTTTTTCTATTTCCAAGTTATTTTATTATATAATTAAATATTTATTTACATTTATATATTCAATTATATTTAATTGTATATTTATTAACACATATATTCAAGAAACAGAAACATGTGACAATGTAAATAAAAAATAATAATATAAATATGTAACATATTTCTTACATAGATAAAAACTACACGTCAACAACAAATAAAAAATAAAAAATTATAAAATATTTATAATTTGAAATATTAAAATTTTCTTTAATATTTGTGACAAATAAACTTTGATACAATTTATAATTTTTAGGCTTTTATGAGGAGAAAATAATTTTTTATTTTTTATGGATAGTAACGGATTCTTAACATGTCTTCATGTGTTCAGACATTATGACCTATTAAATTAACGAGTTTTAATACGTTGACCCGTTAACAATTCAAGCCAATAACGGAGACCCGAAGACGTTAAAAATCATCTGGGTTTGTGTCGTCTTAATGAGTTTGGTGGAGTTTAGAAAATATGATATAAATAATATATGTACAATAAATGTCAGAGTTTTATTAAAAATTAAAATATCAAAAGGATATGAATAAGAACACAAATTAGGTAGAGGTAGAGCTGGGGAAAAATAGAATACTGAGTGCTCGCTTATCCTTTGCATTTGAGTATTAAGGAGGCCTTGAATTTGGGAAGAACTCGGTCTTTTCCGTTTGTCTTTTATCATATACAAATACATTCTATATGAGCAATATGACCAAGCGATTCCTCTTAAAACTCGTCTCTAATATGGCAACTCTTGGTGAGATCTATACTCTGCATTGCAAAACTCGTCTTGTCCTAATAGCCAAGCCCCAACAAGAAGACCATCATATTAGGGCAAGGAAAAAACTGTAAAGAAAATGGAGTAAGATTGAGCTTACTGACTACAAATCAGAGAGAGAAATTGATTAACCAAATAGTAGAAAAAATGACTGGCTCAAACTAATTCGGCGTATGGCATTTTTATAGTTTGTTATGTTTTGACCAACACTTACCACAGCTTCTCATACACATTCCCTCTACTTTTTGGTTCTCGGTCGCCCTCTCTTCCGCTCATAAGCTCTGATTCTCGGTCGATCTCTCTTCGCTCATAATCAATCGCTCGATCTCCAGTCTTTCACAACCTTGATTCTCGATCTTAAATAGTAATTGTTCACTTATTTCGGTTTGTGAATTATAAAATTATAGAGTAAATTAAGGTTTTATTTTGGTTTCAGTTTTTTAATAATTTCATTTCTAGATGCATTTGTATTCTAGTACTTTCAGCATTGCTATATTCTAATTTTATTTTGCGAATTTTATTTCTAAATCTTACCTGGATACTCCTTCGTAACATATGTAGCATGGATCACTTATGTAACATATGTCACATATGTACCATGTGTCATATATATATCATAGAATTGTATGACATATATCTTATAGATATTTGTTCATAGATATATGTATATAAAGCAATGTCATATATATAAATACAATTGTCTTATAATTCTCTAATATATTTGTCATATTACATATTTGTTTATACACATGCATAAAAAAAATTTACTAGATTAATATGCATTGCATCATATATGTCTTATATGTCACATATATATTTATTCATACAAATACATATGAGAAAATATTATACTATTTTATTATATATTCAATAGAAACATGTGACAAAATAAATCAAACATAATAATATAGATATATATATAAAACATATTTCTTATATAGTTAAAAATTACATGTGATTAACAAATAACAAATAAAAAAAGTTAAATTATCAATATTTATAATTTGGATTATTAAAATTTTATTTAATACTTGTGACATATATACTTTGACACAGTTTATAATTTTTAGTTTTTTATGAGGATAAAAAAATTATTTATTTTTTATTAATAGTATCGGGTTCTTAACTTGTTTTCGCGTGTTCAACCGTTACCAACCCATTAATCTAATGTGTTTTAATGAGTTCACCCATTAAAAATTCAACTCAATAAAAGAGACCAAATGAGGTAGAGGTAAAGCTAGGGAAAAATAGAACACTAAGTGCTTGGGATAAAAACTCAAATTTCCTTTTCTTTATTATATATAAATACATTCTTTATGAGTTATATGGTCAAGCAATTCCTCTCAAAACTCAGCTCTAATATGACAACTCCTAATGAAACCTACACTCTGCATCAGCGAAACTCGCATTATCCTAATAGCCAAGCCTCAACAAGAAGACCACCATATTAAGGCTGGGAAAAAGCTGCAAAGAAAATGGAGTAAGATTGGGCTTACTGACTACAAACTAGAGAAAGAAAATTGTCAACCAAATGGAAGAGAAAATGACCAGCTAAAACCAGTTTGCGTATGGTATATTGGACAGGCTGTTATGTTCTGACTACCACATACCACATCTTCTCATACACAGTGTTCCCTCTACATTCTGGTTCTCAGTCGCTTTCTCTTTCACTCATATGCTTCGATTCTAGGTCTGTCTCTCTTTGCTCACCATCAATCACTTACTATCCAGTTTTTCACAACCTTGATTCTCGGTCTTAAACGGTAAGTGTTCACTTGTTTCGGTTTGTGAATTATCAAATTAGTGAGTAAATTAGGGTTTTATTTGGTTTCAGAAGATTATCATATTACGTCTAGGAAAACGTTGCAAAGAAAATGTAGTAAGTTTGAGCTTACTAACTATAAACCAGAGCGAGAAAATGGTCAATCAAATGGTAGAAAAATTGACCGGCTCAAACCAGTTCGACGTATGATATTTTGAACAAGTTGTTATGTATTAACCAACACTTACCACGGCTTCTCATACACAGTGTTGCCTCTATTTTTTGATTCTCGATCCCTTTCTCATCTGCTGGCAAGCTTTGATTCTCAATTAGTCTCTCTTCGTTCACCTGGTTCGGTTTGTGAATTATCAAATTAGAGAGTACATAGGGTTTTATTTGGTTTCAGTTTTGAATTGTTTCATTTCTAGGTGGATTTGTAGTCCAGTACTTCTAGCATGGTTGTATCCTAACTTTATTTTGTGAATTTTATTTCTAAATCTTGTTGGATACTCCTTTGTGATTTTTACTCATTAAATTTAAGTCTGATTATATCTTGATTTCAATTTTTGAATCATATTTAAAAGTGAAGATGGCAATATGTCATGTTGTGTTGTGTGATTTCATGTTCGTCTCAAATTTTTTTCACTCGAACTCAAACTGTTAAGCTTTTATGTTAAAATTTATAAATTCGAACTCATTTATTAAATTCTGGTGCAACCCTTTAACCCGTTAAATCAATTGATCAATTTTAATAATTTTTTAATTGTTCTTTAGAAGAAAAAATACCACAAAGTTAAAAAAATAAATAATAAAAAAGTTTAACTTAAAATTAATAAATTTAACATACATCAACTAATCAAATAACATCCATTATCAATAGTATCATTACCAATAGTATTCATATGCTTCAAAAAAAAATTATGTGTACAAATTATATATATATTTAATGTATGTGCATGAACTACTTAATATATTTAATATATGTACAATTGTACCAATTTAATATTTTAGATATTATTACATAAGTCATATATGTCACATGTGACACTTATGTAACATATGTTACAAATGTACCATGTGTTATACAAATATCATAGTATTTTACGACATATATCCCACAGATATTTGTTCTTTAATATATGTAGATAAAGTAATGTCATATATATAAATAAAATTGTCTCATAATTGTCTTATATATATAACACATTATATATTTGTATATACACATGCATATAAAAAAATTTACTAGGTTAATGTGCATTGTGTGATATATGTCTTATATGTCACATATATATCTATTCATACTAATAAATGTGATAAAATATTATACTATTTTATTATATATTTAATAGAAACATATATATTTAATGAAATAGAAACATGTGACAAAATAAATTAAATATAATAATATAAATATATATAACATATTTCTTATATAGATAAAAACTACATGTGATTAACATATAATAGATAAAAAAAACTAAAATTATCAATATTTATAATTATTTATAACTTTATCTAATATTTAATATTAACATTTTATGTAATATTTCTGACAAATATAATTTGACACAGTTTATAATTTTTAGCTTTTTATGAGAAGAAAATAATTTTTTATTTTTTATGAATAGTAATGGGTTCTTAACATATCTTCGTGTGTTGAGCCGTTACTAACCCATATGAACTCTATATCATAGAAACTCATTTTGTCCTGATAGCCTAGCCCTTACAGGAAGATCATCATATTAAGACTAGGAAAAAGCTGTAAAAGAAATAGATTAATATTGAGCTTACTGACTACAAACTAGAAAGAGAAATTGATCAACCAAATGGTAGAAAAAATGACCGGCTCAAACTAGTTTGGCGTGTGACATTTTCGATAGGCTATTATATTCTGGCTCTCTCTTTCGCTTGCAAGCTCTAATTCTCAGTTAGTCTCTCTTCACTCACAATCAATCGCTCACTCTCCAGTCTTTCAGCATGGTTACATTCTAATTTTATTTTGCGAATTTCATTCATAAATCTTACTTGGATACTCCTTTGTGTTTTTTACTCATTACTTTTAAGTCTGATTATATCCTGATTTCAATTTGTGAATCAAATTTCTGAGTAAGGATGGTAATGTGTTGTGTCATGTGATTTCGTGTTCGTGTCAAATTTTCTTCATCTGAACCCAACATGATAAGCTTTCATGTTGAAATTTATAAACTCGAACCCATGTATTAGATTCTTGTGTACCTTGTTATCTAACCCGTTAACTCGTTAAATAAATTGATCAATTTTAATTCATTTTTAGATGAAAAATATACCACAAAGTTGAAAAAAAAAGTTAAATTAAAATTAATAAATTAAACACATACCAACTAATCAAATAGTATCCATTATCAATAGTAGCCATCTACTTCAAAAAAATTTAAGTGTACAAATTACATATATATATATATATTTAATGTATGTATATGAATTGCTTAATATATTTAATATATGTGCAATTGTATCAATTTTATATTTTTAGATATTATCACATAAGTCATATATGTAGCATATGACACATATGTAGTATATGACACATATGTAGCATGAGCTACATATGTTATATGTGGCACTTATGTAACATGTGTTATACATATATCATAGAATTGCAAACTATATATCTCATAGATATTTGTTCATAGATATATATATATATACAAGACAATGCCATATATATAAATAAAAGTGTATCATAATTGTCTTATATATATATCACATTATATATTTGTTTATACACATGCATATAAAAAAATTTACTAGAGTAATGTGCATTGTGTCTCATATGTCTTATATGTCACATATATATTCATTCATACAAAGACATGTGAAAAAATATTATATTATTTTATTATATATTTATAGAAACGCATATATTTATGAAATAAAAATATGTGACAAAATAAATCAAATATAATAATATAAATATATATAACAAATTTCTTATATAGATAAAAACTACATGTGCTTAACAAATAACAAATAAAAAAAAGTAAAATTACCAATATTTATAATTTGGAATATTAAAATTTTATTTAATATTTGTGACAAATATATTTTGACACTGCTTATAATTTTTAACTTTTTATGAAGAGAAAATAATTTTTTAATTTTTATGAATAGTAACGAGCTCTAACATATTTTCACATGATAATCTTATGTGTTTTAACGGGTTGATTCGTTACCGGAGACCCGAAACCATAAAAAAGAATGCGGGTTTGTGTCGTGTTAATGAGTTTAGTGGAGTTTTACTATCCCTAATAAAAAATGTGTTATAAATAAAATATATACCAAAATTGCCAGAGTTTTATTAAAAATTAAAATAAGAAAGGGAAATGAATAAGAACCCAAATGAGGTAGAGGTAGAGTTGGGGAAAAACTAAACACTGAGTGCTCGCTTCACCTCTACATCTGAGTATTAAGAATGCCTTGAATTTAGGAAGAACACACTCATTTCCTTTTTTTTATCGTATAAAAATACATTTTTTATGTTCAATATAGTGAAGAAATTCCTCTCAAAACTCAGGTGTAATATGACAACTCTTGACGACACCTGCACTCTGCTTTACAGAAACTCATATTGTCCTGATAGTCAAGCCCCAAAAAGAAGAGCATCATATTAAGTTTAGGAGAAAGCTGCAAAGAAAATAGAGCAAGATAGAGCTTATTGACTGCAAACTAGAGAGAGAAAATGGTTAACCAAATGGTAGAAAAAATGACTGACTCAAACAAGTTCAGCATATGACATTTTGGACAGGTTATTATGTTCTAACCAACACTTACCACATATTCTAATAGATAGTGTTCCTTCTAATTTTTGGTTCTCGGTCGCTCTCTCTTCCATTTCCAAGCTCTGATTCTCAATGGGTCTCTCTTGCTCACAATCAATTGCTCGCTCCCCAATCTTTCACAAACTTAATTCTCGGTCTTAAACGATAAGGATTCACTTGTTTCAGTTTGTGAATTATCAAATTAGAGAGTAAATTCGGGTTTTATTTGGTTTTAATTTTTGAATTATTTCATTTCTAGGTGCATTTGTAGTCCAGTACTTTTAACATGGTTGTATTCTAATTTTATTTTGCGAATTTCATTTCTAAATCTTACCTGGATACTCCTTCGTGATTTTTACCCATTACTTTTAAGTCTGGTTATATATTGATTTCAATTTGTGAATCATATTTCTAAGTAAGGATGGCAATGTGTCATGTTTATGTCGTGTAATTTCGTATTTATGTTAAATTTTCTTCACCTGAACCAGACTCATTAGGCTTTCATGTTGAAATATATAAACTCAAACATATTTATTAAATTTTCATATACCTTGTTATCTAACCGGTTAAATAAATTGATCAATTTTAGTAACTTGTTAATTGTTCTTTAAAAGAAAAAATCACCACAAAGTTAAAAAGAAAATAAAGAAAAAGTTAAGTTAAAATTAATAAATTAAATATATACCAACTACTTAAATAGTATCCATTATCAATAGTATCCATCTGCTTAAAAAAAAAATCTATGTGTACAAATTATGTATATTTAATATATGTGTATGAACTGCTTAATATATTTAATATATGTACAAATCTACCAATTTTATATTTTTAGATATTATCACATAAGTCGCATATATAGCATGTGTCACATATGTAGCATGTGTCACCTATATAACATGTGTCACATATGTACCATGTGTCATACACATGTCATATATCCTATAAATATTTCTTCATCGATAAATGTATATAAAGCAATATCATATACATAAATAAATTTTCTCATAATTATTTTATATATATGTCACATTACATATTTATTTATACACATTCATACAAAAAAAAATTTACCTGATTAATGTGAATTATGTCACATATATCTTATAAGTCGCATATATATTTATTCATACAAGTACATATGATAAAATATTATATTATTTTATTATATTTTCAATGAAAATACATATATTTAATTAATTGGAAACATGTGGCAAAATAAATCAAATATAATAATATGAATATATATAAGATATTCCATATATAAATAAAAACTACATGTGATTAACAAATAAGAAATAAATAAGTAAAATTATGGATAATTATAATTATTTATAATTTGGAATATTAAATATTTATTTAATATATCTAACTAGTATACTTTGACACAGTTTATAAATTTTAGCTTTTTATAAGGAGAAAATAATTTTTAATTTTTTATTAATAGTAATGGATTCTTAACATGTTTTCTCGTGTTCAGCCGCTACCAACTCGTTAAGTTAATGAGTTTTAACAGATTGACCTGTTAACAATCCAACCCATTAACAAAGACCTGAACCTGCAAAAAATCATGCGGGTTTGTGTCATGTTAATGGGTTGTGTGAAGTTTTTCCATCCCTAATAGAAAAGGTGATATAAATAAAATATATACAATAATTGCCATATTTTTATTAAAAATTAAAATATCAAAGGGATATGAATAAGAGGTAGAGTTGGGGAAAAACAGAATACTAATGCTCGCTTCACCTTTGCATTTGAGTGTTGAGATGGCGTTGAATTTAGAAAGAACTCAGTCATTTCCTTTTATTTATCATATACGAATACATTCTTTATGAGTAATATGATGAAGCAATTCCTCTTAAAACTCAGCTCTAATATGGCAACTCTTGATGACACCTGCACTCTGCATCGTAAAAAGATAGTGAACCCCCAAAAATAAGACCATCATATTACGACTAGGAAAAAGCTGAAAAAAATAGAGTAAGATTGAGCTTACTGACACAAACAAGAGAGAGAAAATGATCAACCAAATGGTAGAATAAATGACTGGCTCAAACCAGTTCGGCGTATGGCATTTTGGACAGGCAATTATGTTCTGACTAACACTTACCACGACTTCTCATACACAACATTCCCCCTACTTTCTGGTTCTCGGTTGCTCTCTCTTCCGCTTGTAGGCTATGATTCTTGGTCGGTCTCTCTTCGTTCGCAATTAATTGCTCGCTTTCTAGTCTTTCTCAACCTTAATTCTTGGACTTAAATAGTAAGTGTTCATTTGTTTGGGTTCATGATTATCAAATTAGAGGGTAAATTAGGGTTTTATTTGGTTTCAGTTTTTGATTTATTTCATTTGTAGGTGGATTTGTAGTCCAGTACTTTCAACATGGTTATATTCTAATTTTATTTTGCAAATTTCATTCCTAAATATTACATAGATACTCCTTCATAATTTTTACTTATTACTTTTAAGTCTAGTTATATCCTGATTTCAATTTGTGAATCATACTTCTATGTAAGGATTGCAATGTGTCATGTTTTTGTCGTGTGATTTTATGTTCGTATCAAATTTTCTTCATCCGAACTCAACCCGTTAAGTTTTTGTGTTGAAATATATAAACTTCAATCCATTTATTAAATTCTTATATACTCTGTTACCTAACTCGTTTACCCGTTAAATAAATTAATCAATTTTAATAACTTTTTATTGTTTTTTACAAGAAAAAATACCGGAAAGTTAAAAAAAATGATAAGAAAGTTAACTTAAAATTAGTAAATTAAACATACACCAACTAATCAAATAGTATCATTGCCAATAGTATCGATTTGCTTCAAAAAATTCTATGTGTGCAAATTACATATATATTTAATGTATGTGTATGAACTGATTAATTTATTTAATACATGTACAATTATACTAATATCATATAATTGTATAATATATATCCCATAGATATTTGTTAATAGATATATGTATATAAAGCAATGTTATATATAAAAATAATTTTTTCTCATAATTGTCTTATATATATTTCTCATTACATATTTGTTTATACACATGCATATAAAAAAATTTACTAGATTAATATGTATTGTGTCACATATATTTATTCATACAAATATATGTGACAAAATATTATACTATTTTATTATATATTTAATAGAAACACATATATTTATGAAATAGAAACATGTGACAAAATAAATCAAATATAATAATATAAATATATATAATATATTTTTTATATAGATAAAAACTATATGTGATTAATAAATAAAGTAAAATTATCAATATTTATAATTATTTATAATTTGAAATATTAATATTTTATTTAATACTTTTGACAAATTTACTTTGGCACAGTTTATAATTTTTAATTTTTTATGAGGAGAAAATAATATTTTATTTTTTATAAATAGTATCGAGTTCTTAATATGTTTTCGCGTGTTTAGTTGTTACCAACTTGTTAACCTAATGAGTTTTAACTAGTTAACCCATTGAAAATCGAACCCAATAACGGAGCCCGAATCCTTAAAAGATCATGCGGGTTTGTGTTGTGTTAATGGGTTAGGTGGAGTTTTGTTGTCCCTTGTAAAAAAGGTGATCTAAATAAAATATATACAATAATTACTAGAATTTTATTAAAAATTAAAAGATAAAAAGGATATGAATAAGAACCTAAATGAGGTAGAGATAGAGCTGGGGAAAAACAGAACACTGAGTGCTTGGGAAGAACTCTCACATTTCCATTTCTTTCTCATATACAAATACATTCCTTATGAGCAATATAGGCAAGCAATTCCTCTCAAAACTTAACTCTAATATGACAACTCTGATGACACCTGCACTCTGCATTTAAGAAACTCGTATTGTCCTAATAGTTAAGCCCCAACATGAAGACCACCATATTAAAGCTAGAAAAAAGCTGCAAAGAAAATGAAGTTAGATTGAGCTTACTGACCACAAAACATAGAGAGAAAATGGTCAACCAAATGGTAGAAAAAATGATTGGCTCAAACCATTCTTGTGTTTGGCATTTTGTGTAATGTTTGTTTTCTTTTCCATGCAACTGACTTTTAGTCAAAGTCAACTCTAGTCAAAGTCAACATTTAGACCAGTAACTACCACGTCATGATTTTGAACTGGTTTTTTTTGTTGACCAAGTTAACTTGTTTATTTGCTTTTAACTAATTAATTGTGTTGGTATTTATTAGTGGTTAAAGTCAAAGTCAAAGTTAAGTTAAAGTCAAAGTCAACCATGCCACATCATCATCTAGACTGACAGAAGACTGACTGAGACTTTCTTTCTTGTACACATGGCTTGTGTAGGAAAGGGTTTTAGCTAAGTTCAGTTAGGTGCAGTGGGATTACTTGGAGACCAAGTTTGACTTGGTAAACCTTGGTAAAAAAGTAATCTAGCTTTGGCACCTCATTAAAACCTTAGTCCTCACTATTTAAAGTCATGTGTGAAGGAACAAAACCCCCATTCCACACTTTAGTAGCCGGTCTTACACCCTAGAAAGAGAAAGAAGAGTGGTTTTTGGAAGAAAAGAGTGAGGAAGTGAGTGTTAGTAAGGGGTTTTCAAGTTTTTTCAAGAGGAATTCATTTAAATTTCAAGAAAGGGGAAGGATCTAGTGAAACGGTCATTTTCAGTAGCATTATTAGGGTTTTTCCTCTTGCTTTTCAAAGGGTTTAAGCTAATCAAAGGTAGGGACCCTTATCCATATTTGTTTTGGTTGAGTTTGGAGGTTCTATGCATGTTTGGCTTTGGATCTAGTTAGTTATCTTTCTTATCTTTATGTGCTATAATTATTTCTATTGAAATTTTATCATGGGCTGTTGTATTATGGTATTTGTGATGTTGAAAATGTGATTTGAGTGGAGCAAGGCTTGATCTACTCTTGTAAAGAGGTGAAAGTGCATAAACTGTGAATTTCTGGAAATTTTCTGAAATGTTGTGAATTTTGACTGCTTGAAACTCTAATTATTTGTTTCTAAAAATTTTTGGCAATTTTTCTATAATAAGTTGGGTTTGATATGAACTATTTGGCATTTGAATCACTAGATTTAGATTAGTATTGAGTGAAACCTGATTTGTATTACAGTATTTGTGATGTTAAAAATGTGATTTGAGTGGAGTAGGACTTGATCTACTCTGGCAAAGAGGTGAAAGTGCATAAATTGTGAATTTTTGGAACATTTATGAAATTTTGTAAACTTTGACTGCTTAAAACTCTGATTATTTGTTTCCGAAATTTTTTGGTATTTTTTTTAATAAATTGGGTTTGATTTGAACTGTTTGGCATTTGAATCACTGGATTTGGGTTAGTATTGAGTGAGAATTGATTTTTAAAAAATCATTGGTTGATTGAGAATTTTTGAAAAAATTTCAGCACACTAACCCATGGATTTTTCTGAATTTCAAAGGCTTTTAATTTTCTTTATTTGTCGTTCATATTTTTCCCTTTTAACTCAATGAGTCATGGTCATTTTGACTTTTGAATTTTTCAATTCGGAGCTAAGATGAGAGTTTTACGATTTTTACAATATTACTCATGTTCTGAAAAAGTCTTGAAATAGAACAACATTTTTGCTCCATTGGAATTAATTATTTTACTATGATTATAATTTTTGTTAATTTTGTGGCATATTTTTTCCCTTGCACTATATTAAGTCATGAACGTATTGTTTTTGGAATTATGTAAATCTAAGTTAGAATGAGTTAATTATGATTTTTACAAAATTAGTCGAACATGCTGAAAACGGTTTGATTAAATTGATATATTATAGTAAATACATTCTACTAGTTTTGAAAGTGGTGCCTTATATTTAGTTAATTTCTTTATGCCAATAAATAGTAAAGTAACATCTTTAGGTTTAATTAAGTTATATTTTGTTTAGCTAAGTTCTATTAAGTTATTTAATGAATATGTTAATTTCACTTCGAATGCGTTATATAGAAAGTTATTTCCTAATGCTTAATTTCTTTCTATTATGCTTTAATTTCTTATTTAAAGCTTGAGTTTGTTTTAATATATGGTTTATACCCTTTTTGAGTTATATATGATAATGTACGATACTTGATTTCAAATAAGTCTTACTGGATTGGATACTGTATATGATTGGACTGTGATTTAGTTAGTAAATACTTTGGATTCCGCATGTGCTTTATAAATAGAGTTAATGCTTACCATTATTAAGAGAATCATGAGCATTCATATGCATCGAAGCATGCCATAGAAGTTTTGGCTTCTTTATAGTTTAATCGATTTTTCCACGAGAATCATGTTTCGAAAATTTTGAATTGAAGAGTCATGGTCATGCATATGTAGGCATCTATATATAGTAAATGGAGCTTAAATGGATGTGTTATGTGAATCGTTTAGTTGAGGTCCCACTAACTAGTGAGTGGAGAGTTTGGATTCTCGTATGCGCGCATATGCAAGCGTATTGGTGTATGTGGTGGCTGTAACCCCAGCGCTTGCATGACGCAAATGTAAGAGGGTCTTTTCCCCACTCACACCATTTCCTCTAAACGATTAAGTATAAAGAGTTTCTTTAAAAAAATACATGTGTACTGTTTTAGGAAATTAGAGTTGTCGAGGGGTAACTAGCTCCAGAGTAACTAAATTTTACGCTAAGTGAAAAGTCTTACGAACGTGAGTTTTTAAAGAGTCATTGCATAAGTGTTTTGAAAAGACTGTATTTTGGATATGCATTATGTTGACACAAGAATGCTCATTTTAAATAGAAAATGGAAATTGATAATCTATTGCTATTGACATCCGTCAGCATTCTGCATTGCACTAACACCTACATGTTGGGAACCTACTGAGTAATTTCCACTCACTCCTATTTATTTTTCTTTGTTTAGGTAACTTCGAAAGCTTAACTTGAGTAGCTTTGATAGTGTTGTGGCGGACCAATGGAAGGAGGTAACAGTACAAATAGACTTTCCACATTATAGTTTCTTTTGGACATTTAAGATACTCTGATAGTCTAGATAGTTTCTTTACGTTGTGGGTACTATGTAATAATCTATATATAATTTAAGTTTTGAATTACTATGACTTTTCAGTTGTTGTTAAATGTTTAGGATTTGTCATAAAGAATAAAAAAAACTTTTGTTTGAAATTTCGCTTCTGTCCAAAAGAACTGTTTCTTTTACTAAACTTTTGAATGCTTTTAGATGTGATGTTCTTGTAGCCGGGTTTCCGAATTTGGTTAAAAGGGTGTTACATTTTGGATAGGCTGTTATAATACGTCCAACACTTACCATGGTTTCTCATACATAGTGTTCCCTCTGCTCTCTGGTTCTCGGTCGCACTCTCTTTTCCTTGGAAGCTCTAATTCTCAGCTGCTCACAATCGTTGGCTTGTTCTCTCTTCCTCTAGCAGGTTCTGGTTCTCGGTCGGTCTCACTTTGCTCATAATTAATCGCTCGTTCTCTAGCCTTTCACAACCTTGAGTCTCAGTCTTAAACGGTAAGTGTTCTCTTGTTTCAATTTGTGAATTATCAAATTAGATAGTAAATTAGGGTTTTATTTGGTTTCAGTATGTGAATAACCAAATTAGAGAGTGAATTAGAGTTTTATTTGGTTTCAGTTTGTGAATTATTTCATTTCTATGTGGATTTATAGTCCTGTACTTTCAGCATGATTGTATCCTAATTCTATTTTGTGAATTTCATTTCTAAATCTTACTTGGATAATCCTTCGTGATTTTTACTCATTACATTTAAGTCTGGTTATATCATGATTTCAATTTGTGAATCATATTTCTAAGTAGGGATGAAAACATGCTGTGTCTTGTGATTTCGTATTTGTGTCAAATTTTCTTCATTCGAACCCAACCCATTAAGTTTTCATGTTGAAATATATAAAATCGAACTCATTTATTAAATTATCATGTAACCCGTTAAATAAATTGATCAATTTTAGTAACTTTTTAATTGTTTTGTAGAAGAAAAAATCGCCATCAAGTTAAAACAAAACTTTAATAAAGTTTACTTAAAATAAATCAATTAAACATACACCAAATAATAAAATAGTATCCATCTACTTTAAAAAAATTTATGTGTACAAATTACATATATGTATGAAGTTTAATAACCAAGTTTTATTTCGGTCGTGATTTCGGTTCAATCTCTACATCGCCACTTTTATTGTATTTAGCTGCTTCTGAGTTCCTAGTGCATTTTATAAGAATCCAAAGTACTAGTGAGGGGTGGAAAGATTATTTTTTTTTGATTTTATCCTTTGTCAAAAGTTTGGCTTTTTGACTATTTTGAATATTTTAATTAAATATATTACTATTCTATTATTTTATAATTATTTTAAGTGGACATTTATTAAAGTGACTGGCCATCCTGTTGTTCTTAAACCTCCATTGCTTTTTCATGGTTATTCCTAGCGATAGAAAATAAAAAAAGAGTAGAGAGAAAGTGAGAGAAAATAGGAAAATTCAAAGAATTTTTCAAAAAAAATTTTAAGGTTGTGACCGGCCATTAAAGAGGACGCAATGGTGTTGATAGAGGTGATTTTCAAGACTTGGAAGTGGTGATTGTCTACTTGGAAGAGAGGTAGACAAATTACCTTTATTAATTTTCATGTAAATCATGTGGTTTTATGTGATTAATTGATGGAATCATATTTTTTCTTGATGATTATATATGCTTAATTTGATATGTATTGAGTGTATAGTAAAAGCCCTAATTGGTTGGGGTTTAGGTTTTGTGAAATTGTTGAAATTAGACTTGATTAATGTGGTTTAATGCTTGGTTATTGAAATTGATGGTTGAATCTTGCATAACCCTTTTTTTTCAAGATTTGGTTAGAAAATAGATTGATTTTGATGTGTAGAAGGGCTCGATATGTGGGATAAGTTAGGGCTTTCAAAGTTTGTGAAAGACATTTTAATCTTTTCACATATTAGAGGTATTTTTGATATTTTCAAAATTATTGAGACTAGTTTAGTCAATTTTCGTGTAAGGGATACAAATGGTATTTTAAAAAATAATTAAGGGCATTTTGATCTTTTAACATATTGGGGACACAATTGGTATTTTTAAAATTATTGAGGGTATTTTATTATTTTTACATAGAAGGGATAAAATTAGAAATTTTAAAATTGTGAGAGATATTGTAGTCTTTTTCCATTTCTAAGTTTTTTTTATTATATAATTATATATTTATTTATATTTATATATTCAATTATATTTAATTGTATATTTATTAATACATTTATTTATGTATTTATATTTCTAATTATATTTCCAAAATACATGTATATTATGTATGTATTTATTTATATATCGATAAATGTATTTGTTCGTATGCATGTGTATATATATATGGGTGTGTAAATATGTATATGATTATGTGTGTGTATATATTTTTATATGTATGTATAAATTTATGGTTGTATATGTATATGTGAATGAAATATATATGTGCATATATGAGTATGAATATATATATTTGTATATATATGTGTATGTAAAAAATATATTTATATGTGTATATAACATATATATATAGGTATAATTATATATGTGTTTATATTTGTGAATATAAATATATATATATATATATATATATATATATATGTATTTGTGTGTTTTTACGTATATATATGGTTGAAGAAATATTATTTTGACTATTGTTTAATGAGGAATAGTTTAATAATTGACAATTTGCCTATAAGGGTATTTTGATAATTTTTTATGTATTCAAGTGTTAATTTGGTAATTATCGAAAGCGCCAATTATATTTAGGTAATTACATTAGTTTGATTGGTGTTTGTCAATCATTAGTTTAAGGAGGAGCATTTTAGTAGTTATTGTTGTCAAGTGGGATAGTTCGGTAATTATATGTATTTATACTTTATTTAATTATATTTATGTATTGTGGCATGTGCATACATTTACATAGAACAATTTATGTGTTGTGTTGTTTTTTGTAAAATGGTGAATTTTTCCTTGAGAGTTTATACTTTTAATGTGGTACCACCGATGTGTGCTGGTTCTTAAATTTTGTTTCTACATAGATTTTTGAATCATTGACCACCACAGGTAAGAGGGTCTTTCCAGAATGATGATTCAACCGCACACTACAATGGCGTGTGGGTGTAGGATAGACCCTGCGACTACAAACAAGCATGTGGGCCCCACGAGAAGCAGATTGGTTAAGCTAATTGGTTTATAAAATAAAATGGGAAAAATAGATATTTTTTGTGTATGGTATTACACTACATTGCATTGTATTAACATATATATTTCGATTGCCTACTGAATGTTTATCACTCACTGTTGCTTGTTGTGTATGATAAGTAAACCCAATACCCAGTGATTGAGCTTGGTGGGGTGCGAAACTGGAGAGCACAATGCAGTATATATTCTTCCACATTTTATGGTTTTTCGGCAAGGATACTCTGTATTAAATTATACTTTTTAATTACAGTGTGGGCGTGAGTATTTTTAAAATATTTTATTTATTATATTGATATTTGATTTGGTTTGGTAAAATGGTCCCAAAGAGTAAATAAAAGTTTTAATACTATCTTGATATTGCCTAAAATCGCTTATTTAAAAATAAATTAAGTTTATATTTGAAAGGGAAAAGAAAAAAAAAATTAATGGTAATTATACCTTGCTCGGAAACTTAAGCCTGCATAAGGGGGTGTTACATGAAGTATTTAATATATTTAATACATGTATAACTGTACTAATTTTATGCTTTTAGATATTATCACATAAGTCATATATGTATAATGTGTCATACATATATCATAGAATGAAGGACATAAATCACATAGATATTTCTTCATATATATATGCATATAAACCAATGTCATATATATAAATAAAATTGTTTTATAATTGTCTTATATATATGTCACATATATATATATATATATTTTTTCGTACAAATATATGTAACAAAATATAATATAATTCTATTATATATTTAATAAAAAGACATATATTTATCAAATATAAACATATGAGAAAATAAATCAAATATAATAATATATATATTTATATTATATTTCTTATATATATAAAAACTACACGTGATTAGCAAATAAAAAATAAAAAATTATAAATATTTATAATTATTTATAATTTAGAATATTAAAATTTTATATAATATTGGTGACAAATATATTTTGATACAATTTATAATTTTTAACTTTTTATGAGGAGAACATAATTTTTTATGAATAATAACAGGTTGTTAATGTGTTTTCGCACGTTCATCCGATACCAAACCGTTAAGCTAACGTATTTTAACGGAATGACTCGTTAAGAACCCAATCCAATAGCAGAGACCTGAACATGCAAAAAATCATGTGAGTTTTTATCGTATTAATAAGTTGGGTGGATTTTGCCATCCCTAGTAAAAAAGATGATATAAATAAAATATATACAATAATTGCCAGAATTTTATTAAAAATTAAAATATCAAAAGGATACGAATTTTATTAAAAATTAAATTATCAAAGGAAAAACAAAACACTGAGTGCTTGGGAAGAACTCTCACATTTCCTTTTCATTATCATATGCAAATACATATGGTTAAACAATTCCTCTCAAAACTCAGCTCTAATATGACAACTCTTGATGATACCTGCACTTTGCATCGAGAAAACTCCTATTGTCCTAATAGCCAAGCCCCAAGAAGAAGACCACCATATTAAGGTTAGGAAAAAGCTACAAAGAAAATGGAGTAAGATTGAGCTTACTCACTTCAAACCAGAAAGAGAAAATGGTCAGCCATATGGTAGAAAAAATGATAGCTCAAACTAGTTCGCATATGGCATTTTAGACGGGCTATTATGTTCTGACTACCACATACTGTGACTTCTCATACATAGCGTTCCCTTTATTTTTGGTTCTCGATCGCTCTCTCTTTCACTCACCAACTCTAATTCTCGGTTTATCTCTCTTTGCTCACCATTAATCGTTCACTCTCCAATCTTTCACAACTTTGATTCTTGGTCTTAAATGGTAAGTGTTCACTTATTTCGGTTTGTGGATTATCAAATTAGAAAGTAAATTAGGGTTTTATTTGGTTTTAGTTTTTAAATTATTTCATTTCTAGGTGGATTTGTAGTCTCGTACTTTCAACATGGTTGTATCCTAACTTTATTTTGTGATTTTTACTCATTACTTTTAAGTCTAGTTATATCTTGATTTCAATTTGTGAATCATATTTCTAAGTAAGGATGGCAATGTGTCATGTCGTATGATTTCGTGTTTTGTCAAATTTTTTGCAATTGAATCCAACTCGTTAAGCTTTTGTGTTGAAATATAAAATTTTAAACCCATTTATTAAATTCTCGTGTAACACATTATCTAACTCGTTAAGTAAATTGACCATTTTTAATAACTTTTTAATTGTTCTTTAGAAGAAAAAATCTCCACGACGTTAAAAAAAATCATAAGAAAGTTAACTTAAAAATAATAAATAAAACATACACCAACTAATCAAATAGTATCCATTGTCAATAGTATCATTATCAATTGTATTCATCTGTTTAAAAAATCTATGTATACAAATTACATATATATTTAATGTATGTGTAAAATGTCACATATATAACATGTATCACTTATGTAACATGTGTTATATATATACTATGTGTCATACATATATCATAGAATTTTATTACAAATATCACATAGACATTTGTTCATAAATATATGTATATAAAACAATATTATATGTATAAATAAAATTGTTTCATAATTGTCTTATATATATGTCACATTATATATTTGTTCATACACATATATATAAAAAACTCTACTAGATCAATATGTATTGTGTAATATATGTCTTATATGTCACATATATATTTATTCATATAATTATATATGACAAAATATTATACTATTTTATTATGTATTTAATAGAAACACATATACTTAAGAAACATAAACATGTGACAATGTAAATCAAATATTATAATATAAATATGTAACATATTTCTTATATAGATACAAACTACACGTCATTGACAAAAAAACAAATATGAAATTACCAATATTTATAATTTGAAATATTAAAATTTTATAATATTTATGACAAAAATACTTTGACACAATTTATCATTTTTAGCTTTTTATTAGGAGAAATTTTTTTTTTTTTTATGAATAGTAATGTTCAGACGTTACCAACCTGTTAAGCTAATAAGTTTTAATAGGTTGACTCGTTAATAATCCAACCTAATAATGGAGACCCCAACCCTCAAAAAAATCATCCGAGTTTGTATCGTGTTAATGAGTTGGGTGGAGTTTTGTCATTCCTAGTAGAAAATGTGATATAAATAAAATATATACAATAAATGTCAGAGTTTTATTAAAAATTAAAATATCAAAGGGATATGAATAAGAGCCCAATTGAGGTAGAGCTGGGGAAAAACAGAATACTGGGTGCTCACTTCACCTTCACATCTAAGTATTGAGAAGAACTCTCTCATTTTTTTTTAATCACATACAAATACATTCTTTAAGAGCAATATGGCCAAGCGATTCCTCTCAAAACTCAATTACAATATGGCAACTCTTGATGATACATTGTAACAACCCTCTAACCAAGTCCAAAGACCCGACTAAAGGAATATCACTTCGTAAAATAATTGAAAAGATAATTAAAAGAATGGTTTCTTTTGAACAAAACTGAAATCCAAGAGAACCTTTTTCTTTACTCTTTAGGATGCAATCAAATCATCAATATAAAGAAATAATCTATAGTACTTTTAACACATAAATAAATATGTTTTTTTATAAAAAAAACCCACAGCGTAAAGAAAAGGAAATATAATTGTATCTCTAATCAGAGTTTAAAATTATTCAAAAGAAAAGGAAAATGCGGAACTAATTTGTACTAAAGCCTTCCTCCACTAGTTCGCCACGTCAATGCCAAACTGCTTAAGCTAAACTTTCGGAGTTGAAAATAAACAGAAGTGAGTTGAAAATCAATCAATAGGTTCCCAACGGCTATGAGATAGTACAATGCAGAATGCTGATGTACGTTAATAGCATTAGAATACGAATTTTTTAATTTCTTTTTAATAGAAACTTTCTTATGTCATCATACCGCATATACAAAACACAGTCTTTCTCAAAACACTTATGCAATGACTTTTTTTTTTTTTTTTTTAAAAAAAAACACTTATGTTTGTAGGACTTTTTCACTTAGCATAAGTTTTAGTAACGCAGAAGCTAGTTACCCATCGACAATTCTAATTTTCTAAAGCAGTACACATGCATACTTTCAAAGAAATTCTTATACTCTTAATCATTTAGAGGAAACGGTGTGAGAGGGGAAGATACCCACTTGCATCCGTGTCATGCAAGTACTGGGTTTACAACCTCCATATACACCAATACGCTCGCATATGCACGCATAGGAGAATCCAAACTCGCCACTCACTAGTTAGTGGGATCTCTAATAAATGATTCACATACACTTTCTTATAGCTCCAAACACTATAATCATAACTGCCTATGCATGCATGGCCACGACTTCTCAATGCACAACTTTTTTAAAAAATATGGTTTGACAGAGACAGATAGTTTCTCGCTTGTAATAAAACTTTCATGACTTGTTACAATGCATATGAATGCTCATGATTCTCTTAACAATTGTAAGCATTAACTTGTCTACAAAGTACATGTAGAATCCAAAGCATTCACTAACTAAATTACAGTCCAATAGTAAATAGTATTCATTCCAGTAAAACTTCATCAAGATCAAGTATCGCACCTTATCATATATAATTCAAAGAGGGTATAAATCGTATGTTAAAACAAATCCAAGCTTTAAATAAGAGATTAAAATACAAAGGAAGGAAATTAAGCATGTTCATTAATAATTTAATAAAACTTAACTAAACAAAAATATAACTTGATTAAACTTTGAGATGCTACTTTACTATTTATTAGCATAAGAAAAATTAACCAAGCATAAAAGTACTGCTTCCAAATCTATTAGTAATGTATTTACTATATTATATCCATTTAATCAAATTGTTTTCAGCATGTGCGACTGATTTTATTAAAATCATAACTAACTCATCATAATTTCAAAGCCAATATGTTCATAACTTAATAAAGTAATATGGAAAAACATGCCACAAAATTAACAAAAATAACAATAGTAAAACAATAAATTCCTCTAGAGCAAAAATGGTGTTCTATTCCAGGATTTTTTCAAAAAAAACAAGTAAAGTTGTAAAACCCTCATTTTAACTCTGAATTGAGAAATTCTAAAGCCAATAAAACCATGTCTCATTGAATTAAAAGGAAAAAAAGTGAACCAAAAATAAGGAAAACTAAAACCCTTCAAATTTATCAAAACACGTGGGTTAAGGTGCAGGATTTTTCCCCTAATCTCTAACCAACTAGTAATTTTGAAAAATTGAGATTTCTCTCATCAAAATTCCGATTTCAAAAATTCAAAAGCCAAACTAATCGTGAGATACCCAAGTTTATTTATGTAAATGTTCAGAATTTTTGGACAAATATACAAAGATTGGCAACCAATCAAAATCCACAAAATTCTTCGAATTTTCCATGTTAACAGCATACTCATACCCATAGATCTAGCAAGTCTAAAACTTAATATGAATCCAGCAAATCACACTTTTAACAGTACAACATCACAAATAGAAACACAAAATTATTATTTCCAAAGAATAAACTTATCGCAAACAAAGAAAAGAAAAGAAAACCAACTAGATCTAGAACAACACCCACTCAATATGCACAAATTCAACCAAAAACACAAGAGGGTAAGGGTCCCTACCTTCGTTTATCTTAAACCCTTCTTAAACCCTTTGAAAAGAAAGAAGAAAAACCCCAATAATCTGCTAGAAAAATGGCTGGCCACCGGGATCCTTCACTCTCTTTGAACTTTCCTTGATTTCCCCTTGAAAAACTTAAATATCCTTTACTTGCACCTCTCTTTCTCTTTCTTTTCTCTTCAAAACACTCCTCCTCTCTCTCTAGGGTGTAAGGCCGGCTACCAAAGGGTGGGTTTGGGTTTCTTTCAAATGGCACTAAATAGTAAAGGCTAAGGTGTTAATGAGGTGGTAAAAGTTAAACCACTTTTCGACTAAGGTTTGATCAAGTCAAATTTGGTCTCCAAGTAATCCCATTTCACCTATTGAACTTAACGAAAATCCCTTCCTACACATGCTATGTGTACAGAAAAGAAAAGTCTCAATCAGTCTTCTACCAGTCTAGGTGATGACGTGGCAGGGTTTACTTTGACTTTGACTTTGACTTTGACTACCAATAAATACAAACACAATCAATTAATTAAAAGCAAACAAATAAGTTCATTTTATTCAATATAAAATCAACTTAAAACATGACGTGGCAGTTACCGGTCTAAATATTGACTTTAACTAAAGTTGATTTTGACCGAAAGTCAACTGCTTATAAAAGAAAGTAGATATTACAACTCACCCCTCCTAAACGAAATTTTATCCTCGAAATTAAATTTAAGAAGTTAGAGCACTTACTGGAATAAAGTTGGGTACTTGGCTTTCATTTCATCTTTTTGCTCCCAAATTGCTTCTTCGACTGCATGGTTCCGCCAGAGTACCTTCAAGAGTGGAATTTCTCGATTCTATAATACTTGCTCTTTCCCATCCAAGACCTTCACTGGTTTCTCTTTATATGTCAGGTTCTCATCTACTTCCAGCGGTTTATACTCGATGATGTGAGAGGGATCATGCACATACTTCTGTAATATAGATACATGAAAAACATCATGAACGCCAGATAACTTAGGAGGTAGAGTCAAATGGTAAGCCAAAATTCTGACTCTTTTCAGTATCTTGAAAGGTCCGATGTAACGAGGACTTAGTTTGCCCTTTTTATCGAACCTCATAACATTCTTTAATGGTACAACTTTGAGAAATAGCTTCTCCCCAACTTCGAACTTCAGATCTTTTCATCGATTATCGACATAACTCTTCTGCTGGTCTTGCACCATCTTCATACTTTGTCTTATCTTGTTGATTGTGTTACTAATTTGCTATAGGATTTCTAGTCCGAGTAACTTTCTCTCACCAACTTCATTCCAATGTGATGGAGATTTGCACTTTCTCTCGTAGAGAGCTTCGTACGGAGCCATCCTAATAGTGGAATGGTAACTATTATTATAGACGAACTCTACCAATTGAATGTACTTTTCCCAACTTCCTTGGAAATCTAGCATGCACACTCTTAGTATATCTTCCAATATTTGGATAGTCCGCTCCTAATGGTCATTAGTCTGACAATGAAAGGCAGTATTGAAATTCAACTTTGTCCCCATTACTTTATGTAAGCTCTTCTAGAAGGATGATGTAAACCTTGGATTTCGGTCCGATACAATTGACACTGGTATACTATGAAGTCGGACAATCTCATCCACGTACAGTTGAGTTAACTTCTCCATCAAGTGAGTCATGCGCATGGGTAGAAAATGAGCCGATTTTGTAAGTCGGTCCACAATCACCCAAATAGCATTGTTATCCCACTGAGATAAGGGTAACCTGACAATAAAATCTATGGCGATGTACTCCCCACTCCAGAATCAACAATGGTCTTAATAAACCAGATGACCTCTTATGCTCGATTTTCACTTGCTAACAAGTCAAGCATTGCTCCATGAACTTTGCTATATCTCACTTCAAGCCAAACCATCAGAAAATTTTGAAAATGTCCTTGTACATCTTGGTTGCTCTTGGATGATCAGTGTAAGGTGTACAATGAGCTTCCACTAAGATTTTCTTCTTGATTTCTTCAACATTTGGTACATACAGGCAGGCACCAAATCTTAATGTCCCATCTACAGTGAGATTAAACTCTGGTTTTTCCCTTGAATCACTTCATCTTTGATCTTCATAAGGGTCGAATCCTTAATTTGACCATCCTTTATCTTTTCCAAGATTGATGGTTGAATAGAGAGTTTCATGAATAAATATTGACTAGGAACTAATTTAATATTCATTCTTCTCATATATTACACATTGCTCGGGAACTTAGGTCTGAGTATGAGTGTGTTATATGAAGTTTTTAATATATTTAATACACGTATAATTGTACCAATTTTATGCTTTTAAATATTATCACATAAGTTACATATGTAGCATGTGTCACATATGTATCATGTATCATACACATATCATAGAATGAATGATAAAAATCACATAGATATTTGTTCATAGATATATATATATATATATATATATATATATATATATAAAGTAATGTCATATATATAAATAAAATTGTCTCATAATTGTCTTATATATGTGTCACACATATATATATATATATATATATATTCATACAAATACATGTAAAAAAATATTGTATAATTCTATTTTATATTTAATAGAAATACATATATTTATCAAATATATACATATGACAAAATAAATCAAATATAATAATTTAAATATATATAATATATCCACAATATATATAAAAACTACACATGATTAACAAATAAAAAAATAAAATTATCAATATTTATAATTTGGAATATTAAAATTTTATTTCATATTGGTGACAAATACACTTTGACACAGTTTATAATTTTTAGCTTTTTATGAGGAGAACATAATTTTTTTAAAATAGTAACGGGTTGTTAATGTGTTTCTGCATGTTCACCCGATACTAAACTGTTGAGCTAACGTGTCTTAATGGGTTGACTCGTTAAGAATCCAATCCAATAATAGAGACCTGAACACATAAAAAATCGTATAGGTTCGTACCGTGTTAACGAGTTGGGTGGAGTTTCACCATTCCTAGTAAAAAAAAGTGATATAAATAAAATATATACAATAATTGCCAGAATTTTATTAAAAATTAAAATATCAAAGGAAAAACAGAACACTGAGTGCTTGGGAAGAACTCTCACACTTCCTTTTCTTTATCATATACAAATACATTGTTCATAAGCAATATGGTCAAACAATTCCTCTCAAAACTCAACTTTAATATGACAACTCTTGATGATGCCTGCACTTTACATTGAAGAAACTCGTATTGTCCTAATAGCCAAGCCCCAAGAAGAAGACCACGTATTAAGGCTAGGAAAAAGCTACAAATAAAATGGAGTAAGATTGAGCTTACTCACTACAAACCAGAGAGAGAAAATGGTCAACCATATGGCAGAAAAAATGACTGGCTCAAACAAGTTCGCGTATGCATTTTGGATAGGCTGTTATTTTCTGACTACCACATACCACGACTTCTCATAGACAATGTTCTTTTTACTTTATAGTTTTCGGTTAGTCTCTTTTTCACTCGCAAGCTCTGATTCTAGGTCTGTCTCTCTTTGCTCACCATCAATCGCTCACTCTCTAGTCTTTTACAACCTTGATTTTTGGTCTTAAACGGTAAGTGTTCACTTGTTTCGGTGTGTGGATTATCAAATTAGAGAGTAAATGAGTGTAACACCTCTTTAACCAAATTCGGAGACCGGTTAAAGGAACATCATATTTAAAATCATTCGAAAACTTTAGTAAAAGAAATAGTTCTTTTAGACAGAAGTGAAATTTCAAACAAAAGTTTTCTTTACTCTTTAAGACCAATTCCAAACCTTTAACAACAACTGAAAAGTCATAGTAATTCAAAAATTAAATTATATGTAGATTATTACAAAGTACCCACAACGTAAAGAAACTGTTTAGACTATCAGAGTATATTAAATGCCCAAAAGAAATTATAATGCGGAAAGTTTATTTGTACTACCACCTCCTTCCATTGGTCTGCCAGAACACTGTCAAGCCACTCAAGCTAAGCTTTCGGAGTTACCTAAACAAAGGAAAACAAATAGGAGTGAGTGGAAATCACTCAGTAGATTCCCAACATGTAGGTGTTAGTGCAATGCAGAATGCTAATGGATGTCTATAGAAATAGATTACCAATTTCCATTTCTATTTAAAAGGAGTATTCTTGTGTCAACATAATGCATATGCAAAATATAGTCTTTTCAAAACACTTATGCAATGACTCTTTAAAAACTCACGTTTGTATGACTTTTCATTTAGCATAAGTTTTAGTTATGCTAGAGGTAGTTACCCGTCAGCAACTCTAATTTCCTAAAGCAGCACACATGCAAACTTTCAAAGAAACTCTTTATACTTAATTGTTTAGAGGAAATAGTGTGAGTGGGGAAGAGACTCACTTGCATCCCTGTCATACAAGTACTGGGGTTACAACCACCACATACACCAACATGCTGGCATGTGCGCGTATATGAGAATTCAAACTCTCTACTAACTAGTTAGTGCGACCTCAACTAAACGATTCATATAACACATCCATTTGAACTCCATTTACTATATATAGATGCCTACGTATGCATGACCATGACTCTTCAATTAAAAATTTTTGAAATATGTTTCTTGTGGAAAAATCGATTGAACTATAAAGAGGCCAAAACTTTTATAGCATGCTTCGATGCATATGAATGCTCATGATTCTCTTAACAATGGTAAGCATTAACTCTATCTATAAAGCACATGCAAAATTCAAAGTATTTACTAACTAAATGACAGCCCAATCATATACAGTATCCAATCTAGTAAGACTTATTCGAAATCAAGAATCGCACCTTATCATATATAACTCAAAAAGGGTATAAACCATATATTAAAACAAACTCAACTTTAGATAAGAAATTAAAGTATAAAAGAATAAAATTAAGCATTAGGAAATAACTTTCTATATAAGGCGTTCTAAGTGAAATTAATATGTTCTCTAAATAGTAAAATAACTTAATAGAACTTAGCTAAAAAAAATATAACTTAATTAAACATGAAGATGTTACTTTACTATTTATTGCCATAAAGGAGTTAACCAAACATAAGATACCACTTCCTCAACTAGTAGTAATGTATTTACTATAATATATCAATTTAATCAAACCAATTTCAGTATGTTCGACTAATTTTATAAAAATCATAACTAACTTATTCTAAGTTAAATTTATATGATTCCAAAACCAATATGTTCATGACTTAATATAGTACATAGGAAAAATATGTTACAAAATTTAAAAAAAAATCATAACCTTAGTAAAATAGTGAAATCCCATGGTACAAAAGTATTGTTCTGTTTCAGAATTTTTCAGAAAATAAGTAAAATTGTAAAAATCATAAAACTCTCATCTTAACTCTGAATTGAGAAATTCCAAAGCCAAAATAACCACGACTCATTGAACCAAAAAAAAAAAAATTAAAAGCCCTTCAAATTCAGTAAAATCCTTGGGTTAGTGTGCTAAAAGTTTTTCAGAAATTCTCAATTAACCAATGATTTTGTAAAATTTAGTTCTCACTCAATACTAATCTAAATCTAATGATTCAAAAGCCAAATAGCTCATATCAAACCCAAATTAATATAAAAAAAATGACTAAAAATTTTTGGACAAAATAATCAGAGTTTCAAGAAGTCAAAGTTCATAAAATTCTAGAAATTTTTTAGAAATTCACAGTTTATGCACTTTCACCTCTTTACAAGAGTAGATCAAGCCTTGTTCCACTCAAATCACATTTTCAACATCACAAATACCATATTACAGTAACTCATGATAGTATTTCAAAAGAAATAATCACAGTACACAAAGATAAGAGGGAGAACTAACTAGATCCAAAGCCAAACATACATAGAACCTCCAAACTCAACCAAAACAAGTATGGGTAATGGTCCCTGCCTTTGATTAGCTTAAACCCTTCTTAAACCCTTTGAAAAGTAAAAGGAAAAACCCTAATAAAGTTGCTGGAAATGGTCGGTTCACTAGATCCTTCCCCTTTCTTGAAGTTTAGCTAAATTCCTTTTGAAAAAGCTTGAAAAACCCTCACTAACAGTCACTTCCTCACTCTTTATTTTCAAGAACCATTCTTCTTTCTCTTTCTAGGGTGTTGGCCGTTTGCCAAGGTGTAGAATGGTGCTTTGGTTCCTTCACACATGGCTTTAAGTAATGAGGGCTAGGGTTTTAATGAGGTGACAAAAGTTAGATCATTTTTTAACCAATATTTGACCAAGTCAAACTTGGTCTCTATGCAATCCCACTACACCTAACTGCACTTAGCTAAAACCCTTTCCTATACATGCCATGTGTAAAGGAAAGAAAGGTCTCAATCAGTCCTTTGCCAGTCTAAGTGATGATGTGGTAGGGTTGACTTTGACTTAACTTTAACTTTGATCACCAATAAATACCAACACAATTAATTAGTTAAAAACAAACAAATAAGTTAATCTTAGTCAATATAAAACCAATTCAAAATCATGATGTGGCAGTTACCGACCTAAATGTTGAATTTGACCAGAGTTACTTTTGACTAAAAGTCAACTGCATGGAAAAGAAAGCAGACATTACAACTCATCTCTCCTAAAAAAAATTTCATCTTCGAAATTAAATTTAAAAAATTAAAGCACTTACTTTGGTACTTGGCTTTCATTTCATCTTCTCGCTCTCAGCTGGCTTCTTCAACTGCATGATTCCACCAGAGTACTTTCTCCAATGAAATTGCCCGATTCCAAAGTAGTTGATTCTTTTGGTCTAATATCTTCATTAGTTTCTCCTCATACGTCAGATTCTCATAAATTTCTAGAGGTTCATGTTTGATGACATGAGAGGGATCATGCACATACTTTCGTAGCATGGACACATGAAAAACATCATGAATGTCAGACAACTTGGGAGGTAGGGCTAAACGATAAGATAAAATTCCAACTCTTGTTAATATTTTGAAAGATCCAATGTACCGAGGACTTAGTTTTCCCTTTTTACTGAACCTCATTACACCCTTCAGTACTGAGGATACGCTTTCCATCTAAGTTTTTTATAAATTGCCAAACAGTGTCTTTTAAAGTTAGATTTCTAAAACTGTAGCGTTATTGTACATACTTGAAAAGATGCCACAAATTAATAAGTTCTTGACGTACAACTCCACAAGGATATATTATAGGAGTCAATAAGATATCATCCAATGACTCCTTACTCAGCTCATACTTAATAAAGTTTATTTTATCTTCTAAATTAATGAAAACAATTTCTAAAGAATGACATCGCTTATTGCAAGTTTATCATGTACATTTGCAATAAACTAGTATTCTTTTTGCTCTTCTCTTTTTAAAATATGAACTCTTACCCATCTTTAACATGTATAAAGCAAATAAATCTGAAGATTTATCAGCTAATCATACCTTTACCTTAATTATCCAGCGTATATCTCTAGGCATCCCCTTGTCCATTAACATTCTCAATCTTATACACCTGATTTTATAAATTTTTGTTAAAGCATTGTGAGGAAGGAAAGGAAAATATTTTCTCAAATTTGTAAGAGTGATATCCATTGTAAAGAGAAAAGGGATCAGTTATTATGGGGAACTAAAAATAAATCGATTTGAAAATTACAAAGTACCGTTATCCGCCACTTAATCGAGGAAGAAAGTAATAAAACTAAAAATTTCATGCAAGCATAAAAATAAATGAATTTAAGAAGAAATACAAATATTTACATTGGCTGACTATTATTTTCATAGCAAGAGCTAGAAAGTGGAATTAATTCTTTGTAAAAAACATGATTATCTAAAAATGATTTGAGTCTTTGTCCATTTACTTTAAAAATAGTACCATTTTTAGGGTTCTCTATGTCAATGGTTTTGTAAGGATATACATGTTTTATAATGAATGGACCGGTTCCACCTTGATTTTAATTTTTCAGGAAATATATGAAACTGAGAGTTATAAAGCAAAGCCTTTTGACCAACATCAAACGCTTTTCTTAAAATTGCTTTGTCATGAAAAACTTTGATTCTAGCTTTTTGAATTCTCATATGCATCATTTCTAAATTTTTCAAGTTCACATATTTGTAACTTGTACAATTTACAAGCATTATCAAGGTTTAAATTGAAGACTTTAATGACCTAATAAGCTTTATGTTCAAGTTCCACTGGTAAATGACAAGGTCTTCCATAAACTAGCCTATAGAGAAACATGCCTAATAATGTTTGAAAAACTGTTCGGCATGGTCAAAATGCATCATTTAGTCTTAAAGACCAATCTTTGCGATTTCGACTAACCCTTTTTTTAGTAAATATTGATATGTTTTCTCTCACACACACATGTATGCATATTTTTGTGGGTTACAAAAGGAAATTTGCAATAATTTTGTTCCATAATTTTGCTAAAAGAGAACAACCAAAGAAAAGGGTAGTTTCAATTATAATCTAAAAAAAAAATGTAGATAAAGTTTGATTTCGTAACCTCTTTAGTCTGAGCAATTAAACCTAAATGGGTGTCTATAACACCTAATACCCTATGACCAAATGGTTTGGGAGTTATTTGTCTAAAGTTCGATATAAGGGTTAAGGAGAAAGTTTAAGAGAATCAAACATTGTACTTGTCTACGAAAATAAATTTGAATAAACATTTGCAACACGAATATTAAGCATGTAAGAGTGTCTTAACACCTAATGCCCTAAGACCAACTAGTCTCGGAGTCATTAGCTCAAAACTCATTACATGAGTTAATGATGTATTTTATATATTTATATCTATTAAAAAAAAAAGAAGAAGTTGACAGACAACTCCTGCCCAAGGAAGTAACTTTAATAAAGTTTTGAAATTGATTTTTGCTATTTTTTAAAACAACTCTATATATATTTGATAATGAGCACTAAAAGAAGGTTTAATAATATCTTAAAAATAATTAAATAAGTGAGAATTTGTTTAATTAAATAAATCGAAGGAAGAAAATAGTGATTAATTTTATGAATTTTACTAATCAGTGACGCTAGTTGGGGGTTATAATGAACGTTTAAAAGTGTATATTTATTAAAGTTTAAATCATCATTGTACACTTACGAGTATCATTAATTTTCTAATTTAAATAATTTCTTTAAGTTTAAGTTTAAAAGTAAAAATAACTTGAAATTTGTGTTTTTGATATAAATTTAATAAAATGAGTGTATCTCTCAATTCAAAAAGCCAATTA
The DNA here is from genome assembly GCA_007844105.2 of Rhamnella rubrinervis. Lineage (NCBI taxonomy): Eukaryota > Viridiplantae > Streptophyta > Magnoliopsida > Rosales > Rhamnaceae > Rhamnella > Rhamnella rubrinervis. The sequence continues at coordinate 2,340,535 of CM017582.2, forward strand.
AAGTGATTATTAATGAATGGAAAGATTACTTAATACATCATAAAATTATAGTATCAAAAAAGTACAGTATAGAAGTTTAGTGGGCCCTATTTAGGGCTAAAACACATATTTTGCATTCAAAGACCACCCTAATACGGTTCAGTATTTGGGCTGTATCTCACAAAATACTAACTCATATAGTATAATTCTTGATGATCTGGATAGCTGAGACATGTAGCTACAACTTGTATATTTGACTAATGGAAGATTCCACCGAATTTGATGTGATATGGACGGTGTAATTGGGAAGACAAGCATGATATACATTTTCAAAGTTTACCTAATCTTATATCTATCTTCACACAAGTTTTTTGGCATTTTTTATACCCTTAATGGTCTATAAATAACAGTATTGAATACTCATTTGAGGAGGATGATAAAGAGGTCAAAACCATTCTCCTTATGTCTTTGTTATAATCATCTTGTGTTCTAAGTAGAAGCTATGTTTATTTACTTTTTTTCTTCTTGTATATGAGTATTTAATTTTCAGTTTTGCTTGAGTGAAAGGGTAAAGCTCTTGGTAATAAAATAATATTAGATTAATCTCTTTCTTGGGTTTGAATGTTTATATTATCAAGTTGTTATTGTATATATTGTATTTGTTTCAACCAATTTAAAAACCCTCCTTGTAAAGTGAGGTTCTTGATTCATTATAAACAAGAGATTGACATAATGAATGCTTGAAGCCACTTACATGTGTTGGCATTATTAGGAACCCTCCTTGCAAAGTGGAGATTTTTACTAATTGTAGACAAGAAATGTAACACCCCCTTATCCAAGTCTAGGTTCTCGAGTAAGGTGTGTTAACCTTATAAATTTTTTTTTCTTTTTAAAGAAAGTATTCAAAAGCATTTGAAAACTAATGTAATTTCAGGCAATCCAAAACAGGTATTAAAACCCTTTGTCACTCTTTGTGACCATTACCATTTTAACAAACCACCACTACTATTGATAATATAAATAAGTATAGTAAGAGTACACAACCCATAATGTAACAAAGAGTTATGGTATAGGAAGAACTTTGTACATTGCCGTGCCTTTCTAGTCCCATATTGCCATCAATCTCTACTGAGAAATTTTAGATTTACCTGCTACACAGGGCAAACAACTGTGAGTGAAAAATACTCAATAGACAACCAAATGCATATTTCAATGCCATATCATGATGTGTAAAACCATACACCTAGAAATCAACATTTTCCCCCTATTTATTTTAAACCGAACAGCTTACTCTCTTTCCGCATTTTGTGCACAAAATACCACACCTCTGTAGTATGCGGATGAACTACTGTTCCGAGCGACCCACTGCTATATACGACCCACGACCTCAGTGATTCATAGAGCGACTACAAACTAGGGTTTGAAACCCTGCACCCTATCGTACAAATCATTTTGAAAACACAAACCCTCAGAAAAAAATTTTCATTTCACATAAAATAATAAATCTTTAGAATTGCTCTATGCAAATAAATGCTCATGCCACAATGCATAAGTAACCACAAGTCATGTAACAATAGCATAATTACCAAACTGTCCTAGTCCAACAGCAACAATTATCGACTTGCCCTTGCGCAAACCAACGATTTCATATCGCCAACCACCCTATTATAATTACCGAAATGTAACTGACCATCTTTGAAATTACCAAGACACCCCTCAAATAAATAAATAAATTACCAAAATACTTCTCAATAGGTACATTGTTAATTACTATTCTACTATCGGTAAAATAAATATTTACAGTAAATTTCACCAAACACATACATACAACCAATTCTGAACATATATATGCATCCACACCTACACATATTTATAATCACAGTTATAAATACATATAGATAAATAAATACATATATATATACATATATATATATACACACATACAAATACACATTTACATACATATGTACATACACACTCATATATGTACACATGTATTTTATACATATATACATATACACAAAAACAACTTATACATATACATAATTATATACTCATGCCTCTATGTATAAAAATACCCTTAGATATAAATATTCAATTAATTTTCATTTAAATACATAATTAATTATTTTAATACATAAACCTTTCCAAAATACCCTTAGCCATATTTAGTAAATATGTACATAAAATACATGTATTTTGTAGAATATAAATACATTTATAACTATACAAGTCAATGTATAAATAAATAATTTAAACAAATAATACTTAATTGTAATTTAGTGTATATATATATAAATTAATAATCAAATAGTTAATTATATATATCTATGATTAAATAATTTGGAATTTGAAAAGACCACAATATCCTCCAATCCAAAATATTTTCAACTTTACACCACATATGAAAAATAATAAAAATACCCTTGATAATTTTAAAAATTACAATTACGTCCCTACATGTCAAATGACCAAAATGCCTTTAACTTTTTTAAAAATTCCACATATGTCCCTTACATGCAAAAGACTAAAATGCCCTTGAACAATTTCAAAAATTTCATTTGTGTCCCCTACATGTAGGTTTACCATTTTACCTTTGAAATTTTCAAAAATATCCGAAATACCCTTTACATGTAAAAAGACTAAAATGCCCTCACAAGTACAAATTTTGACAAAACTTCCTACACATGGCCGTCCCTCTCTACCCATTACAATCCATCAAATTTCCATCATTTTCATCAAATTATGCAAGCATAACACTTAATCCATCAACCAATTCCATCAATTCAAGCTTTAATTCACAATTTCCACAAATCTAAACCGAAACAATTGGAATTTCCATCCACAAGCTCAATACAAATAAAATCAAGCTCAACCAATCATCAAATCATTGATTTCAAGCATTAATTCATCAAATACTCAAGCTAAAACACATGAATTGTAAGAAAATTAAAAGGGTATAGTTGCTTACCTTTTATTCAAGCAAATAAGCAAGCAATCCAATCCTTGAAAAACTTCAAGACAAAGCCAAAAAGCTTCCCCAAGTGTCCGGCCCCTAATCTCCAAGTTTCAATTAAAATTTCTTTGTATTTTTGCCAAAACTCTCACTTTCTCTGTCTAGATTTCTCTCTCTCTCTCTCTCTAGCTTGAAAGTGAAAACAATACAAGTGCAAGACAAAGGGGTGGTGGTTGGCTATACAAGGTAAAAATATCACAATTTAACAATTTTAAATAATAATAAAATAAGTAATAAGTAAAGATATTTAAGTATATTATTAAAATAATTAATAATAAAAGTCAAATTGGTCAAACATTGACAAAATGTAAAATAAGTAGAAAAAGTTTTTCGACTCCTCACGGGATAATATCAACCCTCACAAAATGCTTGGGGAATTTAGAAGCTACTCATTTCGGTGAAAAATGTGAAACCGTGATAAAACCGAAAACGCATCTAGAAATCAATAGTTTCGAAAAAAAAATAGCTTAGTTATTATAAGAAATTAAAATAATGAATGCTTAAACTCTTTACAAGTATTGGTGTTTGTAAAAAAATATAACTACATATATAACTTTAAATGAACTGTGAAAGTTATATTTTTTTATTGGAACCTCTGTTGTGTGTAGATTTCAATTAAGTTATAAAAAAAATTAATCTTGTCCTTTATTTCATATACTAAGAGTGGATCCTCTAGCCCTAGCAAATTCTTTTCATTTGAGAACAACTTGTATTAGTTTAATCTTAGTTAACAAATTATTTTTTGACCTCAAATAATTTTCTTCATCAATTCCTTGTGAATCGACCTAGACTCTTGAGAATTTATTACTTGAAACAACTTACATTTGAGTTTGCAATCTAAAAGTTGTAGCACCAAACCTCTATGCAATCTAATCTGTGCAAACTTGTCTCGCTAATTGTTTCCTTACACCAATGCTTCAAGTAATTTTTATCAATTGTTTTTCATATATACTCATGCAAATAAAATGAAATGAGTGACGGGTCACCTAGTAAGTACCACATACATATGCCAAAAAAATACAAAAATGCGAGTGATAAATCATAAAAAATAATCTTTATACTTAAAAACTTTTATTTCCTTTTTCAAACCAAAATATAAATATTATTTTAGATCGAAACACATGTATAAACATGTAGGGCTTAATTTTCATATAAGAGCATGCAACCCTATCCCTAAGCACACCTATAAGGAACAAATTACCAGTCGGCAATTTTTATTTTTCCCAAAGTAGCACACAAATTTTCAAGGTAACCATCAAGAGAAAACAATATAAGTGAAGACAATCACACTTGTATCCTGACCAAGCAAGTTAAATTTTGTTATACACCCTCTCAAAGAGTGATAGTCATGCCTCATTGTGATCATCACTGATTCCATCCACATATATTCATACATTTAAATGTGCCCTACAAATTCATCTTGCAATAAACTGGATTATTTAGCCCTCACTTCAATAAAACAAACACATATAAAGGCTCCTTTCATATTCACAAACATTGCATGGCCATGATTATTTCTTTCAAAAATACTTTAAATTTTTAAAACTTTTCAAAAATCAAACTTTCTTTAACATAAAACAAAACCCTTTTTATTATGCTTTCATGCTCATGTTTGCATATGCTAAGACCACACATATAGCTTATACCTTTAGCATAAATCTCAAATTTGGATAAATGCATACACATAATTACATAGGAAAATATTCACATAAACATACACATATAATTTTATCTATAATAATAATAATCAGAAGAGGTTACTTATTAGATAGACGGGTAGAGACATCCCAACTAGATTGGCACCCCTCTAGCCCCGGATGAAGACATTGCAACTAGGTTGGTACCCCTCCAAACCCACACCGAGCAAATAATATATTTTATTAAATTAAAAAAGTTTATATAAGTTACAATAATTACAACAGATATAAAAATCTGAAAAACAACGACGTAGCCAGAGGTTATAGCAAGTGCAAAAAATGAAAGTAAAAACAACGACCGTTGTTGGCCTCGTTAAAACCTGAAGAGAGAAAAATCCTGAATGAGGAAAACCTCAATCCAGAAGAAAGAGCATTGGGATAACAAGAGTACAACCAAACTACTTTCTAAACTTGTAGTTTTCAAACCTATTAACATTCCTATAATGCATAGAAGAACAAAAGTCTGAAAGGCCCCACCAGCACTGAGCATCAGAAGAAGAAGCGACGTAAGTAGAATCACACTCCAGCCACAAGTGATCCCACTTGAAGTCTCTAGCATACTCAATGGGAATAATGGCACCCAAGAGTTCACTTTCAAAGGTATAGCACGAGTCCAAAATGCCCTTAATTCCGAGCAAACTAAATCGCAGAGAAAGCACTCATAATAGCAGTAGTCCATAAATTGAAGACATGAGAGCTCAAGAAAACTATCATAGCTTCTGAAAAGGAGAACATACCAAATTCGAAACATTCAAGTAGCGGTGTAGGGGCAAGTAAAAAAAAGATGAGAAATAGTTTCAGAGTCCTTATCAAAAATTTTGTATTTAGAAGGTATGAAAAAACCCCACCTAATCAAGATGTCATTAGTAGTAATATGCCCTAGGAGAAGACGCCAAGCGAAAATAGAACGGGCAGGAGGAATGAAAGTCTTCCATAAATACTTAACCCACACCGGAGGTGAAGCCATTGTAGATAAACAAAGATAAAAATCACAACAAGAAATGGATCCCAAGACAGAATGAACTCAAACTCTCTCATCTAGCCTGTCCATCGCAATCGCCACCTCCTCAATGTAAGCAATCAAATGAGCAAAAGCCACCCAAAAAACTCATTAAAAGTTTCAAACGCCATCATAATCAACCAGATCACCAACCAAAAGGTTCGGATCACATAAATCGCTAGAGTTCTATAATAACTCAATGATAGGTATCCCCAACAAGTTGTCGACCCAGAAACAAACCCTGAAATGAACCCTGATAATCCAAATCGCCTCCCTCGATAAATTAAGATAAAGTTGTCTAAGAGTAGGCCAAATTGAAGATGCAGTATGATACAAAGGGTTTAACTTCCCTAAAAAATGCATCCAAAGAAATTGAAAAACAAAGTAATCCTTATTCATTAATTTCCATGTGAACTTGCTTAAATAGAGCTTTATTGAATGTAATTAGATTTTTTAGACCTAAACCCCCTTGTTTAGTAGGCCAGAAATAAGTAGACCAAGCAACCGAGATAGATTTTGGAACTAATAAAAATTTGGTCCATAAGAAATTCCAAATGGCCCTATTAAGGGACTTAAGCAACCTCACAAATCATTTATAGATCATGAAAGTGTGAACAAACTTGGAGGTAATCACTGAATTTATCAAGCATAACCTACCTGCCAGTTAAAGAGTGCAACCTTTCTAGGCAGTTAATTGCTCCAAAATGCAACCGGCGATAAGGTGAAGAATAGCCCGAGTAGGGCTTCCTTTAAAATGGAAAACAACTATATAAGTAAAGGGTAGAGACCTAGTCTTTATCTCAAAATCCATCAAAATTTTAGCCCTACTAGAGTGAGAAACCCTGGAACCAAAACAAATAGGAGATTTGTCCAAGTTAACAATTTGACCAGATAATGAACCATAAAGCTGAAAGGTAGCAAAAATACCACTCATATTCTGATAAGTCCCTCTACAAAATAAAAGCACATTATCGGCACAGAGAATGTGAGAAGGAGATGAGAAATTCCTCAGGGAGGAAATCGACAGGAAAGAACCCTGAGAGACCATCCAGGATAAGAACTTGTTAAAAAATCTCAATGATGCCAAATAACAAAAGAGAAAGTGGATCACCTTACCGAACCCTTCACGAGTAGCCAAAGTAACCCTTCGGAACCCCATTAATCGAAACTGAAATTTTTATTGAGTTTAAAATTAACTTTATCCAGGAGCAAAATTTAATGCAGAAGCCAAACGTATCTAAAACTTCCAGAAGGAAATTCCAACTCATTGAATCAAAAACTTTACGGATATTAATTTTCAAACCTACATTCTCTTCAAAAATTTTATTATCGAGATGGTTAACACAGCCAGAAGCAATAGTAATATAGTCCTCCACGTTTCTACCCTGGATAAAGCCAAACTAATTCTTAGAAACAATTTTAGAAGCGAGATCCCCATAAGCCGATCAGATAAATTCTTTGAAACCACCTTGAAAATGAAGTTTCCCAATATGATAAGATAAAATTTGTCCACTGACTCTGTACCTTACACTTTCGGAAGAAGTACCATGAAATTAAAGTTGAGGCCTGGATGAATAGCTCCCAAAAGACAAAAGAAACACACCGCATCCACCACATCGGCAACCTAGAAAACCATCAGGGTCAGAGGCGCTAGTCGAGTCCAATTGAACACAGCCTAATTAATCTCCTCAGAAGTGGGTAAGCCGGTTAAGAGCAAGTTGTCATTTGCAGTCACTAAGGTCGGGATGATCCCATTTAAGCTGGAGAAATCAATACCCAGAGTTTCATTGGCCGAAAATAAAGGTCCGTAATAGTCCACGATATGATTCTTGATAACAGTCTCATCTAAAACATTAACCTCTTGTATCGATAAAGAAGACAAAAGGCGTTGATATTTATGGACTCGAAAAAGTGAGTGGAAGAATTTGGAGTTGCGATCACCATCCTTTAACCATTTGACACGGCATTGATCTCGAAGTATAGTTTCTTTGAAAAGCAAAGCCTCATTAAGTAAAACCTGAACAATAGCCTCCTCCACTAATCTTTCCTTAAAGAACCCCTCAGTTCCTATAATGGTCTGAACTGTAAGAAGCTTCTCCTAAGCCAGAGAAATTTTGTTATGAATATCACCAAAAACATTATTGTTCCAACCCCGAAGAGCATGCTTCACCTTTTTTAATTTGGTAATGACCCGATGGAAGGGACTATTCGGGACCTCCTCAACCTAAATATTGTGAACAAAGAATTTGAAATCTTTATTCAGCAGCCATATAGATTGGAAACGAAATGGGCAGGACCCACATTACCTAGATTAGAAAGACTCAACAGTAATAGATGATGATCGAAACATTGCTTGGCTAAAGTACAATAACTCACGGAATTCCAAACCTCCAGACAAGAATCTGAGTAGAAAGATCATCCAATTTGCTTTGAACATATCCCCGGATCCCACTCTGTCCCTAAGTGAAGAAGGCTATATGTGTATTAATAGGTAATGAGCCTACTGAAAGTCAACACAAGCAGATGAGATAGGAAGTTCACCATCCGACGTCTCATGTGCACCCAAAATAGCATTAAAGTCTCCCATAACACTCCAATATTTACACAACCCATATATATACACACATTTACACTAATATTCACACATATAAAATGCAAATATATTTATACCAACTTTCGGTAGTAGGCATATACGTAACATAAATTCTCTGTCTTTATATATGCATATACTTATGCAAAATATATAAATACATTAGATATATATATTATTGTATCTAGTGACTTCTTATCTAATTTCTTGAATAATATTGTATTACTAATCAGTAACATATTTATATACATAAATCCTATATTTACACAATTTTTTAGGAACTAATCCCTAAAAATTGATATTTCACCAACTTTTCCAGCACCCAACAACCATCAACCATATAAAATCATAACGTCAAATTAATAGAATTTAGAGGAGAAAAATCAAATTCTAAATTCATACAAGCCAAATAATTCATGGAACTAACTATACTATATGCAAAAACTAACAACAAGGGTGTGGAACTTACCTTTTATCTCTTAACGTCAAAGTTTCCAAATTTATACTCGAATTAGCAACCTTTGGTCTTTTCCACAAGCAAACTTTCACAATCTTAGTCAATTCCCCTCTTTTATCTCCTTACTTTCCGCTGATATTTTTTCTTTTTTTCTTTCTCCAACAATTGCCAAAAGAAAAAAAATTCTTCACGTTTTCTCTTAGTCGTATGCCAAGGAAAGAAAATTTTGGCCACCCTAAATATAATTGTAATTTCGTAGGGTTTTAAGAGGATATAATCCTAGGTTTAAATTTATTTGTCCTCTTAGGCTTTAAATTTCTAATTCAAATCAAATTCTAAATATTTATCTAGTTTTAGACCAAGTTTCCTAATTAAATTCTAATTACTTGTCCACAAAGTAATAGACTCTCATTTAATTAGGAGTGTGTTAAAATAAGATTTCGGCTATAACTAAATATATATTAATATAAAATTTTAAGTGATTACACATGCAGACTTACCCTCTTCCATGGCTTCTTCTACTACACCTGTCTCTCCACCACCTATCAATCTAGAAGTTACTTTACCCGTGCAACCAACCATAAATAATCACCTCATGACAACCTGTTCATAGGTTGGGATTTTTAGACCCAAGCTATTTTCATTTACCCAAAAAAAATTCCAAATTCCTAGTTATGTTTTCCTTGTTTTGGAGTGTTGACTGCACAAACCACAAGATTTAATTTGACAGCCAATGAATCCAAGACAAACCTTTTCTAAAGGCCTTGAGGTACTTCTGACATATTTTATTTTCTCGCATTGAAAGCCAGAGCTTGCATTGCTTTTAGTTGTAATATACTTAGAACCTTGGAATATGGCAGAGCCAAGTTGAAGGACATGGCGTCGTTTTCCTCTTAGATATATATGGTCATTTTGTGGTACCCAAAACACCACAAACTGTACATGTGCTGTATAATTTATACCATAAATTAGCAGAAACAACCCACGTATAGAATGTTGTTAAGACTACGAGCCCACTTGGTTCATTGGCTAATATAATTTCTCAAAAAAAAAAAAAAGGGAAAAGAGAGACAGAGATAAAAATAAAGTATATATATGGGGATGACTATTTTTATTATAAGGAAATCCTATCACTACCTAAGGTTGAAAGATATATTACTTCTACTTTAAATTTATTTTTAGATATATATATATATACTGTTGGCAAAACCAGAACGAACTTATCAGTTTTCACCCATAGGGAAATTAAGAGCCTCATTAATATATTTAATATATAATTTTTGTGGACGCAGTTGAACATTGTCAAGATGCCCGAGTTGGTCTAAGGCGCCAGTTTCAGGTACTGGTCCGAAAGGGCATGGGTTCGAATCCCATTCTTGACAATATTCATTCTTTTTCCATTTTTTTCTTCAAACTTTCTTTAAAAAAAAATAAATAAATAAAATACTCTAACATGGGCATGCACCAATTAATTCAAATAGATGTGTTCGTATATTTCATATGCTTGCACATTCACGAACACTTTCATAGAAGAAAAAAATAAAAATTATCAAAACCTAATATTTGTCCAAAAATTAAATCTCATGCATGCATGGGAATTAAAATTCATTCAAACACAATATCACTCACTACAAAAATTATAAAAAAAAAAAAATTAATAATAATAATCAGGAATAATTATGATGATCTCTGCTATGCATAATTCCACTCCCTTTATCAGACCCACCACCACCAATTAAGCCTTCCCTCCTCAGCTTCTCTTCCTTAGCTTTCCTACAAAACACGACCCATGAATTCACCTCCAATGCTATACAAACCCCAATCAACGATGACAAGCACAGACAGTAGCCAAGCTTCCCATATGACCTTCCTTCACCCATCACTTCCATTCCTTGAAACACATTCACTACTCCAAGCACCACACACGCGTACCCAACAAAATGGTGGTACGACTTCCAGTACTTCCTGAACTTGTTCGTCGTCTTCGGCCTGAACAGCAATGCCAGCGTCTGTAGCGCCCCCAAGCAAAATGCCGCAAAACCCAGTTTCCGGTGAAGCCCGTATTGTACCCCCGGCGACAGTTCTCCGAGCCTGATTCCGATTGCGAACCCTACTGTTCCAAGAAAGAACGCGGACAGTTGGACCCCTGCGTGGGCGTAGAACCACGTGGGGCCTAAGGATTGTATGTGACGGAGATAGCGCGCCGTCACTGCTCCGATGGGGAGTAAGATTCCCCATGATACGGCGTTTATGACGGCGTGTACGTTCTTCAGTGTGCCGATGTTGCTGTGCTGTGCGGCGGATGATCCGGACAAGACGTCGATGGTGGCTATGGAAGAGAGGTCGTTGGAACTGGTTGGGTGGATGGTCGGCGAATAGCCCTGGACATAGAGCCCACGGTTCCAGACATGGTTGATCTTGGTTTTGTTCGACGAGAGCTTAACGCTGGCGTAGATTTGGACGGTTGCGCCGTTGTGGACGGTGGCCATTTTTCCGCCGTAGAGAGTGGCGGAGGAGGAGAGGAGGTGGATGTCGAGAGGGCGAGAGAGGAGTGGGTTGCGTTGGAGCTTCACAGTCGGGTCAAGTACGTAAGTAAGTAGGACTATTTGACCCGAGTTTGGGTCCGGAAAGGCGATGAGAGCACGAGTACCAGTCATTTCAGGCGAAGTGGGGTTGATTCCCCAGCCGACCCAACCGGAAGGTGATATGAAAGTTCCGAAGAAGACAAGGTCCAAGGTGTCGTTGTGCCTGTGGAAGGTCCATGCAATGGAGGCTTGTTGGGTTGGGAGTGTCATGCATTTTTGGAAGGTCTTGGTGGCGGTAACGGTGGTGCAGTGGGCAGAGAATGAGGGTTTGGGAAAGTAGGAGAAGAGGAAGAGGAAGAGTAAAGTGATGGACATGGTGGGTGTGAAAGAGAGAGTGAGATGGGAGATGAATGTTCTGCCGGCAAAGCTTGGTTTTGGTGACATTTTATGTGTTTTAATTTGGTGATGATGTAGTATGTGTATGTGAGGGTGTGATGATTACGCTATTGAACAAAATTATGAAGAATATAGTGTATGTGAACGTAGCTTTGAAGTTAAGGCAATTTAAGTGTTTGGTTTGGTGGATGAATAAATATATACATGATGTTTTATTTTTGTCATTTTTCCTTTTAAGTATATTGTTATCTTTATTTTGCTTTGTTTATTGTGGTTTACACTTCTTGATTGGATAAATTAAAGTAAGAGCCTGTAGATGTAGGATTGTGCATGCTTGACTTTGAAGCTAAGGGATGGCAAGGAAGTGAATACATGTTTTAATTTCGTTATGATCCCAAGTTATATTAATTGGAACAATTAATCTTAAGATCAAGGTCAACGTCATTATAATTAATCCTATTAGAGCATCTCAAAATGCTATAAAAGCATCTGTAGAAAATATTATAATAGTATTGATATTCTCATATTTTAATATTATTATGTTGTCTTTATTAATAGTATATTAAAATATCAATATTAAATAATAGCATAATACTCCAAGAGAATGTGTTAAAAATATTAATAATGTCAAATTTAATATTTTTTTAAAAGACTCTTTTAATGTTAATTTATTATTTAACTTAATTTTTTTATTCAAATTTATTACTTTATGACTAATTAATTTATTAATTTTATATTATAAGATTTACTTGTTGTAAAATATTTTTATAAAACAAAAATTTGTATAACATGAATTATTTTAAATATTGATAATATATATATATATGGATATATATTCATCTACCATATTAAAAAAAAAAACATTTTTTTCACTACCATTTTTATTTATTGTGATAAATCCACAATATATATATATAATAATCAAGAACATATTTAAATATTATGGGTTTTTTTTTTACCTCGGAAATTGAAAACTTAAAAGAAATTTATATATTATCTAATAGATTTTCTTTTTACCACAGAAAATAAAAAAAAACTTTAAAATTTAAAAATTAGTACGATATTTAAATATTATTTAGTAGTTTTTTCTACCGTTGAAATTATTAAAAAAAACTCAAAAATATATAATAAATTTTATTTACATGTATAAAATACTATGTCAATTTATTGTTAACTAATTTTTTAATTAATGAGCACAAGTTTGTAAGAATAGCAGTGCCTTATTTTTCTAAAAAAGAAAATAGCATTTTTATTGGAGTGCCAAAAAAAGAATGGCAATGCTTATTGGAGATGCTCTAATATCATTGCTGCCTACTTTTGACATCTTATTAGAGATGCTCTAATATCATTGTTATTTTTAAATTTTAGTATTAACATGTAATCTCCAATACTGAAAATTAAAATATCAATATCAAATTATAACATAGCACTCTAATAGGTCATGTTAAAAATATAATAATATTATAGTATAGCATTTCAATAGGTCATGTTAAAAACATAATAATGTCATATTTAATATTGTTAAAAAGGCTCTTATATTTTGTTATTATTTATCTTACTTTTTAATCAAGTTTATTAATCTATTACATTTTAAACCTAATTGAATTGAATTTATTAATTTACATATATGGAGTTTGTAACATTTAATTATTGTAAGTTAACAATATTAATGAATGTTTTCCACTCTCATTTACGTTAAAAAATTTAGGAAAAAAAAGAAGTAAAATTTAACAGTTTTTAGCTAAATTATTGTATTTGGAAATATTAAGGAAGATACTTAAATACAGAGTGTTATTTTTTAACACAATTTATATTGCAATACAATAATATAATATAAATTTATTGATTATTTATAATGAATTAGTTTTAATTGATTACATATAATCCACCAATCAATTAAGGCATGTTATATTATTTGTGTTTTATAAATAAAAAAAAACTTTATTTTTCAAATATAAAAATTATTAATAGAGTTTAAATTTGACTTTGACTTGTAAATACAAAAGAAAAAACTATTAAACTAAAACAATTAATTAGAGTTTTTTTTTAATAAGATTGAGTTTTTTAGTAAAATTTTTATGGAGGATGTTATTATTATTATTTATAAAGGAGATAACTAAATATTATTTAATAGAGGTATTTTGCTATTGGACATTTATTATCACATAAAAAAGTTATTGCTAGTGTTATTTTTTTTAATAAATACTAAAATTATATTTGCTTGGTTGTTGAAGTGGATATATGAAAAATTATATATGAAATTAATAGGGTTGTATACTTCTTTAGGAATAACAATGTTATTTTTTGTGTCAAATTTAGTATAAAAAATGACGCTATAATTTAGCATATTTGTTGGAGTGTCACAAGTAGATAAAAATATTAATTTTAACATTACCATCTACTTTTGATACCCTATTAAAGATGTTCTTATATTGTCGTCAAAAGTCTAATGTCAATTTATATTAGATTTAGATTTGCATCTTTAAAAGAAACATGCGTCTTAATTTATTTAGTGAGTATTTTGAAACTTGAGAGGTATCAATCATCATAACTGTAAAGGTTTCACTTCGCAAAACCACACTCAAATTAATAATTACTCAGAAAAACCATAAGTCAAGAGACATACACACAACAAAAACAAAGTATGGAAACACAAAGAAAATACCATGATATATAGTGGTTCACTTAGCTAATCTGAGCTACATCAACTTGAACTTAAGAAAAAAAGAGTCCTTTGCACTATAAAGAAATCTGAGATTACACTCAAAGTATACAAGTCACTCCCTCACATTTACAATTAATGATTCACATGAATAATCTTAAGGCTTAATACTTGTCTGAGATGAACATAGAGAACCAAATAAGAGAGGCTAAACCTAGAGAGGCAACTCAAAACGTGGCATAGAAATCAAGGAAATAGGGATTGAATGTTATAAGGTTTTGATAGAGCTATGGTGGACATTGCATTCTTAGTTTGAATGAAGGGCACATATCCATTCTATATGAAGACATAAAAATAGGTAAAATATAACCGAGTAGAAAGGACAGAACGACATAGCTAATTGCCATTTTGAAGGCCTTCCAAGATATGTTGAACTTCCTTAGTTAAATGACATCATTCTGGTCACTACCTACTCAAAATGTTGCAGCTTCACATAATCCTCTACAAACTCCACCGTGAAGCTCTGACATCTGCTCCCTATCCCTTTTTCCTTTGAAACTTTTTATTAGTGCATAAAACTTCAATTCCTTTCCATCATAGCTTAAGCAAGCTTCTTTACTTGCCATCTCCTAATGCAACAAGTTCATATAATGATTGAACTTGGATGTAGTAACAATCTTGGCTCTCATATTTGCTGAATTGTCCTCTATGGCAATCTTTCATATATGTACAATGTTCCTCACTATCTGATCTTTTACAAAATTCACATCCACGTGCTTTGTTCTTTCAAGGTACATAGGATTTTTACATAAGTGGATGACACTTTAACTGTCTTAATTTATGACAACTTATCCCTTTATCATCTTGATTTCATTTAGAATTCCTTGAAGCCAGATTGCTTCTTTGAAAGCATATGTGACTGTCAGTCACGTACTCAGTTTCTGTAGATGAAAGGCTACCAGGGTTGGAGTTGGTATTTCCAACTTATACAATTTCCTCCTTAGGTAAAATATAAAGCTGTAATGAATTTCCTAGAATCCTTATCTTCTACAAAATCTGAATCAAACATACCTTTCAAGATCAAGTACATCACATCTTTTTTCATTAAATAACGTTTAAAGTGCTATTGATATATTTTAATAAATGTTAAAGAGTTGTCCGATGATCTTTACCAGGGCTAGATATGTATCCACTTAATAAAGAAATAAAATAAGACAAGTGAGGTATGATACTAATCATGGCATACATCACAGTACCAATAACATAAGCATGTGAGATATTTTCCATTTGAACCGTATTAGAATTAGTAGTAGGGCATTGCATTTTGGACAAAATGAAATGACCAACAAGAGGAACAGAAACATGTTTGTTATTATCAGACCAAATCTAATAATAGCTGTGAGCAAATAAGAAGGCCAATGGATTTTTAGCATGTTCCTATCTCTATCTCTCTTAATGATCATCCCAAGTATTTTATTTATGTTCCCTAAGTCTTTCATATCAAATTCTAATTTTAACAGATTTTGCAACTCATCACTTTTAGACTTGGATGAACTTATCAACATCAGTCATCCACATATAATAACAAATAAATAAGAGTATCACTTGATGCAATAAAGTATAAACAACTATCATATTTACTTCTAATAAAGCTAATGCTCAAAACATATGTGTCAAATATGTTATACCATTGTCTAAGAGATTGCTTTAAACCATTTATAGATTTATTACGCAAGTAAACATAATTAGGATGATTTTCATCAACAAAACCAGATGGCTGAGTCATATAGATATGCTCATCTAATTCATCATGCAATAAAGCAGTTTTAACGTCTAATTATTCAAGTTCATCTCAGTTAAAATGCACAACTATAGCTAATATCATATGAATAGATTTAAATTTCACAACAGGGGAAAATATTTTATTGTAATCAATTTCCTCCATTTGAGTAAACCCCTTAACAACTAAACGAGCCTTATATTTAAGAGGACCAAAGGATGTCATACCTTCCTTAAGCTTGTAGATCCACTTGCATTGAATCAAGTTCTGTTTTTCTTATTTAGGAACTAGGCTTCAGGTCCCATTGGCCTTAAGTAATGCCATTTTCTCCTCCATTACTTGCTTCCATTTTTGTTTATCATTTGAATGTAGGGCCTTTTCATAAATGAAAGGTTCTTTAGCTCTCAATTCATATTATGCTATTAAAGCATTGAACACCAAATCAGCAAAGGAGTACATTATAGAAAGTCTCCTCTCTATCACGTGTAAGTTGATAGAGCTCAACAACTCTTCCTATGTTGGGTCATGGTGTTATTCTTCTTGATTTGGATCTTCACGTTAATCTTCTTCATTTTCATCTTTATCTTGATTATCATTTGATACTTGTTCAAGTTCTAGATCAACATCTTGAATTTAATCATGAGGTTTATGATTTTATTATGTTTCCAGCTCCACATCAAATAGACCACCATCAGTGAAGGGTTACTGCTACTTGTACTTGCATCTTGGTTAGTAGCTTTCCAAGGCTTAAACACCACATCCCTGCTCTCAATAATCTTAACACCTATAATATCTTTCTCCCATAGTCTATATCCTTTTGTACCCTCTTGGTACCCTACAAATACACATCTAATCAATTTGGCTTTCAATTTTTTATCAGATTTATGAGAAAAAGCTTCACAGTTCTTAGGTATTTCAAGTCTGGTTTTCTACCAGTCCATTTTTCCTCAGGACATTTAAAATTAATTGCACTTGATGGACTTTTATTCACAAGATATATAGAAGTGTTTACTAATTCCTCCCAAAATGACTTAGACAACCTAAAAGTGAATAAAATGCATCAAACTTATCTAAGAGGTTTTGTTCATTCTTTCATCTACCCTGTTTTGTTGAGGTGCATTTGAAACAATTTTATGCCTAAGTATACAATGCTCCATATAGTACTCATTAAAAGCAAAGTTACAAAATTCAAGCCTATTATCTATCCTAAGATACTTAACTCTTCTTTTAGTTTGATTTTTAACTATTATTTTTCAATTTTTGAAATGATCTAGGGTCTGGTTTTTAGACTTAAGTAAAAAAAAATCCACACTTTACTACTGTAATCATGAATAATAGATTAGAAATACTTATTACCTCTGTAAGTTATGACCTTTGCAGGTCCTTATAGGTCTCATGCAAGTATTCTTTGAATTGTCTTCACCAAGTGAGTTCCCTCAAGGAAACTTAGCCTATTTTGCTTGCCTAGAATACGTGTCAGGTATGAATCAAATGATCGAATAGGGGCTTTACCAAATAGACCTTGTCTGTTTAATATGTTTATATCCTTCTAGCTCATATAACCCATTCTCAAGTGCCATATACATATCATATATTGGTTATAATTAAGTGTAGTATTTGTATGATTTGAAGAATGATAGGATCCATTTAAAACATATAAGCAATTTCTTTTGGTTCCACTTAAAACTGCACAATTATCTTTAATAATTGGAATATATTATCATATAATCCCTTGAGATTAATTTGGTCAAATCTCAGTCAACTTATATTATTTTGAAAAACTTGTTAAGACCCTTTACTGTTAGTTGACTTTTGTTAAAATTAATAAATAAAGGGTATAGTGGTAATTGCATATATTTTAATAAAAAAATAAAATATTATAATAATAGATGGGTAAATAAAAAATAACACGTGATGAAAAGTTTTAAAATATAAAATTAAAATAAAATATTACTTTAAAATAATAACATTTGTTAAATAATTTAAAACTTTAAAAATTTGTAAAATAAAAATAAAATACTTTTTTTGAAAAAACAATTTTTTTTATCTCTCATCTCTCTCTCTCTGTTCCCTCTCTCTCCTCACAATCACACTCACCGTCCCCTTTCTCTTCTCTCTCTCCTCTCCTACCCTCACAACCCACAATCATAAACATGCCACACGCCCTTCTCCTTCCGTCTTCTTCTTCTTTTCTTCGTCCTAAACCTACAACCTTCCATTTTTGTCTATCTGCAACCTTCCATTTTCAGACATAGTTGATTCCTCTAATTCTTCCCCAATTGTTTAATTTTTGGGTATTGTCAGTTTCTTTTTTCTGTTAGATTCACAAATTTTCGAAGTCTCAATGATGTTGCTTTATGCATGGGTGAACCTAATCTAACTTAACAGAGTTAGGGTTCCAACAAGCTGAAAATTTAATTTTGATTATCCTAAATGGCTTCGATAAGGTCACCAAGTGGATCCTCTGACAACATCGTCGATACAACGCCATTACTTGGCAGTTCAGGTGGGTTATCAAATGAAAGTAATTTGGGTCATTGACTTGTTTATAGATAGAGCTTATGCCAAGCTGCACGGTTCCTTCAACAAGCTAGTAGCCTCCGGATGATGCGCAAGACGTCGATGCTCATGCGTGGAGTAATTGGAAAAGAGGTAGAGAAATTGGGCATATTCGAAGCCCGTGCCGTGGTGATTTTGGACATCATTTGGAACTTTGCTTTTCATGGTCGTGGCAAACACCATGCTGGTTTTGAGCTATAATGAGTCTCCGAATACGCCTTTAAAGTTGTGGATTTTGGGGTATGCCTTATAATGTATTCTACACATGGTTTGTGTGTGCGTTGAGTATAGGCGACACAAGCATAGGCAGAACTGCTTAAATTTGGAGGATGAAGGGATTGGAAATGGTGGGAAAACGAGAGTAGCAGAGTTTGAAAGAAAAAAAAGAATGGTGAAGAAAAAGAAAAAGAGAAAAAAGAGTTGCT
Source organism: Rhamnella rubrinervis (assembly GCA_007844105.2). NCBI lineage: Eukaryota > Viridiplantae > Streptophyta > Magnoliopsida > Rosales > Rhamnaceae > Rhamnella > Rhamnella rubrinervis. The sequence goes on from CM017582.2 coordinate 2,359,621, forward strand.
CGGTTGTCAACTCAGACGCTGTTTGGCCGTTGAAATCAATTTTTTTTTATTTCTCCTTCTCCAAATGGTGGCGATTGGTGGAGGTTCCGATTGTGATGCTTTTGAAATTTGTCTGATAAAATTTATGGATTCACACACGATTGTGGAAAAATTTTGTTTTTTTTTTTAATTTTTTTTTGTAAATTACAGAGGGAAGGTAGCGGTGAGGAGAAGAATAGAAATGGTAGTGGTGAAATAGAAAGAAAGAGAAAGAGAGAAAAAATGAAGATTTAACAGATCGGAAATATTTTGAATAAGATTTATTTGATTTTTAATTTATTTAAAGGTAAAAAAGTCATTTCATATGTTATGTGAAAGAGAGAAAAATTAGTTGTTAAAATTAATTGAAAGTGTTAAAAATAAGGAGCAGGATAAAAAATTTTAAAATTGTATAAGCATTTTAAAATAAAACCAAATCTCAGACTAGTGGAGTGTAAATAACCCTTAATGATTTGCATATTTCCATTTTGAGCAATATAACAGAAACTAGTTTCATTAAAAGTTCCCAAATATATCATATTTCGTTTAATACCAAGTACAAATCTAACATTAGTTAACAACCTTATTTTTCTATCATTCAATTTTAAAGGAATGTTACTAATGCTTGAACATCATAGATATCATTGTTACCCATATAAACAGTTCCAGGTTCATTGCAATTAAAATCATTAAACTAGTTCATATTTGGGCTCATATGGAAAGAACAATTAGAATCCAAAATCCATTCATTCATCACAATATTTTAAGAAATAGTTAAAACTTCAGATAAACAAGCATTATTTCCATTAGTTCCTGAAATACTAGCTTTCTATTTATGTTTTCTAAAAAATTCATAACAATATATTTTTTAATATGCTCTTTTTTACCATAATGAAAACATTTTCATTGAGCTTTCTTGTTCTTTTTTCTTTTGTTCTTTTCTTTAGAACTATTACCTCAAAGATTGATCATACAAGTTTGTTTTTTTTCCTTAGCATACATATTATTACCAATTTTCTTACTGCCATTAAGCTTAAGTTCTCGTGACTTTATACAAGAATTGATCAGTCCCTTTTAATAATGAAGCCATTTTAGTGAATTCATCAATATTTTCGTCCATAGTTTTTGAGATATTTATCTTAAAATTAAAGAGCCTTTCCAAAAAATTAAATTTGGAATAGCAACAATAGAAAATAAGGAATTCAATTTGTTCTAGAGTGGGATTGGGGTATTCATAGTGTCCACCTTACAAATTACAGTATTGGCAAGGTATATGAAGATTAGGTTGAATGCTTCTTCCTTGATTTCTGAAGCTTTGGCAAATTGCTTGGTTGTCCACTTTGATTCGTTAGGCTCCATTGCAATCGCAACCTTGGGGTATGATAGGAAGACCTTCATCCTCTTCTTCCGAATTACTAGTCACTTTTACCGTTGAAAACACTCATTTCCAACCATGAAGTACTCATCTTCCTCATAAGACTAAAAACCCTAAAAATCTATACTCAATTTCTAACTAATTTTGACCTAACCTTAGGAACCTCTTTGATATCAAGAATTACTCAGAAAAACCAGAAGTTCAAAAACTCACACCATGACATATAATGGTTCATCCATCTAATCTGAGCTACATCCATTTTAGCTCAAGAAAGAAAGAGCCTCTGCAATATAAAGAAGTCTGAGATTACACCCTCAAAGTATACAAGTCATTCTCTCACATTTACAATTACTAATTCACAAGAACAATCTTGAGGCTTAACACTTGCCTAAGATGAACATAGAGAACTAAACAAGGGAAACTAAACCTATAGAGCAACTTAGAGTTTGGCACAGAAATCGAGGAAAGATGGATTAAATACTGTAGGGTTTTGATGGAGTTACAGTGGAGATTACATCCTCAATTTAAATGAAGGGCACATATCCATTATAGATGAAGACATAAAGATGGGTAGAATATAAATGGGCGGAAAGGATAGAACGACACATCTGATTGCTGTTTTGAAGGCCTTCCAAGCTGTACTGAACTTCTTTAGTTAAACAGTATCGTTCTGGTCACCACCTGATAAAAATGTTGCAGCTTCGCATAATCCTCTACAATCATCATACATCACCTCCTTTTTTTAGCATGGATGAGATGAGAGAGAAAAAAAAATACACATTGTAATTTGAAGGACATATGCGTGGGAATGTAAATATAAATTTATAATACTCCTAAATTATCATAGATTATGTACCAGGCTTGTTGAGACACATGTAGCAGTAAACAAACAGATGATGGTCAGTTTAGAATCAGTTAGACAATTGCTGATGGTTTGTTTGTTAAGTTGGCTTACACGTGTTTACCATTATTAAGACCTATCATATATAAGGGTCTAACTGTGTAATTAATGATCAATTAATGAAAGAGAAATTTTTTACCCTTTGTCTGTCTCTCTCTCTCTGTCTCTGTATCAATTTTCAACTTGGTATCAGAGCCACTTAATGGCGCATTCAACCACTTCTTCTTCGTCTTCCTCTGCAATTCCATCATCGTCAACCTCAGTACGCCGTCTCTTGTCACGACCTCTCGTTCAATTCACACATACCATACCCATACGGCTTGAATCGCACAATTTTCTGGTCTGAAAATCACAATTCCTTCCAACGATTTGCGGCCATCGATTGCTAGGGTTCATTGACGGTAGCCTCCCATGTCCTTCCATTGTTGCTGATGATCCTGAGAGCATTAATGATGTTGACTACTGGAACAGCCAAGATGAATTCATCAAGCAACTCATGTATACCTCAATTTATAAAGAAGTCATGAATCAATTGGTTGGATATAATACGTCGTATGAATCTTGGAAGGCCTTGGAAGACTTATATGCATCTCCCTCAGAATCCAAAATTCTTCAACTCCAAATTCAACTTCACAATGCCAAGAAAGGTGATTTGTCTATGACAGAATTCTTCTCTAAAGTCAAGAAGATTGCTAATCAACTCGGAGTTGCTGGACACTCAATCACAGAGAAAGTTTAGATCCGTGTTCTTTTAGCAGGTGTAGGACATGAATATGATTCTGTGGTATCTAGTGTAACAGCCATGCCTACATCGTTTTCTCTGAGGGATGTTCAAGCGTTGTTATTGAATCAAGAACATAGGCTAACTACTTCTCTATCTCAAACTACCTCTGATGTCTAATTCTCTGCAAATTTTGTTAATTCAAAAAGTAATTCTTCTAATGTGATTGGTAACCGTGGTGGAGGAACCTATTCACGTGGCCGAGGCCGTGGTCGAGGCAATCACAAGTTGTTTTGTCAATTATGTAGAACACCTGGTCACACTGCACCATTCTGTTTTCGAATGTTTGATAGGGATTTCCAGCCACAAAAACAACAGCAACAACCTCAGCATTTTGGTCAAAATCAGAGTTATGGACAAGGTCAGAATCGCAATGCTTATATTGCCACTGCTCCTCAAGGTCTATCCGGTGGAAATTACAATTCTTATGCTACTCAGTATACTTCTGGTTCTGAGAGTTTTTGTGGATCCAAGCTGGTACATTGACAATGGTGCATCTACTCATGTGACTCATGACATCAAATCCCTCTCCCAGATCTCTGAATATGGTGGACAAGACTCTTTGGTGGTTGGCGATGGCTCAGGACTCAAAATTTCACATACTGGTACGATTGTTTTTAACACTAAAATTCGACCAATTGTTCTCTGTGATGTACTGTATGTGCCTGCCATTAAAAAGAACTTGCTAAGTGTTGCAATTAATAGCTGATAATGATGTGCTTATTGAATTTGTGGATTTTACTTGTGTGATTAAGGACAAGGTTACAAGGAAGCTACTGCTTCGAGGTGAGCTCAGAGATGGTCTTTACCAACTCACTCCTATCTCTGTCAAACATGTCTTTACCAAGCCATCTACCATATTGCCATCTACTGCTTCAAAGATGAGTCTAGCAGCAGTCAAGAAATCTGTTTTTCCAACTTCTTTTTCTGAAAATAATTGTTCTTCTGTGAATAATTGTTCTGTATTTTTGAATAATTGTACATCTGCTTCTGAGTCTATGAATAGTGTACATGCTCAAAATTTAGTGTCACTTGACATATGGCATCAGAGGTTGGGTCATCCATCACCTCGTGTGCTAAGTCAAGTTCTGTCTAGTTGTAACCTTCCAGTTTTAATAAAATCAAAGCTTCCTTTCTGTACTGCTTGTAAACTTGGCAAGTCTCATGCTTTAACTTTTCCTTTATCTAGTGCTCAATGTACAAAACCTCTCGAATTAATTCACTCAGACCTTTGGGGACCCTCTCATGTTCCATCTAGTTGTGGTCATCGATTTTATATAATTTTTGTGGATGACTTCTCTCGGTTTTGTTGGTTTTATCCACTCAAGGTCAAATCTGATGTATCAACTGTATTTCCTGTTTTTAAAGCTTTTGTGGAAAATCAATTTTCCACCACCATCAAAGCCATCCAAATTGATGGGGGAATAGAATACAAACCTATGTATCCATTTTTCCAAAAACATGGCATTGCTCTTAGAATTACATGTCCCTATACCTCTCAACAAAATGGAAGAGCTGAACGTCGCCATAGGCATTTAGTGGAACTAGGCCTTTCTCTTCTCACTCAAGCTTCCATGCCTATTCGGTTTTGGTTAGAAGCCTTCCAAACTGCAAATTTTTTGATCAATAGACTACCTTCCACAGTTCTTCATGGTAAAACTCCTTTTTCTATCTTGTATAACCAAGAATTTGATTACACTCTGTTAAAAGTATTTGGCTGTGAATGTTTTCCTTACCTTAGACCTTATAATTCTTACAAACTTGAGTTTCGATCCTCTAAATGCACCTTTCTTGGCTACAGCCCTGTTCATAAAGGATTCAAATGTTTGCATGCCTCAGGACGAATTTATATTTCAAGGCATGTGGTCTTTAATGAACTGTCATTTCCTTTTGCTAATGGTTCTAGTTCTTCTTCTTCTTCTGTTTCCTCTATTTTTCCTGGTTCAATTAGTTCATCTGTTTCTTCTCCTCTTATTTTTGGTAAAGAAAATATCACTCAACCTGGGAGTATAGTAGCTGACTTGCACACTTCACAAGTCCCTCTTTCACCAATGAATTCACCAATTTCTAGCACCTCTCATTCTCCAACTAGTGGTGGTTTGTCATCAGTTTCAAATACCTTTCAAGGAGATTCTACACCACTGGTTCTTGATCCAAATAAGAGAGAGGCTCCTGTTTCTAGCTCAATGCCTTCTTCTCATCCAATGGTGACAAGGTCCAAAGCTGGTATTGTCAAGCCTAATCCCAAGTACTTTGCTGGATTTCTTGAAGAAGTTGCTGAACCAAAAATTGGTGCAGAAGCTTTAAATTCTCTAGCTTGGAAACAAGCTATGCAACAAGAATATGATGCCTTGATGACTAATAATACTTGGAAATTGGTACCTTGGAATTCAGCTTATAATATTGTTGGGTCTAAATGGGTGTTTAAGCTGAAATATAATGCAGATGGAAGTGTTCAAAGGCATAAGGCACGACTTGTGGCTAAAGGATTTCACCAAAATCCTGGCATTGATTACAATGAAACTTTCAGCCCAGTAGTGAAGCCTCAAACTATCAGAATTATTCTATCTCTTGCTGTTTCTCATGGCTGGTCTATAAAGCAATTAGATGTTAACAATGCTTTCCTTAATGGAGAGTTAAGTGAGACTGTGTATATGACTCAGCCAGAAGGCTTTGCACATCCTCACTATCCTACTCATGTCTGTCAGCTGATCAAGGCTCTTTATGGTTTGAAACAAGCTCCGAGAGCTTGGTTTGATAAGCTAAAATCAACTTTACTTCAGTGGGGTTTTGTTGAATCAAAGGCTGACATTTCTCTATTTACTTACACTAAGGAAAATCAATTTCTAGCTTTGTTGGTATATGTTGATGATATTATCATCACAGGTCTTGATCCTAGTTTCATTTGTCAAGTCATAAAGGATCTTAACAAGTCTTTTGCACTTAAGGACTTGGGAGACTTGCATTATTTTCTAGGAATTGAGGCATACAGAGATCATACTGGCTTTTTTCTTACACAATCAAAATATATCTCTGATCTTCTAGCCAAGAATCATATGACTCAAAGCAAACCGTGTGCTACACCAGCTAGTACCAGTGTTTCCTTGTCTACCTTTATTGGTGATCCTTTGAAGGATATAACAAGCTATAGACGTGTCATTGGTGGTCTTCAATATCTAACTATGACACGGCCTGATATTGCATTTATTGTCAATAAACTTAGTCAATTTTTGCACTGCCCTACTTCAGTTTATTGGCAAGCATGCAAGAGAGTGCTTCGGTATTTGAAGGGTAGTCTGGACATGGGTTTGCATTTACAACCAGCCACAGAACAATGCCTTAGTGGGTTTTCAGATGCTGATTGGGCAGGTTCCCTTAATGATCGTAGATTTACTAGTGGGTATTGCATATTTTTAGGTCATAATCTTGTCTCTTGGAGTTCTAAGAAGCAACATGTTGTTGCTAGATCAAGCACTGAATCTGAATATAGGGCATTGGCACATGCAACAGCTGAAATCACATGGCTTCAATCATTATTAACTGATTTACAGGTTCCTTGCACTTCTTGTCCTATTCTCTGGTGTGATAATCTTGGGGCTGCTTCTCTGGCTTCCAATCCAATGGCTCATGCTAGGACTAAACATATTGAAATTGACATTCATTTTGTTCGAGATAAGGTCTTACAGCATCAGCTCAATGTTCGATATGTTCCAACAGAGGAACAGATTGCAGCTGCTATGACTAAAGTTCTTCCTAGTTCTAGATTTCAATTTCTGTTTGTCAAGCTCACTTTAAGTAAATCCTTGTTTCACTTGAGGGGGTGTGTTGAGACACATGTAGTAGTTAAACGAACAGATGATGGTCAGTTTAAAATCAGTTAGACAATTGCTGTTGGTTTGTTTGTTAAGTTGGCTTACAAGTGTTTACCATTATTAAGACCTATCATATAAGGGTCTAACTGTATAATTAATGATCAATTAATGAAAGAGAAATTTTTTACCCTTTGTCTGTCTCTATCTCTCTCTGTATCAATTTTCAATTAGGCTCGTAATTAAATAGGTTGCTGTCGGGTAGTGGCTAAAAGTTTCCTTTTTCTTTTTAATATCATTATAGTGCTGATGATTCTTATATTTTTCTAATAAATAAAATTATTAATTAACAATAGTATATTTTTTTGGACGTAAGAAGAGTATTAACGGTTTTTTTTGGCGTCTATACTTTGGTTTTGATTTATTTCATTTTATTATTAATTTGTTGTACAGCTATTTTATTTGGTGATGAAATAGAAACTTCTTCAGACTTGACTTGACTTGCTGCAAAACGAGGTCGTTTGTTCGTTGTTCTCTATTTGTCCCGTCCCATTGGCGTAGTGTGCGTTGAAGTGGAACGAAAACCTAAATAGAGAAGCAGGGGACAATGGTAGTGAGTCTGGAGGGAGACAGAGTGATTCTGGTACCGTACATGAAGGAACACGTGCCGAAATACCATGATTGGATGCAAGACCAAGCTCTGCTCCAAGCCACTGGGTCTGAGCCCCTAACCCTTGATCAAGAGTACAGGATGCAGCTCTCCTGGAACCAAGACCCATGCAGTTGGCTCTCTTTCTACCTGTGTCTGTTTTTTTTTTCGCTGTTTATTCTAGCATGGCACTAGTTGATTTGGGTTTATCATGATTTTAATGTATTTAAAAGGTTATGTATTTCGTTTTTTGTTTTTGTTTTTTTTTTTTCCTTGTTTGATTACTTATATCAATTAGTTGGAAACAGCTTTATTGGGTTATCTTAATTTTGGTGAATCATTAAAAATTTGGAAATGGTGTTTGCAGAGCAAACTTTCATTGTATTGGAGAAGGGTTTGGTTGTGGGAGAATTTGTTCATGGTGATCCCCATGTTGAAGGTTGGTAAATTTACAGCCTTTTTGGTTGACAATAAAGTTTACATTTTTGTGTTTTTTTTTTTTTTTTGTTGAAAAAATATATCATTTGGTTTTGCACAAGGTAAAATTCACCTCGAGTGAGCAAAATAATTTCATTTAGGACCATTGGTGGGCGGGCTTTAAACATTGGTGAAAATTTTTGATTTCCTTCATAGTCTCTTCCTACCCAAACTGATACTGAATTCAGCTAGTTTATAAAGAATCTGCTCTGTCATCTGGTTCTAAATGTGGATTTTATGCATTGAAATCATAAAGATCTGAACTTCAGTTCCCTTTATGGTTGGAGTATTCCAAAAACGATTGCTTGTAGCTGTTTCGTTAACAATGTCTTAGAAATTACATATAATTTTAAAGCTGAAGTAGCTTAGTTGCATAGTGCACTGTTTCTTACTCTGTAATGGGTTTGCTAGTAATGTTTTGCTTTTTTTCAGCCATGATAGGTGATGTAAACATTTATATGAATGACCTGGACGATCCTCAAATGGCAGAGATTGAAATAATGATTGCTGAACAGAAATGGTACTTTACTTTCTAAAAGTTATAAAATGCCTGAAGTGCTTATTTTATTGATCAATTTTATGTGTCCTTTCTTTATCTTAGTTTACGTGCATGCCTATCTGAAACAACGTTCACTGAGAAATTAACCCCTCTTTGGTTGTGTTTGCTTTATATTTGATTTTTTGTAATAGGGGTACTTGTTATTTATCAGTATTCTTTATCTCAGTTGGAGAGATTTGTGGATCTTTTCTTTGTCCATAGTGTCAAGTGATTGTACATAATTTTCAATAGGATTTTTCGGACCATAATTTTTACATGTTGTCGTCTTGATCTATGATGTTTTATATTCAAGTCTAGAATTTCAAAGGCCACTGATGAATATCTTGATATGGTCTCCTGTAACAGTAGTACTACATATTCTGGTTTGTTTCCTTTTTTCTCTATCTTTTCATGGGCTGTCAACTTCATAACCGTAAGTACTAACTACCATATACATTCCTCTTAATTTTACTTCTTATTATTTTGTTTTTGCTAGAATAGCCGTGGTAAAGGACTTGGAAAGGAATCTGTTTTAATGATGATGGCGTTTGCAGTTGAGAATTTGGGGATCCAAATCTTCCGTGCTAAAATTGGAGAATCAAATTTGGCATCGCTTAATATGTTTCACAAATTGGTAAGCTATCTCTAAACACATTCCTTTTCTAAAATTGTATACATTCATTCAGTGTTAGCCTCTCACTAGGTGCATAAATCTTACTTTAGCATGCTTTTGAAGAGGCACACACATGCTTTTTCATTTTTATTTTTCTGGAAAAACATGAAGTACTTCACTTTCATTTCAGACTTCTCGTAATGTTGACAAAACTCGGTTGTGTTTAATGTAGGGCTTTGAAGAGACTTCTTATAGTGAAATTTTTCAAGAGGTTAGCACAAGTTATCTTTGTGAGCACTGAGCGCCATAGAAAATTGTGGAATTGGTTGGTCTATTTCTATTAGGGCGTTAATAACTGCTTAAATTTGTTTTCTTAATATTTTGACAGACTACATTGGAGTTACAAGTAACAAAAGCCAAGCATGAGGAGCTGCTACGATTGAGGGGTAATGTGGTTTCACATACATAGCTGTGTTTGATTATGATCAACCCTTAATCAGTATGTACCTTTGTTCAGAAGCTTCAATGTTCTAAAAATATTCATATACGGACTCATTAGATTGTAAGGATTATGCATAATATTGAAATTCTGTATTGAAGGGTCATTCTAACTAGTTCATTATTCCTCAATTTTTCTGTTGTTACTGATTTATTTCTTGCCTCCCCAATAGACCATACTGGCGTAATTGAATAATAACATGCTTATGGTCATCTCTAATAATTTGGAGATTTAAGACTTGGAATTTCAGAATAAGTTCTTTATAATCTGACATATTGCATTGATAAATACAATAACTTACATGAGAAGCAGAACATAGAACATGTAATTTTCAATTACCCGGGTCTAAAAGTTACATGCAGTAATTTTCTGTGAGATTTACCATACCAAGCTAATAGACATATAATATAAGCGTTTTGATTTTAATTTTTTGTATAAGAACATAACAGCCATATAAACTCCTTTAATACTTGTTATAATCAACGTAAAATAAATGAAAATTAGATGGACTAACCTCAGAAACTTGTGGAAATAGTTGAACTAGTAGAACACACTTGGGGTTGTGGGGAAGCTTGAGGACAGTTCTTTAGAAATTCTCTATTCTTAATCACTATCCTGAGAGAAAATCCACTGTTCCCGTTGATTGAGTATTTGGCCCTGAAGTTGGGTGAATTTGAGGGATGTTGATTGAGACTGTATCTCCAGCTTGCCAGACATGATTGACTGTAGTTTTATTATCTAGTGGGCCCACAACAGCGAAGATAGTCATCTCACCATTGGCATATTCTGCAGATACGTTTGAAACTTGATAGCTGAGAGATCTTGGTTGCATTGATGGGTTGTAACTGGTTATAGGTGTTGGATAAACGGTTATACTTCCATTAGAATTTTGAAAAGCAAGAATAGCTTGTGATCCAACCATGCCTGTTCCTGTTGGGTTTATTGCCCATGCAATCCATCCTCCAGAAGTTTGAGTGGCTCTGTAAGCTATCTGGATGCTTCTGGTGGATGGAATATGGTTCCAGTAGAGGTGGGCATTTAGTACCGGAAGGTCCTTGCAACAATTGAATGTTTGTTTTGTTGAAAAAGTATAATTTGAGCAGGTTTGAGCAGATGAGGAAGTGAGGACTCGGGGGAGATGAAGAATGAAAATGATTAAGAACTGTCTTGAGGTTCTACCCATGGATTATTGAATGCCAAAGGGCTCTTAGGCTTGTGGTTGGTAAGTTCAACAGAAAGACGGCTGGAAAGCTGGGGGTTACTTGTGCGTAAAGTATATGTTGAATGTGAGATTTTAGTACACAAGTGTATTGAAAGTAGAAGAGAAATCTTTGCCTCTGAAGCTAGTGGCACCAGGGAAGTAGCAGTAGAAGGGTGCAAGTTTTGGAGAAATCAGAGAAGAAACTTGGGCCCTTTAATAAGTGAAAAGACAGTTTAAACTTAGGTTGGGGTCAAGAGAGGTTAACCAGTTTTGTGCAGTGTAGAATAAGTGTAAGAAATCTGGTAAACTACTCATGAATCATCTTTCTTTATGCATGACAAACTTTCTTTCCTTCTTTATTAATTTTTATTAAGGTTTCCTCATACCATGGAAGTATTTCTAGTTGAAGACTAGGTAGTGACAGTTTGATAGACCAACAAGGAATGTATAGGAGACTTGCTTGACATGAAATTTCCCTCATCAAGCTGTAACTTGCTTTACAAGAAAGAAATTGAGTCAATGAGGTGAAACAGACGTGTTATTTGAGCCTAATGAGTGAAAAGAGAGGGTGGACAATGCATTGGTGGTGACCAAATTGGCGTTATGATGTGTAAAGGTATGAGAATGGTGTACACTTTTGGGTCATCACGACAGTAATCATATAAGTAATAAAAATAATTGAAGGTAGATGAGACAGCTAATTTTGTTCTTTGTTTAAAAAAGAACAGTTGATTCAATATTTTTCTACAAAAGGAGCATGTTCGTATGTTATCAAATTAATATACATATATGTATGGATGTTACTTTTTTTTCTCCCTTTTTTTGTTTTTGTTTTTTTTCTGTTTTTTCTCTCTCACACGTTCGTTTTATATATATTTTTAAAAAACTTATTGTGAGTTCCAAATATCTCTTCTTTTTTTTAAATAAAAATTTTAGATTATAATTAATATTAAAATACTATAATAAATCAAAAGATTAAATTGGTGTCCCCACCACTGGTTGTTGACAAAAAAAATCGATATATTATATTGTATTATTTTGTTAAATTAAATTTTAAGAATTAAAACAAAGATTAGTAAAATCTTAATTATCGTCAACAAAAGGAAAAATAAATTTTAGCTTATCTAAGTTTTGGAGGAATATTTTCCAGAACATACTATTGGCCAAAAACGAACAATTTTAATAAATAATTTAATTTGTATCAGTAGTAGTGATGTCGAAGAGACTAGATTTATGTCTGCGTCGCCGGTGATTCTTGTCGTTTAGTCGGAGAAAGTACCTCTGTGCATGACAGCCCACCTGAGTGGACGTACGAGTCTTGACGTAGTTTCTGGAATTACCAACCCAATCTCCTTTAGCAAGCTTCTGCAATGCCAACAAGAAAAGCCTGTGCTCCTCTTCCGTCCATGGAAGAGCTACATGCACACCGCGCACTGCCAAAACTCAATCAAAAGCCAATATCTAAATCAGCAAACAGACGCAAAAGAGTAAACACAGTACCTCTCTTACGCACGCGACTCCGACCATAAGTGTGAACGATGCCATCAGAAGCGTAACCGGCATTGGCACCGTTGGAGTCCTGAGCCGATCGTGCTCATCAGAGCTGTGAACTTCCTTCAGCATTGACTCTCACACCAGCTGTTAGATAAATAAGATAAATACCTAATAGCGTAGACACTGCAAAATAAGCTCACAAATCTGAACAAAGCAATCAATTCCCACAAACAAAATAAACATATATTTAAAATAATTTCTAAAAGGGATCCTTTGGGCAGTTATAATCATAAGAAGGTGATGAGAAGTATTTTTTATTACAACAGTAAAAATTCAGCAGGGGTTCTAATTTTTCTGATAGTTTCTTTAAAAATAAACTAGATTTGCCGTTGATTTTGTGTGAGGGCATTTACAGGGCGATAATTAGGAGTTTAGTTGCTTCTCAAATATGGTTAGTAAACCTTCTTTTGTTTGTACATTGCGAGAAACGTGGGTTTAAGTAGGTGAAGGGTTTGATGGACTACTAGCAGACTCTGTGTGTTGCTAATTATAGACCATGAAACTTAGCAGTAAATTGGGTCGCAGGGAAAACCAACAATGGTCACAAGGAAAACTTTAAAAAGGGTTATTTGATGTCATAATTTAAGATGGGGTCATTTAAGTTTTTTAAATCAATTTTTATAAGAATTAAAATTTTAGCTATTTTTTCATTTAATACTTAATATTTTTACCCAATTACCACTTCTTTGACTCATTCTTTTTTTCTTTGTTTGATGAAGCCACTATGATTATCTTATTATTCTTCTTCTTTAACCAATCAATAAGCATTTGAATGTATTCATTTTGAAATTTTTTTATTAGAAAATACTTGAATATTTGAATGTATATATGGAATATATTAGAAGCAATAAAATGAGTTGAATGCTTGCTGGAAGTTATAATACATACTAAATGTTTGAATAAATGCTTTAGTCTCACCACCAAAATATAACTTGGTGGTGTCCCACCCAAAACATGACTTGGTGGTGTCCCCACCACCATCCGGTGGTGCACCTACCACCAAGTCCCACCAAGCCTCACCACCTAAGGTATGGTTAGGTATGGTTTGGTGGTGCTCCCACCACCAAGTCCCACCAAGGCATGGTTTGATATTTGAATAAATGCTTGAGTATTTAATGATTAAAGGAAGTTATAATACATGCTAAATTATAATACATGCTTGAGTATTTATAATACATGCTTGAGTATTTAAGACTTGGACCATGATTAAATGCTTGAAGGAAAATATAATGCATGCTCAGTATTTGAATAAATATTTTAATAAAATTTGGGTATTTAATTGTATATGTTTTTGAGTTATATATGTTTAGATCCAACTTAATTTAAATAAATATTAAATTAAAAAACAAATTAATTGGCTACGAACTTGGTGGTGGCACCAACCATGCATGTCCATTTTATTTTATTTTTTTGCAAATTTTTATTCAACTCATAAATCATAAGCAAATTCAAAATCAAACCAATCAAGTTTCGTTAAAGTATTTTTTCAAACGCCTATTATACATTTTAACTTCTTTCAAGCATTTTAAATTATATTATTCATTCAAATATATTTTATAGCCACAAGCAAATGCCCAAGGATTCTCTAACTAAAAAATTTAAAAATTAATAACTTAAATAAAAAAAAAACAATCATTATTAATGAAGACAACCATATTATAAGTGAAAATAAAAGAAGTTTCATTTTTGTCCAGATAGTTGGCCAAAGAAGAAGAAGAAGAGAAAGATCGATGGTAGTGGCTAGGTTATGAAATCAAATATTTTAATTTAGAGGTATAAAAATAATTTTAGGCTAACATTTAAATTTTCTATTAGATTATTTTTCATTAAATGATAGTGGACAAGATTAGCATCAAAAAACCCCTTTAAAAAAAAGAAAGCAAAAGACATATACCCTACTCAGATTATGTCTGCCATCTAAATTGCATACAATAGGACAAAAACCGATAAGCTGGCTAACACATCAATTATTCTACGGATTCCAAACACCCTGAAATCCGAAAACACCAATACAAAAGCCACTACTTCAATACGAAATAGCTAAGGCATTGAAACTACATAGAGACCTCGTAAGTTGCTTCTTGCTGTCAATTTTGATTTCTATACCTTGTTTTCATTTTACTCATTAAATTTTCAAATACTCTCATAAAATGATTGTTGTATGTCTCCATTACATATCTTGTATTTGTGGATCATGTATTATTTATTTATTTATTTTTTTTTTACAGGGGAAACATTTCTACAAAAAAAAAAAAAACTTATAACAGATTATAAATTAATTCACGATGAGCATATTTAAATCAAGAAGGAACAGTGTTGATGAAGATGACATCAATTAGAAAATTTTGAGAAGGAATTAAATCGTTGGAAACTCCCAAAAATCCCAACACATGAGATTTATAAAGAAGTAATATTTAGTCTTAGAACTAATTATACAATCAAAACCATTGAAAGAACAATCACTTTATTCAAAGAAAGCGAAACAATTTGACTTTTATCACAAAGGTCTATAGAAAAATGCAGAGACAATATGATTTTTTACATTTTGGTTTAGTCCAAGTGGCTGTAAAACCGAATTCCATACAAGGTTTGGATACATCAATCTTTGTGTGCCTAAGAGATTGTAGGTTTTTATAATTCGAAGATTCACTATTGGCAATGGTTGAAACTAACTTTTTCAATGGACCAATTTATTTCAATTGTTTTCCAAGTTATTGCATACATGTACACGACCGGGACGTTAGGGATGCTCTTACTTTCAACAATAAAAAACAAGTGAAAATGAAATTTTGCTCAATCACTTTGATATATAGAGTGCATTACAAGGCAACGAATAATCCTTGGGAAACAAAAGCAATCAAAAAAATTTCACTCTAGAGAACTCCTTTCTATCCAATCCCGAAAGTTGTGAATTGGAATGAAGTTAACGTTTCAAACGTTTCAGAACTGCAAGATGTGACTGATCGTCAAGAAACAGCTCAAAATTCAAATTGCTGTGGGGGAGAAATAGTTAAACTCCCGGATGGAAGATTTCAAATGATATTCTATCGCACTTCCTTCAGAGAACAAGATCATGTGGATTCTGAGAGTCAACCAGCAAGAGCCTCTTGTTCTTCAATTCCAAGTACTTGGATACTCCCAAACATTCATACACAGTCCTTTTATGTCAAAATTCTCCAACAACTCGAGGATCAATTTGTGTGTTTGTTCAAAAGTTATATATATATATATATATATATATATATATATATATATATCTTTAATTTCCAATTAATCCATTTTAGTTTTAATTTGAATATTGCATTTTATATATGTTACTTGTAATTTTTCTAGTAAACTTACATAATTGAAAGATGTGATGGCACTTTAAAAGAGCCAAACTACTATTTAAATCGTAAAAACCATGCACGCTTTAACATCTTTTATCTGTTCCTTGATAACCAAAGTTTAACTTTATTAAATTATATACAATTTTTTTTGGCTTTAATTTATAAAGCTACACATACACATATATTCTGTTCCAGCTATCACTTTGTTATATATTAATTTGATTGGTTTCTACCATCATTCTAAGAGGACCAACCACACTTATATTATCATATCATACTCCTAAAACATGTTTTATTAATATTATAATGCTTGTAAAAGTCTAAATTAAGTGTTTCACAACGCTAAATGGTATGGTTTTATTTTTAAGAGGAGACATAGAGTATATAATTTGTGATGAATACTAACCAAGAAATAAAAGGCCATCGAATAATATAATATTTATCAAATTAAAAATCACGTATCAGCTTCATCACCATAAGGAAACTACTCATGAGTTACGAGTCATCTTTCTTTATGTATGACAATATGTCTTCCTTTATAATTCAAGAAGAAAGCCTGATCTAAGTTGTGAAAGTTTGATACACCAACAATGTATACTTGCTTGTTATACAAGTATGAAGAGAAAGGGTGGACAAATGCATAGGTGATCACCAAATTGGCGTTACAATGTGTGCATGAGTGAATAGAGACGAGAAGACTTCCAGGGTTCGAAATTTTGAACTGTAAGTTTTTCTTTATGGAAAGAGCGAGGCAACTGTTTTCCCTTGAGAATTTTTAGAACATAGATGACTCACAAAGTCACAATTTATGGAAGAAAAGTAAATGAGGATGAAATTAATATGCTATTGTGAAATTAAATGAAACAGCAGGGTAATCAAACTTTGTTGCTTTTTGGTTTCTACGTTGTGAGGAAACGTGGGTTGGTTTGAGTAATTGATGGGTTTGGTGGACTGCCATACATACTGGTTAGTGCTCTATGTGAGTGTATGTTGGGGAATTATAGACCATATACTTTGGCGGTGAAACAGCTTGTGAACACAAGTAATTCGGTAGCCGCTTGCCACATCATAACTAATGTAAGTTTTAACAAATTAAAAGCTGCTATATCACTTGTATTCCAACTTAAGTTGTGATTAAAACTTTTATTCAAACCTGCAATAGTGACAAGGAACACTCTCAAAAAGAAAGTTAAAGACACGTCCTTATTTTTAGATTTTGTTTGCCATCTCAATTGCTTACTGTTGAAGCAAGTGATATTTTTCTTGAAGTTATTTTATTTTATTTTTAGTTTTAGTTTTATTGTTGTTTTTATTCATTGACTAGGTTTATTTTATTTAGGATTCTATTCGTATTAGGATTAGGTTTTATTTTAGTTGGTCTTATATAAGAGGAGCAGTAGCTGAATTTTGTTGTGAGGCTTTTGTTTTTTTCACTTTTACGTGTTTATCAGCTTGTTAAACTTCTTCTTTTTTAATACAATATTATTCTTTCTCTCATAATTTTTTCTTTCCTCATTATTTATAAAATTTGGGGATATATTTTTCTTCCGCAATACTTTTTTAACAGTGATATCATAGCATTCAGATTTAACGGAACTATAGTTTTTAGAGAAATTTTTTGTTTGAGGGATTTTAATTTTTTTATTATATCTTCTGGTTTTGGTGTTTTCATTCCCCCTTAATTTAATGGTGAAAATTACCAATTTTTAGTGTTTGAGATGTAATTCTATCTCAAAGCACTTGATTTATGGGAATCTATTTTGAATGATACTGATTATACATTGTTGGTAGCAAATCTAACCTTAAATCAATTAAAGCAACATGAAGAGAAGTCAAAGAAACTTAAGGCTTTATCTTACATTCATGTTGTTTTATCAGATTCTATTTTTTTCTAGAATTATTGGTTGTAATGCAACTAAGAAAGCTTGTGATAAATTAAAGAACAAATTTAAAGGAAGCGTAAGTGTGAAGGCTGTCAAATTATTAATACTTAAAAAGGAGTTTAAAATGTTAAAGATGAAGGATTCATACTTTATGAAGGACTACACAACCAAATTAATATCTATTGTGAATCAAATTAGACTATTTGGTGAACAATTTTTTAATCAAAGAGTTGTAGAAAAAATAATGGTAATGTTCCTGACAAGTTTGAAGCAAAGATCATAGCAATTGAAGAGTTATGTGACTTGACTACACTCTCTGTAACCAAGTTAAATGGTATATTACAAATCCATGAGCAAAGTAGTTTTATCCATAATGAAGAGCATGTTGAAGGTGCTTTTCATACCAACCTAAAAGGCAAGAAGCCTATTGCTAGGAATGACAAAAAGGCAAATAAAAATCAAGAGAGTAAGGAAAAGGAAAGAGCACCAAAGAAAGGTAAATATCCTCATTGTAATTATTGGAAAAAAGACAATCATATTGAGAAAAATTGTTGGAAAAAAAAGAAGCAATTTTTTCACTAAGATTACTATAATAAGGATGGTCACTTTGAAATGTATTATCATACTAAGCAAAACCAAACTCAACAAGCAAACTGGGTGGAAGATAAAAAAGAAGATGCATAATTTTTATTTATGACTTCTCATATTGATGATGATATAGATTTAATTTCATGGATAATTGATAGCGGGTGTACCTCTTATATGGCAAAAGATATTAGTCTTCTTATTCATATCAACAAGTCTTCTAGGGCAAAGGTTGTCCTTGGGTATAGAGAGACTATACTATTTGAAGGTAAATGTACTATTATCATGCATACAAAGCTAGGAAAGAAGGAAATTGCTAATTTTTTATTTGTTTCGAAATTGCTAATTTTTTATTTGTTTCAAAATTATGTCAAAACCTGCTTCGTATTACTCAATTGGTGCATAATAAATTTTTTTTGTGACATTTAAAAATTATGTTTGTTCCATTTATAAGCCACAAGGTGCAGAGATTGCTAAGGTCAAAATGGTTGACAATGCATTTTTTCTAACTGGTGATTCTCTATATCATCATGCCTTAAATGCCAAAACTGAAGAGTTCAAAAAGTGGCATCAATGTTTTGGCCATTATAATGAAAAAGGTTTGAATGTTCTAGATTCTTCAAATATGGTTGAAGATTTTCCAAATTTTGACTTTATTGAAGAAATATGTGAAGTTTGAAAACAAGCAAAGATGCATAGGTTACCTTTTCTTAAAGGTGGTATTTTTTGAGTTAAAGAAAAGGTTGAAGTAGAGCACACTGACATTTGTGGTCTTATATGCACTGCTTTTGGAAATAATAAATATTTCATTCTTTTTATAGCTGATTTGACAAGGATTATTTGCATTTATTTTTTGAATGATAAGTCTCAAGTTTTTTTTGTCTTCAAGAAGTTTGTTAATTTGGTTGGAATACAAAGTGGATACAAGCTCAAGATTTTGAGGTTTGACAATGAAACCAAATATACCTCCAAACAATTTGACAAGTTTTGTGAAGATTTTAGGATTCAACATCAATTTTCCATTATATATAGTCCACAGAAAAATGGGATATCCGAAAGGAAGAATGGAACTGTAATGGAGATGACTACATGTTTGTTTTTGGAAAGAAATTGCTAAAGAATTTTTGGGCTAAAGCCATTTTTCATGCTATTTACCTGCTTAACAAAATACCCACAAGGCCTGTAGAGGGCAAGGCTCCTTATGAAGCTTAGACAGATAAAATACTTTCTATTAAAAATCTAAAATTTTTTAGATCAATTTGTCATTTTTTTTTATTCCATCTGTGAAAAGATCCAAACTTGATGAGAATGCACTCAAATGAAGTTTTATTAGCTATGTTCCAAATTCAAAGGGGTACAAAATTTTTTATTTAAAGATTGAAAATATTATTTTAAGACGTGATGTCATCTTTGATGAAGGCTGCCATTGGAACTTTGACAAACATGAAATTGTGAGTGACTTGCCCACTAAAGTTGAAAATTTAATTTTATATGACTCATCTACTGATTCATTTGATTCAAGTAGTCAAGACCACTCATTAGATAATGATGCTTTAGTTGAGGCAACTAGAGATGGTTCCAATTATAAAGTTAAATAACTTGTCGAGGTGTACGAAAGGTGCAATTTAGTTATTGTTGAACCAAACACCTATTTTGAAGTTGCAAATTTTGCCAAATAGGTTGTTGCTATGGAAGCTAAAATGGACATGATTCACAAAAATGGTACATGAGAGCTAGTAGAGAGACCTGAAGGTAAGAATATTATTGGTGTCAAATGGGTGTTTAGAGTAAAGTATAATTGTGATGATTCTTTAAATAAATACAAGGAATGTTTAGAGTAAAGTATAATTCTGATGATTTTTTAAATAAATACAATGAAAGATTGGTAGTCAAAGGCTATGAACAACAACCTAGAGTTGATTATGAAGAAACTTTTGTGCTAGCTATATGACATAATACTGTAAGATTGATTATTGCTTTAGCTACACATTTAGGGTGGAAAATATTTCACTTTGGATGTTAAGTCAACTTTTTTAGAACTAGCAATTGAAAACTGAAATTTGAATGTGAACTACTCATCCCATAAGTTGCTTAAGACCTACTATCAGACTTACAATCAAATCGTACCTCATAGGTTTTATACTTGATGTATGTTGAAACTTCGAATGAGAATCAACATAGGACTCGACTTCTGATTTATCACCGTGGCTTTCAGTATTATTCTCAGATTCAGAACTATCATGTGATTTCTCATTTGAATGTGTTTCAGAATGTAAATTATTAGTCCCATAACCCACTTAGGACCCATTATAGGATCCAGCTTCTGAACCTATCTCTATGTTTGTGTTTTTTGAATCTTGTTTAGACATAGTATAGGAACTGACATTAGATTCAGCTTCCAATTCAACACTTTTGTTTGTCGCGTTAGTCATACCTCGAGAACTATCATTTGACTCAGCTTATGAGCCTACCTTAAAATGTGAACTACTCATACTAGAAGCTGTTCAAGACCATTTATCGGACTCAGTAGTAGATCGTGTCTTAGAAGTTGTATTATTGGACGTATACTGAGACTTTAAATGGGAATCAGCATAAGACTTGGCTTCTGATTTATCACCACTACTTTTAACATTATTTTCACCTTGAGAACTTATATGTGATCTCGCTTCTGAATGTGCTTCACAACATGAACTATCAATCCCATAACTAGCTTTGGACTTGCTATATGATCTAGCTTTTATACATATCTGTGTGCTTGTATTTCTTGAATCTTGTTTGGATTTAATATTGGAGATAGTATTAGATCTTTTCGATTCAGTACTTGTGTTTGTCTAATTAGTCACACCTCTAGAACTAGCATTTAACTTAACTTTCAAACTTGCATTAGAATGTGAACTACTTGTACTAGAAATTGCTTGAGACCTAGTATTGGATTTAGCATCCTATCGTGTCTCAAAGCCGGTATTATTAGATATATACTGACACTTCAAATGGGAATAAGTATAAAATTCGATTTCTGATTTATGACTATTGCTTATAACATTATTCTCACCTCGAGAACCAACATGTGACTTGTAATAACTCGTACTTAGTTTTAACTTAAAAAATTCATTTTTGACTAAGTTGATCCAAGATAGTTAGTGGAGTTAGAGTTGACTTTAACCACGTATTATTTTTTATTTTGACTTTTATACCATTGTGTAGAGCTCGTCGATACAAGTTTGTAGACAGATGATATGTTCAAATTGAAGCTACGGTTTGAGAGTTATGGTTAATAGAAGATAGTGGCAACATCATAAATATTTTAAAAATCAAAATTACAAGTCTTTTCTTTTTCTTCCTAGTCGGTATACCCCTCTCTCTCTCTCTCATCTCCTCTCTCTATGCCTCCTGAAACCCAGCTCGCTGCGTTGCCACTACTAGTTACTGGACCGTACGTGCCCCATTGGCTGACTCGCCAGCTACTAATAACTCTTCCCCGATCGGTCACGCGCCCATCTACTACTAGGAGCTTTCTAAATCCAGTCAATAACCTGAGCCCTCTTTCTCCTTTATTCGCTAGATTTCGATGAGTTTTTCGGCAAAAAGAATAACAAAATCCTCTTTGAGTTGCCACTTTTTGATAATTTTCTGGCCACTTCGGTCATCACCCAGCCAAACTGAAAGCCTTGTGACTATAACGGATACTAGAGCATACACACATGTGAATCAGCACTAATCCTATTTGTGAGTGGATTTAATTTTATTATAAAATCTTTACATTTTAATACTATTTTAATTTATGACATATATATATATATATATATATATATATATATGATTTCTATCCTAGAAATATTTTGAATTGAGACAATTAGATTTATATTTATCACACTAAATTATTTACAAATATAGAAATTAAAATAAATTTTGGGGGCTTGAAATGACTTATACTGTGGATATTATATTTTCTATTGGGTATTGGGGTACGTCATGGGTTAACCTAACATAGATGATAGTTATGGATAGTATGTATTCCTTCTATAGGTTCTATTTAGTAACATATTAAAGAGTGATAGATAAATGAATTTGATATGAATGTTTTTAATTTATTTAGTTTTCATTTTATAATTGTTTTGATAATCATTAGTAGTTATTTTTGTTTTTATAAAATAAATATTTTATTTTATGAGATATTTAGATCCACTCACTGAGCTTGTCTCATTGTTGATTTATTTTTTTTTTGAAAGCTTTATTATTAGGTCCTAACTGAGAAGCAATCGTCTCACTCGATTGGCATCACCATCATCTTCTATTTCTTTCTTGAAAACTTCCGTTGTTTGAATGTAAAAACTCTACATTTTTTTTTATTTCCAAAATATATACGTTTATGTTTTGGAAATTTATCTATTTTGTTTAGTTGGCTCTGAGAATAACCCAAGTCGGTATCATATGTATTTATTTATAGAATGTTAAACTTCCTTTGATTTTTATTTGTATCTTGATATCAAATATCGTGGGATCTTTAGTGGCATTTGCTGTGACCATTAGATGTTATAAATATGTATTTTTAGTGTAGGTACAAATTGGATTAGTCTAAGTTTTAGGGGAGGATTTGCCAAAATTTCTATAGAATTTTGATGGAATTTCCCTGAAGCAGAGCCCATTTCGGGTACAATCCTATCCTTCTGAACATGCTTTATAATGTGAACTACCAATCTCAGAACCGTCTTGAGACCCTTTAAAAGATCTAGCTTCCAAACCTATTGTGAGCTTCTATTTCTTGAACCTTCTCCAAACTTGGTATAAGAACTGCCATTATAGCCATTGACTTCTGATTCAACACTTGTGGTTTTTGTATTAGTCATTCGTCAGCAAATTGCGTTTGGATTCTCTTTCTAATATATTCCAAGGCCTTTCCTTGCAACTTGACATTGTGATATTGTAAATAACATACTAAGAATAAAACAAGAAAAGTTAAAGACCTCATTGCAGCTATCTTTTGTAGTTTGATTATGGAAAGAAGAATGTAATGGAGCTCTTGATATTGCTCTTTAAGTTTAGGATCGAAAAAGCAATAAGCTCACATGAAGTGATGGATTGGAAGTTGCATATGTGTTACTTGTTGGAAGACACCCTTTCCATGGTTTAGGTGTTTATAGTTGTTGTCAGATTTTATTGTGTGGTGATGAAAGCATTCCAATAACTCAAAGTGAAAATGATCATGACGTGCTTAGATTTTAGTTGCCTAATTAATTCGTTGCTAAGATAAGGGTGGCGCTGTAGTCACTTACCTTTCTCGCTTCATGCCTTCTTTAACACTTACTAGGTAGGTAACAAGGATGATAGGACATCCACTATGACATATATTATATTCTTAGGTTACAACCTCATCTCGTGCTCTTTTAGAAAATAGAAATCAGTATCTCACTCGTCGACTAGAGCTGAATATCTTGTTGTAGAAAATACCACTGCTGAATTATGTTGGCTAGAATCATTCATCGTAAACTTCATGTCCAATCTTCCTTGGCACCAACTGTCTATTGTGACAATCTTGGCACAACTTATCTTTTTTCGAATCCACTATTTTATTCCAAAATGAAACATGTTGGCATTAATTTCCATTTTGTCCGGGACTGTGTGGCTGCTAAAAAGCTACAAGTCACACATGTAGTGAGTATTGATACATTGGTAGATGCCTTCACCAAGCCTTTCCTACGCTAGTAGCTTCACTCCATTTGGTCTAAGTTTGGTGTCTTTGACAAGACCCTCAACCTTAAGGGGGCATAATAGAGAGTGGTTATCAATTATACCTGCTCCTTTGAATACAACCTTAGTCACTGTGTATACCTGCTCCCTTGTATATGGCATTAGTTACTGTGTATCTGCCTTAATAATCATATAGGCACCTAGGAATCCTACTCAGTAAAGAAGGGGACTCCCTAAATGAGACTACTAACTAGTATGGAGTGACTAGCTTTGATTGCTTCCTAGTCAAATATGCCCTCTTTGTTGGACTATCTTTTATTGTACTTATCTCATAGAGAGTTGTAATAGTTTCATGTATTTGTATTGATTTTACTCATCAATGAATGACAGAGCTTTTTCTAAATTCTTAATATCTCTTTAATACCCAGTTCCTCTGTCTCTCACAGAACTTCTTCTCAGAATTCTCTTACTAGTTACAGTTTCCCATTCAAACTTGATCAAGACAATTATATCTTATGGAAGTCCCAAATGCTGTCGGTCATTATTGGTAGCAATATGGAAAAATTTGTCATTGGTGAAACCGCACCACTAGAAAAGTTAATCAAAGAAATCATAAAGGTCAACAATCAAAGCATTAAGAAGGTGGCATTGAATCCAGAGTATCACCATTGGCGCCCAATTGATCAAGCTCTCTTGGGGTGGATCCTTTCATCTATTTAATACCTAGTTCCTCTACCTCTCACATAACTTCTTTTTAGTATTCTCTTCCTAGTTATAGTTTACAATGCAAACTTGACCGAGACAAGTATATCTTGTGGAAGTCCCAAATGTTACTGGTCATTATTGATAGCAACATAGAGGGATTTGTCACCGATGAAATCGTACTGCTAGAAAAGTTAATTAAAGAAATCACAAAGGTCAATGATTAAAGCAATAAGAAGGTGACATTGAATCTAGAGTATCACCATTGGCACCATGATCAAGCTCTCTTGGGGTTGATTCTTTCATTTATTATTAAAGAGGTGCTGATACAAGTTAATAAGGTTTCTATCACTCTCACTACCCATCAACTATAAAGTTCTCTTCAAAAGCTTTTTGGAAGCCAATCCAAAGCAAACGGATGCAACTGAAGTCTCAGTTTCAGTCAATAAAGTAGGATTCTCTTTTAGCTACATCTTATTTTTGCAAACTTATACATATTGTTGATAGCATAGCGATGGCAAGTTCACATGTCCTTGATGATGATTTTATGATGCATTTGTTGAATGGATTTACCTTAGAATTTATGTTGTGATTGCTAATATTAATTCATATACTAATATTAATTCTTGCACATTCATTGTCATTGAAGAAGTTTAGTCCCTTCTCATGAACCAAGAAATGCGTATTCAATAGACCACATTAAAGGTTACATCTATTCCCCATCTCACTGACAAAGAACCACATAAATTGGACACAAAAAATAGTGGTCATGAAAATTTCTTTAGCAATGGTCATGGTGGATATAACAGTCATGGTTGAGGAAGAGGTCGAGGTCGAAATTGTTCGACAAACAATTTAGCTATGTGTCAAATATGTAGGAGACCAAGACACCGGCTTGTAATCCTATAACCATTTTGATGCATCTTTTCAGGGACCTATTGCTTCAAACACCAACTCATCCAATTCTTTTGTGTTTTATTCTTCAACTTACACAAATAGTGTAGGTTATGAATGACTAATGAATATTGGGGCCACCAATCATGCCACCTTTAACTAGTCCAATATTATTCAGAAGTCCAAATATATCAGTGGAGATCAATTACGAGTAAGCAATGGTCAAGGTTTGCAAATACAAAAGATAGGCTCTTCTCATTATGGTCAATTCATATTAAATAAAATTTTACATGTTCTGTTTATGACCAAAAACTTATTGAATATTGCTTAGTTTACTTCTAATAATAATGTTCATGTTCAATTTAATTATTGTTTTGTGTTTGTTAAGGACGTAGCTACGGGAAAATCTTGCTCAAAGGAATACTTAAAGATGAATTATATTAGGTGTCCCTCCCTAAAGTCGCCCATGTTGTTCTCTATTATCTTAGAAATCTATCATGTTTTTCTAATGATAGTAATGTGCAAAGTTCTAATGTCTATTTTTATTATTTTTCCAACTTACCTAAATTGCCTCTAGTGCATCTATGACACTTTAGATTAGGACATCCCTCATCTCTTATCTTGAATAAAATATTTCAGGAATATAAAATTTCTCTCAGTTAATCAAAGTTTTACATCTTTTTATTCCTCTTGCCAGTTAGGTAAAAGTCATAGGCAGTTTGCACCCTCTTCTACTACGAAGTGTTCTGAACTTTTACAACTTATGTTTTATGATGTGTGGGGCTTAGCACTAGTTGAGTCTGAAGAGGGTTATAAATATAATATTTTATTTGAGGATAATTATTTTAGATTTTACTGGGCTTATCCCCTAGAAAAATAAATTTGAGGCAATATCTATTTTCTTATAGTTTAATAAAATAGTTGGGAATTTAACAAATAAAAAAATTAAAAATTTTCAATCAAATTGGGGTTGAGATTACTGTTCTCTAACTCTAATACCTGCCAATTTTGGAATTAATTTTCAACACCCTTATCCACACACGCACAGCAAAAAGGGTAAAAGTAATACGTAAACACAAGTATATAATTGAAACTACTCATTCCTTTTTAGCTCATAGTTCTATGCCCTCTCAATATTGGTGGGATGCTTGTTCTATTGCTGTATTTCTTATTAATTGTCATCCCACCAAAATGTTATATTTTATTTCTCCAGCTTAAAAATTATTTAATAAAAATTTTATTTTTCCCTTTTTAAATGTTTTGTTTATGAATGCGACCTGTTTTTTTATCCCTACAAAATGCGTAAATTTTCTTTTAACTCCCAAAAGTACATGTTCATCAGGCATAGCAATTCTTACAAGGGCTAAGAATGCTTGTCTCAGTTCAGAGAAATCTACATATCCTCTAATGTTAGTTTTAATGAATTAAAATTCCCTTTTTCTCAATAGGTCGGTTCATACACCACAGACCCTTCACATATTATATTGTTACTATCTCTTCACAGTTTAATGTTTTATAGAGATTTTATCCACAAGAGTCAAGTCCATCTCAATGTTTCATAGGGATTTTATCCATAAAAGTCAAGTCCATCTCAAATTCCTTTGACAGCTTACGCTCCTACATCGTTAAAATCATTCATACACAAGGAGGACAAATGTAACAACACTATCCTTATCGTGCCGCATATATTCTCCAAATACCAATGGTACAATGGTGCCGTTTAGTACTGGTGCAGCACCCCATCCATACATAAATTCCCCACATTTAGACAACACCATTCCACATCAATATGTCCCTCCACTTGGGTCCCAAAAAGAGACATGCAGACATTCTCCTCGACGAACACAACCTCATTAGAAAATTCAAGAAGTGATGTTCCTTCTTCACTCAGATTTGCAAAGTACTAGAGACGACCCAATTCTAAACCACGGGCACTCCTCTCCCTCCACCATTAATCTTTAGGTCCAATTACCATTGCCAGCACCTATGTTTAAATACCTATGCAAATTCAATATAGATCTAGTATATTCAAACCCTAACTGTACACCAGTTCTTCGTCTATGGCTATTGAGGGTGTGGAGCCCACCAATGTGTCTTGAGCTCTTCTATGTCCAACATGGAAGAAATCCATCCGACAAGAATACTACACCTTAATAAGGAATCACACATGGTCTCTTATCCCTTCTTCACCAAACCAAAAGCTTGTAGGAAACAAATAGGTGATTCAGATGGGTCCACTGATAGATACAGGACACGTTTAGTCGCTAAGGATTTTCACCAAACACTAGGAGTGGATTTCTCAAAAATCTTCAACTTAGTGATAAAGCCTTCAACTGTAAGTGTTGTATTGTCTCTTACTCTTTCGCAAAATTAGTAGATTTGTCAAGTGGATGTAAATAATGCCTTCCTGAATGGAGTCCTTCAAGAAAAAGTGTGCATGCCTCAACCAATTAGTTTCATCAATTCCGAGCATTAAGAATATGTATGTAAATTCCACAAGTTACTATATGGCCTAAGGAAAACTTCGCGTGCATGGTACAACCGTCTTGTTAATGCTATGCATTTAAGGTTTTGTTAACTTCAAAACTGACTCTTGCTTTGTTGACTTCAAAACAGACTCTTCTCTCTTCATTCTCAACTACGCACAAGGTAAATTTGGGTTTTGGCTTATGTAGATGATATTTTGGTTACAGTAAACCATCGTACATGTGTGCGTAAATATTTCAATCACCTCAGTGCAATGTTTTTGTTGAAAGATTTTAGACCTCTATCATTTTTCTTGGGTATGAAGGCATATAATGATGAGTCTAGGTTTCATCTATCTCAATCTTGATATATTCTTGACCTATTACAGCGAATTGACATGCAATCGTGCAAGATGAGTCCTTCTCTAGCCATTAGCATGATTTCCTTAATTCAATTAGTTGGACCTACCTTTTCCAACCCTTTTCTATATCCTAGCACCATTAGGGCGTTACAATATCTCACTTTTACACATCAAGAGTTTTCCTTTGTTGTAAACTAATTAAGTCAATTTATACACTTACCTACGATTGTCCACTAGTTTGCCTATAAGCGTTTTTTGGGCTACTTAAAGGGAACGATGCATTTTGGTCTGTATTTTCGACCTTCCTCTCACACCACTCTTTTTTGCTATACTGATGTAGATTGGGCATCAACTGTTTATGATTGTTTGTTCTAGGGGGGATATTGTATTTATCTTGGAGAAAACATAGAGTCATAGTCCTCTCGCTAACAATAAGTTGTTCCTCGCTCCTCTATGGAATCAGAATATTAGGCTCTTGTCCATGGTACTGAAGAAATTTCTTAGTTATAAGCTTTATTACATGAATTCAAGTGTCATTTGATACGTGCATGGATGGTGGTCAGCATGGGTACGTACATGGATAATGGTCAGGCTTAGGATATGTTTTGACTTAGTCTAAATGTAGTTTGTTTTGCTTCTGTTAATAACCCATGATATTCTAAACTTCAACTAGTGGGATTGTTTATTTCATGATTCATAGCTTTGTGGTTGTAGACTATTATAAATAGTCAGTAAATCTTCAATAAAATAGTATGGACGCATTAAATTAAATCACTCCTTCTCTCACTAAATATATTCTCTCTATATTCTCTCTCTGGCTATTGATTTCTCCTTTCTCTCTCTGGCTATTGAACTTTATTAAGGCCAAAAGCAATTTCTCTCACTACACTCTCTTTTTGGCTTTAAAAACTCCTACTCCCCTTTTAAACGACCAGGACCTATCATTTGGTATCAGAGCCCGTTTGATCATAGATACACGCGGCAAGACAAATGCAAAGTTTCGCAATGAAGTCAATGAAGCATTGGCACGCCATGAGTCAAGCCTAGATCATTTTAATGCATCCCTTCAAACACTTTTGACTGAGTTTTAGGCCCTATGTGTCTCTTGAAGCCATTCTGAAGTCAACCCCTTTGCCCCAGGAGAATCATCCCATTCACCAAATATTACTCAAAATTCCAACAATGAAACCTACCAACAACAACTCAAATTGCCCTTCCCAAAGTTCAATGGTGAGGATCCAACAGGTTAGATTTACAAGGCAGAGCAGTACTTTGATTTTCAAAATATTGCACAAGACCAACATGTCCAACTAGCATCCTTCCAACTCGAAGGCATAGCTCTTCAATGGTATAGATGGCTAACAAAATTTTGTGGACTGCTAACATGGGGGGAGTTCACCAAGGTTGTCCTCCTTCGTTTTGGTCCAATAGACTACAAAGATCCTTTAGAAGCTTTAACTTGTCTTAAACAAACTATATCTGTGGAAGCTTACCAAGAAGCTTTTGAAAAGCTCTCACATCGAGTTGATGGACTCCCAAAAAATTTTCTTATTAGGTGTTTTATTGTAGGACTAAGGGATGACATCCGTTTAGATGTGAAAATTAAACAACCCAACACCTTAACAGATGTAATTGGAGTTGCATGACTTATTGAGGAATGAAATCAACTACAAAAAAAAGCAAGGTCAATTCGTACGTTCCCAACCCAATCCTGTGACAACCAAGACCAATTCTAATTCCATAGCGGGAATCTTGGTCCTCCACCAAATTCACGTGCAAATCCGAACCCAAACACGAAGCCAACTTCATTTTTTTGAATCACCAATCAAGAAGCACGAGAACGAAGGGAGAAGAGCTTATGCTACTACTGTGATGAGAAATTCGTGCCAAACCATCGGTGCGAACGACCGTAATTGTTCATGATTGAAAACTCTCCATAGTTAATTTCCAGTGATGAAAACGATGTCACACTAAAACTAGAAGGGAATGAAATCATGGCTAAAATTTCTTTTCATGCTATGGTAGGAATCCATCATCCACAAATCATGCGTGTCCAAGGCAAATTGAAAAATAAAATCATACCCATATTGATAGATGGCGACAGCACACATAATTTCATTGATCAATTCATCGCCACCAAACTTGGGTTACCTGTGGTATGAAATAAAAAATTTCAAGTCATGGTGGTCAACCAAGAGAAGATTGAATGTGTAGGGCAATGTCATGCACTCACTATCTCCATCCAAGGTCACCCTATTACAACAGACCTCTATGTGCTTCCTGTTGCAGCAATTCCTTTAGTTTTGTGCGTGCAATGGTTGGATACTCTAGGAGCAATAGAGACGGACTACAAACAGCTAACCATGACTTTAAAGTTGGTGGAGAAACCTATACCTTCCGAGGGATGAAGCAAGCTGATGTCAAAGCTTTGTCAAAAAAGGAATGAAACCACATTCAAGGTATTGGATTTTTTTTCCAAATTACTCCATCTAGTAAAAATGTCCAGCCACCTTCATATCCACCTGACCTTGCCAATCTCTTACCTAAATTCTCTCAAATTTTTGAACCACCCACCTCAATGGGAACATGATCACCGCATTCCTCTTTAGCCAAATGCAACACTAGTTAGTGTTAGGCCATACCATTACCCTTATTATCAAAAAATTGAAATTGAGAAAATGGTTAAGGAGCTTCTACAATCAGGGTTGATAAGACTCAGTCATAGCTCATTCTCATCCCTAGTTTTGTTAGTTAGGAAAGTTGATGGTGAATGGCGGTTTTGCGTGGACATCAAGATTTAAATAACATAACTATCAAGGATAAATTCCCAATTCTGGTGATTGATGAGCTTTTAGACGAGCTTCATGGAGCGAAATACTTCTTAAAATTGGATTTATGGGCCGATTACCACCAAATTTGAGTGCATGAGGATAACATACCGAAAACAGCATTCCGAACCCACGAAGGCCATTATGAATTCATTGTGATGCCATTCGGCCTCACCAATGCACCCGCAACCTTCCAAGGCCTCATGAATGACATTTTCCATCCTCATCTATGAAAATTCATCTTGGTTTTCTTCGATGACATTCTCGTATATTCATAGACTTGGGAAGATCGTCTTTCTCATTTGCGAATTGTTTTAAATATTTTATCCACTAATAATTTGTTTGTGAAGGAATCAAAGTGTAGGTTTAGTGTCACTCAAGTTGACTGTTTGGGTTATATTATTTCTATGCATGGAGTGGGTGTGGACCCAACCAAGATACAAGTAGTGTTTGAATGGCCTAAGTTAACAACAGTACAGGGAGTTCACAGATTCCTTGGCTTAGCAGGATACTATTGTAAATTTATTCACAATTTTGGAAGTATAGCTGCTCCTCTAACGAGTCTCTTGACCAATGAGGAATTTAAATGGGACGAAATAGCAGAAGTAGCTTTCAAGCAATTAAAGGTGGCACTAACATCCCCTTCAGTTTTGGGACTTCCAGATTTCTCTCAACTGTTCATGATTAAGTGTGATGCAAGCGGAATTGGAATTGGTGCGATTCTCTCCCAACATAATAGGCCCATAGCTTATTTTAGTGAAGCATTAAAGGGTTCGACCTTGACTCTATCCACCTACAAAAAAGAAATACTAGCTCTTGTCAAGTCTATCCAAAAGTGGCGTCCTTACTTGCTTGGAAAATCTTTTATGATTCGCACTGACCATAAAAGCCTTAAATACTTGGTCGAGCAGCGGATCTATACTCCAACACAAATAAGATGGCTTCCAAAACTACTTGGATATAACTATAAGATCAAATACAAAAAAGGATTTGAGAATCAAGCTATAGATTCATTGTCACGAGTGGTTGAGTTTCAACTTTTATCTTCTTCCAAGCCAGAGGCTAATTGTGTTAGGAAATAAATGGGTCAAATCAGATATGTAACTAAAGTAAATTTTAAAAATTGAAATAAAATGGACACAAATATTTTACGTGGAAAACCCCTAAATAAATTGGAGTAAAAAACCACGGGAAAATTTGAGAGAATTTCACTATAGGGAATGAAGATTACAACACTTCCTCTCTAAATTCAAAGAGAGAATAATGACACTCTCTCTTGAATAAAGGAGAAACAACTATCTTTTTCAAAACAAGGAGACACTACTACAAATGAGAAGCAAATTTTCTCTATTTGTAACTCTCTTTAAAATGGAGGAACTCTTTCAAATCTCTCTGAATTGGGATGCAGGAACTGAATTGCAGAGGGGGGGGGCTATTTATAGCTTCGTTCCTCCCCCCTTCCTTCAATCTTCAATTCAACTTATATATAATATATTTTATATATAATATATAAGTCAATAAGGGTGGTTGTACACCAACCAAATACTCACCATAGTCATCATTAGGGCCACCAAATTCGGTGGCCTATAATTTTGACATTAGCGTAACATTTCTCCCATTTAATATCAAAATTGGTAACCTTCCACTCTTCTGTAAATTTTCTAGTCCATGCTTGCTTACGTATATGCTAGGCCATACGAGGATCTACACCATACAAACTTGTCAGTGTTGATTGGCTTGGTCATCATATCTGCTAGGTTTTCACCAGTGTGTATTTTTTACATATCCACATATTCATCTTCTACTACTTCTCGTACATAATGATACTGAATACCTATGTGCTTCGTTCTTGAATGAAAAGCTGGATTCCTTACAATGTGCAAGACACTCTGACCATCACAAAACAAAGTGATCTTCTCATGTTTGTGCCTGAGCTCCTCCAATAACCTTTGTATCCAAACTGCTTCCTTGCATACTTGTGTAACTACTATATATTCTGCTTCTGTTGTAGATAAAGCCACAACTATTTGCAGTTTTGAAATTCAACTTACAGCTCCTCCTGCAAGTGTAAATGCAAAATACATAACCAGTAGTAGACTTTCTTTTGTCGAGATCTTCTGCAAAATCTAAATCAACATAACCTCTGACAGTTAAATCTGATCCTCCATAATATAATGCAGCATCTGAGATTCCTTTGATGTATCTTCGAATCCTCTTCACAGTATTTCAATGCTCTTTACCAGTATTCGCCCTAAAATTACTAACCGCTCCCACTACTTGTACAATATTTGGTCTTGTACATATCATAGCGAACATTAGGCTTCCCACTGCCAATGCATAAGGTACTCGAGACATCTCCATCCTCTCTACTTCGCTGCTAGGACTCATACTTAAGGATAACTTGAAATTAATAGGATGTGGGGTAGAAATTGACTTACAATCTTGCATGTTGAAGCATCCCAAGATCTTCCTTAAATAATTTTTTTGAGAAAGCCAAATCTTCCTACTATTTCTGTCTCGGTGTATTTGCATCCCAAGAATCTTGTTTCTTGGTCCTAAATCTTTCATGTCAAACTTGCTAGCCAACTGTGCCTTCAATTCTTGGACTTGATCTTTGTTAGGGCTTGCCACCAACATGTCATCCATGTACAACAATATGTTAATAAAATCATTCAACATCAAACCTTTTGTAATATGTACAATGGTCTGAACTGAGTCTGTTGTACCCAAGGCTTATTATGAAGGAATCAAATCTCTTGTACCAACATCTCAGGGCCTGTTTAAGACCATATAGAGATTTGTTCAACCTGCAAACCAAGATCTCCTTGCCTATTTCAGCAAAACCTTCTAGTTGTAGCATATAGATTTCTTCTTCAAGCCCTCCATGAAGAAATGTAGTTTTAACATCCAACTGCTCAACTGTAAATCAAATATAGCACACATAGTCAGGACTATCCTTACAGTTGTAAGTCGAACCACCGAAGAAAATATCTTATTGAAATCAATGCCCTCTTTCTAATCGTATCCTTTCACCATCAATCGTGCATGATACAATTCTACTTGATCATTGCTATCTCGCTTGATCTTATAGACCTATTTATTACCGATAGCTTTTCTTCCATACGATAACAGTACTAATTCTCAAGTCTTGTTCTTATGCAAAGCCTCAATTTCCTCTTGCATTCCTGTCATCCGCAGAGATATATCTGAGCTTCTTGTAACTTTATGGAAAGTTGATGGCTTTCCATCCTCCGTTAAAAAACAGTATGCAACATTGCTTTCCATAACATACTCAGAGTGCCAAGCTGGCAGTCTTTTCTCGCGAGTTGACCGATGAACTTCTGGAGCCTCAGACTCAAATTGTTCTTGTACGTCATGCTCTGGTGCTGCTTCAGAAGAGTCTGAATTTTCTTGGTCTTGATTACTTTCCACATATACCGAAGTAGTCTCTGAGTTGTCCTTTAACTTGCTATCATTTTAATCTTTCTGTAGCAGTTGATCTTTTACAAATATAACATCCCTACTGATAATAATCTTGTGGGTAGTGGGATTACACAGGCGATACCCTTTCACACCATCAGCATACCCTAAGAATATATACCTTCTAGACTTCGAATCCAACTTTATTCTTTCTTGAGTGTTATACATCACATATATAGGACATCCAAATGAATGTAAATTAGAGTAATCAGCTGGCTTACCATTCCACATCTCCATTGATATTTTCAACTTAGTTGATGTTAAAGGCGACCGATTTATCACATAAGAGGCGGTATTGGCTGCTTCTGCCCAGAATGAATTGGGTTGACCCTCAGTCCTCAACATAGCTCTCATCCTTTTTACAATGGTTCTATTAATTTGCTCTGCCACCCCATTTTGTTATAGAGTGTATGCCACCGTGAACTGTTTTTTAATACCTTTTTGCTTACAAAATGCAAGAAACTCGCCGCTTGTATACTCTCCTCCATTATTTGTCCTCAAACACTTGATCTTCTTTCCAAATTCAAGTTCCACCTGTGCTTTGAAGTTTTTGAATACTAGAAACACATCTGACTTCTTTTTGATCGAATACTTCCATAATCTCCTGAAGTAATCATCAACAAAAGACACAAAATATTTTGCTCCTCCTAGGGATATCTCCCGTGATTCCCAAACATCAGAATGAATCAAGTCTAAAATGTATTTATTTGTAGCATTAGATCTACTAAATTTTAATCTTTGCTGCTTTCTTATAACACAATGCTCACAAAAGGGTAAAGATACCTTTATAAGTTCCGGAAGTAGCCTTCGATCAGAGAGAATTTTCAAACCATGTTCAGACATGTGGCCTAATTTGAGATGCCACATCATTGTTGACTCTTATCCTTTGCTACCCGACGCGACATACGCATCAGCTTCCTCCAATCTTTCTCCTTTAGGCATGTATAGATTTGCACCGATCTTTTCTGCCTTCATCACCACAAGCACACCTTTGACAACCTTCATGATCCCATTTTCAATATGGGTTTTGCATCCAAGTTCATCTATTTGTCCTAAGGATAATAGATTTTTCTTCAAGCTTTTGACATATCATACCCTTTAAATAGTGAGAACTGTACTACCATGCATCTTTATCTTAATAGCACCAATACCAGCGATATCCAAGGCATGATCATCACCCATGAATACAGATCCTCCTGAGATAGGCTTATAGTTGTGAAACCATTCTCTACTAGAGGTCATGTGCCACGTAGCTCCTGAATCTAAAATTTAGACATCGGTAAAACTTTTTCTACCTTCAGCAATTGTCGTTGCCTCATTGTAAAGAATTTCACCATTACCTGAGGTACTTGCCACATTTCCTTGAGCTTTTGATGACTCAGGGTCTTCACTCTTCTTGAGAAGCCAACACTCCTTGACATGCCCATTCTTGCCATAATTGTAGCATTTGATGTACTTCTTACTTCTTGATTTGGATCTACTATGATTTTGACTCCCACAAAAGCCACATTCCGTTGATCTCCTTCTTGCCACCATCAGCGCTTCTACTTACTGTGAACTTGCCTGCCTGTCTTCCTTATTTTTGCGCCTACTTTCTTCTTCCAAAATTGTGGCTGCAACAACGTTGAAAACTAGACTGTCTAAGTTGTTCGTCAAGTTGATGATAAGCTGATCATACGAGTTAGGTAGACTTTGAAGTAGAAGTTTTGCATGTTCAGTTGGATCTATTGTGTAACCCATTGATGTGAGTTGCAAAAACAGAGTATTCAGGGTGTTGATGTGGTCGGTTACTGATGTTATCTCTGCCATTCGAAGAGTATACAATCTTCTTTTTAAGAAGATTTTGTTGTGTAGCGACTTGGTCTCGTACAAATCTTGTCAAAGTATCTCATATCTCCTTTGCCGTCTTTTTCTCCACCACACTAGATAACACTCCATTGGCTAGTGCTAAGTGCAAATTAGCAATTGTATTGGCATCCATCTCGTGCCACTTGCCATCATCGGTGATCTCCGCGAGCCAATCTTCAATTGCTACTAAACAATTATTTTTCCTCAAAATTGCCTTTACCTTCATTTTCCACAATGAGAAGTTAGTCCCATTAAATTTCTCAACATCGAACTTTGTTGCCATTGTTGATGACAATTTGCTTGTCACTTAAATCGGATTGCACAATTTCACCGTATATGTGAACATTAACCGTATACTTGAATAATACCATATACATAAACAGTATCGTATATTTGAATAGTCGGTATACTTGATAATGTAATTTTTATATTATTATTTATTTACAAATTAAACTAGTTAATATATATTGATATAACAATTGACCTATTATTAATATCTTTATTCAATTAATGAGAGTTTGGATATCTTAAATATAAATAAAGTATTATATACTTTTTAGACTGTATTTTTATACCAATCAATATTATAAGGATAGCAGCTAGCCTCTTGGTGCAAAGGCTAACTTACTAACTTCTTGTATATTTACAAACAGTAACATTAACAGATTGCTGATTTTATTTTATTTGATGAATAAAAAAGAGCCTGAAATTATCACCTTAGAAATTACTTAGAAGATATGAATTATTTGTTATTCTGTATGCATAATTTTATGAAAATCCATAATAATTGGATGACATCTCTAATAATTTCCCCTCGCTTTAGCACTTAATAAGCACAAGTACATCTGCGACACTTCATAGGACAAATCAAGACTCGTATTCTAACTTTCATGAGCATGTGTGAGAGTTTTATTCACTTTCCTTTGCTACGCCACACACCCAAATTCAACAGCTTGCTGATTTATGTCTACAAAGCTTTGCTATTTCATTACCATTGGTAAATCGGAAGCTGATAACAATAAATTATTTATATTGAAAAAATTATTGGAAAAAGAGAACCTCTACAGAGCACACTGTACAGACTGCACATGCAGAGTAATTAAAATTTGTCATACCAGCATAAGCCCGATTTGCAAACATCACCAATGGTGATAAATAACATTAATGTGTTTGCAGCATACAAATGCTTTCCTTTTAGTGTATAGAATATACCAACTGTCATTTAACTTCATATATAGCTCCAAATCATTCCTTGCTTTTGTTCAAAAAAAAATTAGGAGTAAATTTACAATTGTTTATTGAATTTGTTAAGTTCCTATTGGTTGGTTAATTAGAGAAAAATTATTCCTGAGTAAATTTGTAACTGTATATTAAATTTGTTAAGTTCCTATTGGTTGATTAATTAGAGAAGTTGTTGAGATTAATGATAGTTGTATTAAATCACTATTTAATTAAAAAGTACTGCTTTGATGGCAAGCTTGTAAAGAATTTCAAGTTATTTAAGTGTGTGTCTGTAACATATATTTGTACTTGCTCACATATTTTATATTCAGACAATAGAATTTGTTATTGGCCAAAAAAAAAAAGACAATAGGATTTGTTTTAACAAGTAAACCAATCAAAAAGCTTACTACTATTTTGTGTCCTACATCAATGTTCCATTTCTGAAAGATTTGGGCCAACAAAAATACTAAAAATTGATAGTATGGGCTGAGATTTGATCGGTCTTCAAATTAGAATCTGCAGGGCTCAAATTATCTTGAAATTAGATTATTTTGATTTATGCCTTTATCTACAAAAATAGAATATTGGATGCTAAAGGGGAACAATTAAAATGAAAGTAGAAACAAACATTGTAAATATTATTCAAGGTGTAAAATTTATTAAAATTTTTAATAATTTTTGTGTGGAAGAAAAGAAATAATTATATATAAAATAAGAGTAAATTCGTCATCTGACAAAATATAATTGGGTTGACTAAGTGAAAATGAAAATGGTGCTAGTATAATTATCCAAAATACAAAGATACTTTAAAATAATGTCAAAATAAAGCCAGAATAATGCAATTTTCCCTTGTTAATATTGAGAGTGGAAGAATTTGACAGGACATAAAATAAAATAAAATAAAACAATGACAAAAGTTGTATTTATTTCCCATAAAAAATATATATATTATTTTTTTCTTTTAAGAAAAAGAGAAAACAAATGTATATATTTTAGAATTTGTCAAGTGAAACCTGACACTAAAAATATGATAAGAGACTCGTAACGAGTCTTGAGTAAACTTCTCATGTCTTTACACTAAAAAAAATAAAAAGAAAGTTTTTAATAGCTCATAAAAACCAATAAGAAGATAAACAAATTCTCTTATATTTGTCAATAGGATAAGTATAATGTTATAATTATACAACCCACACACATGTGCTTAATAATTGGTAGAGATAGGAGGCGTCGTTAAACATCACACATTGATCTGCAAGAAATTTACAGATTGCTATATAAATTCATGCTATAAATGTGTATGGGGCCAACAAAAATATATGTGGATGATGGAAAGGTGATCCACCTCACTCGGGCACCAGACCTTCTTATATGTGGCTCGTCTCCAACCCATCCATCAGGTGATTGTGTGGTCTGTTGCAGTACAGAAGAATTTCTTTATGGTGGAGATCTCTATCTTTTAGGATATGGTGTCAAGCCAATTCTCTATCTTATGAAAGCTGAGGGTAGTTGTACCAATGCCTCTAGTGATCTCCTGCGCCGTGCATCTTTCCTCCTCGGGTATGGCTTTGGTAGCTACAACCTTTTCGATAACATCTGTGAAGACTTTGCATTACATTGCAAAACTGGCTTGCCAAATTTGGAATTTACTTCTGATGAAGGAATTGCTAAAATAGGGACTACTGAATTCCAAATGCCATTGTATTTGTACAATTTCATCCTATGTGCCGTTGCTACTTTTTGTTAGCGCATAAAGTGGTGATAAACTTTCTGAGAGATAAATCTTTTCCTTTATTATTTATAGTTGTTGTTTCCTGTATTGTTATATCGTGTATATCGTGTTATCACAGAGAGCTTATATATAGTATTGTACATGGCTATACGAAATACAAGTCTTTAATATTTCTCTCGGTATCTTAGTCTTTTGTTTCTTCTATTTTCATTTTGAATCTTACATGGTATCAAAGCCATCTGACAAACGTGATGGCCAGTTTATCCTCTTCTGAATCTGCTATCTTTCAATATTCTCTTCCTACCTACAATCTACCATTCAAGCTTGACCACAATAACTATGTTTTGTGGAAAACTCAGTTGCTACCGTCGTCATGTGAAGTAACATGAAGGTTTTATAACAAATGAAATTGTTGCACCAGAAAAGCTCATCAAACAAGTGTCTGAGACCAACAAAACAAATGTCGAAGTGATGGTGCCCAATCCTGACTATCAAACCTGGCAACGAGCCAAACAGGCTTTTTTGGTGTGGATTTTATTTTTTGTCACCAAGGAGATAGTTGCACAAGTGAACAAAGTGTTGACCAACCACACGACTTTTCAACTATGGAATGCCCTTGAGAGATTATTTGGCAGCCAATCAAAGGCCAAAGTGATACAACTAAAATCTCAATTTCAAACTACCAAAAAGGAGTCTCTTTCCTTTGCCACAAATTTCTGTAAACTCAAAGAAATTGTCGATAGCTTGGCTTTAGCAGGATCACCTATGACTGATGATGATTTTATTATGAAGCTTCTCAATGGGCTCCCTCTAGAGTATCATGCTGTCATTGCCACTGTCAACTCTCGTCCTCTTATTGCCATAGAGGAAGTCCAATCCCTTCTTATGAATCAAGAAGCATGTATCTAGCAATCTACACCTGAGGTAACTCCAGTAGCCAATCTAGTTGACAAGGACCGATGGAAAACCGAGCAAAATAGGGCAAGACGTGGTTTCTTCTCAAATGCTAATCGTGGAGGTCAGAAAGTTCATTGTCGAGGACATGGTCGAGAACGCCAATCATGGAGCAATAACAAAACAATCTGTCAAATATATGGTAGGCCAAGACATGCTGCTTATAAATGCTATAACAGGTTTGATTCCACGTTTCAGGGACCATAAGTACAATACAATTCTTCTTCACAACCGTCTACATTCTACAATTCCCCATATTCACATGGTGTTAGTTCAAAATGGCCAATGGACAGTGGTGTCCAATCTCTCTCAGAAATATGAATATTTTGGTATTGAACAACTCCGCTTTCGGAATGGTCAAGGTTTGAACATAAGAAATATAGGTTCTCCTTGTTATGGTGAATTTGTTTTGAATAAAATACTACATGTTCCATCTATTATAAGGAATTTATTAAGCATTGCGCAATTTACGTCTGACAATAAGAAGGTTCTGTTCAAAGGCAAACTTAGAGATTGACTGTACCAAGTTTCCTTGCCTAGTTCCACACATGTCAAAAACACCAGTCCAACATTGTATTTTTCCATCTTCAATCATGAGTTGTCGCTTCCTAAAAATTTCTCCAATAAGTCATGCATTCACATGTGACATATTAGATTAGGACATCCTTCATCACTCGTTTTAAATATGGTTTTTCAACAATGTAAAACTCTCCTTTATGTTATTCAGAGTAGCATGTCTTTTTGTTCATTTTGCCAATTAGGCAAGAGTCGTAGGTTGTATGCACCTTCTTCTTCTAATAAGAGTATTACTCTATTCAATGATCCTGTTCTCTATAGGAGTACCATTGGTGCCCTCCAATATCTCACATTGACACAACCTGAGATTTTGTTCATGGTGAATAAACTCAGCCAATACATGCACTCTCCTACCATTGCACATTGATCAGCTTGCAAACCATTCTTTGCTATTTAAAGGGCACCATGCATCTTAGTTTTCTTTTTCAACCTTCCTCCAACAACGATCTTTATGGGTACACTGATGCTGACTGAGCTTTAAACGTAGATAATCATCGGTCTATGGGTGGGTATTGTATCTACCTAGGTGAAAATTTAATTTCATGGTCTTCTCTCAAACAACTAGTAGCTGCCCGATCATCAACAAAATCTGAATACTGAGCTTTCACTTATAGAGCTACTGAAGTGTCTTGGTTAGAAGCTCTTTTATGTGAACTCAACTGTTCCTTTTCCTCATGATCTATTTTGTGGTGTGACAATTTAAGTGCTGGGCATT
This sequence comes from Rhamnella rubrinervis, assembly GCA_007844105.2. Taxonomy (NCBI): domain Eukaryota; kingdom Viridiplantae; phylum Streptophyta; class Magnoliopsida; order Rosales; family Rhamnaceae; genus Rhamnella; species Rhamnella rubrinervis. Next base: position 2,401,298 of record CM017582.2, read on the forward strand.
TGGCAGCCAATCTTGTGTTCCATGCCAGGACCAAACACATTGAGATTCATGTCCATTTTGTACGCGACAAAGTTATTTAAAACCTTGGATGTCCCGTTTGTACCTAGTTAGGACTAGGTCGTAGATGTACTAACAAAGGTGTTGCCTACTCCATGGTTTGTCTACCTCATAGCAAGCTCAATGTGGCTGAATCCCCCTTTCGCTTAAGGGGGATGTTAGCGCATAAAGTGGTGATGAACTTTCTGAGAGATAAATCTTTATATCATGTATATCATGCTATCACAAAGATTATATATAGTACTGTACATGGCTATATGAAATACAAGTCTTTGATATTTCTTTCAGTACCTAGGTCTTTTGTTTCTTCTGTTTTCATTTTGAATCTTACACTTTTCATATTATTCCATATCTATTCCTGCCTAATAATTTTATTGTTCTTGTAATTTTGGTTTGTGGCTTGTATGTTATTCTTAAATACTCCATTGATCTCGGTGTTAGTCGCTATTGTGAAAAAGTTGTAGCTAAGAAATTTGATCATATAGACTACAAAAATACCATTATGGAAATGGCTAGACGAAGGTATTTTAGTCGATGGGAAATAATGATAATGTGTCTATTTCATATGTATTGTCTACTCCTAACTTGGTAATGTATTCTAGACGATATAATTCTTGAATTCGTTTAAAAGGAAAGTACCAATGCAATAAATTATGGGTTGTGAAAACAGATATTTCTTATTCACTTTCTATATTTTAATATATATACAATTGCAAAGGTATATTAGCCTTATAGACTACGGGATAGAGTTACAGTACCAATTAATGTCTATCATGTGTACATATATATAATTATAGGGTTTTTGGGTAAAATAACCACTATAATAACAGTATTTGGAAAAATACCCACCAATCTATATTTTTTGTAAAATCTAGACAGTATACCAAATTTTTACCCTTCACTAACTCTCTTGTACACAAGAACTGATTTCACGTTAATTCATCTGACACTTTGTTCTTTCCATCTATGTACGTTAAGTTGTGGGTTTCCTTTAAAAGTTCAGTCTTCTTCTTTCTTCTTCTATCTACCTCCGCAATTTGTTCTTTGTTCCTTATTAATTTATTTTTTCTTCAGAGACTTCTTTGTTTTTTCTTTTTTCCCATTAAATCTCATCAACTGTAAAAAAAGGTAATAACAAATTCGTAATTTACAGTTGCATACTTTGTTATGTTTGCGTTAATATGCTTGAGGAAGGTAATAAGTAATAAGTATGTATATTTGCTTTTGATTTTGTGGTTTTGATGTATTGTGTTTGGAATGCATGAGTTTTTGGAAAAAAAAATGACGAGATCTGAAAGAAATTGTACTGGTGGGGATGCATCCTGCAGGTTGGCATAGGGCCTCGGCTAACCTGCCAATGGTGCATTCATTGGCTTTGGTGGTGCCTTCCTCAGAAAATTGGCATAGGGACCTAGGCCCTAGGTCAATCTACCTAGAAAGCATAAATGGTCTTCCTAGGTTGATTATGGACTCGGCAGCCCCAGTCCCTATGCCAATTTACCGAGGAATACCATTTTGTACTTCATCTCAGATTGGCTGGCTCAGGGTGCCCGCCAAGGCCCTAGGTCAATCTGCCAGGCTTGCCGAGTTTCTATGCCAATTTGCCGAGGAATATCATTTTATGCTTTCTAGATCGGGCCTAGGCAGTGTCCGAGGCCCTAGGTCAATCTATCAGGCCCGCCGAGTCCCTATGCCAATTTGTCGAGGAATATCATTTTATGCTTTCCTCGGCAGATAGCTAGGGCCTAGGCAAGCCTGCCGAGTCCCTATGTCAATTTGCCTAGGCCAACTTGCCGAGTAAGAATTATTTTTTGATTTCATAAAATAAAAGTTGGAAAAAAAAAGTAAACTATATAATTTTGTATTTGTAGGTTGTTGATGCAAGAAATGCTATAGTTGTGATTCACGTGATGGAATGTTTGAGATGGATGCCAAAGGAATTGGACTTATGTGGATGGGAAGACGAAAGCAAGACTCATACACACGAACCGCATATATAATGAGTTATTAGAAATAGCATATGAAGCAACAAGTTTAAATCCCAACCAATTTCGATCAAAATGAAGTTTATAGTTCGATCATGTTATAAATTGGATCCCATTGAGATTGAAAATGATGGAGATGTGAAGTGTTTCTTCAAAGAGCATTTTCGTGTGGATACAATGCATACATCTCCACTATTTATTGAGGTTGGCGCTACAAGATACTCCTCCTACAAAAGGCAAATGCAGCTGGAGAAAGAGATTCCGATCCTCGCGATTCCATTTGCCTCGTTGGTAGCAATAGACTTTCAACGTCGATACCAATAGTGGATGTGAATGTTAATGGCAGTGGAATTGGAAATGAAGATTATTCAATCCCACATAACGAAATTGAGGAAAATATTGCATTTAATTTGAACAATGAGGATGACATTACAATCGCGTGTGTTGCACAATAGATGAATATGATAGGTTGTATAACCTTTACAATTATGATTTAGAGTGTGATGATGATAATGAATGCGTAATGCAAGAAGATGATATTGCATTGGATGATGATATCAAGTCAATGGTACATTTGAAGTTCCAATTGAAGCAAACCGTGATGCTCATTTTGTATCGGATCGGTATAGGACGGACAAGTGTTCTCATTCCACCTATTCGTAATGAAAGTAATTCGCAAACAATAAGAGTAAGTGAAAGGGTAAATGCATCTCAATTTGTTAGTCATCCTTCATCGCCAACAATTGAACCGAAGTTCAAGTAATGATTATTCACTATCCAAGCGATGCACCCTGTTGGTCAAATATACCAACAAAAAGAGTTGCAACTAAGTTGGCCATGTATGCAATGAAGGAAAATTTTCAATTTAAGGTCATGAAGTCTTGTTCACAAAGGTTCGAGGTAGGATGTACCTTCACAATTGTACATGGTGGGTAATGCGCTACTAGGGTCCCTAATGTAGTTGTGGGCTATAAAGGTAGTCTTTAAATATCACGCTTGTAGACTCGAGCAATGTCAACCGATCATCGACAAGCAAGCAAATATATAGGGAATCATATTAGATCTAAGTACCAAGTTACCGGGTTGCCAATATAGACCAAAAGAGATTGTATGATGTTGCCAATGAGCTGGGTCCGATAACATATGATAAGGCATGGAGAGCAAGAGAAAATGCATTAAATAGTATCGAGGCACCCCGAGAGTCATATCAAACATTGCCCGTGGTGTTCAATGTTGGAGGCAAAGAATCCGTGTACCATAACTCATATTAAGACGGATGATGACAATCAAGCTTCCAATATTTATTCATGGCCTTAGGCCAAAGTATTGTCGGATTTCATAAAGTTAGCCGCTTGTAGCCGTGGATGGGACCCATCTAAAAGGAAAATACAAGGGTACTTTAATTATTGCATCATGCTTCATGGAATGAGCGGATATACCCTCTAGCCTTTGGTATTGTGGATACCGAGAATGAAACATCATACACTTGGTTCTTTGAAAAGTTTAAGGAGGCCTACGGTGAGGTTAATGATTTAGCATTTATTACCGATAGACATAAGTGGTTTGAAAGGGCTATTGCTCGGTATATCCCAACGCTTATCATGGAAATTGCATGTATCATCTAAGCGCAATGTGAAATTGCATTTTGGAAAAATAAACATATCCATATGGCTTTTTATCAAGCCTAAAGCTTATTTGCTCGTAGACTTTGAGCTGCAAATGCTAAAGCTAGAGGCCATTAATATACTGAGCATATCAATATGTCATGGAAGCTAGTCCCGATAAGTGGGCAAGAGCTTTTTCCCCGGGCAATAGATACAACATAATGACAACTAATATAGCTGAGTGTATGAATGCAGTCTTAAGAGATGCTAGGTCACTTCCGCTTGTACCTCTACTCGAGGCAATAAGGTCTTTGTTGCAAAACTGGTTTTATGAGCGTCGAAATGAATCTGCAGCTACCTCCACACCGGTTACTCCATGGATTGAAAAGATATTAACAAAGAGGCTAAATGAATGCCTGAGATTCATCGTAATCCCTTTGAGTTTGTATGAATTTGAAGTTCAGACTTTCAATTGCTACCACGCTTAACTTGGAAGCTAAAACATGCTCGTCAGCTTCAAATGGATGGGTATCCATGTATACATGCAATTGCTGCGTGTCGATTTAGAAATTTGACGCCCTACAGCTTTTGTTCTAAATATTACAGTGTTTCTTCATGGAGGGAATGCTACGTAATGACTATATATCCTCTAGATGATAAACGTTTCTGGCATGTATCCCCTACTGTAATTGATCGGATCGCCTCCAATAGTTAAGCGTGCTCTGAAGACCTAGAACTCAAGGATTCTCGTCCCGAGGAGAAGACCACCACATCGTAAATGTAGCGGATGCGGGTGGTCACAACCAAAAACATGCACCGTAATATGCCATTATAGATATTCATTTTATTGTGGTATTGTATTAATTGGGTTGTAAGTTAAACCCAAATTTTGTAAAAACAAAATCCCTATGTCAAACGAAATACTCTGGCTAATACTGAGGCACTGGCCACTATGCCGAAGTGCTCTCGATATCGGCCGAGTGTGTCGCTGTAAAGCGACTACTAGGCCAATGCCGAGCACTGGCAAAATGGCCGAAGTGAAATTCGCAAGTTAATGGCTTGTTGGAATTTCACTTTCTTTGCCGAAGTGCCTCGCATATCACCGAGCGTGTCGCTGTAAAGGACTACTCGCCAAAATGCCGCCACTCGCATAGTAGCGTGTGCCTTTATAGGACTACTGGCCAGGCACTTCATATAGTAGTCGAGTGAAATTCCAGCAAGCTACAAACTTGCTGGAATTTCACTCGTCCACTTTGCCGAGTGCCTCGGCGTAATAGCCGAGTATTTCGTTTGAGTTTGTTTTAAACAAGTTATTTTGAAATTGTTGGTCTGGTACATTTGTTTACTTACAATTTTGAAGTTCATAAATGAATCAGTTCATAAATGAATCAATTGATAGTTTTTTACCATTAATAAATTTATATTCATTACAATATTGACTAAACTAATAGGTACTTTACATCTCATTGTGAAAAATTTCCACAAAGATATTTCTCCCTAAATAAAGCAATGTGATCATTGTGAAGTCAAATGGCCTTCCAAAGAACGAGGTATTCTATATACTTCAATGCATAAACACCGCAATCACCACCTAAAAACACATTGGAATTGGTTAAGTAAATAATAAGATATATTGATACCCTAAAAATATGTAAATGAGTATTGAAGAAATTACTCGCTTATTTCCGTGGGAGTGAGGAATCCTCTTCCCGTCATTCGAATGGAGTTAAGTCCAAGTTTGATCCGGATGATGAGTGTAGTATTCGCTGACCATCAGCAAATACGGAACAAAACCGCCAATGGTCTTGCATTCTTTATTTGAAACCATGACTTAGGTGTCATTTTAATTGCCGAAGTCAGATAGGGTAATATGCCTACTTAATATCAACCTTCGCTATCAACCAATGCGCACCATTGTTATTCACCGATATATACCTACACCAATTTGGAAAACTAAAATTTGTAAGTAAAATTAATTACAATTAGTTACAATAACATTGAAAAATATAAAATGGTTAATACTCACAATGTCCTTGTGTGCCCAAGATGATGATCCGAGCGGCATTTTTCCCGCTTAATAATCACCGAAGCGTGATCGCTCATCTCACTCACCAATCAATGTTCGCTTCAAATTGGTCCATGTCCTCATCAACATGTGGATCCCAACCACATGCTTATTATAACGCCTCTGCATTGAGGCCTATTATTCACGGACCCAAACAAATATATTGTGTTAATGTGTACACAATTATTATATTTTGATAATTGAAAACATATACATAAAACGTACTCCAAAAGAAGCAATCTGTTATGATCACGCTCGATGGAAATAGTCCGAGTTACTATCGATCCTCTTCTAATGAAATATAGACAACATTCATTCCCTACAAAACAATTATAATAGTGAAGTTTGGGTTTTGCCCACAAAGTAGTTACAACTTGCTTAATTAAAACTATACTTACATCATTATTTAACCACCTCCAATCGCTAAGAATATATTATAAACTTCTTTACTTATCTTATCAAAACCGAATCGTAGACAATTTACTTTTTCTATCCTTAAGAAATTTAGACAATGCAGCTTTTTCTTTTGTCTACTGGTTTAAAAGAATCCCAAACCACATGAATTGGATAATGTGGTTCCTGCTCTGGGATGGTGGTGGCGTATAAGCTACTATTTGCTACATAATATACCAAAATAATCATTAGTTCAATTAAGTAAACCATTAATCAAGAAAAGTAAAATTAAACAAATAATCAATGCAAATTAAAAAATAAACCCGTTGTTTATGATGTCAGAACAACCGGTCCACCATTGTCTTCAACTCGTGATATCAGCCTTGTTGTGCTAATCAAGTCCAAAGTCAGCTCGCATATTTGCAAAATCTTCCCAACTCATTTATCATGCCTTCAAGATATCGAATGAGCACCCTCGGGTTGAGATTGTGTGCTAGCTCGTAGTATACACCGCTCTCGCCCGTTCTCGCTCGGTGCAGATGATGGCATGTACAACCTGGGCCCAACATATTGTTTGTCGCCTGCCTTACCTTAAGTTGATCATGTAAGTCTTCTCGCAACTCCTCCTCGGGGAATAAGCTCATTATTCACGATATACTACAAGAACGAAAATACAATTGAAATAAATCATACAACCGATCATAAAAATACACATGAAAATTCAACTGGTTGAACTTACTTGTTTTTGTTGACGCCGTTGGCCAGCCTATTATAGTGTAGGATGTTAGGGAATTGGTATCCTAGCATCCTTGGATATCTGACACCGAGAAAGGCTCCGAGCGATGTCATGGTGGGAACCATGGGTATCACATGAAAGCCCCACATCTACACAAAAAGTCATAATGAATTTGATAAGAGCACATAATTATAAAATATAAACACAATGACAGTTTATGTAATATAGTGTCACCTGAAATGCAAGAGGAAATCCGTAAAGACTGTAGGATGTCTTGTGTTTCCCCGCCTCCATCTTCGATCGGAGACTGGAAATCGTAAGATCATAGCATAAGTTCCCCCATGGGTACTTTTCTAGCAAATTATCATTTTCAATGATTGTAAAGTTATTTTTCTTCACTAATCTTGATCGATCGGTAGACGCCTCTAGAAAAAGAACATGCAAAGATTTGACATTGTCCCATATTTCTTGATCATTGTCGCTCTTGAATTCAATGTTCTTGAACGCCGATCAACTCGCTTTGTGTCATTGGACCCGATTCACCAAAGTACTGGTCCACAAGCTATAAGATAAATTCCTCATCTCCGCTTCCTGTGGAATTTACCACGCTTTAACCTTGAACATGGCAAAGGCCTTCCTATCAAACCTTGCTCCAACTCCATTGAATTCAACTCGATCACGTGTGGGTCATCGCTGTATAGTTGTCTCAATAGCAAGTGGTGCACAAATCCACCACAAAATTGTATGCCTTCATCCTTGTGAAATCACCAAAATTGAAGCCTCAAATTGATCTATCCCCTCTCAGCTTATCAGAGATAACTTTGAGTGCCACTTGCAGGTTGGATATGACTGTGAGATGAGCAATATCCCCTGCACCCTCGGGAATAATTCTTCGTGAAACCTATAACACAAAACATATCAAAATAATCAAAAACCTATTAACAAAACCAATCGTGATTTTCAATTGAAACTAACAACAATAGTATGTATGTATAAGTATATATGTGTGAAGTGTATGAATTTCGTGTAATTGCATTCATAACTTTTATCGGTATTTCACTCGCCAAATTGCCTAGTCCCTACCGTATGGTCGAGTGAAACACTAGTGTAACGAAAAGCAACCTCGCCAAGTTTGCCGAGGCATCGACAAATTGGTGAGGTGCCCTCCTATTATATACGGATACTCCTCGGCCAAATTTACCGAGGCATCGGCCAAATTGGCCGAGGGGAGCCCTCTTGTTATATACGGATACCCCTCGGCCAAAGTGCCGAGGCATCTGCCAATTTGGCCGAGGGGTGCCCTCTTGTTATATACGTGAGACCCCTCGGCTAAATTTGCCGATGCCTCGGTAAATTTGGCCGCGGGTATCCGTGATATAATAGAGGGCACCCTCGCCAACTTGTCGATGCCGCACATTTGGCCGAGGGTATCCGTGATATAACAAGAGGCTCCCCGCCAATTTGGCCGATGTCTTGGTAAATTTGGCTGAGGAGTATCCTAAATTGGCCGTCTATACAAATTGTATATGCATACACAATACTCATTCAAATAGAATACTTATATATATATAAATTCTTTATTTTTTCATAAATTTGTTCATACCGAGTGCATCGGAGATTCCTCAACCTCACTCCCTCTTCGCGTGGCCGGCCATCGTTGTTGTTTCTGGTGGATTTGTCACTAGCCTTCCTCAATCTCTTCAATGGAGCCATTGTTGTCGGTGATGGAGAAGAAGACGTGAGAGTTGACGGTCAAAGACGACGACTTCGTGGAAAAGTTTGACGCGGGTAGGGTTTTAGGAGAATAGGGTTTCAGGCTAAGAGAGTTAGTGAAGGGTAAATTCGGTATACTGTCTAGATTTTACAAGAAATATAGATTGGTGGGTATTTTTCCAAATACTGTTATTTTAGTGGTTATTTTACCCAAAAACCCATAATTATAACAATGTCTACCACTAACTGTGTAGATAACTACTACTGCAACACAAACAAACCTTATTAAGTTACGCTAATAGCACCCCTCAAGCGAGAATGTAACTCTTAAACATTGAGCTTGGATAGTAACATTGTAAACTAAGGAAGAGGAAGGACTTTGGTCAGAATGTCTACCAGTTGATCAATGCTAAAAACGTAATGAACTTCAACCTCTTTTTTACAACACTTTGTCAAGAACAAAGTGAATATCTATTTCAATTTGTTTTGTTCGTGCATGAAAAACTGGATTAATAGCAAAATGCCCAACACTAATATTGTCACACCAAAGAATATGAACCAAAGACGACATGCAACATGATTCCTTCAATAAAGATTGAATCTAAGTTACTTTAGCAGCACAATTAGCCAAGGCTCTATATTCAAACTTCATAGTTGACTTGGCAATGACATGTTATTTTTTCAATGAGCATGATACCAAATTGTCATTAAGAAGGACACAGTATCCCCTATGGAATGACTATCATCGACGTTGAAGGCCCAGTTAGCATCAATATAGCCTTGCACACTTTGATGGGAGGAAGGTCGAATGAGTAGTCAATGATTTAGCATTCCCTTGAGATACCGTAAAAGGCATTTGTATGCGGACCAGTGAATGTCAAGAGGTTGTTGCATGAGTTGCCTTAACTTATTAACAATGAAGGAAATTTTTAGTCTCATGGCTGTTAAGTATTGAAGTGCTTCGATGGTACTTCGATATAAGTGAGTGTCATTGAAAAGGTTGCCTGAATGTTAATGTAACTGGACAGAGGTGCTAGCTGGACTAGGACAAGTCTTGCATTCTTCCATCTATGTACACCGAAAGAAGGTCATCAATATAATGACATTGAGATAAATGTATGCCATTTTTATCATAGTGAACTTTAATGCTGAGGAAAAATGATATACACCTAAGATCCTTAAGTGCGAACGAGGAGTTTAACTTGGACACAAATGATTTGATTAAAATGAGCTAGATATCGTCGACATAGATGAGTATCCATAAAGAGCAAGAGTTAGTAGCAAGAGTAACGAGAGAGGTGTCAACCATAGAATTGTAAAAACCCCAGCTATGCAATGTTTGTTTGAGATTGTATAATTCTTTGTGCAGCTTGCAGACATAATTTAGATGAGTAGCATCAAGGAAACCATTGGGTTGTGACATGTATGTATCCTCTGTTAAGACCCCATTTCAGAATGCACTATTCACATCAATTTCATCAATAGACCAACCAAAGGAGACGACAAGGGAGAGAACAACTTGGTGTTGGGGTTTGTATGATATCTGAACTTAATTTCACAAGAGAAGAGGTTAATCTTCACTTGTGCATAGGCTGAAACAACACACAGGCATGAGGTTGGTTGTTGCTCTGTTTGCTGACAACAAAAGACAGAGAGAAATGTGGTTATGTGAAGGATTGAAAACCAGCATAAAGGAGGTAGCTTTCCCTTTGTTTATTCTCTGTTTGCTTGAGAAAAAACAGAGAAACTATGGCTGTTTCAAGTATGAACGAAAATGGCATAAAGGTTCCCTCTTTCATTGAAAAACAAAATGGCTTTTTATATCAAAAGCCTACAAGATACAAAGTTTCAAATTTTAAAAATAAAATACATCATTGCCTATTCCTTACAACCTAAAATAGAAAGTTTAGGTGTCTAAAACAACAATAAAAAACTAATCTTTCATTGGAAAATACAAAGTTTAACTTGCAAATACTAAAGTAAAACATATATATGTTTATGGCAAAATTGCCATCATTTCAACACTCCTCCTTGGCAATTTTGTTCAAACATTAAGAGATGTTCTTCATATAATTCATACAACCTGCTCAAAAGGTAACAAGCAACCTTCCATCACGTGAAAAGTTACAGCATTCAACTTTACTTGTACTTGCAGGAAAAATGCCGAACCTCATAGAAAATGAAGCCTTTGCTTCATTCTTCTTGGTGTCTGATGCTTCAATTTTCATTTCATCAACTAAAACAACTGTTGTCTTTTTTTCCTTCTCTTTTTCCTTTTTCTTCTTCTTCTTCTTTGCTGCAGCAGACAATACAGATTCAACACTCTCATCTTCTTCTTCATCATCCTTTGTTCTTCTAAACCATCAATGGGTTCAAGTTGAACCTCAATTTTCTCCTCTTGGACGGGAGGAGCACCTGCATTAGATACATCACTAACATCAAGGTTGGCTCCAATGGATTGTTGTAGCCCATCATCAACATCATCATCATGCTCTTGGATTTGATCATCATCATCACCTTGTGGCTTATCATCATCATTTTCTTACAACTCCTCCTTACTCCAATCAATTTTAAAATTTTTGTTTTTCATTTTTACCACAAAGACTTCAACTCCATTAGGATTTACTATAGTGCAAGCATTGTTAGAAAAATTTAGTGTAAAGTTCTTTTCTAACAATTGTCCTACACTTAGTATATTTTCAAACAATGATGGACCATATAGGACATCATGTATAATCTTCATACCTTTTATGGTATGCATCATAACATCTCCTTTGCCTTCAACTTCCATGAGGCTTCCATTTGCAATCTTCACCTTGGTTTTGTATGTTTTGTCCATGTTCTTGAACCATGATTTCTTGTGAGACATGTGGTGTGTTCATCCACTATCAACAACCCATCCATCTCCATCTTCATTTTGTACCTTCATGCATGTAGCAACAAAGAGTGTCTCCACTTGTTCATCCTCTACGGGTTCATATACAACATTGGCTTGTTGTATTGGTTCAAGTCTTGTTTTGCATACCTTCTCAATATATCCCCTTTGTTTGCATCTTTGACAAAGGGCATCAGGTCTCCACCAACAATTTGTTAGGGCATGACCTTGCTTCTTGCAATGTGGGCAAGGAGCATAGGTCTTCATTTATTGTGGCTTTCTTTGATGTTGTGTGATGAAAGCATTCTCCAACAACTCCTCCTTCCTTATTTGCCTTCTTTGTTCGGTAGCTTGTAATGCATTGATCAATTCAGATAGAGGAATCTCACTTAGATTCCTTGATTCTTCAAGAGAAGAAATTTTAGATTCAAATTTCTCCGGAAGACTTACAAGAACCTTCTCAACTATCCTTGAGTCCTTGAGTTCTTCACCAAGAAACCTTATTTGGTTTACAACATTGAGAAGTCTAGTGGTGAAGTCTTTGATGCTTTCATTCTCCTTCATCTTCAAGAACTCAAACTCTCTTCTCAAGTTGAGCACTTGCATTTGCCTTATTCTTGAACTCTCTTGGAACTCTTCTTGGAGCTTATCCCAAGCTTCTTTTGTTGTTTTACACACCATAATCCTTATAAAAATAGTATCACTTACTGAAGAATGAATGGCTGTAAGTGCTTTGAAGCTTTTTGACACTTCTTCATCATGCAACCTTATTTGGTTTAAAGTTGCACTCTCTCTTAAAGGAACTGGTTCATTTGTTGTTGTAGCTTCCCATAGTCCATAAGCCTTCAAATAAGTTTGCATTTTAATGCTCCAAATAGAATTATTTTTTCCATTGAAGATTGGAGGTGAAGGTGCTGAAAAACTTGATAAAGCCATCTATTTTCGGGTATTGTGGGTATGGTGGGTTTTTTTCAGCAAAGCTCTCTCTTTTCTCTCACAAGATCGAAGATAAAAGGCCCTAACAAGATCAATTTATGCTCTGATACCAATTTGTTGGGGTTTGTATGATATTTGAACTTAATTTCACAAGATAAGAGGTTAATCTTCACTTGTGCATAGGCTGAAACAACACACAGGCATGAGGCTGGTTGTTGCTTTGTTTGCTGACAATAAAAGACAGAGAGAAATGTGATTATGTGAAGGATTGAAAACCAGCATAAAGGAGGTAGCTTTCCCTTTGTTTATTCTCTGTTTTCTTGAGAAAAAATAAAGAAACTATGGCTGTTTCAAATATGAACGAAAATGGCATGAAGGTTCCCTCTTTCATTGAAAAAAAAAAGGCCTTTTATATCAAAAGCCTACAAGATACAAAGTTTCAAATTTTAAAAACAAAATACATCATTGCCTATTCCTTACAACCTAAAGCAGAAAGTTTAGGTGTCTAAAACAATAATAAAAAACTAATCTTTCATTGGGAAATACAAAGTTTAGCTTGCAAACACTAAAGTAAAACATATATTTATTTATGGCAAAATTGCCATCATTTCAACACTTGGATTGTCGGTGGTTTGATCACGAGGCTAAAGGTCTTAGTGAAGTCAATGCCAAGGGTTTGATGAAAATCCTTTGTAACCAATTGGGCTTTATGGCATTGTATACTTTTATCGTAGTTGCATTTCAACTTAAAAATCTACTTGTTTCTAACAAGTTTGTAATTAGGATTGGGAGGTATAAGTGACCATGTTCAATTCTTTTGAAGAGCAACAAATTCTTTTGTCATGGCAATGTATCATTGATAGGACTATAGGGCATCTTGGACGAACCTGGGATATCTTAGTGTAACTTGATAAGGGTTATTTTGTATTGTAGTAGTAGTTATCTACACGTTTAATGGTAATATTATTATAGTTGTATATATCTTCACATAATAGACATTAATTAGTACTGCAACTCCATCCCCTAGTCTATAGGGGTTAATATACCTCTACAATGGTATATATTAAAATATACCCAGTGTACAAGAATATATGTTTTCGTAATCTAGAATTTATTAAATTAGTACTTTCCATTTATGGTATTAGAGTAGTTCATAGACAAATGTCTCAATGGCATCCAATACCTCTCCATCGTCTAGTTCCTCCCTTACCACACTTCTTTCTCAAATTTTTATGCCCAATTATGCCTTTCCTCTGAAACTTCGAAGTGACAACTATGTCCTTTGGAAGTCAAATTTTGCCAACCATAATCGGATGTAACAAGGATTAGTTCATCACAGGGGCTTTGAAAGCACCACCTCTAACTATGACTGAAGCCATGGATTGTACCCCTAAAACCAGCTTATGCTTTCCCACACATGGCATCTGCCAACAACACTCAAATATCTCATCCCCATCTGCCGGTCTTATTGAACGGGTTCATTGCATTCTTGCTCGTCATGACACTCATACCTTACCATCTACCGTTGCTGTTCCATAAGACCTCCCTAATATGGCAGCCACATTTCCACAGGCTAACAATCTTCAAATTGACCTTCTAGAATAATTTTTCAAAGGGAGAGAAAAAATTAAGTACTTTTGTGGGTAGGCAAATAATGAGGAAGATTGAGGTAGAGACAACATCCCACTAAAACTTGAATGGCATGTTGCTTTAAGTATGAAGAGATAAGACCATTTCAGTTACATAACGGTGTTTATGTTTTGTTTTTCCATTCTGATGGTGTGTGTGGGGACAAAGGTATTGAAAAGTAACGCCAAAATTTGCAAGAATGGGATGCAAATTCACCACCCTAAAAAGATTGAAATTTTTTAATTTTAAGCCTTGTTAAGTTTTCAAATAATTTTTTAAAAAATTTAAGAATAGCTGGGTTACCTCATATTTATATTTCATGGGAAAAGCCCATATATACCATGAATAATTATCTTGAAAAAGAACATAATACTGAAAACCTTTTTTAGAAACTACTAGTGCTAAACCCTAAACATCAGATAAAACAAGATCATGAGGAGCAAGACTTTTGGTGTTAGAGGGAGGACAATTAGTCTATGATTTTTCCTAAATTGGCAAGGACAAATTGTATTTTAACTAACAAAAAATGAATTGTTACAATGATTTGCAACTTTATTCATAATTAATTGTGTTAGTGTCCTAATCTAAGATGCCACAATTTATTTATAGAAGTACTTAAATTAAAACATTTAATAGAGTTTGAGACTGAATTCAAAAAGTAGGAAAACAAAACAATTTATCATGAGCGGCATTAGGAGGGAAGATATAGTACATGTCATCTTTAAGTATTCTTTGTAGGAGTACCTTCTTCGTAGCTTTGTCCTTCACAAACACAGAAAATAGGTGAAATTCCACAATAGCATTATTACCACGAGTTAATTTGGCAATACTCAATATATTTTTGATGATTTGAGGTACATGCAAAATATTTTTCAAGTGAATTTTACCATTAGAAAGGTGAAGAATAGAAGAACCTGTGTTCTGAATAGGAAGTCCCTAACCATTGCCGACCACTAGTTGCTCACCACCTCTATATTTGGTCCTTTGAAACAGGTTGTTTTAGTCCACAATAACATGGTTAGTCACACCACTATCAAGTAGCCATTCAAAGTTATTGACATTCTCTGGGGTAGCATAGTATGAACTTGGTTGATTAGTGGAAGGACCTTGGTAGTTTTCATCAACATTAAGAATTGAGCATTAGGTGTTTATGTTGGTGACTACGGCATCATACTCATTGGGTAGTCCATTCAATAATTGCATGATGAATTCATCATTTGTTACACTACAAGCAGTCAAAATTAACCCATTTGAGATCTCCCTCATTTTGCCAAAATATTGAGAGATACTTAAACATTCTTTCTTAGTTGACTGAAGTTATTGTTTCAATTACATCATTTTGGCATGAGACTGTGTACGAAAGAGCTTCTCAAGAGATGATTACAATTCATGAGAGGATGGTGATGAGGTGACCTTTTTGAGTGTGAATTTCCTTAGTGATGGAAGAGAGAGCCAACCTACTAGGGCCTAATCCAATCTATGCCAAAGCTAGTGTTTAGGATTGATGACTTCATGAGAGGTTGTTGGGGTAGAATCCATGGCTTCAATCATGGTTAGAGGTGGTGCTTTCAAAGACCTTGTGATAAGTTGCTCCATGTTACATCCGATTATGGTTGGAAAAATCTGTGACTTCCAAAAAATGTAATTGTAACTTTCAAGTTTCAAAGGAAAGGTTTAATTGGGTAGAGAGATTTAGAAAAGAGGTATTTAGTGTGGTGAGGGAGGAACTAGACCACAGAGTAGTATTGGATAGAAAGAAAGTACCAACACAATAAATTTGGGTTATAAGAATATATATTTCTTATTCACTGACTATATTTTGAAATATATGCAATTGCAGAGGTATATTAGCCCCTATAGACTAGGGATGGAGTTACAGTAACAATTAATGTCGACTATGTGAAGATATGTACAGCTATAATAATGTTTAGAACTAACTTTATAAATAACTACTACAACAACACAAAATAACCCTTATTAAGTTACGCTAACATCGTTAAAATATTTATTTTGGTTGTTATTACAATGACCTATGAAGAAAAAATCCATAGTAACTATGGCTTGAAAGTCAGCTACCGTACAATTCTAATTGTATTTATTGAAATCTATTATTACAAACATTTTACTGTGGTTGGCATCTCATTGTAATTGAAATAAATTATTTTAATAAATTATATAAATTGTATGTTTCCTTATTAGTATTTATTTATTTAAAAAATCAAAAAGATAAATAGTAACCTAACAATTACTATTGTTATATATTTATATATAATAATAATATCAATTTTCAAATGAGGAGTTCTAAACTATGTACCTGAAAAAAGAGTTATTAATTAAGATTGACCTCCCTGAGGTTTGTGATAATGGCAAAAAGACTACACAACTTCGAGACAACTACTTATTGTTAATTAGGCTTAGGAAAACTTTTAAAGAAATAAAAACCAATAATATATTGCTGGATTGTTCAACCTCTCAGTATATATGTAATTTTATTTTCATTTTTATTTTAACTACATATACACATAATTTTATTTACATTTTTGTTTCATTAGTAAATTTCTTATTAAGATTTTAAAATATTAAATTTATTAGTATCTAATGGCTGATTATGTAGCTTTTGTTGAAAACACAAACATACAAAGACAAAGAAAATTCCATAAATAACAAACAATGCTTCATTAAAGAAGAATTTAGAAATTAAGCATTATCAGAAGAAGCTTCCACCTGAATTAGAGGTTGAAGCCTAGAAGATTCTTCCTCCATTTAGGTTTCAAATGTATCAATATGTAGAGCTACCATATGTAACTAATTAAATAAGCAGCAACAAAATTTGTTTCTCGATACAAGTAAAAGAACAAGAAATATGAGGAAGGGTTGGCTTCCAAACCTTGTGAGGAAGGGGTTCTTTTTGGGTATAATCCTAACTAATTGATGTAACCCTGCAGTGCCCTCAAGTAACAAATAGTGAGATTAGGTATGGGTGAAGAAAAGAGGCGGACCGTGTGGGATGTTATTTCCATGTCATGTATATTTTATGGTTTCACTATTCATTTTGTTTTGGTTTCGATATTCATTTAATTATTTGTGAAAACTATACTTAACAATGTGTCACTTAGTTGTGAATCAACATATATAAGCTACATAACCCTGTAGATTATTTATGTATATATATATATATATATATATATATATATATATATATATATACACAAATGGGATAATTTAGTTTTTTCACAACAAAAAATAAATAAAATGAAAAACCACATTGAAATCCCAGACAAAATTCATAAAAATTCAACACCATTTGACCTTACAAAACCTTTATTATTTTCAAGACCTAATTACTTACTTAAGTGTCAGAGTGCATTTGGCCGATACCACACCGGTGCTCCAAGGTTCTGACTTTCTTCTCATTTTTCAGGTTCTCAAAGTTCCCAAAATACCCTTTCAAGCAAGAGTAAAGCTTTAACTATTTTTTCAACAAAAATATTTGGCGTCATCTATTGGAACCCATAGTTCCCATGATTCGAAACACAGTGGTATCTAAATCTGAAGCTTCTTCAGCGCCCAAACAGGGAGACAAATCACCTCCTCTTGGGCCTTGGCATTCTCAACCCCTAACTCTGATAGACAATATACTGTGTGGATATCATACTACAACACCAACAACATCACGTCTTACCATCCTAGAAAATATTGTGGGGAATCTTTTACAAAGCATTAAGTGAGTCATATAGTATTTCCCTTAAGATACTATCCAGCAGAGGCTACCAAATCCTTCGCAGGAACCTCCTAAGGTAGATATGCTTAGTGTCCACCAGGTTGCCCATAGTGGCTAAGCTGGTTCATATAATGATCACCAGGATGGAAGGGTCCCTCAAGGTGCTTCCAGTCATGTAGGAGGAAATAATCAAGAAAAACAAAACAATTTAAAGGTAGGAGAAGATTTGCACTAGGATGCAAAGAATGCAATAGTTCATAATATCCTTGAGGAAGTGATGGATGAAATCAGAGAAAAGTCCTTGGACAGGGTGTTATGGGAGAAGGAGACACCCTTGGATAGTGTGGAAGAAGAAATTTAGTAGCTAAAGAAGCAGCTTTATAACATCTAGGCTATGGGCTTATCAAGAAACCTGAAAGATCTAGATGAGGTGGAGTCACCATTCACTAAAGAGATTCTATGAGCCCCTCTTCCTTCGAAATTTATCATGTCTTAATTTCCACCTTATGATGGACTAGAGACCCGATCAAGCATCTGGAGAGTTACCGCACTTGGTGTAGCAAAGTCAAATATGTACAATGGTTCCCACTCACACTTTTTGGAATTGCTTGCTAATGGTACAGGCTATTTAACTCAAGTTCTATCTTTTCTATTTTACAATTAAATCAAGTTTTTATGACTCATTTCAGAACTGTGAAGTCAGTAAAGAGATCAAAATCATACCATTTTACTATCAAGCAAGAAAGAGATGAAATCTTAAAAGATTATATCACACGTTTCAACAAGGAATCTCTCTGCATAGATGACCTAATGTTGAGTGTCATGATGGCAGGTATAAAACTAAGCAAATTGTTATGGTCACTTAGGAAGAATGGCCCTAAGGACTTCAAGGAGTTAAAGTGTCATGCGCAGAAATATGCAAATATTGAGGCACTGATAAACGCAATGCATGATAAAATGACCAAGTTTGGAAAAAAGAGAAAGAATAGTCCAGACTAGCAACTTGTTGAGTGCAAAAGGAGTAAGGGTGATTCGAGTAGCTGTGTGAAACCACCTAGAGCTTCAGGAGGACATTTCCAGCACTATAACCTTTCGACTACTTCAGTTAACTAGGTATTCATGCAGATCCGGGACAATAACCTACTAAAATGACCATCAAGAATCAGGACCCCATTAGAAAAGAGGGACAAAATCAACTACTATTACTTTTACAAGGATCATGGTCACAACATTAAGGATTGCGTGGCCCTAAAAGACGAGATCAAGGCTCTAATCCGCAGATGCTTTTTGAGAAATTTTATAGTAAGATGACAGAAGCACACAAGCTAGCGGCGAGAGGAAGAGCTTAAGTCCCCACTGAGAATCAAATAAGGAAATCATGTAGAGGGGTCTCCCACTAAAATTCGTACAATAATTGGAGGAGATATCAATTCTCCAATAGGACGCTGAAAGTTCATTCTCGGGCAGTAAGGTACCCACCATCCGAGTATCATAAGGTGAACCTAACTCAGCGCCCAATAAAAGAGATAAATTCAAATTTTGCTCAATAGCATTCACAGATGCAGATTCTAAAGGAGTACATCATTTACATGATGATGCACTAGTGGTGACATTAAATGTGGCCAATTACGTGGCTTGACAAATTCTAGTGGATAATGAAAGCTCTGTAGGCATTTTATACTAGGATGTTTTCATGCAAATGGGCATTGGTAAAGAGAAATTCAACCCTGATACCAACCCCTCTATTTGGATTTGTTGAAGAAAGAGTTATACCGGAAAAAAGCATCACCTTCCTAATAATTGTAGGAGTTTCACTAGCAAAATCTATGATTATGACAAAATTTTTAATTGTTAACTACCTTTCTGTATATAACATGATTATAGGGAGACGTTTTTTAAACAATTTGAAAGCGGCCACTTTAACTTTCCACCTAGTAATGAAATTTCTAATAAAGAGGAACATGTGTAGTTTGAGGTGACCACCATGAGGCAAGAAAATGCTATGCCTGCACATTTAAATGTAAAGACAAAATAATGAAAGTTGATGATAAAACAGAGATGCAGATGCAATCTCAGGGTCCTCAGTTAAGGCCTTCGGAGCTGGTCCTAAAGGACCTCAACTTAAGGCCCCTAACAAGATTCAGAAGTTGAACCAGGAATCAAAGATAAGGACATCTCGAGTTGAACCAGCAAAAGACCTTGAGAAAGTTGTCTGTCTCCTGAGAACCTAAATAAAGTGCTTCAGATCAGCACCTCACTCATCCCAAAAGTGAGGGTTGTACGTTTTGAATTCCTATGGAATAACATGGATGTTTTCGTGTGGTGTCACAAGGATATGCTAGGCATTAACCTAAATATCATTATACATCGACTTAATGTTGGCCAAAGTTTTAAACTTATTTTTAATAAGAGAAGAACCTTAAACAAGGAGAGATATACTGCAATTGAGGAGGAGATCTAGAAACTCCTCAATGTTAGATTTATACGGCCATTAAACTAATCAAAGTGGTTAGCGAATGTGGTGATTGTAAAGAAAGCAAGTGGAGATTGGAGAGTCTATTTTGATTTTATAGACCTCAATAAAGTATGCTTAATAGATCATTTTTATTTGTCACGGATTGATCATCTAGTTGATTCCACTGCTGGTCATGAGCTACTGAGTCCGGCTACAACTAAATCTAAATGCATGAAGCAAATCAGTCGAAAACAGCCTTCATTACTAACAAAGGGCTATATTGTTATACCATTATGCCTTTTGGGCTCAACAATGCAAGAGCAACATACTAGCACCTGGTAAATAGGATGTTCATAGACCAGATTGGGAAGACAATGGAAGTTTATCTAGATGAATGCTTGTGAAGAGTAAAGCAGCAATGGATCATATAGCTAACCTAGAGGAAGCCTTCAGAAAACTATAAAAGTACCAAATGAAGCTCAACCCTAAAAAATGAGCATTTAGAGTAGCCTCTGGAAAGCTCCTTGGCTTTATGGAAATGAATACCCCTCAAAGCATAAATAATGTACAAAAACTCACTGTAAGAGTTGCAGCACTCAACAGGTTCATCTCGAGGGCAATAAAGACATTACGTTGAGGGAAGCAGTTTTAGTGGATTGAAGAATGCAAGCTGGAATTTCAGCAGCTCAAGGACTTCCTTAGCTCACCTTTCTTTCTTTCTAAGACCATTGTTAGTGAAAACCTAAACCTGTATTTGGCAATCTCAAGTACTATAGTAAACTCAGCACTATTAAAAGAGTAAGTTGGAGTGGAACACCTTATCTACTATGTCAATTGTGTCATGATGGATGCATAAAACTCGATACCCAAATATCAAGAAGTTGGCTTTGGCCTTGGTAGTTTCTTGTAGGAAACTAAGACCACATTTTCATACGCATGCAATAATAGTTCCCATAAATAAACCATTAAGATAGATACTCATCAAGCCAGATTTATCTGGGAGGCTTATTAAGTGGCCAATTAAGACTAGAGAGTTAAATATCAGATACAGACCCATGACAGCCATCAAAGGACAAGCGTTAGTAGATTTTGTTGTTGAGTTCACAGGTACAGAAATTGTCTTTTTTTTTTATACTAATTTTCAGATCCCTCTCATTCTATTAGAACCTGGATTCTTTATGTTGATGGGTCTTCCAATATCCAAGAAAGTAGAGCAGAACTGATCTAGACTACACCAGAATAAGCAAGAATTGAATATACCATTCGTTTTGGCTTCTTAGCCTCTAACAACAAAGCTAAGTATGAAGCTTTATTAGCAGGGTTAAGACTAGCAACAAAATTGGGAACATCGAAGGTAGTTGTTTATATTCATAGCTTTTTTTTTTAGTTAAAATGTTTATATTCATAGTTAGTTATGAGTCAGGTAACCTTCATATATCAAACGAAGGAGAAGAGGATGGCAGCCTATTTATCTAAAGTCAAATAGATCCTCCAGAATTTTTAAGAATACTACATTATCCAGATATCAAGATTTGTAAATACAAATGCAAATTCCTTGGCCTGCCTAGCCTTAACACGTAGAAACAGTTTCTGTAAAGCAATTTTAGTGGAGTTTCTACCTCAACCAAGTATACTGACAAACGAAAAGGGAACATATCCAATCAATGCTGCTGACTTATGGATGAGCCTAATTACAAGATATTTAAAAGAAAAGGAGCTCTTAAAGAATATGTTGGAAACAAAGAAAGTAAGGTAGAAGTCAGCAAGGTACACCTTACTAGATAGAGTATTTTATAAAGGAGAGTTCAATATGCCCTACTTGAATGCCTTACTGATGAGGAAGTAGATTATGTGATGAGGGAGATTCATGAAGGCATATGCAGAAACCACTATTGTGGAAGGGCACTAGCATATAAAATTACTAGACAAGGATATTACTAATCCCATGCATAGCTATGCTACGCAATTTGCTAGAAAATGTGACAAGTGTCAGCGTTTTTTCTTCATCTCACACCAGCCTCTAGTAAAGCTAACTACTATAAGAAGTCTATGGCCCTTTGCTCGGTGGGGGCTCAATATTATAAAACCACTACTAGTAGGAAAAAAGGGGTTTAAATTTGCTATTGTAATGGTTGATTACTTTACTAAGTAGGTAAAAGCAGAACCACTGGAAACCATCATAGAGAATAAAACCACTAATTTCATATGGAGATCTATTGTTTGCAAGTTTGGCATCCCCCATACCATAGTAACAGATAATGACATAAAGTTTGACAACTCAAAATTTTGAGAGTTATGTTCAACTCTTGGAGTTAAAAGCGCATTCTCCTCATCAATGCATCCACAAGATGACAGACAAGTGGAAGCTATAAATAGGATTGGTAAGGATAATTTGAAGGTGAAGCTGGAGAAGCTAAAAAGAGCTTTTTTTTTATGCTTTGGGCATATAGGACGACTATAAGAACTTCAACAGGGGAAACCTCATTCTCCTGGGTATATGGGGCAAAGACAATGATATCTGTTAAGGTAAGAATGCTTAACTGCAGAAGGATCCCACTTAGAGTCAGCATAAAATGATAAAAATCTTAAAGTGAGCTTAGATTTGATCGAAGAGCTGCAGAATAGTCCATAAATAAGAGTTGTTTCATACTAGCAAAACGTGACCAAATCCTATAACTCCATAATGAAATACCGATACTTTCAGATCAATGACTTAATTTTATGAAAAGTAATGAACAATATGAAGAAAGTTAGATCTGGTTCGTTGGGCCCCAATTGGGAAGGACCTTACAAGGTTATTAGGATCCCTCATTCAGGAACTTATCAATAGAAGATATGAATGGAAGATCTCTATCTTACTTATGAAACGCAGAATACCTGCTCAAATACTATCAATGAAACGCATTCTTACTATCTATAAATAGTTTAGGACATTAAGTACATTGCACCCTCAATTTTTATTTCCCTAAAGTGAGTACTCTTACTTCAATAGTAAGCTATCACACTCACAAGCATTGTTCTTACATGTTAGTGAAAAGAAGTTTTACTTCAACAATATAGTTTTTTATCCATATAATATGGAGAAGCAACTGGGGGCCAACACCCTAGCTTTAGGGAAATAATAATTGTCTCTTCCTTAAGTTTGACTTCAGTATCCATAAGCCTCGCTTTTTCCTCATGCTCATTTATGGTCACCCTTTGATCTATCACTCCTTATCTTAGGTCGCTGACCTCTGAATACAGCTGTACCATAAACGCTTGTTGCCTCAACGCCATATATTCCATTAAAAAAAAGGGAAAAAAAGGTAATACAAAGAATAATGATTGGTTTTATCTTAGTCCCTAAGGTAGTAAGCAGTGAAGTTTGCAAGTCTGAAGGAATGGCTTCCATCTCATTAATCATTGTTGGAGAAAGTATCTTTGTCAAATACTTGACAAAATATGATAACTTGGAAGTTATCGATATTGGGATAGAGGAAAAAAAACCATCAAGAGTCTGAATAGCAAAAGCATTTGGAGAAGGTAGCTGCGCAGAATGAGAAAATGAACCAGAGTCTACCAACTGAGTAGGCGACCCAAAAGAAAAACCTATAGGCAGCCAAAAGGAAGAACATGAACCAGTTGAGGAGTTTGAAAGTTAAGCAGGGAAAGAACTTGGTATAAGTAGCCTAGAGGTCCAAGAAGATGACACCGAATGGTTGAAGGATTCGGAGAAAAGTGATGATGGGATCATATAAGATAAGGATAATTATGAGGACTTGTTTCTTTTGCTCTGAGAGCCTTCTAATCTATCATTCCCCATCTTTTATCCTGCCTAGCTCTTCCTCATCTCGCCATGTTTGTTCTTCATTCCTTTTAAAGTCATGGTGGGCTAAGCTGAATTTCCTACACAACTTAAGAAGGTTAGCTCAACATAGCAATGTACACCACTTCAAAAGAAGAAAATGGTGCTAAATTTCACTAAACAATGTCTCATAAGAGAAATATGTGGTGACCTTCTCTAATAGGTTTTTCTAGTTCCTATCAGCCGCTAGTTAATTCTTGGCAAATTCAATGTGGCTATATAACCCTAAGCTCACCTCTTTGAAACGTAGATTGCCTATTAGATAGGAAGGTTAGTTAAAAAAAAAAAAGAAAAAAAAAGAAGAAGAAATGCATGTGAATCTAAAGTCCTATAGTATGTAGGGATTAGAAATGAATGAGGCTCATCAGAAGGAGCTTCCCAATTCCTTATTGTAAAAAACCATTTACGCTTCCACCATTCAACTTTATTGGAGTTATGATCTCTAAAAATGACATTTTTTTCCTTTCCTTGAGGGGACATAGTACCACCCTCTGGTTTTAAATCTACCCTTCATAGGATCTTTTGTCAAGTGGTACATATACATAAACTCCTCAGCTATAAAGGTCAACCCTAAGTCCAAAAAAACTGTAACTATATATTAGGGATATCAATGAATTTGGGGTTAATTGCCCAAGCGCCAGTCCCCATATGTGAAGAAACTCTTGAAACATAGAAAAAAGTGGATAACATAACACATACTCAAAGAAAGTACTATGAAAGACTGTTGGTATCATCCGAATACTTAGCACCACTACCTTCATACTCATAGACATCTTTGTTATTGGACACATTGTCAGACATGCCTACAAATGGAGGAAGTATTAGTATAACTAGACGGTACTCGAAGGAAAATAAAAAGAATAAAACTGGCAAAGCCTTATAGTAAATCCAACACTTTCCTAAATCATGTTGACGGAATCAATAAATAAATCCGGACAAAAAACTAGTGCACAGGGGGGCACAGCCCTAATGCCTAGGGTGAGGGATGAGCACCCAGCATAGGCGTGGGCCTCAGTGCCTAAGGGCATGGGCCACAGAGCTCAACACAAGCATGACCCCAACACCCAGGGCACGAGCTTAGTACCTAGTATGGGCGCAGCCCCAGCGCTTGGGCTCATGCGGCCCACTTGGGTACACACTATCCTAGTTGTGCAACCTTGGGTGTGATGCCATGGGTGCGCACTACCTTGGGCCAACCTTAGCATGCATTACCCTGAGCGCACATAGTCCAGGTCGCACACAGCCTTGGGCATACGACCCTGGGTGCACCTTAGCCTCGACCTATTGAAGTTATTTTTAATGTTCTTAGGATTTTCAATACCTCTTTCATATGCTTTCCTGAAAATTTTATAAATCTACGCAAATGTGTAGTCTAAAATTGCCTATTTTCTGCAAGTTTAATAGTCTCTTCTAGTCTAAATATCTTTGTAAAATACATGCAATATTGAAAACTGAAAATAAAATAGGGAAAGAATCACTCATATCTTTTCTTCACTGAGTCTTCTAGATTAGAGATTGAGAAACTCTCTGTGCATTTAGAAAAATGGTGTTTGATCATAATGAAGAAAGAGATAGAGACCTTTATATTAGGGTTTCTGTAGAATTCAAGTCCATCAAAATTCAAACTTTCCTATTTTAACTATAAAACTTTAAAGTAAAATTTATATAAGTAGGAGACAAATGTTATAGGTTTTTTACTTAAGCTCGATATAAGTGTCCAAGACCAATATAGGCATGAGATCCACAGAACCCAAGTACCTAGAATCCGATGACTATTTGTAAACCATAATGCGCACTCATCCATTATATTGGATTACAGGATGCCATGAAGAAAATAACTTCTACATCCCACGAGGTACTCGCACGAGCTCACAAGGAGCCTTAATAATCTACGTTCACACATTCTTTTATGATTATGAGCAGTGAACTAGTGGAACGTAGGTTACAAGAAACACTTCATTGTTCTCCTATAAATACCTCAAAGACACCCAGCTTAGGTAACCATTTTTTTGGCCTTACAAAAACTTTGATATTTTATCATCTTCAAGACTTGATTACTGACTTAAACGTTGAAGTGCCTTTAGCCAGTACTATACCATTGCCCTAAGGTTTTGACCTTTTTCTCTATTTTCAAGTTCTCAAAGTACCCAAAATACCCTTTTAAATAGGATTTAGGCTTTAATCAATATTTCAGCAAAAACATTTAGTACTTGATAATGTAATTTGTATTAATATTATCATCTTTTTATTTATTTACAAAATTACCTATAATTATTATCTTTATTTAATTACTAAAATAGTATACGTCTAAAAAATATTATATACTTTGAGACTTGGTATTTTTATAGCAGTCAAGATTGTAGGGATAACATGCTAGCCTCTTGTTGGCAAGGAGTAAGGATTGACTTATAAAATACCAACTTCATATATTAACAGACAATTTTAGCATCGGCTTCTTGACTTATGTTTACAAAGCTTTGCTATTTCATTACCACTGATAACCTGGAAGCTGACAAGGATAACTTATTTATATTGAAATACTAATTAGGTAAAGTGAAATCTGCAGGGCACATTGTACTGATTGCGCATACTAGCCAATAAAAATTTATCATATCATCATATATAGGCCGCTCATCAGTATAAATAACATTAGTCTATTTCTAGTATACAATTTTTTTCTTCAGTTTATAGAATATACCATGTTGCCGTTGATTTTTTATGCCTACTATGTGGGCCTGAGCTCAGATATAATCGATCATATTGTTGAGCTTCTTGTGAGGAAGCCATTGTTGAGGAAGAATCGGAGAGGGACTTGCTAGAGGTCAGCAAGGTGAAGAAGGGTGAGAAGGAGTGAAAGAAGAGAGGTTGAAACCCTCAAAGCTAGGCGTCCCACAATCATAGGAGAGACAAATCTACTGGTGGAATTCATTTGGCCATGTAGGCCCTATGTTCCTAGGCTTTTTAGGTTGTTAGGGTGTAATCATTTGAAGTTTGCAGCCTTTGACTGATGTCTTCTCGGACTAACTCACGTTGCCCATTTATCTATTTCTTTTTTCAAAGATGGTGCACACTCGCAGGCAGAGGTTCCAAAGTAACCCTACTCCCCATGAAGGTCTTCTAAAGTAGTTTATATTCTGATGGTAACCCTATCTTAGTGTCATGGTTAGGACGGAGAAGACCCATGTCAAATCCCACACCCTTAGCCATTAGGTTCCCATCTCCAACTCCTGAGGGAGGACCCAAAGTAAACACCAATGTTACTCTTCATCTAGTGGTAAGCCAAGGCTTGGCCCCCAGAAGCACCCAAGTGGGTGTTTCACATTTTGAATCTATGAAATCCTCCAAGAGGAGAAAACATATCTTAAAAGATGAATCTAAAGAGGAGGAGGAGTTGGCCACACTGTGGCCCTCTTTAGGTTGACCAGGCCTAGCTGGGGAATCTTCTAAATTACACCGACACACCCCTACAGTAAGAAGGAATTATGAGGTAAGCCTTAGAGAGTCTGTCGAAGACAACACTGAGGGAGGCTAAGCCAAAGACGCCGAGCCCAGTGAAAGGGTTAAGCACAAGAAGGAAGGCAAGGCCAAAAAGGAGGAAATTAAGGGCCACCAGGAAGGGGCTATTGACCTCATCAAGTCTTCCGTCACTATAAGTCAACTGATTTCTATGAGAAAGGAATACAACATTTCCTTAGATGTAACACTTAGGGTACCCGAACAAGATGAAGTTTTGAGCCAGCCTCATAGGGGTAAGATTGTCATTACTATCCCTACCTTTTACTATGGGTTCAGGGTGCCTTTCCTTGGCTTTTTGAGGAAGTTCCTCCAAGAAACCCTTGTCCCCCCTGTGCAACTCTCCTCTAATACCTAGTAAACGGTGTTGGGGACTTATATCCATTAGTGAAGAGAGCACGATAAAGGACCTACTGTGGACGCCCTAAGGATGACCTTCTTGTTGAAGGTCACATTTACTCTTTACCATTACTATACCTATAAATATAAGAGGGTCAACAAAGCAGTTAAGAGGATGTCTAACCCAAAATCTTGGGCTCAGAGATGGTTTTTTATAAAGGGAAACTGGGAAGAAGTCGATAGAAGCAAGAGCTGGACCCACCATGTCCTTAGAGCCTTTTGCACCCTGGTATGGCCTGGCTCTCAGCCTAGCCACCCCAATGCCTTATTAGCTAAGTCGAACACCATTTTGTGGTTGAGGGTACAACGTCGAGTCAAAAATTCTATCCTTTCCCCTAAGCATATGATAACTTATGGCCTTTGGGTTAATCCTAAGGCTGAAGATGATGGTATCGTCCTTTTTTCCTGTTGCTTTAGTTACATCCTAATGAATCTCATCACTTTCCTCTAATTATTTTCTCCACAGTGAATCAAAACACTAGGAGTGCCTTGAAGTGTCTGACGTAGAAATTAGCATAGAGGTTCTCATGCCCATCCTCAGCTGATAGTTTAGGAGCAAGGCTACTTCTTCCCCCCTCCTGGTACTGGAAAGGCAACACCTACTTCAGAGAGGGAGTAAGTTGACCTAGAAAAGGGGAAGGGAGTGGTTGCATCCCTCGCCAATAAAAAGAGAATAAGGTCTAACACTAGTCTAATCCTAAACGTCCCTGCAAGAAGGGTTCTCGAGGATATTTTGGCATTCATGAAGAACGTGAGGACTTTCCTAACTCCTATGATATGGAAAGAAATCTGAGGAGAGGGAATGACAAGCCGGCTTGATGATTGCTCCAGCAACTCCTTAAAAGTAAACTCTAGTTGGGTCTTTATGGCACTTACTCTGCCCTGTTTTCGTCCCTTCCTTCTCATACTCACATTTTCTAACTTGTAACTGCTTGTCTACTCAATCCTAGAAGTAGTGAAGAAAAATAGGAAGCTAAAAATTAAGGTAGACAACACGAACAAAGCGATTAACGATTCACCAGACACTAACAAAAAATTAGAAGCCAAATACCATAAAACTAAACAGGACAAAGCCACTACCGAGGCATGCGAGAAAGAATGCCTTTCCAAACTTAGCCGCTCTAAAGGTCAGCTTTAGACCGTCCAGAAACAGAAGGATGCCTTTATTTTAGACCATGAAGAAGAAATCTAAGTGTTTAAGAATAAGTTGGAGGCCGTAGACAAAGAGGTGCAAGAGCTGATGAATGATTATAAGAATCAACTCATCTTTGGGTTTGAACTAATAAAGTAAACCCTTAGAGTGGTGGAGCCAAACTTCATAGTGGAGCTGTTGGACGAGGTAAACCTTAAAAGCATTTATCCTGTAGTCATGGTTAGGGTTTCAAGGACCTCTTCCTCAGAAGCTACCACCACGTCCTAACTTAGGGAGGCCGACGTGGGTCATGAAGTGTCTACCAAGGAAGGCCTACCAGCTAACATCGGCACTAAAGGTGAAGCCCTACATACTGAGACCTCTACCACAGCTCCAGAGATAGAAGGGGAGATACAAAAAGAAGGGCTTGCTCAGTCTTGATGATCTGTACTTTTGTCATTTTTACTTTTACTACCCTTCTACTTATATAAAGACTATTTTTATTTTATAGTTTTCTGTAAGACAATGGGTAGCCCTCACTGATTATGGGAGCAGACTTGCTTTCTATTCATGGGCATGTGTGTTCCTTTAGCGCTTGAATTTTTTTTTTAGCACACAAGCACAACACACAAAAAGGCAATTACTTACTAATCATAATCATCCTTGCCCCCTCCCCCCCCCCTCCACAACTCTTACTTTCATCTTTCGAGGGTGGCTTTTCATAGAAACAAGTGATAGACACTTTTGGGCCCTTCCTAGGTACTGTCCATGTCTTGCCATAGGTCCTACCATAGGAACTAAAGCCACCTTCATCTGGATTCATCAAGAATGAAGGTTCCTCTTAGGGCCTCATCACTTAGACTAATCCATGGTACTAACTTTTACGAAGTAATTAAAATCAAGCTGGGAACCTACCCAAACCTACCTTTTTATGACTCACAAAATTTTATCAAAAACGAGTAATCTCTTCATTAAACCAAAAGGTTGGGCATTAGGGCTTTATCCTAAAATACAAAAGATAAGCTCTAACAGAAGTAAATGTTTTATCCTACTGGTAATAAAATTTAAACTGTTCCACGAGTGCTATAAGGGGGTTCCAGACATGTCTTTCAATTGAAACGTCCTAGGATAGACCACTTTGGTGATTCTGTAAGGTCCTTCCCAGGTTGGTACTATAGATCCAGCTCCATATTCTTTTGTATTTTGGATTACTTTCTTCAACACCAAATCCCCATGACATAGGACCCTATGCTTAACTTTAGAGTTGTAGTAATGAGCATACTTTTGTTGATAAACAGCAACCATTATTGCTACTTGGTCCATTCTTTCCTCAAGAAGGTCAAGCTTGGCCTTGAGGGTTGCTTCATTATGATTTGGAAGAAAGTGCTGGGTGCGATAGTTGGGAGCACCTATCTCTACTGGAATCACTGCTTCGGTTCCAAAAGTCAAAGGGTAGGGAGTTTCACTCGTAGGTGTCCTAGCAGTTGTTCAATAAACCCATAATATATTGGCCAACTCCTACACCCAAGCCCTTTTTAGACTGCTAAGTTTTGCCTTCAGATTAGCCTTGATAGCCTCGTTTATAGCCTTTGCTTGACCATTAGCCTGAGGGTAAGCTGGTGAGGAATAGTATGGGCAGATCTCTAACTCGCCACATATTTTCATGTATTTATCTTTATCAAACTATTTTCCATTATCAGTTACTATGACTCTAGGTATTCTAAATCGACAAATGATAGACCTCTAAATGAATCTAGAAGTTTTAGCCTTCATTATGGCGGCAAGAGGCTCAACTTCAACCCTTGCCACAATGACATATGCTTTTCTAGGTGGGAACCATACTATTATGTCCACCCCCACTGGGCGAATGGCCAAAGGCTACAAACGGGAGTCAAGTCCATCGAAAGCTGCCTCGAGACATTAATGAAGCGTTAGCAGTTGTTACACTTTTTTTGTGAATTCCTTGGCATCCTTGGTCAGATTGGACCAGTAGTAGCACTGTCGAATAACCTTGTACGCTAAAGACGCCCCTGATGAGTGGTTTCCGCATATCCCTTCACGGATCTCCCTTAACATGAAATTAGCCTTTCTAGGTGTCAAGCACTTTAGGTAAGGCAGGGAGTAGCCTCTTCTATACAACTTTCCATCGATTAGGGTATAATGTGGGGCACAGTATCGTAGTTTCCTTGTGTCATTTATGTTTTCAGGGATTATCCCTTCCTTTAAATAAATAATCAAGGAATCTATCCAAGTAGGGCCTTCATCAACTTGTATAGGTAGGACATGCTCCTTCGACTATTCAATACTAGAGACTGCTAAGTACTTCATATGTATGGCTTGGACTAACTCGGAGTTTGGAACTAAGCTGAGCTTTGCCAGAGCATCGACTTCTGCATTCTCGGCTCATGGAATTTGAGATAACTCCTAGCCATCTAACTTGTCAAGTAGCTCATTCACTTTTGTCAGGTAAGATTACATCCTCTTGTCCTTAGCTTAACATTCTTCCATTATTTGTTTTACAACCAGCTAAGAATCGATGTACATATGTATTCTCCTAACTCCTAATGTAGCAACGAGTTTTAAGCCAGTAAGAACTTTCCCGACAATACTTTAAAAGTGCAGTTCATAGGGTTGAGTTTCATTTCATACCTTTGTAGGATGCTGAAGACTTCCTCGAGATCTTTTAAGTGGTTAACTACTTCCAAGCTCTTTATTAGCATATCATCAATGTAAACTTCCATGTTCCTTTTGATTTGCTGAGCAAACATTTTATATACCAATCGTTGGTAGGTCGCCCCCGCATTCTTCAAGCCAAAGGGCATAACTTTGTAACAATACAATGCTCTGTCTATGGTAAAGGTTGTCTTCTATTGGTCGGGCTCATACATACGTATATGATTGTACCCAAAGTAAGCATCCATGAAGTTCAATAGGGCATGCGTGGCCATGGTATCAACTAGCTGGTCGATGAAAGGAAGAGGAAAGTTGTCTTTTTGACAGGCTTTGTTCAAATCAGTAAAGTCTACACATACCCTCCATTGTCCGTTTGTCTTCTTCACTAAAACAACATTGGCTAACTATGTTGGTTAACTTACCTCCTCAATGAAGCCAACCTTCTTTAACTTCTTTTCTCCACCTTAATTGTCTCATATTTATATGGACTAAATACTCTGTGCTTCTGTTAGACTGGTTTGTAGCCCAAGTCAACATTGAGCTTGTGCACCATTATCTTTGGGTCAATGCTGGGCATGTTCTCATGGGACCACGCAAATACATCTGAATTGTCTTTTAGAAAGCTCTCCAATTCCATTTTAAGCGCTTGCACTAGCAAGGCACCTATTTTTGTAACTTCTTTTAGGTTGCTCAAGTCTAGGCAAACTATCGTAAGCTCCTTTACGAATTCCCCTTGTTGGGGCTTATTTTGTTTCATGTAATCCTCATTACACACTGCTCTGGGCGGTGGATCATTCATCATTGTGCTCAAGGGGTTTTTGATGCTTTACTTTCTTATGATCTGAGATAGTTCGGCTTGATCTTTGCTCCCTCCATTTTTCGAGTTTCATTTGTGATCTCAGAGTTCGGACTGACCTCTTCCAAATCCACTTCCGTAGTTTGTGTCCTCTTGCCTTCCTGTACTTCTGAAACAAGTGCATATATATTCTTTTTCATTTCTCACTGATGAATCAAAAGCTACTTGAGAAATCCGACTTCTACAGAAGTTAGGTAGTGATTTGGGTAGTAACGAGCTTCTAAGGTTGTCTTATGGAGGTCCTTTCTTGATTGGTTGTTGACAGAGAGGGTTGACTCATCCCTAATGTATTTTGCTCCATTGCTGGGTGCCTTTTTTTTATGGCATGTACCTCTGTCGAGCTGGAGTTCCTTTCTCATAAAGCCAATGCATAGTAGCTCCTCGCCTCATATTGATCCCCATGAACTACTCCCACATTGCCCTCTACGAGGAACTTCATCCACAAATGATTAGATTGATATGATGGCATTAAGAGAATTCAAGGTAGGCCTCCCCAAAATAATATTGTAAACTAAGGGGACATTCACCACTAAGAATTTTACCATCAAAGCCTTTTGGTGGTTTACCTCTCCTGGAAACAATGGCAACTCTATACTCCCATCAGGTACCACCTTATCTCCACTAAAGTCATAAAGTGGGTTATGTGGGGTCTTCAACATGTATTGGTTGAAACCCATCTTATCAAAGGCTGTTATGCTTAAGACGTTGACAAAACTATTTTCATCCACCAAAATTTGATTCACATTACTATTGCCTACTCGCAACGTAACCACCATCGTATTGTCATATGGTTGATGTATGGGGTGCTCTTATTCTTTCATAAATGTTATAACTTGTGTAGGACTCTTTGTTGAGCTTGCTTCCCCTTAAAAGCATTGAAAACATGCGTTCCTCCTTCACTATCATGCCAACCACGCCGATCATAATTCTTTCGGGACCAATTCGACTCCCTTGCAAAGTCTGACCCCCTAATGATGGTTCGTATGTCCTACACGGGAGGAAGTACCGGTGCTGAGGGTGCTAGCTGCTTCTCACGTCTAGGCTGAGGCTGATCCCCCCATCGATCCGGCCTGTCTACAAATTGTTAAAGTTGACCTCTTTGAATTAATGCCTCGATCTCATTTTTTAGTTCGAAACACTCTTCCGTTTCATGGCCGTAATCCCTATGGTAATGACAATACTTGTTCTGCTTCCATTTTGTAGGCAAGTTTAGGCCTCATGCGTATATTTTAATTTTATATCTGATTCAGTACTCCTATTTGCTCATGGAAAGTGCAGTATACCTTTCAAACATATTTCTTCTAGAATAGGGCTTTCTCTGGTCGGTCATCTTCCTTTCTCCTGCAGGTATGGATGAGCCTTTCTTATCTCTCTACATAGTATCCTCTGCTCTTAGTCTAGGGTGAGGTGGTGCCTCATTCGAAAATATTAACCCCTTAGCTATCACATGCTTTTAGGCCTCTCCATTTTTCCAAACATAATTTTAGAGGTGTTCTGAGTTATGTCCCATTTGAAGGCCCCGGGTCATAGGTTACTAAGGATGCCCACTTAGTCACTGAAGTCCTCGATTAGCATGGTCTCATTATTAAATCTCTTGGTGTATGACTCTAAAGATTCATTGTGCCCTTGCCTTATAGACATAAGATGCGTTGCAGGCTTCTTCATCGATTTAGCTCCATTGACGTGTGCCATAAACTAGGTAGCTAACTATTCAAAGGAATGAATGGACCTCGGCTTGAGCTGTCTATGCCAGGCCTGGGTTGGTTCTAGCAATGTGAAAAGAAAGGCTCGACACCTGGCAAGGTTCGAGACCTGTTCAAAATTCATTCATGACCTGTACACATCCAAATGCTCATTGGGATCCCCTTTTCCATCATAAATTACTAAGTTCAGCATCTTGAAGATTTTTGGAAGGGGAGTTTCACTGTCTTCCCTTTCAACTCCCTAAGGACCTGGTCCACTATTTGGTCCTTGATGGTATAAATATATCCTTTCGAAGGTGAGCCAGCTAAGGTCCTTCTAATGCTTGTTTCGCTACGAGGTGGAGTTTCTCTAATAGGCACAAGTTGTGTCTCCGATTCCACAGCACGCTTGTGCTTGAGGGAGTTTTAGAGCTTGTGTGTCTCTTCTGAGTCAAATCTGGTAGATACACTCCTACGAATAGGGTTAGTCGAACCTGGACTGTGCTCTGAGTAGCTCATTCGATAATTTTCCTCCTCAAGTGCTCTCTAAGGTTGGATGGTGTACGCCACCCCCTCATCTGTCCCGGATTGCCTTTGTTGGTCTTCGCCAGGGAGTGTGTGTGCCTTCTCCTTCTAAAGCTTAAGGATGGCTTCTACCTTGACTTTTTCATCTCCTTGAATAAAGCATGGACTTTTCAATTATAGGATGCATCTGTACCTTAGACTAGGTTCGACGGCCTCACAGGAGGTGTTCCTTAATAGTAATGATAAGATTCAGAAGTAGATCAACAATGTCCACTTGAGGCTGCTAAGATTCAGAAGCAGATCAGCAATGTCCACTTGGGGCTACTCTTCATTTTGAGGTATAGACCTCTTTTCTTCTCTCATTTTTTTGCGAGCAGGATTGTCGACATCCTCCTGAGGCTGTGTCTCTAAGGGTGATACGATTGGTGTGTTCTCCTCAGACTGTCTTGTGTGAGAGGGTCCTGAGTTTCTCCTCTGTTGACCTGCATGTGAGGTTGTTGGCATTGTGACTTGGGGCTTAAGGGTCGAATCCACAGGCTGTTGGGCGGTAGACCTAATTCTCTGTCTACGGGATCTTCCCACCATGCTTTCAGGTGTTGACATGGTTTTTAACCACGTTAGAGTAGATAAACTTGTTTAAGTGATGTGAAGGTAGAAAACGGCTGTCAAGTGTTCCCTGGGACAGCGCCAACTGTTATCGCTGATTTTTAGTACTTACTCGATGGGCCTGAACTTAGCTATAATGGGACGTGGTGTTGGGCTTGTTGTGAGGAAGTAATTATTGAGGAAGGATTGGAAAGGGACTCAAACAAGCTAAAAGCTGAGGACGGGCTGACACTAAGATAGTTAGAATACCTACAACCACAAGAAACAGTCAGTGGGGGCACTGGTACACACCCTCCGATGCCCAACTCACCATTCTTTTATAGTTACAATCACAATAAATACACCAGAGAGTATGTTTTAGTTCTAGCCCATCTAAGAGAATTCATTTGGTTTTTTCCCACTCTTTGGCACTTTATCCCTCCTTCATACGAGCATAGATTACCTTTTATACCTTAGAAATGTAGTCTTGGATAGATAACATATGACGTCGGACTCCCTAAGATGATGCCACCTAGCCTTCCTTTCGTATTTACCTTATGTTTCAAACTCGTTGCAAGCTCTGTAGGGAGGTGAGAGTTAGACCTTCTGAAGTTGAGGCAAATGTACTTGGCCACTCTCATGGTTACATGTGGAATGATGGTTGAAGTTTTCAGAGTGAAGTGGGCTAGTAGACAGTTGACTAAAGAGCCTGTGGTTCCTT
The DNA here is from genome assembly GCA_007844105.2 of Rhamnella rubrinervis. Taxonomy (NCBI): domain Eukaryota; kingdom Viridiplantae; phylum Streptophyta; class Magnoliopsida; order Rosales; family Rhamnaceae; genus Rhamnella; species Rhamnella rubrinervis. Next base: position 2,437,397 of record CM017582.2, read on the forward strand.
TCAGGTTGGATAGGTCAACTTTTCTTATTTATGCAAGGGGATGGGCTTGGCTTTAAGCACCAGTTGTTTAGCAGGTGCTATTTTAGATAAAGCTCGTTCTTTAGTCTCACTTAACACTTGTAGATCATTTAATACATGTCAGACATGTTTATCCAAGTTGAAATAGTAAGCTGACAAGTTCTGAAGGGCTCTTGAGTCTTTTTCTTTACTCTAAAAGGTGTGGATTAGGCTCGACTAGGCCTCAACTTGATGCCCTATCATTCTAGTTTATGAACCCCATGGGCTTTATTGATGGATTGGACCCTGAGCCTATAGATTCTAAGCTAGCCTAAAATGGAGGGAAATTTACTCATATCAGTTGTCATTTAGCTTCATAAAGGTCCAAATTATTCGTTGCTTTTTAAAAAAAAAAAAGTTTATATATATATATATATATATATATATATATATATATATATATTTGAGTAAATATGCAACTGTTCATTAAATTTGGGAAAAGAAACGTACCTAGTAATGATAGAAACATAAAAGGAAGGTAAGAAATAGACAGTATGGCATATATAAAAGTAAAAATAATAGCACACATTGTTCAAAAAATGCGACATTTAATTTTATGTTTTTTTATAACAATGAAGTAAATGAGAATTGCAATAAAGCGCAATGTTATTTTAAAAATGTAACATTTATCTTTGTATTTTTTTTAAAGGGATATTGGCTCGAAGACACCATGAAGTATGCCATATCTTTAATACTTTGGTACCCCATCTTTTCTTTTTGGAATTAAGTGTCCTAAACTTTCTTTCTTTTTTAACCGTTTTCTATATTTGTTATATATTTTTTGCAGATAAAAAAAATAAGGGACGGGACATAAGCAAATTTGTAGGGCACTACAACAAATATGGTCTACTATAGCTTAATTTTGTCCATAGCACTTTTAATTATAAGTATACTATAATAGATTGTTGAAGTTAGGTCATACAAATTTTAATGTTTCAAAAAAGATTTTTACTTATCATATCTACGTCAGTACCCTTTTGAATTTTTTTATCTTTTTTTTAGTAGAATCAAAATTTTACCCTTTTGGATTTTTTTTATCATTTTTTTATAAAATTAAAATTTTAGCTAGTTTCTATAACGCAAATAAAAAATATCTTTAAACTTTACAAGTCCACTTCTTTGTTTCGTTTTCTTCTTTTTTTTGTTCTTTACTCCTTCACCACCTTCTCCTTTTTCTTTTTTCCTTATTCGATATATTAAATTAAAACCTACTCAAATATTAAAAAACCAAACACATATAATATATATATATATATATAATGTAAAACACATAGTAAAATAAAAAATAAGATTATCATCATTATCTTGTATTAGTTATTTATATTCTTATATTATACAGATAAATTATTATTTTAAAATAATTTTTTAAAAAAATAATTTTTATTTTGTATTAATTCAGCATTGTAGAATTTCCTAAAAATTTACTTAATTCTGATAAAGCAATTCATCATATGCCAAATCAATTTGACAAAAAATAAATAATACCTATGTTTTTGTTGGTCCCAATACAACTACTAGCAATATGTCTCCCACCAATATTGCCCTATTACTAGCAAAATTGACCATTAGAAGATAATGCATATGTTGTTGATAAACACTTATAGGTGTATGTTATTAAGGTTTAAATCGTCATTATATATTTAAGAGTATCATTAATTTCTCTAATACAAGCAACATTTTTTATCTTAAGTTTAAAAGTAAAAATATTTGAAGTCCAATTTAAAAGTTTAGGGGGTTATATTTGGGCTATAACATAGCTAATCTACATTTTGATACTCATGACATGCACTTTGAAAATTTAACCAAACTTTTCTCCATCTCCACACAAGTCTCTAGGCTTTTTTCACCATTAATGCTCCGTAATAGCACCATTGAGTACTCATTTGGCATTTTTGGTTGGGAGATTAAGATCACACTCTCTGTCTTTATTTCTCTTGTTGTAATCTTCTTTTGTTTTAAGGAGAAGTTATATTAATTTTCTTCTTTCTTCTTTTCTTATTTCTTTCTTTCTTTTTCTTTATGAGTATCTAATTTATATTTTATTGGGGTAAAATGATGAAGCTCTTAGTGATGAAATAAGACTAGATTAATCTCTTTTTTGAGTTTAAATGTTTATATTAACAAGTTGTCATCTAATTAAAGTATTACTCCATTAATTAATTTGTCTTTTTTTCTAAAAGTAAAAATATTTGAAGTCCAATTCAGAAGTTTGGGGGTCATGTTTGGGCTACAATATAGCTGCTTTCTAAGACCAGCCTAGACAAACATGACATGCATTTTGAAAATTTACCCAAACTTTTATCCGTCTCCATACAAGTCTCTTAGTATTTTTCACCTTTAATGTTCTATATATAGTAGCATTGAGTACTCATTTGGCATTATTGGTTGAGAGATCAAGAACATACTCTCTGTGTCTTTATTCCTGTTATTGTAATCTTCTTTTATTCTAAATAAAAGTTATATTCATTTTCTTCTTTCTTTTTTTCTTATTTCTTTCTTTCCTCTTCTTTATGAGTATGTAATTTCTATTTTATTGGGATAAAAGGATAAAGAAGCTCTTGGTAATGAAATAAGACTAGATTAATCTCTTTCTTAAGCTTAAATGTTTATATTAACAAGTTCTCATCTAATTAAAGTAACCTACTCGTAAATGACGAATCATCTTTCTTTATCCATGACAAACTTTCTTCTTTGTAATTGAAGAAGAAAACCAGCATGGAAAGTATATAGCACTTGGTTGACTTAAAAAGAAATATGAATCTTCATCCATCAAGTAATTTGCCTCTCTCCGAAGATACAAACGTGTTATACAATCTGGTAAGCTACTCGTAAGTGGTGAGTCATCTTTCTTTATGCATGACAAGCTTTCTTCCTTTGTAATTGAAGAAGAAAACCAGCATGGGAAGTATACAGCACTTGGTTGACTTAAAAAGAAATATGAATCTTCCTCCATCAAGTAATTTGCCTTTCTCCAAAGATACAAACGTGTTAATCAAGTTGGTAAGCTACTCATAAGTGATGAGTCATCTTTCTTTATACATGACAAACTTTCTTCCTTTGTAATTGAAGAAGAAAACCGCATGGAAAGTATACAACACATGGTTGACTTAAAAAGAAATATGAATCTTCCTCCATCAATTTGTCTTTCTTCGAGGATACAAATGTGTTATACAAGTTGGTAAGCTATTCATAAGTGATGAGTCATCTTTCTTTATGCATGATAAACTTTCTTCCTTTTTAAGTGAAGAAGAAAACCAACATGGAAAGTATACAACACTTGGTTGACTTAAAAAGAAATATGAAGCTTCCTCCATCAAGTAATTTGCCTTTCTCCGAGGATACAAACGTGTTCTACAACTTGTGACCTAATTGAGATATAATAAGGGGAGGAGGCCGTGACTCAAACCCACGACTATTAGGGTGTGGGTGCAAGGAGCATACTACGGGGCTAACCTTAGTCGTCTGAATGTATAATATTATTTAAAGTGACCAAATTGACGTTACAATGTGACATTGTAATGTCTACATTGAATATAGACTAGACGACTTCAGTGGTTAGAGATTTTGAAGTGTTTTTCTATATGGAAGGGATAAGGAAAACACGTTCTTACTTTCCTTGAGAATTTTTAGGACACAGATGACTCCTAAGTCAATCACAATTTGTGGAAGGTAGAAAAGTAAGTGAGGATAAAGTTAATTTGCTAGTGTGAATTGAAACATCATGGCCATGATCATAAAACTTTGTTGCTTTGTAGTTTCTACACTGAGAAAAGTAGGTTGGTTTAAGTAAGTAATGGGTTTGGTGGACTTATTATATAAATATCATTTTGATAATATTTTATTGGGTATTTCAAAATATATTTGTTTGTGGTTAGTCCCATATTAATTAAAAAGTTAAAAGCCTTTTATTTATTATACTGTAAAAGTCTCACATCGATTATGAATTAAAAGTAGGAAGGCTTTTTCCTCTGTAACATAGATCATGTTCATTTTTATTTAAATTAAAAATATTTATTATTTCTATTACTTTTAAAAATAATAACTTTTTTAATTATTTTCTATTGGAAGAGTAGTTTATTTTATAAAATTTTAGAGTTTTATTTTACACCAAGGTAGTTTTAGTAGCTGTTCGAAGGTGCAATATTTATTTAGAGTGCACTATTATTGTATATAGCCGTTTCACCCTCAAAGGGTTGCCGCTATAAAGCCTGTTTGCACCAAAGATAGATACTATCTAGAGTGACGAAATCTTTCTTTAAGAGCAGTATACACATAACTCGGCTATTTATTTGGTTTATGAGATGGGTTTGTGGGCTGGTTCTGCAACGTACGCCTACGCTATTAGGTATTATTATTAATTTTCTAAAAGGACTACCGTAGATACTGGAAAGATATGTAAGGGATATCAAGTGTAATTTATATAAACTTTAACTAATTAAAAACTATCTATTCCAACACAGATTATGATAAAAAAAAATTTATTCAAATCAATAATGGTGACCAGGAACACTTTTAAAATATAAAAAAAGAAAAAGATAGCACCCTTCTCGGATTTTGTCTGCCATCTCAATTGCATGCATAACAATTTGACAACAAACAAAACAACATCAATTATTTTCGGATCTAAACACCATGAAATTCTAGAGTACCTCTACAAAAGCCAATAGTCTCAGTTTAAGATGCCAACAAGGGCATTAAAGCAACATAGAGATCTCTTAAGTTATTACTTCCTAGTTTCCCAACTCCGTAAGTTTTGTATTTTGTCAATTTCTATTTATTTTCAGTGGTAGCCTTTAGTATGCTCTTTAAATTTCAAATATACAGATAAATGATTATTGTTGTGACTAGTTCTCCATTTCATATCTTATATTTGTGCATTATACGTCTTTATTTTTATTTTGTCTTTTGCAGGAGAATTTCCTAAAAGCATTTCAACTGAACTTGCAGTAATATATATATATATATATATATATATATATATATATATATATATATATAAAAATTATTAAATAAGATACTAGATTAATTCAACATGAAAATTTGTTTAAATTTAATTAGAAGGAAAAGTATTGATAAGGAAGATAACAATTGAAAACAATTTGAGAATGAATTAAATAGATTGAAACTCCCAAAAATGATTATACAATCAAAATTAATGAACAAACAATCTCCTTATTCAGAGAAAATGAATCAATTAGACATTTATCACAAAGTTCAACGGAAAAATTCATAGAAAAAAAAAAAAAACTTTTTGCATTTTGGTTTGGTCCATGTGTCTGGAAAACCCATTTCAAAACAAGGTTTAGATATCCCCAATCTTTATGTGCTTAAGAGATTGTAGCTAGGCGTCTAGAATTTAATGCATGACTCATTATTATTAGCAATGTTTGAAAGTATAACTTTTGTAATGGACCAATTTATTGTGATAGCTATCCAGATTTTTGTGTAATTTTAAAAAAAAAAATGAAGAAGAAGATGATGAGAACTTTAATTTTAGATGTTCTTAATTACTTCGAATATTAAAACAAATTTACTTCCAACCACTTTGAGATTAGGGTGCAATATAAGGCACTGGCTAGTTTTTAACACAAAAAGCATTCAAACAAGTTGAAAAATGGGTTTAAAAGTACACAAGACTTGGGAATAATAAGAATTTTATGATATACTAGATTTAGTCAATCCTCATATTACAAGCCAATTTTGAGAATAGGTTTATGGACTTATTAATTTAAAAAATATCAAGTCCAACCGATTTTTAAAAATGAGTTAGACTCATGGATTTATTAATTTAAAAATATTTTCAAAAATTTAACATTGTAATGGTATTAGAGTTAGGCCCACAGATTTATTAATATAAAAAATTTAACATGATACTAGAGTGGGACGATTTTTTAGAATGAATTAGGCCTATGGAATTATTAATTTAAAAAATATCAGACCCAACCGATTTTTAAGGATGAGTTAAGCTAGACTTATTAATTTAAAAATATTTTAAAAAATTTAATATGAAATTAGAGTTAGGTCCTTAGATTTATTAATTTAAAAATATTTTTAAAAATTTAACATGATTTTTGAAAATGAGTTGGGCTCATGAATTTATTAATTTAAAAAGTATAAGTTTCAGATGATTTTTAAGAATGACTTAGACCCATAGATTTATTAATTTTAAAATATTTTTAAAAATTTAACATGGTATTAAAGTTAATTTTTGAAGATGAGCCCAACATTAAGCAAACCAATTTTCTCATCCCACATTTAGAAGCACACCAATTTTTTTCGGTCCGCTTGGATCCCTACAAAATACAAAATTTTTGAAACTCCACAAGATGTATTAATTGAACCCAATTTACATCCCTACAAAAGGGGCAATTATCTCACCCAACACTTATAAAAACGCCAATTTTCTCGGGGTACTTAGGTCCCTACAAAAGAGAGAATTTTCATAGATATGTGTAAACATATTAATTTTCTCAGTTCGCTTGGGTCCCTACAAAAGGGGGATTTTTCAAAACTCTAAAAGAGTTATAAATTGAACCCAATTGAGGTCCCTACAAAAGGGGAATTTTTAGAAACAATTGTAAACACATCAATTTTCTCAATCTTCTTAGGTCTCTGTAAAAACGAAAATTTTTAAAACTCCAAATGAGCTACAAAAATTTAGGTCCCTACAAAAGGGAGAATTTTCGGAACTCTAAAAGAATTACAAATTTAACTCAATTTGGATCCCTACAAAAGGGAGAACTTTAATTAGGAACTCCAAAAGAGCTCCAATTTAAACTCAATTTGGGTCCTTACAAAAGGGCAGTTCTCAAATGGGCTAATTTTGGTGTCGTACAAGTGTACAAATGAGGGTGAACATTGAAAAATGAATTTAAAAGTACCACATAACTAAAAAATAGTTTTAAAAGTACCATATAACCTGGACACAATAAGAATTTATGATATATAAATTTTGGACAATCCTTACTTTATAAGTCGATTTTAAAAATAAGTTAGATCTATGAATTTATTAATTTAAAAATATTGTTAAAAATTTAACAGATTTCAAGAGAGAGATATTTTCTATGAAATAGATATTTTGAGAAGTGGAATTTCAACCTCAAATGTTGTGAATTAGAATGAAATTCACATTCCAAACATTTAGGACCTACAAATGGCGTACTGATCATCTGTTGATAATATTCTACCTCTTCCTCTCTCTCAAAGTATCATATACATATTAAACCCACTTCCTAATAGCTTAACCTTTTGGGATCAATGGTAATTTAACATAGTATCAAAGCTTCAAATCCTAGACACCTAAGTTCAAGTCTCATTACCGTCACATTACCGCCCATTACAATGAATTAACACTTGTAAGGACCAAAATGGCCTACAAGTGTGGGGGAATATTAATAATATTTTATCTATTAATAATATTTTATCTTTTCCTCTCTTTCAAAATATGATATACATATTAAATCCATTTTTAATAGTTTAAACTTTTGGGATCAGTAATAATTTAACATCATCATTATGGTAAACAAACGGTTCGAAATTAAAGTTCAAATTAAATGAGGATTGAAAAATGGAATTGTAGCCAACAAAACTATTACACATGCAACAAAATTCAGCCATGAGATGGCCGAAAGACCTAGAAATCATCAATGATTTCTAGGATTCAAAGCAAGATTTTTAAAAATAAAACTACTTATATAATAAAACTACTTCTATGAAATGGAGACTCAAAAGATGAGAGAGGGAGGGAGGGAGGGAGGGAGAGAAGTCTCTCAGTAACTTTTATAGCCATTTGCTGTTTTGATATTCTAGCTCCTTTTGTTTAAAAAAATTTCCAAAAAATTTGAGGATCAAATTAGTCAAAGGTAATACATAGATTCTTAAATAATTTCTAGATCCATTTTAGCTCTACTTTGAATAATGCTTTTTATTTTACTTGAAATTTATAACGTACTTGCGTAATTGTCAATCAATTGGAGAATAATTAAACAATGTGATGACATGCAGGTTATCACGGAAAGTAACGACAAATCCAGGCACCTTTTTCTTCTATGGGGCGAAAATATTCAAATCATAACTAAAAATCACGCATGCATTACTGTTTGCTGTTTGTTTTTTGATACCCAAGTTTAACTTTATTGATATACACTCTTTTTTTGGCTTTATTTTATGAAGATGCGCATGCACATATATTAATTTATATTCAGCAGAAAATAACATAACGACATTATTATTTTTAAATTTTAATATTGATATTTATTTTTCAATACAAATTGAAATTATCAATCTCAAAATTTAACAATAGCATTCTCATAAGCATTGCTAAAAAATAAAATTATTAAATTTAATTAGTTATTTTTATTTAAAAAAATAGGATGAATTTATTTTTGTAGTTTTAAAAAATGACAATGTATTTCTGGTGCTAAATTTGACGTCAAAAACTAATATTTAAATGGCACTTTTCACAGAATGTCAAAAGCATTATATTAATACTAAAATTTGACATTAACATGTATTTTTGACACACACCATTAGATTTGCTCTTATATTTTGAACTATCACTTTATTACATATTTCATCCATTTTTCTTGGTCCCGACATCATTCTCAAAAATATTAAATTAATCTAAGAGGACCAATCACATTGATCGAAACATGTTATATATCAACTATTATTATATTTGTAAAAATATAAATTAAAGTGTTTCACAATGTCAATTACCGTCGTTATTTGTAAGAGGAAAGATTGAGTCTATGAATTGAGAAAAATACCAAAGAGAAAAAAAAATAAAATGGAATAAAAAAGAAGAAGAGGTCATCGAGAGGTGCATTGGATGTGGAATGATAAAATATTTTTTGAAATTAACGGGTCCAAGCAACCGACAAGCAATTTCCCAAAGTGGGAAAACACATTGCTGACAGAAGTGAACGTCTATGATTTAAGACACGTGGCCAAGTTGATGAGACGACTCGGGAGTCTGGACCCCAATGGACTTTTTTGGACAAAGGAGACGTATTAAAATGGAAAGTTGCAGGTTTGACTTTGTTTTTTTAACCCCCGATTCACAGGGAGCCGCGTCAACACGTTGTCAAATGGTGCCGACTTTTCTCTCTGCGTATCTTTTTGACGTCTTCTTCTAATTTTTTTTTTTTTAAGCATACAATATGACATTTAATTACGTTTATAAGCCTTCTAGAACTTAGAATATTCCTTTTCATATAATATTTAGGTAAATTACTTAAATATATCTTATAATTTTAATTTTTTTAAAAACTATAATATTACATAAATTAATTAATTGGAGTTATCTTAAGAATGTTGTAATAATATATACCATCGAAAAAAAATTAAAATTGATAGAAGCATGGATAGTAGTATAAGATGATGTCTGATCTTGAGATTTAAGATACTCTATGTAAAATTTAAAATTTAAAAGAGTATCTCTTTTATTTTGAAATTTTTTTATATTTATTATCTTCAATTTTCTATACTTTTTAACTTAGAAGAGAAATATTTTTTTAAAAAATAAAACTCTCACGATATAAATATATACTTATATATATATATATATATAATATATGTCTAAATGCTTTTATATTTTGGGAGGCTATGCGGTCCAAACATATTGCTAGAGGCTCGAATGTATATACATATATAAATATTGTATTATAACATTTACTTAAAAATAAATTAATTCTTTAACCAAAATAAATTAATTAATTCTGATTGAATAATATATTTGACATATGAATAAAGCATAGAAAATATGACATACTGAGATCCATGCAAAGAAATGATTTTCTAATTAATTCTGATTGAATGATATCTTTGACATATGAATGACGAAAGCATGGAAAATATGACATACTGAAATCCATGCAAAGACATGATTTTCTAACATCATAATACGTACATCGAAACCTAATGGCGTACGAAAGAGTTGTGCAAGAGATTTTTATGTAATTTTCTAAATCTCATTTTTTGTGCCACTTTCGTCAAATTGACTTGTACGATACTTGTACTCATACACGTCAATCTATGTATACAAATATATATATATATATATATATATATATATATATATATATATATGAACGTAGTCGTCTCAAGAACTTATCTTAGGTGGAGTTGATGATAAGTATTTTTCACATTAAAGTGGGTTGACTAGTTATTTGGACTTATTAAAATAAGAAAATTTGGGACGGAAAGAACTCATTTTATAATATTGAAAGTAAAAAAATAAAAATAATTAGATGTCATTTTATTAGTTTTTTAGTTACCAAGTCAAGCAAGTCAACTCATGGATCTTAATCTTCCATTTTTTATTTTTACTTTTTATATTTTTGACTGATAGATAGACTTGATTAGTTCCCCACTAATAAATTTTCTAATTGCTGTAAAATAGTAAAATGGAACATTACACGGTACACACTTGTCGCTGAGATTTGGTCCAATTTTGGTTCTTAGCCTTTTATTCCAAGCTTGTTGAAGTTTGAAATCAAACTCAAACAGCTTTCTCGGAGTGTGGATGCACCATAAGCAGGTGTGAAAGAAGCAAATATTGGACCCAGGAAACTTCCACCTTTGTTCACTTCCTCTTTTTTCTCTGTCTTAAGAAAATGTTAGAAAGTATCAAAACCTTGCTTTGCAACTTGTATTACATGGATCAACTTTCACATATTTAATTAAGGTAAACGAAAGAGTAATAAAACTAAACCCATCAACAATTTAATGCCATTATTATTTTCAGTGCGTGTGTTATAGAAGAAAAGTAAGTGCATTATGCATAGAAAAATAATAATAATTAATTAGTCAAAAAATTCCAACTCCTACAGCGGTCTTTTGCAGCCTCTCTCTCTCTTAGTCTCTGACTTCCTCTTCCACCTTAATTTTCTTCATACACACCTTAATTTTCCACACGCTATTCTTTCCAACTACCGAAGCTCTATAAAATCTCTGCTCTGAGTTACTCTTCCTCATTCATCAGCATTCAACACAGCCTTTGGTTTTAACAATCCAAGGCTCAAAAACATCCAGATAACGAAATCTCTCTCGGGACACAGCTTTAACCATGGACAAAGTTTGCAAAGCTCTGCTACTTTCTTGTATCTTGGTTTCTCTCTGTTTCACATCCTCTGCTCAGACATGCAATAGCTATACTTTCAGCAACAACGCCATCTACAGATCCTGCGTAGACCTTCCTTTCTTGAATTCATTCCTCCATTGGAACTATACCCAATCATCAAACACCGTTGATATTGCTTTCAGACACACCGGAACCACGTCCTCCAGATGGGTTTCTTGGGCTATAAACCCTGAAGGTCAGCAAATGGTGGGATCGCAGTCTCTGGTGGCTTACCAAAACTCCAGCGGAGGCATTCGTGCCTATACCTCACCGGTGACTTCCACTAATACAGATTTGCCTGAGGGTGATTTGAGCTTTAGTGTTTCAAACATTATGGCGACGTTAACTAACAGCGAGATGACCATATTTGCCAGATTGGAGCTCTCCAGTGGCATGACAACAGTGAACCAGGTCTGGCAAGAAGGTCCTATGAATGGAGACACTCCTGGGATGCATTCTTTGACTGGTGGAAACGGTCAGTCTGTGGGAGTACTGAATTTTCTCTCTGGACAAACAACAACAAGCGGTAGTGGAACCAATTCAAGGCTTAGACGCAGGAATGTGAGTGCCTCTACCTATATATATGCACACACATATACATATATATATATATATATATATGTGCCAGTTCTTAGACATAACAGACACACTATTTGTATTCTGATATGTTTTTGTATGGTTTCAATTGGATTGAATTTGTGTGTTCCAGGTTCATGGGGTGCTAAGCGCAGTGAGTTGGGGGACTTTGATGCCAATTGGGGTAATGATGGCTAGGTACTTAAAAGTGTTCAAAGCAGCAGATCCTGCTTGGTTTTACTTACATATTGCCTGCCAATCTTCTGCCTATGGTGTTGGTGTTGCTGGGTGGGCGACAGGTCTCAAACTTGGCAGTGATTCTGCTGGCGTTCAACACGATTTACATAGGAACATTGGCATAGTCCTGTTCACCTTTGGAACACTTCAGGTACAAAATCAATCTTTCACTTGCTAATTAACTAAAACATATTTGTATGCCACTGAGATTACATTTTGCCAACAGTATAGTTCTCTTAGAAAGTAATCAATATGTGTTGCTCTTTTTGCAGTTGTTTGCTTTGCTTTTGAGGCCAAAGAAGGATCACAAATACAGATTGTATTGGAATATCTACCACCACTCTGTTGGATATGCTGTGATTATTCTGAGCATTGTCAACGTCTTCGAAGGCTTGGACATCTTGGACCCAGAAAAGAAGTGGAAAAGGGCTTACATTGGTATTCTCATTGCCTTAGGCGCCATTGCACTCATGCTAGAAGCTCTTACCTGGTTCATTGTGATAAAGAGGAAGGGGGTGAACACTGACAAGCACCCCCACAATACAAATGGATTATCAGCAAATGGCGCTATGGCACACCAGGGGGTGTAGGTCCATGCCTTAGATGTCCTTCCAGCTTAAATATTTTTTGTAGCTTTTTTACACCATGGTTTGGGATTATTTAGGATGACCCTTTCATAGAAAAGAGCTTGTTACTTTGTTGTGCACTCTTGCATTTGTTTTTCCTTTTTTACGTTCACTATTAGTGACTTTGTGTATATTAGTTTCTTTGGTCATTACTGGCTGTAATTCATTCTTTCGAATAAACATTTTATTTAATTTGTGGAGTGATTGCAATTTTACATTAATCGTTCTTGTTTCACCAGGTACAAAAGTAATTAGTCTGTCAAAGATGTGAAATTTTCTCAGCAAATCCACATTCCTGGTTGACTTTTCCTCTCCATTTTTGCTTTTTCTGGTTGATTGAGGCTCAAGTTAAAGCCTTTCAACAACTAATAACTAGGTGATTTCTCCGCATGCATAGACTTCAATTACGTTCCAAAATTTTCTTGTGGACTAAAATATACAGCTAGAAAAGAAAATCAAACATTTATTTAAAAAAGCAAAGCACAAAATTCTAAGCACGGACCTAACTTAATTAAGAGGAAAACACAACTCTTCCAAACATTATTCCAGGTTCATCTGACGTTGAAGCCTGGAATTTTGCTACACTAACAAAGGCCAACATAATCCCAACACCAACCATAATAATCAGAAATTACTAAGGTGAACGAGTTTTGTTTTGTTTTGTTTAATTTTAATTTTTATTATTTTTCCTTTTCTTTTTAAAGAAGAATGAACGAATTACAAATGTTTGAAATTCTATAGCAAATGGTGACTTTGTTAAAATAGAATGGAAACACGCAAATGAAATTTCATTGGTGACCGATAAAATTTAAAGCCAAAAGCAGGCTACATCCTCCTATTTACAATAATTACATCAGGGTATTAATCTTCAGATGCATTTAGGTTTCCAATTACAAGGAAGGAAAAGGGTACTCAGAATAAACAACATAAATCAACATGGAACCTCGCAATTGTCTCTTTCTGTGCATGGACCGTCTCTGGGTTCAAGAATAGTTATCTCGTTAATAACTTGAGCTTTGTCTGCTTCAAACTGCTCATTCTCTGCAATCACAGTTATGTTAATTTGATTTTGTATACTATCAAAGCCATAAAGATTGAAAATTGTCGGATACAAAAAGAGATTATACATACCTTTATCGAGATTGAAGTCTCTAAAGAAACGGAGAAACTTACTCCTATTTGTGACTAGTATATTAACTATCTCTGGTGGCTTATTTTGGTTTGCGACAAATAGCTATTAATAACAGAAAGAAAATTAAGAGTTACAAACAATTGACAGCTCAACAACTTACAGAATTGAAAGGAGTCATGGATATTATGCAAAACCTTGAACACATGAAAGGTTTCTAACTGAATTGTCTTGTTTGAATCCTGCAAACAAGTTACATAGAATAAATAAGTCAAAAGTGTATCAGTTGCATTCATTTTTCAAATGAGATAGATAGTGTACCCTGAGAAGATTCATCTGGATTCGCATATTCTCCAATGAACTTACATACCGAACCATCACTGCAGAATTTGAGCGATCAAGTAACATGTCTCCTAACAGCTGAAACATAAGCATCTCAGCAACATAACTAAGTGAGCCATCATTCTGTGGAAAGACTATAAAATTGGAAAATGAATGGGAGGAAGTGAAGTTTTAACGAAACCAATCTACAGAAATTAATTATTATACCTTTATAGCATGCCGTTTAGTGATGTAACTAGTAGATTCCAGAAACCGCGAATTATACTCTTTGAAGAACTGGAAACAAGGATTACAAAACTTTCAGGTAATGATTTGATTATATGACTGGTAAATTCTAGAGCTATATAACATGTAATGATGCTCTAATTATATTTTCATATTTCCAGTATGGGGCCATTCCTTTAAACAGCATTCAAGCCCCATGCTGAAATATAGTCTAAATTACCATGTCAATAAAATAAAATCATCAAAAATAGGGAAAACTCAGTATGCTAACTAGATTTCCAAATTTCCAGTGCTGCTATAGAAAACTCTGTTCTACCATATCTATCCATAAAATTATTCATATGTAGGCAACAACAAATAGTATACCTACCCAGTCAAAGTTTTTAGAAAGAAATTCGGCAACAGTAGATTTATGCCTAGTCAAAAGCTCCTGTAACAAAAAATGATGTTTGAGTTCATGAAAGAAAAACCAATAACACATAAATTATCAGACAACAAGAATGTAGTATTAACATCGAAGAACAATACATTCTCCAATGCAGACAATAACAATGGGTCAAAGATTGCACTAGAGAAACATAAATAGTAATATAATTAGGTACAAAACAGCTTGTTGCTGCCATGAAAAGCTATTTCAAGGATCTAATACTCAAAAATGTGATATTGGAACATTGGGAAACAGGGTCAATAGCAGAACACGAGGACAAGATAATTTGATAACCTCATCCAAAATGTCGAACTTACAATATTTTCAGTCACCAGAACTGAGGTTTACTCCTATTCTTAGGATTGAAAGCGGCAGGTGTCTGCACTAAGGTATACAAGATCCACGCACATAACCACACAATTCTATAAATTCTAGCTCTTTAGAAAGGGAGGGCAGCATGTTTTAATTGTGCCCAAATGAACATTTTCTTATAAGTAGTTCTAATAGAATCCTTCGGAGTCTTTTCACATGATAGTATATAATTTTACAAACAACTGGCAAAATTAAAGAAAAGGTTAACCAATCATTTGTTTGACTCACAAATTAAATTAAACAATGATTATTATGAGAATAATTTCACAGGGATCTCTTTCAGAAAATCAGGAGAAGTGGCCATAAATTTTCTCTAAACATACTCAACTTTAAAAGTTGCTGCAGCATCTGAAGCTATTTCAAAATTTGGAAATTGTACGTACTCAAAGAACTTCTTCATGTGCTCTGATTCCAAGACATACCTGTGAAAAGTAAATCAGATAGAATTCAGATAGCCTAGAAAACACAATCACCACGTCTCTGCAACAATTAGTACATATGTGCGGCAAACACTTAATTTTCAGGTTTTCTTTTTTTCTTCTTCCATTACTAAAACACAAAAAGACCAATCCATTTGCTTACTTTGCGACTGTCTGATGACGTATACACTCCCTTGAAATTGCCCCATAAGATAAAGCAATATCACTGTCCTCATAACTAAGCAAACCAATTATATATTATTAATATCTTAAAGATCTAATTAACATTTAAAAAATTGCAAAAAACAATAATAATTTACCCAGGTATCAGAATATTCATAAGATCAATATTTTTTTCCAAGTAATCAGAAGCAATCAACCGTGATTTGACCCTTTGCCTCTGTAAATTAGCAACGACACGAGTGGCATCCTGACGGGCCTGGAAAATAGAGTATACCAATGAAGTTTTTTTTTTTTTTTTCCCCAATCAAATACAAGCTGAAACTTACAAAAGCATAACTTTAAATTTAGCAATGCATTTTGCAGTTTAATTGGCTGATGCCTACCCCCAAGTCCAACTTTGGAAGACAAACAATGAGAAGCCGAAGAGTATCCTCTTGGAAGAACTCCAGGGTCAATTGTGCACAAGCCTCCGGATTAGGTTCTGATTCACCCGTACCATAAAGAACTGTTCTTATTTCCAATATTGTTTTACTTAGTTCAGATATCTGCACAAACCCAAAACTGATCATTGGACAAACTGTCATTGCGTTTCACCCCCATTTTTCCAATTACAAATTCAATTTAATTACAATATTCCAGCTACATTTATAAAAACATTACTCATGCATTCTTCACTAAATTTGCAGCCATCTCAGATTTTCGCCCTACCTTAATTTAGCTCAATGTACATGGAATTTACACCACCAATCAAATCATAGACTTTTTCCCAATTCATAATTTCTTTCAGAAATAAGAAAATCCAAAACATCATTAAAAAATACCCATTTGGCGCAATTCATTCTGCATCGTTTCAATTGGAAAAAAAAAAAAAAATCCTGATCAACCCGTTTCGTTTAAATAACATAAATGTAGGACTTTACTAGCAATAATTATACAGAAAAAAAGAAGAAGAGGAATTACCTTCTCTTCGCGCTTGTGCTCGCGTGGTTCTTTGTTTTCCTTGACAAAAATAAGAAGTTCGCGCGCGTGGCGTACGAGCTCCACTGGACTCCGTGGCTTGGGTTTGAAAAAACCCTTCATTATTTTCTGTTTGATGTTGTTAAGTTAGGGTTTAAGAATGAGATTGAGAAACAAGAAAAGTGGAATGTGAGAAAAGGGAATGAAGAAGAAGAAGAAGATGATGATGATGATGACAAAAAGCAAGTTAGTTAATGTATTACGGGAATGACAGGGACACTTTTTAGGTCAGAAACTCATACGCCACTGCCGTGAAACCAGGATTGTGTTGGTTTTTTTTTTTTTTTTTTGTTATTATTATTATTTTTTTTAATTTCGAGGACCAAAACCCATGCAAACGTGTTCCACTGTTGGATTTATCTTTATTTTATTTAAAAAAGGTTTTTTTTAACCTATAAAAGAAAATAGTAAATACATATAAATAAATAAATAAACACTCATTTCTTTTTCTGTTTTATCTCCTATTTATTTGTTTTTCTTGGATTTATTTTTAGTTTGTATATAAAGAAATACATTTTATAGGGACTTTTGTTAAGTGTTTTCTATTGAATTTGGTAATATTACAATTAATAGAAGTTTACTAATAAGATGTCTCCCAAATTAGAAATCTCTATTATTTTAGTACTCTATTTTTTTCGCCTTCATATATTGGAGTTGCAGATGCTTTTACCACGATGATATATTCTAGAACGAGATATTCATAATTAAATTTATTTGTATTATTATTTCAATTTCTAAGAGGGTTTGATAGTTCGAAAACTCAGTCATGAGTCATGGTCAACAAGCCAATAATAAGCCATAGAAACTCCTTTTAAGTTTAGTTTAACAAAATGTCACATAATAAATAATAACAACAATAATATTTATAAAAATCATAAAAAATATAAAAATTTAATTTTAAACTATAAACAGAATATTTTAATCACATTCAATCAAGTAGGAGTGTACGATGTTAATTTTGCTCGGTTGCGGGCTGTTTTAATTTATGACAATCACTTTTATAATTGAAATTTTTTTTATTAAAAAACCGACCAAAACCGAACAGACGGTCGATTTTTTATTTTTTAATATATTTATAAAAATAAAAATAATATAATATAAAAAATATATAATAAATAAAATAAATAATTTAAAATTAAATGAAAATTTAAATATATTATAATCAAAATTAATAAAATAAAAATAAAATATATTTTATATTATATAAATTTAATTTATTTATAATAAAATAAAATAATAAGAAAATTAGATGATGAAACCAACCGCCATCTGTTATACATATATAGTCAATTAATTGATCATTTACCGCGGTTTTAAAGGAATTTAATGATTAACTGATCATTTATCCGCAGTTTTAAAAAAATTTAATTTTTTACTGTGCGAACGATCGGTTGCCGTCGTTTTCGAATTTTACGAACACCCGTACGACCTTTTAAGTATAGGACCAAAACTTGGTAGAAAACCCAAACCAAAACCTCAACCACACACGGAAACTAAAGCCAACAATGATCCACTGCAGCTCACCCTGTAAATGTAATAGCTCAAGCATGCACGCAGCTCTCGCCACTCTCAGCTACACTCCCAAAATGTTCATTCTTCAGAGAATGGCGAGCTCCTATTCCCTTTTCACCTCCTCTGCGTTTCTCTCTGCCCCTCTCTTAAAGACCTCTACTTTACCTTCCCATTTTCACTCCAATCTCACTCGTTTGGTTTCGCCTGCGTCCTGCGAGTTGAGGGTTTTCGCCATTTACAAGAACAGAAATGGGTTTTCCACCTCTTTGGCTGTAGCTACGGATTCTTCCTCCCAGACTTCGGTTTCTACTGAGAACGAAAAACTGGAGCAGACCCAGAAAGACAAAACTGGTAACTTTGAGAAAGTCGTCCTCCCTTCCAACGAGTCATCCGAGAAGCTCCTCAGAATTCGCCACTCGGTAATGCACTCCAGCATCTGACTAATGAAGTTTGCTTCAAGTTTTTCTTTTCAATTTCTTTTCTTTAGTGCTTTATTTTTCCTGGGTTTACTTCAATTATCGTCCCTGAGTTTGTAGCGACTGTAAAGTTGCTTTATTTTTTTATTCTTCTGCTAAAAGCTTTGCTACGGAGTGGAATTCAAATTTATTGGGTTGTTGGATTGCGAATTAAGAGGCACATAACAGAAGCCATATTGTAAGATGAAAACTTTGAGCCCTCAATCCCAATTCCATTTCCATGACCAAATCCATCTAAAGTAGTACTATTTATATTGTTTTGAATTGGGGGAAGATAAAATTATGAATGTAAGATATCTCTATTTAGAAATTGAACAGAGGTGATTTGGAAAGTGGTATGGCAGTGTCATCCATAGGCTTGGCAAATGATACTTTGAGGACCCTGGAGCTTCAAAAACCAAAGTTAGATTTTTGTTTTATGAACTAAACATCTATAAAATGTTTAACTGTATTTCACCATGATATATATTTCCAACATTCAATTGATGTGCGCCTTCTTATTTTTGACTGGTTACTAAATATATCAACGCAGTGTGCACATGTAATGGCTATGGCTGTTCAAAGGATTTTCCCAGATGCAAAAGTCACAATTGGGCCATGGATAGAGAATGGGTTTTACTATGATTTTGATATGGAGCCTTTGACAGACAGAGACCTGAAGAAAATCAAGAAGGAAATGGTAGGCAGATATAAATTTTTCCTTTTCCATTTTGAATTGCAAAGGCATTACAAAGCTTTGGGAACTGTTCATTAGTTTTTGTTTTCATGGTAAGTAATTTATTTCTTTACATACTCTGTAGGATCGAATTATTGGTAAAAATTTACCACTTATAAGAGAAGAAGTTTCAAGACATGAAGCTCAGAGAAGAATAATGGCTCTCAATGAACCTTACAAGTTGGAAATTTTGGAAAGCATTAAAGAAGATCCCATTACCATATATCATATTGGTAGGAAGTCACTATTTGAACTCCTGAAATCCCTCCTCACCATGTCGCTGTGGATTTAGCAGTTTTTTTTTTCAATTTAGGTTGAAAATAGCACTTAATAGTTCCCTAATGAGGAAAAGAAAAAATTATCACTTTCTTGTGAGTTCGACATAATCATATAGCTGTTTGAGTTTTGGGCTGATGCCTGAAACAAAGATTCTTTGGTGAAATACTCAACCTTTCTGTAATTCTTCATTAGAAAATATTATGCTAGTCAAATTATGCATTTTTACCTCTCCTTTTGTATACATGTATAGTCAAGTGTGTGTGTGTATGCATGGACAGCATGTATAAATTTATAATTTCTCTTATGTCATTATCTTATATCACTCTATATTCTTCTTAGGTAACGAATGGTGGGACCTTTGTGCTGGCCCCCATCTTGAATCAACTGGAAAAATTAACAGAAAAGCTGTTGAACTTGAATCTGTTGCTGGGGCTTACTGGAGAGGAGATGAGAAGAAACCAATGCTGCAGAGGATCTATGGCACTGCATGGGAGAATGAAGAACAATTGAAGGCTTACCTTCACTTCAAACAGGAGGCTAAACGCCGTGATCACAGACGCCTTGGTCAAGATCTTGATCTGTTTTCTATACAGGTGTCCAATTTTAATTTTACTAAAAGCATTTACGGTTTTTACTGGTTTTTGGTTGGCATTGCATCAATTAATCTAATAATGAGACTTGATGCTTTTTTGTGCTTAATACTTTTAGCTTATTGGCAGAATGAAGCTGGTGGGGGTCTAGTTTTCTGGCATCCCAAAGGTGCTATTGTAAGGCACATAATAGAAGACTTGTGGAGAAAAATACACATAGAACATGATTACGATATGTTGTATACTCCACATGTAGCAAGGGCAGATCTTTGGCAGATCAGTGGCCATCTGGACTTTTATAAAGAAAATATGTATGATCAGATGAACATTGAGGATGAACTCTATCAACTTCGACCGATGAACTGCCCTTACCATATCTTGGTTTACAAAAGGAAGCTTCACTCTTATCAAGATTTTCCTATTCGTGTTGCAGAGTTGGGAACAGTTTATAGGTATGAATTATCTGGAAGCTTACATGGCCTGTTTCGTGTAAGAGGTTTCACTCAGGTATGTTATTATAACTTGTATAGAAATTTTCAGTCCATATTCCCAACAAAAGAGAAACAGGAAATTGATAGAAAGCAGTGGCTTAGGTATTTAAATCTCCTTTATGCTATCAATCCTATGATCTTGTTGATTTTCAAGCATCAAGTCATTGGTGTTGAAGCTACTGTTCAATGTGGGTAGCAAGTCCTATAACTTGTGGAATTAAATGGCTTAGTTGTTTAACCTGAGAATTGCTTTTGCAGGATGATGCACACATATTTTGTTTAAGTGATCAAATCAAAGATGAAATCAGGGGTGTTCTAGATCTTACAGAAGAAATGTTATTGCAATTTGGTTTTAGTAAGTACGAAGTTAATCTTTCAACCAGGCCAGAAAAAGCTGTTGGAGGTGATGATATATGGGAAAGAGCAACGTCTGCCCTAAAAGAAGCTTTAGACGATAAGGGTTGGAGCTATGAAATTGATGAAGGTGGTGGTGCCTTTTATGGCCCGAAGATTGATCTTAAGATTGAGGATGCATTGGGAAGGAAGTGGCAGTGCTCAACTATACAGGCAATTTCTTAACACTTTTTGTAAATGTGTTAGATTGGTATGGCTTGCAATAGGACTAGCCTATTCCTGTGCATATTTGTGCATGCATATGCACCCATGCTAGACATTAACCTAGACTTTAATATATTTTATGAAAAATTTATTTATATTTGACTATTTAAGCACTGAATTTGAATTGAAGAAATGAATGAACTGTTCAGTTGACTTATAGCTCTTTTTTCTCATCTGTCCAGGTAGATTTTAACCTACCACAACGTTTTGACATCACATATGTTGACTCAAACTCTGAAAAAAAGCGGCCCATCATGATTCATAGAGCAGTACTTGGATCTTTGGAGCGATTTTTTGGAGTCCTCATAGAGCATTATGCTGGAGATTTTCCATTATGGCTTTCTCCAATCCAAGCTCGAATTTTACCAGTTACTGATTCCCAGGTATTTAGATAATTTAATGTTTTAGCATGTAGGATTGTTCAGAAAATTTAAATTGATGGTTCAAAAAAACAGGTCCAACTTGTGAGGGGTCGTTTGCTTTATTAGATTAGCAAACAGACCTTAAAGTAGTTGTCTTAAATTTCATCGAGGAGCTGCGGGTATAACTTTTGCATGTTATGTTATCTTCCCACAGCTTGAGTACTGCAAGGAGGTAGCTAAAATATTGAAAGCAAATGGGATTCGGGCTGAAGTTTGCCATGGGGAACGCCTGCCCAAACTCATTAGAAACGCAGAGACACAGAAAGTTCCATTGATGGCGGTTGTGGGTGCCAAGGAAATTGAAACCAGCACTGTGACAGTGAGATCCAGGTTTGGAGGGGATGTTGGTACCATGACAATCGACGATTTTGTGGGCAGAACCAAGTTTGCAATTGAAAACAGAACATCATTTTGAAGCGACGTGTATGCCCTCGAATTATATACCAGGTGAAGCAATGTTAGACAAAAGTTAGAAGGAAAGTTTTGTTTTTATGAATTTTAAACTTGAGCACAGCATTGTGTTTGTATACTTTTTAGATCTTCATTAAAAATTGAACCATTAATAGGAAGGTTATACTTGTACATAGTTGACAAGGACATAAGAATATCATTCAGAAGTTGTCCAACTGTTATTTATTTGGTTTGCGTATTAGTAAAGCAATTAATCATTTCATTTAGCTAGGGTTATTTTATTTTTTAAAATTTGGTTTGTAGACTCAATCTCATATCCAACCAGAACAAGCCACGAATTCAAATTCTCAGAAGACCAAAATTACTATTAAAATTATATTGCTGTTCATGTAGGTTCTTGGTATTGTAACATCAAATATAACACAGCAAAGACCTAATTAAAGGCTTTCAAGTTGTTGGAGGTTAAGCTTCCACACCAGTAGTTTCTTTGAAAAAGAAAAGCATAGGTTTTTATGCATGTGAATGGTTAGAACCGAAAAGACTAGCCTAAGCATGTAATTAAGTTAAGCAATCACCAACCACAACCTTTAAAATTAGAGGACACTAACAAGTAATAAAAGCCAACAAACTAATATAGGAAATTTTTACCATCAACATATAATCAATTAAGGACCTCATAGATACCTACACCTAATATTAGGTTCAAATATCTTGCGGTGTTGAGCTTTAGGACACTATTTATAAATGAAAACCTTTGGAAGTAAGATATCCTAATCTCATTAGCAATTCAATCAGCTGAAAAGGAAATATCCAAATTCCTAAAATCTCAAGACATAAGAGAGGAACAAACATTACATGGGCTTTTCAAAAATCTCCCTAGGAGCCAACTCCTTGCTCTTGGTAGTAGCAGTATTAGCCACAGAAGTCCAAGGTTTAAATACTTTTGATGTGAGGAAGTATGGAGCAAAGGCTGATGGCAAAACAGAGGATACCCAGGTAATTAAACATACACGCAAATATGCTCTAAATGTTCTTCAACATTATTCAAAAAAAATATATATATATATATATATATATATATATATATATATCTTAATCTTTCTTGTGTGTTTAATTAATGTTTTTGTAGGCTATTATGAAAGCTTGGAAAGACGCATGCGCGTCAACAACTCCAAGCACAGTGGTGATACCGAGAGGGAAATACAGTGTAGGTCCATTGATGCTTTTGGGACCATGCAAAGCAAAATCAATTGCCATTAACCTTCAAGGAATTCTTCAGGCTCCAAGTGACCTTAACAAGCACAAGTCTCAGGATGGTTGGATTGTTTTCCAATATATTGATGGATTAACAGTCTTTGGTGGTGGGACTTTTGATGGCCAAGGATCGGTTGCTTGGGCTGTCAACGATTGTGCCAAAACTGGAAAATGCAATTCATTACCCATTGTAAGTACTCAAACATATATATGTAAATGTTAATTTTGCTTTTCAACAGCTTTCTTGTTACCCAAGCAACAGTTTTGTGATTTTATTTTCCTTCTGTTAATGTTGTTTGAAATGATTCATACAGAGTTTACGATTGAATGGAATTACCAACTCCATGTTCCGAGATATAACATCCTTGAACAGCAAGTTATTCCACATGAACCTTATCAACTGCAAGAACTTGACCCTCAAGAAGATTACTATCAGTGCACCAGACAATAGCCTGAACACGGATGGGATTCATATTGGCCGGTCATTTGGAATCAATATCACCGATGCAGACATTAAAACCGGTGATGATTGCGTCTCCCTTGGTGACGGAAGCCAGGAGATAAACATAGAGAAAGTGAAGTGTGGACCAGGACATGGCATTAGTATAGGAAGCTTGGGAAGATATGACAATGAACAGCCAGTCAAGGGAGTGACTATAAGAAACTGTACACTCACAAACACCATGAAT
Organism: Rhamnella rubrinervis; assembly: GCA_007844105.2. Taxonomy (NCBI): domain Eukaryota; kingdom Viridiplantae; phylum Streptophyta; class Magnoliopsida; order Rosales; family Rhamnaceae; genus Rhamnella; species Rhamnella rubrinervis. The sequence goes on from CM017582.2 coordinate 2,461,586, forward strand.
GGAGTCAGAATCAAAACATGGCCGGCTTCTCGATATGGTGTGGCTTCCAATTTGCATTTCGAAGATATTGTCATGAACAACGTCGGAACCCCCATTCTTATCGACCAAAAGTATTGCCCATATAACAAATGCCAATCGAACGTAAGTACATGTTATAATTATATATATTCACAACAAGAAAAAATGATTATTTTCCAAGGACTTAGCAGGCACAACAGAATTTTGTAACTAAGATTTCTTTTAGCTACAACATTAATTATCTTAGTAAAAAGTAAGTTCTAACTAAAGACTAACAAAAAAAAAAAAGATGAATATTGTTGTGGCTAAGAAGTTTTAGCCACAGGGTTATTCGTGGTGAACATTTAGATGTGGCTATTATTTTTAGCTCCGAAATTTGACAAAGGTTGTTGTTAATAACCTTTTTTTATTATTTTTCCTGGCATTTTTTTTCTGTGGCTATTATGTTTAGCTGCGAAATTCGACAAAAGTTGTGGCTAATAACCTTTTATTGTATATTTTTCTTTTCTTTTTTTGGTCTCCATATATATATAGATTCCGTCTCGGATTAAGCTGAGCAATGTGAGCTTTAAGAAGATAAGAGGAACGTCATCGACTCAGACGGCAGTAAAGCTAGTGTGCAGCAAAGGATTGCCATGCCAGAACGTGGAGATTGGAGATATAAACTTGAGGTACAAAGGGAAGGACGGGTCTTCTGCTACCTCTGAATGTGCCAATGTTAAGCCTAGAATTACTGGCAAACTTTATCCACCGGCTTGTGCTCAGATGGATTTTAATTAGCTTTTGTATATAATTAGAGAATTAGATGAAATTATGTACATAGAAGAAAATGCGATTAAACTACACCCTCTGTTATTGTTCAATGCACCACTGAGTGGTGAACCAAAATTAATGATGAGCTTTAATTTTCTTATTAATTAAATGGAGATAATCTTATAAATTATTTTTGTGTTTTCTGACAATTAATTATTCTAACTGCAAGTTTATTAGAATAATAACTTTAAATTAGGTTGTCCCCGGCCTATCTCACAATTAACAAAAATATATAAAAAATAAATAGAAATAACCTAAGTTAATTAAGCGTGCATTTATTTTCATATGACTTGCCTATACCATCACACAACTTACAATAAATATGTTTCAACAGGAATAGATTATCGACTCAAAGACCTAAAAGGGTTTTGATAAGTTTGCTATATAATATTTCACGATTTATAAGTACATCTATTTTAAATAATTTTTAACTGGTATAAATGATTTTCCCATCTAAAGCAGATTTTCTTAACTAAATGGCCGATTTTCACACTATAAAAAAGGTCGATTCTTTCACAACAAAATGTTAATTTTCTCGTTGAAAATGTCAATTTTCCCACCATAAGGTTGATTTTTCAACTATCAAAATAGTTTTTTCCATCTAAAAGTTGATTTTTCAACTCAAAATGTGAATAATTTTCCCAATATAATGGTCGATTTCTCACCCAAATGTCCATTTTCCATTTCAAAAATTGATTTTCTCACCAACGGTTTATTTCATACCACAAATATTGATTTTCCTATGCCTAATGGTCCATTTTTTCATTATAAAAATTGATTTTCTCAACACAAAGGTGATTTCATCGCAACTAATATGATGTTCCTATTCCAAAAATCAATATCTTATGAGAAATGTTCATTTTCCCACAATGAACATTCATTTTCCACTTCATAAATCATTTTTCACGCTTTGAAGGATAATTTTACCACTACAATGCTCAAATTTCCCATACCAAAGTTATAATGGTCAATTTTTCCACCCTAATCTCCAATATACTTATATCACTCACATTTTTTTATTTATTTTATCTTTTTGGTTACAAAGAGAAAAATTTATTAAGCAAGATCAAGAGAACATAAATGCCAATTTAGCCGAGTGGAGGGATCCCAATCTAAAGGTAAAGACCCGATTCAAGACATGTTTTGCTATCCAATTAGCTACCATATTAAGTTTATACAAAACAAGAGAAAAGGAACATGAATCAAAGAGGTCTCAAACATGAAAGATGTCATGTAAAAGGTCCTCAATACTCCATCTAGCATTAGTGACATGGCCAAGAATATTATCATAAGTACAACACAATCCATCTCAATATTGATGTTGGCAAAACCCATTTTGTGAGCTATCATCAGAGTATGGTAAACTGCCTGCCCTTAAGAAGTGAGAGCATCATCATCAAGAAAGATCATATAACGATGGCACACTAACTCACCCTTCCAATTTCGTGCGATAATCCCAACTGCACCATGTTTCGTCCTCAGGTTAAAGGCACCATCATAATTCAGCTCACTAATACCTTGGACTGGAGGCTTCCATTTGATCGCCTATGTAGAGATGGTAGGCGTAGAGTTGGGCCTTATCACTTTCAACCTAGATAGAAAGCTGGTACCAGCTTTGAACTCAAGATACACGTCAAAAGCAGTACGAAGGACACGCTGAGGGTCGATGAGAATACCCTCAAACACCATCTTAATGCTTTCCAAATGAATCAAAGGAGGCAACAATAAAAACTAACCCTATAAGTACCGTGGCACTTATCCTTAAGAAATTGAGTGCAGCATCTTGAAACCAAAGGGAATAGCAGGAAGCATGTAGAAACCAATGAAAAGGCAAACCATCATTCCTTTACCCAAGTGCACACCAAAAATAGATGGTCTAGAGTTTCCTCATCTTCTTTGCATAAAGGACATAATCCATTATGACCCATATTGCGATGCCAAAGATTGCTTCAGGTAGCTTTGCTATTGTGGAGAGTTTTCTAGAAAAAATGGCGAATCTTAGATGCTACTTGAACTAACCATAAACTTTCCACAAAGTAGGGGAGGGTCGTGATGAAGAAGAGGCACCAAAATTCCTGCTATTTTGGGAGCATTTTGATAGCATATGATAGCATGATTTCATACTCAGAACACCATCTTTTAAGAGAGGCCAATTAACTGATCCTCTAGCCCCCATATGGAAATAGGAATAGCCAAGATTTTACTAGCAATCCATCTAGGAAAGATACTAGCCAAAATATTGTTACACCAGTGGGTTGGATTTCAACTCATAAAGTCAGACACTTTATTAAAACAATGATCCATAAAATCATTCCAAACCACATCCCCAGGGCCCCAATTATCCGTCCATGGATTTTACTAGCAATCCATTTAGGAAGGATACTAGTCAAAATACTATTACACTCGTGGGGTGGATTTCCACTCATAAAATCAGACACTTTATTAGAATAATGATCCATAAAATCATTCCATACTACATTCCCAGAGCCCCAGTTCCCCAGTTATCAATCCATGGATTAATCAAATTGCCATTACCATCTCTCTATTGAGAATGCCTTTTAATGATATCATGCCCATGCAATAGACTTTTTGAAGCCCATGTCACAGAAGAACAATGTTCCACATGCAATAACGAATGCTTAGATAAGTAAATACCGGTGAAGAACACGAACCCAAAGAACAATTGGATTTAAATTAAAACGCCAAGCTTATTTAGCCAAAAGAGTTGAATTAGAGAGACTAAAATCTCTAAAACCCAAACCACCACAAGCTTTCACCCTTTTTAGCTCATCCTTCCTAGTCCAGTAAAGGGTTTTTCGATGCCAAATCACCTTTGGGACTCACTTGAATTTTTTTATTAGTTTTTCTTAAAATTATAATTTTGGCTAGATTTTGAATGAAAAGTTGAACATACCCTTAAATATTTATAGGTTTCTTATGCTTTTTTTTCCTCATATCCGCATCTTCTTCGTCACCGTTTTCTCCTCCTTTTCTGCAAGATCTCTTCTTTTAAAATGTTTTTTTGTCTTCTAGTTTTTTTTTTTGTACAAGTCTTTTTGGTATTCTTCTTCTTGGTGTTTTGTTTTTCTTATTCTTCATCTTCTTCGTCTTCCTCTTGGTCGTCTTTTTTTTTTCTTTATTCTTCATCTTCTTCAAGTTCTGCTTCTTCTCATTTATCTTTTTTTTAATCTATGTATTTAATTCATTAGAAATTCATTGTTGATGAAGTGAATTCCTGACGAAGTGGAATTTGTCGTTGATGAAGTGAGCTTTAGCGACGAATTTTGTTGCTGACGAAATGACTTTCGCGCGAAGGAATTTGTCATTGATGAAGTACTTCTTCATTGACGAAGAACTTCGTCAGCTTTAGCGATGAAGGAATTCATTGAATTCATTACTGACGAAGTGAGTTTTAGCGACGAATTTTGTTACTGACGAAGTGACTTTTAGCGATGAAGGAATTTGGCGTTGCGAAGTGACTTGTACCGATGAAGGAATTCATTGCTGATGGAGAACTTCATCAGCTTTAGCAACAATGGAATTCGTCGCTGATGAAGAATTTCGTTAGCTTTAGCGATGAACTTTGGTGACAAATTTAGTCTCTGACAAAGTAACTTTTAGCGATGAAATGAATTCGCAATGATTTCTTTTAAATTTTTTTTAAAATTAAATTCTTATAAACTTTTTAATATTCATCAAAGCTTATTATGATTTTTTATTCCAATCTATTTTTTTTTAATGTTACTATCTAAAAATTTTAAATATATAACTAAAAAAATATTTTGATGAATTATAAAAAAATAAGGTTAAAAAAATAATTCATCATTCAAGAGTACTATTATAAATTTGGGATACAATAATTATTTTTAAAAAAAAATTAGTTAAAAAAATTCAAATGTCATTAGGCCTAGATATGACATCGAAAAACCCTAAATATTTCGATTGTCCCCACCTTTACACACCAAAATTTATTTATAGCAGAATTCATCTCATCACAAATATTTTGGCAAATAAAAAATTGACATAGTATATATGGGAAACGACTGGGCCACAGTTCTAATTAAAATTTCTTTTCCACTGTGAGAAAGAAACTTTTCTTTGTAACCTATTTTACCTATAATTTTGTCCTTCAAGGTCACATAAAGATGTCCTTTAGAGCAATCTTAGTGAGATGGTAAACTCAAATATTTGTCTAAATCATGCAGTGTATTAACTCAAAAGAGCTCACAAATCTAGTCACAAATATAGTTTGGGGTATTTGCACTAAAAAAAGCAGTGGACTTTTGAAAATTTATTTGCTACCTAGAAGCTATAAAATAAAAATCAAGGCAATCTTTTAGTTCCATGTACTTTGAAGGCAAGGCTTTAAGGAAGAAAAGGTTGTCATTTGCAAAGAACAAATGAGAGAGTGAAGGACATGTTCTCACCAATTTCAAACCATGCACTGATCTATGCAAAGTTTTCCATCTAAGACTCATTAAAAGGGCCTCCACAACAATTATAAATAAATAGGGTGTCCCCTTGCCTTAAACTGCTCCCTAGCTGGAAACTTTTCTAAGGTTTCCCATTGGTAACAACATTAAAGCTCACTATTATGATGCATTGCATTGTCAACTAGACTCAATAAGGGAGAAAGCCCATGTAGATTAGGAGATTTCTTAAAAAATCCCATTCCACATGGTCATAGAATTTAGACATGTCTGTTTTGAGAACCATATCATATCGCTTTCAAGTTTTCCTAAGATTCAAAGCATGAAAGATCTCTTGAGCAATGAAATTGTTATCTTGAATTTGTCAATCCTGTATGAAAGCGTCTTGATTCTTTGAAATTAAGTGGCCAAGATGGTTTTTAAGCCAATTCAGAAATTATCTTATATGGAAAATTGCATAAGCTATGGGGCAAAATTTGGAAACTTCTAAAAAGGATTGGACCTTTGGAATAAGAACAATATTTGTGCAATTAAGATGCCATAATAGATAGTCCAACTGGAAGAAATTATGGACCAAATTATAGAAATCATTCACAAAAATGGCCCAATTAAAGTGGTAGAAAGATCCTGAGAAACCATTAGGACTTGGTGCCTTGTATGCACCCAAAGAAAAAGCCCCACATGTCACTTCTTTTATGATAGGAATAAGGAGATAAAAATTCATATTAGAAAAAACATACGTAATAGCATATAAAGTTGTCTCCAAATTTCAAGAACCATCCAAACAAACACAAATCAGAGAAATAATTGGTGATCAATGATACAATAAGGCACCATCAATCCAAATTCCATCATAAATTTGTAATCTTTGTATTCGATTGCGATTTCTCCTTTGTAGAGTAGAAGCATGGAAAAAGGCCAAGTTGTGGTCACCATAATTTAACTAGTTTATTTGGGATCGCTAACTCCAGTATAATTCCTCATGCTTCCGAATAAAAGCAAGCTCATCAGAGAACCGTTTCTTATTCTCCAAATAAGTAGGTGATAAGCAAGAAGTTTCCAGTTGGGAAAAGGCTTCTTTTAAAGATTTTATACGTTGCTTGAGATCATCACAAAGTGAGTGGCTCCAGACACTTAGCTCTCTAGCAATTTTCCAATTTATGACAAACTTCCAAGCTACAAACCCCATAATATGTGTGTGGCAGCTTTGTTCTAAGGCTTATTGGAAATCCTTTTTTAACAACCATGATTGTTCAAATTTAAAAAGTTAATTCGCCTGTGATGGAGTTTGGTTGAAAAAGAAAATTAGGGGACAATGGTCTGAGCCTACTATAGGAGGAACATGTGTGTATGCTGAGGAGAATTCTTAAAGAAAAACTATGTTTACAAGGGTTCTTCTAATTTTTTGAAAAGTAAATTTGGGGGAATCCTATTATTTGACCAAGTATAGAAATCCTCAGAAGTTTGCATTTCCAAGGGTCCCCAATTATCCATGAATTGTCTGAACTTGTTCATAAGCCTAGTATTGCCCCGATGCCCACCTCACTTCCCATTCACATGGAGAATATCATTAAAATCACTTATTAAAAGCCAAGGCAATGAGCTATTAGATCCTAGGTGAAGAACATAATCCCACAGTGATTCACGATCTTGAGATTCCCTAGGACCATAGTTAAAGGTTACACGACATTTCACATTATGAAAGGTCTTCAACAAATTAACAAAATTATGGGTCGAACATGTAAATAAAATGTTGATGTCATTATTCCATAGCACAAGAATTCCTTTTGACAAGCCATTAAAAGTAACAAGCTCTGAATGTGGAAAATGCAATTTGCTTTTTATACTATGGAAATTACCATCTCGGTTTTTAGTTTCCAAAAGGAAAATCATAAAAGGCCCAAAATGGATATAGTAATCTTGCAGGGCAACTACTGTTACCTTAATCCCTGACAGTTCTAGCATAACATGCTCATTGGGATAGTGAGGTTTAAGAATGTGCAGCCACCACACCCTTCAGATCATTTGTATAATTTTAAAAAATTGGAACATCCAATAGAGATGGTTCTTATTTTGTTAATCTTATTTAGTTTAATATGTAATTCTTATGTGTTTTAACTGTCAAAATTAAGCTAATGATACTTTATTTTGTATGCAAGGTAATACTTGATTAGTTGTGAAGACTTGGTGGAAATCATGAAGAAATGAACAATTTAGATTCAAGTCAAGTGCAATGTCAGCCCTTGACATAAGACTTGACATGTTACTAGAAGAAGACCCACAACCCACAAGCCCAGCACGTGTCAGGCACAAGGATAGGTCTTGTGTCAAGTGCTTGACATGCATTGAAGAACTGTACATGCGCACGAGAACTGGACAAGCAAACTCGAGCATGTCAGGCTTCTGACTTGGTGCGGCAATTAGCAGGGGCAATTTTATCATTTTGAAGATTTTTAATTTAAACAAGTAGGATTAGGTGTTCATTGTAAATAGATGTTTTTACTAGGTTTAGAGGGATGACGACAGATATAATATTATTTTTAAATTGTTGATTACGACTTTGAAAGTTATGAGTTGCTAAACTTCTCTTCTCGAGTAGAAGTTAATTTGTGTTATTGATCATTCATGTGTGAAACCTGAATTAACAATTTTCTAATTAATTCAATTGATTCTTTCGTCTATATTCTTCTACCTTCTAGATTAATTTCAATTATATATGATGGTACTCTTGATCCAAAATTATTGCTTATGATTGAATGTATGCTAAATTAAATCTGAGTCGTACTTTGGTTTGACTATAATCTTGCAACTTTTGTAGGGTTTGTCTAATTTTGGCTATCTTTTTATATTTTAATATAATTCTAGATTAATTTGGTTCACATTGATTCTAAATAATTTAGGATTAGGGAATTAATCACAAATGTTTCTGATTTGTTTAATATAAGAAAACATTGCAATAGATTAGTTGTACTATCTGTTGACACCAGGGTTAAATGATATATTGGTAATTGATTTGATTCCTTTTTGTTGATGATCATATACGATTAATAATATTAAATTACTCTCTAAACATATATTTTGTCTAATAGATTGTTCGTCTCAATTTATTCTACTTCACTTTAATTAATCACCGAATTAAAATCTTTGCATCTTAAAAACCCCCAAGTTTATTCTTATTGTCTTAATTGATTCATTAGAATAGAAATTAGGTTGCTTGTTAGACTAGTCCTTGTAGGTACGATATGGACTTACCATTACTACATGTTTGGTGAATTTAGTTGTTTAATTTTGGTGTAATACGACACTCATCAGAGACTCCTCCTTAATCATTTTGTTCTTTGTGCTACCCTTATCACTCTCCTTGTAAGGATTACAATGAGACACACACCGAGTTTTAGTTGGAGTAATAGTCCACTCTCCTTGTAAAGATTACAATGAGACACACACCGAGTTTTAGTTGGAGTAATAGTCTTACCTACACAATCGCTTCTTTCAATATGAGACACAATCGTACTCACAGATGTTTGTAGAACTAAATTATGAACAATGTTGTGCATATTTTCATACATTAGCCCACTTGGAATTTTGATAGGGCTAACAACCTCTAGCATAAGATAGTGGTTTAAAGTAATAGCGGTTGAATTATTAAGACTAATATTGCCAATATTAGAATTCCTATGTAATAGAGGAGTATTGGGTTGTTGATAAAGTAGAATAGCCATAGACTAGGATAGGAATTATGGGTCATATTGCTCTCTAGATTTAGAAAGAACTGTTGTGTGGGATTAGGTGTCTTTTTGTTAGATTCAACCCTCAATGAATCACTAAAAGGTCATCCTGCTAGATCTAAGAATTCAAAAGAAAGTGAGATCGAGGATGGAGATGAGTAATACTTGGTGTTATGACCAATAACCACACAACCATAGAACATATGGGTAATCTCTCATATTTTGGATTTAACCATAATGGGTCCTTACCTTTCCACATAGCCTAGAAACTAGGAAGAACAGGATTAGTCAGAGGAAGGCAAACCTAAACTCTTGAGATGTTGGCAAACTATATCCCACTAAACCAAGGTCTAATCTCTATAACCCAACCTAATTTTGACAATACTAGTTTAAACACCATTTGAATGGGAAACCTCTAAATTTTATCCCAATAAGCATGTCTCAGAAGATCACTTTGTGAGGTGCACTTTGTGAGGTGCAATATCAGGCTCTCATCTCTTTTAAGCTACAAGACAACAATTAAAACTCCAGGGTCCCTTTGTCAGAAATAAAAAAACTTCATAAAAAAATGAAACATAATACTTGTTAAGAAACTCTCAAACAACTCTCATCAACTCAATTTATGTCACTTAACTTGATGTTAACAACTTAAATAAGAAAGGGTATTTACACATGAACTAAATCAACCACAACCACATAGTGTAGTTTAATTGAAATAATATAAATAATTATAAATCACATAATTCTTTATTTAATTTCACCTAACCCACTAATCATACCTAATATAGAAGCTTCTACTTAATGGGTTGGATTTCTTGATGTTATTGGGCTTTCTTGGATTTCTTGATGTTATTGGATTTAGAAAATAAGTTTATTTTTTTCAACACTCTCCCTTAAAATTGTTTTATAAGACCAAGAAAATTTCTAAACTTTGCAAAATGTTCATACTTGAGTGGCTTAGTGAAAACATCATAAATTTGATCTTGAGACTTCACGTACTCCACTTGTATATCCTTTCTTATGATGCACTCCATTATGTAGTGGTAACGGGTATCAATGTGTTTGCTTTGATCATGGGACACTTGATTCTTTGTCAAAGCGATTGTAGATTTGTTGTCAATAAAAATCTTTGTTGGCTCTGCTTGAGGTAAACCCAACTCCCTTAATAAATTTCTGATCCAATTTGCATGACACATACATGAGATAGTAACTACATATTCATCTTCACATGTGGATAGTGTGATAATAGGTTGCTTTTTTGAGAACCATGTGAAAGCAGTGTCACTCATAAATAGTACAAATCTAGTAGTGCTTTTACGATCACCTATATCTCCACTTCAGTCGCTATTGCTATATACAACAAGTTTGTAATCATTAGAAAATGAGTAGAACAAGCCAAAGTTGAATGTACCTTTCAAATAACAAAGAATTTTGTTTGCAACATTGAAATGAGTAGTTGTTGGATTCTCCATATATCAACTAACTAATCCAACTGCATAAAGAATATCAGGTCTTCAACAGGTTAAATAGCGAAAACTTCCAACCAAACTTTTGAAAAAAGTTGGATCTACATTTTCACCATCTTCATATTTTCACAATTTTGTTCCACATTCTACCGGAGTGCTGATTGGCTTGCAATTATCCATCTTGAACCTTTTGAGTATCTCTTTTGTATGACTTTCTTAGGAAATGAAGATACCTTCTTCCTTTTGTGTGACTTCAATTCCAAGGTAGTATGTTATCAAACCAATATTAGTCATTTCAAACTCATGGGCCATCACTTTCTTGAATTCTTCAAACAAACTTGGATTCTTGTCAGTGAAGATCAAATCATCCACATACAAGCACACAATTAGAATGTCTCCATCTTTGACTTTGACGTAGAGAGCATGTTTATAAGGACACTTAATGAAATCATTTTCTTGGAAGTACTTGTCAATTCGATTGTTCCATGCCCTTGGTGCATGTTTCAATTCGTAAAGAGCCTTTTTCAACTTTAGAACTTTGTCTTCTTGATCAAGAATTTCATAGCCTAATGGTTGTTGAATATATACCTCTTCTTTAAGGACTCCACTTAAAAAAGCAGATTTTAAGTCCATTTGATGTCTCTTTTGCTAATTTTGAACTGCCAAAGAAATAATTAGTCTAATAGTCTTGAGTTTGCTTGGCCACCATCATTCTCCTTTTATGCTAGAAGAAGAGTCCCTTTCACATCATTTTTCTCTTCCACATAGTTGATCTTCTCATACACCTTATTGTAGGGAACTCTATATTCTGTAGCATAATGTCCATATTTTTGACAATTGTAACATTGAATTTGAGATTTGTCATACCTTGAGTTCAAGTTGCCTCTTGCTTCACCTCTTAATGAGCTATCTCTTTTCTCGTGGTTATTGTTGAAAGTACTATTATTCCAACTTCAACCACGACCGCAACTTCCACCTCGTCCACAGCCTCTACCTTTGCCTTGACCATATTGATTGCCTTAGTTTTCATTTTTCTCTTTGAGTTGAGTCTTGGGGAGTTGTTTGGTAATCCTTTGTTTCTTCTTTTGTTTCTCTTCATAGGCTTGCAACGATCCTTGGAGTTGTTCGATTGTTATCTTTTCTAAATCCTTAGTTTCCTCAATTGTTACAATAATATGGTCAAATTTGGGATCCAAAGATTGGAGTATGTTTTCAATAATCCTTACATCATCAAGTTTTTCACCATTTCTTTTGAAGTTATTAGAAATGGATAAAACTCGTGAAAAATAATAAAAAAATAGACTCAAATGCTTTTATATGTAAGGATTTGAATTCACCTCTTAATGTTTGGAGACAAACTTTCTTCATTTGTTCAGATCCTTTGTAAGAGATTTGCAGCCTCTCCTATGCTTCCTTGGCAAAGGTTGCACTTGAAATCTTACTTGAAATCTTCTCAAACCCGTTATTATTCAAGGCTTGATAAATAAGGTAGAGAGCCTTCTTGTCTCTCTTACTTGAATCATTTAAAGAATCCTTTTGTATATTGGTTAAAGTGGTTTATCACCAGGTTCACTTAAACCTTTCTCCACGATTTCCCAAACATCATGTGCACCCAATAGAGCCTTCATCTTGATACTTCAATTATCATAGTGGAAGGACACCATACCATTTTCCATAACTTCCACTTAATATAACAATATACAAAACAATATTTTTCCAAATATTGATAAAAAAAAAAAAGAACTGAAAATTGGCTAAACTGACAAAATGCCCTTCAGCAAATATTCCGGAACTATTCCATCGTTAGTCAAACCACGGTCAATGTCAGTAAACAAATGTCAACATTGGTCAACATGCTCCGATCGGGCTGATTGTTGCAGTGTCGTGTTCCTCTCGTCAAGGCCTTCAATTTGATATGCTATACTAATATTTTTAGTACAAATTTTTAGCTCTAATACCACTTTTGTTGGAAATAAAAACATTTCATAAAAAAATGTAACACAATATTTTTAAGAACTCTCAAATAACTCTCATCAACTCAATTTATCTCACTCAACTTGATCCTCACAACTCAAATGGGAAGGGGTATTTATACATGAATTAAATCAACCACAACCATATAATATAGTTTAATTAAAATAATACAAATAATTATAAACCACATAATTTTTTATTTAATCTCACCTCACCCACTAACCATACATAATATAGAAGCTTCTACTCAATGAGTTGGATTTCTTGATGTTATTGGGTTTAGAAAATAAGTTTATTTTTTCAACACCATTGTCTTTGATAACCTTGACATCACTTTTATTGCCAAAGTAAAATAGAAAGACCCCATTCCCTAAGTCATTATAGTTGAAATCCAAACAATGATTCCGTCCCTTAGATAGGATTGTAGCAAGGTGTTTTATATGAACCGGTTTCTCCAACATAAGCTTAGCCCAAAAAGTAAATTTGAGATCCAATTTGTCCATTTCTAGAATAACGTCATCGAATTCAATTAAAAATCAATTTGTACAAAATGCTTGCACACTTCGTCAATCGAGAAAGGGGGAAGAAGGCAAGATAGAAAACACCAACCATCACTCAGTTAGGCTAGGGTAAGGTTCGTACACCATGCAGAGTGCATAAGGCGAAGGTTGTCTTGTACATTTTTTTATGACTTAGTAGTACATAGAATCTAGATAATTAAATTAATAACATTGTATTTATTTTCCTTATGTCTATTATGAATTTATGATTCACAAATATGAAATAAAAGAGAAGAAAATAGAGAAAGAAGGAACAAAAAAAAGTAAAAGAAAAGAAAATCACATATGTATAGTGTAACTCCCTTTAACCGAACCTCTAAGATTCGATTTAAGAAGAGCTACATCTTACTCATAAATGAAATTAAATTAAGGACATAATAATAACCATAATATATATATATACATTAGTCTTTATAAATTTCAAACCGAATTTATATAAAATACTTAAATAAATTAAACTAACTATTAAGGTAAAAACTTTGTCTTTAATACTCACAACTTAAATAAAGGTTATAAATTAAACTATTATGTCCTAAACAATATAAAATAAATGCAAAATATTTATTTTGTTATGGAAGCATTTGTACTAATCCGCGCAGGCTTATCTCGCCATTCGTTTCCCCCACACCAACTCTCCAAGAAAACTTAATCAATTCCTATTCTCACCTACACACATGCAAATAAAATGGAATGAGTGACAAGTCACTCAGCAAGTTCTACAAGCATATGTCAATGGAATGCAAAAATGCATAACAAATCCCGTACTAAAAACTTTGATTTGCTTTTTGAACCACAATATAAATATTAATCTAGTTCAAAACACATATATAAAAATGTAGAATTTAAATTTTCATATAAGAGTATGCAGTCTAGGACACTCATAAGGAGCAAATTACCCATCGGTAATTTATGTTTTCCAAAATAGCACACAGACTAACTTTCAAGAAAATCATATAACCATCAAAGGGAAACAGTATAAATGAAGACAATCACAATTGCATCCTAATCATGCTAGTTAAATTTTACCACACACTCTCGCGCAAAGAGTAATAGACATGTCTCATTGTGATCATCAATGAGTCCTTTAACATATATTAATACGTTTACATGTGCCCATGCAAATTTATTTTTCAATAAGCCAGACTATTGAGTCCTCCCTTAAATGGTACAAATATATTCATAAACATAGGCTTCTTTCATAACATACATATAATGTCTACCATGCATGGCCATCACTAACTCTTTTTTTTTGAAATACTTAATTTTCATACAACTTTTTGGAAATCAAACTTTTTATAAGATAAAAATGAAACTTCGTTGTTATACTTTTCTATGCTCATGTATGCATGTACCAAGATCATACATATAACTTATTCATATACTATAAATTCCAAAGAGCATACATGCATTCATTTAATTCCCAAGAAAAATCAGCAAACACTTATAATAATTCTATCATGTAGAATAAATGATACTTCATCTATTTTAATTCAGAAAATAACTTAAGCAAATTGAAATTTAAACTTCACAAAGATTCTTGGCAATTACATATATGTTATTATATTCATGTACATCATGTGCATTAATTCGTTTGTTCTCATGTTTATATATATATATATATATATATATATATATAAGATGATTTCCCAATTAGCAGCGTTCGACTTATATATATATGTCACCAAGAATAACTATTATATAAATATATATCTATTACTGTGACAAACGAGGTTTATATTACTTTTGATAAATAAGCATGCATGGTCATGGATTATCCAACGCTACAAATTATTAAGCACATACACGTGTATTACATACTAACATCACAAGTATGCATTACACATGTATTATACAATGAAATTTAAAGAATCATTAGCCATGGATTCTTGTACACGTATATGCTTTACTTACAAATGTATTTATATATTAAGTTATCATATTATATATTTATATTTAGAATTGTAGATAATAACTACTTACAGTACTATCGATCACATATATAAACACCAATTAAACCATACACATGTAGCACGTTTGGCACAAACAATTTCATCAAATCACATAAAAATTTTATATCTATAATATATAGAATTTCAGAGAAAAAGAAAGAAAAATTCCAACTTAACAATTTAGGGTGTGAAACTTACCTTCATTGTCTTCTTAGCAAACTAACCAAAAACAATTAATTATTTTCAAATTTTTACCAAAAACCACACACTTTTTCTTTCTTTCTTTCTTCTTCTCTTTCTTTTTGGCAGCCACTTCCTTTTTTTTTTTTTCCCTCTTCTTCCTCCCTTTTCTTCCTTTTCTTTGCTGTCAACTCTTTCTTTTCTTCTTTTTCTACTTGATGTGGCAATTAGCAAACAACAAAATCTTATATATATATATATATATATATATATATATATATATATATAGCCAAAATTCCCTTAGGGTTTTAAGTAAACTAATCCTATCAGATCTAGGTTTCCTAATTAAACATAGCTTCCAAATTAAATTATATTTAGCTACCAATCAAGTAATTAATACAATTTAATAATAAAATAATTAACCAAATATAAATAACATGCATATAATTTAGGACATGAGTGTTACATATAGTCGATCTTGAGATAAGATGTTTATGCAAAATTTTGTACAGTTTAAATTGGTACCCCAGGTTTTACCGATTAGCTTATAAGAAAGAAAAAGAACATCAGCTGCCTTAGACTAGCGAGACTTCGCTGGCCTAAAGATCCTTTGACGCTCAAGTCAGTCTAGTCTATTAGAGATAATGTAGACTATGAATGGGATATATCCATACCTTTGTCAGACATTATATTTATAGCACTTATAGATTAGGGTTTAGGAAACCATGACTGCCTTAATTTATTTGGTAATCTTTGGGACTTTCCTAGTATGTCCATTATTTATAATTAACTATTATCCCTATAATTAATTAGGAATAATTAAATACCATCAAATGTGTAATTTTTGTCCACACAATTAGCCCTCTAATTTCTAAAGTGAGTAATGACTTCGATTTAAAAACTAAGCAAATGTCCCGTGTAATTGCGCTATCTGAGCTGTACTAACAACTTGATTGTAGTTTGACCAAATCACATGCTAATGACTTGAATTTGACGTAATCAAATTGTTTATATAGTTCGCTCGATGTGTTTACTCCAACTAGTCAAGCTTGTTGGTAAGCCATCCAGTTTAAACTCCGAATTAGGAGAACGGCCCTAAATCTTTTGGCACCGAGGTTGAAGCTTGTCTCGCCGAAATTAATGGTGCCAAACTGTTTGTGCCGAAATCTATTCCTCCACAAACCATCAAAAATCTCACCGTTAACATGCAAAACAAGGTAGAACATGAAGCTTTTGGGGGCACATGTTTGGTATCGATCAAAGAACTTCTGACATTCAAGTCAGTCTCTAATCTGAGAAATTGAAAGTCAACTTTAGGTATTTGTGAGAGTGTAGATTGCATACCTTTGCATTGTATTATATTGGGTTATTTATAAATTCGTTTTGCCTTCCTCACTAAGGTAAGGATGAAATCCTAGTGGCCTTAGTTTAAGGCAAGCCCCAAAGTCGGTTCATCCCAATTTGGAAAATAAATATAAGAAAGTATTCACTATTTACTACTGAGTGAACTTTCCCTTTTAGAATCCTCCTTAATTCTTATCACCTTCAAGCCAAGGGAATTTGTTCTGAGCCATCAATGTGAGACCGCTGCTAAATGCTCCTCATGTCCGAGCTGAGCATTTTCCGAACTAAACACTGATGCCCATTCAAAAGGATCTCTTGACTATCTAAGCCGAGCCATTACACGACCTCCAAGCTAATCGGTTTGGGTCATTTATTTTGCCCAAAAAATATAATAAAATAAAAACTTTAGTTGCAAGATATAAAGTGAACATGACCCTAAGCAAAAATTATTGAAACTTAAGTTAGGGAATAATAATTAGGCCCTCGGCCCTTGCCTTGAATGAATTTGGTTTAATTTGTTGTGAATCAACTTATGCTCTTCAATTTAATTAATTCCTCTTCATTCGAGCGAAATTGAGACTGACCTATCAATTTTTTGGTTGGTTGATTCTCAAATCACTTCAAATGAAAGAAAAAAAAAACAAAAATGAGTTGTAATTGTATAGTATAGGTTATGAGAATGAAAACACGTAGTATAGGTTATGATTTAAAATATTGAACTCATTATTTTCTGTTCATATGGTTTTCTTATACTGTAACATTAAATATAACAAAGTGTGCCTTATTAAGAAGTTTCTCGTTGTTGGAGATCAAGAAGCTAGCCAACTAAGCATAGGATTTTATGCATGTGAATGGTTATAACCGGAAAAACAAGCTTATTTTACATGTAATTATGTTAAGAAATCACCAACCACAACCTTTAGAATTAGAGGTTACTAATAAGTACACCAGACCTAAAAACTTATATAGAGAGCTTTAGCACCAACATATAACCAATTAAGGAGTGTTTGCACCTAAAATTAGGTTCAAAGATCTTGTGTTGAACTTCCTTTGGTACACTACATATAATATGAATATCTTTGGAAGCAAAATATCTTAATTTTGTCAGCAATTCAATCAGCTCAAAAAGTTAAGAAATATCATATTACGTACTAAATCACAAAACATAAGAGAGAAACAAACATATGGGTTTTTCGAAATTAATCTTCCTAGGAGCTAACTCCATCTTGTTCTTGGTAGTAGCAGTATTAGCCACAAAAGCCCAAGGTTTAAATACTTTTAATGTCAGAAAGTATGGAGCAAAGGGTTATGGCAAAACAGAGGATACCCAGGTAAGCACATACATATTAATGTTCTTCAATAGTATTATAATAAAAATGAAAAAAAAAATTTATATATAATTTTTCTTTTGTGTTTAATTAATATTTTTGTAGGGTATTATGAGAGCTTGGAAAAAAGCATGCGAATCAACAAGTCCAAGCACAGTGGTGATACCGAAAGGCATATACAATGTAGGTCCATTGATGTTCTTAGGACCTTGCAAAGGTTCAACAATCTCCATCAACCTTCGAGGAATTCTTCAGGCTCCAAGAGACCTTAAAAAGCATAAATCTCAGGATGGTTGGATTGTTTTCCAATACATTAATGGATTAAGAGTCTTTGGAGGTGGTACTTTTGATGGCCAAGGCTCTGTCACTTGGGCAGTCAACGATTGTGCCAAAACTAGAAAATGCAATTCATTGCCCATTATAAGTACTCGCACATACAAATACATTTCGATTTTGCTTTTCAACAGCTTTGTTGTTAACCAAGCAATAGTTTCGTAATGCTATTTTAATCCTTAATGTTTTTTTCGAACTGATTTAATACAGAGTTTACGACTGAATGGAATTACCAACTCCATGTTCAAAGACATAACTTCCTTAAACAGCAAGTTATTCCACATGAACCTTATAGGCTGCAAGAACTTGACCCTTAAGAAGATTACAATCAGCGCACCAGATCACAGCCTGAACACGGACGGGATTCACATTGGCCGGTCATTGGGAATCAACATCACCGACTCAGTTATTAAAACCGGTGACGACTGCATCTCCCTTGGTGATGGAAGCCAGCAGATAAACATAAAGAGAGAGAAATGTGGTCCAGGACACGGCATTAGCATTGGAAGCTTAGGAAAATACAAAAACGAAGAGCTAGTTAAGGGAGTGACTGTAAGAAACTGCACAATCACAGACACCACGAATGGAGTCAGGATCAAAACTTGGCCAGCTTCTCCATATGGCGTGGCTTTGGATTTGCATTTCGAGGACATTGTCATGAACAACGTTGGAACTCCCATTCTCATCGACCAAAAGTACTGCCAATATAATAAATGCCAAGCAAACGTAAGTACATGTTATAATTATATATTCACTACGAGAAAAATAAATATTTTCAATTTCAGCTGCAACAATCATTTTGGTAATAAAGTTTGTTGTGTAGCTAAAGACTACAAAAAAAAGATGAATATTGAGGGGGCTAAAAACTTTTCCCCACGGCGTATTTAGTAACGGACAATTCACCACAGGTTTTGACTAATACATCTTGGCCGTGATGTTTGACACCAGTAGCCAAAACTTTCGTTGTTGCTAATGAATCTTTTTTGCATATACTTTTTATTGATCTTTTCATTTTTATATACATTTAGATTCCGTCTCGGGTTAAGTTGAGCAATGTGAGCTTTAAAAAGATAAGAGGAACGTCGTCGACCCAGATGGCAACGAAGCTTGTGTTCAGCAAAGGACTGCCATGCCAGAATGTGGAGATTGGAGACATAAATTTGACTTACAAAGAAAAAGATGGGTCTTCTGCTACCTTTGAATGTGCCAATGTTAAGCCTGGAATTACTGGTAAACTTTACCCGCTGGCTTGTGCTATGATTTCTTCTTAGTTAAAATTGTAGAATTTGAAATTTGTTAGAGGAATTGAAATTGCGTACAGAATTAAGAAAATTCATATAATTCTACCTCTGATGCTCCATATGCCCGCTGAATGGTGAACCAAATTTGATGTGCTTTAATTTTCTTTTAATTGTGGAAATAATCTAGATTATTTTGTGTTTTACAATCAATTAATATTATTCCAAATTAATGCACTATTGTATGAAAACAATTATCTGGGTGTAATTAATTATTTGCTTGCCAATAAGCAGTTTCTTAGAATAATAACTTAACTAGTATCGTTTCAGCGATCTTACTATTAACAAATATAATTAATAAATAATAAATGAATAGAAATATAATCGATTATCACTTGCCCAGCAACCATCACAAAACTTATAATTAATTTGTTCCAGCATAAGAAGTTTATGGATTGAAAGATGAAAGTGCTATAAAAATATTTCGTAACTAATTCTACAAGTCATGTTTTTTAGATTGTATATTATTATTATTATTATTATTGTCTATAGTCTATTAATGGATTACGAATAAAAAGTAAAAAAAAAAAATTGAATGTGTCGTTGGTATTTAGATACCAAGACTCAAATATAATGCTTAAGTCCAATATTATAAATTGAGCCTAATAAATTTGAGCTTAGGCACTATAGTATTTATTAAGCCTGATGCTTAATTTTGCATGTGAAGAACACTTCCGACAAATTTATATGAGCCATCCTTGTATGATCAAGGAACAGTGGCAATCGGCAACAACCAACAAAACTACATGAAACTATAGGCAATTATTTGAAACTTCCAAGAACTACTTGCAACTACTTAAAACTTCTTGAAAATGTTCCCTAAATATGTTAAATACTTCAAAAGAAAGACACACAGTGTAACAACCCCTTATCCGAGGATACGTTCCTGAGCAAGGTGTGATTACGATATAAACTTTTTTCTTTTTCCTTTCAAATACAAATTTATTTTATAATTAAATCTATTCTGGATAATATTACGATAATATTAAAACCTTCCTTTACTCTTTGAGATTATTTTCCAAAACACACCATAAGACAATAATACTTTAAAATAAGTCAAAGTATATACATCTACACCGTAAAAGAAAAGAATTTAACAACACACAAAGTATCTTTGTTCAAAATATAACAAAAAAGAAATGTGAAAGAACACTATACTATGCCATGCCTCCCCAAATCCACGTCGCTACCAAGCCCTACTACTGAGCTTTGGATTTACCTGCTACATAGGACAAACAACTGTGAGTGAAAAACACTCAGTAGACAACCAAATGCATATGCCAATGCAATGTCATGTAGTTTAACACCGTACACATCAAACCATCATTTTTGTTCTCTTTCTTTTATAAACTGAATAGCTCACTCTTTCGCTCTCTCTCTCCGTGTTTCGTTCAGCCACATGAAACACTCCAACCATCCATGGTATGCGGTTGAATCACTGTTCCGAAGCGACCCACCTTTATGTGTGGTCAGTAACTCAAGGAGCTATTAAGACAGGATTTAAAACAATGCACTTTTAGTTGTGCAATCATTTTTTAAAACACAAACTCTCAGGGAAAAATTTATCATTTCACATAAAACAATAAATCTCAAGAATTACTTTATGCAAATGAATGCACATGTCACAATTCATAAGTACAACCAAGCAACGCAATAAAATACATAACTACCTAACTATCCCACCTTACAGTGGTAATTACCAAAACTGAAATGCTCTTACTTAAACCAACGATTTAAAAGCACCAAGCATACTAATGTAGCTACTGAAATGCCACTGACCACTTTGATAATTACCAAGATAACCCTTGAGTACATAAAAATTATCAAAATACCTCTCAATGGACAAATGACTAATTACTACCATACCATTGGTTAAATAACAGTCAATAACAATTCTCGAACAAAATACATACATACAATCTTTCCAGTACATATATGCATATCCACTCATATAAATATTTATAAACACGATTGTAAACATATATATATATATATAAAAATACATATATAAAAATATACATTTACATATACATATATATACACAAATACATATATACACACTCATATATGTATACACATATACATGCATACAAATATATGCATACAAATACAACTCATACATATACATAATTATATATACATACACCAATACATAAATATACCTATATGTATATAATAAATTAATACTCATTTTTATAGATAAATAATTGTTTATATACATGCACATATAAAAAATACACTTATGCATATTTAATAAATACATACATAATATACATGTATTTTGTAAAATATAATTATAAATATAACTAAACAAACAAGTGTATAAATAAATATATTAATAATAAAAATATAAATAAATGTAATTGAATATAAATATATATATATTAATAAATAAATAAGAAATTTAATATATATATATATATATAGTAAAACAACTTGAAAATGTAAAAAGACCACAATACCTCTAACATTTTTAAAATTTCCTATTTAATCTCTCATATGAAAAGAGGCTAAAATACCCTCAATAATTTTGAAAATTTTATTTATGCCCCCAATGTGTCAAAAGACCAATTACCCTTGACATTTTTAAAAATTTCATGCCCTTGATCATTTTTAAAAATCTTATTTGTGTCCTTTATATGCAAAATGACTAAAACACCCTTATAATTTTTAAAAATGCCTAAAATACCCTTGAATTGTGAAAAGATTAAAATGCCCCTCACAACCAAAATTGGACACAATCTTCCTGCACCTTGCTATCTCTCTCTACACATCACAATCCATCAATTTCTCCACCAAATCATAAAATTAACTAAGCCTAATACCAATTCCATCAATCAATTCCAACAAATCAAGCATTAAACCATGATTTTCACACATAAACTCATTAATTTCATAAACCCCAAACTCTAAACAATTGGGGGTTTAGTCACACACTTAATACACATCAAATTAAGTATGTTCAAGCCTCACAACATCTCCACAACATATAATTTAATCACATAAAGCAACATATTTACATGGAAAATCCAAGAGGAATAGTTGCCTACCTCTCTTCCAAGCAAGATTGCACCACTTCCAACCTTTGAAAATCATCACAAACTATGCCAATGAACTCCACTTGATGGTTGGCCCTTAACCCATGAATTTCTCTAGAAAATTCTTTAAATTTCACTTAAACCCCTAACTTTCTCTCTTCTCTTTTTAGTTTTCTCTCTATAGAATGAAAATGGCAAACAAAACTAATAAAGAAGACAAGGGAGGTGGTTGACTAACAAGAGTGAAAATATCCCAATTGCTACTTAAAATAATAATAAATTAAAGTAAAAATAAGATATTTATTAAAAAAAGTAATAATAAAATAATAAATAGTGAAACTCAACAAAAGTTAACTTTTGACTAAGGGTATAATGGGTAGAAAAAGTCTCTTGACTTCTCATGGGGCATTCTCAGCCCTCACAAAATGACTAGAAAATTCAGAAGCTGCTTGTTTCGGTGAAAGAGGCGAAACAGTAAACAAACCGAAAATGCGACCGAAAGTCGACAAATTCAGAAATAAAATGCAGTTATTACACACAAGTAAGACTGTCATAATTATTATAGATTTCTAGATTTTTAACACATACCACATTCGCCTATACCACATTGGCGCCAAGGTTTATTATGTGCTTTGTAAGGTTCAGGCGATAATCAAGTGATTACATGTTCATCAAAGGCAAAGGAAAGTAGAGTCTAAATTGTATTTGAAATATTTTGGCACCATATGTGGAAAATTCACCCACAAAAGTTGTTCTCTACTAGTAAAATGTCATTAGAGGACTAATCAAGAGCCTCTTCAGCACCACGAAAAGGGAAAGAACTAAGAAAATTGTCTCCACCTCCGCCTTCATCTCCTTCAAAGATAGAACAACCTATAGAATGAGCGACATACAATCGTGTGACTACACAAGGAAGATGATGTTGTCCAATCCCACCTCCTACACAAGCTACCTAACTTGTAAATCTCAAAAATAAGGTGGACAATCTAGTTGAGTATATTAACAACGTGATAGGTGATCTTGTAGTAGTAAGGTGAGAGAAATAATAAAAAATGTTCCCATGTAGTAGGTTCAAGACATGAAGGAGTATGCCACATGGAGTTTCACACTCTCACAGTGCTACTCAAAGTAAGAACGAGAGTCAACCTCAAAATTAACATTTTGATGCATATGTGTATGCCTTATAAATGATGATTTGTAAACCTTCATTTACTAAGGAAATTCTATGCGCACTACTTCCTTTAGAGTTCAAGATGCGGCATTTCAACCTCTATGATTGTAGCAGGGATCCAACAAAATATGTAGAGAGTTACCGTTCATAGATGGGACTTCAAGGAGTAATAAGATTTGCAATGTGAATAAGTTTTGCACTTACCCTTTCTATGTTTCCCCAGAAGTGGTACAAGCACTCGAAGTCAAGCTTTCTAGCCTCATTCTCCTAATTGACCTAAGCTTTCTTAGCACATTTCAAAACTAGAAAATCTGTGAAGATGCAGAAGCCACATCTCTTCACGATTAAACAAGGGAGGAATCTCTAAAGGACTATATAGAAGGATTCAATTTTGAAGCTTTATAGATTGAAGGCTATGATAATGACTTATCATTGAGTGCAATGATGACTAGGTTGAAGCCTTGAAAGTTGCTTTGGTCAATAGAAAAAAAAATAATGTTCCCATAGATTTTCAAGAACTACTAAGCAAAGCTCAAAAGAATGTTAATGCAGAGGAACTAATGAATTCAAGGCAAAATAAAATATTTTCAACATCAAGTGACAAAAGAAATAAAGGCCCCAAGCAATAACTTGGAGAAGCAAAGAAGAGTAAGAATGATCCAATTAGTGTCAAGAGGACCTAGCGGATGCTTTCCCAAATATACATCTTTGAAAACTTCTCTAGAGAAAGACCTCATGCATATCAAAGATCAAAATCTGCTAAAATGGCTAGAAAAGCTTAAGACTCCATTGGAAAAGAGAGATACAAACAAATATTACAGGTTCCATAGAGATTATGGGTACAACACAGAGGATTATATTGCCCTAAAAGATGAGATTGAAGCTCACATCCAGAGAAGCTGCATAAGAGAGTTTGTAGTTGTCTAACAAAATCAACCCAAAGATAGAAGAAATGAAAGAGGTGAGAATCACAACAATCCTATTCAGAATAAAGGAGCTTGAGACACGAAAAGAACCTCCAGTAGAAGTCTGTATGATATTAAGAGGTTTCACAGAAGGAGGAACCTCAAATAGAGCACACAAAGTGTACACAAGACTACTAAGTACTCACCTTTTGTCCATTAAGTAAACTTGATGCAATACCCAGTGCAAGAGTTTCGTCCAAATCCATACTCATTAGTGTTCACTAATGAAGATTTTTAAAGAGTGCATCACCATCATATGACAATGCCCTAGTAGATAGTATGGCAATAGCTAACTACATTTGTAATGCATACTAGTTGATAATGGAAGTTCAGCAGATATATTGTACTGGGACATGTTTAAGAAGATGAGAATAGAAAAGGAAAAGTTAGATCTTCCTCTAGTTCCATTTCTTGGTTTTGCTAGGGATAGAGTTCTTCTTGAAGGGAGTATTACACTCCCAATCATAGTAGAAGACGTACCTAACGAATCTACTGTTATAGTAAAGTTTTTGGTGGTCAAATGTCCTTTAGTTTATAACATGATTCAAGGAATACCCGCCCTAAGCAACATAAACCAATAACTTCTATCTATTATTTAGCCATGAAGTTCCCAATATAGGATGGCGTTGGAGTAGTGTGTGGAGATCAATATACGGTTATGAAGTGTTATGTAGTTGCGATGAAGGATAAAAATAATGCTTCCTAGCCGCATGTTGATCTCCACACACTACTTCAACGCCATCCTAAATTGTGAGCTTCATAGCCAAATGATAGGTAAAAGTTATTGTTGTTATGTTACTTAGGGTGGGTCTTCCTAGAGTCACATTATAAACTAAAGGACATTTGACCACCGAAACTTTGCTATTACAGTAGATTGGTTGCAGAATTTATAAAGTCTGTAATAGTGTTTCATGTGAATGAATTGGGTATAGTAATGTCAAAGTCAATTGTAGATACAGGCTCCTCATGACCTTTAAACCTGACTTAGATACTATATATAGAGGGTTCCTCTAATGATCAAGGTATTACCAGTGAACAAGTAAGGATAAAGTACGCATTATAGTTTGGTTTGTTTTGCATCTAATAATGAAGCGGCTTTACTAACGGTCGTTGAGGATTGTATCTGCTTTAAGTGCGCAGAAGTTGGTGATCTACAGTGATTCCCAATTGATTATGAATCAGATATGAAAGATTTGTTTTTAGGCCACGGTTGATATGCTGGATGAGAGAAATAGGATGAAAAAAGTATTTAGGAAAAGTTGGGAAAAAATAGGATAAAAAAAATTAAAATTTTAATAGTGTTATACTGTGTTTGGTGGTATTTGGATAAATACTGTATTAGACATACTGATGTTTGGTGAATACTAGATTTGATTACTTTAGATAGAATTACTCTGAGTATATTTAATATTTAAATTATTAAATTATAATTTAATTTTTAATAATATCTAAATTATAAAGATATAATATAATTTAAAATTATATATAAATTGTTAAAATTTAATTTAATTTAAATGTTTATAAAATATAGATTCTTTTATTCTAAATTTAAGCTAATATTTTTTTTTTCAATTAAAATTTTAGTGAATATATGCTACAATACAAGAATTATAAATGAATAAAAATTTAATATTACATTAATTGTAAATTAAGATTTTATCTTAAAATTGAAACATAATAAATAAATATTTATTTCAATTACATATATAAATTTAATACACAAGTTATATAAATTAGTTCACATAAATAATATATATTGAAATTGTTTTAAATGATATACTTATATAACAATACATAAAATCAAAATGTGAGTGAAAGATTTACGACATTAAATCAAGGTAGAAACTAAGTTGGGCAGACATGGAAGACTTGGTGATATCCTACTGCTCATCCCATTCACCATTCTTGTATGAAACTAGAGTGTCAACCTTGTCAATCTAGGGTGTCAACCTTGTCAATCTGCATATTAGAAGAAAAACCAACTCATCAAAGTCAAATTACAGATTTTTATTTTTCTATGAAAAAAAGAAAAAGCATATCAGAATTGGTATTTCAGACTTGCCTTGGTATCAAAAGAATGCAATTTCACCATTTAAGGATTGTCATTCTGTTTTGGATCACTTTCTATGCAAGTGAATGGCACTACAACATCTTTATCAGAGTACACCAACACATCAAATCACCTAAGAAAACCAACAATTCAATTAAAAGAATGTTATAAAAAGCCAAAAGCAACAAGCTTTCTCATTGTTCTTACAAGTCTCATCAAAGCATGGCAAGTAAGTAATGCTTGAAGCTATCTACCTCATGATTGCTTGGAACTCCCTCATGATTTCCTTATCACTCATTTCCCTTGACACTATGCAATCATATCAAAAAAATTAATAAAATATAAAATATGTAGAAACACATGGATAAACATAATTTATAAGAAAACTATTAGTTACTCTTTCTTAACGACTTCATGATCTGTCTCAATGCTGAGTTTCCACCTTTCCCAAACTTCATTAGTTTTATGCTTTGCTCATTATTACTAGAACAATCCTCTATAACTTGCTATCTTCCAGCCATTCTGTATAACATTGGCAAATGTTTTAGTCACATATAATTGTTTGATACCTACAATTTGATATCCTAGTTTCATAATTAGTTTTCTATCTTTGTTTTCCTTCATTTTCTTAGAGTCTAGACAATTATGAATGCATAAATTAACTGTGAAAGTTGTGCAGTTAAATTGGCAATGAAGGATTTGACACCCTCATTTTGGGTAAGCAATATTGGAAGCCCATATTTCCTGACGTTTACAAAGCCCATATTATTTTATAACAATTAAAAATAATAAAAGAATAATACTTTTTTCAAAACAAGTTGTAAGCTTTCTACTTTGCATTCAAATTTACTTCCGAATCATTAAAAAATATTTATTTCTTGAAAAATACCTTACAAAGCTCAAGAACACTTGGTCTAGACTTCTAGCATTAGATATAGTAGAAGAACCAATGGACCACATTATTATTTACTAAACCATTTAAAGTGAGGAATTGATAACAAACATGCCAAACATTTTAACTACAATTCCCTCACAACTATTCATCACAAACTACATTTTATCACATAAGTAGAAACATAATATATATCATAGTGAGTAACAAACATGCTCATACTATCAATTTTTTTCCCTTAAATTTTTGGGACAACACAGAAATTTTTAGGCTCAAAATGATAAACTTTGAGGCTCAAACTACAAAATTTAAAATAAAGTTTAACTAAAAAAAATTCAGATTTAGAGGTATTTTCATTAACAAGAACATGTATACAACTTATAAAATAGCTAGAGAAATTAACAAGTGCAAGAGTAACGAATAAACCTGAAATGCAAATTCAGTGTTTGACAGTTGAGAAAATTTCACAAAATAAACTAATAAGTTTTACTAAAATTCTCCCTGTTGTTATTTTTTTTTCTTTTAATTCTCAACAAAATAGACGAAGGCAATCGAAATAGGAAACAAGAGAAAAAGAAATTATTTCATAATTAATAATTAATTATATATATATTATAATTAAACAAAATGACAAACAATCATCTCCCCCTTTGTTGTGCACCATATCTCCCTCTACGTACGTTGTGTACCATCATATCATCTCATCATCTCCCACTTTTTGATAAAAGATCCAAAGTGCATAAGAAGACGCTTACAAATGGAAGAGAAAGCCATAAAAGATGAAAACCTCGAACTAGTTTTAGAACAACTATATTTGAGAGATAATTGATGTTGTAACATCACCGAATAAACTGTCAAAATTTTTCTCCCCCTAAATTTGATCATCATTCCTAGACTTGGAATGCATGAAAATGGATAAACACACAATATTTACAATAGTCAAAGTAAATATTTGCATACTCAAGGTAAGTTCCAATCTAGTCTGAACTAAATGAAACCTCATAAAAGCGAACAATAATTATTGCCACACAAAAAAAAGAAGAACACACAAGATGACCAAATGCAAAATGACTCTTGACAAACTTTGATTGACACACAAACAAAGAATCCAAAGAATTTTGACAATTTTTTTTTTAACAGTCGACTTTGCTTTAAACAATATGCAAAAATCAAAACACAAACTTTAATCACTTCCAACAAATAAAATTTTGAGATATTTGAACTATATGTGTGCATCAATTGTTTTCCATAATTCCTACTCAAAACTTTTTAGACTCAACAACTTATAGTTTTAAAATTTGAAGATAGCTAGTAAATCTAACCTTATCATCTTGATCCCCAGAGATTTTCTTTTGTGATACACGAATATGTGAGTGCTAGAGATTTTGCAATATATATATATATATTGTGTAAACAATAGCTTTTGATTTTGTACCCACAATCAATAGCTTTCACTCTAATATAAAGGTAGCTCTTTTCTCATGGTAGATTATCTTCGACATATTAGTGATACATAGTTTCAAATTACTCAAGATAACTTCACACAATAATTTTGGTAGCTTTTTCTAGCTATAGGGCCCGTACAACTTTCATATTATAGATGAGATATATCTCAATTTAAAAATTTTCAACTCAAGTTGTATCCATCTCATATTTTCAATTTATAATTAAGATTAGATAAAGCTTTCAACTTCATATTTTGAAATTTGTAAATTTTAATAAGAAAGCTAAATATAATAAAAAATACAAATGATAATAACTTTATGCAAACTCAAAAAAGAAAAAAAAATGTCACACTACGAAACACATACCACAAACATTTCTCAAAGAAACAAAGCAACATGCATAAAAAAACTTACCTACCAAAATCATTAATCTTGCTTTCAACCCAAAAGGAAAATCAATCAAGAAAATGGAAACTTACCATGTCAATATACATGTTCTTTGTGATCATGCTTTCCTTGATATTGTTTGTCATGAGATCAGGAGAAATATTTTTCTTTAGTCTAAAGATTGAATCATTTCCATTTAAGTCATTAAGCTTGATCATAGAATTCATTTCACAAAAATGTTTCTGTAAAATCTACTTCTATTGTAATATTATAACCTTTTGATGCAACATCAAACACAAAAATTGATATTTTTCTAGATTCCCAAAAATTTTTAAATTGCTTTTCGCCAAGTTCGGTGACAACATGATTAGTCCCTACATTTAAAAGTCAATCAAAGTGTGTGGATGAGACAATATGTAGCAATTATCAAACGATCTTGATCCTTCTAGCACACAATTTTTAAATTCATAAAATATTTGATGCTTGTTTTGTGTAAATTTCATCAAGAGATCTTGACCTCGATCTCAACTTTGACTTATACTAAGCAAGTTAGCTTCAGGTTTTGAAATTGTTTTGCCTCCTTCTGTCATAATAGGTTCATTCCAGCCAATCAAAATGGACCACCAAGCCTTCATATCAATGGATTTGACAAACATCTTCATTCTAGCTTTCCAGTATGAATAGTTTGTCTCATCTAATAGTGGTTGACGTACTACAAATGCTCCTCTAAAAAAAAATCATACATGCAAATTGAAAAATAATTGATGTTATAGAAAGTACCCATGATGTTGTAACAACAATATTTTTAGAAATTAAAAAATTTAGTAAAAAAAAACTTTAACAAATTAAAAAATTATGTAATAATAAGTTGTCTGATAAGTACACTAATGGTGTTAAAATATTCATCGAATTGGAAAAACTTCAGTTGGACAATGATAACAAGACTTGTTGTCCTTGCCGACATTGTCATAATGTCTATGTTGAACATATTACTGTTGTTGAGAAGCATTTATGGGAGAAAGGATTTTCTCGTGACTGTACAAATTGGATTTTCCATGGAGAACTTCTGAGATGCAATAGTGTTAATGATTTGGAGGATGTTCAAGATGATGTGGAAGATGATTTAAATGAGGAAGATAATATGATGGCAGCGTTAGATAATGATATAGGGGGAGTGCAAGTTGATATTAGTGGAGATGATATTTCAGCAGAAGAAAATACCACAACAGAAGATTTTTCAACTCTATTTTAGCTGAAAAGGATTTATATCTAGGATGTAAAAAGTTTTCTACATTGACTTTCGTAGTGAAATTAATGCATATTAAGGTGCTAAATCATTGGAGTAACAAATCATTTGATATGTTACTTTAGTTATTAAGGGAAGCATTTCCAGAAGGAATAGTTATTGGGAAATCAATATACGAACTAAGACAAATGTTGTGCAAGCTCAGTTTAGGTTATGAATCGATTCATGTGTGTAAACGGGATTGTGCACTATTTTGGAAGGAAAATAAAGATTTGGATAAATGTCCTATATGTGCTGAACCAAGGTACAAGTTTCACAATACTAAGGGTAAACATACACCTCATAAGGTCTTACCGTATTTTCCAATCATTCTGATATTATAGAGATTATTTAAATCTCGATATACTGCTATTGATATGAGGTGGCATAAAGAGAAGCGTCCTAACAAAGAAGGTATGTTGATACATCTAGTTGATGGAGAAGCATTAAAGCACTTTGATGAAAAGTTTTCAATATTTATAGTAGAACCTCGCAATGTTTGTTTAGGTCTTGCTACAAATGGATTCGACCCTTTTGGTAACATGAGCTATGCATATAGTATGCAGCCAGTGATATTAGTTCCATATAATGTGCCATTATGGAGGTGCATGAAGAAGAATTTTTTCATGATGTCATTACTAATATTGAGTCTACAAGTACTAGGAAAAGATATGGATGTTTATCTACTACCTTTAATTAATGAAGTAAAGGTTCTATGGGATAGAAGTGTCATGACTTATGATGTGTCGAAAAAGGAATGTTTTAGAACACATGCAGCAGTATTGCAGAAAATGCATGGTATTCTAGAATATGGGACAATTTATGGATGGAGTACGAAGGGCTACAGAGCATGTCCCTTGTGTAACAAAGACATAGCTTCAGAAAATTTAAGAAGCAAGATATGTTATATGGGACACCGATGATATTTACCAATACGTCATGCATGGAGAAATAGTACACAATATGATGGAAATTTAGAGCAAAGATCAACTACAAGAAAGGTCATAGGAGTTGAAATACTACAACAATTAGATAGAGTAAGAGAGAGTAAACCAGAGAAGCATCCTAATAATGTTAATAGGAAGAGAACATGATTCATGCGAATTAAAAAACATATTTTTTGAACTTGGGTAGTGGTTCAAGTTGAAGTTGAGGCATATTTTGGATGTAACGCATATTGAGAAAAACATATGTGATAATGTGATTGGAACTATGATGGGTATTGAAGGTAAATCAAAAGATACTATCAAGGCAAGTATGGATTTAGAGGATTTGGGTATACGAGAGCACTTGTATTTGAAACCTCATGGTTATCATGTATTGAAGCCATTAGGATGTTATTCATTGACAATGGAAGAAAGGAGGGAATTTTATAAGTTTATAAAGGCAGTCAAATTTTTTAATGAATTTGCTACAAATATTTCGAATAATGTGAATGTAAAGGATGGCAAGATTATGGGTTTGAAAATTCATAATTGTCATGTTCTATTCCAACAGCTACTTTCAATAGGTATAAGACCATATGTCAATAAGGAGGTTAGTATGACAATTAGTGAGTTAGTCATGTTCTTCCAAAAACTTTGTGCTCGAACACTTTCTGTTTTAGACTTAGATGCTCTGCGAGATGGGATTGCAATTACATTGTGTAAGTTGGAAAAATTTTTTCCTTCTGCCTTCTTTGGTATTATGGTCCATTTAGCAGTTCATTTACCATATGAGGTAAAAATGGCTAGACCAGTGAATACACATTGGATGTATCCATTTGAAAGGTAATATCAATTGTTTTAAAGTTATTTAATTGATTTATTGTGGGCAGTAATGTATAACATTCATAATTATTATTTTGTTTCATAATAGAGCTCTGGGATCATTGAAAAAATTATGAAGAACAAAGCTCATTCAAAAGGTTCAATTGCTGAGGGATATATCAATAAAGAGGCATTAACATACTGTTCAATGCACCTTCACGGTATTGAAATTCAATTCAATAGGCTAAAATGTATTAGATGCTATGATAAGAAAAATCATGCAACTTTGTCGGTCTTCACAAAATCAGCAAAACCATTTGGAAGTATTCAATACATTGAGTTGTCACATAAGGAAATGAAAAAGGCTCATTAGTACATTCTATATAATTGCTTAGAGTTGGTACCTTAAATAAAGTAATATTATTTCCCTTTAAACTTTATAAGATTATTGTAAGTTTAAGTATGATAGTAGTAATTATAATATATTTACAGTGAGTACACTGCTCTATTGGAAAACAGAGGTGTTCCGAACATTGATGAAGTATGTATGCACGAATTTCCAAATTAGTTTAAAGAATGTGTACGTGTTTGCTGTTTTAATTCTTCATACTTCTTTTTTAAAGTATTTTAACATGCCATATGACTATAAATATTACATTTTGATAGATCACATTGGAATATTTGTGTAATGATCTTAAAGTAAATGACAAGTTGTATGCACTAGCTTGTGGACCTAATTATTGAATAAAATCCTACAGTGCATGTGATGTAAATAGAGTTGGATATTGCACAAAAACACATGATGGCAGAGTGTCACACAAAATTAAGGCATATGGGTTGAAGGTGAATCTTGTGACTATTGTGGGTTAATAGAGGAGATTCTTGAATTGGCTTACATAAATGATCACAAGGTTGAACTTTTTAAGTGCACATGGTTCGACACAAATACAAGTAGGAAAAATATACACATACATTCGTACAATGAGCATTAATGTAAGTTCATATTAGTATGAGAATGAAACTTACGTGCACATCAAGTGTTTTATGTGGATGATTATAATATGGGTAAAAATTGGAAAGTAGTTCAAAAGTTTCATCAACGGCATGTGTGGGATGCTCCAAACAAATTGGATGGAGGAGATGATAATAACAATATAGTTAAGAGTGGTGACAATGAAGCTTATCAAGAAAGTAGTTCTAACCACATTGACATAACATTTGAAGCAATGGATATTGAGCAACTTAACCGAGAAGATGTTGAGCCAATACAAGTAACATTGGAAGATGAAGAAGTTAATGAAGATGCATTGGATGGTAGTGATAGTGAAATAGAATGCAAAGATGAACCATTGTCAGATATTGATGATGATGATGTTGATTCATTTTAAAAGTTATGTTTACTTTAGTTATTGTTTTTTGGTTGAGGTTACTTTGTGTATTATTTTATAAGACAGTGATAGTTTAGTTTCCAAGTTCATTTTTATTATTTTATAAGAAAAATTGAATTGACGTGCTAATATTTTATTATTTTGGATGCTAAAACTTAGCAGGCTTAATAGACATGCAAAAACATACTAGCAATCTGCGTACTCAAAGTGGAGCCCTCATGATGGTTCTTTTTCTGTGCAAAACCTGAAAGGTGAATTTCACCATCTCATTATGTATCATGGTTTTAGGGTGTGTCATCTTCATGGAATTATACATTACAGGGATAATTTAATCATTCCAACATATAGTTTTACATATATAATTTTTCTAAATAGATGTACTAAAGGATAAAAAAATAAACAAACATGAGGAATAGTATATAGGTTAGGACAAATAGATGAATTAGCATTAATTATCAATGACTTGTGTGGTTAAATTGGTTGGGGGACTGTATTCAATCCTTTCAAGCGCCTAGTTGGTTTTGTCTTAGAAAAAATATAGATATATACATGATTTAATATCATGACCTAATTAAAGACAACATAATTACATAATTTATAAATGTAAAAGCCTTTACTATTAAGATAATGCTAATTAACGTAATATAATAGCAAACCTTGCAAGTAATAAGGTTCAAATACTAGATAACATAATAGCAAACCTTGCAAGTAATAAGGTGCAAATTTATGAATGCTACCTAAAAATTCTAGCAACATAGCAATGAAATAGGTAACATATTACATTTATGTCACTTCAAATTTATTTTGTTACTTAACTAATGGTACAATGATATTATGTAAAAATTTCAAGTACCATATTACAATTATGTTATCTAAAATATACACTTTGTTGATCAAGTTGAAAAAGCCCTATATTATTAGTAAGCTAGCACACCCCCTTCTTTCTCAGAGTCAAGTTTCTTACTTGTTAGTCTTTGAAGCCCCTACCCTTATTTGTGGGCTATTTGAAGAAGCGTTGGTTTGGAACCCTATACAAGGGGCTTGTCCCCTAACCTATACAAGGCGCTGGTCTCGATCTCATTTGGTGGTTCCCCTCTCGATGATTGTTAACTCAACATTGATTTCGTGCTTGAGTTGGAGGGTCCTCTCTCCATCCATCGAATTAAGTAATTCGCTATAGGAAATTTTTTCGCCGCAAATCTCATGCCATGCTTCTTGTTTCTCTGAATTGGTTCCTAATTTCAGTCAATCAAGATTCACCATCAAGAGAGGGAAGAGAGAGTCTTTAAACTAGTATAGTTTTTTAATATTAACCAAATAAATAATACATGTTGCCTAACTTATTACTTTACAATATTTGTGTCTTCTCTAAAAGAGATTAGCAGCAGGGCAACGAAATCGAGCCAAAATTCCATATAATCATCATGGTGGGACTTGATTATTCACTGCAACTAGGGAAGCATTCATAAATAATGAAACCTGTTTAATCAAACTTTGTAAGCTTAATTTTTCTTTCTCATTATATTTATTTCACAAACTTTTTCATATATGTTGTTGTATTACATGCAACAATAATAAACTATACCTAACATTTGAAATTTTATATATTCCTATATGTGTGGATCTTGGAAATATATAAATGTTTATATATATATATATATATGTATACATGAATTCTGAAAGTGATATGTGTATCCATATGTATACTATTTTTTGCTTTCTTTTTGTATATGATTATGGATTCTGCTCTTTATTGCACTATTACATTGAAAAAAATAGATAATAATTTATATATGTCAAAGCAATATGTGCACTTAATAGTTAACTTTTTGTGTGCTCATATTTAGAAAGCCGACATATGTACGCTTAATTGTTAATTTTTTTTTATCTTAGATGTAATCTGTTTGTGTAATAACCAAGCTATTTTTCTGAAATTGTCGACTTCTGGACGAATTTTTAATTTATCGCGGTTTCATATTTTTCACTAAAATGAGCAGCTTTTGAATTCCTCGGGCATTTTGTAAGGGCTGAAAGTACCCTGTGAGGAGTCGATGAAATTTTTCTACCCATTTTTCCTTTAGTCAAAGTTTGACCAAGTTTGACTTTTACTATTCATTATTTCAATAATAAAGTAAAATATCTTTTCAACTTTTTACTTTAATTTAGTATTACTTTAAGTAGTCAATTGGCATTTTACCTATTCATGGCTGACCATCCTCTTCATTTTCTCCATTGTTTGCTTCCATTTTGGTTCTATAGAAAGAAATACCAAATTTTAGAGAGAGAAAATGAAAATTTCAAAGAATTTTCAAGTAAAAATCAAGAGACTAAGGTTGGCCATCAAAGGGAATTATTTGGCAACATTTGTGGGGGGATTCAAGGCTTGGAAGGAGATGTTCATAGCTTGGAAGAGAGGTAGGCAACTTTCCTCTCTTGAATTTTTCATGTAATTGGTTGTTTTTACGTGATTTGTGGATGGATTCATGCTTGGAATTGATGAATTTATAATTGGTGATGCTTAATTTGATGTGTATTGAGCATATGACAAAATCACCATTTGTTAGGGTTTAGGATTTTGGTGAAATTGTAGTTTAAAACATGATTTTGGTTGATTAAAGCATGATTTAATCAAATTGGTTGGTGGATTTGATATTTGGCATGCTTAATTTGATGATTTGGTGAAGAAATCAATGAGTTTTGCATGTATATAGGGTCGGCCAT
This sequence comes from Rhamnella rubrinervis, assembly GCA_007844105.2. Classification (NCBI taxonomy): domain Eukaryota; kingdom Viridiplantae; phylum Streptophyta; class Magnoliopsida; order Rosales; family Rhamnaceae; genus Rhamnella; species Rhamnella rubrinervis. The sequence goes on from CM017582.2 coordinate 2,498,097, forward strand.
TGTAGGGCATCTATATGAAAATTTTACATGTGTGGGTATTTTAGTCATTACACATGTATAGGGTATTTTGGAAATTTTTGAAAAGTAAGAGTATTTAGGTTATTTTGCATGTAAGAGACTCAAATGGGATTTTTGAAAATGTTTAAGAGCATTTTAGTCATTTGTATATAAAGGATATAAATGAAATTTTCAAAAAGGGCAAGGGCATTTTGCTCATTTGCCATGTAGAGACGTAAATATAATTTTTAAAATTATTGAGGGTATTTTAGTCATTTTTCACATGAGAGGTAAAGTTGAAAATATTTTAAATTAGAGGGGTATTGTGGCCTTTTTTAATTTCCAAGTTATTTTAGTATATATATTAAATTATTATTTGTTAATTATTATATATATATGAGTATTTTCTGTTGCTATTATTTATATTTTCATAAATACAATTAAGAATACATGTGTTTGAGTAATAATAAATATAGATATACTTTACAAAATATATGTATTTTATGTACATATTTATTAAATATACCTAAGTGTGTTTTGGAAAGGTTTATGTATAAAAATAATTATTTATATATTAAATTAATATATATATATATTTGTGAGTATGTATTTATGTTTGTGTATTTTTATATATGTATTTATGTGTATATATCTATAATTGTATTTATAAATATGTACATGGATGGATGTGTATTTTTGTGGATGTGTACATGTGTTCAGGATTGGTTGTATGTATGTGTCTGGTGAAATTTGTTGTAGGCATTTATTCTTACTGAGGGTAGAATGGTAATTAACCATGTACCTATTAAGGGGTATTTTAGTAATTTTTTATGTACTTTAGGGGTATTTTTGTAATATTTGACATGGCCAATGACATTCCGTAATTACATCTTTGTGGTTGGCAAAGAGAATTCATTAGTTTGAGCAGGAGCAATTCAGTAATTACGGCTGTTAGAATAGGACGGTTTGGTAATTATGCATTTTGTTGTGTAGTTCGATTTTACTTGTGTATTGTGGCATGAACATTTATTTGCATAGAGTAATTCATGAGGTTTTTTATTTTATGTGAAATGAAGGATTTTTCCCTAGGGAGTTTATGTTTTCCAAATGATTTGCACGACTAGATGTCTGGTTTCAAACCCTGGTTTGTAGTCGCTCTGTGAATTACTGACCACACATAACAGTGGGTCGCCTAGAATGATAGTTCATCTGCATACCATAAAGGTGTGGTATTTTATGCACAAAATGCGGAAATGGAGTGGGTTGTTCGGTTTAAAATAAATAAGGAAAAAATATTAATTTTAGGTGTACGGTGTTACACTTCATGGCATGGCATTGGCCCATGCATAGGGTTGTCTACTGAGTGTTTTTTACTCATATTTGTTTTCCTGTGTGGCAGGTAAATCCAAAATTTCTTAGTAAGGATTGGTAGCGGCATGGGACTAGAGAGGCACAGTAATGTACAAAGTTCTTCCACATTTCTTTTTATCGCTTTTGAGCTAGATACTCTGTCTTTTATTAAATACTTTTTGATTATGTTGTGGGTTGAGTACTTTTACTATCTTTATTTATTTTATTAGTAGTAGCTGTGATTTGTTAAAATGGACCCAAAGAGTAACAAGGGGATTTAATACTGGTTTTGGTTTACCTGAAATTGCATTAGTTTTCAAATGGTTTTGAATACTTATTTGAAAAGAAAAAAAAATTATCTTAAAGTTAACACATCGTACTCGGGATCTTAGGCTTGGGTAAGGGGGTGTTACAGTTTAAATTATATATTTTGGTTTTTGTGAAGTGAGATAGTTGTACTGAATGCATATTTTCGTAATAGCTAAACAATCTATCATAAATATTTCCTTTTTATTTAGCTATATGGTAACATAGCTAATTAATCTATATTGTGTGATCCATTTATTATTACATATTTCTCCTAGTCTACACAAGAAGAACCAATCGGTCACATTGAATTATTTAGGAGGATGCATTCCACAACAAAAGGATGGGATAACCAATTTGCTAAGTCTAGATATGTAAGACATTGAACTTGTAACAATAATAAAGTTTATAATGAATATTATTTGTTTTAACAATATGTTTAACAGAAATAGATGGTGGAGTTGCAACAAGCACAAGCACATCTTGAGGATAATGCATCTTTCATGGATGAAGCATCAATAAATGAGAGTCCCAGTTACCTTTAAATTACAAAACACAATATCTCAACATGTCTTCTAATGTCTGAATAGTTCTCTTTGATTGTCCATTTGTTTGAGGATGAAATGTCATACTTAAAAGTAGCTTAGTAATCAAAGCTTCTTGTAAACTCTGCGAAAACTTGGAGATAAATCGTGTGTCCTGATTGGATACAATAGACACAGGTACACCATGCAGCCTTACAATCTCCTCCACAAATAGTTCAGCAAGCTTTTGTAGAGAATATATTTCTTTAACTGGTAAAAAGTGTGTAGATTTAGTGAATCCACTATCACCCGAATTCCATTATGTCACTTCTAGATATGAGGAAAGCTTAAATAGCAAATCCGTAGTAATGTATTTCCATTTCCACTCCAGAATAGGCAATGCTAGGAAGTCCTAAAGGCTTTTGCCTCTCTACTTTTACTTGCTGATAAATCAAACACTTAGACATGTACTCCGCAATTTCAATTTTCATACTTGACTACCAATAATGATCCCGTAAGGTTCGATACATTTTTTTGCTTATAGATGTACTACATATGCAGAGCTATGTGCCTCCTTAAGAATCTCCCTCTTTATTTCTTTATTAGTAGGAACAAAAAGTCCAGTACCCATAACTAAAACTTCATCTCCTCTAACACTAAAATATATTCTTTACCCTATATCAACTTCACTTTTAACTTTCATCAATTCAGAATCAAAAAATTACTCTTCTCAGATTCATTCAATATGTGGCATCTGAACATGGAAGCTAGCCAAAAGAACTCTAGAATCACCCAAATCCAATCTAACTCTCATTTTCCTAACTTTCACAAACAAGGACAAACAGATCACTTGTACATGAGCTAAAGAGCCTGTAGCCTTCCTACTCAAAGCATCAGTAGGCACATTTGCCTTCTTTGAGTGATAGTCAGTGACACAATCATAGTCTTTTATCAACTTCATCCACCTCATATGTCTCATATTCAACTCTTTCTTAGAGAAAATATACTTGAGACTCTTATGATTTAAGAAAATCTGATATGTGGAGCTAAAATGATAATGTCTCTAAATTTTTAAAGTAAAAACTACAGCTGCTAGCTCTAAGTCATGAGTAGGATAATTTATTTCATGCCTTTTAAGTTGTCGGGAGGCATATGTAACCACTTTCTCATGTTTCATAAGGCCACAACCTAAATCTTAATGAGATGCATCACAATACACCACAAATCCTTAATTACCGTCAGGGAGGATTAAAATAGGTGTTGAAGTCAACCTTTGCTTAAGTTCCTATAAATTTTGCTCATACATATCATTTCAATCAACCTTAATGTCCTTCTGAGTTGAACGATGAAGTGAAGCTGCTATCTTAGAGAAACCCTCAACAAAGTGACTGTAGTATCCAAGCAAGCCGAGAAAACTTTACACCTTATTTACACTTGTAACTCTTTTCCAATTCAACACAACGTCCACCTTATGTGGATCCATAAAAATACCTTCAGCTGAAATCACATGACCTAAAATGACCACCATATCCAACTAAAACTCACACTTGTTAAACCTAGCAAAAAGTCGATTCTCCCTCAAAGTTTACAATAGCCAACTCAAATGCATCTTGTACTTAACTTTTTGAATAAATCAAGATAATCAATGAAGACTATCACAAACAATCTAAGAATGGGTGAAAGACTTGGTTCATTAGATCCATAAATGCCACAGGAGCATTAGTAAGTCCAACGACATAACTAACTATTCATAATGGGCATACCGAGTCCGAAATGCAATTTTAGAAATGTCTGAGTCTCTAATTCTTAGATGATAATATCCCGATCTCAAATCAATATTAGAAAACACCTTAGCATCCTAAAGTTGGTCAAATAGATCATTAATGGGCGAAAAAGGATACTTATTGTGAATTGTTACATTATTCAATTGCTGGTAATCTATAGACAATCTTAAAGATCTATTATTCTTCTTAACAAATAACATCGATGCACCTAAAGGTGATACATTATATTGGACAAATCCTTTATCGACCAACTCCTACAACAGAACCTTGAATTCTTTCAACTCCACTGGAGTCACCTTGTATAGTGGTAATGAAATAGGATTTGTGTCCGGAATTAAATTAATAGTAAAATCTATTTCTCTTTCGGGGAGTAATTAAGGAAAATCATCTAGAAAATCCCTCACCACAAAAATATCCTCAAGTTTCACCTCTTTAACTTGAGTGTCCACAATATAATCCAAATAACCCACAAAACCCTTATATGGTAAACGTTTAGCTACAAAGACTAAAAGAATGACAGCTCCAGTATTCTAAAAGTGACATCCAAGCAAAAACAAACCATTAATGAAGAATTTTCCATAAGAAAATCCATCCTAATAATAACGTCCAAACTTTCAAGATCTATTAAGATTAGATTTGCTTTTACTACCCACCCATTGATAAAGAAAATGCATTTCCTTAGCATTTGTGTTCATTATAAAAAATCCCCTGTAGGTGTAAGAACCTCCAACTTTACACCTAAAGGCACAGATGGTATACTAGATTGTGCAACAAATCTATGTGATATAAAAGAATATGTAGTTTCAGGATCCATAAAAACATAAGCATCCATTTTAAGAATATATAATATACATGTCACTACATCTAGAGTAGCTTGTGCATCCTATTGTGTTATAGCAAACTCCTTTCCTTGGCTCGAAGCTCATCCATGTCTACTACTATTCCCACAGATTGATGTAAACTGTACTCCACTCTGTCCAATAGAAATATCCTGCCCTCTACTACTACAAAACTACCGAGGGCGAGTACTGAATCTAAAGGCTCAAGATCCAAACTTTGAGGTTCCCATGCTACTATGAATGAGAAAAGGACATTCCTTCCTCAAATGTCTAGACTATCCATAATGAAAACATACATATGCCCCTAATAAGGTCTACTATGATATCGATTGCATAAACTACACTGCTCACAAATCCTATCCCTAAACCTACTACCTGAGCTAGTAAACTACTAGTTAGATCTCATACTGCAGTTGCTTCTCTTCCCCAATTGTACATTTGGATTTGGCTTGAACCTTATGAATCTACCACTACCCGAGGATCCTGACTTGTAAGTTCCTTTTCTAGAGGTTCCCTGAGGAAGTGCCCTCGAAAGAATAATGCTTGGATCCCCTCATAATCCTCTACTGCTCAACCTCCAAAGTTACATCCCTAAAAAATTAATAAGTAGGGTGTACAACTCCCGATATGCCTGTAGCAATGGCATTACTCAACCCATTCAGAAATCTCCTTTTCTTCCTTTTCACATCCGAAATCATGTAGGGGCAAAACTCTGACAGCTCTAAAAATTTCCTCTCATACTCTGCCACTAACATGCTCCCCTACAGTAACCTCTCAAACTCTAATTTTTTTACATTTTCATAGACCTCAAGGCAAAAATGGAAGTCGAAAACAGCCTTGAAGCCCTCCCAAGTATGCTCCCTCATACTCATTTTTGCCATATACTATTGACGAGCATCTTCACCGAGGAGAAATCTTACTATCTTATTCTTTTCTTCATCGGAGTAGTCAATCCCTTTCTCCGAAACCTTTTTAGTCTTCGATAACTATAATAGTGTCTCCACATGATCAGCGGTGCCATTGAAGTTGGTAGCACCTAATCTCATAGGTGTTTACACTAACGGTCTAGGTTGGCCATCCATATTTAGCGTCTCCATAAGACACTCAAGCATATCACCACCTAATGCTGGCCCACTACCATTATCAGCTTACCTAAATGGGTTGGTGGGCCTACTGTATCCACGCCTAGGAGGCATCACCAAACTGTACGAAAGGAAAGATAGAAAAACAAAGGTTATGATTTAGAATATCAACTTCTTAAGAAATTATGAAAATTTGGATGAAAGACATTGAAAAAAACTTTTAATACAATCCACAAGATGATGCACAACCACTTGCAAGTCTATAGTAAATAAAACCTAATGCTCTGATACAAAGCTATCAAAAATTCTACAAAAATGGCGATAGAACCTCCCCTAAAACTTGAACTAACTCATTTGTGCCTATATAAAATATTAAATACAACCATATGTCCAATGGCCACAGTAAATGTCACTGGACTTCCCATAGCAGAAAAATCTCAAATAAGACATAATTTTAGTAAAATAAGTCAGACTCAAGATAATATCAAGGTAGTACCGACTTAGGTTATTCTCATAGTAAACTTCAAGTGTTCAAAATAAATAAAATACAATACTCAATTTGAAATAAAAAGGAAATAATAATACATTGAAAATGAAGCAACATTAACTCAAAGACGAAGAGGAAGTGTAGGTGCCGCTGGGGCGTGGAATAAAATCGCAGACAATTGAGGTCCTACTGCTAATCTTAAAAGAAAGTGAAACAAAAACTAATAAGACTAGCTCATGAGTATATTCATAGAATATTATACATAAAATAATAATAATAATCATATCTATAAGAACAATAATAGCAAAATTAAAAATCAAGTGAACATATTTACACAGTTTACTTTGTAATGAAAATCCATGTATACTAATTCATCTATCCAAAATCACAAAGGGAAGGGGGATCCATCATATTACCCTTGGAGTCACTAGGCGTAATAGAGATGGGTAGGGAGGGGGAAACTTTCGTACTACCCATGACGTCCCAAGGTGTAGCAATGATAGATCAAACACATATCACGTATGAATACAATCATCACATAATCTCATATAAAACATCAACTGTATCCGGGTGACACATTGCGTACATATCAAAATTCATGAAACTACCAACATTTCCAAAATACCCATTTGATGTCACAATAATCCATGAAATAATGATAACTACAAATATAGGAAAAATATTTAGTTTCCACAAATAATCTTATTTCCAATACCACAAAAAAATAAAATTTCTTTTTAAAATTTATAGGAAAAATAATTTCAAACCAATTAAATGGAATCTACTCACAGATGAGATCACTACTGATTCTCAAGTTCATCCACTCCCAAATCTGTATGAGTTGTAGATCCTAACAATACCAAAATAATTGTCTTTAATTCCATTTAGATTAATCTAATGCTTTTCGACACTTGAACAGTCCAAATTAATAATAAGGCACAAATAATTTGGCTTTACCACCCACTTGTAAATCCTTCCTCAAATTATCCAATTCCACCAATCCAAATACATTCATCACCCTTAAATATTTTCATAGTCCTTAATACCACTCAAATTAATCTAATTACACAAATTCCATTTTATATAAAATTCCAAAATTATCCTAACCCTCAAATTTGAAAATTTTGCAAACTTTAATCAAAGTTGACGTATAATATACCAAATCGAAGTTCTTAGTGGAATGATCAATAATTTACCATTTACTTGGTCGGAAAGTGGCCGGTTTGGCCGGAATCTCACTATAAAGTAGTGACCTCAAGTGGGTTTTGTGGTTTCTATAAAACGAAGTATAGTCAACTAAAAATAAGCTTGAATTCGTGCTTTGGAGGTCGAAAAAAATAGGAAAGCACCCTCTTTTCGCCGGAAAACTCACTGAAAAATGGTGTACCAAGAAGAGAGAAAGCTGACAATGGCGGCGGCTACATTCAAGCATGTGTTCAGTGATAACATGGTCACTGATAGTTGGGGAATCCAAGGGTGGGTCAGCCAACCGATGAAGATGGCGTGATGTGGTACTTTTCGTTGATTGTAAGAAGAAGAAAGAAAGAAGAAGAAGAAAGAGGGAAGAGAGAGAAAGTGGGTCTGCATTGAAAATGAAGGGAAAAGAAAAAAAGTAAAAAGAAAGAAAAAGGAAATAAAAGGTAGGTGGGGCCAGCTATGATATTTAAAAGAAGTTGTCAAAAAAGATAATTTTGCCCCTGACTTCATAGACCCATAACTTCTCCACTATAACTCCGATTTACAAGTGTCACCAGTTTACGAACTTGTGTTGATGAGCCTTATATAGTGGTTCTAGAGTCCAAAAAATTCCTAATATAGAAAAAATTAACTTTTGGGCCCATTTAATATATTTAAAATTAAAATAAGTTTCACTAGGCAATTCTAAGTATCAGTTACATTCATTAATATTATTTGATCCCAAAAACCTCTGGATTTTGTTCAATGTCGACCAAGAAAATAATATACAAATATATATACATGTATTAATTGCGGTATTAAAGCATATTTTTCCTTTTAAAAAAGAATAACAATTAAAAACACTTGTGATGAACATATTTATTTATATGTTTTTATGCCCTCGGTTTAATGTTTGGAAATATTTGGATAATTACTGAGTTGTATGTATGTTGCCCCATGCATATGCATGTTCATCAAGTACCTAGTACTCATGATATCTTTCAATAAATATAGGTGTGTGTTTTATATATGGTTAAATTCACTTCTTCTTTACCACATATATTTTAAGTAGTTTTAATTAGGCTTTTAGACGGACGAGTAGGATTTAATTTCCTTCCGTTTGTGGAGCTGTGGACAGGCTTGCCAATAATGGTTTAGCTATATGCAGAGCTTAACTCTTGCAAGAAGACGAGGTTTAAGCTAATTATAGAATAAAAGCTGACCCAAAAAATCGCAACACCAGGTACACCACATTTAAATTTAGACAATAGAGAGAGAACAATACTTGGCTGTATTTTCATGATCTTACAGTTTTTCCATTGTACTATATAAAGGCTTAGAAGCTCACCATTTCTAAAACACGCACAAAGTTTAATTACACAAAAAGAAAACCATAGAAAAGTACAATCACAATGGCTATGATGTTCAGCAATGTAGCTTCTTTATCTTTCTTATTATTGCTATCTTCTATTTCTACAGCCCAATCCTCTGTCTTTGACGTCACAAAATATGGTGCAAAACCCAATGCTGATATCACTCAGGTATTTACATTTACGTATACATAAATACACACACACACACATATATATATATATTTATATAATCTCGAGGATGTTTTTGTATTTAATATGTGTGTGTGTGTGTGTGTTTTTTTAAGGCTTTGGCAAATGCTTGGAAAGATGCTTGTGCATCACCAACGCCGAGTAAATTGTTCATTCCGGCAGGGACATACAAATTAGCTCAAGCCAATCTACAAGGACCATGCAAGGCTCCAATTCAGTTTCAGCTTCAAGGTACATTGCAGGCTCAAACTGGGACTCAATCTAATAAGGTCGGGGATGGTTGGGTCACCATTGAACGTATTGACAAACTTACTCTGTTCGGTGGCGGTGTTTTCGATGGCCAAGGCACTGACACTTGGGGTAAAAGTTGCGCCAAGCAAAACTACTGCGGCAAACAACCCATTGTATGTAAACTTGCATTGCAAACTTTACAGTCCGTCTCGTAGTTTTTTATTTCTAACAAGCATGTTTTTATTTGTTTTTTATTTTTTGGTTCTCTGGAAACAAACACAGAATATTAGGTTCAACTTCATCACCAACTCGCTGGTCCAAGGCGTAACATCCTTAGACAGCAAGCAGTTCCACGTGAACGTGTTGGGATGCAACAACTTGACATTTGACCACTTCACGATCACAGCACCGGGAGAGAGCCTCAACACCGACGGAATCCATATCGGACGCTCCATCGGCATAAACATCACCAACTCCAACATCAAAACCGGTGACGACTGTATCTCTATCGGAGATGGCAGCAAACAGATCAGAATCACAGGCGTCAACTGCGGTCCAGGACACGGAATCAGCGTGGGAAGTCTCGGGAAGTACCCCAACGAGGAGCCAGTTGAGGGCGTGTTCGTCAAGAACTGCACGCTCACAGGCACACAAAACGGCGTCAGAATCAAGACCTGGCCAGATTCGCACCAAGGCGTGGCCTCAGACATGCACTTCGAGGACATAATCATGAACAATGTGGGATTTCCGGTGCTTATAGATCAAGAATATTGTCCTTGGAATCAATGTAAGCAATCGATTCCGTCTAGGATTCAGCTGAGCAAAATAAGCTTTAGTAAAATCAGAGGGACTTCGTCGACGGCCGAGGCTGTGAAGCTTGTTTGCAGCAAAGGAGTTCCATGCCAGAACGTTGAAATCTCTGATATAAACTTGAAGTACACTGGACCACAAGGACGTGCTAAATCTATTTGTAAGAATGTGAAGCCAACCGTCAAAGGGCAACAAGTCCCAACTGCTTGTTCCGCCACTGCCTAAATTGATTGAAAGCGAAATAACGACGTCGTGCCGTTTCATGTTGTGCATGCATGGCACATGCATGGTCGCGGTGATTGAGTGGCGTCATTTTTTTTGTGTTTTTTAGAAATTTTTAGGATTTTTATTGGCATTTAATGAATTAAAATTGATATTTGAGCATTATTTCATGTGTTTATATATATGGGGCCTCGAATTTTTCTCTATTTCCATATTTCTTCAACTCTATTCGAGTCCTCTTTAACTCCTGTGTCTACATCAGTTCCTTTGCTGAAAAAAACTCACGCATGGTCTACTGACTCATCTCCTAATTAATATTATTTATCTCTTGTTAATTTTTTTTCTCCTCATTTTACATGCCAAGGTAAATACTTTTCCTTTATCATTTTTTCATTGTCGGTCCCACCACTCTTAACCTCCACCGGCCATATATATATGTATATATGATAAGATTTTATCTTTTACCCTCGTATACAAAAAAGAACTTTGGCCACACTACAAGAAAATTTTGAATTAGTCACGAAAATGTCAGTTACAATTCATTTTTTTCGTAACTAAAGCACATGTTTTTGACACGAACAAAAATGTCGTAATTAATAGGGATACATGTACTACAATTTGTTATAAATCTACATTTGTTACTAAATTTTGTAGCTAAAACGTCATATATCTTTTGGCGCCAACTTTCCTCCCAAAAAATTTGCTTACGTGGCATAAATATATCCAATCAGCTACAACAATCAATCGTAGGTAAATAAAAAAGAAAAAAATTAAATAAAAAAACTAGCAAATGACGTCGTCTAGGCCTGTAACTCACTGCACGAATCTCACATACAAACTCAGCTAAGTGAATCAGCTTCTCACGACAACTCCTCTCTCACTACCCCCTCCTTTATCTCCCTCAATCTCATTCCATGCCACCGCTAACCCATCTTAAATTTCAATTTTTTTTTATATAAAATTTTTGGATGAAACAAATTTGTTTGCTTTTTGTTCAAACAAATTTGTTCAGAAAAAAAGGGATAAAATACACAGGGACCTGAGTTTCAGATTTCTCATTCCTATGCTTGAGCTCTTGAAGCAGCACATCCCTTCAAGCACCCATTCAATTTCAGGGACGATTGGACCACCGGATTTCGCCTCCTATCCATGACATTATTCTGCCATCGACGCGCCCCCCCTTCCACACCGCTGAATCTAATGTGAACGAATCCAGTGCATTCACACACAGATCCAGCATTTTTGGACCTGAAGTTCTCAGATCCTGCACCACCAAGCCGTGGTTCTTGCTCCATGGCCATGATTTTTTATCTTCCTCAGTCGTTGTGCCTATTTGTGGTTGTCGGCTGTCAAAGTCAAAGCTTCAAACCAGCAGCCAGCAAGCCCAAAATTTTCTCTTCGCCGATGCCGCTTGATACAAGCTGGTATTTGATTTACAGATTTAATAATAAAATCTATTTTCTTATTCCATTGGCTGTTAGCCTTTGGATTGATTATTTTTGTTTATATTATAGTAAACTTTGTCCTGTAGCATTTTGGATTCTTTTTTGGTAGTTTTTCAGAATAATAATGTAGCTTTACCAAGTTAAATTGAGTTCTTTTTATTTTTTACCTAGCTAAATTGAGTTCTTTTTATTTTGTATTGTTGTTGTTAATGGTGGATAGTTTAAAAGTTAAGTTATTTTTTTTTTGGCATCTAATGGTTAGGTTTGTGCTGGACTTTCATCACGACTTCAAGAATACAAATCTGAAAATACACAACTGGAGGAACTTCTTTTTACTAAAGTGAGACCCATCCCTATTTTCTGTTTCTTGGATTAAGTGACACATAATCTTAGATGCACGTGATATAGTCCCTTTTTTTTGGTTTTTTTAATAGAGAGAGCTTAGTAAATCATATGAAGCTCAAATAAAGCAGCTACAGTAAGATTTGTCAGTATCCAAAAATGAAGTGACGAGAGTAGAGTCCAATATGGCTGAGGCCTTGGCTATAAAGAATTTTGAAATTGAGGCGCTTGTCAGTGCCACTAATGGACTTAAGAAACAGGCTGCTATATATGAAGGAAATCTGGCTTCATTGCAGGTTCATTTCACTTACCTTCTCTCTCATATGTCATATTACTTTTATCTGAAAACATATATCTTATGGCCATGGTGTTAAGGCTCCCGTATATTGCCCTATGTTCTAAATAGATTAGTAACTTCTCTGTATTATTTGGTTCTGTACTAACTAGAATGCTTTAAGAATGTTCAGAGCTGCTTCTTGTTCCCCTTCCATCCTTCCTCTCCTTTTTCTCTGACATAAGCTGGACTAGTTTGGAATCTTTGTTTGTTTTCTTTTGGTGTTTTATGATTTCACCTCTATGACCTTTTATTCAACACTAATCCCTGCTCTTCATTTTGATGAGACATAGGGAACTTACAGAAATGAGGATGATGCAGGTAAGTGTTTGTTTCTTCCCTGCTTGTCTATTTGCACTTCATTTTTATAATGAGATTTGAGATATGATGTTATACTTCACCAGGCTCTAAGGGAGGCGCTAGCTTCTGCAGAACGGAGAGCAGAGGAAAAGCATGCAGCACACAATGCTAGCAAAATGGTTTGTACCAAAAATAGTTTTTACAATGAATTTAATTGTCTTCCCAGTATAGCAATAAATTTGTAAATTAGATTAATATGTTAGTTGAATGTATCCAATCTCTAAGAAGTTTAGTTCCTTGAATTTTTTCAATGGGGATATTAATGAGTTCAAATTATCACTGGATTGAATAAATTTTCTATGTGGACATCTTGAAGTCTCAAATACTGAGATCTATTTAGTTAATTAGAAATTTTCAGTGGTCTTTTGAATTCCTTATCGTCTCTCCATTAATATTATATTAGCTTGCATCTCCATAACGACAACCTTCTGGTAAATCCTTGAAGTATAGTTCCTTGCTTGTAGAAACCTAGCAAATTAGATGTGTAATTCTAGTATTTTATGCAATCCTCATGATGGTTGTTTTGTGGTACTCTATGAATAGATGAAAGATCACCTTTTTTATGGACGTGTATATATAGAGATATGAAGTTTTACATAATAAATATTAAAGCATGTTAAATGAACATCTTCATATGAAATCCTGTCCAGATAAGCACCTTTTGACTAATATTATGTTCTAGAATCAGTTATTGCAGGCTTGCCACTAGGAAAAATTGATTGCATGTCCACCCTGCAAGTCCCTTTTGTTATACCCAACTGATGAGCATCTTAAGTTCACCTATTTTATTTAAAAAAAAAAAATGGGTATCTTGAGTTCTACTATCTTGAGGAAATACAATCAGGGATCGAGTTGAGAGGAATAGGTTGATTTTAATTGCATTTATTGCTTAAAGGCATGAGGTGTATACTGTAATTGATCAAAGGATACCCTGCTTTTACATGATTTGTAATTGTATTGTACTGTGATCTTGGAATATGTATTTTCAAGGGTTAGTGGATTGGGCTTTACATATTTTAAGAGGTTTTCTTTTTGGTCCAAATGTTAAGAAGCATATAACATCATAAATAAAAATGGGAGACAACAAACCAAGTTAATATGTTTGCAAATGATTTACGCCTACTAATACTTGCGATTAAAGTGGTGTGTAAATAAAGTAAAATGCTTGCTCACAACTTGAAACTTTCGCATGTAATTTGCATGAGAGGAATATATATATATATATATATATATATATGACGTATATATGTATCCACTATAAGTATAGTTTGACCTGATTGTAATCTAAAATGATTGTTTTTGTAAAATTCTACGTGCACACACATAGAACTTTGATGCAATGCATTTCTTCTAAGTGAGGAAAAGAAAAGAAACAAAAGGAATTGATATTAACCAAAAACCCACAAGAAATGCTGTTGTATGACATTTGTGATAAATGATTCCACATACATTATATATACATCATATATATGTGCATGTGGGATGAACATATATATATATATATATATAGAGAGAGAGAGAGAGAGGTAGAAATTACCAAAGGTGCATATCCTTGTTGGAATTTTTTTTGGGCATCTTATTATATGGGTGGCACTAAATTTGGAATTGCAGCATGGAGGAATTCTTGCATCTTTTTTAATGGTTCAGCTTTAATTAACTCTGTAATTGTGTTTCCTGTCCATATGCAGAAATCATTTGTTTTTTAATCATGCAAGTAATTAGCCAACTTAATTTTTGGGACTTCTCAGACTATCTGTTATCTTCCAACTTTGGCTCTCGTCACAAAGCGATGTCTATATATCATTTTGTTTAATGTTATCAAAATTTGCCACACTTATTCTTCTTTATGTTATTTTCTTGGCATAACCCAAAAGCAGCACTCTGAGTGTACGTAAAAAGTTGCTTCTGGTGTATTGAGTGTGAAAAGCCCTTCAGGAAGACTCTGAACCAGGTAAAGTATAAGTATATAAATACTATACACATACGCACACAAATATGCATGCATGTCCTTCTCTGTGAGCATTTCTCAAGTCCAAAGTACATTGTAATTACCTATAACTTTGAATTTATGTCTATTTAATAGAATTGGATAATAGAGTAGCAATATATATTGTTATTTGTTTGTTGCAAGAGAGAAAAAGAGAGACTTAGTGTACACAATATATATTCACTGAGAGAGCAGCCCTATAGAATAGAAAACTAAGCCTTGTCTCTCTAGTCTTTGCACAGCAGTCTAAAGTCTATGGAGAGCACATACATACCAAAAAAAATGAAAAGCACGCATATATCACATAACACAAATCATTGTACTCTCATACATGCATGAGCTTAGAGACCCAGCTCATTTTTTTGGGACCCACCGAACATAACTTTAAGGGTCAAAATCAGCTTTTTGATGTATAGGATTGAATTTTATCTGGATATCCACTTTTTCCCTTTACTGCACATTTTGCTATATTCTTCACATCCTATCCATTGAACACCAAGTTTGAATAATTTGGATTAGCTTTTTAAAAAATAGGAAAAAAAATAGAACAATATGGTTTATGCATAGCTAGTCTCTCTCAAATGCAATATGTGGTGACTTTGATAACATAATATATACACTTATAGTGTATGTGTGCTAATTTAAAACAAAAAAGATGTGCAATTAACAAACGAATAAGGCTTGACAAACACATCATTGCTCAGGGACTCAATCATTTGCTCGTGTTTGAAATGAATTGGTGAACAATTTTGTTTAATTTATTGAAAGCATTACATTTAACATACTGTATATAAGGGCTGAAAGCATGAGATGTATACTATGTTTTTTGCAGATGAAAGAAAGCGTAGAGCTTGATCGAATTGAACTTTGGTTTGAGACCCACTTCAATAAGAAGACAAAGAAATGGTGTGATAACAAATCAGAGGACATATATGTAAGCATAGTTTTGGATGTCAAAATTTAATGTATACTTGAATTTACTTACTTATTTGAACAATATATGTGGTTTTACCTGTATCTTATAGAACCAGTTTTGTGCAATGAAAGAGAATTTATTATTCTATATTTTATAGATTTAATTCAAGTATAGTGTATATTATGCATTGTCTGGTTGTCTTGTGTTCACAGGTAACTCAATATTAATTCATTAAAAATAATTTAATGAATTAAATTGGATATTGTACAATTTCTAGAATAATAATTACAAACATAAGTGTAATTATTATTAAGCAATCACTTTTTTGTAACTATAATATAAACACTAACAACATTAAGTGTTTGAACAAATGACATGTATATATGGTAATTGTAACTTTTATATTTCAGTGACAAATAAAAATCGTTATTAAATATATGAGAGTTACAAATTACATTACCGTAACTAATCGGTTAGTTACTTAAATTCATAATCGTAGCTACAATTTACACACAAATCTAAATTAAGTAACTAATATGTAGTTACAATTGTAATTTTGTAACAATTAATCAAATAACAACGAAAGAGTGGTCATAAGTAATAGAATGATTTTGTAACTAAATGGCCACTTGATCAACATTTAGGGTCCTAATTAGTTACTTAAATGAATATTCATCACGAAAAAATTGTCAATTAGTAACGACAATTTTCATAAGTAAATGTATTGTATAGTTACGAAACATGTGTCGTAAGTAAAGATGCTATCTTTAGTCATGAAATGACACTTTTCGTGACTTATTGATAATCTATTACGGTCATTTAGTCACGAACGATCCACGAAAAAATTGCTATTTGATATTAAGGTACAAAACTGTGAATCGAATTATTAGATACGTTTTTTGAGTTTGTGACTAATTTAAATTTTTCTTGTAGTGCCACTAATGTTTTATGCTTAATTGTCTCACTTCTTAAAATTTAAAACTAACTATAATGAATATTATTAATTATATATATATAAAAAATGATGACTTTTTGTTTTTAACAGGCCTAGCGAAATGCTAGTATTACAGAATGATTTAATTTTGTGTTTTTAGATTACAACTAAAGTAGTGCTTTTTCAAACAAAAAGATGTAAGTTTTATTATTTTTAATAAAAAAAGTATACGATGTGCCACAAAATAATCAAGAAAATTTATATTTTATTCAGTATTAGCATTAAGTATGCCTATTATTAAAAAAAAAATACAAACTCATCGTTTTATATATAATAATATTCATTATTGTTAGTTTTATATTTTAAGAAGTTAGACAATTAAACACAAAAATTTTGCACGGAGTTCTTTTTTGTGTACTAAAAGTAAAAAATAAAATATGAATAATATACATATGTATGTGGTGATTTCACATATATGGTGCGAGAGGGTAAAAATAGTGGAACCTACAAGGGAAAATTTGTAGGGGAGATCTTTGAAGTGCCATATAAATTAAAAGAGAGATGAAACATATTAAATAGAAGATGAATTATTAGGTTATGTGTCAAACTCTGAGCATAGAAACAGATAAAGGGACATGAGTTAGTAAGTCATATGTCAATAGAGACAGATATAGGGACAAAGTTCAAATAAAAGATTTGAATGTAACCAAGCTGATTTAGGTTAATGTTTTCCACATGACATATAGATAGGGGTTTTTTTGATGTCATAGCTAGTAGTGGGGTCAATTATATTTTTAATTACATTTTATAAAAATTAAAATTTTGGCCCGTAGTATATTTAATGCTTAATTTTTTTTTATCTAAATACCCCTTATCACATTAAATATAATTAACTCAGGTTGTATTTGATAACACAACTGTTTTTTATTTTTAATTTTTTCCTCTTGAGTTATGTGTAATCTGGTTAGTTGGAGTTTGTTAAATGTTAGTTAAACTACTTAATTAAGTAAAAATATATAAACAAAAATAGAAAATGAAAACACTTTGAAAGTGTTTTTCATTTTCAATTTTATATTTTTTATTTTCATTCCTATTTTTAGTCTAACTAACATTTAACAAATTACAACCAATCTCTAAACTAAATAAATTATGCATAACTCAAAGGGAAAAAAACTAAAAATAAAAACAAAAAACAGTTGTGTTATTAAACAAACCCTCATTTACTGAGTTCTTTCAACCACTTTAAAAGCAATTTAATTAATGAAACACAAATACATATCACACAAATATATATTTCTCATAAAAAAATAAGAAATGTGATTCATCAACCTATGAATACAATCCACGACCTCTTGATCTACAACATTTACATTTTCTTCAACAAACAAAGTTATAACAAAGCTTTTGTAAGTTAATATATTTTTAACTTTTTAGGTTTTTGTTTCTTAATTGATACTAGATTTTTTTTTTTTTTGGAGATTTTGGGGTTTCAATTAATTGTGCATTGTCCCTAGTGGTGGGGCATGGACGCTTAGATTGCCCCACAAGGTCTGCGCCCCCACCACCACAATGTACATTATATTTTTGTGTTTTACTTCTTTATTTAAATTTAGCATTTTATTTTATATTATTTATGTTATGATATGTTATGGAATCAAATCGTCCTATTATAATTTGTGTGTTTTATGGAGGGACGTGGTATAAAGTTGATGATGATCATTGGCAATACAAGAATTACCAATCGGAAGTTACCGAAGTTCCTATAAATTATAGTTATGAGCAATTGAAAGATATGGCTTATAATATTGTAAATGTTGATCGGGAAAGATACAATTTAAGGATGAAATATCATTTTGTAGTGAGTTGCCAATCATGTGCTCCACAAGAAATTAGACGAGATAGAGATGTTAAAATATTTCTTCGAGTGGTTAAAGAAAAAGTGTTGATGACTCCATTATATGTAAAAAAATTTCCATGGGTTCCTTAATTATTTAATACAGAGCAAGGCAATCAAGCCATATTTGGTACTTTTAATTCAGGTAGTGGAACGAATCATTTCTCATATTCTTGCCCTCCTTTTGAATTTGAAGAAAGATTAAGAAATGATAAATATATAAATGTATCCAATGCGGAAGAAGCTCAATTGCGAGAAACAACAGTACATCAAAATCTTATTTGGGAAAATGAACATGTGTGGGAAACTGTAACACCTTTGGAAAACCAAACATATTGGCAAACTCAAGTACTGAACAATTAGACACCTTGGGAAAGTGAAGCACCTTGGCAAACTCAATTACCATAAATTGAAACACCTTTAGAAATTCAAGCTCCAAAAAATGAAATGCTTTTGGAAAATCAATTTTCACATAGTGAACATGTACGAGCAACACATTTGGCACCATCAAAAGTTTCAGTAACTTTACTGTGTAAAAAGAAATTATCAAAGTGATGGTAGAGAAATTGAAGTTGGTGCATTGTCTTTTGTAGTCCTACTTCACATAATTCCGCTTCATTGCGATGAGGCTCATCCTATTTCATTGATACAGAATCTAGTTCCTCTGATAGTGATGAGTTTCACATTGGTCAAGTGTATGATGACAAAAAAGGATTGAAGGAAAAGTTGTATTTGTATGCTGTCCAAAATAACTTTCAATTCAAGGTTGAGCGCTAATCTACTACTCAATACGAGGTGCGTTGTTCCATGATACTTGGAGTTGGAAATTCATGCCAACAAGATCCCTTATTTAGAGAAGTTGTTCATTATTAAAACATATGATAAACAACATGCTTGTCTTCAATATTCAAAAGCCATCAATGGAAATCATAGGAAAGCTTCTAGCAGAGTTATTGGAGAAGCTATAAAGGAAAAATATGAAGGCACCACTTGGGTATACAAGCCATGTGAGATAAAATCTGATGTGAAGTTGAAATATGGTATAGACATTTTTTATGATAAGGCGTGGCAGGCACGAGAACATGCATTGAATAGTATTAGAGGAACAGCGAAAGAGTCATTCTCAAGGCTTCCATCATATTTTGCTATGCTTGAAGCTAATAATCCTAGAACAGTTACACGTATAGCTACAGATAATGGAGAATGTTTTCTATACTGTTTCATAGCATTAGGAGCAAGTATACGGGGATTCCATTCAAATATAAGGCCTGTTGTTGCTGTTGATGGGATAACTTTGAATTATAGATATCATAGTTATCTATATATTGCAGCATCTGTAAATGAAAATGGTTAAATTTATCCGCTTGCTTTTAGTGTTGGGGGTGCTGAAAATGAAGCTGCATACATATGGTTCTTTCAATGTTTTATAGAAGCCTACGGAGAACCTAAAAACTTGGTATTAGGACAGACATAAAGGTATAGAAAATGCATTGAAAGTTGTTTATCCCAACTGTTACCATAGATTATGTATATGTCATGTGAGTCAAAATCTGAAGGCTAAGAAGTTTAGACAAGAAGATGAAATTCTTCCTTGTTTTTACTTGGCTGTAAAATCATATTCTCCATCAAGGGTTAACTATTATATGAATGAGTTAAGGAGTATAAATGATCCCATTGTAGAATACTTATTTGAAATAGAAGTTGAAAGGTGGGCTATAAACATTGTTGAATGTATGAATGCCATACTCAGGGATGCAAGAGAAATGCCACTCTTACCTTTGTTGGAAAGTATTCGATCAAAATTACAAATATGGTTCTATGATCGTCGAATTGTTCCTAGCAATATGACTACTTCATTAACAACATAAACCGAAGAATGATTGAAAAAAATGAAAAATACCGCATAATATACATTTGTTGAACCCATCAACCCTTACGAGTATAGGGTGGTTGGTATTCCAATAGAGGGTAGAGTCAATCTAAATAATAAGTATTGCATATGTAGGAAGTTTAACTTGGATCAGTATCCATGTGTTCATGGTATGGCAGTCTGTTTGTACCAACATATTGAGTACCATAATATGTGATCAAAGTATTACCGAGCCGATATATTGTGTGCAGCTTATATGGAATCTATATATCTTGTTGGTGACATAACTCAATAGAATATTCCACCTTAAATTCAAATAAAGGTTGTTCGACCCCCAAACAATAGAAAACGTTCTGTTGGATGGCCAAGGAAAAATAAAATATTGTCACAAGGGGAAAATAAAATAAAATACAAATGTGGATGATGTAGGAACTTGGAACACAACTGGGCAAGATGTACTGAACCAATAGCTCGTAACAATGATGGTGGTGCAACCTAGTGTATGTAATGATTTTTTTTCATATATTGATATGCATTGAATATTATTTTTTGAATTTAATTTTTTATATATTGTTAATTAAATTTATACTAATATTAGCCAACAAATTATGTGCTTAGTGGTAGGGGCACAACCAGCCCCACTATTATTTTCACTCAATTTTATTTTGTAAATAATTTTTTTTCTTACGATTATAATTGAAAATTTTAAATATAATTTTTTGTATATACATTTGCAAATTTAGATTTTTATTCCTACATACCTAATAGCTTTTAATAAATGTATTAATTGAATATATTTACTGAATATAGTTATTTTTTTAGTAATTATTTAGCTTTTTTACACAAATAATATTAGTAAACATGAGTATAACCATTAAACTTTATTTTAATAATTATAGGAATAGTAAACTAACGTAATAGTTGTCCATGATACACCTCAATAGCATATTTTTCTCTTAAAAATGCTATATTCCCTTGACCAAAGTCTATTTTATTAGTTGAAAATAAATATTTAATACACTTCAACATGAAGACCCCATAATCCCCCTTGCAAAATAAATTTAAAACAAACTTAATTAGTAATAAATATACATAATTAATTTACATAAATTCCTATCCATTTTTTGTAAAAAACAGAATGCATACCCGTTTGATTGTCATGGACATTCTTCAACATAAGAATGTGATAATTGATTTATTATTCCCTTAATTTTCAATCTTTTACTGAAAATACAGCTTGTCTTAAAATATATGATAACATGATCCATAATGTTTTAAAGTAATCACGATCCGTGTTCGTATGAAGGTTCGAATCATAAAAGGAAATGTGGTGTTTAACTAGATCAATGTGTATCAACACTCAATGTTCATTGGGGATGTTGAGTGGCATGAGAATCTAGCATAAATGAAGTAATCAATTTGCAAAATTTCAAATGGAAATTGTAATTAAAAGTATTTTTTCAATGTAAAGAAAATGTAAATAATAATTAATTATCTTACATAATCACAATGAATCCATTTTCGTCCTTCGGATTGTATGCATTTCCCTATATGTAATCTAGCAGCGTCAAATCAAATTGGAAAGCCTGCTTCTTCGACTTTATATCTCTCAATTTTGTAAAATCCAACCATCACCTTTCGATGTTCACCTATAGTAAAAAGAAGAGAGAAAAAATTAAAACAATTATTAAAAAATATTATTGTAAAACATAATTTTGAACATTAACAAATCCAAAAATTTGAGTTGTTTGGAAAATGGTCTATTTTCATATCAATTGAATGAATATGTGCTTTCAGTTCTTCAAATTATATGAAAAGAAAGATGTAATTAAAAAATAAAATTTTTAACAAGATTTAAATGAATAGTAATACATAAATTATACTAATTATTATAAAAACGCTTACATTGTGCGAGGAGAAAAACTTGTGACCATCATTGATAAAAGATGTCTCAATAACGGGGTGGCTTCTTGGTCATAATATGAGTATTGGTCTTGAATTTGGTCAATCTTTTTCTTAACTCTCTTTTTCTTTTTAATAGGTTGTATTGGGATATTTAAGTGAGTAAATGTACTCTTCCTCCATATTTATCGGCCTCAATTTTCCAATAACATATAACTGTAAATAAATAAATGAACAGCAATAAAGACCAACACATATTAACCAACATTACAAAAATTATGTAATAGTAATAACAAAAATATAAATTTACCTCATTATTATTATCAAATATAGATTTCCGAACATCACTAAGAGTGTAAGCGTTATTTGACTCCCAATTGCATATTCTTGGAAATACATCATCCACTTTCCTAGTATAAAGTTATCTCAGTAAAAGGATTGTGTCATACCCCCATACCTAATACAAAAAGTAAAAAATAAAACAATTGTATGCTGTTAATTGAGTATAAATAAATACAATGTAATATTAAATAAAGACAATCAAAAGATGTAAATAATTATATGCGTTACTTGAAAATCCAAAGCTAAACCACATAAACTATAAGTGCTTGATGGATTTAGTTCTCCATTACGAAGAGAAATTGTAGCATTGTATGACTCCAACCACCATGGGTATTGATTGAAATATTCCAAAATAATCTAGAGTGATTGTGCTTTGGCTCTCATTTCCTAGTATATCACATTTAAGCAAGTATAACAAGTACAACTTGACCAAGTCATCCTCTTCCTCAATGTCCTTACCCCTTATACCATTGAATACAATTGATAGCTTAACATTTTTAACCTTTTTATAAGCTCCAAAAATATTTGTTTCTTATCTGATTTGAAGTTGGTGGATGACGAGCATCAAATGAAGCATCCATGTTCAACCCTACTGTAATAACCGTACCTATTTTGGTTTTATTTTATATTTAAATATTCATTTTCTTTATTTTTCTTATTTTATCGATATTACTTATTCTTGCTTTAGGCTTAGATTTCACTACCCATATTTATTTTTGGCGCCATCAGAAACGTTTATTTGCATTCCCGACATAGTTGACTACCAATCAAAATAAAAAGTCAACTTTAGTCAAAGTCAAAGTTTGACTGCCACATCATTTAAGTGTATGGCTGCCCACCCCACCCCCATTTGTAGCTTCTTCCATGTTCTAGAGAGAGAAAAGATAGAGAAAATGAGGAAAAAGAGACAAAACAGAGGAAAATCAAGGAAAAATCAGGAACGAAAAGGTTTTCGACACCGTACATCGTCGTTGAAGTGTTTTTTAAGTGTGTTCTAAGCAAGTTAGCAAGGAAAGAGGTAGGTTTTCCAAACTAAGTTGATTTTCGGTTTGATTTTTTTAGTATGATTTCGTGCAGATCTATGCGTTTTGAAAGCTTTCCATGCTTAATTTGTATTTGAATCCATTGTTTTGAGTGTACTATAGATGAATATGAGAATTCCCAAATAGTGGAAATAGGATTTGATCTAGTTTACAACTTTGTTAATAATTTAGGATTTTTGTGTTGTATATTGAAAATTGGCATGTTGGATTTGCATAATCCCCTTGAAATTTTATAATTTGGTGTGGAATTATGGTGGAAAACCAAGCTTGGGGTTTTCGGCCATTAGGGGACATACTAGTCATTTTTGAATTATGTAGGGTATTTTGGTCTTTTCACATATAGGGGCATTTCGGTAATTTTGGCAATGTAGCTTGGTTTTTAAGTAATTTTTTCTAGTGTCATGTGTTTTTAATTCCATGAGAAATTTTGGTTTGGCCATGTAAAGGTGTAGGAATTAATTTACATAAGTATATGTGTGTCTATGCCTATATAATTGTTTTAAATGTGTAAATGTATATAGGTGTATATAATTAAATGTGCAATTACAACCATGTGTGTGAGACGGTGTGTGTGTGTGTATATGTGCATGTACATATAAATATATATATATATATATATATACATATTGGTTAATGAAATGAGTGTAGTAAAGGTTGTGTATACACGTGTGTGGGTGTGTATAATGCAGGCGTGTGTTAGTTTATATATATACATATATATGTGTGTGTTAGTAAAACTATATGTATATATATATATATATTTATTAATTTACAAGGTTATAAACACAATTTTTACCTCTTTTAGATATTTTTTTTTGTGAGATAATTTTGGTAAAAAATATGTTTTCACAATTATAGATTTTACAAGAAATCATTTCAATTAAAACAGTTTTTATAATATATATATATATATATATATATATATATATATATTCGCTTTAAATGGCATTTCCTATTTAATTTGTACCTATTTTATACCCTAAGAGCGAAATGGTAATTTTGTTGAAAAGTAAGGGTAAAATAGGAATTTAAATTTTCCTACAAGGGTAAAGTTGGAATTCTATAAGGGCATTTTTGGAAATTAAAGATATTACTGAGTGCGTTATTGTACTTTTGGAAATATTTACAAGGATGTTTTTGGAATTTTATAATATTATCAAGTGTAAAATTAGTACTCTATTTTTAATAAGAGCGAAACTGGAATTGCACACCAGGTGGTTAAACTGGTAATGCCGACCCATATTTTCCTATGTATGTGTATAACCCAAGGTGATTGTTTTGTGATGAATGCTTTATAGAATATATTGCCCTGAATGTAGTTATCAAGTATAGAGAGGTAACTGTGTATTGTATAGATAGTTAAGCATGTGCATTTAGTTGCATAGAAATATATCATAGAAACAACTTTTTTTATGCAATGAAGCTGATTTTCTGAATGAAATGTGTTTTTGAAAATTGGATAGTTAGTCATGGCCATGCACACGTAGGCACATATATAATGGATAGAGCATCTATGGATATGTATGAGAACTATTTAGTTGAGGTCTTACTAACTAGTGAGTGTGGAGATGTGGATTCTAATATGAGCGCACATGAGAGCGTATTGATGTATATGGTGGTTGGTACCCTCACACTTGCATGACGCGAATGCAAGAAGATCCTTTCCCCACTTATATCGTTTCCTTTAAATGGTTAAATTGATTTAGTTTCCTTGAAAGTATGTCTGAGTACTACTTTGGAAAATAATAGTTATCGATGGGTAACTAGCTCCAACATAATCGAAGAGATTTTAGACGTTACGTTTTATAGTCCTACAACCATTATTTTCAAAATTCAATGCACTATTTATGTTTTGAAGATTTTATACTGTAGTAAAATTCATTGAAAAAGAAAATTAGTATTTCGGAAAAGATAAGAAATATTTTGTAAAGCATAATTCATTACATTAGCATGTGCATTTGTGAACCTACTGAGTGTTTATCACTCATCTTTGTTTGCTTATGTGTGGTTGGTAAATCTTACTCTTGAACTGTTAAGCTTGGTCATAGTGGAGGCACTGAAGGGCAGGGGCAGTAATGTAAATTTATTTTTTGCACTTTGTTACATTATCTTTAGACAATCGTACTCTGATTTCGAACATATTTTATTTACTTTGTAGGTTTTGTAAACAGCTAAGTTTACTATTTACTTTTAAAATTTTATTACTTTTTGCATTGGTTTTTTTAATTATCAGGATTTTATACATAAGAAATTAAATGATCCTAAAGAGTGAAGGAAACACTCTATTTATGTCATTAACATTGTCTAAAGAACCCAAAATCTTTATACTTCGAAAATGATACGAAGTAACAACCCTTAAGTTAGGTGTTTGAGCTTAGGTAAGGGGTTGTTACAGTTTTGGTATCAAAGCATGGTTTTCATTTAGATTTATGTTGACTGCCCACTCCAGTGTCCATCCATACACCAAGGTAAATTGTTTTATTTATTTCTAATATGTACTATGTTGTTTGACTATGTGTTATTACTTGAATTGTTAGATAAGATGGGGTCAACTAGTAAGCATGTTCTCTCGTTTACTGCATAATCGAGAGCGTGATCCTACTAAGGAGCCAAGTCCCAACGTAGGGAGAGTTTCAATTTTCCATCGACTTATGATGTCGAATGGCGAGATATTAGTATGGTGGAAGAGTTTATTATCTGAGACTTAGAGCTAAAGAGGTACGAAGTGGGCCAGTTTTTGGAGGGCGAGACCATGGCTATACCTTTACCAAGCAGTAGCTTCAAAGGGATTATGGCTACGAAATGTACTAATGGTATCAAAACCAGCTAGGACAAGATTAGCACGAGCAACAAGCCACAAATAACCATCTAGCCTCTCGTAGCTTTATATTGCCACAAACGACCATGTCAGACACTAATGATGAAGAAGACCCTAAGGAAGTCGATTCCAAGATATTCAAGGACTCCGAGGACCCTATGGATTCTAAGGACCTTGAGGACCACCGAGACGAAGAGGATTTTGATCCGTAGGATGATCTGGACAGTGATTAGGATCTTAGATTGGGAATGGGAGATGGAGAAAACCTTTGCACTGATGTACCACTTATATGCTCAGAAAGGGAGCGAGTCACTGGTGGGACATGGTGAAGAAAGCTCACCATACAGAAGAAAACCCAATGGAGTGGACTTAGTTCAAAGAGTTATTTTTTAAAAAGTATTTCTCGTTAGTTAAACGAGATAAGAAGTATGCAGAATTTCTAAGGCTGACGCAAAGAAATTCATCTTTAGTGGAGTACGAACGCAAGTTCGATAAGCTTTCACGCTATGTACCGCACCTAATGGATACTAAAAAGTGTAAAGCTAGGTGCTTTGAAAGCTGTTTAAGGCCAGAGCTACATAACGCCATAGCTGTATTATGACTGTCTACTTATGCTGATGTTCTCCAATGGGTACAGCTATTTGCAAGGGATGACCCCTCCGAAACAACTAAAGTCGTGGAATAGGGTTCTTCTGCTCTGAGAAGGCCATGGAGGAGAGGAAATCCTCAATAGAGGAAGTTCAAAGGAGGAAGGTTTGGTAATGGTAATTGTAACAACAACAATGGCAAGAAGCCTAAGGGAACTGATAATAGACTCAGTTTTCCCCTGTGTCCAACCTACGACAAGCATCACACTGGAGAGTGCTGGAGGAAGACCAGTGTCTGCTTCAAGTACGGCATGACTAGTCATCTGATGCGTGATTGCCTAGAAACAGCAATGATATAGCAACCTATGCAGGGTCGAATGTTCACTCTGACCAAAGAGGAAGTAGAAATAAATGATCTTTGCTAGCGGTACAATTCTGGATAGTTTGATGATGCTATGGTTGCATGGTTTCGCGCTACATCTCGGGTGCTATGCACTCATTTGTTTCTAAATAATTTACGTCTAAGTTTGTTATTTAAACTGACTTGAAATTCCTCGCGGAAAAATGTCTCGAAAATAAGAAATTGCATGCCTACCTTATCATATTGGATATGTTTGATTTCAATATGATCTTCGGTATGGACTAGCTATAAAGTATAGGGCTTGTATCGATTGTAAGGAGAAGAAAATCATATTTAGCACTGTAGATGGTTAGAGCTTTGTAGATGCAGGATCGACACTAAGGTCGTGGCTAAAATTGCTAAAAGCCATGCAGTACTAAAATGTTTATGTCATGGTGGTCAATGATTCCTCATTAGTGTTTACGACAAGGAACAATAAGCTTTGAAACTGCAAGATATCAATGTAGTTCGAGAGTTCTTGGATATGTTCCCAGAAGAGCTACCAGGGTTACCACCAGATCGAGAAATGGAGGTCACTATCGATTTGGTATCGAGAACTGCACCTATCTCAAAGGCGCCATATCATGTAGCACTAGCTGAGTTAAAGGAGTTGAATAAACAACTACAGAAACTTTTGGATAAGGGTTTTATTAAACCTAGTGTCTCGTATGAAGAAAGATGGTTCGATGCGTTTGTGCATTGACTATCGAGAACTTAACAAAGTAACAATTAAGAACAAGTATCCGTTACGAAGGATTGATGACCTATTCGATCAATAGGGAGCAAGCATTTTCTTAAAAATCGATCTTCGTTTTGGATATCATTAGTTAAAGATCAAGGAGAAGGATAGACCGAAGAGTGGATTTCAAACAAGATATGGCCACTAAGAGCTTGTAGTGGTGCCATTTAGGCTGATGAATGCACCAGTAACATTTATGAACTTGATGAGCCGAGTCTTTCATGACTATTTGAATAAATTTGTAGTGGTGTTAATCGACAATATACTTATTTACTCGAAGTTGGCTGTTAAACATAAAGAGCACTTGAAAGCGGTGTTACAAAGATTACGTGAGAAGCAGTTGTACGTAAAATTTAAGAAATGTGAGTTTTGATTGAAAAGCTTTACTTTTCTAGGCTATGTAATATCGGATAAAGGTATTCAAGTAGACCTTAGTAAAGTTGCAGTAGTGTAAGAATGGAATAGACCAACTAATGTCGGAGAAATCCAAAGTTTTCTTGGATTGGCTGGTTATTACTGAAGGTTTGTGGAAGGATTTTCTAAGATTGTACTGCCGTTAACGCAACTGCTAAGAAAAGGAAACAAGTTTGTTTGGTTCGAAGAGTATGGAAAGAGTTTTTAAAAGCCCAAGAAGAAGTTGACCACAGCACCCATCCTTATCTTACCTAATGATAAAGACAACTTCGTGATCTAGAATGATGTTTAAGGTAAAGGATTGGGTTGCGTACTTATGCAGAATGACAAAGTGGTTGTATATGCTTCGCGATAATTGAAACTATATAAGCATAACTACCCTACGCATGACCTAGAGCTAGTAGTAGTAGTGTTTGCTTCGAAGATTTGGCGTCATTGCTTGTATTAAGCAAAGTGTGAAATTTATATCGACCATAAGTGCTTTAAGTACTTCTTTACTTAAAAGCAGTTAAACATGAGGCAAAGGAGATGGTTGGAGTTGATCAAGGACTACGACTGCACTATCAACTATCATCTAGGTAAGGCGAACACAGTAGAAGATGCTTTGTGCCGAAAATAGTTGGTTATAGTGGTAGTTTGATTACAACTTAACCACGTATTAAAGTGGTTCCTAACCAGTGTCTATCCATGTTGTCATCGCCTACGATTCAGCTCTTGATCGTGGACAAGATAAAAGAAGTAATTCAAGGGAAAAGACTAAATTTTAATCTCGCTAGAGATGGGATACTAAGATTTGGTACCTATTTGTGTATGTCGAATGATGAAGAAGTTAAAAAGGAAATTTTATTGGGAGCACACTATACACCTTGTACGCTTTATCCGGGAACTACCAAGATGTACAAGGATATATCTAGAATCTTCTGAAGGTTCGGTTTGAAGTACGACATCACAAAGTTTGCATAACAGTACTTGAATTGTCAACAAGTGAAAATTGAGCATCAAAGGCCATAAAGCTTTTTGAAACAGCTGATGATTCTTGAGTGGAAATAGGATCACATCTCCATGGATTTTGTTGTCGATTTACGAAAGTCACAACGAGGTAACGATGTTGTTTGGATGATTGTG
Organism: Rhamnella rubrinervis; assembly: GCA_007844105.2. Taxonomy (NCBI): domain Eukaryota; kingdom Viridiplantae; phylum Streptophyta; class Magnoliopsida; order Rosales; family Rhamnaceae; genus Rhamnella; species Rhamnella rubrinervis. The sequence continues at coordinate 2,527,919 of CM017582.2, forward strand.
GATTGACTTACAAAATCAGCTCATTTCTTGCCCATGCAAATGACCTACTTGATGGAGAAGTTAGCTCAATTGTACATTGACGAAATTGTCCGGCTTCATGGTGTACAGGTGTCGATTGTTTATGATTGAGACCCAAGGTTTACATGATCTTTTTGGAAGAGCCTACATTAAATGATGGGGATAAAGTTGAACTTTAGTACTGCTTTCCATTCCCAGGTTGATGGTTAGTCAAATTGGACTATCCAGACATTGGAGGATATAGGAGAAGCATATTCCATTAGTGGAATTTGCTTACGAAAACAGTTATCACGTAACTATTGGGATGACACCATATAAGGCTCTCTACGAAAGAAAGTGTAGATCACCATTGCATTGAGATGAAGTTGGTGAATGAAAGCTGCTTGGACCGGAGATTCCCCAACAACCTTGTAATATCATTAATAAGATAAGACAAAGTATGAAGGTAGCACAAGATCGACAGAAAAGCTACGCTGACAATCGGCAGAAATACTTGGAGTTCGAGGTCGGGGAAAAAATATTTCTCAAGGTTGTACCCCTAAAAGGGGTAATGAGGTTTGAAAAGAAGAGGACGTTAAGTCCTTGTTTCATCGGACCTTTTGAGATACTTGAAAGATTTGGAGACTTAGCTTATCGATTAGCACTACCTCCAAAGTTATTAGGCATTCATGATGTATTTCATGTGTTGATGCTATGGAAGTATGTGTATAACCCTTCACATCATTGACTATGAGCCGCTAGAGGTCTATGACAATTTGACATATGAGGAGAAACCAGTGAAGATCTTGGATCAGAAAGAATAAGTACTTCGAAATCGGGCGATTCCATTAGTAAAGGTTCTTTAGCGGAACCATGCAATCGAAGAAGCTGCATGAGAGTGAGAAGATGAGATGAAAGTAAAGTATCCAACTTTGTTTGAGTAGATACTCTAACATCCTAAACTAAATTTCTTAGGAGGGGTGAGTTGTAATAATCGTACCTATTTTACTTCGACTTTATATTTAAATATTCATTTTCTTTATTTTATTGGTATTGCTTATTCTTGCTTTCAACGTAGATTTCACTGTCCATATGCGTTTTTGGCGCCGTCGAAAATATTTGTTTGCATTCCTAACACAGTTGACTACCAGTCAAAGTCAACCTTAGTCAAAGTCAAAATTTGACTGCCACATCATCACACCATGTCATCATGCCACATCATTGCCACGACTAGTGATGGTTTATCTGTACACTTGGCAAGTGTTTAAAATGCTTAGTTTGATTATGGTTTGAAAAACTATCCAAAAGCAGTCCAAAAAAAAGTGTAATTATACACCTTTTGAACTTTTTAAAAAGTCATTATTTTATTAATTTTTTTAAGACACCTAGCATAATTTAAGTGTATGGTCGGCCACCCTACCCCAATATGAAGCTTCTTCCATGTTCTAGAAGGAGAAAAGAGAGAGAAAATGAAGAAAAAGAGAGAAAACAAAGGAAAATATGGAAAAAGCGGGAAAGAAAAGGTTTTCGACGCCATAGATCATCGTAGGAAGCTTGGTTTGGTTTATTGAAGTGTTTTCAAGTGGGTTCTAAGTAAGTTAGTAAGGAAAGAGGTAGGTTTTCCAAAGTAAGTTGATTTTCGATTTGATTTTTCAATTTTTCAGTGTGATTTCTTGTTGATCCATGCGTTTTGAACATTTCTCATACTTGAATTGTATTTGAATACATTATTTTGAGTGTATTATAGATGAATATGAGAATCCCCAAATGGTGGAATTAGGGTTTGATCTAATTTACGATTTTGTTAACTTTTAAAGTTTTTGTGTTGCATATTGAAAATTGGCATGTTGGATTTGTATAACCCCCTTGAAATTTCATGATTTGGTGTGGAATTGTGGTGGAAAACCAAGCTTGGGATATTCAGCCATTAGGGGACATATTGGTCATTTTTAAATTGTGTAGGGGTATTTTGATCTTTTCACATGTAGGGGTACTTCGGTAATTTTGGTAATGTGGCTTGGTTTTTAAGTAACTTTTTCTAGTGTCATGTGTTTTTAATTCCATAAGAAATCTTGGTTTGGGCATGTAAAGGTGTAGGAATTAATTTACATAAGTATATGTGTGTATATACCTATATAATTGTTTTAAATGTATAAATGTATATAGGTGTATATAATTAAATGTGCAATTACAACCCTATGTGTGGAAAGGTGTGTGTGAGGGTGCATGCTTGATTCTACAATATGTATATATGTGTTTATATATATATATATATAGGTGTAACTATATGCGCATGTATGTATGAATATATATATATATATATGTATTGGTTAATGAAATGAGTGTAGTAAAGGTTGTGTATACACGTGTGTGGTGAGTATAATGTGGACTTGTGTTAGTGTATATATATATATATGTATATGCTTGTATATATGTATACATATATATGCGTGTATTAGTAAAACTATATGTATATATATATATATACATATTAATTTACAAGGGTATAAACACAATTTTTATCTCTTTTAAATATTTTTTTTGGTGAGATAATTTTGGTATAAAATATGTTTTCACAATTATAGATATTACAAGAAACCATTTTCAATTAAATAGTTTTTATAATATATACATATATATATATATATATATATAATCGTTTTAAATGGCATTTCCTATTTAATTTGTACTTATTTTATATCCTAAGGGCAAAATGGTAATTTGTTGAAATCTAAGGGTAAAATGGGAATTGAAATTTTCCTACAAGGGTAAAGTTGAAATTCTTATATTATTAAAGGCATTTTTGGAAATTAAAGATATTACTAAGGGTGTTATTGTAATTTTGAAAATATTTACAACAACATTTTTGGAATTTTATAATTTTATGAAGGGCAAAATTGATACTCTATTTTCAGTGAAACTGGAATTGCACTCTAGGTGGTTAAACTGGTAATGCCGACCCATATTTTCCTATGTATGTGTATAACCCAAGGTGATTGTTTTGTAATGAATGCTTTATGGAATATGTTGCATTGAATATAGTTATCAAGTATAGAGAGGTAACTGTGTATTGTATATATAGTTAAGCATGTGCATTCAATTGCATAGAAACATATTATGGAAACTGCTGTTTTTATGCATTGAAACTGGTGAAATGTGTTTTCAAAAATTGGATAGTTAGTCATGGCCATACATATGTAGGTACATATCTATTGGATAGAGCATTTATGGATATATATGAGAACCATTTAGTTGAGGTCCTACTGATTAGTGAGTATGGAGATATGAATTCTCATATGAGCGTACATGCGAGCGTATTAATGTATGTGGTGGTTGGTACTCAACACTTATATGACGCGGATGCAAGTGGGTCCCTTTTGAAAGTATGCATGAGTGCTACTTTGGAAAATAATAGTTACTGACGGGTAACTAGCTCCAATATAACTGAAGAGATTTCAAACGTTACATTTTAATGTCCTATGATCATTATTTTGAAAATTCAGTGCACTATTTATGTTTTAAGATTTTATACTGTAGTAGAATTCATCGAAAAAGAAAAATCAGCATTTCAAAAATGATGAGAAATGTTTTGTAAAGCATAAAGCATGATATCGGCGTGTACATTTGGGAACCTACTGAGTGTTTATCACTCACCTTTATTTGCTTTTGTGTGCTAGGTAAATCTTACTCTTGAATTGTCAAGCTTGGTCGCACTGGAGGCATTAAAGGGCAAAGGCAGTAATGTAAATTTATTTTCCGGACTTTGTTACATTATCTTTAGACAATAGTGCTATGATTTTAAAGCCTATTTTCTTTACTCTGTGGGTTTTGTAAACGGTCAAGTTTACTATTTACTTTTAAAATTTTATTACTGTTGGCTTCGATTTTTTTAATTTTCAGGACTTTATACATAAGAAATTCAATAATCCCAAAAAGTGAAGAAAACACTCTATATGTGTTATTAACATTGTCTAAAGAACCCGAAATCTTTGTACTACAAAAATGATACAAAGTGATAACTCTTTAGTCAGGTCTTTGGGCTCGAGTATGGGAGTGTTACACTGGTAATTACTCAAAATTCCTTTTTAGTAAAGATGACACCTTTTTCATTAAAATTGAACACCATCACATTTGGACACATGGTTTTGGCTTACCAAATAATCAAGCTGTGAACAATCCCCCTACAAAATACAAGATCCTTCATTCCTATGAAAAGAGTACCAAAACAACTATCTTCAAACTTTTTGAGTTGTTGTTCTTTGAATATAGATGGTTTTTTCAGATTTTGTACAAATTTATTCTTGATATCTTTAATAACCTTTCAAAATCATAAACTTCGAAATGACACGAACACGATTCGATTGACAATTCAAGGCATTAAGGTATCTGATAGGCTTAGCTTTTGCTATTGCCTCCTAATTGAAAACCAACTATAAAAAAAATATAACATTGAATAAAACAATCAAGAAATATTAAAAGGAACAAATTTAATTGATTGATAGTGAAAACCAACTATAAAAAAATATAACATTGAGTAAAAACAATTAAGAAAAATTAAAAATAACAAATTTAATTGATTGATAGTGAAAGAAATAATTTTAAAACCAAGTTGAATTGAATAAAAAAAATATTCACAAAAAATAAATTGAATAACCCCAAAAAGCCTGCTACAAACCCTCAGAGAGTGGGCTGGTGCACCCTCGACCCCCTTGATCTTCCCAGCATGAACTTCAGTGGGCCCCCACCCCGTGATCCCCTTGGCTCGCCACCCCCAATCCCACCCCCGCATCCTCTTCGCGTCCTAGTCCTCAGGCCTCAATCCTCTTGCCCATCCCCCAACTCCTCAGATGCTCCTCATGCCCCCGGCGCCCCATCGATCCCCATGCGAGCGCGTGCCTTTGACCCTATCATTGAGCGCTCAATGAGCCCCCAGAACCCCTCCATCCCCTTAGCGCGCACGAGCACTGGTAGTAAATTTTTACATGTGAAGGGTATTTTGGTAAAGGGGACGACAATGTATAGGGTATGTCAAATTTTTACATGTGAGAGACATTTTGGTCTTTTCACATCCTAAGGGTATTTAGAAAATTTATCAAAATTTCAAGGGCAATTTTGTCATTTTGCATGTAAGGGACACAATGCGAATTTTGAAAAAGATCAAGGGTATTTTGGTCTTTTATATGTGATGAAAAAGAATTTCAAAAAAATGTTAGGGGCATTTTGGTCATTTGACACATTGGAACATAATTGAAAATTTGAAATTGATGAGGGTATTTTTGTCATTTTTCATGTGAAGGATAAAGTTGAAAATATTTTAATATTATGGTATTTTTAAATTTCCAAGTTATTTTAATATAGATATATTAAATTACTTATTTATTAATTAATTATATATATATATATATATATTCAATTACAATTAATTATATTTTTATTAATATATTTATTTATACACTTGTTCGTATAGTTATAAATATAATTATATTTTACAAAATGCATGTATATTATGTATGTATTTATTAAATATGCATAAGTGTATTTTATATAAGTACATGTATATAAATAATTATTTATGTATAAAAATGAGTATTAATTTTATATACATATAAGTATACTTATGTATTGGTGTTTGTATATATAGTTATATATATGTATAAATTGTATTTGAGTGCATGTATATGTGTATAAAATTTGTGTATATATATATATGGGTATGTGTCTATATGTGTATGTGAATGTATATTTATTTGTGTATATTTTTATATATGTTTATATATATATATATATATATATATATATATATATATTTATTTATTTATTTATAAAAATATATATGGATGAATATGTATATATATACTGGAGTGGTTGTATGTATGTTTCGCGTTGGAGAATTATTATTATGTACTGTTAATCGAGGGCAGAATGGTATTAGCCAATTATTTATTAAGGAGTATTTTAGTAATTTTCTATATACTTGAGGTTATCTTGGTAATTATCGAAATGACCAGTGACATTTCGGTAGTTACATCTGTATGTTAGGCGATTTGAAATCATTGGTTTGAGTAGGGGCATTTTGGTAAGCCTATAACACATTGGGCAACTCCTCCACCTAAGCTCCTTTCAAACTGCTAAGCTTTGCCTTCAAATTAGCTGTGATGGTCTTGTTCTCAGCCTCTACTCACTGGTGAGGAATAGTATGGGCGGATCCCTAACTCACTGCATATCTTTGTGTACTCGTCGTTATCGAACTACTCACTATGGCTCTGGGTATTCCAAAGCAACAAATAATAGACCTCCAAATGAATCCAGAAGTTTTAGCCTCTGTTATAGTAGCAAGAGGCTCAGATTCTACCAACTTGGTGAAATAGTCAATTGTCACGATGGCATACTTCATTTGCTCTTTCCAAGGTGGAAATGGTCCTATTATGTCTATCCCCCATTGGATGAATGGCCAAAGGCTACAAACGGGAGTTAGGTCCTCCGAAGGTTGTCTTGAGACATTACTGAAGTGTTGGCATTTGTCGCACTTCGCGAATTCCTTAGTGTCCTTGGTCAGGCTAGGCCAGTAGTAGCCCTGCCGAATAACCTTGTATGCTAAAGATGTTCATGCTGAGTGGTTTCTGCATATTCTTTTTTGAATCTCTCTTAGTGTATAATTGGCCTCCTTAGGCGCTAAGCACCTTTAGTAAGGTAAGGAACAACCTTTTTTATACAATTATCCATTGATTAGGGTATAGTGTGCAGCACGGTAACATAGTTTCTTTGCATTATTTCTATTTTCAGTGACTGTCCCTTCCTTCAAATAATTAATCAAGAGATCCATCCAAGTAGGCCTTCCTCAACTTGTGTAGGCAGAACCTATTCCTTCGGCTTTTCGATACTAAGGGGCCGCTAAATACTTCATAGGTGTGGCTCGAACTAGCTCAGAGTTTGGAAGTGAAGTAAAATTTTGCCAAAGTATCAGCTTCCACATTCTCAACCTGTGGAATTTGAGACAATTCCCAACCTTCTAACTTGTCAAGTAACTTCTTCACTTTCGTGAGGTAAAACTGCATCCTCTCATCCTTAGCTTGATATTCTCCCTTAATTTTTTTTTACAACCAGCTGAGAAACACTATACACATATACTCTCCTAGCTCCCATTGCAATGGTCAACTTTAAGCCAGTGAGGAGGACCTTGTACTCCGCTTCATTGTTAAACGCCTTGAACCCTAAGCGGACTACACTCTCCACTTTCACACACTCTGGAAATAGAGAAGTTAGGACGAGCTCGACTTCACATCCTTGCTCGTTGGAAGATCCATCGACATGCAAATATCATAATGGAGAAATTGAGGGGTGGTCCTCAAATCCTTCTAAGACAGCCTTAGGGTCGCTCTACGTCTTACTAGGAGAAGTAAACTCTATAATGAAATCAACTATTGCCTAGGCCTTGATGGAAACTCGAGGCTTATATCTTATTCATAATGACCTATTTCCATGGACCACCTAACCATCCTCTCAGATGTCTCTAGTTTGTCAAGAACTTGCTTTAAGGGGCAGCTTGTTAGAACTTCAATAACGTGTGACTTAAAATAAGATTTGAGTTTTTGAGAAGACACTACTAAGGCGGGGACTAGCTTTTCTATATTCGAGTACAATGTCTCAGCAAGCACCATTGAATGGCTAACATAGTATATTGGTAGTTACTTCATCTCTTCTTCTCGGACCAGGACATAACTCACCGCCGTTGGAGAGATAGCCAAGTATAAGAACAAATGCTCCCTTGGTTTGGGTTTAGAGAGTAGAGGTGGGTTCACTATATAAGCTTTTAGTTGGTTAAAGGCGTCCTCACATACGGGGGTCCACTCGAACTCCTTGATTCCTTTTAGGATCTTAAAGAAGGGGAGGACTTTGTCAGTTGCCCTATAAATGAACCTCGAAAGGGCTACTAGCCTCCCGGTCAATCTCTATACATCTTTGATCGTCCTAGATGGAACCATGTCCAAGACGATCCTAAGCTTGTCCGAGTTATCTTTAATCCCTCTACTGTTAACCATGAGCCCTAAGAAGTTTCCTAAAGATACCTCGAAAGCGCACTTAGTAGGGTTGAGCTTCATCCCATACTTTCATAGGATACCAAAGACTTCCTTATCTTTAAAGTGATTGGCCACTTTTAAGCTCTTTACTAGCATATCATTGATGTAAACCTCCATACTTTTCCCAATTTGCTAAGTGAACATCTTGTTTACTAATTGTTGGTAGGTCTCCCCCGCATTTTTCAAGCCGAAAGGCATGACTTTGTAGTAATACAACCTTCTATCCATTAAGGTTGTCTTCTATTGGTCGGGTTCGTATATACGTATCTGATTGTACCTAGAGTATGTGTTCATGAAGCTCAATAGGCATGCCCTACCATGGCATTAACCAGTTGGTCGATACGAGGGAGGAGAAAGCTATCTTTCGGTTAGACCTTATTCAAATCAGTGAAGTCAACACATACTCTCCATCGTCCACTCATCTTCTTTACTAGAACTACATTGGCTATCCAAGTCAGGTAATTTACTTCCTCAATGAACCTGGCCTTTTTTAGATTTTCTACCTCCACCTTGATAGCCTCGTACTTATTGAGACTAAACACTCTACGCTTCTGTTGGACTGGTTTGTGACTCAGGTCAACAATAAGCTTGTGCACCATTATCTCTGGGTTGATATCGGGCATGTCCACATGGGACCACATGAATACATCTAAATTGTTCTTCAAGAAACTCTCCAACTCTACCTTAAGTGTCGATTTTAGTAAGACACCTATTTTCGTAACCTTCTCAGGGTTAGCTGGGTCAAGGCAAACGACCGTAAGCCCCTTTTTAGGGTCTGTTGTGCTCCACGTAATCCTTTTCATACACTGCTCTGGGTAGTGGTTCGTGCTCATTGTTATGTTCAATGGGCTTCCCATTCATTGCTTTCTTATAATATGGGATTGTTGGCTTGGCTTGCTCCTTTACCTCTTCAACTCTTTGGGTCATGCTCATAACGTGGGGATTCAATTTGACCCCTTATAACTCCATTTCCTCAGCTTGTGCCCTTTTGCCTCCTCGCATCTCTGAAACGAGCACATGTATCCTTTTTTATATTTCTTGCTGATAGACCAAGAGCTACTTAAGCAACCTAGCTTCTGCGGAGGTTAGGTCAGGATTTGGGCTATGATGGGCTTCTAAGGTAGCCCCATGACCTGGCTTTCCTGACTAGTTGTTAGCAGGGGGGGATAATTCATCCCTCGGTGTGTCTTGCTCAGTTACTGGATGCCCTTCTATTATGGTCATGTACCTCTACCAAGTTGGAGTTCTTTTCTCATAAAGCCAAGGCGTAGCATCTCCTAGCTTCATATTGATCCCTTTGAACTACTCCCACATCGCCTCCTACTAGGAACTTCATCAACAGATGATAGGTCAATACGATGGTCTTGAGAGAATTCAAGGTAGGTCTCCCAAAAATGATATTGTAGACTAAGGGGACATTCAACACCAAGAATTTTACCATCAAAGCCTTTTGGTGGTTTGCCTCTCCTACAAATAATGACAGTTCTATACTCCCATCGGGCACCACCTTATCCCTAGCAAGGCCATAGAGTGGTCTATATGAGGGCTTCAACATCTATTGCATGAGGCCCATCTTATTAAAAGCTACTTTTCTTACTACATCAACAAAACTGCCTCCATCTACCAAAATTCGATGCATATTACTATTGCCTACTCACAGCATAACTACCATCGCATCGTCATGTGGTTCATGTATGCGCTGGGCTTCCTCTTCCGTAAAAGTTATAGCATGTGTAGGATCCATCGTTGAGCTTGCCTCCCCTTGGAAAGCATTGAAAATGTGCACTCCTCCTTAGCTATCATGCTAAGCACGCTGAGCATAATTCTTTTGGGACCTATTCAACTCGCATGCATAGTCAAATGCCCCCATGATAGTCTGTATATCTTGCACAGGAATAGATGCTGGGGGTGTCTGCTGTTCCTTACGTCTGGGCTGAGGCTGGTCTCGTTGCTGATTTTGGCATGGCTACAAATTGTCGATGCTGACCTATCTGAATTAATGCCTCAATCTCCTCTTTTAGTTCAAAACACTCTTCTGTCTTATGGCTATAGTCCATAGGGTAACGACAGTACTTGTTCTGATTCTATTTTGCAAGCGATCTCTTTATGGGCTCGAGCCTCTTGAGTATATTCTGATTTTATATCTGATTCAGGATCTCCCTTCTGCTTGTGGTGAATGAGGTATGCCTGTTAAACATGCTTCTTCTAGTATGGGGCCCTCTTTTATCGATCCTCTTTCTTATCTCTTTACTTAGTATCATCTGCTCATGGTCTGGAGTAAAGCAGTGCCTCATTTGAAAACATTAACTCCCTCAGCTATTACATACTTTTTGGCCTCCTCCATTACTTTAGAGAGAGTTTTAAGGGTGTTCTTAGCTATATCCCACTTAAAGGCCCCAAGCCGGAGGCTGCTGAGGATGGCTTGGATGGCCACTTGGTCATTGAAGTCCTCGATCAACATGGCCTCATTGTTAAATCTCTTAGTGCAGGACTCTAAAGATTCATCATGGCCTTCTCTTATAGGTATAAGGTATGTTGTAGGCTTCTTCACTGGCTTTGCTCCATTGAAGTGCATTACAAACTGAGTAGTAAACTGCTCGAAGAAATGGATGGACCTTCGCTTAAGCTGGCTATGCTGGGCCCAGGCTGGTCCTAATAACCTATGCTCTTCCACCGTCTTCCCTTTCAACTCTCTAAGGACCTGGTCCACTATTTGGTCCTTTATAGTATAAATATATTCCCTTGAAGGCATGCCAATTGAGGTCCTTCTAGTGCTTGTCTCCCCACAAAGTAGGGTTTCCTTACTCAGTACAGGTGGCGTCTTTGACTCCCCCAGTATGTCTGTGCTTGAGGGAGTTTCAAAAATTGTAAGTCTCTTCGGAGTCATTCCTGATAGAAACGCTCCAATGAATAGGGTTAGTCTGACCTAGACTGTGTTCGCGAGTATATTATTTTGCAGCTTTCCTCCTCAAGTGCTCTTTGAGGTTTAGTGGTGGACACCATCCACATCTTCAGGCCCGAATCCCCCTTGTTAGTCTTCACATGGTAGTGTGTGTGCCTTCTCCTTCTGAAGCTCAAGAATGGTCCCTCCCTCGACTTTTTTTGTCTCCCATAAAAGAGCACAAACTTATCAGCAGCATGCTGCTCTTGTACCTTAGGTTGGGTAGTGATGAGACTCCTAAGAAAATCCATAATGTTAGGTGTGGGATGTTCCCCAGTTTGAGGTACAACCCCTTTCTTGTCCCACCTTTTCTTACAGGCTGGATTATCGACATCTTCTTGTGGTTACCTCTCAAACTGTGACGCGGTTGGTGCATACACCTCAGACTATACTTCCATCCGGCTTGCTCGAGATAGCCTTAGGTCCCTCCTATGTTAGCCTGTCGGTCAGGCTGTTCGTATCGTGACCTATGGCTCGAGGGTCAAATCCAAAGGCTATTGAGTGGTGGACCTAGTTCTTTCTCCACGGGATCTTACCACCATGCTTGCAGATGTTCATATGGCTTTAACCACGTTAAAGTAGGTACACTTATTTAAGCGATGTGGAAATAGAGGTAGAAAATGGTCGTCAAGTGTTCCCTAGGACGATGCCAACTGGTGTTGCTGATTTTTAGTGCCTACTCTATGGGCTTGAGCTCAGCTATAATGGGCTATGATGCTGGGCTTGTATTAAAGAAGCCATTGTTGATGAAGGACTTAAGACAAGCTCGAACAAGCTAGAAGCTAAGGGTGGGATAACAATAAGATAAATAGGATATCTACAACCATAGAAAACTGTCAATAGGGGCACCAGTGTGAGCATCGATGCACACCCTTCGATGCCCAAGTCAGCATTCTTGACTAATAGTAATCACAAAAAAGGCACAAGAGAAGGATTTTTATTCTAGCCCAACTTTAAAGGCTCTTTCTAGTTTTTCTTACTTCTCAGGGCTTCATCCCCTCCTCAAATGGGCAGAGATTACATTTTATATCTTAGAAATGTAGCCTCGGATGGATGGCACGTGGTGCCAACTTCCTTGGGATGGTGCCACCTAGCCCGCTTCCCGGCCTTACCATACGTTCCAAACTTATTGCAAGCCGTGTAGGGAGGCGAGGGTCAGACCTGTTGATATTGGGGCAAATGTACTTGGCTACTCTTATGGTTGCGCAAGGAATGGTGGTTGACCTTTTCAGCGTGGAGTGTACTAGGAGATAGGAGATGGCTGACCAAAGAGCTTGTGGTTCTTTCCAAGTTAGGTAGGTCAGCTTTTATTATTTATGTGATGGGACAGGCCTGGCTTTGATAACCAGCTGTCCGATAGGAGCTATTTTAGGTAAAGCTCATTCTTATGTCTTGTCTAACACTTACAGATCATTTAATGCATGTTAGGTACACTTATCCGGGTTGAATGAGCAAGCTGGCAAGCTTAAAGGAGCTTTTAGGTCTTTTCCCTTGTTCTAGGAGGAGTAGATTAGGTTCAATTGGGCTTTAACTTGATACCTTATAGTTCTGGGTCGTGCATTTCGTGGGTCTCATTAATGGATTAGGCCCATGACCTATGGATCCTAGGCTAGCCCAAAAATAGGGTGAGATTGATAATAGTAATGTTATTTACAGTATGTACACTTGTTATTGTTTATAATTTTAATTGTTGATTGTTTGTTATTTTTTGTTTATTTTTACATCAGAATGTTGTCATTTAATGTATTTTGGTTAACAGATGCATTCAACTTTGTTATAATTTTCAGATATTCTTAAAAATAATGGTGTAATTTTTAAATTGGCTATACAGATACTAAATTGTATAATGATTTTTTGCACAGTTGTTGTCTTTTTGGTAGCTATTCCATAGTTTCACATGGTAGTTTTGATGCTACTTGCAATTATAAACTTAAAATTTGTGTTAAAGTTCAAAGATATAATAGAATTTTAATGTTTTTGAAAGAATAGAATTAAACAAAATTTTATAACAAAACACAATAAATTATAAAAAGAAAATCAATTATTTCATTGCATTTAAAGATTATACATTATAAAAGTATTACATAAATATAAAAATATATTATACTAATATTTTTCAAACATAAATATATGCGAATTAACTACTGTCATTAGAAATGTTAGAGTAAAGTAAACTTCATAACTAATGATATAAAAGTTCTTAATCTAAAATGAAATTATACATGTTTACTGATAACTATTTGTCATAGCATAACCGATTCTAATAATATACATTGACAATGTCAATAAAAACATAAAGGTTACTTTACAAAGAGGCACAAAAAATGCAATCAAAATTTTCAAAATGCCTTCCTTAATTGACTTCTCTTGATTCTTGGCTTTGTCTTCACTGTTACTTTTTTTTCCTTGGTTTACATTTTTTTAGGATGATGTTAGTTTTTTTTATTTGTTATAGAAACATGTACTCACATTGTCGCCATTTCTACCACAAGTAGAGTAAGACCTAGCAGTGTACTTCCTCCTTATTTTTATACTAACGTTGTTAGAATCCTCATCGATATTACTATTTTCTTCAATCACATACTTCCCTCTTTTTCTGCTTACATCTACTGTTTCAACATTATAACTCTTTCTACTTTTTGGAGCGTCTAAAAGACCTCTAGAAGTCTTGTTGTTTCTAAGCAGTGCATAGAAGCTTTATAAATATAGTCATCCATTAAAATAAATTTCAAATTGTCATCACTATCCTTGTGACAAAAACCATATCATCTTTTATGGCCTAATTGTGTACCCATGCCATCCAATTGTATTAAGTATATTTTGTTAGCATCATAATTATCTAAGTAATTTATTTGTCCTCTGTTGTTGCTAATTTTTGGTGCCCTACTCTGTGAGCTTGAGCTCAACTATGGTGAGCTGTTGTACTAGGTTTGTCTTGAGAAAGTTATTATTTAGGGAGGATCAAAGAGGGGCTTGAACAAGTTAGAAGCAAGGGATGGGATGCCACCAAGACGATTAGGATACCCGCAAACACAAGAAACGGTCAATGGGGGCACTGGTGTGAGCACCAATGCGCACCCTCTAATGCCTAAGTCATCATTCTTTTATAGTAAAAATTACAATGAATACACCAGAGAAAGTATTTTTGCTCTAGCCCGTCCAAGAGGATTACTCTAGTCTTTTTCCCGCTTTTTTGTGCTTCTTTTTTCTCTCTCCTTCCAAGATGGGCAGAGATAATCTTTTATACCTTTGAAGTGTACCCTTGGATGGATGACACATGGCTTTGGACTTCATAGGATCATGCCGCCTAGCCTTCCACCTGGCCTCTCCCTACGCTCCAGACTCGTTGCCAACTATGTAGGGAGGCGAGGGTCAGACTTGCTGACGTTGGAATTAATGTACGTGCCCACTCTCATGGTTACATGTGGGACAGTAGTTGGGCTTTTCAGCATGAAGTGGTCTTGGAAAAGGCTGAATAGATAGTCTATGGTTCCTTTCAGGTTAGGCAGGTCAACCTTCCTTATTTATGTAAGAGGACAGGCATGGCTTCGAGCAACAGTTGTCCGTTAGGTGCTATTTAGGGTAAAACCCATTCTTCAGTCTCACCTAACACTTACAGATCATTCAATGCAAGTCAGACACGTTTATCAGAGCTAAAATAGCGAGATGCCAAGCTCTAAAGGCCTTTTCAATCTTTTCTCCCACGCTAAAGGTGTGGGTCAGGCTCTACTGGGCCTTATTGGTAAATTGGGCCTAGCGCTAGTTCAAAGGAAAGGGGGGCAAATTTACCTATAACAGCTGCCCCACTAGTCCTCTCATCTTCCTTTGGAGGAAGATGAGGACTAAATGGTTGAATGAGGTTTGAGCTAGCCCAAAACCTTTAGGATGGCTTAGATGTGGTTTTGACTAATCATGAACATCCTAGCCTTCCCCCTTTTCTCCTTCTAGGTGGTCCAGTTGATCATCATAGGATGAGTTTGCCTAGGTAGTCCTTTCAATACCTCATCGCCGCTCAAGATGAGTGTGTGCACCGACAGGTCGAGCTCCGGGTATTATGCATTGGAGAGTGAGTCGACTGCTGACACTTATCTCTCATAGGAGCGATCGTGGGTGGTTAGGGACGTGGGGCATGTGGGCCAGACCTATTCCTTTTTTCTTGCTACCCACGTGCATTGATCTCTGGCACCCACTTTCCTCCTTTAGTCATCAACAGTAAGGGCTATATCCTCACAAAGGGTGAATTCAAGTGGGGGAAACTTTCCTTCTACTTTTAACATTTATGTGTATCCAACCCTTGCTCGTTGTATGTCATTGTTCTCCATTTTCCAAAATCCCTTCCTTTCTCATAGTTGCTCATCGTTTGCTACCTTTCATCTTCCCTCATAGACAAAAAAGTAAGAAAGAATTTAATAAAAAAGCAACCTACAATTAACAATTCTATTGTTAATTGGGATAAAAGCTTGTTATTTTATTTTAATTTATTGGTAGATATCCAAAATAAATGAAAGGAAACAAGTATATAAATTGAAAAAATTGTAGAAACAAAAATATAGATTGAAAAAAATGCAGATACAATATTAATTTAAAAAAGTCACAGGAATATAACAAAAATGTTGTTGCAAAAGGAGAAAATGAATAATATAATGATATTCAGATATATTTTAACTTTTTAATAATGGGGTTAATGTACATACCCACTCTTATGGTTACATATGGGATGATGGTTGCTAATAAGAGAGCCTGTGGTTCCTTTCAGCTCAGGCAGGTCAATTTTCCTTATTTATGCTAGAAGACGGGTATGGCTTCGATCAATAGTTGCCCAACAGGTGCTATTTTGGGTAAAGCCCATTCTTCAGTCTCACCTAACACATATAAATCATTCAATACAAGTTAAACACGTTTATCCGAGCTGAAATAGCGAGCTGGCATGCTTTAAAGGGCTTTTGAATATTTTTTCCCACGCTAAAGCATGGGTTAAGCTCTACTGAGCCTTATTGGTAGATTGGCCTAGTGCTTGTGGATCCTGGCTAGCCCAAAGGAAAGGGGGAGAAATTTACCCATAAGATTCTCCAACATAGGTATTTTCTTGTACTACACCTCCATGATACATTTTTTTTCAGTAAAGTATGTTGTTTCTTAGCTTGAATGAATTTTATACTAAATATAAGAAATATACAAATTATGTAGACAAAGACGCAAGAAAGAATTTAGTAAATAAGACACTTGCAACTAACAATTCTATCATTAATTGGGTGAAAAATTTATAATTTGAATTTAATTTGTTAGCATATATTCAAAATAAATAAAAGGAAGCAAATATATAAATTGAAAAAATTGCAGAAAGAAAAATATAGATTGAAAAAATTGGAGACACACTATTAATTTAAAGAAGTCAGATGAATACAAAAAAAAAAAAGTTACTGTAAAAGGAGAAAATGAACTGTATAACGATGTTCGGATATATTTTAACCTTTTAATATTAAGGTTAATGTATGTGCCCGCTCTCATGGTTACGCGTGGAACGGTGGACTGGCTTTTCAGCGTGAAGTGGGCTGGTAGACGGCTAATAAAAGAGCATGTGGTTCCTTTCAGCTTAGGTAGGTCAACTTTCTTTATTTGTGCAGGGGGACATGCCTAGCTTCGAGCAACAGTTGTCCGGCAGGTGCTATTATGGGTAAAGCCCGTTCGTCAGTCTCATCTAACACATGTAGATCATTCAATACAAGTCAGACATGTTTATCCAAGCTGAAATAGTGAGCTGGGAAGCTCTAAGGGGCTTTTAAATCATTTTTCCAACGTTAAAGGCGTGGCTCAGACTCTATTGGGCCTTATTGGTGGATTGCGCTTAGGGCTTATGGAACCTGGCTAGCCTAAAGGAAAGAGGGGAAATTTACCCATAACATCCTCTAACATAGGTATTTACTTGCACTACACCTCCATGATACACTTTTATAATAAAGTATGTTGTTTCACAGCTTGAATTAATTTTATACCAAATTTGATAAATATACAAATTATATAGACACTTGTAGACCATTCAATGTAAGTCAGGCATGTTTATCCTAGATGAAATAGCGAGCTGGCAAGCTCTAAGGGGCTTTTGAATCTTTTTTTCTCGTACAAAAGGAGTGGGTCAGGCTCTACTGGACCTCATTGGTGGATTGGACTTAAAGCTTATGGACCCTGAGCTAGCCCAAAGGAAAGAGGGGAAATTTACCCATAACATCCACCAACATAGGTATTTCCCTACACTACACCTCAATGATACACTTTTATAGTAAAGTATATTGTTTCACAGCTCGAATGAATTTTATACCAAATATGAGAAATATACAAATTATATAGACAAAGAAGTAAGAAAGAACTTAATAAAGAAAAGACCTGCAACTAACAATTATATTATTGATTAGGTGAAAAATTTGTAATTTGATTTTAATTTATTGATAAATATACAAAATAAATGAAATGAAACAAATATATAAATTAAAAAATTGCATAAACAAAAATATAGATTGAAAAAATTGGAGATACAACAAAAATGTTGCTGCAAAAGGAGAAAATGAATAGTATAATGATGTTCAAATATATTTTAACTTTTTAATATTGGAGTTAATGTACGTTCCCACTCTCGTGGTTACACATGGGTTGGTAGTTGGGTTTTTCAGTGTGAAGTGGGTTGGGAGACGGCTGACTAGAGAACATGTGGTTCCTTTCAGGTTAGGCAGGTTAGCTTTCCTTATTTACACAAGGGGATAGGCTTGACATCAAGCCATAGTTGTGTGGCAGGTGCAATTTTTAGTAAAATCCAATCTTGAATTTCATCTAACATATGTAGATCATTCAATGCAAGTTAGACACGTTTATCCGAGCTGAAATAGCGTGTTCACAAGCTCTAAGGTGCTTTTAAATCTTTCTTCCCAAACTAAAAGCATGGGTTTGGCTCTACTAGGCCTTATTGGTGGATTGGGCCTGAGGTTTATGGAACATAAGCTAGCCCAATGGAAAGGGGGGAAATTTACCCATAACATTCTCAAACATAGGTATTTTCTAGTATTTTTATAGCAAAGTATGTTGTTTCGCAGCTTGAATGAATTTTATACCAAATATGAGAAATATACAAATTATATAGATAAAGAAGCAAGAAAGAATTTATGCAACAAAACAAGCCTAACATTGAGCAACAGTTATTCGACAGGTGCTATTTTGGGTAATGCCGGTTCTTCAGTCTCACTTAACACTTACAGATCATTCAATGCAAGTCAGAGACATTTATCCGAGCTGAAATAACGAGCTGCCAAACTCTGAGGGGCTTTTGAATCTTTTTTTCCACGCTAAAGACAAGAGTCGGGTTTTATGGGGCCTTATTAGTGAATTGGACTTAAGGCTTACGGATCGTGGGCTTGCCCAAAGGAAGGAGATGAAATTTACCTATAACATCCTCCAACATTGGTATTTCCTTACACTACACCGTTATTATACATTTTTATAATAATGTATGTTGTTTCACAGCCTAAATGATTTTTATACTAACTATGAGAAATATACAACTTATATAGATAAAGAAGCAAGAAAGAATTTAGTAAAGAATACATTTGGAACTAACAATTCTATCATTAATTTGGTAAAAAATTTGTAATTTGATTTCAATTTGTTGGCAGATATACAAAATGAACAAAAGAAACTGATATATAGATTGAAAAAACTGCAGAAACAAAAAAATAGATTGAAAAAATTGAAGATACAATATTAATTTAGAAAGTTAGAGGAATACAACAAAAAAGTTGCTGTAAAAGGAGAAAATGAGCAGTATAATGATGTTCATATATATTTTAACGTTTTTCTATTGGGGTTAATTTACATGCCCACTTTTGTGGTTACACATGTGACGGTAGTTAGGCTTTTCAATGTAAAGTGAGCTGGGAAACAGCTGATCAGAGAGCCTGTGGTTTCTTTCTGGTTAAGCAGGCCAACTTTACTTATTTATGCAAAGAGACAGACTTGGCTTTGAGCAACAGTTGTCTGCCAGTTGCTGTTTTGCGTAAAGCCCATTCTTCAATCTCTCCTAACATTTGCAAATCATTCAATGCAAGTTAGACACATTTATCCAAGCTAAAATAACGAGCTGGCAAGCTTTGAGGGGCTTTTCAATCTTTTTTCCCGTACTAGAGGCCTGGGTCGGGCTGTACTTTGCCTTATTAGTGGATTGGGCTTAGGGCTTTTGGATCCTAGGCTAGCCCAAAGAAAATAGGGGGAAATTTATCCATAGCATCCTCAGTATTTCCTTACACTATACCTCCCTCATACATTTTTGTAGTAAAGTATGTTGTTTCGCAGCTTCATTGAATTTTATACCAAATATGAGAAATATACAAATTATATAGACAATGAAGTAAGAAAGAATTTAATAAAGAAGACACCTGCAACTAACCTACAACTAACAATTTTATTATTAATTGGGTGAAAAATTTGTAATTTGATTTTACTTTATTGGCAAATATACAAAATAAATGAATAAATTTAAAAAATTACATAAACAAAAATATAGATTGTAAAAATTAGAGATACAATATTAATTTTAAAAAGTGAGAGGACTATAACAAAAATATTGGTGCAAAAGAAGAAAATGAAATGTATATTGATGTTTAGAGACATTTTAACCTTTTAGTATTGGGGTTAATGTACGTGCCTACTCTTGTGGTTATACATAGGACGGTGGTTGGGCTTTTCAGCCTGAAGTGGGCTGGGAGATGGCTGATCAAAGAGCCTGTGGTTCCTTTCAGATTAGACAGGACAACTTTATTTATTTATCCAATGAGACAATTGTAGCTTCGAGCAATAAGTGTTTGGCATGTTCTATTTTAGGTAAAGCTCGTTCTTCGGTCTCACTTAAAACTTGCAGATCATTCAATGCAAGTCAGGCACATTTATTCGAGCTAAAATAGTGAGCACATTTAAGGGTCTTTTGAATAACTTTTTTCCATGCTAATGGCCAAGGTCATGCTCTACTTGGCCTTATTGGTTGATTGGGCTTAGTGCTAGAACAAATGAAAGGGGGGAAATTTATCCATAACATCCTCCAACATAGGTATTTCCTTACATAACATCTCCATGATACATTTTTGTAGTAAAATATGTTTTTTCACGGCTTGATTGAATTTTATACCAAATATGAGAAATATACAAATTATATAGACAAAGATGTAAAAAAGAATTTAATAAAGAAGACAACGACAACTAACAATTCTATCATTAACTGGGTGAAAAATTTGTAATTTGATTTCAATTTATTAGCAGATATACAGAATAATTGAAAGAAAACAAATGTATTGATTGAAAAAATTGAAGAAACAAAAATATAGATTGAAAAAATTACAAATACAATATTAATTTAAAAAATTCAAAGGAATACAACAAAAATATTGTTGTAAAAGGAGAAAATGAACAGTATAACGATGTTCAAATATATTTTAATTTTTTAATATTGGTGTTAATGTACGTGTCCACTCTCGTGGTCACACATGGAATGGTGGTTGGGCTTTTTAGTGCGAAGTGGGCCAGGAGACGACTGATCAGAGAGCCTTTGGTTCATTTTCAGTTAGCCAGGTCAACTTTCATTATTTATGTATGGGGACAAGCCTGGATTTGAGCAATAGTGGTTTGACAGATGCTATTTTGGGTAAAGGCTGCTCTTCAATCACATTTATTGGAGCTGAAATAGTGAGCTAGCAAGCTCTAAGGAGCATTTGAATCTTTTCTCCCGCACTACAGGTGTGGGTCAGGCTCTACAGGGCCTTATTGGTAGATTGGGCCTAAAGCTTATGGATCATGGGCTAGCCGAAAGGAAAAGGGTGGAAATTTACCATAACATCCACCAACAGAGGTATTTCGTAAAACTACACTACAATGATACATTTTTATAATAAAGTATGTTGTTTAATAGTTTGAATGAATTTTATACCAAATATGAGAAATATACAAATTATATAGACAAAGAAGTAAGGAAGAATTTAATAAAAAAGACACCTGTAGCTAACAGTTCTATCATTAATTGGGTGAAAATTTTGAAATTTGATTTTAATTTATTGGCAAGTATACAAAATGAATGAAAGGAAACAATTATATAGATTGAAAAAATTGCAGAAACAAAAATATAGATTGAAAAAATTGCAAAAACAAAAATATAGATTGAAAAAATTGGAGATACAATATTAATTTAGAAAAGTCACAGTAATACAGCATAAATGTTGGGGTAAAAGGAGAAAAAGAACATTACAATGATGTTCAAAAATATTTTAACCTCATAAAAGAACATTACAATGATGTTCAGATATATTTTAACTTTTTAATATTGAGGTTAATGTACATGCCCACTTTCGTGGTTACACATGTGATGGTCGTTAGGCTTTTCAAGGTGAAGTGGGTCGGGAGATGACTGATCTGAGAGCATGTGGTTCCTTTTAGGTTAGGCAGGTCAACTTTACTTATTTATATAATGAGACAATTGTGGCTTCGAGCAACAGTAGTCTAACATGTCTTATTTTGGCTAAAGCCCATTCTTTAGTCTCACCTAACACTTGCAGATCATTTAATGCAAGTCATACACATTTATCCAAGCTGACAAGCTCTAAGGGTCTTTTGAATCTTTTTTCCCACATTAAAGGCATGGGTCAGACTCTACTTGGCCTTATTGGTGGATTAGGCCTAAGGCTTTTGGATATGGGCTGGCCCAAATTAAAAGGGGGGAAATTTACGGATAATAACCTCCAACATAGGTATTTTCTTGCACTACACCTCCATGATACACTTTTGTAGTGAAGTATGTTCTTTCATGTCTTGATTGAATTTTACACCAAGTATGAGAAATATACAAATTATATAGATAAAGAAGCAAGAAAAAATTTAATAAAGAAGTCAATTTCAACGAACAATTCTATCATTAATTAGGTGAAAAATTTGTAATTTGATTTCAATTTATTGGTAGATATACAGAATAAATAAAAGAAAAAAAATATATAGATTGAAAAAATTGCAGAAACAAAAATATAGCTTGAAAAAATTGTAGACACAATATTAAATTGAAAATGTCAAAGGAATACAACAAAAATGTTATGGCAAAAGGAGAAAATGAACAGTATAATGATGTTCAGATATATTTTAACTTTTTAATATTAGGGTTGATGTATGTGCCCACTCTCGTGCCTACATGTGGGACGGTGGATGGACTTTTCAACATTAAGTGGCTGGGAGATGGCTGATGTGACAACCTATGGTTCCTTTTAGGATAGGCAGGTCAACTTTTCTTATTTGTGCAAGGAGATTGGCCTGGCTTCGAGCAATAGTTGTATGACAAGTGCTGTTTGGATAAAGCCTATTCTTTAATCTCACTTAACACTTACATATCATTCAATGCAAGTTAGGCATGTTTATCTGAGCTGAAATAGCGAGTTGGCAAGCTTTGAGGGGTTTTCGAATCTTTTTTCTCATGCTAAATGCATAGGTCAGGCTCTAGTCGGCCTTATTGATGGATTAGGCCTAGGGCTAATGGATCCTGAGTTAGCTTAAGGAAAGGGGAGAATTTTACCTATAACATCCTCCAAAATTGGTATTTCCTTGCACTACACCTCCATGATATATTTTTATAGTAAAGTCTTTTGTTTCACAGCTTGAATTAATTTTATATCAAATATGAGAAATGTACAAATTATATAGACAAAGTAGCAAAAAAGAATTTAATAAAAAAGACATCGGTAACTAACAATTCTATCATTAATTGGGTGAAACATTTGTAATTTAATTTTAATTTGTTGATAGATATACAAAATGAATGAAAGCAGTCAAATATATAGATTGAAAAAATTATAGAAAAAAATATAGATTGAAAAAATTGGAGATACAATATTAATTTAAAAAGGTCAGAGAATGTTGCTGTAAAAGGAGAAAATGAATAGTATAATAATATTCAGATATATTTTAACTTTTTACCATTGGGGTTAATGTACATGTCCACTTCAGTGGTTACACATGTGCTGGTAGTTGGGCTTTTCAACATGAAGTGGGTTGGGAGGTAGCTGATGAGAGAGCCTACGATTCCTTTCCAGTTAGACAAGTCAACTTTACTTATTTATGCAAGGAGATAGACCTGGCTTCGATCAACAGTTGTCTGGCAGGTGCTATTTTAGATAAAGTCCATTCTTCAATCTCACTTAACAGTTCTAGATCAATTAATGCAAGTCAGGCACATTCATCCAAGCTGAAATAGTGAGCTAGCAAGCTCTAATTGGATTTTAAATCTTTTTTCCCGTGCTAAAGTTGTGGATCAGGCTCTACTCGGCCTTATTTGTGAATTGGGCCTAGGGCTTATGCATCCTTAGCTAGCCTAAAGGAAGGGGGAATTTAACCATAACATCCTTCAAAATAGGTATTTCCTTGCACTACACCTCCATGATATACTTTTATAGTAAAGTATTTTGTTTCACAACTTGAATTAATTTTATACCAAATATGAGAAATATACAAATTATATAGACAAAGAAAAAAGAAAGAATTATATTAAAAAGACACTTGCAACTAATAATTCTATCATTGATTGGGTGAAAATTTTGTAATTTGATTTTAATTTACTAGTAAATATTCAGAATGAATGAAAGCAGTCAAATATATAGATTGAAAAAATTTGTAGAAACAAAAATATAGATTGAAAACAATTGAGATACAATATGAATATAAGAAAGTCAGAGGCATACAACAAAAATGTTACCGTAAAAGGAGAAAATGAACAGTATAATGATGTTCAAATATATTTTAACTTTTTAATATTAGTGTTAATGTATTTGCTCACTCTCATGGTTAGACATGGGATGGTGGTTGGGCTTTCCAATACGAAGTGGGCTGGGAGATGGCTGATGAGAGATTTTGTGGTTCCTTTTAGATTAGGCAGGTCAACTTTCCTTATTTATGCAAAGGGACAAGCCCAACTTCGAGAAATAGTTGTTCGGCAGGTACTATTTTTGCTAAAGCCCGTTCTTGAGTTTCACCTAACATTTGCAAATCATTCAATGTAAGTTAGCCACGTTTATTCGAGCTGGTAAGCTCTCTAAGGGGTTTTTGAATCTTTTTTCCCATGCTAAAGGTGTGGGTAAGGCTCTAATGAGCCTTATTTGTGGATTGGGCCTAGGGCTATAAGATCCTAGGGTAGCCAATAGAAAAGGAGAAGAAATTTACCCATAACATCTTACAACATAGGTATTTTCGTGCACTACACCTCCATGATACATTTTTATAGTAAAATATATTGTTTCACAGCTTGAATGTATTTTATACCAAATATGAGAAATGTACAAATTATATAGACAAAGAAGTAAGAAAGAATTTAATAAAAAAGACATCTAGAACTAACAATTCTATCATTAATTGGGTTAAAAATTTGTAATTTGATTTCAATTTATTAGCAGACATACAAAATGAATAAAAGGAAACAAATATGTAGATTGAAAAAATTGCAGAAACAAAAGTATAGATTGAAAAAAATGTAGACACAATATCAACTTAAAAAAGTCCGAGGAATACAACAAAAATATTGCTGTAAAATGAGAAAATGAACAGTATAATGATGTTCGGATATATTTTAACTTTTAATATTTGGTTTAATGTATGTACCCACTCTTGTGGTTAGACGTGGGGTGATGGTTAGGCTTTTCAATGTGAAGTGGGTTGGGAGATGGCTAATTAGAGAACCTACTATTCCTTTCAAGTTAACCAGGTCAAGTTTTCTTGTTTATACAAGAGGACAAGTGCTATTTTGGGTAAAGCCGATTTTTCAGTCTCACCTAACACTTGCAGATCATTCAATGCAAGTCAGCCTCATTTATCTGAGCTAAAATAGCAAGTTGACAAGCTCTAAGGGACTTTTGGATCTTTTTTCCCATGCTAAAGGAGTGGTTCAGGCTCTACTCGACCTTATTAGTGGGTTGGGCCTAAGGTTTATAGATCGTGGGCTAGCCCAAAGGAAAGGACAAAAAATTTACCCATAACATCCTCCAACATAGTGTTTCCTTGCACTACACCTTCATGATAAATTTTTATAGTAAAATATGTTGTTTCACAGCTTAAATGAATTTTATACCAAATATGAGATACATAGAAATTATATAGACAAATAAGCAAGAAGGAATTTAGTAAAGAAGACACCTGTAACTAAAAATTCTATCTTCAATTGGGTGAAAAATTTGTAATTTGATTTTAATTTATTGGAAGATATACAAAATGAATAAAGGGAAACAAATATAAAGATTGAAAAAATTACAGATACAATATTAATTTAAAAGAGTCAGAGGAATATAAAAAAAATGTTGCTGCAAAAGGAGAAAATGAATAGCATAATGATGTTTAGATATATTTTAACTTTCTAATATTGGGTTTAATGTACATGCCAACTCTCATGGTTACATTTGGGACGGTGCTTGGCCTTTTCAGCCTGAAGAGGGCTAGGAATCGGCTAATCAGAGAGGATGTGGTTCCTTTCAGGTTAAACCCAGTTCTTTAATCTCACATAACAATTGCAGATCATTCAATGCAAGTCAGACACATTTATCCGAGCTGAAATAGCTAGCTGGCAAGCTCTAAGGGTCTTTTGAGTCTTTTTTCCCACAATAAAGGCATAGGTCAGGCTTCACTAGCCTTATTTGTGGATTGAATCTAGGGCTTTTGGATCTTGGGCTAGTCCAAAGGAAAGGGCAGAAAATTTACTCATAACATCCTCCAACATAGGCTTTCTTTACACTACACCTCCATTATACATTTTATAATAAAGTATGTTGTTTCATAGTTTGAATGAATTTAATACCAAATATGAGAAATATACAAATTATATAGGCAAAGAAGCAAGAAAAAATTTAATAAAGAAGATACTTGCAAGTAACAATTCTATCATTAATTGGGTGAAAAAATTATAATTTGATTTCAATTTATTGGCAGATATACAAATATATAGATTGAAAAAATTGCAAAAACAAAAATATAGATTAAAAAAATTACAGATACAATATTAATTTTAAAAAGCCAAAGAAATACAATAAAACTGTTGCTGCAAAAGGCGAAAATGTACAGTATAATGATGTTCAAATATATTTTAACTTTTTAATATTGGGGTTAATGTACGTGCCCACTTTCGAGGTTACACATGGGATGATGGTTGGGCTTTTAAGCGTAAAGTGAGCTAGGAGACGGCTGATTAGAGAGCCTGTCGTTCCTTTCGGGTTAGGGAAGTCAGGTTTCCTTATTTATCCAATAGGATAGGCATGGCTTCGAGCAACAGTTGTCAGGTAGGTATTATTTTCAGTAAAGCCCATTCTTCAGTCTCACCTAACACTGGCCCAAAGGAAAGGGTAGGAAACTTACCCATAACATCCTCCAACATAGGATTTCGTTACACTACACCTCCATTTTACATTTTTATAATAAAGTATGTCGTTTCACATCTTGAATAAATTTTATACCAAATATAAGGAATATACAAATTATATAGACAAAGAAGCAAGAAAGAATTTAATAAAGAAGACACCTACAACTAACAATTATATCATTAATTGAGTGAAAAATTTGTAATTTGATTTCAATTTATTGGTAGATATACAAAATGAATAAAAGGGATCAAATGTATAGATTGAAAAGATTGCATAAACAAAAATATATATTGAAAAAATTGCAAATACAATATTAATTAAAAAAAGTCAGAGGAATACAATAAAAATATTGTTGAAAATGGAGAAAATGTACAGTATAATGATGTTCAAATATATTTTAAATTTTTAATATTGGGGTTAATGGACATGCCCACTCTCATGGTTACACATGGGATAGTGGTAGGGCTTTTCAACATGAAATGGGCCTAGAGATGGCTGATCAGAGAGCATGTGGTTCCTTTCATGTTAGGCAGGTCAACTTTTATTTGTGCAAGGGCACATGTTTGGCTTCAAGCAACAGTTGTTCGGTAATTGCTATTTTCTATAAAGCCCGTTCTTCAGTCGTACCTAATACTTGCAGACCATTCAATGTAAGTCTGGTATGTTTATCCAAGTTGAAGTAGTGAGCTGGCAAGCTCTAAGGGGCTATTGAATCTTTTTTCCTGCGCTAAAGGTGTTGGTCAAGCTCTACAGAGCCTAATTGATGGATTGGGTCTAGGGCTTATGGATCCTAGGCTAGGCTAAAGGAAAAGGGGGGAAATTTACCTATAACATTCTCCAACATAGGTGTTTCCTTACACTACACCCCATGATATATTATTAGAGTAAAGTATGTTATTTCACAACTTGAATAAATTTCATACGAAATATGATAAATAAAAAAATTATAGAGACAAAGAAGCAAAAAAGAATTTAGTATAAAAGGCAACTACAACTAACTATTCTATCATTAATTAGATGAAAAATTTGTAATTTGATTTCAATTTATTGGCAGATATACAAAATAAATGAAAGGAAATAAATATATAGATTGAAAATATTACAGACACAAAATATAGATTAAAAAAAATGCAAATACAATATTAATTTAAAAGAGTCAGAGGAATACAACAAAAATGTTGCTGCACAAGGAGAAAATGAACAGTATAACAATGTTCATATATATTTTAACTTTTTAATATTTAGGTTGACATACGTGCCCGCACTTGTGGTTATACGTGGAATAGTGGTTGGCGTTTCAGCGTGAAGTGGGATGGGAGTCGGCTGATCAAAGAACCTATGGTTCCTTTCAGGTTAGGCAAGGCAATGTTCCTTATTTATGCAAGGGGA
This sequence comes from Rhamnella rubrinervis, assembly GCA_007844105.2. Classification (NCBI taxonomy): domain Eukaryota; kingdom Viridiplantae; phylum Streptophyta; class Magnoliopsida; order Rosales; family Rhamnaceae; genus Rhamnella; species Rhamnella rubrinervis. Next base: position 2,555,725 of record CM017582.2, read on the forward strand.
CAAGCTTGGCTTCGAGCAACAGTTGTCCGGTAGGTGTTTTTTTTGATAAACCTTGTTCTTCAGTCTCACCTAACACTTGTAGAGCATTTAATGCAATTCAAGCTCATTTATTTGAGCTGGCAAGGTCTAAGGGGCTTTTGAATATTTTTTCCCGCACTAAAGGCGTGTATCAGGCTCTACTAGGCCTTATTAATGGATTGAGATTAGGGTTTTTGGATCCTGGGCTAACCCAAATGAAAGGGGGAGAAATTTACCCATAACATCCTCCAACATAGGTATTTTCTTGTACTGTACCTCCATGATACATTCTTATAGTAAAGTATGTTCTTCCATAGCATAAATGAATTTATACTAAATATGAGAAATATAATAACTATATAGACAAAGAAGCAAAATGAATTTAATAAGGAAGACACCTGCAACTAATAATTCTATTATTAATTGGGTGAAAAATTTGTAATTTGATTTCAATTTATTGGCAAATATACAAAACGAATGAAAGGAAACAAATATATAGATTGAAAAAATTGCAAAATAAAAAATATAGATAGAAAAAAATGCAGATACAATATTAATTTAAAAAAGTCATAGGAATAAAATAAAGATGTTGTTGCAAAAGGAGAAAATGAACAGTATAATGATGTTTAGATATATTTTAACTTTTTAATATTTTTGTTAATGTACATGCCCACTCTTGTGGTTACACATGGGCTAGTAGTCGACTCATCAAAGAGCCTGTGGTTTCTTTTAGGTTAGGCAAGTTAGCTTTCCTTATTTATGTGAGGGGACGTGACTGGCTTCGAGCAACTATTGTCCGGCATGTGCTATTTGGGGTAAAACTCATTCTTCTGTTTCACTTAACACTTGCAAATCATTCAATGCCAGTCATACACATTTATCCGAGCTGAAATAGTGAGTTGGCAAACTTTTAGGGGCTTTTGAATCCTTTTTCCCACATTAAAGGCGTGGTTCAGGCTTTACTGAGCCTTATTGGTGGATTGGGCCTATGGCTTATAGATCTTAGGCTAGCCCAAAGGAAAGGGGTGAAAATTTACCCATAACATCCTCTAACATAGATATTTCCTTGCACTACACATCCACAATACATTTTTATAGTAAAGTTTATTGTTTCACAGCTTGAATGATTTTTATACCAAATATGAGAAATATGCAAATTATACAGACAAAGAAGTAAGAAGGAATTTAATAAAGAAGACACCTGCAATTGACAATTCTATCATTAATTGGGTGAAAATTTTGTAATTTGAGTTTAAGTTCATATTCGATGATGTGAGAGGGATTATGCACATACTTCTGCAGCATGGATACATGAAAAACATCATGAATGCCAAACAGCTTGGGAGGTAGCGCCAAACGATAAGCCAAAATCCTGACTTTTTCCAGTATGTCGAAAGGTCTAATGCAACGAGGACTTAACTTTCCCTTTTTACTGAACCTCATTACACCATTTAATGGTGCAACTTTGAGAAACAATTTCTCCCCAACTTTGAACTCCAAATCTTTTCATCGATTATCAATGTAACTCTTCTGTCGATCTTGTGCAACCTTCATACTCTACCTTATCTTGGTGATGATGTCACTAATCTATTGTAGAATTTTGGTCCGACTAGCTTCCTTTTACCAACCTCATCCCAATGCAATGGAGATCTGCACTTTCTTCCGTAGAAAACTTCATAAGAAGCCATTCTAATGGTGGAGTGATAACTGTTGTCGTAGCCAAACTCCACTAATGGAATGTGCTTTTCCTAACTTCCTTGGAAGTCTAATATGCATGCTCTCAGCATATCTTTCAATGTCTATATAGTCCACTCTGTTTGGCCATCGGTCTGAGAATGAAAGGCGGTACTGAAGTTCAACTTTTTCCCTAAAGCTTTATGTAAGCTCCTCCATAATAATGATGTGAACTTTAGGTCTTGGTATGATACAATCAACACTAGTACACTATGAAGTCGTACAATCTCATCTACGTACAGTTGAGCCAATTTCTCCATCGAGTGAGTCATTCGCATGGGTACAATGTAAGTACATTTTGTAAGTCAGTTCATAGTCACCCAAATAGCATCGTTGCCTCCTTGAGATGAGGGTAAATCGACAACAAAATCCATGGCGATGTGTTCCCACTTCTATTATGGAATCAACAACAGTTTTAGCAAACCAAATGGTCTCTAATGCTCAATCTTCACCTACTGACATGTCAAGAATTGCTCCACGACTTCATCGGATGAACCATGTAAGGTGTACAATGAGCTTCTACTAAGATTTCTTTCTTAATTTCATTAACATTTAGCACACACAAACGGGTACCAAATCTCAACGTTCATTCTCCAATGAGATTAAACTCTGGTTTCTTCCCTTGAATCACTTCATCTTTAACTTTCATAAGAGTCGTGTCATTGACTTGACCTTCCTTTATCTTATCCATGATCGTAGGTTGAATAGAGAGTGAAGTCAACATGGATGAATATCGATTAGGAACTAATTAAATATACATTCTTCTTAAATCCTCCAAAATAAATGGTTGGGTAAAAATCAAGCTTCCACTGACATCCACATACTTTCTACTCAGTGCATCTGCCACTACGTTTACTTTGCTTGGATGATAGTTAATCAAGCAGTCGTAGCCCTTTACCAGCTCTAGCCATATTCTTTGCTTCATATTCAGCTCCTTTTAAGTGAAGAAGTATTTGAGACTCTTATGGTCGGTGTATATATCGTACTTTGATTCATACAAGTAATGACGCTAAATTTTAATAGCAAACACCACCCCTGTAAGCTCTAAATCAAGTGTAGGGTAGTTGTGTTCATACGGCTTCAATTGGCATGAATCGTACGCGATCACTTTGTCATTCTGCATGAGGACATAATCCAGACCTTTACTAGAAGCATCGTTATAGATCACAAAGTTGTCTTTGTTATTCGGTAGAGTGATAATAAGTGCTGAAATTAGCTTCTTCTTGAGTTCCAAGAAACTCTTTTCACACTCTTTAGACTAAATAAACTTGCTATCCTTCTTTAATAGCTGCATCATCGGCATTGTCAAGAATCCCTATATAAATATGTGGTAGTACCCAATCAGACCCAGAAAACTTCTGACTTTTCCAACGATCTTTTCGAGTCTTGGACTGTTGCAGCTTTTTTGGGGTCCACTTGGATACATTTGTTCGATATCACATGACAAAGAAAAGTGATACTTTTCAGCTAAAACTCGTACTTATTGAACTTTGCTTACAATTGGTTTTCTCGTAACCTCCGAAATACTAACTCTAGGTGCTCTTCATGCTCATCAGCTGTTTTCAAGTAGATAAGAATGTCATCGATGAACACTACAACAAACTTATCTAGATAGTCATAAAAAACTCGGTTCATCAAGTTCATGAATATTACTATTGTATTTGTCAACCCAAATGGTATTTACTACAAACTCATAATGGCCATATGTCGTTCGAAAAGCACTCTTCGGTCTGTCCTCCTCCTTGATCTTTAGCTAGTGATAACCTGAACGTAAATCGATCTTTGAGAAAATACTCGCTCCTTGAACTTGATCAAATAAGTTGTCAATTCTCGGCAACGAGTACTTATTCTTAATCATTACTTTATTGAGCTCACAGTAATCAATGCACAACCTCATTGAACCATCCTTTTTTTTTACGAACAGAACCGATGCCCTCCAAGATGAAACATTGGGTTTAATGAAACCCTTGTCTAAAAGGTCTTGTAATTACTCCTTTATTTCGTTCAACTCTGCTAGCACTATCCTATAGGGTGCCTTTGATATGGGCACTGATCTCGGTATCAAGTCAATGGTGAACTCTACTTCACGATCCGGTGGTAACTTCGGTAGCTCCTCAGGAAACACGTCTAGGAAGTCACGAATTATCTTGGCGTCTTGCAATTTCAGATACCAACAATTTATTAAAATCAGTTCTCACTCAATACCAATACAAATCTAGTGATTCAAAAGCTAAATAGTTCATATCAAACCCAACTTATTACAGAAAAATTGCCAAAAATTTCAGATATATATAACCAGAGTTTCAAGAAGTCAAAGTTCACAAAAATTTCAAAAATTTTCCAAAATTTCACAGCTCATGCCATTTCACCACTTTACAAGACTAGATCAAGCCTTACTCCACTCAAATCATATTTTCAGCATCACAAATACCATAACACAGCAACCCATGACAGTAGTTCAAAAGACTATTCATAGCACATAAAAATAAGAGAAGAAACTAGCTAAATCCAAAGCCAAACATGCGTAGAACCTCCAAACTCAACCAAATCAAGTATAGGTAAGGGTCTCTACCTTTGATTTGCTTTCAACCCTACAAAACTAGTTGGAGCTACCCTTAAAATCCACCAACTGTTGAAGAAAGATGGTCGGCCTCCTCAATGCCCCTTACCTTCTAGCTTCCTTTTTGAGAAATCTTGAAAATGCTTGATCCCCCTCCTTTTCTCTACTTTTCTCTCTCTAAAAACACACTCCCTCTTTCTCTCTAAGTTGGTGGTTGGCTGCTCTAAGGTGTAAATGAGCTTAGGTTTCCTTAAAGGTATTTTAAACAGTGAGGGTTAGGGTTTTAATGAGGTGGCAAAAGCTACATTACTTTTTGACCAAGGTTTGACCAAGTCAAACATGGTCTCTAAGTAATCCTACTGCACCTAACTGAACTTAACCAAAACCACTTCCTACAGATGCCATGTGTATAGGAAAGAAAAGTTTCAATTAGTCTTCTGCTAGTATAGGTCATGACGTGGCAAGGTTGACTTTGACTTTGACTAACAAAGTCAAGCACACTTAAATACAATTACAAGAAAATCAAACAAGCCAGTTTTAGTCAATTTAAAACCAAAGCAAAATCATGACCCCACAGTCACCTATCTATGTGTTGACTTGACCAGGGTTGACTTGACCAAAATAAAAAGAGAATTCATTGGTTTGAGTTAGGTAATTCGGTAATCACGACTATTGGAATATGATTGTTTGGTAATTATACGTTTTGTTGCATGGTTTGATATTACCTATGTATTGTGGCATGAGCATTCATTTACACAGAACAATTCTGGTGATTTATTATTTTATGTGAATTGAAGGGTTTTTCCCTAGAGGTTTGTGTTTTCAAAATGATTTGCACGACGAGGTGCATGGTTTCAAACCCTGGTTTCTAGTCGCTCTATGAATCACTAACCACACATAGCAGTGGGTCTCTCGGAACGGTGGTTCATTTGCATACCACAGAGTGTGGTGTTTTATGCACGAAACACAAAAAGGGTGTGGGCTATTCTGTTTAAAATATATAGGGGAAAAATATTAATTTTAGGTGTACTGTGTTGCACTTTATGATATAGCATTGGCATATGCATATGGTTGTCCACTGAGTATTTTTCATTGAATGGTGGCGACATAGGACTGGAGAGGCACGACAATGTATAGAGTTTTTTGTTTTTCTTTTTATCGCATTTGGGCTAGATACTCTGTTTTTCGTTAAATACTCTTTGTTACGTTGTGGGTTTCGTACTATTACTAAACTTATTTATTTTACTAATAGTAGTTGTGGCTTGTTAAAATGGTCCAAAAGAGCAACGAGGAGTTTTAATACTAGTTTTTAGTTGCCTGAAATTGTGTTAATTTTCAAATGATTTTGAATACTTATTTAAAAAGAAATTTTTTTTTATAAGGTTAACACCTCTTGCTCGGGAACCTAGGCTTGGGTAAGGGGGTTTTACAATTGTGGTATCAGAGTCTGTACCCAGCTGGAAGTGTGCCGATAAGGATGTCGAGCTCCTAAGGGGGGGTGGATTATGACAACTTAAGTAGGCTAGTGCGGGAGGCACCGGCAGGTACCTGATGTCCCAATCCCACATCGTCTATTTCCTTAATCAAAAGTCTAAAAGGAAATAGGGTTCCTTCATAACAACCGAGGTCTTTTCAGAGCGTTTGCCTAAGGAATTTGTAGGAACTTCAAAGTTAAGCGTGCTCTAGTGGGAGCAATCTCTAGATGGGTAACTGATTAGGAAGTCTAATAAAACCCTATACCACTGGCTGTGCGGTGGTTAAATTTGGGACAATATAAGTTGTAAAGGGACCAGAGAGCCAAGTAAAGGATGCTAGACTGGGGAGCCCAGTGGAGGTGTTATAGTTGTGGTATAAGAGCCCTAGCTTTTGAACTCGTACTTGTTGATGCTTCAGTGTCCATTTGCTTGCTAAGGTAGACTAGCTTTTAGATTTAGTTTTAGTATTGCTTATTGTTTATTTGCTTTACATTACTATACTGCTTAGATGGTGCAAATGTTTATTTGTTTATTTGTCTTGCGCAGTTCGTGGACGGTGTGATATGCCGATAGTTGAGCTAGTGGCTAGACGTGGGGTGACCTTGAGAGGGGAGTTATCTTCAGGTTCTAACACCGGTTAGGTGTCTCGTAGAAGTGACGCCCCTTTAGCATCGGGGGGATATCGGGATGTTGGTTTAGATAGTGACTTTGTTCGATGTGAGTTGGAGGGTAAGAGGCAAGAGGTGGCAATATTTCTGCATAGAGAGGCAGTTATGATACCGATTAGAGGGGGAGGCCACTATTACATGCCTATCGGACTATTCCAATAGATACAGGAGGATCATTTTCACAACATGTATATGTAGTATCTAGACTAGTTTGACAAAGATCCTACAGATCAAAGGGCTATAAGGGCACATGTGTAAGCACGAGGGTATAGAGGGCCACTCGTGGCGGTTGCTGAGCTAGTTGAGGATGATACTGATGAGGACCTAGAGGAGGATTCCTTGGGTACTGATAACTACGTACCTCATGGTTACACGCCCGAGCCTATTGAACTATAGGATTTTGACCCTTAGGATGAGGCTGCTAGTGATTAGGGTTTTGACATTATAGTGACCATGTTGTTTGTCTCTATGTATTATATCTTATACAAATGGTATATGTATATATGGGTATGTATGTACTATGTATATATTATATAATATATGTATAGTGTGCTGGTGATACAACGCTTTATTGTAAAAATGAAGTGTTGTTTTTGCTGTGTATCATCAAATAATTTGTTTAAGATTTATTTGCTCATTTGTTATAGATGTTGCGTCCTTCATGAACGTTTTGAACCCAATAGTAATTTCGAAATACCACAGGTCGACTTCTGGAGGCCATAAAAAGACTTGTGGCGCAGAATGCGGAACAACAGTAACAACCCCGCAAGCACATCAATCTTATGGGATTAATGTGGTAATGAAGCAGTTCAGAGATTTTCATCCGTCGGAGTTTGAGAGATCGATGATTCCACTGGTGGACAAAAGTTGGATTCGGGAGCTGGACAAGATACGTACTTCCTTCATGCTGAAGGAGGGATCCAGTCATTGATGGGATATGATCAAGAAAGCCCACGTTCTGATGAAAGCCCGATGCTTTGGATGAAGTTCAAGACCCTGTTCTATGTGAAGTATTTTCCTCGAGTCAAGCGGAATAAAAAGGAGGGAGTATGAGAGGAGGTTCAATGAACTTTCTTAATACGTGCTGCATCTGATGAATTCTGAGGAAAGCAAAGCCTGTCGTTTTGAGAAGGGGCTGCGACCGGAGCTTTACAATGCTGTTGTCTTGTTTCAATTTTCTTTGTACTCGGAGATTTTGTAACGAGTATAGTTGATCGCCAAAGACCCTGTTCCAGAGGTAGATAAGTCTGTAAGATCAAGTTCTGTTCCTGCAAGAAAGCAGTGGAAAGGAGGCTTCCAGCAGAAGCGAAAATTCGATAGAAAGCCGGGAGTAAGCGGTAGCCTCAGCAATATCAATAAGAAAGGAAAGGCAGGGAATAATCAACCTGGTGTTCTATAGTGCGGAAGGTAGCATTATGGGGAATGCTGGGGAAAAACGATGATATGCTACAGCTGTGGTAGGCCTGGCTACATTAAAAGAAATTGTCCCCAGGCGGCCAAGACATAGCAATCTACTCAAGGTCGTGTGTTTGCATTGACTAAGGAGGAAGTGGAGAAAAACGATGTCACGGACGTTGCAGGTACCATTGTTTTGAATGGTTTAAATGCTTTTGCATTGTTTGATTCGGGTGCTATCCACTCATTTGTGTCTAGTCAGTTTACTGCTGAATTAGCTAGAAAACCTATTATTCTTGGTTTGCTACACCTTTGGGTGAGAGTATGTTTGCTTCTTATTTACTTGATGATTATGTTGTGGGCCTCAGTAATGAGACATTGTGTGCCGATTTGATTATATTGAATTGCCGAATTTCGATGTGATCTTCAGTATGGACAGACTATCGAAGTGTGGGCTTGCATCGATTGCAAGGAAAGGAAAGTTCGTGTAATAACCAAGCTATTTTTTTCCGGTAACTGTTAATTTCTGAACGCATTTTCTGTTTATCAGGGTTTCGCCTTTTTCACCGAAACAAATAGCTTCTGAGTTTTCCATAAATTTTATGAGTAGTCAAGAAATTTTTTCTACCCATTTTACTCTTGCTCAAAGTTTGACCAAGTTTGACTTTTACTATTAATTATTTTTATAATAAAGTAAAATATCTTTTTAAGTTTTGACTTTAATTTAATATTAGTTTAACTAGTCAATTGGCATTTTACCTCTTCATTGCAGACCATCCTCTTCATTTTCTCCATTGTTTGCTTCCATTTTCGTTCTAGAAAGAGAAAGTAAAAATTTCAAGGAATTTTCAAGTAAAAATCAAGGGTTAGTAACCGGCCATCAAAGGGAATTATTTGGCAAATCTTGTGGGGGTGATTGAAGGCTTGGAAGAGAGGTAGACAACTTGCCTCTTTTGAATTTTTTATATCATTGGTTGTTTTTACATGATTTGTGGATGGATTAATGCTCGGAATTGATGAATTTATAATTGGTAATGCACAATTTGATGTGTATTGAGCATATGACAAAATCCCCCATTGTTAAGGTTTAGGGTTTTGGTGAAATTGTGGTCTAAAGCATGATTTTGGTTGATTAAAGCATGATTTCATGGAATTGGTTGGTGGATTTAATGTTTGGCATGCTTAATTTGATAATTTGGTGAAGAAATCAATGGAATTTTACCTGTATATTGGGCTAGTCATTGTAGGGCAACTATGTGAAAAATTTTACATGTGGGGGTATTTTAGTCATTTCACATGTCAAAGATATTTAGGTTATTTTGCATGTAAGGGACTCAAATGGGATTTTTGAAAATATTTAAGGGTATTTTCGGCATTTGCATGTAAAAGACATAAATGGAATTTTAAAAAAGGTCAAGGACATTTTGGTCATCTGACCTGTAGGGACATAATATAATTTTGAAATTGTTGAGGGTATTTTCGTTATTTTTCTGGGTAAAGTTAAAAATATTTAGAATTGGAGGGGTATTGTGATCTTTTCTAATTTCCAAGATTTTAGTGTATATATTAAATTACTACTTGTTAATTAATATATATATATATATTTATATATGAGTATTTTCAATTAATATTATTCATTTTCACAAATACAATTAAGTGTACATGTGTTTGTGTAATAATAAATATAGATATACTTTACAAAATAGATGTATTTTATGTACGTATTTATTAAATATACCTAAGTGTGTTTTTGTAAAGGTTTATGTATAAAAATAATTATTTATGTATTAAATTAATATATATATTTGTGAGTACAATTATACATGGGGGCATGCATATTTAATCATGTATATGTATAAATTGTATTTTTGTACATGTATATGTGTATAAAATATGTGTGTGTGTATATATATATATATATGAGTGTGTATATATGTGTATGTGAGTATGTATTTATATGTGTGTATTTTTGTATATATATTTATGTGCATATGTTTATAATTGTATTTATAAATATGTACATGGATGGATGTGTATATGCATAGATGCGTGTATGTGTTCGGGATTGATTGTACGTATGTGTTTGCTGAAATTTGTTGTAGGTATTTATTTTTACCGATGGTAGAATGGTAATTAACCATATATCTATTGAGGGGTATTTTGGTAATTTTTTCATTTACTTGAGGGGTATCTATGTAATTTCCGAGATAGCCAATGGTATTTCGGTAATTACATCATTATGGTTGGCAATGAAAAATCATTAGTTTAAGTAGGGACAATTTGGTTTACGGCTGTTGGAATAGGACGGGTTGGTAATTATGTGTTTTGTTGCATGGTTTGATATTACTTGTGCACTGTGGCATGAACATTTATATGCATAGAGTAATTCACGAGATTTATTCTTTTATTTAAAATGAAGGACTTTTCCCTGGGGTTTTGTTTTTTAAAAACGATTTGCGCAACGAGGTGAATCACTTACTACACATATAGAGGTGGATCACCTGGAACGGTGGTTCATCCGCATACCACAGAGGTGTAGTGTTTTTGACGAAACGCGGAAAGAGAGTAGGTTGTTCGGTTTAAAATAAATAGGGAAAAAATGTTGATTTTAGGTGTACGGTGTTACACTTAATGACATGGCATTGGTATATGTATCTGGTTGTCTACTGAGTGTTTTCCACTCATAGTTATTTGCCCTGTGTCGTAGGTAAATTCAAAATTCCTCAGTAAGAATTGGGTTAGATACTAATGTACATAGTTCTTTTGCTTTTCTTTTTATCGCATTTAGGTTAGATACTCTATTTTTCATTAAATACTCTCTTTGTTACATTGTGGGTTTTGTACTATTGTTAAACTTATTTATTTTCCCGATATTAGTTATGGGTTGTAATATGGTCCAAAAGGAGTTACGATTAGTTTTAATATCAGTTTTGGTTTGCCTAAAATTGTGTTAGTTTTCAAATGGCTTTGAATACTAATTTAAAAAGAAAAAAATTTATAAGGTTAACACACTTTGCTCGAAAACCTAGGCTTGGGTAAGTGGTTGTTACAGTTTTGGTATGAGAGCACTAGTTTTTGAACTTGTACTTGTTGATGCTTCAGTGTCCATCTGCTTGCCAAGGTAGACTGTCCTTTAGATTTATTTTTAGTATTGCAAATTTGTTTATTTGCTTTACGTTACTGTACTGCTTAGATGGGGTAGTTGTTTAGCTGTTTGTCTTACACGGTTTGTGGACGGCGTAATATGCCGGTGGTTGGGCATGGAGTGACCTTGAGAGGGGAGTCGTCTTCAGGTTCTTACACCAGTAGGGTGTCTCGTAGAGGTGATGCCCCTTTCGTATCGGGGGGGAGATATCGGGACATTGGTTTAGATAGTGACTCTGTCCGGTGTGAGTCGGAGGGCCAGAGGCAGGAGGTGGTGATGTTTCTACGTAGAGAGACAGTTATGATGCTGAATAGAAAGGGAGGCCACTATTACATGCCTATCAGACGATTCCACCAAATGCAGGAGGATCATTTTCACGACATGTGTATGTGGTGTCTGGACCAGTTTGACAAGGATCCTACGGAGCAAAGGGCTATGAGGGCACATGTGCAAGCACGAGGGTATGGAGGGCCACCTGTGATGGTTGCTGAGCCAGTTGAGGATACTGATGAGGACCCAGAGGAGGATTCCTTGGGTACAGACGACTACGTACCTTGCAATTACATGCCTAAGCTGGTTGATCAGGAGGATTTTGGCCCTTGGGATGAGCCTGCTAGTGATTAGAGTTCTGAGTTTTGTGACGTTCTGGCTGTAAAAGGCTTTATTAAAAAAAATGAAGTGTTGTTTTTTTATGTATCTTATCAAATTATTATCGAATAATTTGTTTAAGATTTGTTTGCTCATTTATAGCAGATGTCCTGTCCCCTGAGAACTGTGCATCCTGAACCTAAGAGTAATTTGGGAAATTCCACAAGTCAACTTCTTGAGGCCATAGAAAGACTTGTTGCGCAGAGTACGCAACAATAGCAACAAACCTTGTAACCACATCAATCTTCTAGGATTAATATGGTAATGAAGCAGTTCAGAGATTTTCATTCCCTAGAGTTTGAGGGATCGACGAATCAACAAATCCACTGGTGGCTAAAAGTTGAATTCGGGAGCTAGAGAAAATCTTTGCTCTTACTGACTGCTCAGAAGATCAGAAGGTCATATGTGCTTCCTACATGCTAAAGGAGGGAGCCAGTCATTGGCTGGATATGATCAGGAGAGCCCACCGTTCTGATGAAAGCCCAATGTTGTGGATGCAGTTCAAGACCCTGTTCTATGCAAAGTATTTTTCTCAGGTCAAGCGGGAAGAAAAAGAGGTCGAGTTCCTAAATCTGAAGCAGGGAAATCTTTCCCTAGTGGAGTATGAGAGGAGGTTCGATGAACTTTCTCGTTATGCGCCGCATCTGGTGGATTCTGAGGAAAACAAAGCATGTCGTTTTGAGAAGGGGTTACGACCTGAGCTTTACAATACTGTTGCCTTATTTCAGTTTTCTTTGTACTCTAAGATTTTGCAACGAGTATAGTTGATCGCTAAAACCTTGTTCCAAAGGTAGGCAGGTCTGTAAGATCAAGTTATGTTCCTGTAAGAAAGCAGTGGAAAGGAGGCTTCCAACAGAAGCGAAAATTCGATGGGAAGCCGAGAGTAAGCGGTAGCCTTAGTGATAGCAACAAGAAAGGAAATGTGGGGGATAATCGACTTGATATTCCGCAACGCGGCAAGTATAGAAGGCAGTATTATAGGGAATGCTAGGGAAAAATGGTGATATGCTACGGTTGTGGTAGGCCTGAGCACATTAAAAGAAATTGTCCAGAGGCGGCCAAGACACAACAATTTACTTAGGGTTATGTGTTTGCATTGACTAAGAAGGAAGTGGAGAAAGATGATGCTACAGTTGTTGCAAGTACCATTGTTTTGAATTGTTCAAATGGTTTGTATTGTTTGATTCGGGTGCTACTTACTCATTTGTGTCTAGTCAATTTGCTGCTAAATTGCCTAGAAAACTTGTTAGTCTTGATTGTGTTTTATCTGTTGCAACACCTTTAGGTGTGAATATGTATGCTTCTTCTTAGCTTAATGATTGTGTTGTGTGTCTTTGTAATGAGATATTGCGTGCCAATTTGATCATATTGGCATTCCTAGATTTCGAAGTAATTTTCAGTATGGACTGGCTATCTAAGTGTGGGGCTTGCATCGATTGTAAGGAGAAGAATGTTCGGTTTAGCCCTCTAGATGGTCAGAGGTTTGAGTTTGCAGGTTCGAAGTTTAGACCGTGGCCTTAGTTGCTAATAGCTAAGTAAACTCCTAAGTGTTTGCATTAAGGGTGTCAAGTATTTCTTGTTAGCGTCTTCAACTGTAAGACGTCCAAGTCATTCGAGACCTTTTAGACATGTTTCCAGAGGAGTTGCTAGCGTTACCATCGGATCGAGAGGTGGAGTTTATTATTGATTTGGTACCGAGGACAGCACCTATTTACAAGGCGCCGTATTGAATGGTACCACTGGAGTTAAAGGAGCAGTTGCAGGATTTTTTGGACAAAAGTTTTATTAATTATAATGTTTCGCCTAAGGGAACGCCAGTTTTGTTCGTAAAGAAGAAAGATCATTCAATGCGTCTGTGCATTGATTACCGAGAGCAAAATAAAGTGACGATCAAGAATAAGTACCCGTTGCTAAGGATTAACAATTGTTCGATCAGTTGCAATGTGTGAGTATCTTTTCAAAGATCAACCTTCGTTCTAGTTATCATCAGTTGAAGATCAAGGAGAAGGACAAACCGAATTGTGCATTCCGCATGAGGTATGGTTATTACGAATTTGTAATGCCATTTGGACTGGAGAATGCACCGGCGACGTTCATGGATTTGATGAATCGTGTTTTTCATGATTACTTAGATAAATTTATGGTGGTGTTTATTGACGACATCCTTATTTATTCCAAGTCGGCAACTGAGCATAAAGAGCATTTAAAGTTGGCACTGCAGCATTTGCGCGAGAAGCAATTGTACGCAAAGTTCAAGAAATGTGAGTTTTGGCTTGGGAGTATTACTTTTCTAGGACACGTGATATCTTCTGAGGGTATTTAGGTAGACCCTAGTAAAGTAGTAGTAGTACAGGAGTGAAAGAGACCAATGAACGCCGAAGAAATCCGAAGTTTTCTTAGTTTGGCAGGCTACTATCGTCGGTTTGTAGTTCCACGATTGCGTTAACGTTGACACAGTTATTAAGGAAGGAGAACAAGTTTGTTTGGTCTGAGGAGTGCGAGAAAAGTTTCCAAGACTTGAAGGGGAAACTAATCTCTGCACCTAGCATTGACGAACAGTAAGGATAGTTTTGTGATTTACAGTGATGCTTCGAGAAAAGGTCTGGGGTGCATTCTCATGCAGAATGACAAAGTGATTGCATACGCTTCGCGCCAGTCGAAGCTATATGAGAGGAACTACCTTACACATGATTTAGAGTTAGCAACGGTGGTGTTTACTCTAAAGATCTGGAGTCATTACTTGCATGTAGTAAATTGCGACATCTACACTGATCACAAGAGTCTCAAGTATTTTTTCACTTAGAAAGAGTTGAACATAAGACAGAGGAGATTGTTAGAGTTAGTCAAGAACTATGATTGTACTATCAACAATCATCCACACAACGTAAATGTCGTGATGGACGTGTTGAGGAGAAAATATGCGGGGTTTAGTGGTTGTTTAATCACTTCTCAACCTTGTATTTTAGAGGATTTACAAAGTATGGACATTGAGTTAGTTACTAACCAGTGTTCATTTGTGTTGGCATCGCTCACGATTCAACATTCGATCATGGACAAGATAAAGGAAAGGCAAGCTAGCAATGTAGTTCTTCAGAAAATTAGAGCTGAAGTCATTAGAAGGAAGAAGCTAGGGTTCACTCTCATTGAGATGGGACTCTGAGGTTTAGTACTCATTTGTGTGTGCCAAATGTTAAGGAGATTAAGAAAAAAAGTTTTAGTAGAAATTCATTGTACACCTTACTCAGTTCACCCTTGGTCTACTAAGATGTACAATGACGTTTTCAAAACTTTTGGTGAGTTAGTATGAAGCGAGACATTGGGAGGTTTGTAGAGCAGTGTTTGATTTTTCAACAGGTAAAGATCAAGCACCAAAGACCCTCTGAGTTGCTAAAGCCATTGGTAATTCCAGAATGAAAGTGGGAGCGTATATCGATGGATTTTATTGTAGGTTTACTGTGGTCCAAGCGAGACAACAATGTAATTTGGGTGATAGTGGATCGATTGACGAAATCGGCTTATTTTCTACCCATAAAGAGGACTAATTCGATGGTGGCTTAGTTGTACGTGGATGAGATCATACAGCTAAATGGCGTGCCCCTTTTGATTATTTCATATCGAGGTCCGAGATTCACTTCGCCGTTTTAGAGAAGCCTACACAAAACTATGGGGACTAAGTTGACCTTCAGTACAGCTTTTCATCCGTAGATAGATGGTTAGACGGAGCGGACAATTCAGACTCTGGAGGATATGTTGGGAGCATGTATGCTAGATTTTGAACGAAACTGGGAAAAACATTTACAGTTGATGTAGTTTTCTTACTACAGTTTTGTGCATCAATCAGGATAGCTCCGTATGAAGCTTTATATGGACGTAAGTGCAGGTCTCCATTGCATTGGGATGAAGTTGGTGAACGAAAATTACTCGATCCAGAAATTTTATAACAGACCAGTAACATCATCAACAAGATTTCTCAGAGGATGAAGGTAGCACAGGACCGACAAAAAAGCTATGCAGATGTGAGGTGGAAAGATCTCAAGTTTGAGGTTGGTGAGAAAGTATTTCTTAAAGTTGCACCTCTGAAGGGTGTGCAGAGGCTTGGGAAAAAGGGAATGTTAAGTCCTCATTTTATCAGACATTTTAAAATATTGGAAAGGATTGGGGTTTTAGCTTATCGTTTAGGTTTACCTCCAAATCTATCTAGTGTGCACTATGTTTTTCATGTTTC
This sequence comes from Rhamnella rubrinervis, assembly GCA_007844105.2. Taxonomy (NCBI): domain Eukaryota; kingdom Viridiplantae; phylum Streptophyta; class Magnoliopsida; order Rosales; family Rhamnaceae; genus Rhamnella; species Rhamnella rubrinervis. The sequence goes on from CM017582.2 coordinate 2,571,593, forward strand.
TATGCTGTGAATTACGTGCATGATCCTTCTTATGTCATCGAATACGAACCGTTGGAGGTCTAAAAAAATATGGCGTACAAAGAGACACCAGTAAGAATTTTGGACCGAAAGGACTAATTTCTTAGGAATCGAGCGATTCCATTGGTTAAGGTTATTTGGAGGAATCACGCGATAGAGGAAGCAACTTGGGAGCGTAAAGAGGAAATGAGAACTAAGTATCCGTTTTTATTTGTACAGTATGTTTACTTCTTTAATAAAATTTTAGGGACAAAATTTCTTTTAAAGAAGAGAGAGCTGTAAAAACCAAGCTATTTTTTTCGAAACTGTCGATTTCTGGACCGGTTTTCTATTTTATTGCAGTTTTGCCTTTTCACAGAAACAAGTAACTTTTGAGTTCCTTGAGAATTTTGTGAGGCCGAGAGTACCTCATGAGGAGTCGAGAAACTTTTTCTACTTATTTTATCCTTGGTCAAAGTCTGACTAAGTTTGAGTTTTAATATTCATTATTTTAATAATAAAGTAAAATATCTTTTTAACTTTTTACTTTAATTAGTATTATTTTAAGTAGTTAATTGGTATTTTACCTCTTCATGGCCGACCATCCTCTTCATTTTCTCCATTGTTTGCTTCTATTTTTGTTCTAAAGAAAGAAAGTGAAAATTTCAAGGAATTTTCAAATAAAAATCAAGGTAGTGGTCGGCCATCAAAGGGAATTATTTAGCGAAGCTTGTAGGGTGATTCAAGGCTTGGAAGAAGGTGTTCTTAGCTTGGAAGAGAGGTAGGCAACTTTCTTTTCTTGAATTTTTCATGTCATTGGTTGTTTTACATGATTTATGGATGGATTAATACTTGAAATTGATGAATTTATAATTGGTAATGCTTAATTTGATGTGTATTGAGCATATGACAAAATCCCCAATTGTTAGGGTTTAGGATTTTGGTGAAATTGTGGTTTAAAGCATGATTTCATGGAATTAGTTAGTGGATTTGATGTTTGGTATACTTAATTTGATGATTTGGTGAAAAAATCAATGGAATTTTGCATGTATATGGGGCCGGCCATTGTAGGGCAACTATGTGAAAAATTTTACATGTGAGAGTATTTTAGTCACTTCACATTTAAAGGGTGTTTTGGAAATTTTTAAAAAGTTCAAGGGTATTTAAATCATTTTACATGTAAAGGACTCAAATGGGCTTTTTGAAAATGTTTAAAGGCATTTTGGTCATTTTCATATAAAGGACATAAATGAAATTTTAAAAAGGTTAAGGACATTTTGGTCATTTGACCTGTAAGGACGTAAATCTAATTTTTGAGGGTATTTTTGTTATTTTGCACATAAAAGGTAAAGTTGAAAAAATTTAGAATTTTAGGGGTATTGTAGTCTTTTCTAATTTTATGTTATTTTAGTATATATATTAAATTACTATTTGTTAAATAATATATATATGAGTATCTTCAATTACTGTTATTTATATTTTCATAAATACAATTAAGTATATATGTGTTTGTGAAATAATAAATATAGATATACTTTACAAAATACATATATTTTATGTACGTATTTATTAAATATAGCTAAGTGTGTTTTGTAGACGTTTATATATAAAAATAGTTATTTATGTATTAAATTGAGTATTAAATTAATATATATATATATATATATATTTGTGAGTATAATTATACATGGGGGTATGTATATATAATCATGTATGTGCATAAATTGTATTTGTGTGCATGTATATGTGTATACATATATGGGTGTGTATATATATGTGTATGTGATTATGTATTTATATGTGTGTATTTTTATATATGTATTTAAGTGCATATGTTTATAATTGTATTTATAAATATATACATCGATGGATGTGTATATGCATGGATGCGTACATGTGTTCAAGATTGATTATATGTATGTGTTTGGTGAAATTTGTTGTAGGTATTTATTTTTACTAATAGTAGAATGGTAATTAACCATATATCTATTGAGGGGTATTCTGATAATTTTTCTATTTACTTGAGGGGTATATTGGTAATTTCTAAGATAGACAATGACATTTCAATAATTACATCATTGTGGTTGACAATGAGAAATTATTAATTTGAGTAGGGGCAATTCGGTAATCATGGCTGTTGGAATAGGATGGGTTGATAATTATGCGTTTTGTTGCGTGATTTGATATTGCTTGGCATTGGATGATGAAAGCATTCATTTGTGATTGTGTGAATTTTTCACATGATCAGCATTGTCATACACATACGTGGGTCACCCTAGCGATGATTCAGCCATATACTATAGAGGTGTGGTGTTTTGTGAACGAAACACGGAAAGGGAGTGGGTTGTTCAGTTTAAAATAAATTGGGGAAAAATGTTGATTTTAGGATTTTAGTTCGACTTGACATTACATATGCATATGGTTGTCATCTATACTCATAGTTGTTTGCCTGTATAGTTGCCCATGTCTGCGATTGCTAGATACTCTGTTTTCCATTAAATACTCTCTTTCTTATGTTGTGGTTTTTGTACTACTGTTAAACTTATTTATTTCCCCAATAGTAGTTGTCTGTTGTTAAATGGTCCTAAAGAGTAACGAGGAGTTTTTAATATCGGTTTTGATTTGCCTGAAATTGGATTAGTTTTCAAATGGTTTGAATACTTATTTTTTTAAAAAAAAATTATAAGGTTAACACACCTTACTCGGTAACCTAGGCTTGGGTAAGGGGGTGTTACAGTTTAGTTTAGCCCTGTAGATGGTCAAAGGTTTGAGTTTGCAGGTTCAAAGTTTAGACTGTGGCCTAAGTTGTTAACGGTGATGCAAACTCTTAAGTGTTTGCGTCAAGGGTATCAGGTTTTTCTTGTTAGCATCATTGACAAGAAACCCGATACTCTCCACCTACCAGATGTCGAAGTCGTTTGAGAACTTTTTTGACGTTTTACCAGAGGAGTTGCCAGCAAAACCACCAAATTGAGAGATGGAGTTTACTATGGATTTGGTACCGGGGACTGCACCTATTTCTAAGGTGTCGTATGGAATGGCACCGGCAGAGTTGAAAGAATTAAAGGAGCAGTTGCAGGATTTGTTTCACAAATTTAATAATCGCCTTCAAAATTTACATGATGCTGTGTTTATTTGCAAATTTTCACTTGTGTATTTGAGAACAAGTGTACACATGTGAGTTTGTGAAGCACTATGAGGACACAAAGTCAGAGGATATCGGGTGCAATGATAGGTTTTATGTCAGGCGCCTGATATGGTCCAAACTTCACCAAGTTTTTCCTTCAATCTTGAGAGTGTCAGGTTCAATATCAAGCACAATGACAAGCGCCTAACATGGTTTGAAGTTTTACATTTATGCAACCCGTGCGTGTTAGGTGCAGAGTCAAAAGCAGTAACGAGTGCCTGACATGTTGCCGAAGTGGGCACTAATTTTAGATCTCTGTGTGTATATAATTCATTTAGTGGCAACACTTATGTGTACATGTGTGATTATATGGTTGACACCCATTTATGTGTGGGTTTGACATTTGAATTTATGATTTTTAATTGGCATTATTTGACAATTATATGATTGATACTGAAATAAGGCAAGTTTTGACTAGGTTTTGTCTTTAAATTAAGAAGCATATAAAAGGAAATTTTTTTTACAATTCTCTTCTCCTCTAAGTGTTGAAATTCCCTAGAGAAAATTGAGAGAAATTTTGTGAGATCAAGTAAGGATTTTTCAAGGTTTTTGAAAATTTAAGGCAAGTTTCACACTTTATTTTTTATTTGTTTTTATGATCTGAATCTTTCTTCTTCTCCAACAATTTCTATGGTTTTGATTGATAATTTAAGCATGATAATATAGATTAAGTGTGCTGGAAATTTTTGATCTAAGGATGGGTTTACTAATTTATCAAAAAACGCATGGATTTACAAGGAAAGTTTTGATTTTTATAGGAATACATGTTGAACCCTAATTTCTTTTATGGTCGAACCCCATGTAAGTGTTGAGATTGAATTTTTTGTACATGTTTAATCATTAAATCAATTCAATCATGCTTAGTAATGAATAGGTTTTGATGGTGTTAATTTGATTAGTATTGAACAATAATTTCCTACACATGTGTTTGATTTAATTTTGAGGAATATTATTTGCTGGAAAATTTTGGGCATATGAGTTTTGTTAAATCATTGAGTATTTATGTTTTAATTAAGCTTGAATTTACGCTATATTACTATAATTTTTTGGACAATTGTATATATATTATATATGAACTTTGCTGCAAAATAAGTTTCTATAAAATATGAGATTTTATAGAATTTATGAGATATATGCATGGTATGAAATTGTTACTTGTGAATTATGAGAGTTGAAATTTATATGGAGTTTGTAATGGTAATTTTTTCCATAAAATATATGATTGGCTATGATGGATTAATGGATGCATGTATGCTTAGTTTTCCTAGACTACAAAATTAAGTATGCATGATCACAAGTATGTAGCATGAGCATGTGCATTCAAACATGAACTTGGAATTCAGTTTTTCAAGAAATGGACATCTTCAAAATTTATTGAAAAGTAAAGTATATTATCAAAGGAAACATCTTATAGGCAAATGTGACAAGCTTAATATGGAGCTTTTGTATGTATGTATGAAACCACATAAGAGAAGACTTGGTTTTGTTGGATTTGACTAAGTTTGAAGAGTTTACATGGGCACATATAGTAGGATTTGTGTATGTAGGAGGACTCATTGAGGATCACAATGAGGGTTTGACTAATGCTCTTTGACTGGAGTTATTAGCATCGGTTTATACTTGCATGGCTAAGATGCAAGTTGTCCCTTTTACTTTACTTATGCATATATGCCTCTTTATGGTTTAAAGTCTTTTAGGATATGCTGCTCAGATATTCAAGAGATATTTCTATGGATTACTGACAAGTAATAGCTCCCATTTATGTGTATAGAAGTCCTACAATTGTGGTTTTGTTTTCAAACAAAATAAAGAAGTTTTTGGTTTGAACTATGCAAGAATGGTTTGTAAGTAAGCAAGTATGCATCAATTCATGAATAAGCATAAGCATTCCATGTTGTGTGTGTGTGCATTGTGGAAATTGCTGAATGATTTTGTCACTCACCCTTGTTTATTTATTTGTGTAGGTAACAACACTAATAACTAAATAGGTGGAACATGGCCTTAGGGAATCTAAATGGGTGGTGTTCGGCTAGTTGATCTACATGATCCAAGTTAATAAGATGCTTCTGCTATGCTATGTTTTAATTTCATTCACTATGTTTAAATAAGTTTATAAGACCAAGATATTTATTAAGTTTCTCTTTACATGTGGGTTTTGATTTTAAGATACTATTAATATTATTACTACTGGTACTTCATTAATTTTAAAGTTAGTATTATTTTATGGATCCGAACTAAAGAGGAAAAAAAATTTGGTTTTATTTTACATTAGGTGTTATAACAAAGGTTTTATTAAGCCTAGTGTTTCACCTTGGGGGTACCAGTTTTGTTTGTGAAAAAGAAAGATGGGTTAATGCGTCTGTGTATTGATAGCTAAGAGCTCAACAAGGTGATGATAAAAAATAAGTACCCGTTGGACACCTTGTTCAATCAGTTGTAAGGAGTGAGTATCTTTCCAAAGATTGACTTTCATTCTGGTTATCATCAGTTGAAGATCAAGGAATAAGATAGACCGAAGAGTGCATTTCGTACGAGGTATGGCCATTATAGGTTTGTTGTAATGGCATTTGGACTGACGAATGCATCAGCAGTGTTCATGTATTTGATGTATTATGTTTTTCATGATTACTTGGATAAATTTATGGTGATGTTTATTGACGATATCCTTATTTATTTCAAGTCAGTAGCTGAGCACAAAAAACATTTAAAGTTGGTGCTGCAACGTTTGCGCAAGAAGTAGTTGTACGCCAAGTTCAAAAAGTATGAGTTTTGGCTGGCATGTATTACTTTTATAGAATACGTGATATCTTCTGAGAGTATTCAGGTGGACCCTAGTAAAGTAGCAGCAGTGCAAGAGTGGAAGAGGCCAACGAATGTCAGAGAAATTCAAAGTTTTCTTGGTTTGGCATCTCCTATCGTCAGTATGTAGAAAGGTTTTCCAAGATTATGTTGCCGTTGACACAGTTGTTAAGGAAGGAGAATAAGTTTGTTTGGTTAGAGGAGTGCAAGAAAAATTTCCAAGAGTTGAAGAGTAAACTAGTTTTTGCACCTGTTCTTGCATTGCCAAACAGCGAGGATAGTTTTGTGATCTACAGTGATGCTTTGGGAAAAGGTTTCCGATGCGCTCTCATGCAGAATGGCAAGATGATTGCATATGCTTCGTGCCAGTTAAAGCCGTATGAGCAAAACAACCCTACTCATGATTTGGAGTAAGCAGTGTTGGTGTTTAAGCTAAAGATCTGGTGTCATTACTTTATGGAGTAATGTGTGATATCGACACTAATCACAAGAGTTTCAAGTACTTTTTCACTCAGAAGGAGTTGAACATGAAGCAGAAGAGATGGTTGGAGTTAGTCAAGGACTATGACTGTAAAATGTCATAGCAGATGCATTGAGCATAAAGTATACGGGGTTTAGTGGATGTTTAATTACTTCTTAACCTCGTATTTTGGAGGATTTACGGGGTATAGACATTGAGTTAGTTACTAACTAGTATTCATTTATGTTGGCTTCGCTCACGATTCAACCTTCGATCATGGACAAGATAAAGGAAGGGCAAACTAGCGATATAGTTTTTCAGAAGATTAGAGTTGAAGTCATTGAAAAGAAGAAACTAGTGTTTAGTATCACAAGAAATGGGACTTTAAGGTTTGGTACTCATTTGTGTATGCCAAATGTCAAGGAAATCAAGAAGGACATTCTAGTAGAGATTCACTGTATATCTTACTCAGTTCACCCTGGGTCTACTAAAATGTACAAAGACGTTTCTAGGACTTTTTGGTGGGCCGGTATGAAGCGAGATATTGGGAGGTTCGTAGAGCAATATTTGATTTCTCATTAGGTGAAGATCGAACACCAAAGACCTTCTGGATTACTAAAGCTGTTGGTAATTCCAGAATGGAAATGGGAGCACATATCGATGGATTTCGTTGTAGGTTTACCGCGATCTCGGCCAGGCAACGATTTAATTTGGATGACAGTGGATCAATTGACAAAATCGGCTCATTTTCTATCCATAAAGCGGACTCATTCGATGGAGAGGTTGGCTCAGTTGTACGTGGACGTAATCATACGACTACATGGTGTGCCTATTTCGTTTGTCTCAGATTGAGATCTGAGATTCACTTCCTTGTTTTGGAAAAGTCTACACAAAGCTATGGGGACTAAGTTGACCTTCAATACAACTTTTCATCCGCAGATGGATGGTCAGACGGAGCAGACAATTCAGATTCTGCAAGACATGTTGAAAGCATGTATGCTGGATTACGAAGGAAACTAGGAAAAGCATTTACCAATAATGGAGTTTTCTTACAACAATAGTTTCCATGCATCCATCAAGATGGCTCCGTATGAAGCTTTATATGGATGTAAGTGCAGGTTTTCGTTGCGTTAGGATGAAGTTGGTGAACAAAAGTTGCTTGGGCCGGAGACTTTGCAACAAACTAGCGACATCATTAACAAGATTCGACAAAGGATGTAGATAGCTTATGACCGACAAAAGAGTTATGCGGATGTGAGGTCGAAAGATCTCGAGTTCGAGGTTAGTGAGAAGGTATGTCTTAAAGTTGCGCATCTGAAGGGTGTGCTGAAGTTTGGAGAAAAGGGGAAGTTAAGTCCTCGTTTTATCGGACCTTTTGAAATATTGGAAAGTATTAGGGCTTTGACTTATTGTTTGGCTTTACCATTTAATTTATCCAGTGTGTGCGATGTTTTTCATGTTTCGATGTTGTGAAAGTACATACATGATCCTTCTCATGTCATCAAATATGAGCTGTTGGAGGTCCACAAAAATCTAATGTACAAAGAGAAACCAATAAGAATTTTGGACCGAAAGGACCAAGTTCTTAGAAATTGAGTGATTTCGTTGGTTAAGGTTTTTTATAGGAATCACACGATAGAGGAAGTGACTTGGGAACGTGAAGAGAAAATGAGAACCAAGTATTCATTTTTGTTTGTATAGTATGTTTGCTCCTTTAAAAAATTTGTAGAGATGAAATTTCTTTTAAAGGGGAGAGTGTTATAATAATCAAGCTATTTTTTTCCAAAACAGTTGATTTCCGAATACGTTTTCGGTTTTATTGCAGTTTCATCTTTTTCACCGAAACAAGCAGCTTCTGAATTCTCTGGTATTTTGTAAGGGTCAAAAGTACCCTGTGAGGAGTCGAGAAACTTTTTTTACCTATTTTACCCTTGGTGAAAATCTGACTAAGTTTGAGTTTTAATATTCATTATTTTAATAATAAAGTAAAATATCTTTTTAACTTTTTACTTTAATTTAATATTATTTTAAGTAGTCAATTGATGTTTTACCTCTTCATGGCTGACCATCCTCTTTATTTTCTCCATTGATTGCTTCTATTTTAGTTCTAGAGAGAGAAACATCAAATTCTAAAAAGAGAAAATGAAAATTTCAAGGAATTTTCAAGTAAAAATCAAGGGTTAGTGGTCGGCCATCAAAGGGAATTATTTGGCAAAGCTTGTGGGTGTGATTCAAGGCTTGGAATGAGGTGTTCTTAGCTTGAAAGAGAGGTAGACAACTTTCCTCTGTTTAATTTTTCATGTCATTGGTTGTTTTTACATGATTTGTGAATGAATTCATTCTTGAAATTGATGAATTTATAATTTATATATGCTTAATTTAATGTGTATTGAGCATATGAGAAAATCCCCAATTGTTAGAGCTTAAGGTTCTGGTGAAATTATGGTTTAAAGCATGATTTTGTTTGATTAAAACATGATTTCATGGAATTGGTTGGTGTATTTGTGGTTTGGCATGCTTAATTTGATGATTTGGTAAAGAAATCAATGGAATTTTGCATGTATATGGGGCCGGCCATTGTAGGGTATTTTGGTCATTTGCATGTAAAGGACATAAACAAATTTTTTAAAAAGGTTAAGAGCACTTTGGTCATTGATATGTAGAGATGTAAATGTAATATTTGAAATTGTTGAGGGTATTTTTATCATTTTTCACTGAGGGGTAAAGTTGAAAATATTTGAAATTGGCGGGGTATTATGGTCTTTTCTAATTTTCAAGTTATTTTAGCATATATGTTAAATTACTATTTGTTAATTAATATATATATATATATGAGTATTTTCAATTACTATTATTTATATCTTCATAAATACAATTAATTATACATGTGTTTGTGTAATAATAAATATAGCTATACTTTACAAAATACATGTATTTTAGGTACGTATTTATTAAATTTACCTAAGTGTGTTTTGTAAAGGTTTAGGTATAAAAATAATTATTTATATATTAAATTGAGTATTAAATTAATATATATATATATATATATATATATATATTTGTAAGTATATTTATACTTAAGGGTATTTTTATATATAAGGGCATGGGTATATAATAATGTATGTATATAAATTATATTTGTGTGCATATATATGTATATATAAAATGTGTATACATATATAAGGGTGTATACATGTGTTTATGTATATGGATGTGTATGTGAATATGTATTTATTTGTGTATATTTTTATATACGTATTTATTTATATAATGTATTTATAATTATGTGTATAAATGCATGTATGGTCGGAATTATTATTTCGGTTATTTTATCGAGGGTAGAATGGTAATTAACCATATACCTATTGTAAGGTATTTTGATAATTTTTTCATTTACTTGAGGGGTATATTAGTAATTTCCGATATAGCCAATGACATTTCGGTAATTACATCTTTATGGATGGCAATGAGAATTCATTGGTTTGAGTAAGGTAATTCGGTAACTACGGTTGTTGGAATAGGACGGTTTATTAATTATGCATTTTGTTGCCTAGTTTGATATTACCTGTGCATTGTGGCATGAGCATTCATTTGCATAGAACAATTCTATTGATTTATTATTTTATGCGAAATGAAGGGTTTTTCCCTGGAGGTTTGTATTTTCAAAATGATTTGCACGACAAAGTGCATGGTTTCAAACCCAGGTTTGCCGTCACTCTGTGAATCACTAGCCACATATAGTGGTGGGTCGTCCGAAACGATGGTTAATATACATACCACAGAGGTGTGGTGTTTTGTGCACAATGTTACACTTCATACCACAGAGGTGGGCTGTTCGGTTTAAAATACATAGGGGAAAAAAGTTGATTTTAGGTGTACAATGTTATACTTCACGATATGGCATTGGCATATACATATGGTTGTCTACTAAGTGTTTTTCACTCACAGTTGTTTGTCCTATGTGGCAAGTAAATCCAAAATTCTTTAGTAGGGATTGGTGGCGGCATGAGACTGAAGAGGCACAACAATATAGAAAGTTCTTCCACTTTTCTTTTTATCACATTTGGGCTAGATACTCTGTTTTCAGTAAATACTCTTTGTTACGTTGTGGGTTTTTTACTACTACTAAACTTATTTATATTACCAATAGTAGTTATGGGTTATTAAAATGATCCTAAAGAGTAACGAGGAGTTTTAATACCGGTTTTTAGTTGCCTGAAATCGTGTTAGTTTTCAAATGGTTTTGAATACTTATTTAAAAAGAATTTTTTTTCTATAAGATTAACACACCTTGCTCCATAAACTAGACTTGTGTAAGGGGGTGCTACAGTTGTGGTATTAGAGCTTGTACCCAGTCAGAAGTGTGTCGACAAGGACGTTGGGCTCCTAAGGGGGTGGATTGTGAGGACTTAAGTGGGCAGATGTGGGAGGCACCGACAGCTTCCTGGTGTCCCAATCCCACATCTCCTAGGTCCTTAATGAGTGGTCTAAAAGGAAAGAGGGTTCCTTCATAACAAATGAGGCCTTTTCAGAGCGTTTGCCTAATGGGTTCTTAGGAACTCCAAAGTTAAGTGTGATCCAGTAGGAGCATCCTCAGGATGGGTGACACATTGAGAACTTTGATAAAACCCCACACCGTTGGCTGTACGGTGGTTAAATTGAGAATAATATCGGTTGAAAAGGGACCAGTGAGCCAAATATTAACCTAAGAAGTGTTATTTAAAAGAAAAAAATACTCTATTATTTAAGTCATTGTGAGCTTTCTACGAGCTTTACCACTAATTTGGGTGTGCATCTCTAATTTAGTTATTGTCTTGGCTTATTGTATTTAATGTCTTTACCCCCTTAGTATTGCCATAATCATATTAAATGTGCTTCAAAACCCACTCACATTTCCAACAAATTACACTAGTAAAGTACTATAGACTAGTCTCACATGCATTGTGTTTTTTTTCATTACAAATATGATATATTCAAGCGTCAAATGGAATGATTGGTGAATGAACTAACAAAGTCAGCTGATTATGCAAAGAAAAAATTGGGAAACATATAAGAGAAGTCAGAGCTTTTGTTATAAGGCACAAAAGATATCCAAGAGTCTTTGAAGTCAAGTAACCAACAAAACCAACAACTGTCTCAAATTTTGAAGAATGTTAGCGATTACATTAGTGTTATATTAAAAGAATTAGAGGTAGTATTTGAGGAATCCAAGAAAATTTAGCTTCCTAAGATAAACTACAAAAAGGGTGTGAGAAAATGAAGGAAAAGTTGAAGAAAAGATGGTGATGGTTCATGAGTCCTACCACAATCTTAGTAAAGGAATTAATAATTTATAGAATGAGACTAGTAAAATAGGGTTAAAGATAACCTTAGTTGGAGAACAAGTCTACAAATATGAGCAAGCTTCACGACAAAGCTGATGATATTGGAGCATATTTATGGAATGAGATTGTTATTGTTATTGTCATGTCTTCCACTTAGACTGTATAATCAATTAGCATATGACAATAGCAATCTCATTCACAACATATGCTCAATATAGTCATACACATAAATATATCGATAGGACACATAAATATGTATAACTGTATATTAGAGATTTATAATCAATAAAAGGATCAAATAATTCTCAACACTGAGATAACACAAAATGTCTCACATACAAATGTCATTAGTCGAATATAAATGCAAACAATATCACAAAACTAATGACAATGTTCCAAAAAAATTTAATTTTACAATTGTATTATTTGAAATACATAGAAACATTAGCAATCCTTATCAAAATTCACTCCCACTATTCTAAAATACCTTAGGCATCCAACAATCCCATTTAGGATACGTGTTCTTAAAATACTGTAATGGGTAAGCCTTTATTTAGTGGATCTGCAAGCATGCCATGTGTCGAAATATGTCTCACATAAATAAGAGACTCTCCTACTTTTTTTTTTAACAAAATAGAACTTCACATTAATATGCTTTGAGTGAGCAGTACTCCTAACATTCCTTGAGAAAGCTACAACTTCAGAATTATCACAAAATAATTTCACCTATCTCGAAATAGAATCAATAATTCCCATAGTTGAAATAAACTTCCGCAGCAACACAACATTACAACTAGCCTCATAGCATGCAACACATTCTGCCTCCATAGTTGAATAAGCTATAAGTGTCTCTTTGACATTTTTCCAAAAAACAACTCCTCCTCCCATCATGAATATATATCTTGTAGTAGATTTATTATCATCAATGTAGCCTGCAAAATCAAAATCACTATAACCAACTACATCCAGAATGTCGCTTTGTCTATATGTCAATATTAAATCCTTAGTCCCTTGAAGATATCTAAGAGCCTTCTAGGCAGCTTGCCAATGTTGATGTCTAGGATCACTTAAGTACCTTCCTAACATTTCCACGACATAAGCAATATCGGGGTGTGTTCGTATGCCTACTACAATTGAATAAAGAACATCTTTTATTTCTTCTCTTTCAGCATCAATTTGAGGACACTGTGCTCTAGAAAACTTATCACCCTTCACAATTGGTGCTTTGTGGAACTACAAACATGCATATTGAACCTTTTCAAAATCTTCTTAATATAGATTCTTTGAAACAATTTAAGCACTTTTTTTTTGCCCCATTGGCTCTATCACGAAAGATCTATATGTCCAAAACAAAAGAGGCTTCACAAAGATCCTTCATATCAAAATGACTTGACAACATTTACTTTGTCTCAACTAACAAGTCAGCGTCATTAGAGGTAAGCAGTATATCATCAACATATAATATCAAAAACATATATCTACTCCCACTGACCGTTAGATATATGCATTGATCAACCACATTTTCCTTAAAACTATTTAAGGTGACAATCTTATTAAACTTCATGTCCTACTGCCTTTGAAGCTTGTTTCAACCCATATATAGATTTATTAAGCTTGCATACTAATCCTACTTTGTCAACCTCTTCAAAACTCACGGGTTGAACCATATAAATATTCTCACTCAAATCACCATTGAGGAAAGCTGTTTTAACATCCATTTAATATAACTCTAGATCAAAATGAGCTACAATCGCCATAATAACTCTAAAGAAGCCTGTAGTTGAAATAGGTGAAAAGGTTTCTTTGTAGTCAATTCCTTCTATTTGATTATAACTTTTAGCAACAAGTCTAGTCTTAAACTTTTCCACTTAGCCTTTAGAACCGCTTTTGATTTTAAAAACCCATTTACATCTAGTTGGCCTACAACCATAAGGTAATTCAACTAAATCCTAAACTCCATTTTGATACATGGATGTTATCTCATTTTCATTGCTTCTTTCCACTTATCAGATTTAACACCATTAACCGCTTCTAGATATGTACTTGGATCTTCTTCATCACTAATATCATAATTATGTTTTTGTAAATAAACCAAATAATTATTAGGAATAACCAGACTTTTTACTCTTTCTAATCTTCTTAAAGATACTTCATCAACATTAACAATAGGAACATCTTGTTCCTCTTCAACACTAGGTTCCTCTTGCACAACTATTGGCTCTTGAACAACAGGTTCATCAACCATAGGAACATGATTAGAAAAAGGAACCACAATATATTCCTCTCCAAAAGTAATCTTACTAGGTATAGTAACAATATCTGTAATCGCATCATCTTCAAAATAAACTATCGTGTCTAACAAGATAATCCTAGTGGTATGAGATGGACAATAAAACATGCAACCCCTTGATCTAATACAATAACCAACAAAAAATCCACTAATGGTCTTTAGGTCAAGCTTCTTAGATTGTGGGTTGGCCTCACTTTAGTTTTACACCCCTAAATGTGAAAATGATGTAAACTTGGTTTCTTCCCTGACCACAAATCATAAGGTATCTTTGGGATAGATTTACTGGGCACTTGGTTCAAAATATGTCATGGTCCTTAAGACCTCACCCTATAAAAATTATGATAAAGAGGAATTAGATATCATACAATGTACTATGTCCAAAAATGTGCGATTCCTCCTTTCTGCAACTCCATTTTGCTGAGGAGTGCCTGACATTGTATACTTGGCATCAATACCACATTCCAGCAAAAACTTAACAAAAGGTCCAAGATTTCTTCCAATTTCATCATATCTCCCATAATACTCACCACCTCTATCAAACTTTACAGTCTTAATAGGCTTTCCCAATCTACCTTATCCTTAAAAACTTTAAACACACTTAGGAATTCAGATTTCTCATGGATTAACTCTACATATCATATCTAAAGAAATCATCAATTAAAGTAATAAAATACTTATAACCCCCAAAACCAATTAGTGTAAAAGGACCACAAATATTGGTGTGTATTAAATCCAAAGTACTTGCACACCTATCAATCTTATCTTTTCTTATATTTGCAGTCATCTTTCCTTTAATACAATCAACACAAGTTTTAAAATTCGAAAAATCAAGATTAGTGGGTACTCTATCTCTCACTAACCTTTCCATCCTTTGCCTAAAAATATGACCTAGGCACTTGTTCCACAACATAGAAGGATTTAAATTCAATCTTGCTCGTTTAAAACCAATCACAGAATGCATAGAAGATAAATCTCATAAGAAATTAGGATGCAAAATGAGACTATATAAATTACCAAATAAAGTTCCAATGCCAATTAATATTGAGCCACTATACAAAAGAACAGTTCCATCTCCAAAATGGAAAGTGTATTTGTTAAACATATACTAAATTTCTCCTAATTGAAGATATATAAACAACATTGTGTAAAAACAAAATATTTCCAGTGGCTAACTTCAGAGCGACTGTTCCTAAAAATTCTACTTTACCTTTTTTTCCATCTCCCATGAAGATAGTCTTATCAAGCTCGGTTTGACTCTTTTTATATGTCACCGCCTGCAAACAATTAGTCACATGAATAGTTACACTAATATCCAACCACCAAGTATTGGCATTTACATCAACCATTTTAGTTTCAATCATATTTGCATCCAAATAAGTCATAAGTAAGCTTTTACCTTTCTTCTTCTCTAACCAATTTTTAAATTTGAAGCAATCAACTCTCTTATGCCCCATATTATGGCAAAACAGATATTTTCCTTTGAAGCCTTCATCTTTGGTCCCCTCATAAGAAGTTGGCACAGCTTGTGCAAGTTGTTTTCCACCAAAACTCTTCTTCTTAAATCCTTTTGATCCACCAAAGTTCTTTCCAAAGAACTTTTTCTTTTCTTTTATGTGATTTGTAACCAAAGCAGTGGACCTAGGTGGATCTTTTCTTATTGTGATTTCATGTTGCACAATTACGGATCTCAAATTCTCTAAAGACCAATCTTCTAATGATGCATTGTATGCAACCATCACAGGACTAAAATCTTGAGGAAGAGATTGAAAAATCACAAACTTTAAATAGGTTTCAGCAAGTCTAACTTTCAAATTATTGGCCTTATTCCAATAATGTTTCATCTTAATAATGTGTTCATACACTCCACTCACACCATCATAAACAGTGTTGGTCAAAATCTTTAAAAAAGTAGCAATTTTAGACTAATCAATCTTGGTGCAGTTTGATATCATACTCTCTAAGAACTTCTGCATTCTCAATCTTCAACACACATTCTTTGATAGACTTTTCCATGGTGTAAGCCATCACCATAAGACAACTCTTATTGGAGTGATGCCACTTCTCATAAAAGGTTTTATCCTCAATCGTGCTTTCATCAGTGAGAGTTTTGGGTTCCTCAACCCTCAAACCCAAATCCAAGTTTTGTAAAACCAAATGCACACTAAAAGATTCATAACATTCCTCAAAGTTGTTCCCACTCGGTTGCTTAATGGTAGATAATTGTAGATTAATACCAGGATTGCTCATAGCTAAAATTAGTAATAATAATCACAATGCATGTCAAACAATATCATGTTATTTACTAATTTCAATGTTTCTCAATAACATCAATAGTTTAAAGTTTATAAAACTTCTACGATGGTAAGAACAATTAACTAAATACTTAATCAAAATTATCAATTTATTACTGATAGAGTAATAGGAATTAATAAGCATATTTAATTAATTTCCTCCACTCTTCGAAGCATCCTACCAATTATTCTAATCATCGATAGGATAATTATTACACTTGTGTGGATCTTAGTAATAATTCTTCAATAAAAAATTAATAATATGTGGGAGAAATAATAATTCGCAAAACAATCTAACACATTTGAGCATCACGAAAAGTAATCTAAAAAATGCTTATAACTTTTATAATATAACCACTAAAGTGATTCAACAATACATGAATAATATGTCACAAAATGTGTCTTAATCATTTGAATACAAAATAAAATAATTTACTATATAACACATTTAAAAATAATAATATTTCAACAATAAATTTTACAAATATAGGACATATAAACAAGTATCAATTATTGCTCAAAATTATTTTAGACAACAAAATTGGTATATTAATAAAATATACCACAATCTCAAAATTTGCCCAATTAAACAACCAAAATTGTTAATAAATAAAGATAATTATAAATTAATCATAAAAGTAAACTAGCCTTTTGGTAAAGGGTATTAATATTCAATTAGCAATAAAGCATGAAATTAACATACATAACGTACATTGATAGCTTGTAGAAATCATGTTCACAAGAGAAGGAAAGTTGCAAAAGGAAAAATATCTGCTATTCCCTTAAACTCGTTAAAATCCACTATCTTGTGGTTTAGAATGAAAATCGTGTCTATTTTTAAACGCAACAGTCCACATACCTTTAAATATATTTTTAATTAATAAAAATAAATAATAATAGTAATAATAATATAAAAATATATTTTATTATAAAAATATAAACTCTATAAAATTGAAGTGGGTTTTACAAAATGGGTAATTTAATTTAATATGTCAACTAAGCCTACATAAGGTAGCACTTAAATTTCAAGTAATATTCTATATGTGTCAAACCCATTATGGTACACCAATTAAATCAATCAACAATAATCAATATAATTGTCAAATTGATTATGCCAAGTCTATAAAAAATTTCAAAACTACATTCTTAGAGGAATGTGTAAAAGTTCATTTATTGAGCAGCTCTAGTTAAATGTCTTTCTGTGCTTCTTGCTACAATTCAGATGTTACATGCTATTTTGACAAATAGATACGTAAAAGTAAGTTGGAAAATGCAGGGGATTGACTATTTTATCTTATCTTATATATATATATATATATATATATATATATATATATATATATATATATATATATATATTTGGACATGCATATAATTGGATTTTGTATGAATATTTTTCAGGGATTATGAGATGTTGAACTACATTATGCTAAAAAACCTAACTGAGAAAGTCATTACCATGCATAAAAATGCAGAGTTGAATTGGAAAACGGACAATGAATCTGACTCTGAAAGGTCTAATTGGGTTGGTGCTGATATATCAAATAGCATAGACAATCTTAAGGACCCTGATGATATGCCAAAAGAAGAACAAGTTGTAGAGAGTTACAAAGCAGATTCTTTAAAGACTAGATGTAATTTTCATAGCCTGTTCGTTGAATTTCAAAGTTTGGTAGTTAGAAATTACATCTAACAAAGAATTCACATTTGTCATATGTGTTAGTTTTGCCAATTTAGACGATAACTATATAACATCAACACCTTTTGCCTCCTATACATATAAATTCAACAAAGCGACCACCCTTTTACTAGTCACATTTATGAAAAACTCATAATAAAAGGCAAACAAATATTTTAGCACTTTTAATGAGTCAATCTTTGCATACAAATCTGCATTCTGGTTATTGTTGTTGTTAACGATATGCTTAATTTTCTAACAAAAATTTTAATTCCCAATGTCTCTCTCATTCTTGTCTTCCATCTTCTTAGATGGCAGTTTATGTAATTGCCACAAACATTCTCAAAAGTCTTGATGAACAAATAAACCATATATATTATCTACATTGAGTCACAATGTCCATGACACACCCTAAACAACAATTCCATTTGAGTAGCCCACACAACTATATATCCAATATGCCATCAGAATTATGCTTCTATTTTTTCCTATATAGGTACATATTACTCAATGCAAAGTTCTATATACTTAAATGATATTCAAAAGTATTCGAGCATAAAGATATGAAAGGAGCAAAAAAGGAAAATTTTTTAACGACTTACATCACAATAAATTGAAAACAAAGTACATGAAACAGTTTAGAACCTTCTTTTTTTATCTACATCCTACATATAATCAAAACTAGAGTTGGCTCCACCATCACCTCCACCACCACCTTTAGTTGAAATTAGGCTCTCTACATACTTCACAATTCGAGCTGGTTGACAAACTCCAAGGCTCTTTCTTGCTTTCTTAAATGGATCCAATGTGACTAATTCGTTGTCACCAGACTCATCACCAGCACCCCTTTTCTCGATTATGATATTGCCATTGTCAAAGAAACCAAATGGTCTCATAAGTTCCACATGTTGAAGACTAAAGAATAAATCCCAAGATTTTTCATCATAGTAGTCCTTCATGATCGATATGTCACAATAGTTTCCTATTTTAAATGGCTTATAAACAAATACTGTAAGGCAATCTTGTAACACTATAAGATATCTATCCATGACAACTTCGAACTCCAGGCAGCCAAAGTCTGGAAATCCAATATGATCGAACATCTCATTCACATCAAACGACAGGATGGATTTACAAAAATGACCAAATGGACCCTGTTCATTACCATCTAGTGCCAAGCTCCATTGATATTTTCCTATGACACATGGTTATAAATATAGCATTCTATTTCTATGTTTAGGTTGATCTTCCTCCAAAAATCTGTGTTCAAAGAATACACCTCAACTTCATATGTCTCGGCGGGTATAAAGTAGATGATCCTCACAACTTTGTAGTCACTGATCAAAGGTTGGAATGCAAATCCACTACCACCACCATAAGTAAAATGGCAAACGTATGGTGAGTGTCATACTCAGGAAGGCGAAATTCTCTGGCGGTAGGGTTCCAAAGAAATATGTTGAAATGATCTATTAAAGTTATTCATATTGCATGATTCCACAATTTCACCTTCCCAATTTCTTTCCTTTCACAAGATGATGAATCCAGATCTTACATTCTGAATTCTGTAATAGTTTGTTTTCACTTGTATAGCCAACTCTAATTTATCAAACCTTCCCAAACTCTCGTTACTCCACATGTAGTAGACATTTTCCTTCGAGTTTGGTATGTGTCTGAGGAGGAAACAAATTTTGTTTTCCTAAAACGCTTGCTTGAGGTGGCTTTCGATGAATTTTTTGTCACTAAACTGCTGTGCCAAATGCCCAGAAATTGAAAAACAAATAAGAAAATAATAACAAACACAGAAAATTTGCCTACGTCCACGGGAGGCAGCTACTGTATTATTTTTTAAAGAAGTTTACAGAGAGGTTTACGAACAAAGCCTCTATCTTCTCTTTCTCACTTTCTAATTACACAGAGATCCCAAGCCTATATATAGGCATTTACAGAGTGAATTCAAAGTTTACACATTCAAATTTAGCTGCACCGAATACGTAGAAAATTTGAACTTTGCTTCTGTTGTATTTGTTTACTGTTATCAACCCAGCTATAAACGTTTGAACATATTTGAGTTGCCAATGTTGAAGATGAATATTCGAGCCATTATTCAATAATCTCCACCTTGGTGAGAATCCATCAGTCAGTGTTGCCTCCGGTATGCTCTTAGGCGCTCTAAGCTCAAGAGATGTTGATCAAGTTCAAACAGTGTTGAAACTTGATCTCTGTAACCACCTTGGTTAGCATATCTACAGGATTATCTACAGTTTTGATCTTCTGTAGTAGAATGTCTCCTTCATCTACTATGTCCCAGTTGAAATGAAAACGAACATCTATATGCTTGGTTCGACCATGATATACTTGGTTCTTTGCAAAACAAATAACACTTTGACTATTGCAGAATACCTTAACATTTTTCTAAACAATTCCCAAGTATTCTATCAATCCATGAAGCCAAATAGCTTCCTTGAAAGTTTCTGTTATAGCCATATACTCTACCTCTGTAGTTAACAAAGCCACTGTTGACTGTAAGGTTAATCCCCAACTTACTGGTCCTCCTACTATTGTAGACACATAACCAGTAGTAGATCGACGCTTGTCAAGATCACCAGTATAGTCTGAATCCACGTATCCAACTAAATGTTTATCAATATTCTTATCTTTCTCAAACTTCAAACCAACATCTATAGTACCCTGAATGTACTGTAGAATCTATTTCACTGATTTCCAGTGGCCTTTACCAGGATTATGCATGTAACGGCTTACCATACTTACAGCATGTGAAATATCGGATCTTGTACACACCATTGCATATATTAAAGCACCAACTGCGTTTGCATATGGAATATGATTCATTTTCTCCTTCTCAGATTCTATACTTGGTGACATTAATGCACTCAATTTGAAGTGTGGAGCTAACGGTGTACTTACAGGTTTCGTCTTGTCACAAATTTCAAACCTCTAAAGTACTTTTTTCAAATACTGAGTCTGAGTCAAACAGATTGTACCTTTCACCCTGTCTCTTTTGATTTCCATTCCAAGAATTTTCTTGGCTTTTCCAAGATCATTCATCTTGAAATCTGAGCTTAACTGAGACTTCAGTTTATTGATCTCTTTCTTGTCTTTAGATGCTATCAGCATGTCATCCACATATAGGAGCAAATAAATGAAAGTACCATCTTGGAGTTTACGAAAGTAGACACAGTGATCAAACTGACTATGTATGTACCTCTAATTATCATAAAGCTGTCAAACCTCTTATACCACTGTCTAGGTGACTGATTTAAATCATACAATGACTTACTTAATTTGCAAGCCCAATTCTCTTGTCAATGAACTTTAAACTCATCTGTCTGAGACATATAGATTTCCTTATCTAAAGTTCCATGGAGGAATGCAGTTTTCACATCGAGCTAAAATAACTCCAAATCAAATTGTGCCACCAAAGCCAATAATATTCAAATAGATGCATGCTTTACAACAAGTGAGAATACCTCGTTGTAATCTGTTCTTTCCTTTTGAACGTAACCTTTTGCTACAAGTTTGGTTTTGTATCTGATATTGTCTTTACCAAGAACTCCTTCCTTCTTGGCATAGACCCATTTGCACCCAATTTCCTTCTTATCCTTTGGAAGTGGAACCAACTTCCAAGTCTGATTCTGATGAAGTGATGTCATTTCTTCATCCATCACCTTCTTCCACTTGATATTATCAGGACTGTATACAGCTTCTTTGTAAGTATTTGAAACATCATCATCAATCATTGAAGAGTGTATGCCACCATGTCCAAGTAACGGGCAGGTTTTTGAATGTTCCTTTCTAGTTTATTGGTGGCAATAGACCCTGTTTGCTGTACTAGTGATGAAACCTCCACCTCACTCGAGATTTCGTCTTAATCATCGATTCATAGTTAGTACGATCAATAGTCTAAATAGGTTCTTTTGGAATGTCAGATCTGTCAAACTCCACCTGTTGTAGAGTATTCGGATTCTCAATATCCTTTTATAGAGCTTTCTGTTTCAGCGTTGCAGATTCATCATAGGTAACATCTCAGCTTACACGATCTTCTTTTAGTTAGGGTTCCAAAGTCGGAATGCCTTAACTCCTTCACTAAAGCCCATGAAAATAGCTTTCTTGGCTCTAGGATCTAGTTTTGATTCTGTAACATGATAGTATGCTAGACATCCAAAAATATACAAATAATTATAATCTGAAGCAAATTTTCCAGACTGTACCTCTATAGGAGATTTTCCATCCATTGCAGTCGAAGGTAGTCTGTTGATAATATAAGAGGCATACATCAAAGCCTCTGCCCAAAATGCTTTGCTCAAGCATGATTAAGACAACACACATCAAACTTTATAAACCAAGGTTCGATTCATCCGTTCTGCTACACCATTTTGTTGTGAAGTGCCAGAAACTGTGAAGTGTCTGATTATTTCTTCATTCTAATAGATTTTCAAGAATGGATCTGATTTGTATTCTCCACGATTATCTGATCTGATCGCTTGAGCTTTCTACTGGTTTGAGTTTCAATCATCTTCTTCCATTTAAGGAAGATATCCAAAACTTCATCTTTGTGCTTCATAGTATAAACCCAAACATATTTGAAAAAGTCATCAATAAAAGTTACAAAGTAACATTTACCTCCCAATGAAGCATTTGTAGAAGGACCCCAGACATAAGTGTGAACATAATCTAGTATTGCCTTGGTACGATGAGTTGCGGTGCCAAATTTGACTCTCGTTTGCTTGCCCAAGATACAATGCTCACAGAATCTTAGTTTTTCATCTTAGCACCATTCAATATGCCTTGTTCTATCAGACTTTGTAAGGCTTTTTCTCAAACATGCCCTAAACACATGTGCTAAAGTTGGGGAAGTATCAGACTCATCATCTTCAGAATTACTGGATATAGTTGCACTTCCTGTGACTGTTTGTTCATCTAAGAAATACAGATTATTCTTTAGACTACCCTTCGTTGCTAGAAATGCACCTCGAACAACCTTCATGACTTCATTTTCAATGGTCACCTTGTAACCATTAGAGTTTAAAACTCCTAGAGATATAAGATTCTTTTTCAAATCTGGACCATATCTAACATTATTGAGTCGTCTGATTGTACCGTCATGCATCTTCAAATGAACTGTTCCAATACCTTTTGTATGACAAGTATTATCGTTGCCCATAAGCACAATTTCACCATCAAGTTTTTTAAAACTTGAGAACCATTGCCTGTTTGGACACATATGGTAGGAACATCCGGAATTCAAAATCCATCTATCAGAAAGGTCATCTGATGATGAAACCAGAAATGTTGATTCCTCTTTATTTGCTTTTTACTCAATGTTCACAATTGATTTCTTCTTATTTGGACAATTCTTTTTCAGTTCTCTTTCTGGTGACAATAGGCACATTCATCTTTTGTAAGATTTCCTTTTGATGATACTCCCCTTGACTTTGAATGGCATTTGTTCAGTCCTCCAAATCCTCCAGATTTTATGTTGCTTGTCTTCTTTCTTGCTATAGTCAGAGCTTCTAGCATTGATTCCCTATGATCAATTTGATCCTTTTTCCAATACTCATTATTCACCAAAGTATTAGAAACATCTACAAATTTAACCTCATCTTTTCCATATAGCAGAGTAATAGTTAAATGTTCATCGCTTTCAGATAAGGAATTTAATAACAACAGAGCTTTATCTTCTTCTATAATTTTAACTTATAAATTATGTAAATCAGCAAGAATTTTGTTGAAATTATCTACATGCTCAATCATAGAGATATCTTTCTTTTACTGGAAACATAAGAGTTTCTTCTTTAGGTAGAGCCGGTTCTTTAAGCTTTTTATCATGCACTTGTTTTCCAGCTGTTTCCAAAGACTTGATGCTACGGTCTCCTTTATAATAAAGTACTTCTAATCTTTGGCTAACACATTCGAATTGTACCACAAGCCTGATGATTTATTTAATCCCAATCTTTATCAGATATATCCTTGGGTTTAGCTGCCAAAGCAATATGTAATCCTTCTCGGAATAGTAGGTCCAAAACTTCACATTGCCACATACCAAAGTTATTAGTGCCATCAAATTTTTCCACTTCGAACCTTGCATTTGACAACATAGGTCTTTGAATAGTGCCACTTATGGATGATTCGCTGGTGTTTCAGTCATTAAAAAATATCTCAGTTGAATCCAAAATGATTCAATTATCAGGAAACGAGTCCGATTTTGTCAAAAATGAATTAAAAATGGTTAAAAAATAAAGTTATAAAATATAATAATATTATGGAGAATATTCTGTGAACAGTGCAGCTTGGCTCAACAGTGCAACTTCCACAGTAAACGGCTCAACAGTGAGGCTTCAATAGTTCACAGCTTCAATAGTGCGGGTTCAACAGTAAATGGCTCAACAGTACAGTGTCATCATTTTCCTCCAGACGCATGCGCAAAAAAAAAAATTTCTTCACTTTTTCAACCCTATTTCAGCAGCTTTTCAACCTGATTTTTGCAGGATTTTTCTCGCCCAAATGTGCTCTTTCAAAGGGTATATTCAAAACATAATTTTGAACACTTTTAATTTTTGGAACAGTGACATAGAATTGCTCTGTTTCAAGCAAAACCTGAGCTCTGATACCAATTTGTTGTGCCAAATGCCCAAATATTAAAAGACAAACAAGAGAACGATAACAAACACAGAAAATTTATATGGTTCGGCAATTTGCCTATGTCCAGGGGAGGCAGCTACTGTATTATTTATGAGAGAAGTTTACAGAGAGGTTTACAAACAAAGCCTCTATCTTCTCTTGCTCATCTTCTAATTACACAGAGATCCCAAACCTATATATAGGCATTTATAAAGTGTGAATTCAAGATTTACACATTCAAATTTAGCTACACCAAATACGTAGAAAATTTAAACTTTGCTTCAGTTGTATTTGTTGACTGTTAATAACCCAGCTGTAAACATTTGAACATATTTGAGTTGCCAATGTTGAAGATGATTATTCGAGCCATTATTCAACATAAACAAAGTACACCAGCCTTTGCATACACACTTGAACCAAACAATGGACTTAACAGGCAATCTTGTGAGAATATCAATCACAGTTTCTTCAGGAAAGTTTCTCACCTATGATTTCTTCATAAATTCTTTCCACTGAGACAAATCAACCTCCGTCTTGCGGGGAATTTGACATGTAAAACAAACTTAGAGAGGAAAAGAGAACAATTTCTAGATAATATATGGCCTAGATCACATAAGATTCTCAATAAATGGAGATTGTAAGAAACAAAACTAGAAAGATAAGATTAGCAAATTGATCAGAGGAAAAGCAAGATGTATACAAATTAAAGATCATAGAAAAATACCTGTTGATTGTGGTTAATATCTCTGGTTTATCTCATGACAGATCTGAAATCCCAATTTCAGTCAAGCAAGTGAGTGAAATTTAGCTACACCGAATACTTAGAAAATTTGAACTTTGCTTCAGTTGTATTTGTTGACTATTAACAACCCAGCTATAAACGTGTGAACATATTTGAGTTGCCAATGTTGAAGATGAATATTTGAGCCATTATTCAACATAAAAAAAAGTACACCAGGCTTTGCATACACACTTGAACCGGACAATGGACTTAACAGGCAATCTTGTGAGAATATCAATCACAATTTCTTCAGGAAAGTTTCTCACCTTTGATTTCTTCATAAATTCTTTCCACCGAGACAAATCAACCTCCATCTTGCAGGGGAAGTTGACACTCAAAACAAACTTAGAGAGGAAAAGAGAACCATTTCTAGATAATATATGGCCTAGATCACAGAAAATTCTCAATAAATGGAGATTGTAAGAAACAAAACTAGAAAGATAAGATTAGCAAATTGATCAGAGGAAAAGCAAGATGTATACAAAATAAAGATCATAGAAAAATACATGTTGATTGTGCTTAATATCTCTGGTTTATCTCATGACAGATCTGAAATCCCAATTTCAATCAAGTAAGTGAGTGCTTGCAAAAGAGATTACCATATTGATTCCACTATCACATGTAGAGTTTATTTGTTAGCAAGAACACAAACAGGAATAGATTGATAACGATGAATCCTGCTAGGCACAAAGTCATTGATGCTTCTTCCACAGGATGTTGCACATGTCAATCATCCTACAATTCTTATAAACTGATGAACTTGTATTGTCTTCATTTGAATCATTAAACCACCTGGTTTTTTAGGACATTGTTTTTGAGAGAAGGGTTGCTTGCTTTTGAAGTTTTCAGCCACGTTTTCACTACTACTAACGCCCTGCAACCATGTAATGGCAATGCACTGCATCAAGCCAAATTTTGATTGCGACGCTCGCAACTGGTTTTGGACTACTAAGCAAGTTCATTGTACTGGAATAGGATTTGAAATATTTGCTCTTCCAAAATATTTATGAAATGAATCA
Organism: Rhamnella rubrinervis; assembly: GCA_007844105.2. Taxonomy (NCBI): domain Eukaryota; kingdom Viridiplantae; phylum Streptophyta; class Magnoliopsida; order Rosales; family Rhamnaceae; genus Rhamnella; species Rhamnella rubrinervis. Next base: position 2,598,058 of record CM017582.2, read on the forward strand.
CCGAAATAATGGGGATTAGATTCTTATCATGTATAAGAGCTTGGCAAAAATGAAAGCATTAAAAGAGAGTTCTGCATTCAAAAACAACTTCCTTTTCCTATTTTTTTCTTGATTAGATTAGAAAATTTACACAAAATTCATAAAGACAAATGTATAGCTGGCAAACTCAGCGTAGCATCATTCAGGATAAAGACCCTAAGGCTAGATCAAATTGCTATTGCCATTACCTCAAGAAGCTTAAGCTTTTTAGAATGATCACTTTATGAATTGAGTTAATACAAAAGGAAAGCTATGTAGCTCCCCAAGTAGGAATTTATGGATTGCCTATAGATATTACTTGGAGAGAAAGTAATCCTGAAGATTAAATTTTGATTTTGGCATAAATTTAGAAAGACTGCACAGGCACATATAACTGGATCATGAAATCAGTTTAATGCAGCTCTTACAGCTAATGCAACAGATCAAAAACCAAGTTCAATATATATATATATATATATATATATTTCTTTGCTGAGTTCAGACTTTTCTGGGACTAATATTCAGGGACCTTCATGGAAAGATTAGATGTTAATTAGGAATCCACATTGCAACAAAGTAATCTGAGATTATTGTGAAGCAAATTAAGACTGATATTATAATTATGGTTGTTTTGAACTGCAATTAAAACCCATATATATGTAGATAGGAAATGCCTAATGATACTAATATTATTCATTTGAAGTAAGAAAAATCCAAACGAAATCCCACCTTGATTACACTAGTTATGTCAATGTTAGTTAAGGGAAGAAACTCCAAAATTATAAAGTTTGAGTGATGGTTGTGAATGAGACCCTCACTAAACGGTGGCAATGACATTTATGAGTAACTTATAGCTCAAGTTACCTAAAATGCTATCTTCCTATTATTATAATCTGGGCCATATCTATATTGTGTCTATTTAATTTCTTCACATGTCAGTCCACTGACGTGCAATGAGTATTTCAATTGAAAATTATACATAAAAATATATATATAAATATTGTGGACGGACGTTGGTTTCAAATAGTGGATAGGAAGAGTGCTTTTCTTTTTCTCTTTCTTTCATTTTCATACAAACCAACCAGAGTACATAGTCCATTGAAGTAAGATAAATGGTTTTTTCTGAGTAAATGTGGCAAAAAAAATTTTAAAAAAATGGTATTATGCATATAGCCGTTCCTCAAGTTAACGACTAACCCTCTTAATGCGCCTCACGTATGAAACAGACAGATCCAAACGCGGTCCATACTTTGTTCATCCCAGGAATGAACAACGCTTTCGAGCACTGTACACAAACGACATCCCAATTTCCCACTACGAACGTACAACATCCCCTAAGGAATTTTAATGGCAGGCTTACTGCCAGATACGTCAATTAAAGTCAAACTTTAATTACTTTTTGTCTAGAAATCAAAAGCAACTTTACTCTGAACTTTTTTTTTTTTCCATGGAAGTTGTGGAAGATTTCAAAATTTTAATGCTTTTGGGAATTTATGGTTGAGTGTGGGGGAAGAAAAGAGGTCGAAAATTTTGTACAAAACAAAACAAACAAAAAAAGAGCAAAAAAGTTAAAAATTAATTATTAAAAAAAATAATAGGGTGGACGATATGTTTAACAAATTTTAGGATTCATTGTAACCTAAAAGGCCACGCAGAAAAGCAATATGTAATAAGAATCACTTTTTTTATTTGTAAACAAAAAGGCTTTTTATTAGGGGTTCATTAATTTCCTTTCTTCTTTTTGGTTTTGGATGTATATTTCAATTATCTAATTTATTATTTTTAGATGTCTACATTACACACACATGTGGCAAGCATATTGTTAGGTTAAAAGAAAAAATTAGGAAATAGTATGCTTAGTGGAATTTTAGAACCGGTAATTTCACCCATCAAACAAAAAAAAATATTTATAGACAGTCAAGGATTATTAATCTATCAACCATGGATTATCATGTATAATAATATTATGATATCATATTAAATTGTCAATTACCATTAATATTATGCTTTAATATTATATTAAATTGTCACTGATACTCTGATAACTTAGTCCAACAATATAATATCAAATTACAAATGCTTTCAACACCCTCTTCAACAAAAATAAGTAAATAAACAACAACAATAATAAAGAAAACGATTATGATAGGAAAAGTAAAGAAAATTTTATATAGTCCACGATTAAGTGTAGGTTAGTCATTGTCGACAAGATTAATCATTTCCATCATTGCTTGATAATATACTTTATTCCTTTGTGTCACTTTCAATTTTGTATTTAATATAAAACCATGAAAAAAAAATATAAATGTAAAGGAAATAGGAACTTCTAGTACCTAGAAAAAAAAAAAAAAGCGTATTCATTAAGCAACAGATAAGATGAAAGTGATCGGGGTAGAAAAAAAGGTGCTACTTTAATTAATTGCATGTTTTTGGTTTTGTTTTCTTCTTTTTGGTGATTATTTATTGGTGCTTTCTTTGTTTAATTTTCCTTAACTTTGTAATTATATGTTTTTCAGCAATAATTTTAATATTTTATAAATCGGGTTGTGTTTCCATTACATTATAAACTCGTTGATTGCTAGCTAATGACAATTAGTGAAAATAGACAAGACAAGGGTTAAATCTTTACAACACCTAACTAGCTACCTTTTTTTCCCTAATATTCCATTAGTTAATGAACCAACTTAGTTGAAATCAAACCTATGAATATTTCCCTTTTTTCCAATGCTAAGGGAAATCATCAAAACATAGAAAGACTTCCATAAGATAGTTGGAAAGTATTAATAAGAAAATTAGATCCAATAGAATGAAAGATTGAAATATTGTTTATCAATTTTTTCAATTAGTCAGGTTTGGTTTCTCAAAATTTTCTTCCTTTTTCAATTTTGAGTATTAGAACACGAAAACAACTCATGTGACTAGAGGTACTTAATGGGTTTTTAATTTCCTATTAAACTTGTATTGTGCTATTACATGTCCATCAACTTCGGCTAGATTTGGCATATAGGATTGGGCTAAATTATGTTCTTAGATTGAATTGGACTATTTATTATAACATTGGATGGAGAATATCAAATTTTAAATTTTAAATAATTTTTTTAATATTTTAAATTATTTGTCACGTCACCTTTAAATAATTAAAAAAAAAAAAAAAAAAGCCACGGGAATTCGGACAAGTTAGCATAGTAAACCGATCAATACTTGTCAATGGTGGCAAAATATTGGTCAACACCAGTCAACTATAGTGGTTGTGGGTCAATAGACGTCAATATTTATTAATTGATTTAGTCCCCATAAAACCCTTAAAATTTTGCATAAAAAATTAAGAACCTTTTAATTCTATAGGTTAGACTATCTAATCCAACTAAAGTTTTTGCCAAATACATTTTTGGATCTTACATTTGTCCAATCCGAGCGACCAAACATGGCAACTAATAATTATTGTAGTTTCCTCATGGAGTTTCGACATCACTCATACCCGATTACTACAAGTATAGGAAACCTAGAGCCGGAGAAGAATCTAATAATGTTTAGCGGTGGACTAATTAGATCTTAAAACATATATAGTCGAAAAGCTACAAGTACTGATCTGTACCATGCATTTGTAATCTCTCTCTCCACATGATTCACACACTTGGAAGAAAAAGACATCAAATATACTTGAGTGACATGCTGAGTACCTGGTCTTGTTCACTCGTATATATAAGACAAACTATTTTGTCAAAATAATTGCAAAAGAATGGGAAAAAATCTAATCAAAATCAATAATCAAATTAAATTATATAGAATGTGTAAGATTGGTTCAATGATATACCATTTATACTCACACTTATAAAGAGTAATATTTTCTCAATAATATATCTTTTACGCTTACATTTTTAAAATATTCATATTGTAAAAAAATTTAGTACAATAGAAATTGTATGGGTAGCAGTAGCCGCCACTAGTGCACATTAGTTTCCATCAAGATTACAAAAAAAAAAAAATGCACAAAGCCTGATGCAGTTGACTCTCTATATATAGCTCTATCCCTTTGTTTCCCACTTATTATGGACAAAAACCAAACCACATAATTACTACAATTCTCTGATTTCACAAACTTCATCATCATCATCGTCCAAAACCATTCAAATATTAGATTCCACTTTACCGTTACTAGTGTTTAAAGCATATATATACACACACATACATATATCCTACTCATATTTTCCATATCTAGAAGAGATCAAATCTCCTAGGGTTTTTAAATCGAAAAATGAGAGGCTAATTTCGTATGTTCATCGCTGATGAGTCTTAATTAGTGCAAAAAGTCATTAATAAAGATTATTGAAAATGTTAATATTGTTGGTGTGCATGTGTTTTCATTTATGTTTCATGGTATATACATATATAATTGACAGAATCATGAAGAAAATTGATGTAATGTCGTGGGTTATGAATAGTTGCTAAGAAAGTAGGGTTTGTATAGACCATATATATAAAAAATCTCTGGAATATATTCCCATATCTTGGATATATATAACGCAAGGGAGAGCTAGCAGATTAGGCATAATGAAGTATCATTTGCTTTTGCATGCTATATATATGCCAGTTGTTTGGGGTTAATTACCGTGCAACAGCATGGTTGATTTAGTGGCCTACAGAATTTTAAGAATTTGAGGAGAGGAACACATTAATTCAATGCTTCATGTGTATATATATATATATATTATAATATTATATACTGCTGGATGTGTACTGCACGGCGCACCCAAATGTCCTACACTAATTATTTATAGTTTCATCCACTGCTTATAAAATAAACCAAAAAAATTAAAATAGAATAAAAAATCCAAATTGCCATCCATGCCCTAGGAGGTTCAACTGCACCTTTAATTCACACTTAGAAGTCTTAACAGTACTTGTGTTGCTGATGAGTCAGTCATTGAGAGAAATTGACCTCAAACTTCCACCATGTATATGGAAATTAAAGAAAACAAAATTGATTAAATGCTTTTTTTTTTTCTTTAATTTAATCATATATATTTTCAACATGCCTAATGCTTCTTCCTTATTTTTTTATTTAATTTTAGTTCTACATTTCAAATTATATTATATATTAATAGTCTTCGATTCCCAGGCCCTTACTCAGGAAGCAAACTTCATTATAGTCTCTATAGCTCACTGTCATATTTATGCCTTTAAAAAGATATTCCGGTTAATTATTTTATTAGCACTAAAGTTGTGTCGTCGTTAATAAATAACCCCCACAAACATATGTGTGTGACCTAATCCGAATGTAAAACCCCATAAACAATCATCATTAATTTTTCTCAACTAAATTAATTTGTCTCTTGACGATCTATAGAGGATATAAAATTGATACTGTTATTTGAGAACAAACCTAAGAAATACACATAACACCCCAACTTAAAAGCAAAAATTCATTAAGCAAAAAGCTCCATTCATATACATGGATATACATGTACCACTGCCATACTAAATATATCCATATATATGATCAGCTGGTACAAAATACTGGAATTACACTACTTCCACATATCCATGCAAGTACCTGCTTCAAAAACACCATCAAAATCATCTCTTTCTCTCTTTTTTTCTTTTTTATTTTTTCCTTTTATTTTACCTAATTTAAATAATCAAAAAACAAAAACCCCACAATTTTTTTTTTTAATACTTACATTAATTTCTTTACATCAAGATGGCATAGCGCATGCTATCATTGACCATCAGATGGTTCATCTCCGATATCTGAGCAAACTCACCAGAAGCCCAAACCCCATCAGCGCCATTAACATGCGGGTGAGAGAAGCAAGAGAAGAATGAAAATGGAGCTCTAACAACACTGCAAATGACCAAAAACCCCTTCCAACCATTCCCTCTTCTCTCTATTTCACGTCCAAAGATCTGAAACTGATCTGCTTGATTTCCTCCATGCCCACCACCTCCATACATGTTCTCATCTGCAACTCTGGGGCTTTTCTTTATGTTCTGCAAGTTTTGCCTCAGCGTACCCAAAAACCGACCCAGTATCATCTTTCTAACCCCTGCCACACAAGAAATTGGCTTGGGTTTGGATTAGATAAATTGGGATTTTGGGTTCGGATCAGGGTGAGAATTAGAGGACAAGGGTTGCGAGCAAAATTCAGTTTTGTTGTTGATAATAATGGCGAATTTGGTTTGGTAGTGGCGGTCCTGGTGGAGTTGCTAGTGCTTGTGTTTGTGTTTATCACCCAAGGTTTTATGATGGGTGCCTTTTAAAGGACCTTCACAGTGTGTTTATTTATTTATTTTAAATCTTTTAATTTGTTATTATTATTATTATTTTTATTTTGTATATATGCTTGTGGGGTATACAAAGGCCAACATGCCGACAAAGTAAACTGTCTAATTACACAACACAACCTTTTTTTGTGTAATGTGATTTTATGGGTTTTTATCAGAAATCAGAATCATTATATTTAGCATATACAATTGAGTATTTACAAGGTACCTTTACAGTTCATTTTGATTACAAGCTAGTTTGCAAAAAAAAAGGGTTGGGTCCCATAATATGTATGAGTGTGTATGTATGAAGCTTTAGACAAAAAGGACAGTCTGAGTTTGTATCAAATCAGATTGACCAATCATTAGTATGATCAGAGAATTACAACCGTCAGATAACTGAAAAAAAATTTTAAAAAAAAATTGTAAGATACCAATTTTTTGTTTGTTTAATATATATGTTCATGGTTCAATGTGTCTACAATTTGGAATTGTGTAGAGAGGAATCAAAATCTTCAATAGTTTGGTGTGATAGAGACCTATGGTACCCCATAACCATCACTGCCACTTACACTCTCTTTTAATGGTTTTTTCAACTTTTATATATATATAGCCTACTTAAGCAGGTGCATACGAAAATATATGTATATGTATACCTACAATCTATATTATAGTGTATATGGTAAAGTTGAGTGAGATGGCAGGTTCTTATATGTTACAAATAATTATGCGCACTAATGAAAACAAATGAAGTGTATTACTAGTTGGTATTGAAAATTTTGGTAGAAGTGTTTATTTTGTATAATTAATATCATATATACATGTACATACATATAAAATTGACAATTTTTATTTTTTATTTTTATAACTTTGAGAGTATGATAATCGACTTTGTCATCGTGACGAATAGCTTCATCACCACAGTTGTCTTCATTAGTACCGTGTCCTTGGTAATTGTGAGAACGAGAATGTTAAATTTCAATAAATAAAATATTGTAGTTTTCTCATCCAAATTTATGATATTTTTTCTCACATGATAAATATAGAATTGAAATAAACAAAAAAAAAAATAGTTGACCCAAAAAATAAAGACAAAAGGAAACTGTTTTGATAATGATGATGACTAAAGGAAAACGCTTTGATAATACGGTTATGACCAATTGGCAATGTTCATTTGCAGACCAAACTATTATATGATTGTGTCTGGATATGTTTTTTTTGGGAGAAAAAAGTGTTCAAAGAAAAAATAAACACCTTGCAATATATTTGGTGAAAATTTAAAGTATACTTTTTTTTTTAATAAAAATTAAAAAATTATTTTTTAGAAGTATTTAGTGGTGCTTTTCTATAAAAAAAAATGAAAAAAGGTGATTTTTTTGTTATTTTTTAAAACAAAATTTAAATGCTGTATTATAATTTTTAAAATACTAAAAATATCACATTTAATTTAAAACCACTCTTTTATGGATGGCAATCAAACATAAATTATTTTATTGAAATAGTAATTTTTTTTATTAAAGTGCTATATATAAAAAAATATTATTGATTAAAATCACTGTTAAAAAGCATATTCAAATAAGCTGTATATATGTATGAATTAAATTTATATTAATTATATAGATTTAAGAAGTACATTTAAATAAGTCCCACTAGAATTTAACACATATTTATTATTTAAGATGAATAGAAATTTCATATAGATGCAGTTGATTATCCATAAAAACAAGTTGTTTCACATATAAAGACCATCGAGAAATAAATAAATCTAAAAAAAAGAACGTAATATAAATACAAAGGAAAAGACCATCAAAAAATAAATAGACCTAAAAAAAGAACGTAATATAAATACGAAGGGAAATGACTTTTGGGTCTTGTATTATAATTAAGTAAGAGTAATATAATACTTACCAAAAAAAATAAAAATTAAGAGTAATATAATAACATATAGTGTTTTGTGCATATAATATCTTTGATTATGCACACGTGTTATCGGAAGACACTAGAATATCACTAGTGCACCGCCAAATTACATGGTTACAATTATTTCTATCTGCCTCCATTTTAAAATAAAGAGCACACATGCGTTTGGATTTAATAATTAAAATTTAATTAGTTTATTGCGGTGGGTATTGGATTTGGTCAAAGTCAATGTTCTTCCGCGATCTAAATTTGTGAGTCAAATACTTACAATTAAAGGCAGCCTGATATGAAAATTAGTTGATTTTTCAAAAAATAAAAAAAAAAATCTCAATGTTATATTATCAATTTAAGATTAATGGATAGGACCTTTTATTATTTTAATTTTAAAATAGAGTAGAAATTTATAGTTCATCTATATTTTTAATAAATTTCCTTTCATTTTAAAATAGTAAAATCTATACTCTTAATAGAACCTTCTTTATTTTAATTTAATAAAAATAAATACTTCTGAAATAATAATATAATTTATTAAAATTTAAATTATAATTTTTTAAAATAAATGTGGAGAACCGGTCGATTCTCTTTTGTTAGATCACAACCAAGTTGCGCAAAAACTAGTTGATTACAAATTTGGAAGATATATATTATACATGGCTACATGCTTAAGATTGTGGTGGTGGGCCCGTCTACTTTCTAATTCTGAGGAAGATGGAAATGGATAGTTCTGTCTTTTCAAGTGTTGGGGTCTTTGTTGGGTGGGACGCGCCAAATAGGTCTCCATCATTATCAAAGCTTATAATTAATTTGGAAGCTTTTCCAAAAAAGAATTATTGTCTTTATTGAATTTCTGGTTTATACCATCTCAGATTCATTGAATAAATTGGATTTTTTTTTTCTTTTCAAAATTTTTTTTAAAAAATGGAAGAGAGAGTGATATGAAGATTTGGATACAAAGTCTTCTGGATTGGAATCAAATTTGATACTTTGGAAAGATTTATTTTATATAAGCTAAAAAAAAAAAAAAAATTGTCAAGGTTTCATTGTAAAAGTGGCTAGGTCTTGAATTTAAATTATTTATGATTTTTCTTTTTCAATTTTTAATTTTCGTTTTATTTTAAAATTTAAAGTTATGTTGGAACAAAAGCAAGAATATGATCCAAACGTGTTAAAAATATGTCAAATTAATGAATACAAACTCAAAATTAAATAAATATAAAACATTTTTACCAATAAATAAATAAATATAAAACATAAAAACATTGTATTAGTACTCTCGCAATTAGTTGTCTCATAGAGTGGCGTGGCGCATATGTGTCAATTGTTTATTTTTTGATTAACAGATGTGACAATTTTGAATGTACATAATAAACATCATACGTAAAATACAGTTTGAAAGTTTTTTTCATACTAGTTTTAAAAATTATTTTTTAAGAAACAAATAAATAAATAGAAATTCATTCATTTAATTGAAACAAATAATAATAATAATAATAATTAAAAGATGTTATTTATTGGATAAATAGAAAGAGACATTCCAATTAGATTGACAATCTCTTATCTCGGTCAGAGATATCCCAACTAGGTTGATACCCCTTCAACCCCACACCAACTAGGTTGATACCCCTTCAACCCCACACCGAGTAAGCAATAATTTTTGTTAAAATAAAAATGAATACACCAATTACTACAGTTACAACAAATATAAAAATATGAAATGAAACGACTCACACATAGGTTACAGCAGATTTAAAAATCGATAGTGAAACAACGACAATCACCAGCCTCGTTAAAACTTAAAGAGAGAAAAAACCTCAAATGTGAAAAACCTCAATCCAGAAAAAAGAGTACCAGCACAACAAAGGTACAAGCAATCTACTTTCTAAACCTATAATTTTCAAAACCATTAACATTCCTATAATGCATATAAGAATGAGTCTGAAAGACCCCACTACTATTGCGCTCCATAAGAAGAAACAACAAGTTTAGAAAGAGCATCCGCAACTATATTTCTCTCCCTGAAGATATGTGAAACCCGAAAATGAATGCTAGAAACATGACAAAGACAGTTCACCTATCTTGCTTTATAAGCCCACGGGACAACGATTTGTCGACGAGAGAGTAGACTGGCGACATAAGTAGAATCGCACTCCAGCCATAAGTGATCCCACTAAAAATCTCTAATACAGTTTATGGCAATAATGACACCCAAGAGCTCACTCTCAAAAGCATAGCACGAGTCCAAATGGACTGTAAAACTGTCTTTAATGAAACCCCTACTAGTAACAAAATACTCATATAATAATAATAATAATAATAATAATAATAATAATAATAATAATAATAATAATGGAAAAAAGTCGGCTATGTGCAATAATTTTATTGTATATTATATTAATTCGACAACATAAACTGTATATTAATTATACAAGATAATATATTTATATATTGTGTGTTAATTATATATAAAATATATTGTGTAAGGGAGAATTATGTAAACTATCCTTAAGATTTGGCCTAAATACAGTTAACATACAACAATATGGAATCATCCATGGCCAAAACGGCCGAGGGGTGCCTCATTTGTACACTGCTGAAAGTGTCTTCTCCTGTACAAATGAGGCACCTCAGCCACATGGCAGAGAGCCTCGACCGTTTGACAAGGGGTAACTCCCCCTGTACATTAGAATCACCTTAGCCAAAACGGGCGAGACCTTAGTTGTTTGGTCGAAAGGTGCCTTCCCCCATATACAAATGAGACACCCTCCGCCAAATGGCCAAGGGTGCCTCATTTGTATAGAGGAACACACCCTCCGCCAAATGGCCGAGGCCTTTAACAGTTTGGTCAAGTGGTGTCTTCCCCCTATATAAAAGAGGCGTCTCGTGTGGGACCCTCAAACATGTGTTAGGGTTTCAAACCCTAATTGGTATTAATTTTGCCATTAAATGGTTTTTAATACTTTGATTTATTACTAAATAAATTCTCTGCAAATATGGTACGCAATGAATTTGATTTATGGTTTAATGACAGTTGACCATGGATTTTTAGGAAAGTGTTATTTATGTGTATTTATTTTATTAATTCCGTAATTAATGACAAAACCCTAGAAACTGTCTATTTAAAGGCAGCATATAAGCTTAAGATAGGTTCTTTTTCCCTTTCTACGTTCTTTTTTCTCTGTAACCTTTTCGATTATCAATTCTTCTTCCTCTCATTCTTTTTTATTCAAAAAGACGTTTTGATTCATTTTGGTTTCTGGCGAGAAACTTTTCGGATCTGTTAAGGAGCTCAAGAGTTTAAGGTAGGTTTTTCCTAAACTATCTTTTTGTCTGATGATTTTCTGGATGATTTATATATATATATATATATATATATTATTTATGTTTATTTCTATTTTTTATTATTAAGAAGAGATTTACAATTTATACACTATTTGATGAGTGTGATGGATTTTTGAAACACCAATATATGTTTAATATTTTTGTATATATTTTTCTCATTAGATCTATCCTCTACGAATATTCTCCTTTTCGTTTCACCTCAATCGGATTTTTGTAGAAATAGTTATAATTTTTCGAAGCTCATACTGTCAATCTGAAAAATTATGACCAGTGGGTGTTTTCTGGATAATTTTGTGGGGTATATGGATTCATTTTCCTTTGAAACTTTTACAGTTTGGACTTAAGAGATTTATGAACATTCTCAAATTGAAATTTCTATTTTTCGATCTGTTATGAGGAAGTTATGGATTTTTGAAGTTTAAGGCATTACTGCTGGAATGCTGAGACTAGTATGGTTTTCTGATAAGCGTGTTTGGTTTCTTTACTTGGATTGGAATGAAAGAATTTATATAGATACCTTTACTTGTTATGGTTTTATTACCGCTGGTTTTGGCGAAAAATATTTTTGTGGAATTTATTAAAAATGTTTGATCGTCTCTAGTTCACTGTAGAATTTGTGTGACAGTTCATATTAAAAAGTAGATATTAAATATTTACTTGTTTTTGAAAATTATGGCTCATCCGAGACATATAAAATATTCTAGTGCTTTTGGAATTATGTGATTTAGATGAGTATTGAATTTATTATGAATTTTACAATACAGCTGTTGTGCAATTTTCATATGTGATTATTGGATAACATGTCTTGGAAATTTTGAGGTTATTGTTATAGCATGAATTTGATGAGTATGATATGTATATGTGATCTATGCATGTTTATTTGATCAAGAATTAATGCATACATGCATATGCACAAAAATGTACGACGGGCTATGAACGGTACATTACATTTGGTTGGTATTTTGAAAGCGCGTTATATAAGTTTTTGGGTTTGATCATGACAAACCATGTAAGCTATAAGTAAGACTGAAATGCTTACGGTGTATTGCTATAAGTGAGATTGAGACGCATGCACCCCATTTTGATATGTTGTAAGCTATAAATAGATTGAAATGCTTACGGTGTTATGCTATAAGTGAGATTGAGATGCATGCACCCCTTTGAGAATTTGTTTAGAAATCCAACCATTATGAGATAAGCTCATTAATCATGCATGCATTATAAGTTTTCTTTTTTATTATGTTATAAGTTTATGATGAGCTATAAAATGTTATGAATCTTTAAGTATGTAAGACATTCATGATTAAGCAAGTTTATGATTAGTTTGTTATTGTGTTCTTTATTGGCATGTGAAGTTATATGTATGCTTTTGACGTTTTGTATGAATTTTGGGAAAGCCTACTGAGTTTTGTAAACTCACGTTTTTCCTATTTTCTTTCCCAGGTGAGCACGCTTAAACTGTTTACTTACTCGAACTTGTGGGGATGGTAGACACGTGGTAGCTCGAGAGGAGGTTCTCTGAGGGGTATCTAAATAAAGCAATAAAGTTGTCTACCTATTGGTGATATTATTTTTATTTCGTTTTCAACTGAGAACTATTTTCCTAACTAAATTGAAGTGTTTTAATATGGTTGGACGTGTGTTGAAAAATGATTATAATCCTTTGAATTAACTTATTAATATTTTTATAATTATGTTGGAAGTTAAGTATTTAATTAGTTACTATAATATTTTGTGATAATTATTTAAGCATTTAATAACAGTCTAAATATGAGCTTTGACTGTCTATGCATATATGTGATTGAATAAGTTTTAAATTTTTCCGCAAGTTCAGTTTTGGTAGCCACTCTAACCTTGTTCGACCTAAGGGACTTGGTTAGGGTGTGTTACACCTCGGCTATATGGCCGAGGGGTGTCTCCTCCTGTACATTGGAATCACCCCGAGGGTCATCCAATGATAAAAAAAGACAAACGATAATATTTTTTTTAAAAAAAAATTGATGCACATTTGCTCTTATTTTCCACTGTTTGAAGCTACCATGTCCAATTTTTTTTCACCGAAGCTACCATGTCCAATTTTTTTTCACCGAATATCTGCATAAGTTCAAATTCGTGATAAAATAATTGAAGTAAATTTATTATATTATTATTAAGTACCTATATTTGTTTTTATTTTGTATTGTAAATATTTATATATTGTATATTTTTCCACATTATAATTATATTTTTTTTTATTTAATTTAATATGTTAAAGTAATTATTTAATTTAAATAATACAAGTTTATATTTTTTTAATATTTTTTATTTAATTACTATAAATAAATATGAATTTTAAATAAATAAAAAATCTGAAAATCTGAATATTTAAAAATAAAAAAAAATTATTATTTGGAATATTATACTTGAAAAATTATTATTAATATATATATATATATATATATGAATATAAATAATTATTTGGAAAAATAATTATTAATATATATATATATGAATTTATTTTATATTTTATATTTAATAAATTTGAATAAATATAACTGATATATTTGAATAAATAAAAAAATTCATCTTAAAATATGAATATTAATTAAATAAAAAAATTCAAATGGAAAAATAATTAATAATTGACTAGTGGTTCTTTTTTATTTTTAATTAAAATAACATTTAAGGACGGTCGGAAATGACCATCCTTAAAAGATATTTTAATTAAAAAAAAGCATCAATTATTAACTTACTGATGGTTCTTTTTTATTTTTAAGTAAAATAACTATTAATGATAGACATATATGACTGTCTTTAAAAGTATCCATGATTGGATTAGATCCAACTGTCTAATAATCAAATCTTGGGGATTTGATTAGATTCTATCATCTAAGGGTCGGATCGGACCATAAAATCGGCTATGGTCGGGTCATGGTGATAAATTTAAATTTTAATATAACTTTGAGTTTATGAGACAAGAATTTAAAGGAAACTCTGAATTTTATAGTTTAAAATTTTACAATTGTGAGAGATTGTACAAGTTATATGAGAAAGGATGAAATAAATGAAGTTTAATTATAGTAATAAATTAACGGAGATGGTTTGATAGTGAATAGGAATAAAAATATAAATGGACAAGTGGAATTTGAATGTTAAAAGGGAGAAGATTATGAAAGTAAATGCATAGCACCTAAAAGTACACTTTTACTATAGTAGAGAATTTGCAAAGAAGATAGTTATTTTACTAATATTGAGTGTACAATTGGTTGTGCAACCATAAAACTCTCAAATGTACACTTGACCTTGATGCATCAAGCAGACTTTTTTGTTCAACTGAGCAAAACAGCGTAGTTCCGCAAAGCTTTTTGGACTTTTCTACTATGGTGGATCAAATAACATACAAGCTTGTTTGATAGCATTTTACACAAAATAACTCAGTTTATGAAGAGTAATCCCATAAGTTAACAAAACTAAAAACGTTAAATTTTAGAAGATGTGTCAGCCTTTAGTTCTATCCCATTTTAAAGTCTTTTCGTTTTTCAGTTATTTTAAAGCGCGTAGTATATACATGGTTAGCATTGAATGACAATTTGAAAGAAGGGTGACTTGATAAAGACGTTGTAGAGTAAACAAAATCCAAACTAACATTTTGATCACAAATCTAATAAGTTTGTAAAACTAAATAGATTAATTTCAAATTATTTCATGGTTAATTAGTGTAATTTACATAGAAAGTACAAGAGCTTGCCTTTGTCATATTATATCTATTCAAATTCTAAAAATAAATAAATACAAATTGATTTATTTAAATTGAACAGATTAATAATAATAATAATAGTATTTTAATTGAATAAACATAAAGATTCACCCGACCGATTAGGAAAGATTACTAGTCTATTTTTTTTAGCAACAGAGAAAAGGCACTTTATTAACTAATGTCTACCAAACAAAGAGAGGCCAAATCAGGTTGATTTGTGAGGTCCCAATTAATAGGGAGGGACCCGTGTAAGGCCTTTTTAGAAATCCAATCGGCTACTTTGTTAAGGTAGTGGGGGATCAAAAGAAAAATACATGAAGCAAAGTAATTTTTAAGTTGACATATATCATGCACTAGGGCTTCAATAGTCTAATACGAAGCCGAGGTATGGCCTGTAAGATTCTCATGCGGCTTGGCGCAATCCATTTCCACAATGATTTTGTCAAAGCCCATCCTCCTTGAAGTAGGCAAAGCATGGAAGACAACCCGACCCTCTATAGTCAAAGCATTAGAATCCAAAAGAAGAACATACCTATGATAGACAACATCTCCCCTCCAATTGCGAACCACAGTACCGGCAACACCTTTCCGCGACTTAGAACAAAAAGCACCATCACAGTTTATCTTTAAAAAAAGGAGAATGTGGTACCCACTGTAGATGATGACGGAACAGATTTGTAGTTGGTGCTGAAAACAAAGGTGCTGTGGAGGTGAATAAAGCTGCGCTATCTAGGAATTCCTTTTGGGATGTGACAGCCAAACTAAGAACACCTTTCGGGTTAGGGAGCGCACCATCAAAAATGAATTTGTTACGAGCTTTCCAATATACCACAAGGTATAACAAAATAAGCTGGCCATGTCACCTCCTTCCCCTTTATCAACAACTAGTTGTAAGATCACGTCTTGGATCCAAGATCTGAGGTTAGTAGCAGGTCGGATGTGGAAACCAAAAACAGAACCAAATCACAAAACTTGAACCCAAAAATGGCAATCTGAAAACAAGTGTTCTAACGTCTCTACAGAACCCTTACAGATCGAACAAATGACATCCTGGCCTACATGATGGCAAATTAAGATGGCCTGTGAAGCAAGGGCATCGTGAAGAAGCCACCACATAAAATGCCTAATCTTAGGTACAGTTGGTAAGGTCCAAAGTTTTTTCCAAAACTGAGAGGAAGGCCATGAGGATGATGATGCAGCCGTAGCAAAGTCATTAGTAACTTCTTGCACCAACACATTATAGCAAGATTTCACAGATAGTTTACCTGTCTTAGAAAACGGCCAGACTAAGCGATCAGGCAAACCCCACTGAGAGATGGGTATAGCTAGAATTTTATCGACCAACCAGGGGGGAAATATGGAACGGAGCTTATCAGTAGACCAGCGTAGAGGGGAATCAGTCATGAAGTCTGAGACTCTACAAATAGCCGGGTTAAAGAAATCTGACCAAACTAAATCATATGGTCCCCATCTATCCAGCCATAGATTAATTGTCTCGCCAGATCCAACCCACCATCTCGTATGCTTAACCAAGATGTCACATCCATGGAGTAAGCTCTTCCAAGCCCAAGAAGCCAAAGAAGTATGCTTTGCCAGTAAAAACGAAGAGTGGGGGAAATAAATTCCTTTTAAGACCCGGATCCAAAGATCATGAGGCTATGAATAGGCACGCCATGCTTGCTTCATCAGTAAATGGGAGTTGAAGTAGGAGAAATCCCGAAAGCCTAAATCCCCCAGAACCTTCAGCTTCTTGAATTTGTTGTGTTCTTCTTTCGAGCTGATCAGTCAGATTCTAGCTACCTAATCAATCCTGCTGATCTTGATATGCTATCCTCCGAGAGTATGTCTTTAGATAGTATGTCAAGTACCTCTTCAACTAGGTCAAATATGGAGTTTCAGAGTGTTTCACGCATTAGTTTGGCCCCTGATTCGCATAGACCAAGGGGGAACACTCATCATTTAAAGAGAGGCTTGTATTGAGATCCGTGTGAATAAATACAAGTCAACCGTCTACCCTAGATCGAATTACAGATGCTGAAGTCTTCCTTAAAAAGAATGAAAATGGGCAAAGTTGCTATTATATTAATAGCCAACCTTCTTCTGTTTCAATTAGGTTATTCAACTAGCAAATCACTCCTTTGGATCCACTTTTTGAGAAAACTATAACGTAAGCAAAGAGAAGCTAACCAGCTAATGCACGAAGCTCGCTAGAAGACTAATTGAAGACCTTTTTATTCACCTTTATATCCGCTCAGCGACTGTATTAAACTGCCCAAGAAGTGCTTATTTAGTGAAGTCCAGAACGGATAAAATCAAGGCCAGGACAGATAAATTGACCGAGGAGTTATAGGATTAATTGTCATATTCAACTACCGGATTTGTCAGATCTGATGATCAAATTGCCGAATTACAAGCAGATCCAAATGTTTACAATTTTTATTAATATGCATATTTTTAGTTTTGTTATTATTAATATTATTATTATTAAGTTTTATAATAATTATTAGTTTGATAATGATTTTTAATTTTTGTTAATTATTTGTTAATTTTTACCTAGAAATGGCTTCAGGATGAAATGTTGTTGTGTTTGCTTCTGTAAATTGATTTCAATTTGGCACATGGGTTTTCTTAGTGTTTTACTATTATTATTATTATTTCATTAATTGCAGGAAATTTGTGTGGAGTGTCATATGAATGTCGGAAATTTACATGGTGTCAAATTCTAGCGTGGGATTAAGATTATCATTGGATTGCCAAATTTGTATTTACATTTAAATTTTTATTGTATTATTTCATTAATATTAGGGTTATTATTATTAGTGCAAGGTTAGAAATAATTTAGGTAGGTTGTTTAAATTGTTAAGTAGATTTTATTACATATTTTATATTGTTAATTAGTATCGGCTAAGATTTATTTATTTATTTCAATTTTGCAATATATATGTTTTATTTTTATCATTAAATTTATGTAAATGGGCCGTGTCTATTTTTATTAATCAAAATTTCATGAGCTGTGTGTATTTTTTATTAATTAAATTTTTATGAATAATAAAAAAAATGAAAATAAAAATAGAATTGAAAATAATAAAAATGTACCATATAATAATTATAGCAAGACAAGCCCAGTATATGGTTTGATATGGGAGA
This sequence comes from Rhamnella rubrinervis, assembly GCA_007844105.2. Taxonomy (NCBI): domain Eukaryota; kingdom Viridiplantae; phylum Streptophyta; class Magnoliopsida; order Rosales; family Rhamnaceae; genus Rhamnella; species Rhamnella rubrinervis. The sequence goes on from CM017582.2 coordinate 2,616,482, forward strand.
GAGAATAGAAGAAAGGCAAAAGTGTCTCGTAATAAGGTTTTTTGATAGTCTAGTTATATTGGAAAGAAATTTGCTATTTTTTAGTTGTAAGTTTGCTTATCACTAGGCCATAGAACCCCTAAAAGCAGCTAATATTATAGTCATGTCCAATATGTAATAATGAAAAAAAAAACTAATTTTTTATAGAACTAAAATATTGATCTAAAATTACCCTTATATTTGTGAAAGTATGAAATGAATAGATAATTAAAATTTTAGTTAATATAGTGGTAGCACATATACTTTCACACCACTATCCACGACCACCACACATTCTTGTCGTAGCCTTCTTTTTCTTTTTCTTCTCCTAGTTGTTGCCCTTTTCTTCTTCTTCTCTTCTTCTCTTTGTCGTCGTTGTCACCATAGCCCCATCACTAAGTTGGTGGTTAATATATGTATTTCATTTTGGATTTTTCCCCTTAATTTATATTGGGTTGATGATTTTTCAATATGTTTTTGGAAGATTTTTGGGTTTCATATAAGAGTTTTTATGAAAAAAAACCAACTGTGTAAAGCTGGGAAGAAATTTTGTGAAATTTTGTGTCAGCTGGGAAGAAATTTAATGCACAATGAATGTGGCCTTGTGGTGTCCCACTAATGCCCCGGTGGTAGGTGCGTCGATGCCTTGGTGGTGGCGGCACCAACGTCTGATGCCCCACTACCGAGGTGTCGGGGTCCTCACTACTGGAGCGTTGATGCCCCTATCACCAGAGCATCACTAGGCCACCACTAGGCCGATGGTGCCCTTACCAATGGCAGACACAAAATTTTTCAGTATACATGAATTTTCACATTTGAAAATTCCATATAAAATCTTAAATTCTCCCAAAATTATCTCCAAAAATCATCAACCCATTTGAAACCAAGGAACAAAAACTAAAATTGAAATGCATATAGTAACTTATAAATGATTATATGTTTGTTATAACTTGATTTGTTAAAGAAGAAGGAAATGTCTTTGATCAAATCACATATTCTATGTACAACTTTTCTAAATCGCATTTCTTTTTGCATGTAAGAGATATTTGAGATGTAGTAAATTGGTCATTATTTTATATGCTATTTGCATTTAATATGAAAAGGGGTAGTGAGGTAAAAACATTAACTAAATTGGATAAAATTTTAATTCTTATAAAAAATGACTAAAAATATTTAAAAGACTCCATCACTAAAAAAATAACCCTTAAAAAATAATTGTTATACTGAGATAAGCCCAAATAATACTTGGGCTTGATGTGTCAACTTTTGTGCAACTGAGAGAGAACAACATAGTTAACTGGTAGTCAAGAAAATCCAAATGCCATTATGTCCTTTAATGAGTGGATTAGTCAATGCATACAAGGCAACACATGCAAGCAATGGTTTGCTTGTTATGCTTTTGTGAGTCATTGTTTAGTGATTTCCTATACATATAACATATACAACTCCTTCCTTCACAAAGGGATTACATCACTACATGGAACTTCCAAAACCAATTTAGAACCTAAATCAAGACGTAGTAATTGGATTTGGGATGGTAAATTTGGAGAGAAAAAAAAAGTTTTTAAGGGGCACTCAATCAAATCAATGAGGGAGGTGGGCTTAACAGCCGAGTGACCTGAAGTTGCATGGCTTCCTTAAATGGAAGTCATGTTGTACTACTTTGTCTATCTTACTGCACACTCCTTGTCCCAGCAAGCAACACCGTAAATACAAAACTAGAAGGTAAAAGAAAGCAAACAAGAAGTTGGTCACCTTCTAGTTCTACTTGCTAGCTTAATAGGCTTTTGGGTTATTGGTTATGTGGTAGCTAGCCAGTTCGCTTGCATACACAGAGTGTTAAGAATCCTACCTAAGATCCTTAAAAGTTTAGCCCCAAATCAAACTCCAAAAACAAATTCCGAAAGAAATAAAGAAAAGAAATTTTAGTACCTAAATCATTAACGGGAAAAATCGAATCCCAAAATTCCTTTGAATAAATTATCAATTACTCACCTCTTGAAAACCAAAGAATTTCAACTGCTCCACCTCCTAAAACCCTAAAAAACACTCAGACCTATTTATTTTCTTCCAAAATCATACGGCTCCGAAAAGAAAATCAATATAAGTCTGATAGTTTGTTTTTTATAGACTTTATAAAATAAAGCCAGACTAAAACACTTGTTATTATTTTTTTTATTTTAAACTTTTAAAACCTTATAAAATTTGTTAAGATACCAGATTCTAATCTTTTAAATTAAAAAAAAAAACCAAAATCTTACCCAAACAAATCAGATGAATAAAATTTTATCTATACAAAAAGTCAAATAAAACTATCTTTATCTTTTTTTCTTTTTCGTTAAGAAAAAAAAAATATACATATCTTACAACTACCTATCTCTTAAAAGAATTTTGTACTCGAAATTCAAAATAAGAACAAAACTAAAACATATTAAAGTAACTAATTTATTATCAAAATAAAATTGTCATATCTAGGACAACAAGCTTAGGTAAATAACAAACATTTCCAAACAAATCATATTCATATAAAACACATAATTTCACTCTTAATTACTAAACAGATGAGGGTATTTCACTATCATCTCCTCTTTTTATTCGCACGTGACTTCTTTTAATGAGTGATTCTTCCAAAGTACTTTTACAAATGCAATATTCTTTCTTCGAAGTACTTTCTCCTTACATTGTAAAATTCTTTCAGATTGCTCCTTGTATGTCAAATCCTCTTGAATCTTCTCAGGGTCATAACTTAGTACATGGGATGGGTTAAATATGTATATTCTTCGCATTGAAACATGGAACACATTATGAACGTTTGAAGGATTAGGTGGTAAAGGCAAATGATAAGCTAAATCACCAATTCTCTCAAGAATCTCAAATGGTCCAATGAACCGTGGGCTTAACTTGTAATAATCAAGTTATTATTTTTGAAATTGTTGATTTTCGGATGCGTTTTTTATTTTATCATTGTTTCGCCTTTTTCACCGAAATAAGCAACTTTTGAATTTTTTAGACATTTTGTGAGGCTAAGAGTACCCCATAAGAAGTTGAGGGACTTTTCCACTTTACTCTGGGGCAAAGTTTGAGCAAGTTTGAGTAGATTTAACTCTCACTATTCTCTATTTTAATATTTTAATAAATATCTTTTACTTTTTACTTTATTATATTACTAGTTTAAGTTGCCAATTTGGAATTTTCTTACCTTGTTAGCTGATCCTCTTACTTCCATTATCAATTTTCATGTGAATCATGTATTTTACTTGATTAATTGATCGAATCATGCTTTGTGTTGATGATTTAATTATTGATTATGCTTAATTTAATGTGTATTTAACATATGACAAAACCCTCAATTGATGAGGGTTTAGGGTTTTGTGAAATATATGTTTAAAGTGTGATTTTGATGGTTTAATGCATAGTTAATTGAAATTAATGGTTGGATATGGTTTAATCCATTGTTAATTTGATGTTTTGGTGTGAAAATGATTAGATTTAGACTTGTAAAGGGGACAACAATATATAGGAAGAGTATGTCTAATTTTTACATGTGAGTGACACTTTGGTCTTTTCACCTAGTAAATGTATTTTGGGAATTTTTTAAAATTTCAAGGGTATTTTGGTCATTTTGCATGTAAAGGATACAAATGGAATTTTTAAAATAGAATTTTCTAAAAGATTAAGGGCATTTTGGTCATTTAACACAGTGGGGATATAATTGGAATTTTTGAAATTTTTGAGGATATTTTCGCCATTTTTCATATGAGGTAAAGTTTAAAATATTGAAATTTGGAGGGGTATTATAGTCCTTGCAAATTTCCAAGTTATTTTATTATATATATATATATATATATTAAATTACTTATTTATCAATTATAATTATTTATATTTTTATTAATATAGTTATTTATACACTTGTTTGTATAGTTATATTTATAATTGTATTTTACAAAATGCATGTATATTATATATATATTTTTTATTAAATATGCATAAGTGTATTTTATATAAGTGCATGTATATAAATAATTATTTAAGTATAAAAATAATTATTGATTTATTATGTACATATAGGTATATTTATATATTGGTGTATGCATATATATAATTATGTATATGTATAAGTTATATTTGTGTGTATGTATATGTATATAAAATATGTGTATACATATATGGATATGTATATATATATATATATATATATATATATATATATGTGTATATGAATGTATATTTATATGTGTGTATTTTTATATATGTGTTTATAAATATGTACATGGATGGATATGTATATATATATTGAAGTAGTTGTATGTATGTATCTAGTTGAATAATTATTATGTACTGTTAATTATCCAAGGGTAGGATGGTAATTAGTCATTTACATATTGATGGGTATTTTGATAGTTCTCTTGGTAATTCTCAAGATGGTTAGTGGCATTTCAATAGTTACATCAATGTGTTTGGCGATTTGAAATCGTTGATTTGAGCAGGGGCATTTCGGTAATTACTTCTGTCGGATGGGATGGTTTGGTAATTATGTGTTTTATTGTATTACGTGGTTGTACTTGTGGTGACATGAATATTCATTTGCATAGAACAATTCATGAGATTTATTATTTTATGTGAAATGATAGATTTTTCCCTGAGGGATTGTGTTTTCAAAATGGTTGCACAAATGAAGGTCCATGGTTTTAAACCCTGTTTTAATAACTCTGTGAATTACTGACCAGATGTGAATGGTGATTTATCCGTATACCCCCAAAGGTGTGGTGTTTTGTGTGGCCGCATGAAATGCAAAAAGAGATTGAGTTATTCAGTTAAAAATAAATAGGGAAAAATGATGATTTGAGATTTATGGTTGTACATTACATTGCATGGCATTGGCATATGCATTTGAGTTGCCTACTGAGTATTTTTCGCTCACAGTTATTTGTCCAGTATGACAAATAAATCTAAAACTCCACAGTAGGGCTTGGTGGCAGTGTAGATCTGTGGGTGTTAGTATTTTTAAAATACTTTATTTATTTTATTATCAGTTGTTTGGTTTGGTAAAACGATCTCAAAAAGTAAAGAAAGGTTTTAATACTGTTTACGTTTTGTCGGGGATAGTTTTTAAATATAAATGGGGTTTATATTTGAAAGGAAAAAAAGAAAAAAATTTTTAATGGTAATTACACCTTACTTAGGAACCTAAGCTTGGGTAAATGGGTGTTGCAGTTTTGGTATCAGAGCCCTTGGTTTTTGAACATATACTTGTGGGTGCTCCAGTGATCATCTGCGCGCTAAGGTCGACTATCTTTTGGATTTATGTTTAGTATTGCATATTTATTTATTTGTTTTACGTTACTATGCTGCTTAGATGGGCCAGCTTTGTAGTCGTATTTCTTGTTTGATTCGCAGGAAATGCAATGCACTGGTGGAGGAGCCGGTGGCTATATGTGTGGTGACATCAATGAAGGAGCTATTGTTGAGATGACACTCTATGAGTATATCACACAGAGGGGATATTTTGTCTACCTCGGGTGAAGGATATTGGGATGTTGGTTAGGATAAAGACTTCGCTCGTCGAGAACTGGAGGGTAGGATACAGGATGTTGCTATGTTCTTGCGAGGTCAGTCTATGATGGTACATTCCCACCAGGAGATTTGAGCAACTCCAGGTTGAGTATCGTCATGACATGTATATATGGTACTTGGATTAGTTTGATGAGGATCCAGAGGAACAGTAGACTATGATGATACAATTGGGTACACAGGGGTTTGGAGGATCCCCTGTTGCGACTGCGGAGCCAGTAGAGGATACAGAGGACTCAAAGGAGGGCTCAAGGGGTTCAAACGACCACGTGCCTCTTAGTTATTCACCCGAGCCAATTGACTTAATCTTTGGGATTACCCTGCTAGTGACTAGGGTTCTGGCATTTTAGCAACTTTGTTGTTTGTATATATGTATTATATTTTATACATATAATACATATATTTGGGTATATATATTATGTATATATTGTATAATATATGTATTGTATGCGGTGGTTATGTAAAGCTTAATTGTGAAAAATGAAGTGTTGTTTGGCTGTGTATTTTATCAAATTATTATCGAATAATTTCTTTAAGATTTATTTTCTCATTTATTGTAGATGTCGCATCCCCTGAGAAATTTTCACCCCGAACCTGAAAGTAGTTCAGGGAATACCATAGGTCGGTTTCTATAAGCCATTGAGACTTGTGACTCAGAACTTGCAGCAACAACAAGAGCAACAACCTCAACAACAACAGCAGTCACATCAATCTACTGGGATTAATATAGTGATGAAGTAGTTTATAGATTTTTATCCCCCTGAGTTGATTAATAAACCCTTTAGTGACGGAGAGTTAGATCCACAAGTTGGAGAAAATCTTTACTTGAACCGATTGCACTGAAGAGTAGAAAGTGATATGTGCTTCCCTCATCTTGAAGGAGGGAGCTAGTCATTAGTGGGATATGATTAAGAGAGCATACCATGCTGATGAAAGTCCGATGTTGTGGGCACAGTTTAAGACTTTGTTTTATGCAAAGTATTTTTCTCAGATTAAATAAGAGGAGAAAGAATCAGAGTTTCTCAATATTGAAGCATGGAAACCTTTTTCTTGTAGAGTATGAAAGGAAGTTCGAAGAACTTTCTTGTTATATGCCACACCTGGTGGACTCGAAGGAGTGTAAAGTTTGGCACTTTGAGAAGGGGTTGCGATTTGAGGTCTACAATGTTGTCTCCTGGATTCAACTCTCTACGTATTCGGAGATATTGCAGCAAGTTTAGTTGATTGGGAAGGATCTTGCTCCGAAGGTAGGAAGGTCTGCAGGATCAAGTTTTACTCTTGCAAAGAAACAGTGGAAAGGAGGCTCCCAATAGAAACAAAAGTTTGATGGGAAGCCATGGACTAGTAGTAACATCAGTGACACCAATAAGAAGTTTAAGGTGGTCGACAACTAACCTGGCGTTCCGCAATGCTAGAAGTGCAGCAAGCACCATTCCAATGAGTGCTGGAATGAGATTGGAGTCTGTTACGATTGTGGCAAGCCTAGCCACAAAAGGAGAAGTTGTCCAGAAGCGAGAAAGACATAGTGGCCTACCCAGGGTCGTGTGTTTATGCTAACCAAGGAGGATGCAGGAAAGATAATGCCATAGTAGTTGCAGGTACTGTTACTTTGAATGGTTTGAGTACTTTTGCATTATTTTGATTCAGATGCTACGCATTCGTTTGTGCCAAGTCAGTTTATTTCTAAATTACCTAGAAAACCTATTAGTCTTGATTGTGGTTTGCGTGTTGCTACACCTTCGGGCGTGTGTATACTTGCTTTCTCTTTTGATTGATGATTGTGTTGTGTGCCTCTGTAACGAGACACTGTTTGCCAATTTGATCATATTGGAATTGTTGAATTTCGACGTGATTTTCTGTATGGACTAGCTATCTAAGTTTGGGGCTTGAATTGATTGCAATTAGACAAAAGTTCGGTTTAGTCCTGTACATGGTTAAAGGTTTGAGTTTGCAGGTCCGATATTTAAGTTGTGGCCAAAATTACTAACAGCGATGCAAACTCTTAAGTGTTTGTATTAAGGGTGTTAGGTGTTTTTTGTTAGCGTTGTTGACAAAAAATCGGATACTCTTCAAGTACAAGATGTCAAAGTCGTTCGAGACTTTCTGGATGTTTTTCAGGATAAGTTGCTAGTGTTACCATCAGATTGAGAGGTGAAATTCACGATTGACTTGATACCAGGGACTGTACTTATTTTTAAGGTATCATACCAAATGGCATCGATAAAGTTGAAAAAGCAGTTGTAGGATCTGCTAGACAAGGGTTTTATTAAACTAGTTTTGTTTGTGAAAAAGAAGGATGATTCAATGTGTTTGTGCATTGATTACCGAGAGCTCAACAAGGTGATGATCAAGAATAAGTTTACATTGCCAAGGATTGCCAATTTGTTCGATCAATTGCAAGAAGCGAGTATCTTTTGAAAGATCAAATTTCGTTCTGGTTATCATCAGCTGAAGGTTAAGGAGGAGGATAGTCCGAAGAATGCATTTTGCACGAGGTATGTTCATTTAGACTGATGAATGCACCAGCAGTGTTCATAGATCTGATGAATTGTGTTTTTCATGATTGCTTGGATAAATTTGTGGTAGTGTTTATATTCAACATCCTTATTTTTTCCAAGTTGTCAGCTGAGAACGAGAAGCATTTAAAGTTAGTGTTGCAGTGTTTATGCGAGAATCAGTTGTACGCTAAGTTCAAGAAGTGTGAGTTTTGGCTTAAAAGTATTGCTTTTCTAGGACACGTGATATCTGCTGAAGGTATTTAGGTGGATCCTTGTAAAGTTATAACAATTCAGGACTAGAAAAGGCCAACAAACATCGGAGAAATCCGAAGTTTTCTTGGTTTGGCGGGCTACTGTCGTCGGTTTGTGGAAGGGTTTTCCAAGATTACATTGCCATTGACACAATTGTTATAAAAGGAAAACAAATTCGTTTGGTCGAAGGAGTGCGAGAAAAGTTTCGAGGAGTTAAAGGAAAAACTAGTCTCTGCACCTGTTCTAGCTTTGTCGAACAGCGATGACAGTTTTGTGATATATAGTGACACTTTGGGAAAAGGTATGGGTTGTGTTCTCATGCAGAATGATAAAGTGATTGTGTACGCTTCACGTCAATTGAAGTTGTATAAGTGAAACTACCCTACTCATGATTTGGAGTTAGCAGTAGTAGTGTTTGCGTTGAAGATCTTACGTCATTACTTGTATGGAGTGAAATGGGACATCTACACCAATCACAAGAGTTTCAAATACTTTTTTACTCAGAAGGAGTTGAATATGAGGCACAGAAGATGGTTGAAGTTAGTCAAGGACTATTACTATACTATCAACTATCATCCAGGTAAAGCAAACATTGTGGCTAATGCATTGAGCAGGAAGTTTGCAGATTTCAACAGCTGTCTAATCACTTTTCAACCTCATATTCTGGAGGATTTATGGAGTATGGACATTGAGTTAGTTACTAATCCGTGTTCATTTATGATGGTGTTGTTCACGATTTGACCTTCAATCATGGACAAGCTAAAAGAAGGACAAACAAGCGATGCAGATATTCAGAGGATCAGAGTTAATGTCATTGATAGGAGATGAAACTTTGAGGTTTGGTATGCGCTTGTGTGTGCCAAATGTTAAGGAGATCAAGAAAGAAATTTTCGCAGAAACTCACTGTACACGTTATTTAGTTCACTCTTGGTCTACTAAGATGTATGAGAACGTCTCCAAAACTTTCTAGTGGGATGGCATGAAGCGAGATATTGTGAAGTTCGTGGATCAATGTTTGAGTTTTTAGCAGGTAAAAATCAAGCACTAGATACCTTCTAGTTTACTAAAGACGTTGACGATTCCAGAATGGAAGTGGTAGAGCATATCAATTGACTTCGTTGTGGGATTATCGCGGTCCTAGTGAGGTAACAATGCTATTTGGGTAATAGTAGATAAGATCATACATGGATGAGATCATACAACTTCATGGTGTGCCTGTTTCGTTTATTTCAAATCGAGATCCAAGGCTCACTTCATCGTGTTGGAGGAGTCTACACAAAGCTATAGGAATAAAGTTAACTTTCAATACAACATCTCATCCGCAAATGGATAGTCACTCAGAGTGAATGATTCAGACTTTAGAGGACATGTTGAAAGCATGTAAACTGGATTTCGAAGGAAGTTGGGAAAAGCTTTTACTGGTAGTGGTGTTTTTATATAACAACAGCTTTCATATATCCATCGGGATGGCTCCGTATTAGGTTTTATATAGACGTAAGTGCAAGTCTCCATCGCATTGGGATAAAGTTAGTGAATTGCAACAGACTAGTGACATCATCAATATAATTTGACAAAGGTTAAAGATAGCTCATGACCAATAGAAGAGTTATGCAGGCACTAAATGAAAGGATTTTGAGTTTGAGGTTGGTGAGAAGGTATTTCTTAAAGTTGCACCTCTGAAGGGTGTGCTGAGGTTTGGGAAAAATGAGAAGTTAAATTCTCATTTTATTGGAGCTTTCAAAATATTGGAAAGGATTGGGGTTTTGGCTTACCTCCCATTCTATCCGGTGTCCATGATGTCTTTCACATCTCGATGTTGTGAAAGTACGTGCATGACCTTTCTCACATTATCGAATATGAGCCTTTGAAGGTCTGAAAGAACCTAGCATACAAAGAGAAGTCGATAAGTATTTTAGATCGAAAGGACCAAGTTTTTAGGAATCCAGTGATTCTGTTGGTTAAAGTCTTTTGGAGAAATCATGCTGTAGAATAAGCGACTTGGGAGCGCAAGGACAAGATAAAGCTAAGAACCCATTGTTGTTCAAGTAGAACTCTAACTCCTTAAATATATTTTCAGGGATGAAATTTCTTTTAAGGGGGGAATTATAATAACCAAGTTATTATTTTTGAAATTATCAATTTTCGGACACATTTTTTTATTTTATTACTGTTTTGCCTTTTTCATCGAAATAAGTAGCTTCTAAATTTGCTGGGCATTTTGTGAGCGCCTACAGTACCCCGTGACGAGTTGAGAGACTTTTTCTACCTATTTTACCTCTGGCCAAAGTTTGACTATTTTTTATTTTAATATTCACAATTTTAATATTTTAGTAAATATCTTTTACTTTTTACTTTATTATATTATCATTTTAAGTAACGAATTTGGAATTTTCTTACCTTGTTAGCCGACCCTCTTGCTTCCATTTAATTCTTGTGAGAGAAATACAAAATTCTAGAGAGATAAAGTGAAAGAATTTAAAAAATATAAAGAATTTTCAAGTGAAAATCAAGGGTTATTGGCTGGCCATCCAGGGGAGTTCATTGGCTTACCTTGTGTGGATTTTCAAGGCTTGGAAGTAGTGTTTTCTTGCTTAGAAGAGAGGTAGACAACTATTTCCCTTTGATTTTTCATGTGAATCATGTGTTTTACTTGATTAACTAATGAAATTATGGCTTATATTGATGATTGATTATACTTAATTTGATGTGCTCATATGAAAAAACACCCCAAATGAGGGTTTAGGATTTTATGAAATTTATGTTTAAAGTGTGATTTTGATAGTTTAATGCATAGTTAATTGAAATTGATGGTTGGATATAGTTTAATCCATTGTTAATTTGATGTTTTGGTGTGAAAATGATTGGATTTGAACTTGTAAAGGGGACGACAATGTGTAGGATGAGTATGTCCAATTTTTACATGTGAGGGGTATTTTGGTATTTTCACATCCTAAGGGTATTTTGGTCATTTTACAGGTAAAGGGTACAAATGAAATTTTTAAAAATATTTAAGGGCAATTTGGGCTTTTGTATGTGAGGGACATAAATGGTATTTCAAAAAGATCAAGGGCATTTTGGTCATTTGACGCAATAGGGATATAATTGGAATTTTCTATATTTTTGAAAGTATTTTCTTCATTTTCCATATGAGGGGTATAGTTGAAATTATTAGAATTTAAAGGGGTATTGTGGTCTTTTCCAATGTCCAAGTTATTTTATTATATATATATATATTAAATTACTTATTTATTTATTAATTTACATATAAATATTCAATTACAATTATTTATATTTTTATTAATATATTTATATTTATAATTGTATTTTACAAAATACATGTATATTATGTATGTATTTATTAAATATGCACAAGTGCATTTTGTATAAGTGCATGTATATAAATAATTATTTAAGCATAAAAATAAGTATTGATTTATTATATACATATAGATATATTTATATATTGGTGTATGTATATATATATATATATATAATTATGAAATGTATTTTGTATAAGTACATGTATATAAATAATTATTTAAGCATAAAAATAAGTATTAATTTATTATATACATATAGATATATTTATATATTGGTGTATGTATATATATATATATATATATATATAATTATGTATATGTATAAGTTATATTTGTGTACATGTATATGTGTATACATATATGAGTGTGTATATACATATTTATGTATATATATGTGTATATGAATGTATATTTATATGTGTGTATTTATATATATTTATATGTGTGTGTGTGCTTATAAATATGTACATGGATGGATATGTATATATATATTGGAGTGGTTATACGTATGTATTTGGTTGAATAATTATTATATACTGTTAATTAACCGAGGGTAGTATGGTAATTACCTATTTATCTATTGAGAGATATTTTGGTAGTTTTCTATATACTTGAGGGTTATCTTGGCAATTCTCGAGATGACTAGTGACATTTCAATATTTACATCAATGTGTTTGACGATTTGAAATCGTAAGTTTGAGTATAGGCAAAGGCATTTCGATAATTGCCGCTATTGTGGTTTGGTAATTATACGTTTAATTGCGTTACTTGGTTGTACTTGTGCATTGTGACATGAGCATTCATTTGCATAGAGCAATTCAAGAGGTTTATTGTTTTATGTGAAATGATAGATTTTTTCCTGAGAATTTGTGTTGTCAAAATGGTTGCACATATGAACGTGCATGGTTTTAAACCTTGCTTTAATAGCTCTGTGAGTCACTGACCATATGTGAAGGTAGGTCGCCCGGAACGGTGATTCATCCATATACCACCAAAGGTGTGGTGTTTTGTGTAGCCGCATAAAACACAGAAAAAGAGTGAGCTATTCAGTTAAAAATAAAGAGGAAAAAATGATAATTTGAGATGTATGGCATTGACATATACATTTGAGTTGCCTACTGAATATTTTTCACTCACAGTTGTTTATCCATTGTGATAGGTAAATCCAAAACTCGATAGTAAGGTTTAGTGGCAGTGTAGACCTGGGAAGGCAAGGTACATTATATGGTTTTTGCGCATTTTTCCTTTTAAAGTATTTTGGATAAAGATACTCTGTGTATTAATTATACTTTTCTTTTATATTGTGGGTGCGAATATTTTTAAAATATTTTATTTATTTTATTGTCAGTTGTTTGGTTTGGTAAAATAGTCTCAAAGACTAAGAGAGGTTTTATATTGTTTCCATTTCATCGGGAATAGTTTTTAAATATATATGGGGTTTATATTTGAAAGGCAAAAAAAAGGAAAACAAAAAAATTTAACGGTAATTATATCTTGTTTTGGAACCTAAGCTTGGGTAAGGGGGTGGTATATAAATTTCATTTCTTTCCAAATCTCATAATACCCTTCATTAGTGCTATTTTCAAAAAAACCTTGTCTCCAGCAGCAAATTCCATCTCTTTCCGTCGGTTGTCATCATAGTTTTTTTGTTGATCCTGGCAGTCTTGATTCTCTCTCTAATCCTCACAACCACATCCTGTATTTGCTGTAAAATTTTAGGTCTACACATGTTTTCGTTCACTAACTTCATCCTAATGCACAAGAGATCTACATTTTATTCCATACAAAACCTCATACGGTGCCATATCAATAGTAGCTTGGAAATTGTTATTGTATGCGAACTTTATAAGTGGTATGTGTTCTTCCCATGATTCTTTAAAATTGATCATGTAAGCTCTCAACATGCCCTCTAAATTTTGAATGGTCCTCTCCACCTGTCCATTAGTTTGAGGATGAAATGCAGTAATAAACTTTAATTTTGTACCCATAGCTCTACGTAAACTCTTTTAAAATATCGATGTGAATCATGGATCCCTATTAGACACAATTCAACTTGGAACGGTTTGTTACCTCACAATCTCATTGATGTAGAGTTGTGCTAACTATTCCAATATATAAGTTGTTTAATCAGTAAGAGATGTGTTAATTTTGTAAGTCTATTCAAGCCTTAAAACATTTGTGGTAAACCAAACACAAAATCCATAGTGATGTCCTCTTATTTTCAAACAGGTATCATTAAAGGCTTCAACAAACCAGATGGTCTTTGATACTCTACCTTAACTTGTTGGCAAGTAAGCAATGCTCCACATAATTTGCAATCTCTCTTCGTATATTTGCCCATGATTGCACCTCTTTTAAATCCAGAACATCTTCGTACTTTCAGGGTGTACTGAATATGGCGTATAATATGCTTCCACCATTTTCTCTTTCTTTAAGTTCTCATCATTGGGTACACATAAACAATCTCCAACCCTCAATGTACCATCACCATAAATACTGAACTATGGCCTCTTTTCTTGAACCACTCCATTCCTCATCTCAACTAAACTGGAATCTTAACTTTGCGTCACCTTGATTCCTTTGATAATTGCTGGTTGTACTCAAGTGTAGTTGAATTCCCCGGATAATGTCTAACGATCACCTCCATATCCAACTTTCTCAAAAGTTTTCCTTGCTTCGAAATGAGATTTGCATTTAAATTGGCGTACTTCCTACTCCAAACATCAACTACAAAGTTAGCTTTTCTAGGACGATAGTCAATCATGCAGTTTTAGGAACAAGTTCAATTGAACATTCAACTTCTCGGTCTGGTAGCAATTAGGGTAAATCTTTCAAAAATATGTCTTGAAAATCCCAAACAATCTTAACATCAGTGAGCAATGGAGTTGTCGTGGTTGTATCCACCTCACTTGCCAAAAAGGCTTGACATCCTTTGTTTACACTTTTCAAAGCTTGACGTACAGAAATGACACGTGGAAGTGATCTTAATTTTTCACCTTCAAACACTACAGTATCACCTTCCATCGTGAAGAGAATCTTCTTCTCTTTATAGTGGATACCAACTCCATGCATGGACATCCAATTTATTCTAAAGATTACGTCAAAGTCATGCATATCCAAAACAATAAAATCAACATAAATGGTTTTACCTTCTAAAGCAACTTTACAAAACTTCAAAATTTTACAAGTACATATTGAACTTCCAGCAGGCATAGAAATACATAATTCAAAATCTAATTTTTTAGACTCCATAGACAATGTTTTAGCAAACTTACTAGACCCAAAAGTATGTGTTGATCCAGAATCAAATAAAATATATACTACTAAACTAGTTACAGAAAGTCTACCTACCACTACATTAGGATCATTAATAACTTGATCCTTTTATCGCGTACACTTGATCTTGAGTTCTCATATCTCCTTCCTAGGTTTAGGGCAGTCCCTCATCATATGATCAATCTTTTCATAGTTAAAGCAAACTCTATTTTTCTAATAACATTCCCCGACATGTTTCTTCTCATATGTCACACATGCAAGAAACTCTTTTCTGGCTTCTTTAGCCATCGATTTCTTGTTATCAAACCTTCTTCCTCCAAACTTCCTCTTACTATTGCGGTTATTATGATTCCACGGCTAGCTCCCTAAGCTTAAATATTCTCTTATTGCTTTCCTTCTAGCCTTACTATCAGCTATAATCTGAGTACTTTGCAGCACCTCACCATAAGTTGGCAATCGCATACCTGCCACTGCATTGAAAAGTTCATCATTCAACCCATCTTTAAAACAATGTGCCTTTTCATATTCGTTAATAACCTATCTTTGGAGTATACCTATAGAGCTCAAATTTGCTATCATACTCTGCCAAGGTCATATTACCTTACCTTAGATGCAGAAATTCTATTTTCTTCACACTTCGTAGAATTAGAGGAAAATACTTATTAGTAAATATTTCCTTAAACTGTGTCCAAGTCATAGGGTTTCCAGTAATCATATGTGCCCTCTTAGTTGAGTCTTACCAATGCATCGTGCTATCTCTCTGCAAGTGCGTAGCACAAATCACTTTCTAAGTTTTTCTAATCTCCTTAATCCAATTGTTAGCTTGGATCGAGTTCGTACATTAAAGAAAGTCATAGGTTTCTGTTGTTTGAATCCTTCAACCACATTGGCAATTTTGTCTCTCTGTTCAGCTGATTAATGTCCCATATTTGTAACTAAAGCTTGTAGCATCACCTAAACTACCTTATTGATGTTGGGGGCTTGCCCATCAATAGAACCAGTCCAAGGGTGTACAATAATGTACTACACACAAATCACAAGCAATTTAACAATCTAATTTGAAACTTTGAAATGGAACAGACATACTATCACCATAGTTCCCAAAGTTTCAACAACTTATTCAATCATTTGCACTGCAAAACAAACATTCCAATATAAATTCATATCACAAAAAATGTCAATCACATACATAAACTTAAGCATTTACATAATGGTACCAAAAGAACAAATTTTATTATAAGTTTTAACATAGCCAATAAAAGCTAGTTATTGAATTTTAAACTAACAATAACGTAAAATATAAATCATCTACGCCAACTGTCTCATCTCTGTTCGGAGTCTTCTGAGAATAGACTCTACTTCCAACCCATCAATCTCCAACCCTCTAGCTTTGGGAACTACCTCAGTAGCATATGAGATTTTCCTCTTCTGCTTAAAAACCTATGCCTAAATGGCTTACTCCGGATTACACTTATTTTTTTCTTTTTACTTCCAAACCTCTTAAGGAATTCCTACTTTTAGGAGAATCCTCAATCACTGAGTTATCTTCTTGTGTTCCACCTTTCTTCCATAAGATCTTCCTCAGGATTCTCCTTTAGTCCCATGTCAAGGTCATCTACATCAATGAAAGAATCTAAACTAGAATTATTAGAAGAATCAGACGAATGTGTCAAAATATCATCCCTCAAAAGTGTAAATAATTTCTCCTTCATCTTATCCAAGACCCTTGGATTTTCTTTATCTCCTTCACATCCTTAAGCTTGTCAGACATCTTTGTAATAAAGATCATTTTTATAATATTTTAATCAAATGTCAGATAATCAAATAATCAAATATATCTCATGGTCATGATGATCTCGTGAAACTCTTGAGATACCTTTGAAAGTACAATTAATTTCTAAGATCAAGTATTTGTAACATTCTAACGTATTATATAAAATAGAATATTTATTGTTATCGAAATATGCCACGAAGTTTCAAAACCATGCTCTGATATCAACACTGTAATATACCCTAATCAAGCTCCTCAAGACAACCAAGATTGGGGTGGTTACCAAAATAAAACATATATATATTTGTGGAAACTATTTAATACCTAAAATACTTATTGTTTATTTCCTTTTGGATAATCAAGTTTCATACTTTAAATGTCATAATTACTTATTTAAAGAAAATTTAGTTGAAAAATGTACAAAGAAAAACTTCCAATGCAAACCTCACACACCAAAACATAATACATAATCTAAAACACACATATCAATTTCATTCTCAAATATAAAAACTATTGAAAAATTTTCATATTGTACCCCAAAAATCTTTCCTTTTGAGCTGCCACGTAGTTCACCACTTCTAATAATTGTTTAGATAGACAAATCAATTTATGCATTTTCGAATCAAATAATGTCGGTGTTGTATTAATGGGTGACAGTTTGATGATACAAGAGGGAAGTTTTGTAAAAGCAATAGGAAGAATTGCTTAGATACCAGCAAGTGAGGCTTTTTTGGGCTGTGTTATAAAGCCCTCGCTAAACCGATCGATGGTCGAGGCAAAATTACGGCTTTTGAATCCCGGTTAATTGAATCTCCCACCCTCAGTATTTTTTCTAGACATTCCGTATATAAGCCTCTTCAAATAGGACTTATTGCTATTGATTTGATGATCCCTATAGGGTGTGGACAACGAGAATTCTGAAAGAAATACATAATCTAAGGCCTGAGTTAAATAACTCAGTAGAATTCCCACACAGCAACAACTCAGTCAATATATGCGTCAACATATAATTCTTAGCACATAATCAATTTCGTAATTAAGTCAAACTTGATATACATCTTTAACTCATGAAGACCATCATTTCACGATACTTTAACATAGTACTTATTGATTGGATTTTCTTTCCGTATACTATATCATATCATATATGTGAATACATCTTAATCTCACTTATAACATCACATAATAAGCTTTTCTTTTTTGACATATCATATCATAAGTGTGCATGCATCTTAATCTCACTTATAGTATCATATAGTAAGCGTTTCATTCTCACATATAGTTAAATTATTTTATCATGATCAAACTCAAATATTTATATAGCTCGTTTCCAAAATACCAACCATATTTATTGTACCGCTCATAGTATGTCATACAATATTAAACTTATGCATGCATGTCCACTAAGTTTACTCAATGAGTAGCCTAATTATTATCCAAATCAGATGCATGACATTCCACACCGAAAACAGAGAGTTTTTCATAAAGAAATTGGAGTTATAAATTAAATATCATACATACCAAGCATTCATTCGTGTATACAAATATAAACCAGACACAAACACAAAGTGTTAGGAATCTTACCTGAGATTCTTGAATTAGTCTTGAAAGAGTTGCAAAAAGTCCAGCCTCAAATCAAACTCCAAAAATAAATTCCAAAAGAAAGAAAGAAAAGAAATTTTAGTACCTAAATCATTAATGGAGAAAAATCAAATTCCAAAATTCCTTTGAAAAAATTATTAATTAATCATCTCCTCAAAATTAAAGAATTCTAACTGTTCTACCTCAAAAAAAAACCCTAAAAAAGACTCAAACCTATTTATTTTCTCTCAAAATTACACGGTTCCAAAAAGAAAACCAATATAAGTCTAACAGTTTTTTTTTATAGAATTTAAAAAGAAGAGCCAATCTGAAACACTTATTATTATTATTATTTTAATTTTGAAATTTTAAAAGCTTATAAAACCTGTTAAGATACCAAATTCTAATCTTTTAATTTTTTTTTAAAAAAATAAAATCTTATAAAAAAAGATTAGATAAATAAAATTTAATTTATCTATATAAAAATTCAAATAAAACTATCTTTATTCTTCTTTTTTTTAGAAAAATAATATACGTATATGTAACACCCCCCATTGGGCTCCCCATTCTAATGCGCCCCACTAGGCTCCCTGGTCCATTTTCAGCCGATATTGTCTTCAATTTAACCACCGCATGTCAAACAGTATGAGATTCTATCAGACTTTCCAGAAGGCCAACCATCCTGATAATACCCCACCGGAGCACGGTTAACTTTGGAGTTCTTACGAACCTCTTAGTTAAAAGCTATGAAAAGGTCTTGGTTGTTATAAAGGAACATTTTTTCCTTTTAGACCTTTCCTTAAGAACTTAAACGATGTGAAATTGGACACCAGGTAGCTGCCAGTGCCTCCCACACCTGCCCACTCAGGTCATCACAGTATCTCACATATAAATGGTGTTGAAATGAAGAATACTTATGAAAATAAAGATATTATCTTAAAGGTTCAAAATTCAGAAAGGTTACAAGCTGTAATGAAGATGATGATGGCTGTTAATATTACTTTTCTTTTCATTAAAATTGTTGTACTTATTTTGGTTATAATGAACGTGAAATGAAATAATATTATGATAAACATACACAACACAACAGCAGATAAACCTTGTATACCAATAAAATATAACCATACACAATCATACATAAACATTATTTTAACATCATCATACTCTCACCAGGTCTAAATAATCTATCTTACATGTCAAAGAGGATGTAACCTCATAATATTTAATAAAATTACTAAGCCTAATCATATTTGATGTCTCATAAAAAGGGTGACACATCATTATCAATGAAATCCAAATGTACCATATACATCCATGCACACCTACCATGTACAAACCCCTATATACTTGTTTTAGCCCCTATACAAAAGACAGTATTTAAGTAACAATTTATACAATATAGAAATAAATTACACCTTGAATACTAATCGAAACTAAAATAGATATCAATTAACCTATGTGCTATGAGTCAAAGTTAACAAAAAACCTAATGAGCTTTTCCTTCCACTACTTCTAAACTAGTGGCGCTGTTATTGCTGTTGCTGCTACTACTGGTGTTGTTGTTGGTGCTGCTATTGCTAATATAGATGTACTATTGGTTTGCTAAATTTTAAATGATAATTACACACATGATAAACACAACTTAACATATGAAGCAATTAAACACAACCTAATCAGTTAGATTAAATTTGCAAAATAAATTTATTTAAAGAAGTACTTGTCCGATTCTTTTCCTCTTCAAGTTTACTAAAATTTGGATAGGATCTATTTTTGCCTATAAATTTACAAATTCTACATTTGATCGTGGAGGATCATTTTTCTCTCTCAGGCTCATCAACTTCTCTTATTCTAATTACCCTTGGCTTACCAGACTTCCTCTTAACTATTAGAAGCATGACATAATCAATATCAAGTTGAAGCCATAATGGCCCATCTAGTATTAGGTGAATGATGCAAGACTAAGTCGAATATATGCCTTTTTAGTCAAACTTGAATCCATATATGCACATGGGTCATATATTTGGCTATTTATCCATCTCATGACATGTTTACAAGGTAATTCATTGATTTGTCAGCTTCCACATTAACACAAAAATCATTTAGCTTAATTACGACAACCTTGTTCTTATTTCAATCTAACATCTCATGCTCTTATTTACCACCAAAATAATATTCAAATTTCTTAACTCTCTTCCTACTTTATCAATTGTTGCTTTGACCCTCAATAGAATAGTTTCTTCCTATGTCAATGCCAAATGGTTTCTCTTATGAATATTCTTCATCATATTCCTTCTCACAATCTCAAGCAAAGTCAAAATAAGCTTAATCCTATACTTATCAATTTGATAGTTAAATGACTCAATCATATTTTTTGTGATATGATTAACCTTAACATTCATATCAAAGTAGTGTCTACTTTAGTGACATGTAAGAATATCCATCAACCAATTATAAGCTTCTTCACTCACACCTTTGATATTCGCCATTCTTGCTTTAAATGCATAGCTATTGGTAACTCTTAATGCTACTTAAAATAAGTTTCTTATTTTCACATTAAGATGCCTAACTTTGAAATTGGTAAAAATGTGTCTTGCACAATACCTAATTTTGTGACCTGATAATATATTTGTTATGGCTTTCAAAACTCTTTTTGTTTATCACTAATAAAGTCGATGGTCCTAGTTTCATTGACACCAGTCTAGTCATGTAACAATTATAAAAACTAACTCTAACTCTCCAAATTTTCAATTTCACAAATACAAACAACAATAAAAAAGATACTGCTGCTTGCATCTAAAAAAAATCAGATAAGAGTTCTTCGACATATGGTTCTCTTATATGACATCCATTTGATCCAATAAATGGCCTACGTCCCTTCAAATAGCCTTTTTTTGTGCTGAAAAATTAAGAAGAATCCTTTAGAAAGTGGAATTTTCACTCAACCGATCCCTAATGCATTTAATCTGAACTATTGTCTTAGTATTGAAGTCACTACAAGAAAAATGGTCTTTTGCAATATTTAAATAGCAATATTCATTAAATGACTATTGCTAAAAATGATTTATAATAATAGTAACCAAATGTCTATTTCCATTGGTTAAAGCAATTTAGATTTTTCAACAAACATTAAACACATGTTGCTAATGTATTATATTGCAGTAATAATATGCATGTTGCCGAAGATTTTATATATTTTATATTATTGCCAACAAACGTCACCTCTTACAAATAAAAATTAATATCCCAATATTTTGCAACATGCTTGACTTGTGGTGAAAATGTAAAATTGCATGTTGCTAATTGGGATCCCATTGTAAGCATGCGAAGAAAAGTGATTGGTGTGAAGAAAATTTATTTTTACCATCACTAGAGCCCTAAACGAAATCTTCCTATTTCTCCTTAAATTTCTCAGGATAAGCAGCCGAAGGAAAATACATTGCAACTTGACAAGTGTTCAGAACTAGAATGAGATTCTTTACAGAGGCTACCACTAACTAGCATTCCCGAACTCGCTTCCTAGTCTCTCGAACCCTCTTTCTGCTTTCCCTTTCCTTTAGTTTATCTAGTTCTTTTCTTTTTTAAAGAGTAAGGCCAAACAACCATTAAATAGAGGAAGGCAGAAAAGAAATAAGACGAAGGGGCATGCCTAGAATTGGATTGATATCAAATGTAATTAATTTTGGTGGGAAGCTACGGAATCTTAATCAAGTGGACTATGGTGTTCATGGATGAATATTCTTGGGATTTTCACCAAATTTCTTGAATCTACCAGCTCTTTGATGCTAGGTTTTGAGTCATCTAAACCATTTAATTCGTTATTTCTATCATAAATTTATTCATCGTCTTTTTCTATCTTGTGTTTGGAGCTTGTTACCACTATTTCATCCTTTTCTATTCATTGACTTTTGGATCTTGTTCTCTATATTTTGATAGATTTCATATGAGCCCCAAATGTGCTTTAATGCTTAAAAACCTTATTCAGGTGGCAAAAGTCTTTATTTCTTGTCATTTTTATTTATTGAAGGAACTTATTGTATTTCAAAAAATCTTTATTTCTTGTTTCGTTTGTATGGTTTTAAAAAATTGCCTTTGGTTTGTTGACCATTCTGTTAGATAACACTTGCATTATGGGCTTTTGTGTTCATGATTTATCACTTGCATTTGGTTTTTCTTTGGTTTGGTCATTGTATTCACTTTCATAGGTAGTGGAATAAGTGTTTGGATAGCTAAGAAACTTAAGTCTAAGCATTACTTATAATGGACAAAGCATGGGTGCACTTGTCAAAGTCATGAAAATCTAAATTCAAAAATGATAGGATGCCCTTGTGTTAAGTGTAGAAATCTAAAGCATCACCACTTTGAAACCGTCTATGAACATTTGGTCATCAAAGGTATGGATCCTACATATACTACTTAGGTCTTTCATGGAGAACAACCAAGCGAATCAAATTTGATTGATGTAGAAATGCTTGACTCATTTAGAATGTTTAAGGACTTTTATATGCAACACAATGAAGTTTCCTAACGGAAGAGAGGAAAAGATTGAAAATTTAGCTAGCGATGTTGAAACTCATTTATATCCAGGTTGTAGGGCGTACATAAAAGTGTCAGCTTCTATTGCTTTATTTAAGCATAAAGCTACACTTGGTTTATCAAATAATGGTTTTGATGAACTCATTAATCTTAGTTAGGGCATGCTGCTAGAAAATAATATACTTCCTCACTCATTTTATTCGATAAAAAAACTTGTCAAAACATTTAATCTTGGGTATGAAAAGATATGTGCATGCTTAAATGATTGTTGTCTATATAGAAATGAGCTTGAGTATGCTGAATTATGTCCAAAATGTGGTTGTTTAAGGTGGAAAGTTAACCAACAAAGTAGGAAAATTCATTAAGGAATCCTAGCAAAAGTCTTGTGTTATTTCCCAATAATACCAAGATTTAAGAGGATGTTTGGAATAACTAAGATGCATAACTACTTAGATGGCATTCAACTCATAAAAGTCAAGATGGTAAAATGAGGCATCTAGTGGATTCATTGGGTTGGGAAACAATAAATAAAGGGTGGCCACATTTTGCATCAAATCCTTGAAATATTAGATTAGGACTTGCTATAGATGGATTTAATCCTTTCAAAGATCTTTGCTCTAGATACAGTTATTGGCAACTAATTTTAACTATATACAACTTGTCTCCCTCGTTTTGCATGTCAAAAGAAAGTTTAATGTTGAGTTTATTAATTTTGAACCAAAACAGCTTGGAAACGATATAGATGTTTATTTAGCACCACTTGTAGAATACTTAAAGTTATTGTGGAGTGATGGGGTTGAGGTGTATGATATAGTTACTAAGTCTACATTCAACTTAAAAGCTATTTTGATGTGGACTATAAATGACTTTTCAGCATATGGAAATGCATTTGGATGGCCCACTAAGGGAAAAATTGCTTGCCCTATTTGTCGTGAAGAAACATGTTCACAATGGTTGACACATGGTAGGAAGTTTGCATGCATGAGACATAAAAGATTTCTTGCCATAGGTCATCAATTTCACGCAAAAAGGAGTTGGTTTAATGGAAAAATTGAAAATGGTGTTAGGTCGAAGATAAAGAATAGTGAAGAAGATTATCTTGATGTTGATAAAATTTTAAATGATTGGGGAAAATATGGTAGCAAAAAGAGGAAAAAGAAGACAGATCAATCTAATTTAACATGGAAGAAAAAATCAATATTTTTCGAGCTACCATATTGGAAGATAACTATTGTAGTATTTATTTTTATTTAATTTAGCCATTCTTATTAGATATATAGTATATCATAATTTTTTTTAATGTTTTATTTGTAGACTTTACTTATACGTCATAATTTGGATGTGATGCATGTGGAAAAGAATATATATGAAAGCATTATTAGTACACTTTTGGATGTAAAAGAAAAATCTAAAGATGACATTAATTTTCGTAAGGACTTGGAAGCTATGAACATCAGGCATGAATTACATCTTGAGAGTAGAAGAAATAAATTCTACTTACCAGCTGCTCCTCACACTTTATCAAAGGTAGAGAAAGAAACATTTTACAAAAGGCTTAGTAATTTGAAACTATCGAATGGTTACGGTTTTAATATTGGAAATTGTATTTCACTAGACAAATGTAAGATAATTGGGCTTAAGTCACATGATTGTCACATTTTAATGCAGCAATTATTGTCAGTTGCATTGAGGGGACTTCAACCTAAAGGACCAAGGAACTCTATTTTTAAATTGATTTTATTTTTCAATGGAATATGTCAAGGAGTGATTGATAGACATAGAGTTGAACAATTAGAGGATGATGTTTTAGAAACTTTATGCATGTTGGAAAGGTACTTTCCTCCTTTTTTTGATATAACGGTTCATTTGGCAATCCACCTCGGAAGAGAAGTTCATTTATGTGGACCAGTACAATATCGTTGGATGTATCATTTTAAAAGGTAATTTTCAATTAAGTTATCCAAAAACAATTTGTAATTAAATTCATTTCAATTCAGTTTTAAATACTTTAGTTATTTTTTAATTTCTTTTATATGTAGGTACATGAAAGTGTTGAAAGGGTATGTTATAAATCGAGCACAACCTGAAGAGTGTATAGCTTTATGATATATTATCAAAGAAAGTGCAATGTTTGTAGCAAATATGTAAAACAGGCTTATGGAATAGGGTCTAGGCTTGGACACAATGAAGAATTTGAGAGTGATTTCTTAGTTGTAGGGTGTACGATTTCTAAAGGGAAACTGATAGTTCTTTTTGATGAGATGTTGAAAGTTGCTCATCACTATGTGTTGGTAAATAGTTCAGAAGTTCAGCCATACATAAACTAGGTTTGATAGATAACTACTTTATTAGATTTTAAATTGATCAAACATATTTTTTGATATATTAATTTTCTATGAGGATGCATATGGATGAGCTCAAAAGTTTTGACAAATGACTTGAGAGAAATGAGATATTATTGCATAAGAAACACATTGATTCATTTGCTACGTAGTTAGATGATAAGATTGATTAGTTGCTTGTCAAAAAGTTTAGTATTTATAAATATAACTTATTATTTTATTCCTAGCACATTTAAACTTATAATAGATTAGAGTTCAATGTTCATTGGACAATGTTTCAAATAATTGAAGTCGTTTGCACCTAGTCCTTGATGTCTTTCCACGTCATATTCTAGTTTTGTCATAAATGGTCTTCGGTTTCACACTAAGGATGTAGAAAAGTTTCTGTTAAACAGTGGCATTTTAGTTGAAGCAACTATCATTTGTAGATCTAGTGCAAAAGATAATGCATACATCGTTTGGGAAGGTCCTTTATTATGGAGTTTTTCAGGATCTTATAGTGCTTGATTACAACACTTTTTAAATTCCAATATTCAAATGTGACTGGGCAAATATTGTGAATGGAGTAAAAAAGGAAGATGGATTCACTTTGGTTAACCTTCATGAGGGACATAACCAATTGAAAATGACCCTTTCATATTAGCATCACAAGCAAAACAATTGTTCTATTATAGGGAGAATGAAACATCTAATTGGTATGATGTTTTACAAGCGCCACAAAGAAGCTTTCATGAGTTAAATAGGGAGGAAGATGCTACTTATGAGACACCTACTCCATTTGATGTATCACAACTTGAAGACAACCACGATGAGGATGAGACTTATTCAAGAATAGATGTTGAAGGCATTTTATGTGATGCATAAATTAGTTTAGTGAACAATGAATGTTAAGGGCATTATATAGTTATTCCTCTAATTTAAAATTTGTAGTTGAAGTACTTTTTACATAATGAATAAGTTTATATGGTTTATTTCATTCAATTCCTACATTTATAAGATTTCAATTTATTTTAAGATGTAGTTCTACATATTCATACTATGAGAACATTTTGGAGATGTTGTGCTTATTAAGATCTCTGGCCTATTCCTTTGAATCATGCAAATGTGCTTTGTTATCTAAAAGGAATTCTTGAAATCATTTGACAACTTCATCTTAGGTGAGTTGACTAATTTCTATTATTGTTCATGTGATGTACCTTTCTCTAGTGACACATCAAAATAATAGTGCTAATTATATTATATTACCTTTCAATTTTATAATCAAGCTAAAAGATTTTGATGATGTTAGATTTTAATATCAATTTATTGTTTAGGTTGAAGGGATAAAGGTGGAGTTTTACTCTTTTACAGACTAAAGAAAGCAACTTGTTGTTTTGTGTTGTCTCAAGCACTTTTTTGTTTTGCTTTCTATTTATTTGATTTTCTTTATTATTTTCTTAAAAAGATTCAAAACATTAAGGATACGTATTATAAGATGAACAGAGCAAAGGTAAGTGTGTTTTCTTTTACTTTATAAAATAACTTTATGAGTGTTTTTTTTAGATATATATATATAGTTATGTATATTTCTTACATTCTGAAAATAATTATATTTACAACTTGTTTTCATGTTGTATTTATATGTCTTCTAAAAAAGCTTTTAAGAGAGGAACTGTACAATGAAGAGTTGCAATTGCTGCTTCAAATCGAGATCAAAATGAAGGACTTCGAATTATGGATGAACAAGAAAATTGTACATCCACCCTAACTATAAATGAGGAAAACATCTAGTCAATGAAATGAAGTTGCTCAAAAGAAAAACAGAGGCCTAACTTAATTGAAATAGGTTTTTAAAATTTTTGAAAAATGAAGCTTACATTCAATGAATTAGGTCAAGTAGTTGATGTCAACTTTGATAAATTTGCATCCATAATTGGAGCCATGATACGAGAATATGTCCTAGTTGTAATTAAATATTGCCCTTCAGTGGATGACAATAAAATAGCCAAACTTTTGTCTTTCACACAGGAATATCCATTAACTAGTAACAGTTTTTAATTATGTTTCTACTAAGTCTTTATTTGTATTTATGTAAAAATACAGTGAAGGTTCATTATCAGTGATTTCCACCAGAAAGCAACATTTCAACATCATATGGGGAATTATTGGAAGACATTCAAATAAAGTTGAGAAAAAAGGAAAGAATAGCAGCAAAGAGTAAGACACTAACTATTAACAATCTTAGACCAAAGAATATTATTTGTCATGAAGCATGAAAATATTTTGTCAAAGAGACATTATCTACTGACTTTGAAGTAAGTAATATTTACATAGTAAGCTTATAAAATTTTATTTGATTCTTGCTGATTTATAATTTTTTATTTTCTAATTAGATAAAAAGTTCAGGGTTTAGTAAAATGAGAAAGATGCAATAGCTTGTCCACACTATGGGGTCGAAAGGGCTATTCTAGTACTGCTCATGATATGGTACAATTGCAAAATTATATTTATTTCTATATTAATCCATGATTTGAATTGTACCATGTTAGTCTATGTAATTACTTTATTTATATTGTAGAAAAAAAAAAGAATCCAAATATCAAAGGTTAAGAACTAAATTGTGGACTAGTGGACATCTTAGAAATGATGGAAAGGTAATAAATAAAGTAGTTTCTAAAACTATGCTATGATTATTTTATCAATGTTCTTTTAGTAAATTTTGCAATATTATATGTAGTAATTGATAGTATTAAATTTGAATTCTATAATTGTAGAAAAAGATAGAAGATTTTGCTCATTCAATCTCTAATACACCAATAGAAAACTCTATACGGTATGATGCTATTGCTCAAGTTTTAGGATATGAGCATCATGGAAGTGTTAGGGGACTTGGATTCAACGCTACACCTTCAAAAGTATGTGTACAAGTTCAAAGTAATGGGAGAGTAAAAGAACTTGAAACCCAAGTACAATCTCAGTCAGAAAGGATGGTAGCACTAGAAGAAAAGGTTGAAACACTTCTAAAGTTATCTCAACAAGTTATAAATTTATTCCTTAATATAATATGACAATATTAGTAAATATATTACTATACGTTGAATTTTTATTTTTACCTTTGTATCATTTTACAAAATCAAAAAAAGAATTCAGAGGTCATAAGTTCATATGCATTTAGTCTCAGGTTTTTTTTATTTTACTATGACATTTGTTTACTTTGCCTTATTTGATTATAGTACTTATTTAAATAAAAATAATTTTAATTTTACCATTTTAATTTATAGTCACAACAAGGAAGTGATATTTAGGGAGTCAGTGCGCAGATGAAAAATAAAAAATGTCAATTATTACATTGATACAAGTTTGATAAGGAAAAAGTTGTAGTAGAAAAGAAAGATTATGTCAACAGACCCAAGTACAAAGGTGCATCACATGCCTCTTGGATGAGACTATTGGAAGGTTTGGGTTGGGGAAGTGATAGTGGAAAATTTGAACTTATATAGATCCACAGATGAGTTTCAAGTTCTTATTGAAGCCTTAGGAAGTAATGTTGCTTGGCCAACAAGCAACATTAAAATGATTTGATAAGGTGTTTTTACATTAACTATTTTTCCTATGTTCACTTTTTATATTTTCTTTGTTTTTGATGAAGTTGGTCATGATTGTTATAACATGTTTACACTAGAATAAATACTACACATGGAATGCACCCCTCGGCCAACCTTCCAAGGCCCTCGGTAGCTTGGTTGAGGGGTGCACTTTGAGGGGGCATTCCCCAAAAAAATCTTTATAACATGTATATAGACATATTAATATACGTGGCATATCTATATTTGTACATTAGAAAAAGTCTTAGTAATTAAGTTTGAATATTACATTTTCTTTTTTCTAGTATGGAACAACAAATTTTAAATAAAAGGAAGCATTATGATTTGAACCCATAACTTCATAAGTATATATGGAACCAAGTATACTATCGGTCCAATATATTTAAGGAGTATTTTTTTTTTCTGAATTGGCAAAATCACTCCATAGGAAGAACTTATTGAATTTAATTAATTACAAAAAGATATAGAAGAAATAATGTTGTAGCTAATCGGTGAAAGGTTAGTTTTTAATTTAATTACATAAAATTTAACGCATACCCTATTTCTAATGTTAGTTTTTAACACTTTCTAATTTTTATTGCCTTTAAATTGTGATTGATAATCCATTCCCTTCAAATTGTGATTGATGGTAGAGATACACCATTATATTTGTTATTTGTAAATCTATCCAAAAACACTTATATCTTTTCCCTTGTTTTATTGAGACCATGCTATACTTATACTTGTATTAGAATAGGAAAGTGCATCTCTTGGTTAAAGGACTATGAAATTAAATAATATTTCTGCAATATTTTTTCTATTAGTTGCTATCTATTGTGTTCAATTGTGATTTTTAAGTTTACTTCTACTGACTTTGATAAGTTTGGTAGTTATTAATCCCCAATTTTTATTATCTTTTTTGCAAAGTGTTTTTGTCTAGCATTCTCAATGGCATAGATCAGAAACTTCCAAAACATATATGTGTATTTTTTGTTTTATTTCAAACTTTGTATAAAGTCTATATTAAATATTTGATAATATTTTGTTTGGCAATTTGTAATTTTTAGTTTATAATACATTTTAAGTTGATTAGCTTTGGTCATATATATATTTCACATGGAAACTATAATTATATAATTGATATGGTTTGGTTGGAATATATAACTTATTGCATGCAATATGAATTTAAATTAATTAGAAAGTAAAATATAAAAGAAAAATAATATATCAAATATATTTGATTAAAAAAAACAACTTGTAGATCATTGTTGCCAAAAATGTTGAATAACAATCCATTAACCGTAACGTTCAAGTAAATGTTGCCAAACATCAAAGGCAACGTGCAATAGCTATTTTTCATACATAAACAATAACATACATTTGAACATTGCTAAAAGGCCATACATCCTTAACGGTAACGTTCTAGTGATTGCCGCCAAACATCAAAGTCAATGTGCAAAAGTTGTTGTTGAAAATGAACAACATACTACTGAACATTGTTAAAAATCCACATCTTCTATTCAAAGGTAACACACCAGGGCATGTTATGAAGACCCTAATGTCTGTTGATAAAAAGATAATGTCAACACGCATTTTAGATTTAACAGCAAACATTGATTGTTGCCATAGATGTCGAGTTTTTGGAAACTTCACAAAATACAATATATGAATGTTTGTTGCTAAAGTGATATTGCAACAAACATCGCTTATTACAAAAGGCTATTTTTCTTATACATGTACAATCCTTTTAGCCCTCTACATCTTCTATTTATCAACTCTTAATTCAAACCTCCTGTATAACTCAAAATCTAGCACTTATATTTTAACATATGGATTAATCATAAACAAATCATGGAAATTTGTTGCAATCCAATCAGTTATGACAAAGTGATTCTGTTCACTCCTCTTAGAATTATATTATCCTCTCAATGACTTGATCTTAAATGATACTCCATCAGGTAAGTGTGATGCATGAATCTTCCATGTGCATGCTCTAGTATCACAAATACATATGACTCTAGTCTTGTCATTCACTATATAATTAAATGCAAATCTCATTTGAACAACATAATCAATCAAAGTACTTCTATAATGGTAAATTGTGTCAAATACAATTCCAACTTCCAAAATAATTTTTCCATCATTCCTAGGCTTATACACTTTCCCTGATATTTGCCTAGCCATCCTAGCCATAGGGTTTACTTCTTTAGATTCATTCACATGTCTATCTTCATCACTTGACTAATATTCTTCACTTTTAATTTCAATCTTGGGTTCCCCTATCGTATTAAGAATTGTTTCCATTTGAGGTTTAGATGTATTAGCTGCTATCTCACTGTCAGCTTCATCATTTAAAGGATTAGGAATTAGTTCATGTTCAGGTTCATCATTGGCAGGGAAGGGGGGAGGGGGTGGAAGGAGGGGGGTTTGAGGTGTGTTTGCTATTTAGGTTCATTGTATGTAGGAATGAGAGTGATTTCTAGATTTGTTTCTTCTTGTGTGTCTAATGGTGAGTGATAAACAAACAACGGTGAGTGATAAACACTCAGTAGCCAAACCAATTATACATGACAATGAAATGCAACATAGTGTACAACCATACACATAAAATTCTTATTTTTCTCATACATATGTCTATCTTCATCACTTGACTAAGGGGGGTTTGGGGTGTGTTTTGTTATTTAAGTTCATTGTATGTGGGAATGAGAGTGATTTCTAGATTTGTTTCTTTTTGTGTGTCTAATAGTGAGAGATAAATAAACAACGGTGAGTGATAAACACTCAGTAGGTAACCTAAATGCACATGACAATGTAATGCAGTATAGTGTACAACCATACATATAAAATCTTATAAACCGACTAGCTTAGCTAATCCGTATTTTATGGGGCCCACATGCTCATTTGTGGTCGAAGGGTCTATCCCACACCCACACAAAACTCATAGTCACCTATGGTATGCGGTTGAATCACCGTTCTAGAAAAACCCACCGACCTGTGGTAGTTAGTGATTCAAAGAGAGTTATTAAAACAGGGTTCAAAACCACATACACACCGGTACGACCAATTTAAAAATATAAACTCTTAGGGATAAATCCACTTTTTTACAATAGATCACAAAACCCACAAATTGTGTCATGTAAATGTATGCATATGCAGCAAAGCATAAATACAGTTAATCAAAGTACAAATTCGTATAATTGCCAAACTATCCCACCTAACAGCGTTAATTACCAAAATACCCATGCTTAATTCCAAAGATTAACTAAACCAATCATATCAATAAAATTACCAAAATGCCACTGACCCTTTCAATAATTACTAAAATAACTCTTAAGTATATGAAAAATTATCAAAATACCCCTAAGATAAATGACTAATTACCATACTACCCTTGGTTATATAATAAATAAAATATGAATACAATAATATTTTCCAACCACATATGTATAAATACACCTAAGGATATATATATATATATATATATATATATATATATATATATGGCACATAATAAAAATAACAATATACATATACATATAAATTTACTTTCACGTACACACACACACACATATATATATATACAAATATATGTATTCACACACATATATGTACACATATGTTTCATGCACATATACATGCACACAACCATAAATTTATACATACATATAAATACATATATGCATTTTCAAAATCATTTAAAATATACTTATAAATATGGATATTCACACCTAAATACATACATATATATATATATATATATATATATATATAATACACATAATTATATAAATGCACACATATAAATATATATATTCACACACACGCGTATATATATATATATACTTCCACACATACACATTTTAATACACTTTACAAATACATTTTGTATTACAAAATAAAATATATAATTAAATATAATTAACTATATTCATAAATAAATATATATATATATATAAATAATAAAGAAATATGAAATGACCTCAATGCCCCTCACAATTTCAAGATTTGGAATTTTATCTCTTCCCTTAAAGAAGACTAAAATACCCCTAATAATATTAAAAATTTCATTTATGTCCTCATCATGGCAAAAGACCAAAATGCTCTTAACCATTTTTAAAAATTTTAACTGTGCCCCTCTACATATGAAATTACCAAATTACCTTCAACAAATTTAGAAATATCAAAAATACCTTTAATATGTGAAAAAACAAAAATACCTTTCACATGCAAAAATTAGATGTAATCACTCTACTTATGGTCGACCCCTCTACATGTCAAATTCAATTCATTTTCTCACCAAATCATGAAATTAACAAGGGTTTATGCCACATCCACCATCCAATTTCAATTAATCAAACTTCAATTAACATAAAACAAGTTTAATCAATTAATTTCACAAATCCTTAAACCCTAATCAATTAGGGGTTTTACCATACACTCAATACACATCAAATTAAGTATATATAATCATCAAATCATCAAGATAAAACATGATTTCATCCATTAATCACATAAAACTACACATTTATATGAAAACTCAGCAAAAGTAGGTTGCCAACCTCTCTTTCAAGCAAGCAATCACCACTTCCAAGCCTTGAAAATCACCAAGAACAATGCCTTTGAATTACCTTTGATGGCCGACCCTTAACCACTAAATTTCATTGAAAAATTCTTTGTATTTTCCACTTTTCTCTCACTTTCTCTCTCCTCTTTTTTGTTTCTCTCTGTAAAATGAAAATGAAAAACAAAGCAAATGAAGAACAAGCAAGTGGTGGTTGGCTAAGTGTAGGAAAATATCCCCAAAATATCAATAAAAATAATAATAAAATAAGGTAAAAGTAAGATATTTAGTTAAAGTAATAAAATAGTCAAACAGTAAAAGTCAATCAAAGTCAACTTTTGACTAAGGGTAAAATGGAAAGAAAAATCTCTTGACCCCTCGTTGGGTACTCTCGGCTTTCACAAAATATCCAGGAAACTCAGAAACTGCTAAATTCGATGAAAGTGCCAATGTGGCTATTGAATAAAAGATGCAACCGAAAAATAAAAATTTTGAAAATAAAATGTAATTATTACATCAATATCCATGTGTATTGGATTAAAACTTTGATCGTTGAGTAGCTCGTACAAGACCATTAAATCTTGATTATTTTTCAACTCATATAAGACTCCACTAGGTAATCTTGCTATCCCTTTTATATTTTGTGACTTATGAAAACTCAAATCCTCACATATGACAAATAATTTAACATCTTTTAAAAAATAAAATAACACTATAACATTTTTATCTATCAAAAAAGGCTCTAGATCTTTCCTGTACATATGTATAAAAATCTCAAATGTTATGGTTTCTAATTGAATAAGTAAAATAAAGCAATTGATAAAGAGACGTACCATTCACATTAATCCAAACCACCACGTAAACACACAATTCAACAAAGTTATTACAATTCAAAACTAAAGCACTATATGATCATCAATCTGTACGTTTCATTGTTATACCAAAGATTAATCAAATACTATTAATTGTATTTATGGGCTGAGTATTGGTTTCCAGCCTATGTACCATGTTTACTGTAACACCGTTCCCGAGCAAGATGTAGTTACCATTAAATTTTTTTTCTTTTTCTTTTAAAATATAAACTCAATTTATATTTAAAAAACTATTCTGAACAATACATAAATAGTATTAAAAACCTTTTCGTTACTCTTTGAGACCATTTTATAAAACCAAACACTGATAATAAAATAAATAAAGTATTTCAAAATACTCACACCCACAACGTAAAAGAAAGGTATAAATTAATACACAAAGTATCTTTACCCAAAATACTAAAAAATAAAAACCGTGGAAGAACCATGTACTGTGCCTTACCTCGCGAGGTCTACCTTACCACCAAACCCTACTATGGAGTTTTGGATTTACCTATCACACAGGACAGACAACTATGAGTCAAAAACACTTAGTAGGCAACTCAAAGGCATATATCAATGTCATGCCATGTAGTGTTCAACCATACATCTCAAATCACCATTTTTCTCTCTTTATTTTTAAATGAATTGCTTATTATTTTTAACTGAATAGCTCATTCTCTTTCTGTGTTTCATGCGGCCACACAAAATATGACACCTTTAGTGGTATGTGGATGAATCACCATTCCAGACGACCCAATTTCACGTGTAGTTAGTGACTCATAGAGCTATTAAAACAGGATTTAAAACCATGCACCTTCATTTGTGTACCCATTTTGAAAACACAAACCCTCAAGAAAAAATTCATCATTTCACATAAAATAATAAATCTCATTAATTGTTCTATACAAATGAATGCTTCTGCCATAATGCACAAGTACAACCAAATAACGCAATTAAATATAAAATTATCAAACCATCCTATCTGACAGCAGTAATTACCGAAATGCCTATACTCAAATGAACGATTTCAAATCACCAAACACATTGATGTAACTATCAAAATGCCACTAGCCATTTCGATATTTACCAAGATAACCATCAAGTATATAAAAAACTACCAAAATACCCCTCAATAGGTAAATAACTAATTATCATTATAACCTTGATTAAATAACGGTTAATAACAATTCTCCAACTAAATATATACATATAACTATTTCAGTACATATATACATATCCTTCCATATACATACTTACAAACACAATTATAAACATATATATATAAATTCATATATAAAAATACACACATATAAATATACATTCACGCACACATATATATACACAAATACATATATACACACCCATATATATATACACATATTTTATACACATATACATGCACACAAATACAAATTTCACATATACATAATTATATATACACTAGTGCATAAATATACCTATATATATATCTAATAACTTAATACTCGTAATTATTTATATAAATGCACCTTTACAAAATACCCTTATGCATATTTAATAAATGCATACATAATATACATACATTTTGTAAAATATAATTATATTTATAACTATACAAACAAGTATATAAATAAATGTATTAGTAAAAATATAAATAATGACAATTGAATATATATATATATATATATATATATATATATATATATATAATCAAAAGAGGTTATTTGCCGAATAAAATAGGAAGAGATATCCCAACTAGGTTGGCACACCTCTTAACCCGGGTTGAGACATCCCAACTTGGTTGGAATGCCTCCAACCCACACCGAGCAAGTAATTAATTTTATTAAATGAAAAAATATACACCAATTACATGAATTGCAACAGATATAAAAATCTGAAATGAGAAAATAGTTACAAAGTCACAAATGAAAACTGAAATAATGACTGTCGACAGCCTCGTTAAAACCTAAATTGAGAAAAAACTCCAAATGGAAAAAATCTCAAACCAGAAAAAAGAGTATCAGGACAACAAAGGTACAAACAAATTACTTTCTAAATCTATAATTTTCAAAACTATTAAGATTCCTATAATGCATCGCAGAATAAGGGTATGGAAGACTCCACCACTATTACGCTCCTGATAAGTTAACAGCAATCTTCAAAAGAGCATCTGCAACTATATTTCCCTTTCTATTGATATGTGAAACCCGAAACTGGATATTGAAAATATGACAGAGACAGTTTACCCATCTTGCTTTGAAGGCCCATGGGACTGTGATTTCACAGCGAATAAGTAAGTCGACTATATAAGTTGAGTCGCACTCTAGTCATAAGAGGTCCCACCTGAAGTCTTTTATAGACTCTATAGTAGTATTAGCACCCAAAAGCTCACTCTCAAAGGCATAACAAAGATTCAAAGGGACAACAAAACTACCTCTGATGAAACCCCTACTAATGACGAAATAACTACCGCATCCTCTTGGACCTAGACAATTATTAGCTGCACCATCTGTATTAACCTTCAACCACCCACAAGGGAGGGGGAGACCAAACCACAAGAGCAATCTTATGAGCCCGAGGCACAGAACTTGCAACTCCTAAACTCCTTAAGACGAAAAGGTCACAAATAGAATTGTGCATTGTCCTCTTTTGAATAACATTTGCTTCCCTGATCGAGGCCTAAATAAAAGCCAAAAACTGAGCTAAGGGAACAAAAACATTCCCAAATTATCCTTGATTCCGAACAAACCAAATAGCGAGAGAGACAATTTACATATTGAAAAGCCGTGAATAGGCCAAAACCTCAGAATCAACATAAATTGATCAAAACGAAATGATAGGCAAGTCAAGAAAAGATGTGAAATAGTTTATGATTCCTTACCACAAATTCTGCATTTAGGAGCCATGAGAAAACCCCGTCTGATCAAGATATCATCCGTAGGAATGCGCCCTAATAGAAGGCTCCAAGAGAAAACTAAATGAGCAGGAGGAATGAAATACTTTCATAAGTATTTAGTCCGTAACGGGGATGAAGCTGTCGTAGATAGATAATAATAAACTTCTCAACAAGAAATGGAGTCCAATACAGAATTCACCCAAACTCTCTCATCCAACCTGTCCCTCGCAATCGCCACTTCGTTAATGCACATAGTCAATTGAGGAAAAACAGTATAGAATCTCATTGAAAGGTTCCAGACTCCATCAGAATCAACCAGATCACCGACTAGAAGGTTCGGATCTCATAAATTGCCAGAGTTATATAATAACTCAATGATAGGTGTCCCCATCCAGTTGTCGACCCATAAACGAACTTTGGAGTAAACCCCGATAATCCAAATCAACTCCCGCGATAAAGAGAGATAATGCTATCCGAGAGAAGGACAGATTGAAGAAGCAGCATGAAATAAGGGGTTGAACTTCCCTAAAAAACATGCCCAAAGGAACAAAACACAAAAGAATCCTCATTCATCAACTTCCAAACGAGTTTGCTAAACATAACTTTATTGAAAGTGATTAGGTTTTTTAGAACTAAACCCC
The DNA here is from genome assembly GCA_007844105.2 of Rhamnella rubrinervis. NCBI lineage: Eukaryota > Viridiplantae > Streptophyta > Magnoliopsida > Rosales > Rhamnaceae > Rhamnella > Rhamnella rubrinervis. The sequence continues at coordinate 2,654,138 of CM017582.2, forward strand.
TTTGTTTTGTCTGCAGGCAACAGGTTAACCAGGCAACGGAGACAGATTTCCGAACTAATAAAGATTCGGTCCATAAGAAATTCCAAATAGCCTTGTTAAGAGACTTGAGCAACCCCACAGACCATTTGTAGATTATAAATGTGTGGACAAACTTTAAGGTAATAACAAAATTAATCAAGCACAACCAACATATTAACGAAAGAGTACGACATTTCCAAGAAGCTAATTGCTCCAAAATGCGATCGACAATAAGGTGAAGAATTGCCTGAATAGGGCTTCCTTTAAATAGGGGAACACCAAGATAAGTAAATAGGAGATACCCAGCCTTGATCCCAAAATTTGCCAAAATCTTGGCTTGACACAAGTGAGAAACACCGGAATCGAAATAGACATTTGATTTATCTAAATTCACAATCTGACCTGATAAGGAACCATAAAGGCGAAGGGCAACAAAAATACCATTCATATTTTGATAAGTTCCCCTGTAGAACAAAAGCACATCATCTGCATAAAGGAGGTAAGCAAGAGTTGATAAATTCTTCGGGGAAGAAATCGGTAGGAGGGAACCCTGGGAGACCATTCGAGACAAGTATTTGCTCAAGAAATCCTCAACAATGCCAAATAATAAAAGAGAAAGTGGGTCACCTTATCGAACCCCTCGAGAGCAACCAAAGTAACCTTCTGGGCTTCAATTAATCAGAACTAAGATCTTTGCTGAATTTAGGATCGACTTTATCTAGGAGCAAAATTTTGTGCCAAAGCTGAACCTATCTAAGACTGCTAGAAGAAACTCCTAATTTATCATGTCAAAAGCTTTATAAATGTCAATTTTTATAGCCACGTTACCTCTAAAAATTTTACTATTGAGATGATTAACACAGTCAGAAGCAATAGCAATATAGTCCTCCACATTTCTACCTCGAATGAAGCCAAATTAGTTCTCAAAAATAATTTTAGGAGCGATCCCCACAAGCCGATCAGCTAAAATCTTTGAAGCCGCCTTAAAAATGAAGTTTTCCAACATAGTGTGATGAAATTTATCCACCGAGTCTATACTTTACATTTTCGAAAAAAGCACTATGAAATTATAGTTGAGAACTGGATGAATAGCTCCCGAAAGAAAAAAGTAATGCACGGCGTCCACCACATTAGACTGAATAAAATCGCAGCAGGCTTCAAAAAAGGATCCCGGGAAACCATCAGGGATGGGGGAGCTAGTCAGGTCCAAATTGAACACAGCCTGTTTAACCTCCTCGGAGTCGGACAATTAGGGAAACCATCAGGGATGAGGACATTTGTCATCTGCAATCACTAAGCTAGGAATAATCCCATCCAAACTGGAGAAATCCGTATACAGAGTCTCATCAGCCAAAAATAACGATCTGTAATGGTTCACGATATGACTCCTGATAATCGCCTCTTGAGACATTAACCCTTTGTATCGATAAAGAAGATAATGGGCATTGAGATTTATGGATCTGGAGGAGCAAGTGAAAAAATTTTGAGTTACAATCACCGTTTTTCGACCATTTAACATGGCATTGATCCCGAAGTATAGTTTCTTTAAAGAGCAAAGTCTCATCAAGCAGAACCTGAGGGAAGCTTCTCGCAGTGCAAACAATTATAGGAACGAAGGGGTTTTCTTAAGAGAGACTAGCGGAGGAGGCTGCAATACCCGAAACCTCCTCAACCTAAACCCTCTGAGCGAAGGATTTGAAATCCTTATTGAGAAACCACATAGACTAAAAAACGAAAGGGATGTGAGCCGGCATTACCAAGTTTAGAAAGACTCAACAACAAAGGATGATGATTGGAATACTGCTTGGCTATAGTACAACAATTCACGGAATCCCAAACCTTCAAACAAGAATCAGAACAGGAAGATCTATCCAATTTACTTTGAACATACCCCTGAGAACCACACCGATCCTAAGTGAAGAAGGCTCCTTACATCTCAATAAGTAATAAGCTTGGAGCCTCCATTCTATGTTGGAAGTTAGTGCAAGTAGAGAAGATAGAAGGACCACCACCAAACTTTTCATGCGCGGCCAAAATAGCATTAAAGTCTTCCATGACTATCCATGGATAATCAACCGAGTCAAAAAACTTTCCCAAAGCAGCCCAAAGATTTTTCCAATGCCCAGGGAACACACTCTCATACACAAAAGAAATCACCTGTCGACCTTTGACTCTGGGATATCCACAGAAATAATTTGCTCATCACTCTGTAGAATGCTGACATCATTCAAAGAATGGGAAGCAAAAGTCCACATGGTAGGTAAAACAGTTGAGTCATTAGATGCAGTAAAGTTCATATTTAAAGAATACCAAAAAGAATTCGAAACCGTATCAAAGGCAACCATAGGCTCCACCAAACATAACAAAGTGGGGTTATGGCGACGATAAAAATTATGCAAAACCCTTTGAGTATTAGGGTTACCAAAACCTCTGCAATTCTAATAGAGAATATTCATTGGTTATCATACTTAGTGGTCCGAATCGTGGGCTTAACCGGTCCTGTTATTAATTGCTCCTGACGCCTTCTAGCTTGCTCCATTTTCATTGGGCGACCCGGTTTTATTTTGACCAAGGTCCATGTATTTTTTTCTGTGGTTTTTAAAACTAATGAATCAGAGGAGACTAAGTCCATATTTTGTTGCGCCGAGCTGAGTACGTTAGTTGGATCGTAGAGAATCATAGCTTTAGATTTTTGTCCCCCCGATATAGAACCCACTTAAACATGAACCTTCATACCTGCAAGCTCTTGAATCTTCCCACTTTCCATTGGCGATAATTCGTCAACTAAATCGTCAAAGGTATCACCCAAGTCTGAAGACTCATTCTAAACACTCTTTCCTACAGTGATTTCCTGCATTGAATGATCTGCATCTGAAGTCATAACAACTATCTTAGTCGTAACCACTACTGAGGTAATAACCTTTGAACCCAAAACATCTATACCCATAGTAACTACTTCTTTCTGATGAGCTTCAGAGGGAGTTTCAACATGCAAACCCGAAGATTATCCTTGACTTGAATCCAACTGATATGAGGAACTAGGAAGCTTGGGCTTATAAATCTGAGTGCTAGGTTTAGTTTCTATCTTGCCCTTGTTAGAGTTATTTGCCACCAGGGGAACTTGTCTATGCACTAAATTGCAACAGCCCACTGAATGCCCTATACTTCGGCAAGAAGAGCAAAATTCTAGACAATTTTCGTACTCTAATTGAGCCTCAATGCATGTGTCTTCTATTTCCAATAATAAGCTATTTAGAAGGAAACTTACTAAGTCTACATCCATAAGAACCCGAACAAAGTGGCCAAAGTTGCCAAATAATGTTGCATTGTCAATTCTCAAAGAAATCCCAATATCTCTCTCAAGATTGAATAGAAGCTGATGATGCCAATATTCACAGCTCAGGTTGTGAAATTTTACCCAGACCTAAGCATTCATAGATTTTGTGCAGTTGGATTGAAATTCTTCACCCAAGCTTGTAGACGAACAATACCGGGGTTTAAATTTAATGAACCCTGAAACCACACTTTCTTCCTATCCTCCTCGGAGTGCAGTAAAACATGAAAATTCCCTCTTCCTAAAGAGATTAGTTTTCATTTGTCCAATTTCCAAATGCTTTACAGTTTTAAAAACAAGTCATCATACTTCCATAGTTTTTCTCCTTTTGAGAGAACAACTCTTACTATCAGAAAGAATTGACATAAAGCAATACATTCTTTATAAACAACATTATTGACTCTTATTGAAATAAAATTTCCTTTCCTAGTGGACACATTTGGACTATCATTGATTTTTGGTGTATAAATAGGAGTCCCATTTAAAACAGCTGCCACATAAGGTCTCTGCTTGTTTTCAAATAGGAGTACCATTTAAAACAGCTGCCAAGGAAGGCACGAAGATCTTGTCAACCAAATTTTCTCTTCCTTTATTTTCTACAACAGTTTCCAACCCAACAGGAAGTTTAGTAAATACCCCCAATGTCCAGTGTTCAATAGCGCCCAACCCATAAGGCACTGCTTCTAGAAGTGTGTTCTTAACAGAATTATCACCACCAGAGATACTACTTGCGCCCAATGTTGAAAAGAATGAAAGGGAGTCCGTTGTCTCCCATGCCGGATCAAAGGCCATGACTTAACAACAATCCAGCATGCACAAAAATTGAAGAAACTCGAGCCAAATCCGTGGGTTTAACCTCACAGGTGCAAGAGAGAATGCACAGCAGATGACCAAGAACAGGAATATAATGCAATTTATTTTAGTAATTGCAAAATTTTGTTTAGAAATAATCTATTCCAAATACAAAAACTCAAACTAGCAGCAACCAAATACTACCACCACAACCAATTACTAGAACATAGCAGAAAAACGATGTAAAAGATCACTATGCCCTCTGAAAACCCAATGTCAGCACTTGTTGGCTACACGAAACCAGCCACGGAAATACATGTTTCACTTACGACAACTCAGAACACACACCCAACTCCAGATCACAGATAACCCAGCGAATGACGACAACTCCCTTCACCAATAGAGCCGTGATCCGATCTTGAACATGGCCGCGACTAGGCAAGCTCAATAAGTCACAACCAGTCGAGTGTGAATTGCGATCCAAGCTCAAACCTAACTCCTCCCGCTCGAACCCACAACAACTTCATGATCAAAGCTCGAGCTCAACCTGTGAACGATGATGAAGATTGTCATGCCCGCAGCTGACAAGACAACTTCTAGAGCCCACAGCAAACTTGCATGTTGAACTGTAACAGAGGACGCAACTACCTTGACCACGGAGAGAATGAAGCTGGGTGACCACGAACTACACAACGAGAACCACAAGCTCAAAGTGCCAAGCTCGTAATCCCACACTAAGGACTTGCAGAACCAGCTACAGTAGATTTATGATAAACAAATCACATGCAAACAAGTCTAATTGAGCCCAAAACTGGTATCAAATGGGAGATCAAGTTGTGCACAATATGGATCTGCAAACCATAGCATAATCCAGTAAGAAGAGTCAACAATGCTGCTGCACGTAATCGCCTAGAGAGCTTCTCTCTCTACTCAATAATAATAATAATAATAATCAAATATATATATATATAATAAATAAGTAATTTAATATATATATATATATAATAAAATTACTTGAAAATTTGAAAAGACCATAAAACCCTTCCAAACTCTAATATTTTCAACTTTACCTTCCATATAGAAAATGACGAAAATACGCTCAATAATTTCAAAAATTTCAACTATATCCCCAATGTGTCAAATGGCCAAAATGCCATTGATCTTTTTAGACATTTTATTTATGTCCCTCACATGCAAAAGACAAAAATACCCTTCAACATTTTCAAAAATCCCATTTATATCCCATACATGTAAAATGACCAAAACACCCTTGCAATTTTTAAAAATATCCAAAATGCCCTTCACATGTGAAAAAACCAAAATGCCATCGTATGTAAAAATTTGACATAACCGCCCTATGCATTGTCGTCCCTCTCTACATATCAAAATCCATCAATTCGTCACTAATACATCAAATTGATTACGATTTACGCCATAACCAAGCATCAATTTCGATAAAACCATTCTGGTGAATGCTGGGGGGAAAAATTCAGAATGTGCTTCGAATGTGGCAAGTCTGGCCACATGAAGAGAAACTTCCCAAAAGTGGAAAGGGTACAGCAGTCCACCCAAGGTCGAATATTCACGCTAACTAAGGAGGAAGTAGAAAAAGATGACGCCGCAATGGTGGTAGGAATCATTACTTTAAATAGTTTAAATGCTTATGTATTGTTTGACTTGGGTTCTATTAACTTATTTATGTCTAGTCAGTTTGCTTCTAAATTGGTTAGGAAATCTATTAGACTTGATTGTAGTTTGTGTGTTGCTACACCTTTAAGTGTGAGTATGTATGCCTAGATTATGATTATTGATTGTCTTGTGTACCTTGGTAACGAGGCACTATATACCGATTTGATCATATTAGAATTGTTTGGTTTTGAAGTGATCTTCGATATGGACTGGTTGTCTAAATGTAGGGCCTTCATTGAATGCAAAGAGAAGAAAGTCTGGTTTATCCCTATAGATAGTCAGGGTTTTGAGTTTGCAGGTTCAAAGTTTAGGTCATGGCCTAAATTGCTAACGGTGATGCAAATTCTGAAGTGTTTGCGTCAAGTGTGCGAGGTATTCCTTGTAAGTATCTTTGATAAGGAAGCGGAAGCTCCAAAACCACAAGACGTCAAAGTAATTCGTGACTTTATGAATGTATTTCTAGAAGAACCTCCTGGTTTACCACCGGACTGAAAAATAGAGTTTACAATTGACTTGATACCAGGGACTACGCCTATTTCTAAGGCACCTTATAGAATGGCACCGATAGAGTTAAATGGTTTTATTAAACCCAATGTTTCTCCTCGGGAATGCCAATTTTGTTTGTGAAGAAGAATGATGGTTCAATACTACTGTTCTGATTACCGAGAGCTCAATAAGGTGACGATCAAGAATAAGTATCTGTTGCCAAGGATTGACAACTTGTTCGATCAGTTGAAAGAGTGAGTATCTTTTTGAAAATCGACCTTCGTTCTGGTTACCATCAGCTGAAGATTAAGGAGGAGGACAAGCAAAAGATTACATTACGAATGAGGTATGACCATTACGAGTTCGTGGTAATGCAATTTGGATTGATGAATGCACCAGCAATATTCATGGATCTGATGGATCGTATTTTTCATAATTACTTGGATAAGTTCGTGGTGGTGAGGAGGTCCCCATTTACTCAAAATCGGTAGCCGAGCATGAACAACATTTAAAGTTAATGCTGCAGCAGTTATAAGAAAAGCAGTTGTATGGTAAGTTCAAGAAATACAAGTTTTGGCTTGGAAGCATCATTTTTCCAAGTCACATGATATCTACTGACTGTATTTAGGTGGTCCTTAGTAAAGTTGCAGTAATGCAATATTGGAAAAAGCCAACAAGCATTAGAGAAATTTGAAGTTTTCTTCGTAGAAGGGTTTTCCAAGACTGCATTGCTGTTGACGCAATTGTTAAAGAAGAAAAATAAGTTTATTTAGTCGAAGGAGCGCGTGGAAAGTTTCCAAGAGTTGAAAAGGAAAATAATCTCTACGTCTATTCTTGTCTTATTGAATAGCGAAGACAACTTCGTGATCTACAGTGAAGCTTTGGGGAAAGGTCTGGGTTTCGTTCTTATGCAGAATGGCAAGATGATTCTTTACGCGTCGCGCAAATTGAAGCCGTATGAGCGAAACTATCCTATGTATGATTTGGAGTTAGTGGCAGTGGTGTTCACGCTGAAGATCTGGGGTCACTATCTATATGGGGTAAAGTGCGACATTTGCATTAACTATGAAAGTCTCAAGTACTTTTTCACTCAGATGGAGCAGAACATGAGACAAAAGAGATGATTGGAGTAAGTCAAGAATTATGATTGTGCCATCAACTATCATCTAGGTAAAGCGAATGTGGTGGTTGATGCTTTAAGCAGAAAATATGAAGCTTTCAGCGGTTGTCTAATCACTTCTCAACCCTATATTCTGGAGGATTTGCTAAGCATGGATATTGAGTTACTTACTAACCAATGTTCATTTATGTTGGCATCGCTCACGATTCAACCTTCGATTGTGGACAAGATAAAGGACGATCAAGTTGTTGAAGTAATTAAAGGACAGAGATCAAAGTTCAATGTCACTGAAAATGGAATAATGAAGTTTGTTACTCATCTATGTGTACCAAATGTTGAGAAGATCAAGAAATAAATTTTGGTAGAGGTTCATTATACACCTTACTCAGTTTACCCGGGTCTACTAAGATGTACAAGGATGTCTCCAAAATGATTCCAGAGTAGAAGTGGGAGCACATAGCGATGGATTTCGTTGTGGGATTACCACGATCCCAGCGAGGCAATGATACGATTTGGGTAATAGTGGATCGATTGACAAAGTCAGCTCACTTTTTACTTTTGCGAAGGACTCACTTGATGCGAAGACTAGTTCAACTATACGTCGACAAGATCGTACGACTTCACGGTGTACAAGTGTCGATTGTTTTATATCAAGATCGAAGGTTCACTTCATCATTTTGGAAGAGTCTACACAAAGCAATGGAGACAAAGTTGACTTTCAATACAGTTTTTCATCCCTATACAGATGGCCAATCGAAACAGATGATTCAGAGATTGGAGGATATTTGTGGGCATGTATGCTAGATTACGAAAGGAGCTGGGAAAAGCATATTCCAGTTGTGAAATTTGTTTACAACAACAATTTTCATATATTCATCGAAATGGGTTCATATGAGATTTTGTACGAAAGGAAATGCAGGTCTCTATCACATTGGGATAAGGTTGGTGAATGGAAATTGTTTAGGCCGAAGATTTTACAATAGACCAGTGATATCGTCAACAAAATTTGATAGAGGATGAAAGTAGCTAAGGACCAACAAAAGAGCTATACAGACACTCAACGGAAGGTCCTAAAGTAGGAGGTCAAGGAGAAGATATTTCTTATAGTTGCACCTCTAAAGGGTGTACTGAGCTTTAGAAAAAGGGCAAGTTGAGTCCTCGTTTCATCAGACCTTTTGAAATATTGAAAAGAGTTGGGTTTTGTCATATTGGTTGGCTATGCCTCCTAATCTATCCAGCGTGCACGATGTCTTTCATGTCTCAATGCTGCAAAAATACTTGCATGACCCTTCTCACATCATCGAGTATGAGTCATTGGAGGTCTACAAGAACTTGACATACGAGGAGAAGCCAATAAGAATTTTGGACCGTAAGGATAAGGTTCTTTGTAATATGGCGATTCTACTTATAAAAGTTCTTTAGAAGAATCATGCGGTAGAGGAAGCAACTTAGGAGCGTGAAGACGAGATGAGAGCCTAGTACTCGACGTTGTTCGTGTAGTACTGTAATTTCTTAAATTTAATTTTAGAGATGAAATTTCTTTTTAGAGGAGGGAGTTATAATAACCAAGTTTTTATTCCGAAATTATTGACTTCCGGTTGCAGTTTCGTTCGATCTCTACTTCGCCAGTTACACCTCATTTAGCTACTTATGAATTTTTCAGACATTCTTTGAGGGCCAAAAGTACCAAGTATGAGATCGAGGAATTTTTTTCTTTCCATTTTTTCCTTGGTCAAAGTTTAACTTTGACCATTGACTTTGATTTTGATTATCTTTATATTTTTAGATATTTATTTACTTTTTTACTATTTTATTATTTTTTTTCAAGTTTTGGTTGATATTTTTGGTATTTGCCGACCACCCACTTGCTTCTTCTTCATTTGTTTTGCTTTCATGGTTAATTCTAGGGAGAGAAACTAAAAAGAGGAGAGAGAAAGTGAGAAAATAGAAAAATTTAAGAAATTTTTCAAAGAAAATTTAGGTTTGGGCCGGCCATCAAGGGGAATTCAAAGCTTGTATTCTTGGTGATTTTCAAGAGATCAAAGTGGGGTTTGCTAGCTTAGAAGAGAGGTAAACAACCTACCTTTGTTAATTTTTCATATAATTATATGTTTTTATATGATTAATTGTGAGAATCATGTATTGTTTTGATGTTGTGATGATTGTACATACTTAATTTGATGTGGATTAAGTGTGACAAAACTTTCTTTGTGTTAGGGTTTATACATGATGAAATTAATGGTTTAAGCTTGATTTATGTGGATTAAAGCTTGTTTCATTGGAATTGATTAGTGATTATTTCAAATTCCATTGTTAATTTCTTGATTTGGTGAGTCAATAGATTGATTTTGATATGTAGAGGGGCGGGGCATGTGTAGCATGAATTTCACAAATTTTAGGTTTTGAAAGATATTTTAGTCTTTTCACATGTTAGGGGTATTTTCGATATTTTCAAATTTATTGAGGGTAATTTGGTCATTTTACATATAGAGGGGTACAATTAAAATTTTTAAATATGGTCAAGGGCATTTTGGTCACTTGTATGAGGGACATAAATGGTATTTTGAAAATTATCAAGGGCATTTGGTATTTTGACATGATGGGGACATAATTGAAAATTTTAAAATTATTAAGGGTATTTTAGTCTTTTAAGGGAAGGGATAAAATTGAAAATTTTAAAATTGTAAGGGGCACTGAGGTCATTTCACATTTCTTTGTTATTTTTAATGTATGTATTTATTTATAAATATATTCAATTTTATTTAATTATATATTTGTTTATATAATTCTAACAGTATTTGCAAAATATATAAAAATATGTATTTATGTAAGTATATATAAATATATATATATATATATATATATATATGTAGCGTGTGTATATATATAGGTTAATGGTGAAATATATATATATATGTATATTATTTTGTGAAGGAGTTATATATATAAATATTTATATTTGTAAATGTATATGCACGTATGTTTATACACTTTTATGTATATAAATATAGGTGTGTATATATATGTTATTATTTTGATTATGTGTTATGTATATATATTTATATATGTACTTGGGTGTATTTATATATATATGGTTAGAAAATATTGTTTGTATTGTTATCTAACCAAGGGTAGTATGGTAATTGGTCATTTGCCTTGAGGGGTGTTTTGGTAATTTTTCATATGCTTGAGGGTTATTTTAGTAATTATCAAAATGGCCAATGACATTTCGGTAATTATATTAGTTTGATTGATTTTGATTAATTTTCAAGTTAAGTAAGGGCATTTCAATAATTATCACTGTCAGATGGGATAGTTCAATAATTATGTGTATTTTTGCTTTGATTAACTGTATTTTATGCCTTGGTGCATACGCATATATTTATATGGCACAATTCACGAGTTTTGTTGTCTATTGTAAAATGGTGGATTTTTTTTTAGGGTTTACATTTTAAAATGGTTGCACCAGTGTGTGTATGGTTTTGAACCCTATTTTAATTGCTCTCATGAATTATTGACCACCATGAGTAGGTAGGTTTTTCTGGAATAATGATCCAATCGCATACCACAAGCAGCATGTGGATTCTGAGTGGGCATGGGATAGACCAAAGCATGTGGACCCCACAAAACGCAAAGTAGTTGAGCTAGTCGGTTTGTAAAGTAAAGGGAGAAAATAGAGATTTTATGTGTAGGACATTATACTACATTGGATTGCATTGTCATGTGCATTTGGGTTGCTTACTGAGTGTTTATCACTCACCGTTGTTTATTTTGTATGATAGGTAAATTCAAAATCCAACAGTAGAGCTTGACGGAGTTGCAAAACTGAAGAGCATGACACAGTATTATATTCTTTCGCATTTTATAACTTTTGGGCTAGGTTATTATGTATACTAAATACTTTTCTATTACGTTGTGGATGTGAATACTTTAAATATATTTAAAGTGGTATGTTTTTATTGGTGTGGTCTTAATAAAATGATCTTGAAGAGTAGGAAAAAGTTTAAGTATTATTTAGGTATCGCTCGAAATTATTTAATTATAAATTAAGTTTTTATATTTGAAAGGGAAGAAATTTTTAATAGTAACTACACCTTACTATAGAATTTACGCTTGGGTAAGGGGGTATTATAATTATTTGAAAAGTAAAGTTTGTTTTCAAGAGAATCACCTTGTAAGCAAATATTAGACAAGTTTGATATGAAGCTTTTGTATATATGGAACCACATAGAAAAAGGCTTAGTTTTATAGATTGTACCAAATTTGTAGGTTTACATGGGCATATATAGTGTATGTAGGAGAACTCATTAAGGATCACGATGATGGTTTGACTAATGATATAGGTTTGTACTTGCATGGCTAAGATACAAATTGCCCCTTTTAATCCCCACTTACGCTACTATGCCTCTTTGTGATTTGAAATCTCTTGGAATATACTGCTCATTTATTTGAGAGATGTTTGTATGGATTACCGATGGGTAATAGCTCCCAAGTATGTTTGTATAAAAGTCCTACAAAGGTTGAATTTTTTTAAAGCTAAATAAAGAAGTTTTGGTTTTAATTATGTAAGAATTACTTGAAAGTAAGCAAGTATGTTCATACATGAGCAAATGCATTCCATATTGTGTGTGTGCATTGTGGAATTTCCAAAATGATTTTGTCGTCCACTTTTATTAGCTTATGTGTGTAGGTAATGGCTCTGAAATTGAATAAGTGGAACGTGGACTTGAAAAATCTATGGGATGGTGTTCAGTTATGATGAGCTGCATGATCCTAGTTAATAAGATGTTTTGCTTCCGCAATGTCATACTTTAAATTTATTTATTCTATTTAATAAGATTATAGGACCAAGATATTTTATTAAACTCTCTTTACATGTGGGTTATGATTTGAAATATTATTATTTACATCGATTTGTAATTTACATTGTTATTTTGGAAAGGCTTGGATAAAGCAATGAGAACGAGGTTGAACTTCAGTATCGCTTTTCATCCTCAAACAAATGGACAATCGGAGTAGACAATACAAACTCTTAAGGATATGTTAAGGGCGTGTATAATGGATTTCTAAGGAAGTTGAAAAAAAAAACATATTTTGTTAGTATAATTTGCCTACAATAATAGTTTCCACACTATAATTGGTATGAAACCTTATTAAGCATCATATGGAAGAAAGTAAAGTGTAGATCTCTTATGCATTGTATTTGAAGTTGGAGAAAGAAACAGAGATTGTACAACAAACAAGTGAGATGAGTAGTAAGATTAGACAAAGATAAAGACTGCTCAAGATAGAAAAAAAAAAAGTTATGCTGACAAACGTAAGAAAGATTTGGAGTTTGAAGTTTGAGATAAAGCTTTTTAAAGATAGTACCAATGAAAGGGTAATGAGATTTAGAATGAAGGGTAAGTTAAGCACATGATGTATTAGACTGTTCAAAATATTAGAAAAAGTTGGAGATTTAGCATATCGTTTGGCATTATCTCCAAAGTTGTCAAGTGTACATAATGTATTCCATATATCTATGTTGCGAAAGTACTTGCATGATCTTTCATATGTTATTGAGTATGATATGCTAAAGGTAAATGATAACCTTACATATAAAAAGAAGCCGAATCAAATTTTGGATAGAAAGGATCAAGTGCTTAGAACAAAGACAATTTCACTTATTTTCACTTATTTGCAAAGTGATTTTGTCAACCACTCTTGTTAGCTTATGTGTGTAGGTAATGACTCTGAAATCAAATAATAGAATTTGGACTTGGGGAATCTGCAAGGTGGTATTCAACTATGATGAACTGCATGATCCTAGTTAATAAGATATTTTTCTTCCGCTATGCTATACTTTAAATTTATTTATTCTGTTTAATAAGTTTATAGGACCAATATATTTTGTTAAGCTCTCTATTCATGTGGGTTATGGTTTTAAATATTATTATTTACATCAATCTGCAATTTACATCGTCATTTTGGAAAGGCTTGCATAAAGCAATGAGAACGAGATTGAATTTCAATACAGCTTTTCATTCTCAAACATATGGACAATTCAAACTCTTAAAAATATGTTAAGGACGTGTATATTGAATTTCCAAGGAAGATAGAAAAAAACATATTTTGTTAATAGAATTTACCTACAACAATAGTTTCAACACTACAATAGGTATGACACCTTATTAAGCATTATATGGAAGAAAATGTAGATCTCCTATGTATTGAAGTTGGAGAAAGAAGCAGAGATTGTACAACAAACAAGTGAGATGATTAGTAAGATTAGACAAAGGATAAAGATTGCTCAAGATAGAAAAAAAAAGGAAAAAAAAAAAGAAAGAAAGAAAGTTATGCTGACAAACGAAAGAAATATTTGGAGTTTGAAGTCGGCGACAAAGTGTTTTTTAGATTGCGCCAATGAAAGGGGTAATGAGATTTGGAACAAAGGGTAAGTTGAGCACATGATATATTAGACCGTTCAAAATATTAGAAAACGTTAGAGATTTGGCATAGCGTTTAGCATTACCTCCAAAGTTGTCAAGTATACATGACGCATTCTATGTATCTATGTTGCGAAAGTACTTGTATGATCCTTCACATGTTATTGAGTATGATCCGCTAAAGGTAAATGAAAACCTTACATATAAAGCGAAGTCGGTTCAAATTTTGGATAGAAAGGATCAAGTGCTTAAAACAAAGACAATTTCACTGGTTAAAGTTTTTTGAAAAAATCATAAAGTGGAAAAAGCAACATGGGAACGAGAATATAAGATGAAATTCCAATATTCAAACTTATTTAAGTAAGTATTTTCTGTAATTAAGTGCTAATTTTAAGGACAAAATTTCTTTTTAGGATGAGTAATTTGTAATAATTGAAAGTTTTTTTTTTTTGGAAATATATTTAGTTACATATATACATATATATATATATATATATATATATATATATTATGTAGTCAATTGTTTAAACACTCTATTAATTAATTGAGAGTTTGTTACTTTGTGGTTGATTAATTACAAATTAATTAGGAAACTTAGTCCACACAAACTCCTAAAGATTGATAAAATTAATATCTACTAAGTTTGCTCAATAATAATCTTGCAGATTATCTATTATTGTTTTGGAAAATCATATATATGTGATAGGTATGTGTAGATTTAAAGTATTGTATTCATAAGGGGGAGCGAACCATTTATCAACCTAGTAGGTTGAGCCTATATAGGGCTGGCAATTGGGACCGGCCTCACCTCGACCCGTCCCGGGCCGAGGGGGATTCCCCGCCTAAAGTGGGGGGTAAAAATTTGCCTGTGGTCGGGCGGTGCATGGGCGAGGCACATTATCCCACAACCTCGCCATATATATTATATATTATATATTATAATTTTTATATATTAAAATTTAATATTTTTTTATATATTATAATTTATATTAGACAGTCTGATTCTCCATACCTTAACCCTAACTCTTTTCCCAGTTTGCTACCTGCGTCGTCGCTCTCACGCCCAAACCACGTACTAAGTGTTTTTTTTTCTTACAGAATTAATTATGAGAAAATACAATTCCTATAAGATATATAGATATAGATCCATCATTGCCCAAGATTTCATTGTTCTCTTTTTATTTTTCAATTGCATATATCTAATATGTCAAGCACCACATGGCTTCTTGTGTTTGAATTGATCTTTCATTGTTCTCTTTTGGTGTAGGTTGTTGAATTGATCTTGTCATTGCTTCTTCTTTGGGCCTTTTTTTGCATAGATATATTAATTATTTCCTGCACAGCTATCTTCTTTTTGCTGCACAAAAACCCTTTGCCTCTCCTTCCTCCTATAGCTAGGATACTTTTTCCTTTCTGATTTCACAGCACAATATTAATATAATTTTTTATATGTTTCCAACATTTGTAGCTGAAGCCTTACTGAGGAGAGAAAGTAAAGCAAAGCTTGTTGTGGGCCTGATTTTGAGGTATGTTTTGAATACCCAATTAATTCATTTGTAAGGCTATCTCTATTTTGAATACCCAGTGAAATATGCAAACCCCAACTTGTGAAACATACTCAATAAGACAAGCACAAAGTTAATCTAAAGCCTTAAACTCATAAATGGTTGAGCCAAGTCCGGCATTGGTATACAAGTACAATACAATAATAAATTGAAAACAAAAATTCAAAATGTTATATATATGGATGGTATTAATTGCGGTAGCTATGGTGTGGGAGACCATAATTGGATTTTGTAAGTATTAGCAAAATGTGCTAAATACAAATTATTATTTCATATTTTATATAACTTTGAATAAAAATTACTAATTAAATATAATAGTCAAGGATTTAAATTAACAATTTATTATCCAAGTCATAGTCAAATATTAGATACTACATAAACTATGGTAATAAAATTCCATAATTGAGTACTAAGTTAAGTATTATGTATCAATCTTTTTCATTTTTCAAAAAAAAAATGTATCAATCTTTTATTTGTGATGAAATAAATTTGTACATGAGTATCATAGTAATTTTATGCTCATTATTTATGTTATGCTATAATTTTTGGGATTGTTTATGTAGTTTATGATGTGAATGTTTATGCTGGTTTATTGACAATTTGATTTGTGTTTATATTTTTTAGATTTAAACTTAAACATGTCTCAACCATCAATTGAAAGTACTCTGGTATCTATAAATATGACAAATGATAGTGATAATGGTTTAGAGGGTGCTATAAATTCTCAAAATCTACTATCACCAAGTCAAGAAAATTCATCCAAAATTCTTCATGTAGATGAAAGTGAACAATATGGTGGAAAAAGAAAATTGACTTCTATGGTGTGGAATCACTTCAAAAAGCAAAAGATTGATGGGGTAGATAAAGCTATTTGTAATTATTGTAGAAAAAAATTAGGGGGTGAAAGTAAGAATAGAACAAGACATTTGCATGATCGTTTCAATATATGTCCTTTTAGGAAACAAAGAGATATTAAGCAAGCAATTTTAAATCCTAAAAAGGAAGCTAGTGGGAAGTTGTCACATTCATTTGGTACATATTCTTTTGATCAAGATCATGCTAGAAAGGAACTTGTAAATATGATTGTTTTACATGAGTATCCGCTTTCTATAGTTGACCATATTGGGTTTAGAAACTATTCTAATGCACTTCAATCATTGTTTAAAATGGTTTCTCGAAATACTATCAAGAGTGACATAATAAAAATTTATAATTATAAAAAATCAAGAACAATGGAGTTGTTGAGTAATAATAAGAGTAGAATTGTGATCATGACCGATATGTGGACTTCTAATAAAAACAAAAAAAAGGCTTTATGGTGGTTACATCACACTTCATAGATGATTCTTGGATACTTCAAAGCCGAGTGATAAGGTATATTTTAAATAAAAATAACTTGATTTACTTTTATATTTTATTAAACTTTAATTTTAATTTTGTTATAATTATTTTATTTTATTTCAAATATAGGTTTGCATATGTGCCTTACCCATATACATCCGAGTCACTCTCTAAAGCTTTGATAGATTACTTCTTTGATTGAAATCTTGATCGTAAGTTGTCTACTTTAACTCTTGATAATTGTACAACAAATGATGCTATGATCAACATTCTTCTAGGCAAGATTTCTAGTAACACACTTATCTTGAATTCTAAATTTTTTCATATGCGTTGTTGTGCACACATATTGAATTTGATAGTAAAGGATGGATTGGAAGTGATTAAAGATAGTATTGAAAAAATTCGAGAAAGTGTTGCTTTTTGGACTTCTACACCTAAGAGGGTGGAAAAGTTTATTGAATCCGCTTGTCACTTACATATTTGTTGTGATAAAAAGTTAATGCTTGATTGCAAAACTAGGTGGAACTCAACATTCTTGATGCTTAGTGTTGCTATAAGGTATAAAGATGTTTTTCCATGTCTAAATCATAAAGAGCCACAATATAAATGTGTTCCTAATTACTTAGATTGGAATTTAGCCAAAGAAATTTGTGAAAGGTTGGAGTTGTTTTATGAAGTGACCAAACTTTTTTCCGGGGCCAAGTATCCTACATTCAATTTGTACTTTCCAAATATTTGTGAGATCAAGTTATCAATATCTAAGTGGATTGGATCTCCTTATGTTGATATTAGATTGATGGCAACAAATATGAATGACAAGTTTTAACAAATATTAGAGTGAGATTCATAATTTATTGGCGGTTGCAACGGTGTTGGATCCAATGTTTAAAATGAAGTTGGTTGAGTTTTATTTTCCTCAAATTTTTGGTGATGAATATGCAAAAAATGAAATTGAAAAGGTTCACCAAACTTGTAACAAGTTAGTGAATGAATATAAGAGAAAACATAAATTGGGTAGCCAATCTTCTTCCTCATCTTTTCAATTTGAGATGTCTATTTGTGGTGGTGAGAAACAAGAGAGGGCCAAAGATCGTTTAGCAAGATTTGATGCATTTGTTTCTAATACCACTAAGTTTGATAGTGTAAGATCTGAGATTGATATTTATTTGAAAAAGCCTGTATTACTTAGATCGAATGATTTTAACTTATTTGACTTGGTGGAAAACAAATTCAACAAAATATCTAATTTTACAATCAATGGCAAGAGATATTTTAGCCATCCCCATCTCTACAGTAGTATCAGAGTCTGCATTTAGTACTAGTGGTAGATTTATCAGTCTACATAGAAATATTTTTTATGTTTTATATTTTTAATCTTTTATAATTTCTTTAAATGTGTACCCTTTAAATATTTTTTATTTTTTTGTTAGACTCTTCTTCTTTAGCTTCACTATATAACAGACGTGTAGTTTTCACTGAGAATATGGATATTGATGAGGAGGTAGAGGTAGATTAATTTTTTTTTTATAGAAAAAATTAATCATGAAAAGTATTTTAATTTTATTGTTTTAAGTCTTGTATAATTATAAATATATTTAATATAATATGCATTGTTGTTTACATGCAGGTTTTATTTGTTGTTCAATCTTGCACAAATATAGAAGATGGTGATGAATAAAGAAGAATTTGTGTTTTTTATATTGTATGTTTATTATGTTATTTTATTTTGATTTGGAGATCATGTGTGATTATAATTTCTAATTTGTGTTTATGACTTTGTTTGTTATATTTATTATCTTTTATGATTTTTAATTTGTATTTGTGATTTGGAGAATGTATGAGATGTTACAAATAAAATAAAAAAAATATTATATTTTATTGATTTATATATAATGATGTATTTTAGTTTTATAGTAAAAAAAAAAAAAGGAGCATGGGGAATCCCCAACCCGCCCCACCCAGTGGCGGAGAATCATCGCCTCGCCCCGTCTCCTTATAATCAGGGATTGGGGCGGGGACGGGGCTTGAAAATCCCCAACAGAGCGGGGTACTGGGAGGGGCATCCCGGTCCCTCCCCGCCCCATTGCCACCCCTAAGCAAATAAGGTTTATAGTTGTACTCTTTTTTCTTAATCTAAGTTTTTGTCCCATGAGATTTTTTTGATCAAAGGTTTTAGTGAGGCACCTTGTGCATTGCAAATGGTATATGAACATATATTTTTTTTCCCTTAGTTGGTTTTTCCCATTAGTTTTTTAGTAAGGTCTTTAATAAGGCATGTACCTAGTGTAGTAATGTCCAAGGAGTATTATAAAATATAAAAATTTAATATGAACATTACTAACATTTATTAGACCTAGATAATATGAGAGGTTTTAATTAAACTGGGTTAAATCCAAAGTATACATATTACGATGTATATTAGTAAACTAATATGAAAGGGGCTATTATCGTAGAACCCCCGAAATTTAATCAATCTTTAGTCAATTTATACAGATTTAAAAAATAATATCGGACCCCTACCGTTAATGTTTCAACACTAAAATTAACTGTAGAAGGGTAAATAGGTCATTTTAATTAAAATAAATAAAAATTTATTTAAAATTTACAAAAAATATACAAATTCTTCACCCTTCTCTCCATGTCCATCGAGAGTGCAGCCCCAATCCCTCTTCTTCTCCACCACCACCATGAGTTTCCTTGTCTCCATCGCCCTTGTCGTCGGCCCAGACATTCTCTCCTCCCATATTCTCTCTCTTCCCTCTCTCCCACTAGCACTACCTCTCTTTCCTTCTTCCTTCGCTTCAAAAGCGTGCAACAATTCCACTTCTTCATCGCTATTTCTTCTCGGTGAAAACCATTTCTCTGATTCCACCACCTCCATCTTGTCTCCTCTTCAAGGAATCCTACCTGTCACCGGAGTACTCCAACCTTGTCAATTCGCTTTCTTTCGTTGGCTATTTCAATAGTAATTTGAGTTTTGATGGACATAATAGGTTTGTGGGCGTTGGGATCCCTCCATGTAGAGGAGGAATGGGTCATGTGGACCTCACTTTTCTTATATGTGCTATGGTGTGTTTGTTTCTTCTTGC
Source organism: Rhamnella rubrinervis (assembly GCA_007844105.2). Taxonomy (NCBI): domain Eukaryota; kingdom Viridiplantae; phylum Streptophyta; class Magnoliopsida; order Rosales; family Rhamnaceae; genus Rhamnella; species Rhamnella rubrinervis. Next base: position 2,673,997 of record CM017582.2, read on the forward strand.
ATAGAACCTTACGGGAGAAAGTTTTATTTTTTGGGATGGCCAAACATGGCCCTTGGTTTTTGTGTGGCTTCCTTGAGAAGCCTCCATTCTCTTTTTTGTGTGGTGTGGCTGTGGAAAAACAGAGAGAGAGAGAAGAGAGAAGCCAAAGAACCAAAAGAACCCCACTTCCATTCATTTGGAAGGCTGATCGTGTTCCGTTTATGACGAGTTTTCAGACTTGAGTTTCTCTTACAGTGCTTTACAAGTTGATATCCACCTTGTTGGTGATGTTTGCTATTTGTATTATTGTTGTTGATTGATGTGGTGATGCCAAGAGTTATATTCTTGATGAACATTGTGTAATCCCATTATTTGAACATAGTGGAAGTTTGAAATTGGACTATGGTCCCCGTAGTTTTTTCCCATTCGGGTTTCCACGTAAATCTTGGTGTTTGTTGTGTTGGAGTGATTGATTATTATGCTTGATATATATTTCAATATTTGTTATTTGTGATTCCTGTTTTTGAACACACAAGAGGGAAAGCTTTTAGTAAACAGAGTGGTTTTTCTCATCAACTGGTATCAGAGCAAGGTTGGTTTTGTATTTTTGTGTGTCACAAATGGAAGAATCATCTGGAGCCATGATAAAGTTGACGTCGTCAAATTATGCAGTGTGGAAGCCTAGAATGGAGGATCTTCTTTATTGTGCAGATTTATATTTACCTGTTAAAGGTGATACTGCAAAGCCAACCACAAAATCCGAAGAAGAGTGGACGATGATGCATAGAAAAACTGTTGCCCATATAAGAAAGTGGGTTGACCAAAGTGTGTTTCACCACGTAGCAAAAGAAACAAAAGCTGATGTGTTGTGGAAAAAATTAGAGTCTCTCTACGAAAGACAAACAGTTTTGTACAAGGCTCGGTTAATTAGAAGAATTGCCCATCTGAGATATAAAGATGGTTCCAGTATGACGGAACACTTGAATTATTTTCAAGGATTGGCTAATCAACTTAATACTATGAAAGTGTTTCTTGAAGATGAAGTGCAAACATTGTTGCTTCTCAGTTCATTGCCAGACAGTTGGGACACTCTTGTTGTATCAGTTAGTAACTCAGCTCCTAATGGTAAAGTTACCATGGATATGGTCAAAGATAGCTTGCTTAATGAAGAAGTTAGAAGAATAAAGCATGGTGAAATGTCTGGGCAGCGGGCACTTGTGACAAAGAAACAAGAAGGCAGAGGAAGAAGTAAAGGCAGGAATTTTTATACCAATGACAGGAGGTACAAATCAAGAGGGAGGTCCAAGTCAAGAAAGGGAATCACTTGCTACTATTGCAACAAGCCAGGGCATATACAGAGAGAGTGTAGAAAATTGAAAAGAGACCAGCAAAATGGTAAAAATGAGAAAAATGAAGGAAACAAAGAAGAGAAAAACACTACAGCACTTGCAATTGATGGTGATGTGCTTATTGTTTGTAATGATAGTTGTGTTAACCTCGTATGTCAAGAAAGTGATTGGTTGATAGATTCTGGAGCTTCTTTTCATGTTACATCTCATGGTGACTTCTTCACATCCTACATCAGTGGAGACTATGGCTATGTAAGGATGGGAAATAATGGTGTATCCAAAATCATTGGCATAGGAGATGTTTGCGTAGAGACAAATACCGGCTACAAGTTGTTGCTTAAAAATGTCAGACATGTTCTCGATATTCGTTTGAATTTGATCTCTACAGGGATGCTAGATGATGAAGGCTTTGACATTCATTTTAGTAAAGGAAAATGGAAGCTCACCAAAGGGTCACTCGTTGTGGCAAAAGGAAAGAAGCTCAACACTCTTTATCTGATGCATGCAAAATTAAATAAAGAAGAGGTGAATGTAACTGAAACAGACTCCTCCATTGAGCTTTGGCATAAGAGGCTTGGACATATGAGTGAAAAAGGACTACAGATTCTTGGCAAGAAGCAACTTTTACCTGAGGTACAAGGTATGTCTTTAAAAATTTGCACTCATTGTCTTGCTGGAAAACAAACTAGAGTTGCTTTTCATAATTTCCCTCCATCTAGAAAATCTAATATTTTAGATTTGGTCCATATTGATGTTTGTTTTATGAGTGATAAAACACTTGGTGGTGCTATTTATTTTGTAACATTTATTGATGATTGTTCTAGAAAAGTGTGGGCTTTTGCTTTGAAATCTAAAGATCAGGTATTGGATGTCTTTAAGCACTTTCACACTCTAGTTGAAAGGGAAACAGGAAAAAAATTGAAATGTGTTCGTGCTAATAATGGGGGTGAATATAGAGGTCCATTTGAGTACTATTGTAGGAATTATGGGATCAGGCTTGAAAAAAGTGTGCCCAAGACACCTCAGCATAATGGAGTGGCAAAGAGAATGAACAGAACAATTACAGAAAAAATTAAACATATGTTTTCTTATGCCAAATTGCCTAAATCCTTTTAGGGGGAGGCCATGAGAACCGCAATTGATTTGATCAATTTATCTCCATCAACCCCTTTGAATGGTGACATTCCAAAGAAGGTCTGGACATGGAAGAATATTTCTTACAAACATTTAAAAGTGTTCGATTGTAGAGCTTTTGTTCATATTCCCAATGATGAAAGATCCAAACTTGATGACAAGGCAAACAGTGTATTTTCTTGGGTTATGGACATGAAGAATTTGGCTACAGATTATGGGATCCTATTAATAGGAAAATTATCAGAAGTAGAGATGTTGTATTTATAGAAGACCAAACCATTGAAGATATCAAGAATGGTGAGAAACAGAAAGTTCCAGTAAGAGAATCTACAGACATAGTTCCTCCACCTTCAATGTATGATGATCATCAAGAAGATGCACAGAATAATCAGAGTGATGTTCCAAATGATGAGGAACCTACTACTGATGATATGGAGCCAAATGAATCAGTTGAGCAAGAACCACCAGTGCCAACTATAGAAAGTCACTTGAGAAGATCTAGCAGAGTGCATAGAGTTTCTACCAAATATTCTCCAAATGAATATGTGATGCTTACAGATGGGGGAGAACCAGAAAATTTTGAAGAAGCTTTGTCAGATGAGCATGGTAAGGAATGGTACAAAGCTATGCAAGAGGAACTGAAATCCTTACATGAGAACAACACTTATGACTTGGTGAACTTACCTAAGGGCAAAAGAGTTCTCAAGAATAAATGGGTATTCAGATTAAAGTCAGAAGAAAGAAGCACACAACCCAGGTACAAGGCTAGATTGGTTGTAAAAGGATTCAATCAAATAAAAGGTACTGACTTTGAAGAAATCTTCTCTCCAGTGGTGAAAATGTCCTCTATTAGAGTTGTTCTTGGACTTGCTGCCACCTTGAATTTAGAAGTTAAACAACTTGACGTGAAACCGCCTTCTTGCATGGTGAGTTAGAAGAGGAAATATACATGGAACAACCAGAGGGGTTTAAGATAAAGGGCAAAGAACAGCTGGTGTGTAAACTGAAAAAGAGTTTATATGGACTCAAATAAGTGCCCAGGAAATGATATAGAAAATTTGAATCATTTATGGTGAATCATGGTTATGATAGGACCACTTCAGATCATTGTGTATTTATAAAGAAATTTTTTGATAATGACTTTATTATCCTCTTACTTTATGTTGATGACATGTTGATTGTTGGCCATGATATTAGCAAAATTGACATGTTGAAGAAGGAATTAAGCAAGTCCTTTGCAATGAAGGACTTGGGACCGGCAAGACAATTCTTGGAATGAGAATCACACGTGATAGACAGTATGGGCTGCTCTGGTTATCTCAAAATGAATATATTGAGAAAGTGTTATCAAGGTTCAACATGTCCAATGCAAAACCAGTAAGTTCTTCACTTGCAAGTCACTTCAATTTGAGTTTTGAACAGTGTCCTAAGACTGAGAAAGAAAAGGAAGATATGAAAAAGGTGCCTTATGCATCTATTGTTGGGAGTTTAATGTATGCAATGGTATGCACAAGACCAGATATTGCCTATTCCATTGGAGTTGTCAGTCGATTTCTTTCTAATCCCGGTAAAGAACATTGGACAACAGTTAAATGGATTTTAAGGTACCTTAGAGGCACTACCAATATGTGTTTATGCTTTGGTAGAGGCAAGCCTATGTTAGAGGGTTACACAGATGCGGATATGGCAGGAGACATTAGTTCAAGGAAGTCCACTTCAGGATACTTGATGACCTTTGCAGGGGGAGCTATTTCATGGCAATCAAAATTACAAAAATGTGTTGCTTTATCAACCACAGAAGCTGAATACATTGCAGTGACTGAGGGATGCAAAGAAATTCTATAGTTACAAAAATTTGGGTATGAACCAAGAGAAGTATGTTCTATACTGTGATAGCCAAAGTGCTATTCAATTGTGCAAAAATTCAACATTCCATTCTAAATCAAAACATATTGATGTGAGATACCACTGGATAAGAAATGTGTTGGATTCAAAGTTGGTACAGCTTGAGAAAATTCATACTAGTGAGAATGGTTCTGACATGATGACAAAATCTCTACCTAAGGCGAAACTTGAAGCATGCCAATGCATATATGGTATGGTGGATCCCTCCACATAGTCGGGAGGGGGAGAATTGTTGGGATCCCTCCATGTGGAGGAGCAATGGGTCATGTGGACCCCACTTTTCTTATATGTGCTATGGTGTGTTTGTTTCTTCTTGCATAGAACCTTACGGGAGAAAGTTTTATTTTTTGAGATGGCCAAACATGGCCCTTAGTTTTTGTGTGGCTTCCTTGAGAAGCCTCCATTCTCTTCTTCGTGTGGTGTGGCTGTGGAAAAACAGAGAGAGAGTGATGAGAGAAGCAGCAAGGTGAGAACCAAAAAGAACCAAGCTACTTCTCCATTCAGCTGGAAGGTTGATCGTGTTCCGTTTATGACGAGTTTTCAGACTTGAGTTTCTCTTACAGAGCTTTACAAGTTGATATCCACCTTGTTGGCGATGCTTTGCTATTTGTATTATTGTTGTTGATTGATGTGGTGATGCCAAGAGTTATATTCTTGATGAACATTGTGTAATCCCATTATTTGAACATAGTGGAAGTTTGAAATTGGACTATGGTCCCCGTGGTTTTTTCTCACTCGGGTTTCCACGTAAATCTTGGTGTTTGTTGTGTTGGAGTGATTGATTATTATGCTTGATATATATTTCAATATTTGTTATTTGTAATTCCTATTTTTGAACACACAAGAGGGAAAGCTTTTAGTAAACAGAGTGGTTTTTCTCATCAGTGGGGTTGAGGGTGTGCCTGAGAAGTTCATGCGCACTGCACGTGCTTGCTTGGTGTTTGCATGAGAATCGGCTAGTCTTGTACTGTTGAGTTGCAGAATTTGCTCCGTTCCTCTCATCTTCACTGATTTCTTCGACATCCTATTTTAGGGGTTAGAGTTTTCATTTTTCCCTTTCAAATTAATTTTTTTACGATCTGTGAGTGAAGAAATGGAGGCAGAGGACGAGTATAGAAGGAAAAAGCGAGTGACACTGGTGGCTATTGTGGTTTCTTTGCTTGTTGCCTTCAGCTGCTACTGCTACATTCGAAACCATGGCAAGGAAGCAAGCATTTTTACCCCTTTTCGCTCTCTTTGGTAGCCAAGGAAATGCATGAGGAAATGCAAGCATTTTTAGCCTCTGCTTGTGTGTGTTTGTTTGGCTGCTTGTGTTTGTCAGAGAGGATTTTATGCAATGTAAATTGAAGCTTTGTAATCTCTCTGTGCAGATTGCTTTAAAAAAAAAAAAGAGAAGAAAGGGTCAGTGAGGGTGAGAAAGAGGAGAGAGGGGCGGAGAGAGATTGAATAAAAAGACAACAAAAAACAAGTTAATTTTTTTAATAAAAATATATTATCATTTTATAAGTTTTTATAGTTTTAAAATTTGTATATAAATATTTAATATATTTTAAGAATAAAAATATTATTTTAACATGCTATAAAAAATTTTAATAGATAAATATTAATTTTAAAAGGCGGAATAATATTTTAATTAATATTAAAAAATTTAGATATAAATTTTTAAACTTGGATATGTTAACTAGAATTGAACTAAACTTAGGGAGGCTCCCTTATTAAAAATATATTCTTATGTAAAATTAGTAAATCTTTTCGTGAATAAATATTGAATATTTAAAAGTTTCATTAAATCTTTTTTCTTTCTATTTTAATTTTGAATGGTAAGAAAATAGAAAAACAAATCCACTATTTATTTTTTATTTTTTTCTTTACTTTCTCTTCCTTTTAACCTATTTTTAACAAACCTCGTAAAGAGTTATATTTTTTCTTTTCTTTTGCCACCTATACATCAATGCAAACGTAATGTAAGTGTTGCTGTAAATTTGTAGCTTCTCAACTAGCAGATATTTTATTCTATTAAATGGCACAATTTGAAAGAAAGTAACTTGACCAAGATGTTTTGGAAAAGACAAAATCCGAATTAAAATATTGATCACAGATCCAATGAGTTTGTAAAGCTAAATAAATTGATAATTTCAATGTGACTTTCATGGTTAGATCGATTCACAAAGAAACTACAAGAGCCGGCTTGTCTTATTTTCGAAGGAAATTGCCATCTAGCTAGTTAATCTAACTAGAGTATTAGTACAAAATTGTTAGAGAAGTCTGTTTCGTACTTAGTCAAAGACTTTGTTGTTGCTGGGCCACAATCAGTTAGATCAATGGGACAAAAATTGAAACACATCAATACATCATGACCGTCAACCTGAATGAACGGTGAAGATTGTTGCTAAAAAGTCTTTTCCCTGTAACCAATTCCTTTACTGGTGAATGTACTCAACCTTTTGATGGATCTCATCCCCACCTAGACAATACAGTTGCCGTTTCTTATCTCTTAAGCTGATATCTTTACCTTTAGTTTCTTCACTCTTCTAAAGCTCATTTCTTGTTAGAAAACCATGAACTCAGACTGTGAAACACAGAGGAAAAGAAGCAAGAACAAGCAAGAAGAAGAGGAAGACGAACCAGGATCAAGTGGAACATTAATGGAAAGTCTTCCTCTAGAAATCATCACCAACATTTTTTCAAGCCTTCCCATTTCATCTCTGGTTCAATCTAAGTGTGTATGCAGAGCTTGGCGCATATTGTTACAAGATCCTAACCTTGTTGGCACAACTCACAACAAACTGTGCCTTATCTTTCACTGTGATAATCCCATCAGAAACCACCTCTACTTCTTGGATTTTCCTTCTCACAGCGATGAAATAGACAAGGTAAAGAAAATCCAAACCCCATTCTGTGCTTCAATGCCTGAATTTGACATCATAGGCTCATGTAATGGTTTGCTATGCTTGTCTGATTCACTCTACAATGATTCTGTTTACATATATAATCCTTTCACAAGGGATTACAGAGAACTTCCCAAGTCTATTATTCAATACCCAAATCAAAAGGTAGTTTTTGGATTTGGTTTTCACTCAGAAACCAAGGAATACAAGGTGGTGAAGATCATCTACTATAGGAATGGACGCAGACGCCCCTTTGGTCGCCATGAATTTTACACTGCTTCACAATCAGATGTTCAAGTGCTCGCTTTGGGAAGCTCAACGTGGAGAAGTTTGGGAAAAGTGTCAGTGTGTAACGACAACTACGTTGATCACTGGTCAGACCAGGTCTGTGCTAATGGAAGATTGGTTTGGCGTCGAAGGTATTTCCGAGGTCACAGTCTCGTCTCCTTCGTCCTTGCAGATGAGCAATTCAAGGAAGTCCCACAACCCAAAGTAGAGGGCTTTTGGAGGCCTGATTATCAGCTGGTGGTGCTCAGAGGTTGTCTAGCTGCAGCTTATCATAGCAGAGATGGGAAATTGCAGATATGGGTAATGAAGGATTATGATGTTAAGGACTCATGGGTTAAGGAATTCAACATACCAAGCTACATGCCTGAAGAACCAAAACTAGAAATGAACCGAAACGTCATGGTTTCGAAACTCGCCCGTAATGGAAGATTACGGGTTTTGTGCCTCTTGAACCACAGTGAGATCCTGTTGGAGTATAGAAGTGGATTGCTAGTTGTTTATGATCCAAAGAGTGGCAAGTTTAAGGACCTTGAGTTTCAGGGCATGCCTAAATGGTTTCAGACTGTTGTTCATGTAGGCGACCTCAGTCAGATTAATACCCACATTGGTACTTAAGTAACTTAACTGGCTTGACTCTTCCATAGTGAAATGAAATTGTAATTCTTACATGCGTTGCCTTATCATAGATCATGTATTTGTTGCTCCCTGTTATCTGAAGGTGTGTTTAAATTCTTTTTCTTCCAGAGCTTGCGTCACAGAATTTATAATCTGTTTAAAACAAAGAGAAATTTTGTCCAATTTAATGGCATAAGATATAGTAAAAACAGTTGGAGGCTAAGCAACTAATATGAAGTCGGAAAAGTTCTAATCTACTTGTTGAATCTGATCCCTTTTAAATATGTCATCTGAAGTTTAGTATTTAATTTCATGTTCTCTTTTTTTTTTTTTTTTTTGAAAAAAAAGAAAAAGAAAGAAGAAATGTGTGCTACTACTGCACCATTTTTATATCCAGGGGCTGAAGAACTGATGATTTTCATATTTATTTTATAAGTTTCCAGAAAATTTTGCGTTGGACAAAGTAATAAATAATATTATGTCTATATAAAAATATCTAAAATTTCTTCGAAGAGCAAGATATATTTTTTCTTTCTCTGAACTTAAGAACATAAATGATGTTGATTTTGTGATTTAACAAGAAGATTTTATCATATAGAATTAGGATTTTTATTTTTAAGAAATATAATGATATTATATGTGTGTATATATATATATATATTTAATAGCGTACAAATTTTAAAAATAATATTAATAATGGAAAGAATTATTTGATTGGAATAATAAGATCAACCCAGGATCCTTTTGTGGATTTGTTTTTAATAATAAAAAAAAGGAAAATTGAATTTGAAACTGAAAATATGTATTATAAAAAAAATTAATAAAGTTATTTTCTTAATAGGAACAAAGCTTAACCTAGTTACCAAATGCACAAGAAGTTTAATTCATGCGCTTTCATTGAAGGAATAGAAGCAAATCCCCTTGCTGTTATTACCATTTATGGTGCAATAGCAATAAATGGTGGTTTTCCTTCCAAGCCTAGTTTCACTCGAACACATTAAGAGAAATGGCTTCAGAGATTGTTGAGGAAAGTGAGACAACGATTGGAGCTCGGATGAATCAGAGCCCATGGAAGATCAGGAAGATCCTAATAGAACCAGACGTGGCGCTAGACCGAATGTTCAAGTTCACAAAAACGGAAGCAGACCACATATTTTGCAACATGGGCAGTGACATGGTTGACAAGGCAAAGGAAGGAGAAGATGTGAGAGTCAAAATGGTGGAATTGGACACACAAACTGAGCATGAGCTCTCGTTCAGGAAGGTTAGGAATGGCTGTGTCTTCGGGTTTAAACTCGGTTGCATCACACATTTTGTTGTTAGGAGGCGGCTTAAGGTTGGTGATGAGGTTGGCATTTTTGTGGATCAAACCTGTACTAAGTTCTACTTTTCTGTATTGTCTAGAGGCAATTTAGCAAATTAATTAGACCATCTGATTCAAGCAATTTGTGTGACTACGTTATATAGGTTTAGTCCTATGCTCTATCACAAAGCTTGAACAAAATTGGGTACTCTCTGATTGGTAATTTGATACTAATATAAATCCTGCGTGATTATGATGTTATCCCAAACGGTTATATTAGTCCAAAAGGTCAGAGTTTGAGTTTAGACCTGAGAACAAAGATCATATGAAGACGGGTACCGCAAATTTTTACTTCTAATTGGATAGATGAATATTATTCTTTGGGAAACATAAATGGAAGAACGATGAATAACATTATAACATACTTTGTATTACCATGTAAAAACAATAAACTTTTATAGAAAATAAATTCGGACCTAATATTAAACAAAACTATATGCAATGTCTAAATGCTTGCAGAAACAAGAGAAAACAGCATTCGTGTTCAGCTAGAAGACTTTGCTGATGTCTTACCTCAGACTCCAGTGCTGGTCCTCAAGCGCTCCAATACATATTTTTCTCCAGTTAAGGACTCAACCAAGCCTTCAAATTAACAGAAAATGATTAAATGCTTCGATTTCATATGAAAAGTATATTAGCTCAATCATTCATTTTGGATCATCCTAAAACAATCTGATACATGACAAGTACAATTAAAACTTGGTGATGAAGAAACTACAGCCTTCCTACAGGCTCAATTATGTATTGCGCTAGCTATATATTTTTGTGCATATCCATAAATAAACTACTGAGAAAGAGCGAGGGAGAGAAACGAATAAAGAATTGTTACCATTCGTATAATTTCGACAGTCATGCCGACCAACCCTCAAATTTGTTTCCCAATTCTTGTTGAATTCACATGCTACATCAATAGCATTCCCTTTGCAATATCCAATAAACCAGCATTTGGATCTTGGCAGTTTTGGCAATTTCCTATTAAGAACAGCTCCTAAAGGAGAGCAGAGGCCATTAAACTCCCAATTAATAGAAAGCAAGTACTAACATTTGGAAATCAGTAAAGATGAGTAGCAAAATTGTATTCTTTCCTCGATACCTTCAATTCTAGACTAAAACACTAGTAATCGTTCTTATTAATTTTTGCTTAATGGTTAGCCGTGAAGGGGCAATATGTTAAATTCCACGACTAGAATAACGAAGATAAAAATGTATACATCATGGCCAAAGATGCCACCATCAGTTTAGATTCATATTTATAATTTGATTCATCTGTGATTCATCTGTCATATAATGTATTTCCTCATATCTCATCAATTTACAATGTTCAAACATTTAAAATAATATTCACGTTTCTTATCTAATTACATTGACTCTTTGGTTAGATGATCATGTAAACATTTGTCAATTTACATAGCCCTAAAGTATGTGTGTAAAGTTGTTACAGATTTCCACAAATTGCAGCCTAAAATAAGAAACAAAAACAAAACAGCCTGTGATCACAGGTGTGACATTTCAAGTTTGAATATCAAGCTAGTGCAGAAAGCAGGACATGTTTTCATTAAGCATGTTGTATAAATCTAAATTTCAACCAATTGGTAATAGCATTTCCCAGTATGAACTTTAGAACAATATATAGAACACAGTTATAAATAGCACAACCTAAAATATGGTTAAAAGAAAAAGGCTCACCCTCCACTGCTTTACCAGATAGAACTGCAAGTGCTACGTATAGATTTTCAGGATCTTTAGGTTGAAAATCATAAACCAAGGCCTGAAAAATGAGATTAAGTAAGAGTGAAGCTTCAACTTTTGCACTAAAAATGTACAGATATTGTCATGCTTTCTCTGAGCAGTATGCTCTAAATTCGAGCATAAATAAGCAACAACATTTCGCTGTTGTGTTAGAAAGCATATACGTAGTTTTAGTGAGCATACAGCGACTGAAAGGTATTAAGATTAGAATCTCAGCGAAATTCCAGGACTGCGGATGAGAAACAACTATCTAATGCATAATGGGTGGAGGGGAAACTATTTCTATAACCTCGAAATATGTAAGAGAATTAAAAAGTGTTCAATTTGTGAGAATACAGTGAGTTTACAAATCTAGAACAGTGAACTTTCATAAAAGGGGTAACAATAAGAAATATGAAGCTAAACGATAATTGAAGATTATAACATTTATCCATGAAAGAATTGGACATGATGAAGTTCAGGACGATACACTACTTCAATTCTACAAAGAAATTAACTTGCTAATGGCTATAAAACCATACAAAGCTCATATATACATGATAATTAAATCTAAGAACCAAGTATGGATAAGATAATAAAATTCAGAAACAAATTATGGTTCTAGGCGTCGTATCGATTCAGAAACAATGAACAAATACAAAATCCTAATGTGGGAATTGGAGGTTGAAGATGAGGGAACCTGAGAATCATGAGGTGGTGGTAAGTGGGGTTTAATGATGACCATGAAATGCTGAAAATCCCAGAGATTGAGAGAGTAGACAGCCGATAAAAGCAGCTGGGCAGGTCCTTTCCTGGCCCTTAAAGGCAATGATGCTACATAAACTTGGTCTCTACCAGTTGTTATTGTTGGGTTTGTGAGCAGTGATGCCATTGATGGCACCAAATGAACCGTTAAGAGATTTATCAAAAAAAAAAAATGAACCGTTAAGAGCAGTTGTTGCAGACTCTTACAATTGAAATTATTAAAGATTATTAAACAAATAAATAAAAACTACAAATGTGGAGCAGAAGCTAATGGCTATCCTACGCAATGGCCTGGACAGAGCTCAGTCCACTAGATCAACGGGCGGGCCCAGCCCATTATTTTACTCCGCAAGATTAATTAATTTGACTGTTGTTATACTTTTATCAAATTACTATATCTTTTGAATTGAAGTCAAATAATTTTCTTTAATATAAAAAATTTGTTTTTTTAATTAATTATCGCAATTTTTTTTTAATAAAGTGGCACATTTGAATTGGAACTTGCTAGTTAAAAATTTATATTTCAAAAAATATACCATGTGCATGCATATATGTACATCCCATGGTCGGTTAATTAACCTCAAAAGCTGCATTGTAATAACATCATGGGCTACCACATGATACACCTGGATGTTCCATGTGAAATCCATACTACTTTTTGAAGAAATTATTCAGAATTTGACAGCGCAAATATACATATCCAAATTCAATCCTTAATTATACTCACTTTGCATCGTTCATGATGATCAACGACATAAGTATTTATAAAATCTATTGTTTGGTGACATGTTCTGGCCAATGTGTACGTGTCCATCAAGGTGAAAGTAGCAGACATTCTTTCAATATAACAAAACGTTGAAAAAAAAAAATGCTTATATATGTGACACAGTTATATGCAAACAAAAACTAATACGCACTCCTATATTTTATTATCAATTAACGAAATACATAACCCCATGTTCTATCATACATACATACATATACATATATATATATGGATCTTGATAGAATTCATAATATCCTACAAAGCTAGGAGCCAAATTAATCAGACCAAGCCCCCCAAATGGCACAAGGTCCCAAACGCTACGAACATACCCTCCAATAGAACCAATGTAAGTTATACCAACATGGGAAGCTGGCATTGGTGATGAGAGAGAGACCCAAGTGATGGGAATTCCCTACCCTTAATTTGGTTCCATATACCCCATTATACCTAGTTATCCCTTATTAATTATTATTAAAGCAAACCCTAAAATAACATGATCGCTAATACAAATTCATCCAAGTACTTTAAACCAAAAGATCACTCTCATACATAAAGCCCCTTTACTCTGCTTTCTCATCAACTGCTGCTTCTGTGCCAACTTTCCCTTCTGCTTCGACTTCCGTCACTTCTTCCTTAATAACAACCTTCTCTTTTGGAGGTTCAGTAGCTGCTGGTTCCTGTGCCGGATCATCGCCAGACTCCGCCTTCTCTTTGGTCTCCTCCACAGCTACCACCTTGGGAGCTTCCTCATCTGTAGTCTTCTCTTCCGTTTTTTCTTCTGTTTGTTCTTCTTTTGTCACGACCTTGACCTCCTCAACATCATGAGCTGCGGCGTCACCTTCTGGTGCAGCTGGAGTTTCATCAGAAGCCACGGCGACAGTCTCTTCTTCCTTGTTTGCCTCCTCGCTAGGAGGCTCTTTTGTCGATTCAACAGTTTCTTTTACCTTTGGTGGCTCCTCGCTTACAGATTCTGATGCCGGTGGTGCAACAGTAGTCGGTGTCTCTTTTGGCACCTCGGCAGCCTCGACCTCTTCCTTAGTAACAGTAGCTATCTCCTCAGTCTTCACTGATTCCTCAGCTTTCTCCTCTTGGAAAGCTGTTGTTGCTGATACAACCTGCGCAGTGATATTATTCAGCCATAAGGAAGTTAATTTCCATGCAATATTTAGATTTGAGAAACAATTAAAATTCACCAAATGATAAACTATAAACTTAATTAAAAGTGCAAATATATATTAAGCACAGTGATGAAGTCTGTGATTAAGATTAAGCTTTGCATGCACATATTTATGGAACATATATAATTTGCGTATATATAGTCCTTTATAATTACTTCAGTACTACAATACATAACATAGAGGCTTGTATATTTAGGAGGTGATGAATTATATGTACCTCGACAGTGGCCATGGAAATGGAGTAGACAGAAAGAAGATAGAGAGACGTAAACTATTGAGGTGGGGAGTAAGCAAAATGAAGGAAGTAAATTATAACACGAAGTGATAGACTTGGGGATGAGATGGAGACGTGAGCAATGAGAGTGGTTTATATAGAGAGTGGAGGAGAGCTAAATACTAATGAGGTCTCAATTAAAAAATTAGAAAAGGAGGGTGGTGGGAGGTGGGACAGGTGAGAGGAATCTTGAGATTTGACACCTCATCTTCACTGAATTTAAAGACCGAATTATCAGTAAAGTTAAACAGTAAGTCTTGGAGTCGATGTTACATGAACGTAGCGACAAGGGTTTGTTTGTATTTATGTTTTGGGAGAGAAAATGTCACAAAAAAATAAATAAATAAAGGAGGTCATTTTTTCCTTATTACCCATCATCTTCTTTTGGATGTGTGCTATTGTGCTTTGTGCAGTCGGCCTTGTGGCCTAAAGCCAATCAAATATGATCACAATTCATGCATGTTATAGCTTTTTCATAGCCACTACTCGGCTACTATTCCTTTTCTTTTCCCGTTTTACCCTTTTCACTTTCTACAAATTATTACTTGGAAATCTCACACATTTTTCTTGGGATTTTTTTTTCCTTTTTTTTTTCATTTATTTATTTATTTATTCTTGATTTTTTATGAAATGAGATGGTTCTACTTAATTATAGTGAAATTCATTTCAAGCATACTCAAATGTAGTTGTCTTCAATTAGACAATTTTATGATAGATATTGTTTTTTAGCCATTTTATGCATGCATTCTTCTTCTTAAACACGTTTCCTTCCACCACTTTATTCAAATACATATATATATATATATATATACACACACACACATGTATATTGTTTAAATTCGTATAATAGTTAGCCATACAAATAATAGAGGATCCTACCCAAAATTACAACTAAACAAAATAATAATAATTAATATTTGAAGTGTTCAACATCAGCCAAGTCAGCACAGATGCAAAAAGGTTAGGCCGGTGTTAAGGTGGGTCCCTTGCAACCAATTGGTGTAATTTACTTCCTAGAAACGAATAAAATACTGACGTGGCAATCATGTCGTCTATGACCTTGCTCTCGTGCCTACTCTAGGAAACTACCTTAGTTTCCAGATCCGAACAAAAGCTAAGTGGAGTGGGTCCCAATATTTCAATTAAACGACAGAGTTTGACCCTTATGACTCCGGTCCCACCGTTTTGTTTTCGACTTATTTGGTTGATTTCACTTAAAGTCGTATACGCCATCATCATGCCGTCTCATGCATTCCTGAAATGCCAAATTCCTGTGTTTTTTGTTTCCATAAAAAATTTTAAATTTAAAAATCTTTATGATGTAATTATTTTTAGGGTAATTCATATTAATCATTTAATATTTAGAAAATGAATATATATATATATATATATTAGAAAAGAAAGAAAAAAAAATATTGTTTGACTCAAGAAGACATTCAATTAGTTTAATCAATGTGTTTATTACAACTCTATAAATTTCTCCATTTAAGTATAATTCCAATATTGTTAGTTCTCATTTTTCTATATTTTTTTCTTCCTTCAAGATTACGCCAATTATAAATTTATAACTATGTTAATAACTAATTCAAATACTCTTTTGAGATCATATATAACTAATTCAAATAATTCTGAGAAAACTACATATTCAAAAATATTGTAAAAAGATTTTTTGTTCATTCACTTATTTAACATCATAACATGACTTATACTCTCTTTCTCTTTTCTCCAAAAATTAAACATCTTGGTTCATTTGGTTACTTAACAACTTATATTATTGTATAAATTGCGCAAAGATATACACATCAATTCAATTCTTTGATAACAAATAGTGAAACAAAACCGAAATTTTATCAATTAATTACAATTAAGAAAAATAGAGTTGGAAACCTTATAAACATATATTATGAATGAGAGCAATTCAAAGCAAACTAGGCTAATAATTATAAGACTAATAATTATAAGACTTAACCAAAAAAAAAAAAAACTAATAATTAATAAGACTAACAACAACAATCTTTGGTGGTAAATTTGATTCCGAAGTCCGAAACACAACAAATATGAAAATATTACTAAATAGATTTGTGTAGTAAGTACGTAGATCCCAAGTCTAACAAATAGTTTTTATTTAGATTAAACTGAAAACTTTGTACGCTAGAAGGCAATGGATTGAGCCTCGAGATGCAAGTGATCAGTGCATGGCATGATTGATGTCCTATACGTGCCGTTTTATTCAAATCCAAAGCTAACTGTGTGGGGGTAAGGAGCCAAACATTTGCCAGCCAAAAGTTCTTCGAAAGCCTGATCGCCAAACACTGCCTAGTGTGCTTGGGCGGTGAAATGGAGCCCAGCTTAGGTGGTGCCATGCCATCAACCCCCGAGACCAAGTAGATGCTCTAGAACCCACTTTCCTGTGCATTTCTACCAACGAGACTTGGACACGTGTCAAGCACAACAACGACCACGTGGGATGTGGATCATCTCTTCGGTGTCATTATTAAATGTGATTGTATGAGTTTTTGGGGGATGAATCATGGAAAATTTGACAGGCTAGGTTATGAAGGACCATGTGATCTTCATTGGATTTGTTCAACGCCAAGGATGATTAAGGATTGAGAAGTTCTTTCAAGATTGATATCAAAGTAGGCAATTAAATAGTGCTAATTAATAGAAGTTAAATATCTTAATTTAATAATCCTTAATCGATCATTTTCCATATATAATATTAGCTAATATGACTGTATAATTTTATCAAATTTTAATCAAAATTTTATTAATAATTGTGTGATAGGGTTTTTTATTAGGCCAATCAGGTTTAATTATTTTAGATCCAAGCTCAAGTGACTCAACTTTTAAACTATTGTGTGGCAATCATTCAAAAATAATTGTACAATACATATTATCACAATGCATAATAAAGAAACCATTCTTATATCAATGGGTTACACATTAACTATTTAACCACCAAAAGATACAAGGCAATCAAAAGATACTTTGTCAAAATACGCACCTTCTACCTTATCAAAACTCTATTTAAAATTTTTTTTATATCTTTTTCAACCAATTACTAAAGTGTCGAAATGTTCTTAATCGGTACCACATAGATGTCCAAAATTATTTAATTTTTTCTGTTGTTTTAGGTTTCTAAAGATACACATTGATTATTTTGAGCAATGCATGACATCTACTATTTTTTGTTAAAACATTTGATGATGTCTGTGGGAAAACCTAATTTTCATGTTTGAAAAGCTCACCATAAAGCTAAATGGCATATGATTATAAGTTTAGAGCTTCTTCAGCTCACAAACGAGGACGGGGAAAACATACTCCAATATTGATGCCTCCTTTTTCGGAGCCACAACATTTACCTCTAGTAGCACATGCACCATATGATCCACCTCGTCGTCACCAATCAACAAGAGGAAGAGGATGTTGTACAATAACTGTACCTTCAAATTAGACTTTACACTTGGCTAACCTAGAAAATACCGCTGGAAATCTTATGGAAAATATTGATTATGTTCCAAATAGTCTTGATGAACACTAAAACTAATATATTTGTTGAGAGTTTAAATCATCAATGTACACTACTTAGAGTATCATTAATTCTTATAATTTAAGTATTTTTTTTATTTACTTTAAGTTTAAAAGTAAACATATTTGAAGTTTGTATTAATTTTTAACACATGTTTAATAAAATAGGTATATCTTTTAATCTAGAAGGCCAACTAAAGTGATTTTTAAGCCAATAGAAAGAAAACTTAATGCGTCACAACATTATAGTTAATAATAAAATCCAATTCAGAGGTTAGGGGGACACATTTGGACTACAACACAACTCATTTGCCTTCTAAGACTAGCCTGGTAAGGTTCAATATTTGGGTTGTATATCACAAAATGACCCAAATATTGTAATTTTAGATGCTCTAGAAAACTAAGATGTGATCTTACAACTTTGACTTTTTGACCAAAGGAAAATTTTGCCTAATTTAATCCAATATTAACGGTGCACATGGGGAGACAAGCATGACATATATTTCCTGTAACACCCCTTAACCGAACCTTTAAGATTTGATCTAAGAAAATCTACTTCTTATTCGTAAATAAATAAATGACATAACAAAAATCATAACATAAACTTTCTTTAAATCTTTAGAAATTCAAAACCAAATTTTTATAAACTACTTTGAATAAATAAAAGTAACTAACAAATTAAAAACTTTGTCTTTACCCATAATTTAAAGGAAAGTCATAAATTAAACTATAATATCCTAAACAAAATAAAATTAAAATTAAAATATTTATTTTGTCTTGGAAACATTGTACTAATCCGCTCAAGCTTATTTCACCATTCGTTTTCCTACACCAACGCTCCAAGCAAACTTAATCAATGTCTATTCTTACCTATAGACATGCAAACAAAATGGAATGAGTGATAAGTCACTCAGCAAGTTCTACATGCATATGTCAATGCAATGCAAAAAAAATTCATGTCCTACTTCGTCAAACAATCTTCATACATAAAACTTTGATTTTCTTTATCAAACTAGAATATAATTATTTTAGTTTGAAAACACATAAAAGTAGGACTTAAATTTTCATATAAGAGTATGCAATTTCATTCTCACTTGTAACACACTCATAAGGAGCAAATTACCTATTGGCAATTTATTATTTACAAAATAGCACACAGACTAACATTCAAGGAAACAAATATCCATCAAGGGGAAAAACAGTATAAGTGAAAATAATCACACTTGCATTCTAGCCATGCAAGCTAAGTTTTGCCAAACACTCTCGCACAAAGAGTGGTAGTCATGCCTCGTTGTGATCATCAATGGGTTCTTTCACATATACCAATACATTTACATGTGCCCATGTAAACTCATTTCTTAATAAACCGGATTACTGAGTTCTCCCTTGAATGGAACAAACACTTACATAGGCTTCTTTTTTATTCACAAAGATTGCCTACAACGCATGGTCATGCCTATTTCTTTTTAAAAACACTTTAAATCTTTAAACTTTTTGGAAATCAAATTTCTTTAGTATACAAAACAAGACTTCTTTATTATGCTTTTTATGCTCATGTATGCATATGCTATAATCACACAAATAACTCATAAATTGCACACTTGCATACTTTAATCACTTAGGAAAAATATTTACATAGGTGTGCATAGAATTTTCAAGTATAATTTAGCCATAAAAACCATACATTCAAGCATGTGCAATTAATTCCACAAAATCTAGCAAGCATATATACATGTAAATATTATTCGTATTCATCATATGTTTTCATGCACATATATAAATATTCTAATAATAATATACTAGTAAATTGAAATAATATATTTATATAATGCAACCATTCAGTCCCGATGCCATAGACTCTTATACACATATATGTTCTATATATATTAAATTATTTATATACATAAATTGACGTAAACTATATGACATTCAAAAAGCTGATTTGATAGACAATATTTATGTATATTACTTAATTAATATTATATATATATGTGTGTGTGTGTGTGTGTTATATTTGATTGTACACTTAGACAACCAACTCGATTTTCATGCCATATATATATAGAATCATATTTAAATATTCATATAAAAAAACAATTCCTACATAACATAATTCAGCCGATTGATTAACCCATGCATAAATATAATATGATTCAGCACATCTTCTCCATGCACACATAAAAACATATATATATATATATATATATATATATATATATATATATATATATATATATATATATATAATTCAGCACACAAACTATTATAACACATAAAATTTCATACATATAATCTATGATATTTTAGTGAATTAGAGAAGAAGAAAATTCTAACCTAATAAATTAAAGTGTGGAACTTACCTTAATTGTATTCTTAGCAAACTAACCAAAAGCGACTAATTATCTCCAAATTTTAACAAAAACCACACACCCTATTTATTTTTTTTCTTCTTCTTTTCTTTCACCCTTAGCAGCCGTGACCCTTTTTTTTTTTAACGTGAACTTCCACAGCAGCCACTAAACTTTTATATATTATTATTATTATTAGGGTTTTTAGGAGAAATAATCCTATTAGGTTTAGCCTTTCTAATTAAGCACAGTGTCCTAATTAAATTCTATTTAGCTATCAATCAAGTAATTAATTTAATTTATTAATAAAATATTTAATAAAATAATTAATAAAAAATATATATAAAAAAATATGCATATAATTTTAGGATTCAGGTGTTATATTTCCAAACTTATCTAAACTTATCTACACCTACATACAAGCCTCTTAACACTTTGCATTCATAATTCTCCATAAATAGCTGCATTGGTTGCTCATTTGGCAATTTTGGTTGACAGATCAAGATCATACTCTTTGTGTTATTGTTTATCTTAAATTAATTTCTTTCTTGGGCTTGAATGTTTATATTATTGAGTCATCATTTTATGTGTTGTATTTATTTCATTCAACTTAGAAACTCCCTTATAAGGTGGGGATTTTGATTCATTGTAGATAAGAGTTTAACACAATGAATGTTTGAACTCTTTTACATATGTTGGTATTATTAAGAACCCTCCTTGCAAAGTGAGGATTTTGATTCATTGTAGATAAGATAGTGACACAATGAATGCTTGAACCCATTTACAAGTGTTTGTATTACTGGGAAATTAAAAATAACATAATACAACTACATATATAATTTTGGATGAAATTTGAATGTTATATTCTTTGATTGAAACCTTCATTGTGTATGGATTCCAATTGAATTATCAAAAGAGTTAATCTTATTATTCATTTATATACCAATAGTGGATCTTTTAAACCTAACAAATCATTTTCATTTGAGAACAACTTTTATTATTTTAGATTGTGTGACAAATTCTTTCTTAGCCTCAAAAAATTTTCTTCATCATTCCCTACATATTAACATTGAACTTCCAAGAATTTATTATTTGCGACAACCTATACTTGATTTGCAACCTTTAAGTCGTAGTAAGTTTTTGACACCCTTACTGGAGAGATTGTTTTGAAAAGAAAATTTATTGAAATTTTCTTTCTTTAATACCTCACAAATATGGTATATTCTTCTCATTCTACTTACTTAACCTTTTATTTTTAGTTGCATAATATACTTAATGGTAGATTTTATCAATATCGCTTACTTGTTAGTACAAATATCCTGGAAGGCTTAGCTTCCTAGCCTTTGTTTGTTCTCTTTTCATATTCACTTATTTATACTTAACTGATGTCGTGATCTAAATTCTGATCACTTGATTAAAATGAATCCTCATATTTGGCATATTGATCTATTTTAATCACCTATATAATCACAGATATTTAACATAATGGCTGAGAATGAAAGTATACATGATAAACGTGAAAACCAACTGGTATGAACTATGTGAGAATATTTGCAACCACCTTGAAATTCTAGTCCATCATGTTTTATTTTTCCACTTAATGCTAATGATTTTAGATTTAAGCCAAACATAACTTCATAACTTCATTACTTCCTAATTCTTATGGCTTATGATCTAAAAGTCTTTATTTGCATATTAAAGAAATTAAGAAAGTGTATACCACATTCAATGCTCAAAATTATATTGAAGAGATTGTCAAGCTTAAATTGTTCCATTAAAAAAAAAACCTTGGCTTAACTCTTTAAAACCAAGGTCAATTGGTACATGACAAAAAATGCAATATGAGTTTTTAAAGATATTTTTTCCAATACATAAAACCAATGCTTTGAAAAGACAAATCCAATTTTTTTTTTCAAAATGCAAATAAATTTATGTAGTTATCTATATCAGATATGGTTATAATTCTATAGTTTTGACTTAAAATAATTTGTGTGGAACTAAGTAAAATTGTTTGGTTATCTCATGTTTGCGGGAATTTTATGTGATAGTAATAAAGGACCTTTGTATAGTTTAAAATCTAATTAGGTTAATTGGATAAGAATCAAATTTGTTACAAATTTTGCCATAGTCCTATTGTGTATGGATAAAATTTGTGCATTGAGATTTATGACTTAATGCTATTATTGAATTTGTGGACAGTGTGAGTTTAAGCAATGAGTATGTTATATATGATTTAATGTGAACTAGATGGTGTAGTTACATAATTAGCTACTAACTACTGCATGCATAAGTATAATAATGTATGATGGAGTATCAACGGTATATTGCATCTGATTGGTATTTTGGAAAGCTTACTATATAAGTATTTGAGTTTGATCATGACAAACTATATAAGCTACAAGTAGACTGAAATGCTTACAGTGTTATGCTAAAATGAAATTGAAACGTGTGCACCACTTTGATATGTTATAAGTTACAAGTTAGATTAAAATGCTTAGGGTGTTATGCTAAAGTGAGATTGAGACGCATGCATCCCTTTGATATGTTGTAAGCTACAAGTTAGACTTAAATGTATACGGTGTTATGTTAAAGTGAGATTAAATGCATGCACCCTTTTGATACTTTGTATGGAATTTCAACCGTTTTGTGATAAGTTCATGACTCATGCATGCAATGTAAGCTCATTTGATTATGCTATAGTTAAGCAAACATGTGATTGTTTGATATCATGATTTTTGCTAGTAGGTGAAGATTTATGTATGCCATTGATGTTTTATTTGGATTTTTTTGAAAAGGCTACTGAGTTTTATAAATTCACATTTTTATTATTTCCTTCTTCCTAGGTAAGCACGTTTAGATTTTTGAAATAGTTTCGAACTTGTGGGGATGATAGACACATGACAGCTCAAGAGGAAAATCCTTGGGGGTATTTAAATGAAGTTATATTGCTGTTTACGTGTTGACATCTTTGCTTTTATTGAATTTTAATTTGGGTACTATTCCCTTATTAAATTGGAATATTTTAGTTTGTTTGGAAAGAATGTTTAGGATTGGTTATGATATTATAAATTAACTATTTACTTTCTTGAATTATGTTAAAGGATAAGAATTTAAATATTTATTATGTTTTTATAATGATTCATTTTATATTTAAAACAGTTAAAGTATGAGTTTTGACTATCTACATATTCATGGTTGATAAAGTTTTAAATTTTTTTATAAGTTTAGTGTTGGTAGCCACCTTAACTTTGTTCAACCTAATGGACTTAGGGAGTGTTACACATTCTATTATGGATACTTAAAAAAACCAATTGTCCATGTGTAATTGAACAATATTATTTCATACGATTGATTTTTCTTTTCAAACTTAATACAAAAACAAAGTTCAAAACATAGTTATAGGATTTTCCATATCAAAGAACATGCAAGGTCCATAAAAACTCAACATAATAGGAGCAATTACCTATTAAAAATCCATATAAAATTTCTCAAAGTAGTTGATACCAATTTACTTGGAAAAACAAAAAGACCACATAGAGGCATAAATAGCAAGAGTGGGGATAATCACAACTCACATCATTGCCATGTATGTAACAAGCATCATAAACTCTCGCAAAGAGTAATAGTCAACCCTTCATTGTAATTCTCAATAAGTCTTTTCACATATATAAATATGTCTACATATGTCCAAGTAAACTCCAATTCCTCAAGGCACCAACTAACCTTGAACCTTCCCTTATGTGGTTTTTTTTTATAACATATCATATATCAAATAGTTTCAAAATATTTAAACCTATTTAACCTACAATTTGAACATATTAAAAACTAAAACTTTTAACCTTTCAAAATTAAGAAATCAATCTTTTCAAAGACCATATTAAATTCAAAAACTTTGCATAAAAATAAAACCTTTTTTGTATTTGTGCTCTCATACAAACATATATGCAATATGCAACATACTTCATATCATATAAACAATAATCTTAGTTACCAAATATAAAGTGCAACAACATTAGGTCAATTCCATAGCATGTTCTATATTATATAACAATTGCAAGATATTATGCATGACATATACTTAATACAAAAACAAAGTTTAAAACATAGTTACAGGATTTTCCATATCAAAGAACATGCAAGTTCCATAAAAACTCAACATAATAGGAGCAATTACCTGTTGAAAATCCATATAAAATTTCTCAAAGTAGTTGATACCAATTTACTTGGAGAAACAAAAAGACAACATAGAAGCATAAATAGCAAGAGTGGGGATAATCACAACTCACATCGTTGCCATGTATGTAACAAGCATCATAAACTCTCACAAAGAGTAATAGTCAAACCTTCATTGTAATTCTCAATAAGTCTTTCCACATATATAAATATGTCTACATATGTCCAAGTAAACTCCAATTCCTCAAAGGCACCAACTAAACTTGAGTCTTCCCTTATGTGGATTTTTTTTATAACATATCACATATCAAATAGTTTCAAAATATTTAAACCTATTTAACCTACAATTTGAACATATTAAAAACTAAAACTTTTAACCTTTCAAAATTAAGAAATCAATCTTTTCAAAGACCATATTAAATTCAAAAACTTTGCATAAAAATAAAACCTTTTTTGTATTTGTGCTCTCATACAAACATATATGCAATATGCAACATACTTCATATCATATAAACAATAATCTTAGTTACCAAATATAAAGTGCAACAACATTAGGTCAATTCCATAGCATGTTCTATATTATATAACAATTGCAAGATATTATGCATGACATATACTTAATACAAAAACAAAGTTTAAAACATAGTTACAGGATTTCCATAGTCAAAACCACATCAATTCAAGTTCCATAAACAACTCAACATAATACACAATAAACTACAAATCAAACAATATAAAATAATCAAATAGTTGATACCAATTTACTAGACCAAAAACAAACAAGAACACCAAAGAAGGCTACAAAAAGAAGAATAAGAATAATTGCAGATCACATTTATAGATCTAGAATCAACAACAAAATTTGAATAATACCACTAATAGACTAAACAAAGTTTCATAACAAATCACATATCAAATAGCTAAATTTAAACCTATTACCTACAATTTGAACATATTAAAACCAAAACTTTTAACCTTTCAAAATTAAGAAATCAATCTTTTCAAAGACCATATTAAATTCAAAAACTTTGCATAAAAATAAAACATTTTTTGTATTTGTGTTCTCATACAAACATATATGCAATATGCAACATACTTCATATCATATAAACAATAATCTTAGTTACCAAATATAAAGTGCAACAACATTAAGTTAATTCCATAGCATGTTCTATATTATATAACAATTGCAAGATATTATGCATGACATATGATACAATGAATATGCACAAGCGACCAATAAACAATTCCTTTGCACAAGAACACCCAAAGAATTTGGCTACAAAAAAGAAGAATAAGAATGTGAATTGCTTTTAGATCACCTTTCTATTTATAGATCTAGAATCCTTGAACAACAAGAATTTCTACTTTTCTTTTCTCTAGGTTTCCTAATCCTAATAGACTTTGTAGTAAATAAGATTAGCACTAATTACCTTATCTTATACGTGAATTAGACTTGCTAAACAAATAAGAGACTTCCACAAATTGAACACCTAAAAGATAGAAAGTTCAACTCAACAAAATCACATGTGGGCAAGAAACCTAAGGACCAAAACTCTAGCTTGCACCACCTCACACACATGCACACTAATCTCATACACGCACATACATTTGCACACTCATGTAAGCACACACTCACACATGTACAACGCACATGTGCACACCCATACATATGCACTTCCACACGTGTGCACACACTAATGCACTTGTCTTGCACATGCATTCATGCACATGCCACTCACATGCACAGCTCCCTTTGGGCCTTATGTGATCCAACATTTTTTAGCCTCAATGTAACACATCCTAACCAAATTCCTTAAGTCGAACAAAGTTAGGGTGGCTATTAAAAACTAAATTTACAAAAATTGCTGAAATTACAAAAATATTTTAAACTTTATCAACCAGGAATATATAGAGAGTCAAGCCCATACTTAGATTACTTTAAATACATAAGATAAAAAATTATCTAAAAAAATATATTAAATAATTATTACTTATCTTTCAACGTAATTCAAGAAAGTAAATAGTTAACTTAAACTAACATAACTAGTCTTAAACACTTCTTCCCAGCTAAATAAAATTTTAATTTAATAAGAAAACAGTACTAATATTAAAACTCAAAGAAAATAAAAATGTCAACTTGTACGTAACAATATAAACTTTATTTAAATACCCCCAAAGATCTCCCTCTTGAGTTGTTGTCACAAGTCTACCATCCCTACAAGTTCAAACTAGCTCAATGACCTAAACGTGCTTACTTGGGAAAAAGAAAATAGTAAATGCATGAGTTTATAAAACTTAGTAGACTTTTAAAAAAAAAATCCAAACAAAACATCAATAGCATTGATATATCTTCACCTACTAGCAAAATTCACAATATCAAACAATCACATACTTGCTTAATCATGAATGTTCCTTATCATTCTAAATTCTTCATATTAAACAGCACTCAGCAAACTTATAGCATAGTCATAATGAGCTTACAATGCATCCATTATTCATGAGCTTATTATAAAATGGTTGGATTTTCACACAGAGTAGTCATTTCAATCTAAGTTATATCCTCTTAACATATCAAAAGGGTACATGCGTTTCAATCTCACGTATAGTACAACACCATAAGTATTTCAGTCTAACTTGTAACTTACATAGTTTATCATAATCAAACTCAAATACTTATATAACGTGCTTTCAAAATACCAACTAAGTGCAATGTACTCTTCATAGTCTGTCGTATATTATTATGCTTATGCATGCAGTAACTGGTAGCTAATTATGTAACTACACTGCCTAATTCTCGATAAACCATGCATAACACGTACATTGCTCAAAATTATTCTTTCACATAACCAATAGCAATACTAAGTTATAAATCCTTGTGCATAATTTCTATCCTTACACAATAAAATTATGGCAAAATTCATAACAAATTCAAATGTTAACCAATTGACTCAATTCCATAAGCATTAAAACAACACAAAGGTCCTTTATTAACAAACATTTCCTCATAATTTTATGAATTAAATAAATAATTAATTATAGTAATAAATCATCCACTGTCACTTAAAATTTCAGCAAACTAGAGACCATCAAACAAATTTAATTAATTCTACAAAAATTGTCCATGTAAATTTTATCATATATTTCCAGATACGAAAACTATAGGTTTATAACAAATAACCGAAACAATTTAGTCTTTCCAGAAACAAAAGTATAACCTTCAAAAATTCATAAATAATTCATAAAAATTCCAAAATTTGAAATTCAAACTCACATATGTCTTAGGTCCATTAAAATTTCAGAGGCAAATAAGTCCGTTTACCTTATGAAATTGCATAGAAAAAACATATTGGTCATAATTTTTTAGATTGATAGTGTAAATTTTGAAAAAATTTAATTAATTCTACGAAATATGAATTGAGGCAAAATGGAAGAGAAAATATTCATGATTAATAGATCCATTCACAAAAAATAATTCAAAAATTCTTAAAACTCATTTGGGGTTTCAAAATATAAAACACCAACTAAAACATTAATATAAACAATGAAAATTTCGATTAATCTCTTTTTAAAATAAAATAAAAATAATATATAATATATATTAATAATCCATCACAAACAACAACACATAAAATTGAGTATGAAAACCTACCTTCAATATTGAATTCTTGAACAAATATAAATCGTTTTCTCAGTCAAAATCTCAAAAACTTCTTTTGAATTTATGTGTAAAGTATTTTTGAATAGATAAGAAGAGAAAAAAATATAATTTTTTTCCCTTCTTAGTTACACTACAAAACATTGGAAAAAAAAAAGAAAAAAAGAAGAGGGAGACAATGACCTCTCTTAAGACAAAGGTTGTCTTTAAATAAACAATCACATAGTATTTGAAGTAAATAATTAAAAAAATAAAACCTTTTTAACAACCACAAGTAATAATCGGCCTTAATAAAATGAATTTTTTAAAAAATTTATTCAATCAATTCATAAACGCTTAGATTTTCAAATATTGAAAACCAGTTAATTATCATAAATGCAAATATATCATTTAATAATAATAAAACTAAATAAATTAGTAATTAATACAAGAATCAATCAATTAAGGATAATTCAAAATATCAAATCATTCATTGGCAATTAAAGACCAATTAGGGTTATGAAACCTTAATTCACATATAGATCCCACAACCATATACCCCTTAAAAAAATTTTGTCCTCAAAATTCAAAAATAACAAATGACAGTAACTTCAACAAAACTTAATCGAAACAGGGAAAACTTTTAATAGTGGTTGAACAAATTAAGATATTTAATCATCATCTCTTCTTCGCTTTTAATGAATATTTGAAAATGTATATTTATTAAAATTTAAATCATCATTATACACTTAAAAGTATCATTAATTCTTCTTATTTAAGTAATTTCTTTAATTTTAAGTTTAAAAGTAAAAATAACTTGAAATTTATGTTTTTGATACAGGTTTAATAAAATGGGTGTATCTCTCAATCTAGAAAGTAAATTAATGTGATTATTAATGCAATGAAAAGATTACTTAATGTATCACAAAATTGTAGTTATTAACAAAGTTCAGTTCAGAAGTTTATTGGGCCGTATTTAGGGTTAAAGCACAACTATTTTGCATTCGGAGACTAATCCAATAAGGTTCGGTATTTGGACTGTATCTTACAAAATACTGGCCCAAATAACCTAATTCTTGATGATCTAGACAATTAAGACACACAGCTACAATTTGCATATTTTGACTAATGAAAGATTTCATTGAATTCAGTATGATATGGATAGTACAAATGGGAAGAGAAGCATGATATATATTTTCAAAGTTTACCTAACTATGTGTCTATTTTCATATAAGTCTCTTGGCATTTTGTTATTCTTAATGGTCTATAAATAGTAGCATTGAATACTCATTTAGGCATTCTAAATTGAGAGATCAGATCATACTCTTTGTATTTTTATTTCTTTTATTGTAATCTTCTTTTGTTCTAAGTAGAAATTATGTTCATTTTCTTTTTTCTTCTTTTCTTCTTGTTTCCTTTCTTCTTGTCTATGAGCTTTAAATTTTCAATTTTACTTGGGTGAAAGGGTGAAGCTCTTGGTAATGAAATAAAATTAAATTTATCTCTTTCTGGGCTTGAATGTTTATATTATCATGTTTTTATTGTATGTGTTGTATTTGTTTCAATCAACTTAAAAACCCTCCTTATAAAGTGGGGATCTTGATCCATTATAAACAAGAAATTGGCACAATAAATTCTTGAATTCACTTACATGTGCTGGCGTTATTAGGAACCCTCCTTACAAAGTGAGATCTTTATTCATGGTAGATAAGAGATTGACACAATGAATGTTTGAACCCCATTTGCAAGTGTTGGTGTTAATAACCAAATATAACTACATATATAATTTTAAATAAACTTTGAATGTTATATTTTTCGATTGGAACCTCCATTATGTGTGGATTCTAATTGAGTTACAAAATGAATTGATCTTATCTTTATTTTATATATCAAGAGTGGATCCCCTAATCTTAGCAAATCTTTTTTATTTAAGAACAAGTTGTATTAGTTTAATTTTACTTAACAAATTATTTTTCTTTATCTCTAACAATTTTTCTTCATTAGTTCCCTGTGGATCGACCTCGAACTTTCAAAAATTTATTACTTGAGACAACCTACACTTGAGTTTGCAACTTTTAAGTTGTAGCAGCTTTCCCAAGTCGCTTCCCTTACTGAGTGATTCTCTTAAAGTACTTTCACAAATGCAATACATTTTCCTCAAAATATATTTTCCTCACAACTTAGAATTTTATAGGGCTACTCCTCGTAAGTCAAGTCTACATGAATCTCCAATACATCATAACTAAGTTTATAAAATATGAAAACAAGTTATAAACACTTAAAAGACTAGGTGGCACGACAAAATAATAGGCCACAACACCAACTCTCTCAAGATTTTCAAAAGGTTTAATATAACGCGGACTTAATTTTTCCTTCTTTCCAAATCTTATTATCCCTTTCATGGGTGCTATTTTTAGGAACATCTTATCTCCAACTGTAAACTCTAACTTTTTTCATTCGTTCTCGATATAACTCTTTTATCGATAACAGTTTTGATCTTTTATCTAATCTTTGTAACCACTTTTTGGGTTTGTTGTAAAATTTTGGGTCCAACAAGTTTCTGCTCACCCATTTCATCCTAATGTATAGGGAATCTACCCTTACTCTCATACAATGCTTCAAAGGGTGTCATGTCAATAGTTGCTTGATAACTATTATTGCATACAAACTCCACAAGTGAAAAATTTGCTTCCCAAGAATCCTTGAAGTCCAGCATATAAGCTCTCAACATGACCTCCAACGTTTGAATAGTCATCACAGACTATCCATCTATTTGTGGATGAAAAGCCATGTTGAACTTCAATTTTGTTCTCATAGTTCCATGTAATCTTTTCCAAAACATCGATGTGAAATGAGGGTCCTTATCGGATATGATAGAAATTAGCACTCCATGCAATCTCACAACTTTATTGACGTAGAGTTAAGCTAACTGATCCAACGAATTAATCATCTTTATAGGTAGAAAATGTACAAACATTGTAAGTCTATCTACTATTACCCACACAATATTTAAACCTCATCAACCTTGAGGTAAACTAACAACAAAGTCTATGGTGATGTGTTCCCATTTCTAAATAGGAATCCTCAGCAGTTTAATAAGCTCGACAGTCACAAGTGTTCTGACTTAACTTGATGACAAATTAAACATTACTCAACAAAATGAGTAATTTCCCTTCATTTGTTCATCCACCAAAACGCACATCTTAAGTCTTTAAACATTTTTGTGCTTCTTGGGTGAACAAAGTATGGTGTACAATGAGCTTCGGTCATAATTTCATTCTTAAAGTCATGATCATTAGGTACACAAAGATGATCTCCAAATCTTTAAGCACCGTAGCCACAAACATTGAAGTCCAGCTTTTTTCCTTTGAGTACTTCATCCCTTATCCTTATTATGTTAGAATTTTGACCTTGTGTCATCTTAATTCTTTCGAAGATAACAGGTTACACCTTGAGAGTAGCGAGAGTGTTCAAATGTTGTCCAACAACTATTTTAATATCCAACTTCCTTAAGTTTTCTAATATCTGTCTTTGCATAGTAATAAGGTTGGCACTAAAACCAATATACTCTTTACTCAATGCATCTGCCATAGAGTTTGGTTTTCAAGAATGATAGTCAATCACACAATCATAATCCTTAAATAATTATAATCATCTTCTTTGTCTCATATTTAATTCTTTTCTATAAAGAAATACGTTAAACTCTTATGGTCGGTGAAGATTTCATATTTCACTCCATAGAGGTAGTGCCTTCAAATTTTCAATGCGAATACTACTGCAGCAAGCTCCAAGTCATGTGTAAGGTAGTTTTGTTTGTACGATTTCAATTGTCGTGAAGTATAAGTTATCACATTTCCTTTTTACATCAACATACTATAAATAGTGAACTTATCATGTCTGTTTGGTAAGATTAACACAGGTATAGTAACCAACCTTTTCTCAAGTTCTTGAAAACTCTTCTTGCATACCTTGGACCAAACAAACTTAACATCTTTCCCAGCTAACTTCATCATAGGAGACACGATCTTTGAAAATCCTTGAATGAACTTTCTATACTGCCCAGTTAATCCAAGAAAACTTTTTACTTCTCCAATATTAGTTGGCGTCTTCCATTATTGGACGCGACAACCTTGTTCGGATTGATTTTTATCCCTTTTTTAGAAACTATATGACCAAGAAAGGATATAGTTTCTAACCAAAGTTCACACTTCTTGAATTCTACATACAATTTCTTTTCTCTAAACTTTTGTAAAACATCTTTCAAGTGTTGTTCATGCTCTTCTTTATTCTTGAAGTAAATTAGGATGTCGTCGATGACACTATCACAAACTTTTACAAATTGCCTTTGAATACTCTATGAAGGCAATAGGGGCATTTGTCAATCTAAATGGCATAATGGTAGTCATACCTTGTCCGGAATACATTATTGGGTATATCTCATTCCTTAATCCTAAATTGATGATACCCGAATCGAAGATCTATCTTTGAAAATATCTGAGCTCCTTGCAATTGGTCAAATAGATCCTTAATTCATGGTAAAGGATAGTTATTCTTGACCATTATGTAATTGAGTTCTTTGTAATAGATACACATTCACATTGTGTCAACCTTCCTTTTCACAAACAAAACGGGTGCCTCTCACGACAATATACTTGGTCGTATGAATCATTTGTCTAATAATTCTTGTAATTGTTCCTTAAATTCTTCTAGTGTCATTCATACGGAGTCTTCGATATTGGTGCAGTTTTAGGCATCAGCTTAATCATGAACTCTACCTCTAGCTCCGGCAACACTCCTAGTAAATCTTCTAGGAACACGCATTCAAAATTTCAAACAATCTTTACATCTGGGGCCGACAGTACCATCTTGTTGGTATCCACCACACTTGCCAAATAAGCGTGACACTATTTTTTTTACACTTTTTATAACTTGAAGTACAGAGATAACACGTGAAGGCAATTTGGATTTTACTCCTTCAAATGACACAGTGTCACCCTCTAGTATAAAGATGACATTCTTCTTTTTATAATGGAATATCACAAAAAAACATATCAAAGAATTATTACTTATCTTTCAACATAATTTAAGAAAGTAAATAATTAACTTAAAATAACATAGTTAGTCTTAAACACTTCTTTCAACTAAAAAAAATTCCAATTTGAAAAGAAAATAGAATTAATATTAAAACTCAAAGAAAACAAACATGTTGACACATAGGCAATAATGTAAATTTTATTTAAATACCCCCAATTCTTGAGCTATCATAAGTCTACCATCGTCGCAAGTTCAAACTAGTTCAATAATTTAAATGTGTTTACCTAGGAGAAAGGAAATAATAAAGGTGTAAGTTTATAAAACTCAATAGGCTTTTCAAAAAAAAAATTCAAACAAAATATTAATAGCATTCATATATCTTCACCTACTAGCAAAACTAACAATATAAAACAATCATATACTTGCTTAATCATGAATGTCTCTTCTTATTCTAAATTCTTGACATTCTATAGCACATAGCAAACTTATAGCATGGTCATAATAAGTTTACAATGTATCTATGATTCATGAGCTTATCATAAAATGGTTGGATATTTACATAAAGTAGGCATTTCAATATAACTTGTAGCCTCTTAACTTATCATAGGGATGTATACATTTTAATCTCACTTGTAACATAACACTGCCAGCATTTCAATCTAGCTTGTAGCTTATATAGTTTATCATGATCAAGCTGAAAAATTTATATAATGCTCTTTCAAAATACCAATTAGGTGCAATGTATTGTTCATAGTCCATCGTACATTGTTATGCATATGCATGTAGTAACTAGTAGCTAATTATGTAACTATACTACCTAATTCTCGACAAAATATACATAACACACACATTGCTCAAAATCATTCTTTTCACAAAACTGATAGCAATACTAGGTCATAAATCCAATGCATATAAAAATTATGGTAAATATAAAAAATTCAAATCTTACAAATTGACCCAATTCCAAAAGTATTAAAACCACATAAAGGTTCTTTATTAACCAGAATTTTCTCAGGATTTTCTGAATTAAATAAATAATTAATTAAAGTAATAAATCATCGACTGTCACTTAAAATTTAGCAATCCGGAGACAATCAAACAATTTTAGTTAATTTAAAAAAAAATTATTTTAAGGTGAAACCAATGGCAATGTTAGAAAACATATATAACTATATAAATTTAATCATATATTTTTAGATACAAAAACTATAAGTTTTTAATAAATAATCAAAACAGTTTGGTCTTTCCAGAAACAAAAATATAATATTCAAAAATTCATAACTAATTCACAAAAATTTTAAAATTAGAAATTTCATCTCACACGTGTTCACACATGTCTTGGATTCATTCTTTAAAAATTTCAGAGGCAAAAATGTTTGTTTACCCCATAAAGTTGCATAGAGAACATATATTGGTCATGATTTTCCAGATTGACAATGTGAACTTTGAAATATTCCTATTGATACTACGAAGTTTGGATTGAGGCAAAATAAAAGGAAAAATGTTCGATCAATTCACAAAAAAAAATTCCAAAAATTTTTAAAACTCATTTGGGGTTTCAAAATATAAAATATCAACAAAAATAGTAATATAAACTATAAAAATTTTGGTTAATCTCTTCTTAAAATAAAATAAAAATAAAATAGAATATATAATATACATTAATAATCCATACACAAACAACAACAAATAAAATTGGATATGAAAAAACTACCTTCAATCTTAAATTCTTCAACAAATTTGAAATATTTCTCAAAAATTTCTTTTGAATTTGTATGTATAAAGTATTTTCAAATAGATAAGAAGAGAATCAAGTATAATTTTTTCTCTCCTCAGTTACATGCAAAAAATATGGCAGAAAGAGACAAGGAGACAATAACATGTCTTAAAACAAAGGGTTGTCTTTAAGTAGACAGTCACCTAAGGTTTGAAACAAATAATTAAACAATTAAAAAAAAAAAAACTTTCTAACAACCAACTATAATACCCAGCCCTAATAACACAAACTTTTCAAAAATTTATTCAATCAATTCATAAATGCTCAAATTTTCAAAAATTGAAAATCAATTAATTACCATAAATATAGATATATCATTTAATAATAAAACTAAATAAATTAGCAATTAATACAAGAATCAATCAATTAAGGATAATTCAAAATATCAAATCATTTATTGGCAATTAGGGTTTTAAAACCCTAATTCACATATAGAGTCCTACACTCACAATCCAACAAGCCTAAACTCATTTTGAAGTTGATTTTGACCAACTTTAACTTTCTAAAAAAAAAAATTTTCCAAAAACAGAAACTTAAACTTATACACTTAGATTTTTAACTAGGCATACAAATAAGTAAATTAGAAGGCAGTTATTACAAAGGGCATTGGTTATAGTGAAATGTTCTATCCAGTTGTAAGGTATACAACAATTAAAGATGTTTTAGCATTGGTTACTCAATTCAGTTGGGAATTGGAATAGTTCTTACATAGTGAATTAAAAGAAACTATATATATGAAATAGTCATAAGGATTTGAAGTGAGGAAAAATGATGATGAACTTATATGCTTGTCCAAGAAGTCGCTATATGGTTTAAAACAGTCACTGAAGTAGTGATCTAAAAGATTTGACTCATTTGTTCTCAAATTTGGTTTTCAAAGGAGCTATTATGATAATTGATTGTATTTTAAGGAGCTTACGGTGATGAAGCAATTTGTTTTCTGTTATATAATTAATGATATGTTGCTCATAGGTCCAAGCATGAAGAAAATTCAATATGTGAAAAATATTGAAATCATAATTTGACATGAAGGATTTTGGAGGAGCTAAAAAGATTTCGAGAATTATTATTTCAAGAAATAGGAGCAGACTAACCTTGAAATTGTGTTAGACTTCCTATTTATCAAAGTTGCTTGCTAAGTTCTCAATGGAAAATGCAAAAAGGCTAATGTTCCTCTTGGTGGAAATTACAAATTATCTGCAAATCAATATCCATCTACAAACCAGGAAAAAGAAAATATGGATGCAGTACCATATTTAAATGCAATTGGGTCCATTATGTACATAATGATATATATATAAAGCTTTATCTTGCTCACTCTATAATTGTTCTAAGCAAGTGTTGGCAAATCCATGAAGGGATCATTGGGAGGCAATGAAATGGCTTCTCAAGTATATTACAAGTACAATTAATGATAGATTGGTATATAAGAGCAATAAAGATGGAGTTGAATTGAATGGTTTAGTAGGCTTGGGCTATGCAGAAGATAGGAATAAAAGATGATTAACAACTACTTAAATATTTACTTTAAGTGGTAATTGTATAAGTTGAAAATCACAATTACAGTCAATTGTGGCATTATCTTCTATAGAAGCTGAGTACAGGGAAGCAACTAAGGTAGTTAAAGAGGCATTATGGCTCAAAGGGTTTCTAAAAAACTGAAGGCGTTGGACAATGAGGTTGTATTATATTTTAATTGTAAAAGTGTCATACATGTTTGTAAAAATTTAATTTTTCATGAAAGATCAAAGCATATTCAGGTCCACTACCATTTTATCAGAGATACGGTATCTCAAAGATTATTTAAATGGGAAAAGATACTTACATATTTGAATTCTTCTAACATGGGGACTAAAGGGCTGTCGGCGACCATGTTTATGACCTACAAGAACTTGCTAAATATTCAAATAGGGTAGTTTAGTGTGATTTGCTAGGATGGTTCACAATGAGAGTTTTCTGTACAAAAATATTTTTTGAATTAAGGTGGAGATTGTTGGAAATAATTCGAATACACCGATTAAGTTTACTATTTTGTTTAGCTGGTATTCACAGCAAAAGGAAGGACAATATAATAGTGCTATGTCGTTTGCATCTGTTGTTTGTTGCCATGCCGTCAAAATGATGTATTTCTATTTATTAAAGGAATCAGCACAACTTAAGTGAAACGGTGAGTTTTTTTAGATATCAGCTTACTTGTTATTGGTCCGCGTCAATGCAGTGACCAACTTACCCTTCATGCCGCCTTCTTTGTTTTAATCAGAGCTTAAGTCTGCAGCAAAACAGAGAGATTTCTTGGAGCTCTTTCTTCCATAGCTTAGAGTTTTGATTCCTTGTTTATCTCATTGTGTTGGGATGGACTTTTAGGGAAAAATCCACAAGAACAAAGGGCGTACTGAGACTATGGAGGAGTTCAAATTTATGAGTTTGAGATTGAGAAAGAGAAAATAAATACCATTAACATAGTACGGAAGCTTATAAGAATGAGACAGATATAAATTAATTTTTTATTAAACCTCGATAAAATCCTGTTTGATATTTACTATTTTTACAATCTGATTGGTTTTTTTTTTTATGAATGAAAAAGTGTCTCGATGTGGATCTCATCAACCTAGGATTCTCTTAGTGGGTAGAGCTTCTACTACTTGACTTTGTATAAGAGTCTAGCGGTGGCTCCCCTCGATCCCTCTCCACCGGAGATTCAAGTAAGCCGAAGACAGCGATAAACTAAACTCGAACTACAACTCTCGCAAGCGAGTGTGATGGAACGGTCGGCTTCCTTTCCGCTAGACTACACCCCCAGGTTTTGATTTTAGTTTAGGATCGATATTCTATAACAACATATTTTACACAATATAATATCATTCATTCTTAATCTCTTTCATGTTTTCAATATATATGATTCATGGATTAGATCCATTTCACTCCCTGCCATGTTCAACTGAGCAAAGCTGTAATGATAAAATCCAAGACTAAATAATAAAAGTTAGCCATGTTCAACTGAGCAAAGCTGTAATGATAAAATCCAAGACTAAATAATAAAAGTTAACACAGAACCTAAAGAAGGCCGGTAGTGCTTTCAATAATTTCTACTACAATATCTCACTTAATAGCTAGCCATTGGGCTATTTAATTAATTAATCTTAATGAGTCAATGTGATAAGAAAACTGCAAAGATCCTGTGGTCCCAAACCTTCCATTAATGGGACACATTTTGATAAGCATCTCATAAAATCAGTAGGACCATTTCTGTGATTGTGAACGCACAATTACTGAGGCTCGGACTAGTCTTCGTCTTCTCATATGTTTAATGTTTGCAGTGAGTGAGGAGGCATAACAACTACTAACATTCATTCCCTTAATAATTTCTAGGCCATGGCAGTCTCTGAAAGACTCTTTTATAATAAAAACACTACCCTCCTTGATTCGTGTTCTCTTCGTGAATTTAAGTGCCATTAATCTCTGAAACACTACCCCTCTTAAACTGGATAAAGGCCAATACTGATGCTGCTTACAGAGAGGGATTGGTGGCGTTGGCTTTTGTTCTTCGAGATGATTCGGGAAACATAGTTTACTTGGAGTCCAAGTTGGATCGAGCGGAGTCACCTTTGGAAGCAGAATTCATGGCGTTGGCGTGGGCTTTGAAGATCAGTGAAGGAAAACACTGGAGTAATATCATCTGGTCTGCTGATTCCCAGGAGATGGTTAAAGAGATTAATGTAGTGGAGGATCCGTCGCAGTGGGAAACAAGATACGTAGCGCTAAGTTGCAGAAGGATGCTTAACTCAAAGCACTGGAAGCTGAATTGGAATGCCAGATCTTCTAACTCGTTGGCTGATAGCATAGCTAAGTTGACTCTTCGATGTAATAACCCGTTTTTGTTTTCCAGTATTGCAGAATCTTTTTCTAGTTCAAATTTTCCTAGTAGTTTTTCTTTGATTGTTAGACAGGACCAAGCTGATGCTGGTTTGTTGTTGTACGCCTCCCTGTGAGGTTTTTTTTGTGATTAATGCAACCCTTTATTTATCCAAAAAAAAAAAGTGCCATTAGTGACCCTCACGTTCCTCTAGCTCTCACTCTCTTTCTCTCTCTTATATTTCGGATCACCACAGGACCTTTTCTTCCTCCAATTTGACAGAACTTTTCCTCAAAACCACCCACACCTCTCTCTCTTCCTTTTGAGATTTTCAACAACAACCCACCACACAAAGCTAGGAGACACTTCCAGTTTTTTTCACCCTTTTGTCTTTATTTGCTCTTTTTGTTTTTGTGGATCTTTTGTGTTATTTTTTTTTTTTTTAGCTCTTATTTGTTGGCTGTCCTGAAGCACTGGCATTCGATCCCTTTCCTGGTTTGTTCTCACACAACAACAAAATTCATTTCCAAAAGGACCCTCCTTTATCTCTCCTTTTGTATTTTCTGTCCATTTTTTCTTGCTGGTTTTCTCTCATTTTCTTTGTTTTTCCATACAACAAATTATAACTCTCTCTTTTTGTTTTCTTGGCCTTCTTGGTTTTGTTTTTGTGCTTCCTTTTTCTTGTGTAATTGGGTGGTAGTTGTTTACCTTTTCCCTTTGACTGTTGATGAGTTGATGTCTTTGGGTTCTGGGGTTGTTTCAAGTTCCAAGAATATGGGGTTTGATGACAACAAGGAAGGAGGAGAGAAGAGTGAAAATGAAAAGGTCCAAGCGAACCAAGATGCTGAAGATGGAGGAGAGCGAATAGGCAGACAGACGAGTGAGACTTCTCTGTATGCCACTGATCAGGAGGATGAAGATGACGAGGGAAACAAATTACAGTTGGGTCCCCAATGCACGCTTAAAGAACAGCTTGAGAAGGATAAGGTTTGTCTATTACTCAACTTCAAGATTACAACTTTTTCAATTTTTTTTTTCTCTTTGTCAATTTGTTTGTGTTTGTGATTTTATCCTTTTTATTGCAACAGGACGACGAGAGTTTGAGGAGGTGGAAGGAACAACTTCTTGGGACTGTGGACTTAGAAAGCGTTGGAGGTTTCTATCTAAACCAGTTTCATGAGTTTATTAGAATTTTTTTTTGTCCCCTATATATTCCTTTTGACTTTTAATTTTCAGTAATAATGATGGTTGGCTGATTACCAATTATTAAAGTGGATAATTGATGATGATATTAAAATAAGTCAAACTCTTATTGATTTTATATTTAGGTACATGTTCATGCAGAAAACTTGTGGACGCCTTGCCTTTTTTCTTCTTATTGATTATTTATTTTTTCTTTTTGTGGATAAATTATCACTTATCCACTTGGTTCCTCCGTTCCATAAAAATTTTCATGCATAAAAATTTCCTCCTGACTTTTATTCTTCAATTGTCAGATTTTCTTGGTAGAAAGTAAAGATTTACATTATACTTTATGTTCATTTTTTAGCCATTTCTCTCCTCCTTAGTTTTATGATTTTCTGATTTCCAAAAACCATCTGTCATGGGATTTCTTTGTCTTTCTTAGAAACCAAGCAACGAAGCTCAGGTAAATCTCGCAAATAGGAACTGTTTGATTGGTGGCAACAAGTCAAAAGTGTTCAATTTTGTGTTGTTTTCCTCGAATGATGTACAAGATAAATAGGAGATTTTTTAACTAGTTGACCACATTTCTTAAGATACAGTTATTAGAAAATCCAACGGAGAAGAAACATTTTTGCTACTACTTCATGCTAATTTAATGATTGATGGTCTTTTGTACAAACGCTGTTACCCTTAACTCAAGTTTAACATCCCACTAAGAAATATTAATCAACTCCACTATGCATTTTGTTGAACTTTTTCTTTTGTGTTCCTTATTTGTATTACAGAAGTCCTTGAACCAGAAGTAAAGATCACTGAACTGTCAATCATCTCTCCTGGTCGAGGTGACATTGTTCTTCCAATTCCCGAAGATGGAAAACCGAAGGGCTTATGGTTTACTTTGAAAGAAGGTAGCCGTTACAACCTGAAATTCGCATTCAAGGTTAGCAATAACATTGTATCTGGCCTCAAATACACCAACACTGTTTGGAAAACTGGTATGAAGGGTAAGTTTATAGCATCCTAAGTCTACACAAACATACCAGAATATCAAACACATTAAGAGAGTTGTTCTTTGATCAGTTTGAATGTTAAATTTCAGTGGACAGTGCAAAAGAGATGATTGGAACCTTCAGTCCCCAGTCCGAGCCTTATACACACATGATGCCAGAGGAGACCACACCCTCTGGCATGTTTGCCAGAGGTTCATATTCTGCCAGGTCAAAGGTATGTAAGATATCTTCTTAGTCATTTTAATATATCCGATGATCTTGGAGGTGTTTTGAGTTGTTTTCAAGGGAAATTAGACTTTTTTCTCTAGATCATGTTAATAGCTATACAAGTGGAGTAAGATTTTTCACATCTATTTCTACACCCAAATGGCCCTTCCTTTTGACAATTCATGCTTAATTATATTAGGACAGTGGTAGAATTAACTTGTTATAGAATCTAAAAACTGGATCAAGAAGTTTGAATTTTGATTTTTAATTGTAGATCTTTCTTAGTTGAAGCAAGAGAAGAGGTTTGTACCGTAGGAAAATAAAAAACTTGTCCAAATTAATGAAGGGAAATGTCTCTTTCATGGACACAGATGGGAACTTTGCTTCCTTTGGTCCAGACATGTAAGTACTGTATAGTGGGCCTACTCTTTCGCTTTCTGTCTTTATTTCCAAATTTTCTTCATTCAAATGGGGTCCTAGAATGACCTTTATTTTCTGATTTGTGGTGTTGAAGCCAGAGTATAATAAAGTAGCCCCATGGACCATGTTAGTTAAATTCTTCAGCTATTTTAATGATATTCTGATTGCCTAAACTATAAACCAAGCTTGCATTGCATCCCACATTTCTGAATTACCTTTTTAAATTATTGAAAATTGTGTATGGCTACTATCTATCCTATATGGTTACTAAATCCCATGGAGCCCTAAAAGCCTTTTATTGTCCAACTCGTGACTATATGTTTCAGCTCATCTGCTTGGCCATCTTTAACAAATGACTATGACTCATGATCAGCTTGCATTCATTGATCTATACTTAGACTTTGATTAGCTTTACTGGTTTTAAACCCTGGAATTGGATTGCTTGCAAAAATTGAACCGTTAAAATTCTAATTAGAGTTTACTCTTATCTCTCTATGTTTGCAGTTTCTTGATGATGATAACAAGTGCTACTTGGAAATCAACTACACCTTCGACATTCGAAAGGAATGGGCTGCTACTTAAAGAACCAGAGAGCTGACACCAACAAGTCGTAGTACCGCATCTCCCTCATTTTTTGTTGATTGTTCCTATGCTGCAATTAGTTCTAGAAATTTTTTCCCATTAATCAATATTCATTGATAACTTCCATAGTTATGTACTACTAAATTCTTCTCCGCTATTAAGATTTTTCATTACATTGGAGTGTAAGGAAAAAAGAAAAATGATTTTAGAGTTGAGGGAATTCTTTGGTAACTGCCTTTAATAAAAGACTAGCTTAATTAGCCTGTCTTTTTGATACTTCGCTTT
Source organism: Rhamnella rubrinervis (assembly GCA_007844105.2). Classification (NCBI taxonomy): domain Eukaryota; kingdom Viridiplantae; phylum Streptophyta; class Magnoliopsida; order Rosales; family Rhamnaceae; genus Rhamnella; species Rhamnella rubrinervis. The sequence goes on from CM017582.2 coordinate 2,716,271, forward strand.
TGCTTCTTTTACATATTCTGCTTAATTAATCATGGAGTTATCAAGTTCTGCATAGGCAGGCAACAGTCTGTACTACACCAATATAATCTAGTTGTGCTTGTAAAGGAGTGGTGTGGTACAATGGATTTGATTTTTGTTTTGAATAAACTGAGCTTTTCTTTCTCTAATAATTCCTGTCCAGCCTGCTACAGGTAAAGCCAACTATGACAGACTTTTACTTCAAATAAACAAACAATATAAGAACTTAGACAAATTACCAAAAAAATATAAGAACTTAGACACGCCACTTTTGCTTTGAAGCCAACTATGATTTTTGTTTTGAAGGTCCTCCTTTGCTTGTTTATATAGTGCTAGATTTGAACACTATTGTGTTTAAACAAAGTCAAATGATTATTAATGAATTTGACCTGTCTAGTTTGGTCAAATGATGCATCCACATGCACAAGTGGGAATAATATGTTTTTACTTTGGTCATCTGGTTCTTTTTACTTCCCGCTGTGCCAGTCTCCATGTGGGTATTCTATTCAAGCCTCCAATCAGCAGGCATATTTTTAGAATAATCAAATAATTGTTTCATATTAATTATGTAAAATTGCTACAGAAAATGAAAAATTCAAAAAGATTTCAATGGAACATAGTCAAAGAATAAGAAACAGTGAAATAAAAGGAGAAACCAAAGGTTGTGGGGTTGATTCACTACTTTTGAAAAGCTTTGGCAACAACCAAGTTCTCAAATTGATGGTGCAGTATAGGAAAATTTTTAGAATCCTAATATTTTAGGAATTTTAAAATTTGAGATCACAAATGCATATGTTACAAGTATTATGTCATTAATATTTTTCAATTCATTTAATTAAAAACAATAAATAAATAAATAAAAATTATTATATTGGTGGATCTGAAGTTGACATAAAAGAATTTTATTGATATTATTTTTTTAAAAAAAAAAATACCTTTCCTAAATAAGATTTTAGTAAAAAAAAAAATCTTAATATTTTTTAATTAGAATGAGATGTAGAATTTTTTAAACATCTTTAATAGAATTTTTTTTAAACATCTTTATATATATATATATATATATATATATATATATATTATGACATAACGCTTGTTATATCATTTTATATAACATGAAATTTCAAAATTTACAATCTCTAATATTTTCTGTAAAATATAATATGTGATTCTCCTGTTTATTAAAAGCTTATTAAACATCTAAAAGTGATTTTGTTGGATTATATTTTTTATATTTATGTCTAATCTTTTTTTCTTTTTCTTTTTTTTTCTTTTTTGATCAAACAATTTTATTAGTTGTGTCTCTAAATTCACTACAATTAAATTAATAAAAGAAGCAAGAACAACAACAAAGAATTGCCACGAGACAATGAGACTAAACTACTGTTTTCATCACCTTTTGGCATTTTTTTTTTAGTCACAAACTTGAAGCAGCAGCAACCATAATTGCATTTTGAAGGTGCTTCAATTTCACACTCAAAAAGCATAGACTAGAAAAAATGCAACATGATTTTTTTTTTTTCCCTCAAAGTGACAAATTTTTCCAAGTATGAAAGGCAGTCATTCTCAAATGTTTCATCAGCAGAAAATGTAAGAAGCTTGAAGGATCAGTACCCGCCATTTTAGAAGGACCCCACCAAATTGAAAACAGAATCAGCTTGATTAGGAAATGCTAGCTGTTGGCCACATCTGACAATTACTTTCGATCTTCTCCGATTCAAGGATCTTTGGTCTTAGAGTAAAAGCCAATGCAAAAGCTTAATTGTTTTTTACCAACATTACCATTACAAAGAGCTCTCAACCATAACCCATGCAATTAACTATTTTTAATGGGTGTGATTTGATTAATCAAATGAGGATCATGTGCTCAAAAAAATTTAGAATGCTTACCAATTCATTGGTTATATTAAAAAGATTGCCACCATACCTTCCTTGCCTACTTGACAAATCCTCTACTCTCTTCTAAAGTCAATGTATAAATTAAATTAGTGATTGATTAATATACTAAACTTGATTTGACTGCTGATTCCAATGACCTTCACATGCCTTTCAACACCTAAAACATTTGTTTTTATTTATTTATTCTATTAGTATTTGTAAAAATCTCTTCTATCCACCAAAATGTAAAATAAATGTGTCAAAATAAAAATGGGAGTGAATAAAACCATAACAAAAAAAAAAATGTTTTGATCATCTCTGTCTTTGATTATGGTTCGTGTGATACGGAGAGAACAACAATTTAGTGGTGGTATCCATCCATGATCTTATACTTATCAAATTATTACTAAGAATTCTATGAGTGACAATTGGCGTACATCGAGTGGGGGGTTGTTTGCGCGGATAGAGAGTTTAAAATACATGAGAAGACGGTGTCGTTTGCACGCCGTAAAGTGAGCCGAGTATGCTAGCGTCAACAGGTGGGGAAGTGCTTAGCGTAGTTCTGAGAGATGCGCTGTGCGAATGTCTGCCGCATGATTGGGTTACAGTTGGCAAACCGGGCCGCGGAAGCATCACCAGACAGCGTACGCTGGTTAGCCCAAATTTCACGGGTGGGCCCCCATACTATAGCCTTCTCGAAAATATCCACCCGGACCCACCAAGCAATTTTACACAAAAGTCCACGTCTTCTTTCCTTTTTTTTTTTTTTAGTAAAATCAATCTGAGCTGTGGATTTACTCAAAAAAAAAAATTTGCTTAATTTGCCTCTCATTTTTAACCAATCACTGATCGATATTTCATCCATATTACAGTCAATAGTGTTATGTATATTTCTTTATGTGTTTTTTTTTTTTGATAAATTAGTGTTATGCATATTTCTTCATGCGTTGTTTGTCATAATTGCCGTCATTTTCCAGCTTTTCTCAATGCCTTTTCTCCCACTAAATTTAGAATGAGAAACTCGGAGGAGGAAATATTGATAATGGTGGGGTTGAACGAAGCAAGTGCAGAGTTGGTGTGTCTCGAGGAGATTAAAAAACAAGTCAGATGCAGTGTGATTTAGAAAGCCCACCAGCCAACATAGTCTCTTTTCTTGAGAAAGTCGTTCCAAATAAAGTATTTTACTCTATTTTTTGTGTTCCAAGTAGGAACCGGCTCTAGTCTTTTTACTTGCTAGTTTGGAAAACAGCCTTGTTATTTGTGGCATTTTTTGTACCACCTACTACTCCCCTCCTCATATCTCTTCACCACCAGCTGTTAATTACCCCACACACACCTCCATTTCTTTTGTTTTTATCTTACTAATAAGTCACACCTTTATATATAGTCTCAAAGCTTTCTCTCTTTATTGCATTATCATCTTCCTTCAGTACCACCACCACCATTTCTCTCTGAGTTCCTCTTTGCTGGGGTCAGTATCCTCCACGTTCTCTTCTCATTTCTAAGATTTTTATGTTTTTACATTTTGCTAACTATTCTGTAATTGCTTATTTTTCAATTTATATGAAAATGGTTGCTGCTTTTGTGACTTGGATGGTTACTTTTGCTTTGGCTAAGCTGATCTAGATCTGTTTATTTAATTTTGCGTTGACGTGCATTGTGTGGCTGTGGTGTGGTGGCGTTTTCTTTGGTTCCTGTAGAGATTTTGTTGACTTGGGTAATTGGGTTTACTGGGAAACTTATGGTTGGCTAAAAATTAAGCAAGTTACATACTTGGAAAAAGTGCGCAGTAGTGCTGCTCCTGAATTTGCATTTTGATCTAGCTTTTTCAATCAATATTTTTGTCTTCATGAGAGTATGCTAGTTGGGTCTCTCATAGAAATTCCAGATAAGGAATTGACTCATATTTTGAGTAATATTTTCATGCGTTGCATCCTTTTTATTTGTTCTACACTACAGCATCTACTACCATTGAATCTGTTCTCTAATGTTTAAGGTACTCCTCCATTTGATCTTCCTAACAATCTAATGATCTATTTTGTTGGTAAATTTAGTGTCTTTATGTGTTAATTAAGATCTAGTTTTTGGTTTGTTGGCTCATTGAGTGTCTCAGCTCCTCCTGTTCTTGCAAAAATTTGGCTAGTTGGGTTTTCGTGAGACATATTTATTTGGGAAAAGGGAAAAGAATGTCAGATCTTGGGCTCATTTTGGAAGAATTTCTGCCTGCATTGTGATTTGATTGAATTTGAGTCGCCCATCTCCTCTTTGTGATGCCCAGATCTAATTCCTAACGCCAATTTGTTATCTGCAGGAATTTTGAGAGTCAGGCAGCATAGAAAGAAAGCATTATCAAAAAACTTGTGGACAAAATGAAATCCCACTTGGTTTTCATTGTCAGCAATACACTACTGCTTGTTTTTTGTTCATCAGCATTTGTTCAATCTGCTTCACCTCCCTCACTAAGCCCAACTCCAGCCCCAGCTCCGGCTCCCGAATTCGTGAACCTGACAGATTTGCTCTCTGTGGCTGGTCCATTCCACACCTTCCTTGACAAAATTCAGTCCACCAAAGTGATTGACACTCTACAAAACCAAGCCAACAACACTGAACAAGGAGTAACAATCTTTGTCCCAAAAGACAGTGCTTTCTCATCTCTTAAAAAGCCATCCCTATCCAAACTCACTGATGACCAGCTCAAATCTCTCTTACTCTTCCATGCCTTGCCACATTACTATAGTCTAGCTGAGTTCAAGAACCTCAGCAAAACCAGCCAAACCACCTTGGCTGGTGGCCAATACACCTTGAATTTCACTGATGTTTCAGGGACTGTGCACATTGAATCAGGTTGGACAAGCACAAAGGTGAGCAGCAGTGTTCATTCAACTAACCCAGTTGCAGTTTACCAAGTTGACAAGGTTCTACTCCCTGAGGCCATCTTTGGTACTGACATACCTCCAACCCCAGCTCCAGCACCTTCTCCAGACGTTGCTCCAGATGCAGATAGTCCCAAATCGCCAGACACTGAAGCCAAATCACCATCTTCTTCTTCACTAGGGAAGTCTTCTTCTTACAGGGTCATCAGCATGGGAATTTGGAGCCACTTGGTTTTGGCAATCTCTGGTGGATTGGCATTGTTCCTGTGAAAAAAAGAGGTTTATGGCTGATGATGAATATTGTTGCTTAGTTTATATTATTAAGAGGCTAATATTGGATCGGATTTCCTCCAAGTTGATTTGATTTGATACATTTTTTTGTGAACATATTATTTGCTATTGAATTTTTATGTATAAGGATGCGATCAGATCTTCTATTATCTTTAAGAAATGCATTTTGTTTGATCAACTACTGTCCATATATAAATTAAAAATATTATGTATTTGTATTCTGAGTTCATTTCTGGTGGTATTTTCCATACACGTATTATATTAATGTAAGTGGAATTTTGCATATTATTGTTTTTTTTTAGCCAAAATAATTGACCCACTAGTGTTCATATTGAACATGCATATGTATTATGTTGTTTTCCAAGTGAAGCTCCACATGGTGTTTGACACTGACCCTCACCAGCTTTCAGGGAAAAAAAAGGGGGGGAAAGTGATTGTGAAAACCATGTTAGCAAAAAGCCTAATGTTGAAGACCTTGACTGCTAGATGTTAATTTTGTAATATTATATAGAATAGCTTCTATTTTTATTTCTACAATTAGGTCGTTTTCAAACTTGTGTGGGTAAGATTGTTACTTCATCAATACTCAATAAATAAACCAACTTTCTAGACAAAACCGTCCCACTGAAGGAAGGGCAAAAATTTGGTAGCCGAAACCAGTAGTTTTTTTTGGGTAAAAAATGAACCTTGCATTAAGAAAAAACCTCCAAAAGCAGGAGGAAAACAGAACACACACAAAAAGCCCAGTAAGATCAGCTAAGATATTTGAATTTCTACTTCATTCCAACCTCCAATATGTATGCGATAATAAGACAACTCTAATTGGCAAAGAAGAACAAAGGCAAAGCTAACAAGGTCGCACACAAATTGGCGAAATTTGGACATCAGGTTGAAGAAGAACAAGTACTTAAAATCAGTTGAAGATTTGAAAAACAAGATGAGTTCTGACGATTTCGAACAAGTGCATAAAGCACTCGAAAGGACGGTAGCGTCTCCTAATAGAACCCCCTCTAAGACAAGAGCAGTAATTAGCTATAAAATAAAAAAGCGTACCTGAAAGAACGTGGAAACGCAAAGATTGAGAGTCCAAGTAAACACCACTAGAAAAGTGGTGTGGGTAGCACAATAACCTTACATTCTCATGAATTTCAAGTAGCTTTTTGTATTATAAACGCCTCAGTTTATAGTAGGGTAGACATCCTCAGTTTTCCCTGTTTCCATGATCAAATAGAATTTTAAATGGCATCTACATCTAAATAATGTATTAGCATAATCGATATGTAATCTATATAATCCATGTAACTCCACCTTATGTGATTATTAATTAGTGTTAAAATTTTGGAAACAAGTAATTTTATTTTTTTCTAATTGGACAAATGATGATGATGGGGAGATTTAACACAATTAAGCAGATTTCCCACATATTCTATCCGAGTAAAATATATGGTATAATTTGACAAATTTTAGTACTCTATTGAGTGACAATGGCTTCGACTTAAACAGTATATGTACCTTTCAATGCCTCTCCAGGGAATAGAGCAGCTCCAGCAGCATGTAGCATGTAGTGTCTAGATCCTGGTACATGGTATAATTTTTTCTCTTTTTTTCCTTTTTTTTTTTTTATAGAAATTGGTTAATGAGTTAATATTTCTTTAAGGCCTAGATCCAATTGGGCTTTTTCTTGGGTTTTATGACCTTATAGTCAATTATATATTCAAAATTAGCAAAATATATATTTATTTTTTTATTTATCTGACCGTAGCTAAAATGTACTTTTATGACTTGTATATTTATTTCTCTACCCTTATTTAATTTGAAAAACTATTCACTATCAAACAACTCCTATAATTTATTATAGTAATTAATTTTTATTTTAACCACTCGTCATATAATTTAATACAATCTCTCACCCTATAAAATTTTAAATTGTAAAACTCTCATATGAAATTCTTCTATAAAAATATATGATCAAATTATTCTTTTAAATTCATCTCCCAAACTATACACATTGAAAAAGATACGCACATTCAAATTTTCAATATTTATATAGTTATTTTGTTAATTTTTTACAATCAAAGAGGTAGGATCCATTAGTCTAATGGTTGAATAAAGAATATCATAATAGATTTAACCATCTAATAATCAGATTCGACTAGATATGACCATCAGATGGACCGTCTGATTGGCATATAAGGGAAGATCCAATGATAGGTTGGTCAAATATGGTCGAATCCAATCGAATCTTACTTAATCCGGTTGGATTTGATCGAATCCGATCGGATTTGGCCAATCCAGTCAGATCTGGCCAAATCCGGTCAGATATGACCTAATTCGGTCGGATTTAACTGAATCCGGTTGAATCTGGCCTAATCTGGTTAGTCGGATCTAGCCAAATCTGATCAGATCTGACCTAATCTGGTCAGATTTGATCGAATTCGGTCGGATATGGGCTAATCTGGTTGGATATGGCCTAATCCGATTGGATATAGGCCTAATCTGATCGGATATGGGCCTAATCCGGTCGAATATGGGCCTAATCTGGTCAGATCTGACCCAATCTGACCCTAGGATGGTGGGATCCAATGGTCGGATTTGATTTGTTCATACCTTCTGTTGTTGAATCAACCATACAACTTTCATATTTGACTTATTCTTCTATCAGATTTCAGTGAAAAAAAAAAATTACAAAGAAGAAAATCAAGAAACAAGAGCCAAGGTTTCAAATGAGAAAATAAAATGGGTCGGGTATATATATATATGTGCAATAAAATGAGATAAACAAATGCACAGGTTGGTTGGATATACGAGAAAAAAAATACACAATTCGAATTAGAGTGTTAAAAAGATGAAGGTTAGAGAAGTAAATACACAAGTCATAAAAATATACTTTGGCTATATCAGATAAATCAAAAAGTGAATAGTTATTTTGCTAATTTTAAATGTACAATTGATTGTACGATCATAAAACCTCTTTTTCTTCGTTACTCTTTTAGGTTGGATTTGATATGTTCAAGCCAATTGAGATTTTTATTTGGGGACAATTCTGTAGCTTTTTTTTTCTAAGAAAAATTTCAAATGTACAAGTTGGTCGGATATACGAGAAAAAAAATGCACAGTTCGAATTAGGGTGTTAAAAAGATGAAGGTTAGATAAGTAAATGCACAAGTTATAAAAATACACTTTGACTATATAGATAAATCAAAAAGTGAATGGTTATTTTACTAATTTTAAATATACAATTAGTTATACGACCATAAAACCTCTTTTTCTTCGTTACTCTTTCAGGTTGGATTTGATGTGTTCAAGCCAATTGGGATTTTTATTTGGGGACAATTAAAAGGCTTCAAAATATGTTTGTGCCTGTAGCTTTTTTAAAAAATTTTACTTTATTAAGTTGTTATTTTTTTAATTTTATTTTATTAAGTTGCTTTGCTATGTTTTTTTGTTTTTTTTTTAATTAAGTTCCAACTCTAATTACTTTGATCTGTTATTTACATTTTACTATAATTGAAACGTCAAGCTGTTATATTTCACAATGACTCGATAGAATTAAGGGCATGCATTCCATTGAAAGATAAATTAGAATAAACGCAACCCGATATTTGGGTAATATTATTAGATTTAATCGTTTAATGGAGGAACTAAGTAAATTTACAGTCCATTAATTTCAATATGCTCAAGCTCTACTCAAGTATCTTCAACTCTGCCTGTATGCATGCTATTTTTAGCTAGGAATTCATATACCTTCAGTCCTACCAGACACAATGGACTGACAGGCTTGTTTTATAACACTTTGCTGGGAGAATACAACACATTGCAATAAAATGATTTGGAATGACTTTACGTTAGGTTAGTCCAGACCATTCAGTTTGCAAGTTGATACTAGCTACTTGCATGTTAATATATTGGGTTTGTTGGGGAAAAGTAATAAAAAAATTATTTCATATTGTTTTCTTTAAAAGTAAAATTAATTACTCCTTTTTTTTTTTTGCTTTTATATATTTTATAGCTATGGATTATTTAACAGTAAATAATTATCAATTTAGCATTTCATTATCTTTTTGACCTTTTAATGTGTAATTGATATTGCAAAAAAACAATTATCAAATGGCTTCTCTTCCGACTATTTAATTTTTCTCTTACTTCTTTTGACTACGCAATTTTTCTTTATCTTAATTTTTATTCAATTCCATGAGGTTGGCCAAATTTTCCTTTCATTTCTTCAAAGTTAATGCCCTTCTCTTCCTTTTGTTTTCTGAAAACTGCTTTTGGCAAACAATGCCACAAGGCAAACGGTGTCTGAAACTTTCGAGAAGTCCTCTGAAAATAAAAAATTGCTTCTGAAACAGACTATTAATCAACCATTATTCGCAAAAACTACAAAGTTAACCTAATAAATCTCACATATTAAAACAAAACTCAGAGTATGTTCGAATTTAACGGCCTAGTACATATGATATTCAATATGATGATCTTAATAGACTAATTAGTATAAAAAAGCTTTTCCATCGTCTTCCAAAAACTTGGTTACTCCACAATGTGAAACTGGTGGAATTTCTTCTGTATATTGCAAGAGAGCAATCTACTTCCTAACCAAAAACACATCAAGATTCAATACCAATTCAGGGAGGAAATGAAAACATAATCAATGAAGAGAACATGAAATGAAAACATAATCAATGAAGAGAACATTCGACTAACCTTTTGGACTTTGCAGGAGGTATTAGTCCCCTTTTCTCAAGGCTCTTAAACCGATCATTTGCAAGGGTGCAACAGCCCTTCATGCAAATAGAGAATCAAAGTTTAACATTAAATAAAGGATAGTTTGATTATTACATATAAACTTTAGAAAGCATGAAGTCAAATATACCTTAAGCTGGCGGAGGGATCCGGTTATTTCTTCAGATAATAAGACTTGCATTGGGGCAGGCTCAAATCTGCAACAAACAAATATAGATTAATATCACACAAAACAATCCATATCACAATATAAAGCAAGAGCTTCTGCAAGCAAATACAACAGACTAAATTCTCTCCAGTTACTTCTATTATTCCCAATTCAATAATTGCATATACTCATTCATAGATGAGATACAATATATTTAAATTTTGAATCAGTATAGGCAACATACTTGTGCTTCCCCAAGCGTGGTGGACATGCCTTCAGCCTTTCTTGTTTAGCTACAAGCTTCCGCAGATGCTTTTTCTGCTTCTCTTCGTCTTCTTTGGCTATTTCTTGAATGATATCTGGCAGGCTGTCACTCCAAGGATCCAAACAACTGTTAAAATATACTCTTCAATAAACAAATTGTATGCCAAAGTATATAGCCTATATTACCTGTCAATTTCTCTAGAAAGGTCCTCCAACTTTTTCACTTCTACATCCTTTCTAAGCTGTTCTTTAAATCTTGCTCTCTTATTTAACTCAACTCGGGTAACCCTTTTCATTTTCGGTTGCCTGCAGAATGGTGCACAAAAGTTATTCAAACAATAAGAACACAAAAGGTGTAACTATGATAGTATTGTTAAGATGAATTTAAAATGACATGAACCAAGAATCAGATAGTCAACCTAATAGACACAGATTGACAATAAGCACATTAGCAGTGTTTGGAAGGACAACACAAGCATGTATGTATTGTAAAAGGCTGCGAAAGCAATGACATAAGGTGAACACAATCATATTACCAATGTTAAAGATTCTACACCCACAAACTGAACTCAGTTATCAGAGAGACCCAACCATAAAGAATGGAGGCGTAAAAAGCATCTAAAAAAGATCAAGTTAACCTTTTCTCTGCTACATCATCCTCATTATCACCTAAATTATCTGGACTTGTATCATCATCATCCCCATCCTCTGCTTCAATAAAATACATCTGCAAAATAGATGGTTAATACAAAATGTGCTCGAGATTCATAATTCAAATGGATGTGAATAGAATAATTTATACAATATATCTTTCTTTCTTTCCCTTTAGCTAAAAGGTAGTTTATCTAGTATACATATTTTTACATATAAATAAATCTTTTACTAAATGCCAAAAGCACCGAGGCTTTAAATGAATAATCCCACCCTAAATGAAATGAGAGGACTCTTTGTACTCATTAATAGAAGGTACCAAAACAAGACTCACATCTTCTTCATCAATAACTTCTCCTGGAATGGTTAATGGAACTGGTTGAGGTCCCAATTCATTTTTGTAGACTTTCTGCATCTCTTCTGCAACAGCACAAGCTAAAACATCCTAATTGCAAACAAAAAATAAAAAGATGGTAAAGACGAAAAGATTTTATATTGCATGAAGTATGAACAAAGAAGAAAACTCAAACTAGAATTGCATATCAACAAAATACCTGATGACTTTCAGATGAGGGATTGAACGAACATCCTGGAGGATCAACCTCTACTGCAGGAATAATTGATGGCTTTGATACCTGCAAAACAGGCCATTATCACGTCAGTTAAGTTCTACAAGAGACCAATTACAACTGTTCACTACATTAAAATAATTGAAGATGTGAGAGTGAATTACAATGTATGGTAGAAGCAGAAGGAGACAAGAACAAAACTATACCAGAGAGTATCATTCTTTTTAACTTAAATTATGAGCTCCAGCAATTTTACCTTTTTTATCTTCCCATTGTCATCACCTGCTTTCAAAATGTAAACAAGGTTATGAATGTCATTTCATAACAACAAACTAGTACTAACATTAATAGAAAAGTAACATGGAGAAAACCTTTAGCATCCCATATGCCAACCATGTCAGCAGCCATGGCAGATTCCTGTCAAATGTCAAAACTAGTTATATAAGTACAAATATGAATAGAAAATAGCTAGAAGAATAATGAAGTTCAGTTCTATACACTAATATTAAGTTTCTGACCTCGGTAGGATCTTCAATTGCATCATTTGCTTGAAGAACCTTTTTATGTTTTTTCTTGAACTTCTTCGGTATTGAAGGTGCCACAGGCTGAACAAACGGGTTCTTATACAATAAGCTGTCACAGCGGAGTACTTTCTCTCGATGCTTTTCAATCTTGCGCTTAACTGAAAGATCTGATAGGGCATGACAAACAACAAGGCTAAAATCAATAACAAAAAATTACAAAAGAAAAAGAAGCAAAAGCAAGAAATATGATTGAAAATGTGAAATACATGACAAAACGAGAATGGTTCCTTTTTATTCCAATTGTAATAGCTATAAGAAAATATCTGAACTTGTTCTGATAAAATTGAGATTATTTAGAAACTTTTACATTGAAGGATATGCTACCAGTTTAAGCTTTCCGCATATTTATATGGATAGTTGTCATTAACATGAATGAACCAATGAAGTGATAAATTTGAACATAAACAAAACAAAGGAATTAATTACTCATCAACAATATATCTTACAACTTTTCTATAATGTCCCAAAATCAAGAAAGAGGTGTGGGTCGGAACCAGGCCCCCAAATCAAAGGCCCAAAAGGCATCAGAGGGTGCAGACATGATGACCCATTAGTTCAATATCCGTGTACATTACCATGCTTCCTTCATCATTCTCCAGAGCATCGGCTTATCATACACGGGAATTTCCATAGTCCTCTCAATTCAATAACACCTAATTCCTTTTACTTGTTTCCCTAGAAACCTATTTGTCAAACGCTAGTTTTAGAATTAAAAATTAAATTACCAATTAATCAGCTATTTTGAAATCAAGTCCCCATACTAAAATTTGAAAGAAAATTAAGGTAAATATTAGAGAACTGTTGTTTCTGGCACGAAGAGGAGGTCTTTGCAGATGTGAAATAAGTGATTAATTAAAGACGAGAGAAAGGTTTGTATTTCTGGGTTTTAGCTTATGGAACTTCATTGTTTGTAGGCATTGAAATATACTGTGCTCCTACTGCTGACGCTAGAGATGTATGGCAAGCATCAATGACCCACATTGCTGTAGAGGGTGGATGTTTTATTTTATCAGCCAATCAATTCTGCCGAAGAAAAGACTACCCCCACCTCACAGAAGAGGATCTTACACTAACAGGTAAAAGGGCTTATACCATCTCACAACCTCTTGCTTAGCCAAAAAAACCGAAATTGACAAAATCTAAGTCCCACAAACTCGTAAACCAATTTATGAACAGAGAGAAGTAACTGAGGAAGTTAAAGAAAGAGGTACCGCTGGACTTGTCAACGTAGAAAAGGGATTCGGCGGGAGCGGAAGAGAGGGAGCCACCGGTGAGAGCGTCTTTGGTGGAATTCTCATAGAAGTCTTCGATGTCTTCGGTGCTTATGTTGGCCCTCCATGCCTTCTTTCCCTTTCTCGAGCTTTTTGCTCTCTTTCCCATCTCTCTTTTTCTCTTTTGCTCTTTCCTGTCGAAGCGAAAATTTAACCCAAAAATATGATGAAGCGGATAATTTTCAATTTTAAAAACAAATAACCCTGGAAAACAACAAGCACACAAATGCAGGGATAATCCCCAAGTGTAATAACGAGCTCTATAACAATAAGAAGAAGAAGAAGAAAAACAACAAGAGGAAGCACTCAACTCGCGGAAATCACATACCTCGTTGAAGAGAAGCAACCAATCTATCTATCAATCCGAAAACGATGTAAAATGACAATGTGAACCCTGAAATGGGGAGAAAAGTTGTTTTAACAGTCCACTCGGACTCCAACCAGACGAATAGAATCGAAGAACCCAAAAACAAAGCGAAGAGACCAAGCAAGATATTAGGGTTAAGGGAGGGAGTATTACCTGCACCGGCAGTCCAGGGTCGCCAATGTACCACCAAAAGAATGCTTTGCTGATTCGTGGCCAATTGAATCCTCGAAGAAGTAGAGTAAGGGGCCCATTTATTTGGGCTCAGAATTGAGTCTAGCCCATGACATTACTTGCCGTTGTTCACACCCTCTGCATTTTTTTTAAAAAATAAATTTTTTGATGTCATAAGGCTTAATTTTATTTAATAAAAAATAATTCAAAATTTATATAATTAAAAATATAGTTTAAAATTATTTATATATATTTTTTAAACAGTTTAATTTTAAAATTATGATAATCCATTTGACCGATACCTTCTTATCTAATTTCCATTTTGACCAACACACCCTACCCATTTTGACCGGCACCCTATAGTTTAGTATCCATTTTGTAAGACATCTACACCTTTCTTCTTCTTCAGCTTCTTTACCGACACTTACACCAACATCATATTCTTCTTGGTAGATTTGCACATGAGTCAAGTTTCGAGTATAATTTAAAGACATAAATCAATACAAAAATTCTGGAAAAATATTCAAAACAAAGCTTATTTGGCTTTCCATATCATATATTTGCTTCTTCGATCAGAAAGGTCTTCAAATATAGTTTCAAAAAAAGTATACAAATCTGTCTAGGCGAATTTGAAAATGGTCTGGTGGTGGGCCTGATGGTGGCAACCACCAACCCATTGTGCCCATTGGTGACCCTACCAATGGTGCCATCGATGTCCTCACCAACGGGCACAATGGGCTAGTGGTGGCCACCACCAAACCACTTTCCTTCCGGCGGTTTGCATGAAATTATATTTGAAGACCTTCGTCGAAACAAATGGTATATGGTTGGAAAGCTAAGAGAATAAGCTTTGTTTTGAATATTTTTTCAGAATTTTTTGGGTTGACTTAGGCCTTCAAATCAAGCTCCAAACTTGACACAAATGCAAATCTAGAAGACTGTCATAGCATACCAGGGCACTTAAATCCTCGATTTGCATATATTTTTTTGAAACTATATTTGAAGATTTTTTCGGTATTAGATTTAGACAAATAATATATTGTTGGAAACCTAAGAGAATAAAATTTTTTAAAATATTTTTTTAAAATTTTCTATCTTGATTTAGGTCTCCAAATCATGCTCCAAACCTGACATAAGTGTTGTCTCAGTAGATTTGCACGTGAGTCAGGTTTGGAGCATGATTTTCAGGTACAAATCAACCCAGAAAATTTTGAAAAAATATTCAAAAAAAAGCTTATTCTCTTAGCTTTCCAATCATATATCATTTGTCTCAATCCGATACCGGAAAGGTCTTCAAATATAGTTTCAAAACATATATCGCCAGGATTGGAAATCAGTGGTGGCCACCACCGTGCGTCGGTGGGGCCACCGATGGCCTGATAGTGGTCCCCATCGATGGTGTACAATGTGCTGGTGGTGGCCACCACCAGACCATTTCTAAATCCTCCTCGGTAGATTTACATACTTTTCTTTGAAACTATATTTGAAGACGTTTCCGATATCGGATTGAGACAAATGATATACAGTTGGAAAGATAAGAGGATAATATTTTTTTTGAATATTTTTTAGAATTTTTTAGGTTGATTTGTACCTTCTAATAGTGCTCCAAACCTGACTCACGTGCAAATCTATCGAGATAGCACTTGAGTCACGTTTGGAGCATGATTTGAAGGCCTAAATCAACCTAGAAAATTTTAAAAAAAATTCAAGAAAAATTTTATTCTCTTAGCTTACCAAGAATATATCATTTGCTTCAATCTGATACCGAAAAGGTCTTCAAATATAGTTTGAAAAAAACATATACAAATCTGCCGATGTGGATTTGAAAATGACCTGGTGGTGGGTGGTGGTGGCCACCACCACCCAATTGTGCCTGTCGGTGGACCCACCACTAGCCCGTCTGTGGCTCCACCACTAGGTAGTTAATTTTTATAGACACTGTTCACCTTCTTCTTCGATACGATGCAAAATTTTTCCAGCAAATGCGATTTTTTATAGTTTATAATTTCTGCTTGAAAAACCCATATCAAACCCAAAATTATTAACAAATCAACAACCAAATCAATAATAGAGAAAAAAAAATCAACAATTACTATTAATATTAACTTACATAAGCTTAAATATACATTAATGGTCGGTTTGATGACGACAAAGGAAATGTATAATTCGATCAAAATAGATATTAATGAAAATGTGTTTTTGTTGTTTAAAGAAAATTTTTACTACTTTTATATGGATTTAATTTGGGAAGATGATAGGAGATGTGCGCATTAAATGAGAAGAAGAAGATAGGAAGGGTAGTTAGGTAAAAGCATTTATAAAATGGGCTAAAATTTTAATTCTTATAGAACGTAGCTAAAAAAAATTTTACGATCCCACCGTAGGCTATGGCATTAAAAAACCCTTTTTTAAAATTTTAAGCCAAAACCGACCGGAAGATTCTCAGAATTTTTAGAATGGGTTTTTTGATGTCATAGCTAGACATAATCTCATTTAATAAAAAATAATTCAAAATTAATATAATTAAAAATATAGTCAAAAATTACTTTTATATCCTTTTTAAATAGTTAAATTTTAAAATTATGATAGCCAATTTGACCGACACCCCTTTATCTAGTTCCCATTTTGACCGACACACCCTAGACATTTTGGCCGACACCCCATAGCTTAGTGCCCATTTTGTAAGACACCTACACCTTTCTTTTTCTTCAGCTTCTTGACTGACACTCACACCAACACCATATTCTTCTCAATAGATTTGCACATAAGTCAAGTTTGGAGTATGATTTAAAAGCATAAATCAACATAAAAAATTTTGAAAAAATATTCAAAACAAAACTTATTCTCTTAGCATTCCAACCATATATCATTTACTTCATTTCGATACTGAAAATGTTTTCAAATATAGTTTCAAAAAAAGTATGCAAATCTGTCTAGGCGGATTTGAAAATGGTCTGGTGGTGGGCCTGGTGGTGGCAACCACCAACCCATTATGCCCGTCGGTGGCTGGCCAACACGGTGGTGGTGGTGCCACCCACCACCAGACCATTTTTAAATTCGTCTAGGTAAATTTACATATTTTATTTGAAACTATATTAGAAGACCTTTTCGGTATCGGATTCAGATAAATGATATATGATTGGAAAGCTAAGAGAATAAGCTTTGTTTTGAATATTTTTTCAGAATTTTCTATCCTGAAAATTTGTATGTGAGTCAAGTTTGGAGTATGATTTGAAGGTATATATCAATTCAGAAAATTCTGAAAAAATATTTTAAAAAAAGCTTATTCTTTTAGCTTCTCAACCATATATCATTTGTCTTAATCCGATATCATGAAGGTCTTCAAATATAATTTCAAAAAAAAAAATATACAAATCTACCGAGGAGGATTTGGAAATGGTCTGGTGGTGGGTGGTGGTGGCCACCACCAGCCCCTTGTGCCTGTCGGTGGGGCCACCAATGGCCTGGTGGTGGGTCCATCGACGGGCATAATGTGTTGGTGGTGGCCACCACCCACTACAACAAAACCCTTATTCAGTTACGAATTTTTTCGTCGCTAAACATATGCATATAGCCGCCTTATACTTTTAGCGACCAAAATAAATCGTCGCCCAAGTCGTCGCCTAATCTATGTGGCATTTTGTTTTTCCCGACCATTTCTGAATATTCGTCGCTAATTTTGGCTACGAATAATAAAAATTCCCGCTATATGTGTTTCGTCGCTAAATCTGACGATGAACAAGAAAAATTGTCGCATATATTTGTTTCGTCACTAAACCAATACTGCAGCAAAATTTATAATATCGTCGCTAAAACTGTACTCTAGCAAAATGTCAAATTGCGTCGCTAAAACTATTCTACAGTACAATTTGTCATTTCGTCGCTTAAACTATTATGCGACCAAATTGCATAGGTCGTCACTAAAACTATACAACAACAAAATATTTGATTTTTTCGTCTACAATTAATAGGGACAAATTATAATATTTATCGTCTAAAATTAATAGCGTCATAATATTGAATTTCATCGCCTAAGCTATATCTTAACAAAAGTTGAATTTTGGTCGCCAAAAAGTATCAGCGGTGTTGCATCTATTTTGTTGGTTAAAATATACAATGGCGTTAATTTATATTTAGTTGTTTAATCATAGCCAAAATATTTGAACGATATACCGCATAGTCATATATATATATATATTATATTATAATAAATTTATTATATAATTTAATATTGATATTTAGATATTTTTAATTTAATATCTAAATAAATTAGATAGTCAATAGGTCCACAGATAGGGTCAGAGCATAGCTTAATAAGTGGAAAGCTACATATTAGAGTAATAGAATGTACAAATAATTTAAATATTGAAAATAATACCACTGCAACTTAAAAGATTAAATCTCTAGTTATGAAACGTGAATACAAGTCATATAGCTAAAGAAAGAACTTGAAAAGTAAAAAGGAAGTATCCACAAAATGGTTTACATTCGTGTTTGGCAAAAGCTCCTATAATATGACCAGCAAACTAAAATAAACACAATCATATATTCCTTCTATCTTCGTTTTCCTTACATCTTAAAGTGCTCTAAAGAATTGACCACCATAACAGCAAGAAGAATTGACCATCCATTTGAGAAAGGAATTTACCACCTCTTTTGTCTTGAAGGATGTATCCAGGAAATGAGATTGTTTGGGAGGCGTGTCAAATGAAAAGGTGAAAAGATCCATAGTTTCTTGTTTTGCCTGTTGATTTTCACAAAGAACTAGCTCAACAATATGGATACTTTTCAAATAAAACATTAATAATATAAACAAATATATAAGGAAATCCTTTATTTCTCCTCGTAAAACCAACATTTAATATTAACATCAACAAAGTGTGGTTAACTATAAAAATTAAATATGATAATGTTTGAATCATATTGTAAAAATTAATAGAAAGAAAAATGCATGACTAACCTTGCTATATTTATTAATTTCCTAAAAAAATCTCAAATTGCTGTAGATGGTGGAGGAGGTGGTGGAAATTGGCGCTGAAATGTCTGCAAACCAGTAGAACAAGAACCCATATTAGTTGTGATGAATTGCTGCATCTTCTCCATCATTTGCCTATATTGATGCATTTCGTCTCTTATGCCTTGTAGTTATTGCACCTCCTCACGCAATTGTGTGACTTCCTCTAAAACTTCTTGATTGACTCGCCTAGAAGTTCTAGAAGATGGAGGTGGTTTTGGACCATAACCCAATCCACGATAATAACCTGGTTTTGTTCCTAAAACCTATTGAGTGATCTCTAGTTGAGTAGGTGGCTGAGAACCTTCTTCTGTCTCCTGATTGAGAAGGTTCTCCATTTCCTCCTACAAAAATAAAATATATACAAACACACATAAATAAAAATAATATGATTTTATAAATTAAAAAATTAGTACTAGTTTATAATAATTAAATAAAAAAAATATAATAAACTCTTATATAAAAAAAATACTACATCATACTTACATATCAAGCTTTAGTTTCGTCATTTATCTATGTATTTTTTTTACTGCTAAAATGAGTATCATGGAATAAATGCACCTCACCTTGGAGCTGCCCTTTAGGAAGATCCTAATATTCATAAATAAACAAATAAATAACTATTACAATATAAATATTAAATACAAAATATTAAAAAATTTAAAAATTTCAAACCTTTGAATTATTCAGTCGGTAAAAAATAAAGGGTTTTAACCCACCATAATGGTTGTACGTTAACTTAGCATGATTAATCTTGTTCACTTCTGAAAGTTTTTGTACATTGAAAAATTATGCATAATTAACTATATACATAATAACTCTATGTTCAATCATTATATATTTACTAAAAAAATGTGTTAACTATTAAATTATTACCTGATAATGTTCACCAGCAAAATGTGTGCAGAGCCAATCCCAATCTTCTGGTTCCACATCTTTGTATGGGTGTCGCCGTGCTTCTTCAGGATCGTTAAAACTTTGAAAATATTTAGCATGGTCATAATGATTTTCGCGATAAGCCCTACCCATAATAGCATTAAGATACTCAAAGACTAAAGGATCTTTCAAATTAATATTAAACTTTTCCTACAAAAAATAAAAAAATATATATATATAGTTTATCCACCACTTTAACCTGCAGCTATATATAAAATGAGAAAAAAGAAGAAAGAATTATAATTAGTAAAATTGAAAAGAAGTTTACCAGTAAATGATCCATAATTGCCTTTTTATCATCAATTTCAATCTTCTTCCACTTTTTTGCTTTAAGTGGAGCTGTGGTTCGTACCAAAAACCCACATTCACTTGATAGTCGGGCTGAAGCTAATGGGCAAGTGGGTCTCCTAACATCAAGATCCATTACAATCTTGATCTTCCCAGCAACATTCACAATATTTGCGATTACCTAATCCACGTGTAAAACGCATGCTTTTCTTTGAAGGAGGAGGCTCTTGTACTATTTTATAATTTGTATTGAATAGTAATAAATTAATAAAATGAAATGATATAAAACATTAACAAATACAAATTCTACCTGATATACTATCATCTCCAATATTTTGTGAAGCTGGAGGAATCGAAGAAGGACTCAATGTTGAAGAATTTGATGTCGAGAGAATCCAACACGTAATCTTTGAAGGAGTTGATGAATTATGAGTACCTTTAGAAGCACTCGTACTTGATGCTGATTTTCTTTTACCCTTCTCTTTCTAGTAAACATCTAATATATAGAAAACATAAAAATTTAATTCTAACTTTGTAGATGTATAATATACATAGAAAAATTAATACACTTTACAAAACATGTTTTGTTTAGTTAAATAGAAATATGCATTCGGAGGTTGGAAGTTTTTATTTAATGAACTGTTTTTCCATTTGTCTCTCAATAATGATTCGATTTAGGAGATTACTATGGTAGGCAAGGACAAGTCGTGGTTTTGTGGAGTATTTAGGACCATGTCTCAATTTTAGCATTAGAAGATGGATCTACGAAACCCACGGGATCCGTAGTAAACATGCCACAAGGGTTGGTGGGATTAATTAGAAGCCTACAGATAGTCCTCCTATCGGGCAATGAGGTACCTACCATGGGCATGTGGATACTATTGAAGACGTGCAGTTCTGCACATCAAGGTGGCTGTTTTCTATTTTTCAGTTTCATTACAACGTACAACTTATTTTCTATAATGTATTGCCTCTCTTAATGATGCCCTGTATGGCTATGTGAAAATGCTAGACTAAAAGAAGGAAGGTCTTCCCTCCTTTGGTTATGTCTCCTTAAAATATATAATTCTTCATGATACATTCTCCAAGATTCTAAATATGCTATATTGTTGTTTGTTATTTATTTATTTGTTGAAATGCACTGGAGTGCTATAGCGTAGGTGATGATTCTTGCCTCGTACTATAGGATGTAAGAACTAGCTCTAGTCCAGTTGTCAAGGTTTGAATTCTTTCTTGTTGCATTAGACCCCTTCATTAATTTCTCTAATAGGACTTTTATTTTTCTTCTTTTATTAAATCAATTAGCTAGTTGACCACACAAATATTTTATTTTATGCTACTTATTATATTTCAAAAAACATTAAAATGAGAATAAAATAAAATAAAACAATTAAAGGAGAAAATTATTAATCACCTTGATGCTAATGTGCAGAGAGTCAATAGGCGTCTCAATTAAGCACTTCTTACCTATGCATGAAGCTAGAATTGTCCTAAAACAGTAAAAGTAAAGTAATTAATAAATCTGCATGTCGTATCCACTTGCTAAACTACAAGTGGTAAACAACAAAAATAAATACTAGCGAGAGAAACAAAAGAAGGCTGTGGATTTTGAAGCTAGTACACTTCCAAGTGAAGTACTCTAAATAGTTTATTTTATTTGCTAAAAATTAAAATTTTACAGCTGTCTTTTTTAATGTTAAATGTAAGGGTCTAAGGTATAACTTCACCAACTAATAGCAACCATCAAAGACCATGTTAATCACAAATAGCTCCAAAAGGCGTCAATAATACCACTTTATGTATTTTATATACCACCAAAATATATATATATATATATATATATAGTTTGAACTGTTATATAACGCTCATACTTACAAAATTCAGCTCCTTGTTTTTGGTTGTTAAAACGTATAATCAACTAGAATATAGAATCCCAAGTTAAAACCACAACACCAGCACAAATGATTAAGTAGGGTCACGTGTAACACCCCCACACTGGGTCCCCCGGTCAGGTCTAATGCCCTCCACTGGGTTCCCCTAGTCCCTTTCCAACCGATATTGTCCCCAATTTAGCCACCGCACGACCAACAGTATGGGGTTTTGTCAGACTTCCCAGGAGGTCACCCATCCTAGGATTGCTCACACCTAAGCATGCTTAACTTCAGAGTTCCTACGAACCCATTAACCAAACGCTCTAAAAAGGCCTCGGTTTTTATTAAGGAACCCTCTTTCCTATTAAACCTTTCCTCCACCACCCAGGCAATGTGGGACTGGACACTAGGTAGCTGCCGATGCCTCTCGCACCCGCGAGGTCGTCATAATCCACACCCCTCAGGGGCTCGACGTCCTCGCCTGCACACTTCCGGCTAGGTACAGGCTTTGATACCACCTGTAACATCCCCACACTGGGTCCCCTGGTCAGGTCTAATGCTCCCACTGCGCTCCTCTGGTCCCTTTCCAACCGATATTGTCCCCAATTTAGCCACCGCACAACCAACGGTGTGGGGTTTTGTCAGACTTCCCAGGAGGTCACCCATCTTAGGATTACTCACACCTCAGTACGCTTAACTTCGGAGTTCCTACGAACCCCTTAGCCAAACGCTCTGAAAAGGCCTCGGTTTTTATTAAGGAACCCTCTTTCCTATTAAACTTTTCCTCCACCACCCAGGCGATGTAGGACTGGACACCAGGTAGCTGCCGATGCCTCTCACACCCGCCCACTCAGGTCGTCACATCACGTCTGACATCTTGTGTGTCCTCTGTTAACATCGAATCTCTAATTCATACAACAACACACCAAAGTTAGGTTTTTTCTTTGTGCACGCACATACACACACATATATCTATATATATATATATGCATATATCCTTTTTGGTAGATTTGTATATTTTTTTTAAAACTATATTTGAAGACCCTTCCGGTGTCGGATTGAGACAAATGATATACATTTGCAAAGATAAGAGAATAAGCTTTTTGTTGAATATTTTTCTATAATTTTCTGGGTTGATTTATGCCTTCAAATCATGCTCCAAACTTGACTCACGTACAAATCTGGAGAGACAGAACTTGTGTCAGGTTTGAAGCTTGATTTGGGGACATAAATCAAGATACAAAATTATGAAAAAATATTTTTAAAAAAGCTTATTCTCTTAGCTTTCCAAGCATATATCATTTGCCTCAATTTGATACCGGAAATATTTTCAAATATAGTTTCAAAAAAATATATGTAAATCTGCCGAGGAGGATTTGAAAATGGCTTGGTGGTGGCCACCACCAGCCCATTGTGCTCGTCGATGGACCCACTACCAGGCCGTCTATGGCCCCACCACCAGGTAGTTTAATTTTTATGGATACTGTTTACCTTCTTCTTCAATATGATACAAAATTTTTCCAGCGAATGCGATTTTTTTACAGTTTACAGTTTCTGTTTGGAAAACCCATATCAAACCCAAAATCATTAACAAATCAACAACCCAATCAATAATAGAGAAAAAAAATCAATAATTACTATTAATATTAACTTACATAAGCTTAAATATATATTAATGGTCGGTTTGATGACGATGAAGGAAATATGTAATTCGATTGAAATACATATTAATGAAAATGTGTTTTTGTTGTTTAAGAAAATTTTTACTACTTTTATATGCATTTAATTTGAGAAGATAGCAGGAGGTGTGCTCATTAAATGGAAAGAAGAAGATAGGAAGGGTAGTTAGGTAAAAGCATTTATGAAATGGGCTAAAATTTTAATTCCTACAAAACGTGGCTATAAAAAATTTAACGACCCCACTGTAGGCTATGGCATCAAAAAACCCTTCTACAATTTCCTACAATCTGGCAGAGCAGTGGAGTCCATGGCCATGGAAGCTGAAGCTATGACTGTTCCGAAGCTCGCTATCGCCAATACCGACATCAATTGGGACAGGTTCATTTTCCTTTATAGTAAAGCTTTTATGAGGTTTTAGCATTCTTCAAGATTGTTTTTTTTTTTTTTTTATTAGGATCACTAGACTTGACATGAAGAGTTTTTGTTATAGGCACATCTTTGCTCATAGGAATAGGCTATATTTACCCAGCAAGAGTAATGCCCATTTACTCCTGAAGGAATAAAGCACATTACTGCCACCACCTCAACACTCCTTTCAAATTTTGTTCCTATTGGTGTTGAATGGCAGAATGGAATATCACATTTTAGTAAATCAAATATAGCCTTAATGTGTTAATAAGACACATGCAGCATATGTGATACGTTTTAACATTCAGATCTTGAAATAATTTCACTGTTGCTGAGAGGGACATAGTATTTATAAGAAGAGGAAAGAAAATCTGAAGCCTCATGCATCGATGGCCAATGGTAGATAATTAGATAGGAGAGTACTATCATCTAGGCACAGTGAGGAACATTCTTTTGCCTGCCAGTGGGATGTTAGACAACAGGGAAATGTTCCATGCCTCATTTCTTAACCTAATGCCAAACTCATGACGCAAGAGACAATTTGCATTGATTTTGAAATTAAAGTTATGGTTTCAATTACCGTTTACCTTTGAACGAGAGCCTACAACAACAACTTTTCCGTTTTCTTAAGTTCAGAGGAAGCTGTTGGAGCTTTGCATAATACCGGAGCAATCTCAATTATTAGGTCTACTCCAAATTCCTTGGAAGATGCAGACATTGAGAAAGACAAATAAAGCTTGATGAAATGATTTGGAGATTTGAGATGTGATGTTGCATCATGAAATGTAGTTGAGACGTTGAGATACT
Organism: Rhamnella rubrinervis; assembly: GCA_007844105.2. NCBI lineage: Eukaryota > Viridiplantae > Streptophyta > Magnoliopsida > Rosales > Rhamnaceae > Rhamnella > Rhamnella rubrinervis. The sequence continues at coordinate 2,741,097 of CM017582.2, forward strand.
CATCTTCACTTAGGCGACAAAAAAACACTACAGGTTTATCAAGAAAGCATAGTTGCAAGCAAAGGGAAACTCTTTTTTTTGTGAGACAACTGCAACATGTCCTGCATGGCTCTATTTATCATCATCATCATCCTTGTTTGGAAATGACCACATTGATAGTAGATAACATGCTTTTGGTACACACCAGAGAAGGTTATATCCCATGATGGGGACACGACACAATCCTGCCTGAATTTTATGCTATTGGGTTTCATTAAACAAACAGGATGTATAGAACACACACAAATGGTACAAATACAATACAAACAACCTCAACTCTCGACTAAAAAAGAATGAAAAAATCAATTATGACTTGCTTGCAAATATACTATATATGTTGGTTGAAATGGCATTGTGCTTGTTATTATTGCCAAGACTATCATTATTGTCGCTGTGATCCTATCCTTTGAAGTAGATACCGTGAACATCCCTATAATTTAGTAAAGAAAGATATAAGAATCAAGGTGAGAGTATCATTTTTAGAGAGAGAGAGTAGACTGAGAGAGAGAGAGAGAGAGTACCTCAGAACAATGGCACCAGGGAAGACTAGAAAGTTTAATAGATACCAAATATTTGGGAAAGCTATTGTTGCCAAGTAAGAGAAGACTAGAAGGACAATGGTGATGCAAAGAAATCTTCTAGTATAAGAGGCCAAAAGGTGCTTCTTGGGGAAGAGAAATTCATCTATATTTGACCTTGAAGAGAGGAAAAATGAGTACTAGGTGTAACACACTTAATTTCTTAAGTCGAACAAAATTAGGGTGGCTATCAAAACTAAACTTGTAAAAATTAGGAAAGAATTTAAAATTTTATCAGCTATGAATATGTAAATAGTCAAAGCCCATATTTTGATTGCTTTAAATATTTAAGTTAAATAATTATCTTAAAAACAAATTAGATATTTATTACTTTATCTTTCAACACAATTCAAGAAAGTAAATAGTTAATTTAAAATAACTTGGCCAGTTTCAAACATTCCTTCCAACTTAAATAAAACATTTCAATTTAATAAGAAAACAATACTAATATTCAAACTCAAAGAAAGCAAAACATGTCAACTTATAGGCAACAATTCAAACTTTATTTAAATACCCCCAAAGATCTCCCTCTTGAGCTATCACATGTTTATCATCTCCTCAAGTTCGAACTAACTCAATGGTCTAAGCGCTCTTACCTAAGAAAAAGGGCCAACTTACCTTTAGGTTTTTTAATTTCAAATAGTAGAATGAGTTAATTTTAACACTTATAACTTTAAAAGTTTTCTCTCTCCTACATGGTACTTAAAAATTACTTTTTTTTTTTAATTTTGAATAAAAATTTAAAATATATTAAACATCATTTTGTTTTTGTTCTTTTTTTTTATCTGAAACATATTGTTTTTTTCATTTTCTTTTTCTTTTCTCTCCTCTCTCTTTTTTTTCTGTCCAACCTTCTCTCTCCCTCTTATTCCCTCACCACCACTATCACCATCCGCTTCTCTTTTCGATCTGCAACCTATCTTTTCCTTTTCTTATTTTATTTTATTTTATTTTTTTCTCTCCTTCTCTCTGTTGGATTTTGTAACGTTTTAAAAATAAGTGTGAATGAATTGTATTTACGTGACATATTTACGTTACATTATGAAAACGTTTTTTAGTTTTTTGAAGTTGAAAAGTTACAGAAGCTATAGAGTTTTTGTTTTGAGCTCCCTCTGTATTCTGTATTCTGATGATCAAAATAAGTTTTTACTGGAAAAAAAAGAAGAATGAGTGTGACTGTGCCGTTGGTCTTTGGTGATAGTGTGAAGATGTTCTTCAAGTTCGTGTGGAGAGTTCGGAAGGTGCATTGTCTCGAATTCACGAAGGTTTGTTGTATCCTGGGAGACAACCACTGTTGGAATCACAGTACCTTGAGGAGCGGAATTGTCTTAAGGATGTTGTGGTCGCTCACAGACCTCGAATCAAATCGAACGTAATCTGTAAAGAAGGATCTACTCAAGTTCAACAGGTTCTGTATTATCATTTTTAATTTCAAATTCTGTTTTGAATTTGTTTTGATAATTCAGATCGTATAGTTTGTTTCTATTTCAATGCATGAGATATACAATTGTTTCATGAGATATATAATTCTATTTCAACCTGTCATGTTAGATATACTATTAGAACTAACAATCTTAAGACAAAATTGCTCTGTTTTCATTACGTTGAACATGTTTATGTTTATTATAATTGTTTTGATAGTTTAGTATTGTTTCATACGTATATTGTTTATTGCATGTAATGTACATTTATAAATCATATATGTATATTGTATAATTGATGACAATCTTTTATGTGAATATGTTATCCAAAAGCAACTGTGAACAGGTTGCTGGTAAGGAAATTTTTTTTTGTTTAATTTACAATATATATATTGTGTACTAATTCTTGTTGTAGATTAAGAAATATTTGGTATTTGGATAATATTTTATATTAAAATTTTGAATTTTTTTTAAACTAGCTGTGAATTGTGGAAGCCGAGACCTTCAAGGACTTGTTCATATTTTTTGGGACCTAAATTAAACATTTTGATTTGATGGATCCTTTGCTCGTGTCGAGACAAAGGAATTGAAACTGGTCCACCTGAAATCTGTGTCCGGAAAGTGTGCTTTTCGATCGTAAAAGCAGTGGCTGGTAGAAGCGGTATGAGCCTATTGAAGGAAGAAGGCGACGCATACGGCATTGTTTTAGCGTGGGTGAGCATGCGCGTACGCAAGTGTTCAAGCTGGAGTGGTACACACTAGGCTCGCGGGCTTCTTGGTGGCCGTAAGACTTGTGTTGCTTGGCCTTGACACAGGGCCTTCTGGCACGTGGGCTAAGTGTCTAGGCTGCTCATTATCTTTGCATGGCCGCATGCTGGACCATCGCTTCTTGGGCTCACGTGTAGGCTGGGTTCGAGTGTGTGTTAGGCTCGCATGTTGGTTGGGCTCGCATGTAGGCTCAGCGCGCGTTTGGGCTACATCTGGGCTGGGCTAGGCTGAGTTGCGCGCTTGGGCCTATGCATGGCTGACTAGGCACGGGTGTCACGGCCCGCGCCTTTAGCACTTGCAAGTAGGCCGTGCAGTGCTTACTAGCCCCTCGCGGGTAGTAAGCTAACCAACGATGTTCCTCGAAAGACAAATAATCCACACGATATTAGTGTTGTGCAAGCACAAAGCAAGCAACAAAGCAATTAAATAATGCACACAAAGAAATAAACGGGACAAGCTCACAAAGGCAACGATCGATAAGAAATGCACTCGTTTTATTAATATCTCGATGGTAAGAGTACGGAGGCCACACGCGTATGAAAAGCCCCTTACATATCTTTGGTGAGCTAGCCCAACCTTTCGCCGACTAGTCCCCCTCTGTAAAGAGCTTTATTTACATCCGTCCTTGTGACAGCGGGAAATATCAAAATGTTTGAGGAGACATAAGGAGAGAGAAAATTACAAACAAAGGTTACCAAGCAAGCAACCATGGGCTTAACTAACGACCTTGGACAAGCTATACTTGGGCACTATATAAGCACACTCTCACACACGAGCGTGGTAGCCCAGCTGAGGTGGTGATGACGCGGCACTGAGACGCTGATGATGTGGCTAATTACGTCATCAGGAGAGAGAAAATATTTTTTAAAAATATTTAATATTTTCTCAATTTTAAAAATTATTTTATTGCAATTTTTTAAGCAATAAATTAATAATTTCTTATTGTGTTCAACAGGAAGATGGTCAATGTGGAGGAATCATCCAATCCTAGTGCATAAGTGCCTACTCCAGTTTCTGCGGCATAAGTACCAATGCCAGCTGTGATGGTTCTGGTGAACCATGCTGAAAAATCGGAGAAGTTCAATGGTTTGAATTTCAAGAGATGACAATAGAAAATGATGCTCTATCTGACCACATTAAATCTTATGAGGTTTTTAACTGAAGATCCACCGAAGATGAATGAAGATGATAGAAATTCACTCATGGCTTTGACGTGTGCAAGAGCTCTGACTACTTGTGCCAGAACTATATGTTGAACAATTTAGCTGATATACTGTACAATGTATATTGTGTCAAGAAGACAGCTAAGGAACTATGGGAGTCCTAGGAGTTGAAATATAAGACCGAGGATTCGGACACCAAAAATTTATCGTGAGTCGATTCCTAGAATATAAGATGGTGAACTTCAAGACTGCGGTCAGTCAAGTTCAGGAATTTCAGTTAATCCTACATGAAATTCATTTTGAAGGGATAATTCTAAGTGAAGCCTTCCTTATTGCGGCTATTATTGAGAAGCTGCCTCCTAGTTGGAAGGACTTCAAGTACTACCTCAAGCATAAGAGAAAGGAGATGAATGTCGAAGAATTGATTGTTAGACTTCGAATTGAAGAAGTCAATAGGCATTCGGAGAGGAGGTATTAATTCCAAGCTGAGGTGAAGGCCAAAATGGTTGAACATGGTTAAAACTCAAAATCCAAAAAGAAACCAAGCAAATGGTTCAATCTTGGACCGAAAGGAGAAATTTCCAAGAAGCAGAAATTCCAAGGGAAATGCTTCAACTGTGACCAAATGGGTCACAAAGTGGCCGACTGTAGAGTGCTAAAGAGAAAGAAGAACAAAGAGGCAAATGTGATAGAGGAGATCGTTCAAAAGGTTGATGACTTGAACCTCTATGCTATTGTCTCTGAAGTGAACTTAGTTGGGTCAAACCCAAAAGAATGGTGGATCGATACTAGTACAACCCGTCATGTCTGCTCGGACAAGAATATATTCACTTCCTTCGACCAGGTTGATAATGGGGAGAAGTTCTTCATGGGGAATCCTAGGACGTCCGAGATCTAAGGTCAAGGAAAAGTGATCTTAAAAATAACTTCTGGAAAGACCCTGACTTTGAATAATGTACTATATGTACCTAAAATCCGCAAGAATGTTTCTGGTTCACTGTTGAACAAGCATGGATTCAGGATGGCGTTTGAGTTTGACAAGGTTGTCTTACCTAAGTCAGGAATGTTTGTGAGGAATGGATATGTTTGTAATGGGCTTTTCAAGCTAAATGTAACGACTATAAATCCGAAAACTATGAATAAAATAAATGCTTCTTTTGTGTATTTGTTTGAGTCTTTCAATTTATGGCATGGTAGACTAGGGCATGTTAATTATGGCTCTTTAAAGAGATTAATTAACTTAAATCATATTCCTACTTTCCAGATTGATCCTAAACATAAGTGTGAGACTTGTGTTAAAGTGAAAATGACAAGATTATCTTTTCAAACGATTGAAAGAAATATTGAACCCTTGGATATGATCCATAGTGATATATGTGATCTAAAGTTTGCATCGACAAGGGGTGACATAAGTATTTTATTACTTTTATCGATGATAGTATGAAATTTTGCTATGTATATTTGCTCAAAAGCAAGGACGAAGCTTTAGAGAAATTTATTCTTTATAAAGCAGAAGTTTACAATTAACTCAATAAGAAGATTAAGTTGATAAGGAGTGATTATGGTGGTGAGTATGTAATACCGATTGGTGATTACTATGGACAACATGGGATTAGACATGAAGTCACTCCACCATATTCACCTCAATCAAATGGTGTGGCTGAGCAAAAGAATTGTACCTTGAAAGAGATGATGAATGCAATGCTAATAAGTTCTGGATTACCTCAGAACATGTGGGGGGAAGCTGTTTTATCGGCGAATTACCTTTTAAATAAGGTGCCTCGAAAGAATGAACAAAAGGCATCATATGAGTTGTTGAAAGGAAGACAACCTTCCTATAAATACCTACGAATGTGGGGGTGTCTTACCAAAGTGGCAGTTCCAACACCGAAAAGGGTGAAGATAGGTCCTAAGACCGTTGATTGCATCTTCATAGGTTATGCATATAATAGTAGTGCTTATCGATTTCTTGTGTGTAAGTCTGAAATCCCCGATATACACAAGAATATGATTGTGGAATCAAGAAATGCGTTGTTTTTTGAACACGTTTTTCCATGTAAGTCCGAAGAAGGACCAAGTTCATCTAAACGAACTTATGAAACTATGAATGAAGATAGTCAGGACCAAGAACAAGAACAAAAAAAAAAGAAGAGGTTGAAGATGAACCTAGACGTAGTAAAAGAATGAGAATAGAAAAATTATTTGGTCCAAATTTTTTGACTTATATGCTAGAGAGTGAACCTCAGAGTTATAAAGAAGCTATGAACTCTCCAGAAGGCTCTTTGTGGAAAAAAGCCATTAAGAGTGAAATTGATTCCATCTTGCAAAACCATACGTGATAATTAGTGGATCTTCCTCCGGGTAGTAAACCACTAGGTTATAAGTGGATTTTCAAGAGGAAAATGAAAGCGGATAAAATAATTGATAAATACAAGGCGAGACTTGTAGTTAAAGGTTACAAACAAAAAGAAGGCCTTGATTATTTTGATACGTATTATTCTCCTGTGATGAGAATAACTTCCATAAGGATGGTACTTGCAATTGTTACGTTATGTAACCTTGAAGTACATCAAATGGATGTGAAAACTTCTTTTCTTAATGTAGATCTAGATGAAGAGATCTATATAGAGTTTTATTACTTCAGGACAAAAAAAGAAAGTCTGTAAATTAGTAAAGTCCCTGTATGGCCTGGAGCAAGCACCAAACAACGACATCAAAAGTTTGATAGTGTTATGCTAGCCAATGGATTTAAGATCAATGAGTGTGACAAATGTATATATGTCAAGGATATAGGAAATAACTATGTCATTTTGTGTCTGTATGTTGATGACATGCTCATTGTGGGTAGTGATGATGAGATAATCAAGTCTATCAAGGCTATGTTGAACACAAGGTTTGACATGAAAGATACGGGACTTACTGATGTGATTTTACGGGTAAAGATTTTAAGAACCCCTAAAGGGCTAATTCTAAGTCAATCATATTATATGGATAAAATACTGAATAACTTCAGTAAAGATAATTCTGGTGTGGCTAGGGCACCTCTAGATGTGAATCTTCACTTGTCGAAGAACAAAGAAGAGAGTGTATCTCAGTTAGAGTATTCTAGGGTGATTGGAAGTTTAATGTACTTAATGAGTTGTACAAGACCATATATAGTCTACCCAATTAGTAAACTAAGTAGGTATACGAGTAATCCAAATGGTGATCACTAGAAAGGGATTGTAAAAGTGTTAAGATACTTACGACATACCCGTGATTATGGACTGCACTATACTTGATATCTAGTTGTATTGGAATGATATAGTGATGCCAACTGGATATCTGATGTGAAGAACTCGAAGTTGACTAGTGGGTATGTGTTCACACTAGCAGATGTAGCAGTGTCATGGAAGTCCTCAAATTAAACGGTTATAGCTCGATCCACAATAGAATCATAGTTCATTGTTTTAGATAAATGTGGCGAAGAGGCTGAATGGCTACGCTATTTTTTTGAAGGATATTTCTAGGTGGCCTAAGCCTATGTTGGTTGTATGCATCCATTGTGATAGTTAGTCAGCGATAGGTAGAGCACAAAATGTAATATATAATGGTAAGTCTAGACATATACGTCGAAGACATAATACCGTTAGATAACAGATCTCAATTGGAGTTATCTTTGTTGACTATGTAAGGTCAAAGGATAACATTATGGATCCGCTAACCAAAGCGTTAAATCGAAAGCTATTTGAGAAATCATCAAGAGGAATGAGACTAAAGCCCATAAAAATGAAAAGTCAATACGATGGAAACCTAACCTAGTTGACTGGAGATCTTAAGGTCTAGATTTAAAGGGACAACTAAATTGTAAAGACTGGTTTGGATCATTGTGGGGGGTTTTTACCTCATGTCCTTTCTTAAGATGAAACAGTGATACCCATTGGAAAAGAGGTTAAGCTAAAGTTTTTAATGATTCTTATGCGTTGGGGAATCCGAAAGGAGTATAGTGGGATACTCTGAGTTAAAGAATCACCTATGTAAGAGAGAAGATGAGCCACTTCAAAGGAGAATTGTATTTGGCATAATTCTTTATAAATTCTCACAGAACTAGAGAAGATGTCCATGGCCGAAACGAACATAACAGTGAGAACTAAAGAATGCTAGAAAGGAGTCTTGTATGAAGTATCTCATTTTTACATAAACAATAGTAAGGTTCAAGGACATCGTGTCCACCTTCAGTCAGTAAAGTAAATATATTCTCACATGGAAATGTTCAAAGGGTAAAACCTACCTATCCTATGCAGGTTCCGACCGTAGAACTCTATCACCAGGGTTGAGTCTAGGAGTGTTAGACAATTCATTCATGTAGGGGATTGTTGGATTTTGTAACATTTTTAAATGGTTTTGTAATGTTTTAGAAATAAGTGTGAATGAATTGTATTTACGTGACATATTTACGTTACATTATGAAAACGTTTTTCAGTTTTTTGAAGTTGAAAAGTTACAGAAGCTATAGAGTTTTTGTTTTGAGCTCTCTCTGTATTCTGTATTCTTATGATTAAAATAAGTTTTTATTGGAAAAAACAAGAAGAATGAGTGTGAGTATGCCGTTGGTCTGTGGTGATAGTGTGAAGACGTTCTTCAAGTTCGTATGGAGAGTTCGGAAGGTGCATCGTCTCAAATTCACGAAGATTTGTTGTATCTTGGAAGACAACCGCTGTTGGAATCACAACACCGTAAGGAGTATAATTGTCTTAAGGACGCTATGGTAGCATACAGGCCTCGAATCAAATCGAACATAATCTATAAAGAAGGATCTACTCGAGTTCAACAGGTTCTGTATTACAATTTTTAATTTCAAATTCTGTTTTGAATTTGTTTTGATAATTCAGATCGTATAGTTTGTTTCTATTTCAATGCATAAGATATACAATTGTTTTGTAAACCTATCATGTTAGATATACTATTAGAACTAACATTCTCACCTCTCTTTCTATTCATCCTTCTCTCTCTCGTTCCTTCACCACCATCATCACCATCTACTTCGTTTCTGGATCTGAAATCTTTTTTTTTTTGGGAAAAAATACCATCCCAAAATGATGAACCTTAAATATAAAATTCATAACTATAAAATTTAAATACCAAGTTAATAAAAACAAACCCTTTCCATCTTCCCCATAAAACCTAAACACCCATACGACAAAAATTTGACAGAACAAACAAAAAAAAACAAAAACAAAAACAAAAAGTGAATCAATTTCCTCGGAAATCCTTATGGATCCTCATCCACCTCTACTACGTTGTCTTTCCCATTGCCATTTTCATTTTTAAAAGTAAAACCCAACATCTATATAAGCCATTCACAGAGAAAGCACCTCAGGATCTGTGACACCTTTTTTTTTTCTAACTTAGCCAAATGCATCCTATAATCATGTCATTAGGCACTAAGAAGATAGAAAAGCTGGTAAAAAGAAGGAAAAGGAAGCCAACACCAATAGTGAGAGAGAGGAGAGGAGAGAGAAAGAAAGAGGTTGGGAATAGAGTTGATGAACTGAACAAGAAAGAAAAAAAAGGGCGACTGGAAAAAAGAACACTAGAGAAAGAAAAGGAAGAAAAAGAAAAAAATAATTTTTTTTATCATTTATGACACGTGTCAATATATAATAAGTCAAACACTTAAATAATCTTTTTTTAAAATTTTTTTTAGAAAAGAGGTGTGGAATTACCCTTTTAACCTCTATCTGTTAAATTAAATAGAAGTTCATTAATGACAAGAGGTCTTAGCAAGTTTTTCAAAATTGTATAAGTTGACTGATAATGGACCAAATCTCAGGGGGTTATATGATAATATCCCAAAAAAAATAATAAATGTGTGAATTTATAAAACTCAGTAGACTTTAAAAAAAAAAAAAACCAAACAAAACATCAATAACATTCATATATCTTCACCTACTAGTGAAATTCACAATATCAAACAATCACATACTTGCTTAATTATGAATGTCCATTCTCATTCTAAATTCTTGACATTTCATAGCACATAACAAACTTATGACATGGTCATAATGAGCTTACAATCTATGATATATGAGTTATAAAATTTGGATTGAGACAAAATAAAAGAGAAAATGTTCATGGTTAACAGATCCATTCATGAAAAATAATCCAAAAATTTTTAAGACTAATTTGGGATTTAGAAGTCTAAAACATCAACTAAAATAGTAGTACAAACCATGAAAATTTCAATTAATCTTTTCTTAAAATAAAAATAATATATATTAATAATTCATCACAAACAACATCAAATAAAATTGAGTTTGAAAAACTAAACTCAAATCTTGAGTTCTTCAACAAATTTGAAATGTTTTCTTAGTGAAAATTTCAAAAACCTCTTTTGAATTTGTGTGTGAAATATTTTTCGAATAGTTAAAAAGAGAGAAAAATATGAATTTCTGTCTCTTCTCCTTAATTACACAGCAAAAAGATGTAGAAAGAAAGAGAAAGACAATAACTTATCTTAAGATAAAGGGTTGTCCTTATATAAATAAATAAATATCAAATAATTTTTTTTAAAAAACTCTTCTAATAAGCCGGCCTTATCTATTAATACATATTTATATTTTTTCTCCTTTTCATTAAAAAATTCTTCAGTCAAAATCATAAATGCTCATATTTCAACTTTCCAAAATTAATTGTCATAAATATATATACATCATTTAATAATAAAACATAATCAATTAGCAATTAATACAAAAATCAATAAATAAAATACAATTAATTAGCAATTAATATAAAAATAATCAATTAATAATAATTCACAATATCAAATCATTTAATGAAAATTAAAGGCCAACTAAGGTTTGAACCCTAATTTATATAGAGGGTCACACAACCATCTACCCCTTAAAAAAATTTCGCCCTCGAAATATATAAGATAATAACTTAAACAAAACTTAATCTAAACAAGCTAAACTCTTAATAGTATTTGAACAAATGAGGATATTTAACTCTCATATATTTTTTGCGTTCCTAAGTTACTTCCCTTATTGAGTGATTCTTTCAAAATACTTTCATAAATGCAATATTCTTTCTTTGAAGCACTTTTTCCTCACGACTTAGAATTTTCTTGGACTGCTCCTTATAAGTAAAGTCTTCATAAATCTCTGACAGGTCATAATTAAGCATGTGTAAAGGATCAAAAATATACTTTCTCGGCACTGAAATATGAAACACATTATGAACACTTGAGATATTGGGTGGCAAGTCCAAATGATAAGCCACATTACCAACTCTCTCGAGAATTTCAAAATGTTTGATATAATATAGACTTAATTTTTCCTTCTTTCCAAATCTCATTACGTCTTTAATGAGCGTTATTTTTAGGAACATTTTATATTCAACTGCAAACTCTAATTATTTTTGTCTGTTGTTAGCATAACTCTTTTGTCAATCTTGAGCAATTTTGATCCTTTCTCTAATCTTTGTAACCACCTCTTGAGTTTGTTGTAGAATTTCGGATCCAACAAGCTTCCACTTGCCTACTTCATCCTAATATATATGAGATATACACTTCTTCCCATATAATTCTTCATAGGATGCCATGCCAATAGTCGCTTAATAACTATTGTTGTATGCAAACTACATAAGTGGCAAATGTGCTTCCCAAGAATCCTTGAAGTCTAACATATAAGCTCTCAACATGTCCTCCCATATTTGAATAGTCCTCTCAAACTGTTCATCCGGATAAAAAGCTTTGATAAATTTCAATTTTATTCCCATAGCTTCATGTAAACTTTTCCAATACATAGATGTGAAACGGGGATCTCTATCGGATATAATAAAAATATGTACTCCGTGCAGTCTCACAATCTCATTGACGTAGAGTTGAGCTAACTGATTCAATGAATAAGTTATCTTCATAGGTAGAAAATTCACAGACTTTGTAAGTTTATCTACTATTACACATATAACATTTAAGTCTCATAAGATTTGAGGTAAACCAACTGCAAAATCCATCATGATGTACTCCTATTTTTAAATAGGAATCATCAATAATTTTAGTAAACCTGATGGTCTCTAATATTCTACCTTAACTTGTTCACAAGTTAAACATTACTTAATAAAATGAGTAATTTCCCTTTGCATGTTCAACCACAAAATGCACATCTCAAGTCTCTAAATATGTTTATGCTTCTATGGTGAACGAAGTATGGCATACAATAAGCTTCGGTCATAATTTCATTCTTTAAGTCACAATCATTAGGTACACAAAGACGATATCTAAATCTTAAAGTACTATCACCATAAACATTGAAGTCTAGCCTTTTTTCGTTGAGTACTTCATCTTTTATCCTCATTAGATTAGAATCTTGACCTTATGCCACTTTGATTCTTTCAAAGATAACATGTTGCACTTTGGGAGTAGCTAGAGTGTTCGAATGTTATCCAACAACTACTTCAATGTCAAACTTCCTTAAGTCTTCTAATATGTGTTTTTACTTTGCAATAAGGTTGACACTAAAATTAGAATACTTCCTACTCAATGCATTCGCCATAGAATTAGCTTTTCTCAGATGATAGAAAATCACACAATCATAATCTTTAACCAATTCCAATTATCTTTTTTTGCCTCATGTTTAACTCTTTTTGTGTAAAGAAATAATTCAAACTCTTATAGTCGGTGAAGATTTCACATTTCACTTCGTAGAGGTAGCGCCTTTAAATCTTTAATACGAACACAACCGTGGCAAACTCCAAGTCATGTGTAGGATAGTTTTGTTCATACGGCTTCAATTATCATGATGCATAAGCTATCACCTTTCCTTCTTGCATCATCACACATCTAATACTGATTTTAAAAGCATCACTCTAAATAGTGAACTTGTCATATTCGTATGGTATGATTAACACAAGTGCAATAACCAACCTTTTTTTCCCACATGCCTTGGACCAAACGAACTTTAAATTTTTCCTTGTCAACTCTATCAAAGAAGACACGATCTTTGAAAACCCTTGAATGAACTTTTTGTAGTACCCACCTAATATAAGAAAACTTCTTCCTTCTCTAATATTCGTTGGCGTCTTCCAATCTTAGATGACAATAACCTTGTTCGAGTTGACTTTTATCCCCTTTTTAGAAACTACATGACAAAGAAAAGATATAGTTTCTAACCAAAATTCACATCTTGAATTTCACATATAATTTATTTTCTCTAAGCCTTTATAAGATAGTTTCCAAGTGTTCATGCTCTTCCTCATTCTTAGAGTAAATTAAAATGTCATCGATGAAAACTATCATGAACTTATCCAAATAATCCTTAAATACTCTATTCATGAGACCCATGTAGGCAATAAGGGCATTCGTTAATCCAAATGACATTACTAAGAACTCATAGTGGTTGTACCTTATTTGAAATGGACTTTTGGAGGTATATATCCTTCCTTAATTCTGAATTGATGATACTCGGATCGAAGATTTATCTTTGAGAATACCTTAACTCCTTACAACTGATCAAATAAATCCTTAATTCGTGGTAAGGGATACTTATCTTGATCATTAGGTGATGAAATTCTCTGTAGTCGATGCACATTCGCACTGTGTCATCCTTTTTTTTTTTTTTACGAATAAGATAGGTGCTCCCTATGGTGATACACTTGATCATATAAGTCCCTTGTCCAATAATTTTTGTAATTATTCCTTAAGTTCCTTCAATTCTGCTAGTGTCATTCTATATAGAGTCTTCGATATTGGTGTAGTTTTAGGCACTAGCACAATCATAAACTTTACCTCTCACTCTAGTGGTACTCTTGGTAAATCCTTTAGGAACACGTCTTCAAAATCTCAAACAATTTTTACATCCGCAGTCGACGATGCTGTCTTATTGGTATACACCACACTTTGACACCCATTACTTACACTTTTCATAGCTTGAAGTGCAGAGATAACATGTGGAGGGTGATTTGGATTTTACCCCTTCAAAGGATACAGTCTTACCCTCCAGTGTAAAGATGATCTTCTTTTCTTTACAGTGAATATTAACTTCATTTATGGGCATCCAATCCATGCCCAAAATAACAACAAAGTCACATATATCAAGGACAATTAAATTAATTAATAAGGTTTTGACAATCTTGCGTGACTTTAAAACATTATAAGCACACATCACAGTTCCAACAAACGTAGTGACACATAATTTAATATCTAATATCCCGAACTTGACACAAAGATTTTAAGCAAAGTTTCTAGATACGAAAGTATGCATTGATCCAATGTTAAACAAAATCTATGCATCATGACTAGATACTGAAAGTGTACCTGCCACCGCCGTTGGGTCGTTTACAACTTGATATCTTGTCATTGCATAGACTCTTTTTTAAGTCCTCACATCTTCCTTCCTTAACTTGGGGTAGTCCTTAACATGGTGACCAGCTTTGCCATAGTTGAAACAAGCTTTCGTTTTCCAATAGTTTTGTCCACTGTGAAATTCCTGCAAGTAGCGCTGATGAACACTTAAAAGTGTATATTTATTATAGTTTAAATTATCATTATACACTTAAAAGTATCATTAATTCTTCTAATTTATGCAATTTCTTTAAATTTAAGTTTAAAAGTAAAAATAAATTGAAATATGTGTTTTGATACAGGGTTAATAAAATGGATGTATCTCTCAATCTAGAAGGCCAATTAAGATGATTCTTAATGCAATGGAAAGATAACTTAATGCACTACAACATTGTAGTTATCAACAAAGTCCAGTTCAGAAGTTTAGTGGGCCGTATTTAGGGCTAAAGCACAACTATTCTGCATTCGGAGGCCAGCCCAACAAGGGTCAGTATTTGGGCCGTATCTCACAAAATACTGGTCCAAATAATGTAATTCTTGATGCTCTGGACAGCTAAGACGTACAGCTACAAGTTGTATGTTTTGACCAATGAAAGATTCTGCCGAATTCGGTGCGATATGGACGGTGCAAGTGGAAATACAAGCATGACATATATTTTCAAAGTTTACCTAACCATGTGTCTATTTTCATACAAGTCTTTTGGCATTTTGTATCCTTAATGATCTATAAATAGCAGCATTGAATACTCATTTAGGCATTCTGAATTGAGAGATCAGATCATACTCTTTGTATTGTTGTTTCTCTTGTTGTAATCTCCTTTTGTTCTTAGTAGAAATCATGTTTATTTTCTTCCTTCTTCCTTTCTTCTTTATTTCTTTCTTCTTTCTTATGAGTAACTAATCCTCATTTTGCTTGGGTGAAAGGGTGAAGCTCTTGGTTATGAAATAAGATTAGATTAATCTCTTTCTTGAGTTTTAATGTCTATATTATGAAATTGTTATTATATGTTTTGTATTTGTTTTCAATTAACTTAGAAACCTCCTTGTAAAATGGGGATCTTGATTCATTGTTGACAAGATATTGGCACAATGAATGCTTGAACCCATTTACATGTGTTGATGTTATTTGTTAATTAGAAGTAAATATAATACAAAGTATATATAACCACAAATGAATTTTAAATGTTATATTTTCCAATTGGAACCTCCGTTGTGCGTGGATTCTAATTGAGTTATAAAAAGAATTAATCTTGTTCTTGTTTTATATACCAAGAGTGGATCCCCTAACCTTAGCAAATCCCTTCCATTTAAGAAAAACTTGTATTAGTTTAATTTTTGTTACTAAATCATACTGTTTTATCTCTATTAATTTGTCTTCATTAGCTCCTTGTGGATCGACCTCGGACTCCCGAGAATTTATTACTTGAGACAACCTACACTTGGGTTTGCAATCTATTTGTTGTAGCAAGTTTTTGGCGCCGCTGCCGGGGATCTTGTTTGAAGATCAAATTGATTGAGGTTTTTTCTTTCTTTGAATAAACTTCACAAATCTGGTATACTCTTTCCCTTTTAATTTACTTTTATGTATTTAATGGCTGGTTTTCTCATACCCTACTTGTTGAATTTTTTATATCATGGAAGGCTAAGCCTCCTACCCATTGTTTATTTTCTTTACCATCTTGGAAGGCTGAGCCTCCACTCTCTTGTTTATGTTAAATTTTTCTATCTTGGAAGGCTGAGCCTCCTCTCCGTTGTATATTTATTTATGTACTTTTATTTTCTTATTTATGCTTAATTGGTATCGTGATGAAAATTTTGGTCGCTTAGTTAAAACTAATTTCGGTACTTTGCATATTGATTTGTTTGAATCATTTCCACAGTCACAACACACATTTGACACAATGGCTGAAAGTGAAAGTATACATGATGAACATGAAAATCAACCGTTGCGAACCATGCGTGAATATTTGCAACCACCTAGAAATTCTAGTCCATCATGTTTTATCTTTCCACTTAATGCTAATAACTTTAAATTTAAACCGGGTATGATTTCATTACTTCCTAATTTTCATGGCTTAGAATTTGAAAATCCGTATTTGCATCTTAAAGAATTTGAGGAAGTGTGTGCCACATTTAATGATCAAAATTGCACCGAAGAAATTGTTAAACTTAAATTGTTTCCTTTTTCTTTAAAAGATAAATCAAAAACTTGGCTTAACTCTTTGAAATCAAGGTCAATTGGTACATGGCAAGAAATGCAAAGTGAGTTTTTTAAAAAAAAATTTCCAACACATAAAACCAATGCTTTCAAAAGACAAATCCAAAATTTTTCCCAAAACTCAAATGAAGCACATTTTCAAAGTTGGGAACGTTTTAAAGATTTATTAAATTCTTGTCCACATCATGGTTTTGAAAAATGGTGCACTATAAGTTTCTTTTATGAAGGTTTAACACCTGAAACGAAACAATTTTTGGAAACAATGTGCAATGGTGAATTTCTTGATAAAGAACCTAATGATGCTTTAGAGTATTTAGACCACTTGGCTGAAAATTCTCAATCTTGGCATGGTACTAATTCTTCTAAAAATTCAATTAGATCTAATCTTGCAAATGCTAAAGGAAAATATCACCTTAGTCAAGAAGAAGATTTAAATGCTAGGTTTGCTAGTTTAGCTAGAAAGATTGAAGCCATGGAATTAGGAAAAATAAAAGAAATCAAATCTGTGCAAAAAGAAGAAATTTGTGGTATTTGTGATGATTTAGGGCACTCAACAAATGAATGTCCAAAAATTCCTGTTTTTAAAGAAGTTGTACATGAACAAGTAAATACTATGAACAATTTTAAAAAGCCATTTACATCTTCTTTTTCAGATTCATACAATCCGGGATGGAGAAATCACCCAAATTTCAGTTGGAGGAATGATAATAGTGCAACACTATGCCTTATTAAGGTACATCAAATTTTCCTCCTTATGCATCATCGCGTTCAAGGAATTTGAAAGAGACAATGCAAGCCTTTATTCAAGGTCAAACAAACATCAACAATCAAACTTTACAAGCTATCAATGAGATCAAAAGCACACTTTCGCTTTAGCGCAAGTTTGCATACTCGAGAAAGGTAAGTTTCTGCTCAACCTCAACCTAATCCGCTAATCAATATCATGTTTCCACTTCAAGTGAGAGCCAACCTAAAGATGTCAATTCTATCACAACTCTTGGTGGAAAAGTCATAGACAAAACCATTCATTCCAAAGATCATCACACGCACCGCACCAGAACCAAAGGGCAATGGTAAGAATGGCGGTAAGCATGATAAACTTGAACATTCTTAAGGATAAAACCTATTTTCTGCACCTTTTCCTCAAAGATTAGAGCCAATTAAAAATATAAATAAAAATTCTGAAATCTTTGAAATTTTGCAGCAAGTAAAGGTTAATATTCTTTTGTTGGATGCAATAAAACAAATTCCATCTTATGCCAAATTTTTGAAAGATTTGTGCCTTTGTCAAAAGGAAGTTGCATGTACAAAAGAAAGCATTTTTAACTGAAAATGTGAGTTCCATCATCCAACAAAACACCCCACCTAAGTATAAAGATCACGGTTGTCTAACAATTACATGTGTAATTGGAAATACTAAGGTGGAACGTGTTTTACTTGATCTTGGTGCAAGTGTTAATCTTTTACCCTTTTCTGTTTATGAGCAGTTAGGATTGGGAGAATTGAAACCTACAGCAGCAACACTTCAACTTGCCGATCGTTCAGTGAAAATTCCAAGAGGAATTGTTGAGGATGTTCTTGTTCAAATTGATAAATTCTACTATCCTGTGGATTTTATAGTTTTGGATACAAATCCAGTTTTAAATTCCAAACCTCAAATACCTGTCATTTTAGGACGTCCATTTCTTGCTACTTCAAATGCTATAATCAATTGTAGAAATGAAATTTTAAAACTTTCTTTTGGTAATATGACTTTGGAAATGAATATGTTTAATATTTGCAAACAACCTAGAGATAATAGTGATATGCATGAAGTGGATTTTATTGATGAAGTTGTGCATGAACAATTTATCTCTACTCTTCCATTTAATCCCTTAGAAGCATGTTTAATTATGTCTAATGAGTTTGCATCCAATACCACTCTTGAAATTTCACATATGGTTTCTTTGTTGAATGCATTTCAGGAACCAAAAGTAAGTGGCTGGAGACCAAGATTTGAAGAACTGCCACTGCAGTTCAACGTCTCCCTACCTTCAAATGTACAACCACCAAAGCTTGACTTGAAGCCATTGCCATCGATCTGAAATACTCCTTCGGGTGAAAATGAAACCTTTCGGTAATAATTTCTTCCAAACTTGACACACTTCAAGAAGGTAAGTTGATACAAACTTTGAAAATCCATAAAAATGCATTAGGATGGACAATAGCTGATTTAAAGGGAATTAATCCTCTTATTTGTACACATAAAATTTATTTGGAGGAAAATGCTAAACCTTCTAGAGAAATGCAGCGAAGGCTTAATCCTAATATGAAAGAGGTAGTGAGAAATGAAGTCATTAAACTTTTAGATAATGGAATCATTTATCCTATTTCTGATACTAAATGGGTAAGTCCTACACAAGTTGTACCTAAGAATCTGAGTCACTTTGTAGTCAAAAAAATGAAAATATCGAAGTTAATTCCAATTTTTCGGTTGGCGTATGTGCATTGACTATAGAAAACTTAACTCAATGACTAGGAAAGATCATTTCCCTTTACCTTTCATGGATCAAATCTTAGAAAGAGTTACGGGACATAAATTCTACTGTTTTCTAGATGGGTATTCTGGGTATAACTAAATTGCAATCGCATCCGAAGATCAAGAGAAGACTACATTCACATGTCCATTTGGCACTTTTGCATATCGTAGGATGCCTTTTGGATTGTGTAATGCACCTGCTACATTTCAAAGATGCATGTTTAGTATTTTTAGTGATATGGTTGAACGTATTCTTGAAGTTTTCATGGATGATTTTTACGTGTTTGGTGACTCGTTTGATGATTGCTTATCTAACTTGAAAAAGTTTTGGCAGTGTGAGAAGAATCTTGTGCTCAATTGGGAAAAATGCCATTTCATGGTAACAAATGGTATTGTACTTGGTCATATTGTTTCATCAAAAGGAATCGAGGTCAAATCCCAAAATTCTGGACTTCACAAGACAAAAGAAAGTTTTTAACCGAGGTGAAAAACTTTTACTGGGATGACCCCTATCTGTTTAAGTACTGTTCTGATCAGATATTTCGTAGATGTGTAGCCGACAATGAGGTGTGCAAGATTACGATTGTTAATGGATAAAGGCATGCACGGAGATATCTATTTGGATAATTGAAAATGTCAGATTAGTTGAATCTTGGATTCGTTTGTTTCATACATGCAGGATGGGTAAGAGTTCATATTCTAAAGGAGAAAAGCAAAAGAATGCAAGTTTGTCACAAATGTGCCCGATGGACTTGCAACAACGTTCTTTAGGAATGGTTTCCATTAATCGAGAAGATAAAATAAACTTTATTAAAGATGAATGAGTAAGGAGTCATTGGATGATATCTTATTGACTCTTGAGACGCATCCTTGTGGAGTTGTACATCGTGAACTTCTTAATTTGTGGCATCTTTTAAGGATGAACAACACCGCCATAGTCTTGGGAATCGACTTTAAACGACCTTTGCCAATTTATAAGAAAATTGGATGGGAAGCATATCCTCGACTCATAGAAGCGTTTAAGCGTTCTTGGGCGTAAAACCGGAGGAAGATGTGAGCCACATCACAACTACATGCATGCCATTATTTTGTTTAAAAAAAAAGTTTTTAAAATGTCAACATTAATACACACTCTAGCTATATAGGTATCATCATTGCATTTTCCATTATTGCTGCCCTATTTAAACACATCCATTTTCCTCATTAGCATCCAAATCTTAGTCATTGAAGGAGAGATGGAGTTTACGTTTGTCGATTCACACATATTTGTGTATTTTGTGGATCAAGTCCTGAAAGAGATAGAGTTTCTAAAAGCGGCACACACCGGTCAAGTACTTCGTGAGAAAAGATTCATTTAGTATTTGGGGAGGTAGTCTTGGTTTAATGGGGATTTGTATCATTAGCTGCACATGTAGGAGGAAGCAAGGTCTTAGGTATCATTCATAAAGCCTTAATCGCACCAATATCAGGGATGGCGGTTGGAGCGGAAATACAAGTCTGACCATGCATGAAAGAATATCTAAAATGCTTGAAAAATCTGATGCATTCATTGCTTTACCTGACTATGGTACTTTGGAAGAAATTTTTCAAATGCTCTCTTGTCCCATGAACATCCATCGTAAACCCATAGGTTTGTTGAATGTTAATAATTTTTGATGGTTTGTTATCTTTTCTTAATCATCTTTGTGGAGCAAATTTTATCTCTCATTCGCGATAACTCCTTGTTTACGCCTCAGCTGGCGAGTTAATTGATAAACTACAGCGTTTAGCACATGCACTGATCGTAATGGCTTAGTTAGATTGGTGGAACAAGGTAGTAAGCGCGAGTTTGATCGACACTCGGTTTATAACTTCCTTATCCTTTGGTTTTACTTACATTTTATTTTCACTTGTGTTTGTTAGGGTTCTCTTTTTCAATAAATGTTGCATCGGGTAACTTCTTCTTGCCCTTTTCTAGTTATATTTAACCATTGAGGACAATGTTGAAATCGGTTGGGGTGAGAGTTTCTAAAAAAATAATAATAATAAAAAAATTAGATAACTAACTAACTAATTTCTGTAACTAAAACCAAATAAGTATGGCAGAGTAAGGAGTAATTTTACTTTTGAGGCGATCTAAGGAGGGAGGTTATTATTTTGTCTTGATTTGTAGAAGTAACAAAGTTTTATCATTTAATTCTCTTTGAAAAATTCAAGTCTATAAACTTCGTATATCTTTATTTATCTAGCTATTTTTAGTACATATTGATAAACTTTCTTTCACACACACACTCATACATATTATTGTGGGTTGCAAAAAATGAAATGTTATAATAATTTTATTTCTTTGCTTTGCTAAAAGAGAATAACCAAGGAAAGGGGTAGTTTAATTATAATCACAAAAAAATAAAAAAATAAAAAAAAAATAAAATAAAATAAATCGTGGATAAAGTTTGATTTTGTAACCTCCTTAGCCTGAGCAATTAAACCCATAGGGGTGTCTTAACACCTAATACCCTATGACTAACTAGTTTGGGAGTTATTGGTTAAAGCTCGATACAAGGTGAAGGAGAAAGTTTAAGGGAATCAAACATTGCATTTGTCTACAAAAATAAATAAGTATGCAACCCGAGTATTAAGCTCGTAGGGTGTCTTAACACCTAATGCCCTAAGACCAACTGGTTTGGGAGTCATTAGCCCAAAGCTTCGTTACATGGGTTAAAGATGTATATTATTGCTTTATTTTCAAAAAAAAAAAAAAAAAAATATTGATGAATAAATAAATGACCTTTGCCCAAGGAAGTAATCTTAACAAAGCATTGAAATTGATTTTTGCTCTTTTCGTAACTAGCTCCATATATATGTGAAAATGAGCACCAAAAGAAAGTTTAACAATATCTTAAAAATAAATAGATAAGTGAGAATTTATTTTTTGAATTGATCAAAGGAAGAAAATGGTGATTAACTTTGTGAACTCTACTTATCGCTGGCGCTTATTTTACTAGAGACTAGTAATAAGCTGGTTGGGGGTTGTGATGAACACTTAAAAGTGTATATTTATTATAGTTTAAATTATCATTATACACTTAAAAGTATCATTAATTCTTCTAATTTATGCAATTTCTTTAAATTTAAGTTTAAAAGTAAAAATAAATTGAAATATGTGTTTTGATACAGGGTTAATAAAATGGATGTATCTCTCAATCTAGAAGGCCAATTAAGATGATTCTTAATGCAATGGAAAGATAACTTAATGCACTACAACATTGTAGTTATCAACAAAGTCCAGTTCAGAAGTTTAGTGGGCCGTATTTAGGGCTAAAGCACAACTATTCTGCATTCGGAGGCCAGCCCAACAAGGATCAGTATTTGGACCGTATCTCACAAAATACTGGCCCAAATAATGTAATTCTTGATGCTCTGGACAGCTAAGACGTACAGATACAAGTTGTATGTTTTGACCAATGGAAGATTTTGCCGAATTCGGTGCGATATGGACGGTGCAAGTGGAAAGACAAGCATGACATATATTTTCAAAGTTTACCTAACCATGTGTCTATTTTCATACAAGTCTTTTGGCATTTTATATCCTTAATGATCTATAAATAGCAGCATTGAAAACTCATTTAGGCATTCTGAATTTAGAGATCAGATCATACTCTTTGTATTGTTGTTTCTCTTGTTGTAATCTCCTTTTGTTCTTAGTAGAAATCATGTTTATTTTCTTCCTTCTTCCTTTCTTCTTTATTTCTTTCTTCTTTCTTATGAGTAACTAATCCTCATTTTGCTTGGGTGAAAGGGTGAAGCTCTTGGTTATGAAATAAGATTAGATTAATCTCTTTCTTGAGTTTTAATGTCTATATTATGAAATTGTTATTATATGTTTTGTATTTGTTTTCAATTAACTTAGAAACCTCCTTGTAAAATGGGGATCTTGATTCATTGTTGACAAGATATTGGCACAATGAATGCTTGAACCCATTTACATGTGTTGATGTTATTTGTTAATTAGAAGTAAATATAATACAAAGTATATATAACCACAAATGAATTTTAAATGTTATATTTTCCAATTGGAACCTCCGTTGTGCGTGGATTCTAATTGAGTTATAAAAAGAATTAATCTTGTTCTTGTTTTATATACCAAGAGTGGATCCCCTAACCTTAGCAAATCCCTTCCATTTAAGAATAACTTGTATTAGTTTAATTTTTGTTACTAAATCATATTGTTTTATCTCTATTAATTTGTCTTTATTAGCTCCTTGTGGATCGACCTCGGACTCCCGAGAATTTATTACTTGAGACAACCTACACTTGGGTTTGCAATCTATTTGTTGTAGCAAGCGCACATTGGAAACTCCCTTTTTGCTTTTTCTATCCTTATCTTCTTATTGTCAAATCCCTTCCCTTCAAATTTTTTCTTGTTATGATAGTTAAGGTTATTACAATTACAGGGTCTGTTCCTAGAGTTAGAGCCTTCAATAGGAGATTTCTACCCAGTACTCCTGTCAACTATTGTTTGCGCTCGTTACAATACCTCGTTGTAGGTTAGCAGTTGTAAAGCTATCACAGCATTGAAAAGGTATTTATTTAAACCATTCGCGAATCATCGCACATTCTCCTCCTTGTTTTCAACTAACATAGGAGCATACCTACTTCAAATTTTCTATCATACTCAACTATAGTTTTGTTACCTTACTTTAGGTTTAGGAATTTAGCCTCCTTAGCAATTTGAAGGCTCATAAGGGAATATTTTTCATTAAAAAGTTCCTTGAATCATGTCCATGTCATAGGGTAGTTGCTATGCCCTCTTTATTGATTCCCACAATGCATTACGCTCTCCCTTAGCATGTGAGAAACGTAAATCACCTTCTGAGTTTTAATGTAGATTATTAATTTGAACGCCAGTTCCATTTCTCTAATCTAGTTGTCTACATGAATTGTGTCTATTGATTTTGAGAAAGTAGGCTATCATTGTCACCTAAACCTCTCTACCACATTAGTAATCTTATCTCTTGGTCCATTTAGTGCAAGTCTCATATTAGCTACTAAGGCTTGTAGCATAGCTTGGACAGTTTCATTAATGCTAGCTGCTTGTTCATTGGTAGCCTTGTTTCTTGTATGAACCATTATTGACTACACATATGTCATAAATGATTTAATGAAACTTCAAGAAATGACAATAAACCAAATTCTCCAAGTTTCAACCAAATAATCACTTGTATATACTTAAACCACAAAATTATTCAACATATAATCATCGCAAAAGAATTCTAAGCATATAACACATCATAAAGAACATAATAAATCTCAATATAATTCATAATAAAATTAAATAATTTCCAATCAAGTTCAAATGTAACAAAAAGATAAACCAAAGTCATAATGTAGCACAACATGCTTAGTTATTTTAATTAACTTTGAAGTAAAACTAAGCTAAGCTTAGGAAGCCTACCTTTCAGCACAACATGCTTAGTTATTTTAATTAAATTTCATAAAGGTAGGAAGCTTACATCTCTTCCAAGTTTTGAAATTAACCCTCTCACCACTTAAAAACCACCACACTCACTTGCTTTAGATTCCCCTTAATGGCTAGTTCAAAACCCACAAATTTCTTTTAGATTTTCCTTAGTTTCTTTCTCTTTCTCTCTCTAAAACAATAATGGAGGTAAATTGAAAGACAAGGGGTCGGTTATGGGGGCTAAAAATATCCTAATAAAATATCAATAGAATAATAAAAATTTTAAAAATACAAAAAGATGGTCAAAGTCAACAAAAATCAAAGTTAAACTTTGACTGAGGATTAAATAGGAAGAAAAATATTCTCTCAACCCCTAATTGGATACTTTAGGCCCTTTACAAATGCCCGGGGAACTCTCAAGCAGCTCGTAGTAGTGTAAGTGGTGATTGAATTGTAACTACGACTCTTTCCTCCTAAAAGGAAATTTCATCCTTGAAATTAAATTTAAAGAGTTAGAGTACTAACTCGAGTAGAGTCAGGTAATTGGCTCTCATCTTATCCTCCTGCTCCTAAATTACTTTTTTTACCGCATGATTCCTTCAAACGACTTTCACTAGCGAAATTGCCCTATTTCAAAGAACTTTATTCTTACGGTCCAAAGTTCTTACTGGTTTCTCCTTGTATGTTAGGTTTTCGTGGACCTTCAATAGCTTATACTCGATGACGTGTGAAGGATCATACACATACTTTCGCAGCATCGATACATGAAACATATCATGCACGCCGGATAGCTGGGAGGCAGAGCTAAATGATACATAAGACCCCGACTCTCTCTAGTATTTTAATAGGTCTGATGAAACGAGGACTCAACTTGCCCTTTTTTTTTAACCTCAGCACACCTTTCAAAAGTGCAACTTTGAAAAAAACTATCTTTTTCATCTTGAACTCTAGATCCTTTATTTGATTGTCTGCATAGCTTTTATGTTTGTCCTAAGCTACTTTTATCTTCTGTCGTATTTTGTTGATGATGTTGCTGTTTTATTGTAAAATTTCTAACCCAAGTAACTTTCTCTTCTCGACTTCATCCCAATATGACGGAGATTTGCACTTCCTTCTGTACAAAACCTCATATAGAGCCATGCTGATAGAAGCATGATAACTGTTGCTGCAAGCAAACTCCACCAATGGAATATGATTTTCCCAGCTTCTATCAAAATTCAGCATACAAGCCCTCAACATATCCTCCAATGACTGAATCATCCTGTAACACACCCTAACCAAGTCCCTTAGGTCGAACAAGGTTAGAGTGGCTACCAAAACTTAATTTACGAAAATTGCGGAAAAATTTAAAATTTATTCAATCATATTTGCATAGACAGTCAAGCTCATACTTAGACTGCTATTAAATGCTTAAATAATTATCACAAAATATTATGGTAACTAATTAAATACATAACTTCCAACATAATTATAAAGAATATTAATAAGTTAATTCAAAGGATTATAACTATACTTGAACACACGTCCAACCACATTAAAACACTCCAATTTAATAGGAAAATAGTTCTCAGTTGAAAATAAAATAAAAACAATATCACCAATAGGTAGAAAACATTATTACTTTATTTAGATACCCTCAAGGAACCTCCTCTCGAGCTATACCACGTGTCTACCATCCCCACAAGTTCGAGTAAGTAAACAGTCTAAGCGTGCTCACCTGGGAAAAAAAATAAGAAAAACATGAGTTTACAAAACTCAGTAGGCTTTTCCAAAATCCATACAAAACGTTAAAAGCATACATATAACTTCACATGCCAATAAAGATCACAATAACAAACTAATCATAAACTTACTTAATTATGAATGTCTTACATACTTAAAGATTCATAACATTTCATAGCTCATCATAAAATCAAAAAGAAAACTTATAATGCATGCATGATTAATGAGCTTATCTCATAATGGTTGGATTTTCATACAAAATATCAAAGGGGTGCATGTGTCTCAATCTCATTTTCGCAGTACACCATAAGCATTTCAGGCTACTTATAGCTTACATGGTTTGTCATGATCAAACCCAAAACTTATATAGCGCGCTTCAAATACCAACCATATGCAATGTACTGTTCCCTGTCCGTCGTACATTGTTATGCTTATGCGTGCAAGTACAAATCAAATGCAATGTACCATTCATAGTCTGTCCTACATTATTGTGCATATGTATGTATTCACTAATTCTTGTTAAAATAAACATGCCTAAAACACATACTTATTGTACTCATCAATTTCACATTATTATGACAATAATCTGAAAACTTCCAAGACATGTTAACCAACAATCACATATGGAAAAAGCACAACAGCTGTATTGTAAAAGTCATAATAAACTCTATACTCATCTAAATCGCATGATTCCAAAGGCACTAGAATCTCCTAAATGTCTTTGATGAGCCATAATTTTCTCATAATTTTCAAAAGCAAGTAAATATTTAATATCTACTTTCTAATAAGAACTGTCACACAGATTCTGCAGTGAACCAGAGACGTTCAAACATTTTTAGTAAATTCCACAAAAATCATTTTCTACCAAAACTAGCGGTATTATAACCATAACAGATATAGATAGCTATGTAAATTCTTTCATTCCAATCCAAGTAAAGAAACCAAACATGTTTATCAGAAAACCATAACTATCTCTGCATTCCAACATCAATGTCCTAAACTTCAAAAATTCATAACTCACTCATAACAGATCGAAAAATAGAAATTTTAAGTCGAGAGTGTTCATAAATATCTTAAATCCAAACTGTAAAAGTTTGAAAGAGAAATAAATCCATATGCCCCATGAAATTCTACCATAAACACCCATTGGTCATAATTTTCCAGATTGACAGTATGAAGTTCAAAAAATTATAACTATTTCTACAAAAATCCGATTGAGATAAAACGAAAAGGAGAATGTTCGTAGAAGACAGATCTAATAATAAAACACATATATATATATATATATATATATTAAACATATATTGGTGTTACAAAAATCTATCAAACTCATCAAATAGTGTATAAATCGTAAATCTCTTCGTAATAATAAAAGTAGAAATAATATATATATATATATATATCATCCAGAAAATTATCAAATAAAATGATTTGTTTAGGACAAAACCTACCTTAATCTCTTGAGCTCCTCAACAGATCTAAAAAGTTCCCCGTCAAAAAACCAAAATGAACCAAAACGCCTTTTTGAATAAAAAGAATGAGAGGAGGAAGAATTGATAATTGAAAAGGTTACAGAGAAAAAGAACGTAGACAGGGAAAAAGAACCTGTCTTAAGTTTATATGCTATCTTTAAATAGATAGTTTCTAGGGTTTATTATCAATTACGGAATTAATAAAATAAATACACATAAATAACACTTTCCTAAAATTCACAGTCAACTGTTATAAATACCATAAATCAAATTCTCATTGCATACCATATTTGCACAGAATTTATTTAGTAATAAATCAAAATATTAAAAACCACTTAATGGTAAATTTAATGCCAATTAGGGTTTGAAACCCTAATGCATGTTTGAGGGTCCTACACGTCCACCCCGACTGGCCATCCGTATGGGAATGAAAAGCTATACTAATGGTCGACTTCATCCCCATTGCTTTGTGTAGATTCTACCAAAATGACGATGTGAACCTTAAATCTCGATTTGAAATGATCGACACTGATATACTATGGAGTCGTATAATCCAGTCCACGTATAGTTGAACTAACTTTTTCATCGAATGAGTCCTCTAGATGGGTAGAAAGTGTCAATCTACTATTACCTAAATTGCATCCTTACCTCACTAGGATTGTGGTAATCTCATAACAAAATCCATTGCTATGCACTCCCACTTCCATTCTAGAATCAGCAAATGCTTAAGTAAGCTAGAATGTCTTTGATGCTCAATTTTCACTTGCTGACGAGTCAAACACTAGCCCATGAACTTTGCGATGTCTCACTTTAAGCCAGCCCACCAGAAAGTTTATGAGAGGTCCCTGTATATCTTGGTAGACCAGAATGAACTGAGTAAGGTATACAGTAAGCCCTTTACCAAAATTTCTTTTTTAATCTCCTTAACATTTAGTACACATAGATGCGTACCAAACCTTAACATCCCTTCTCCATCAAGATTGAATCCCGATCTTTTTTCTTTGATTATCTCATCTCTGATCTTCAGGAGAGTCGCATCGCTAGCTTGACCTTCTTTTATCTTGTCCGTGATCGAATGTTGAATTGTGAGAAATGTCAATATGGATGAACACTGGTTAGTAACCAACCTAATGTCTATGTTTTACAAATCTTCCTAGACACAGGGTTGAGAAGTGATCAGATTACCTTTGAAACTTGCATACTTGCTTAAAGTATTAGCTACTGCATTTGCTTTGCCTGGGTGATAGTTAATAGTGCAGTCGTAATCCTTGACCAACTCTAACCATCTCATCTGCCTCATATTCAGCTCCTTCTAAGTGAAAAAATACTTGAGACTTTTGAGGTAGGTGTAGAAGTCACACTTTACTCCATATAAGTAATGACGCCAAATTTTTAGCATGAACACTACTGCTGCTAACTCCAAATCATGTCTAGGATAGTTTTGCTCATACGACTTTAACTTGTGCTACTTATACGCAATCACTCTGTCATTCTGCATGAGAACACACCTAATCCTTTGCCCAAAGCGTCACTGTAGACCACAAAGTTGTCTTCGCTGTTCGGCAAAACAAGAACAGGTGAAGAGACTAGTTTATTTTTCAGCTCTTGGAAACTTTCCTCGTACTCCTTTGACCAGATAAACTTAGTTTCTTTCCTTAATAGTTGCATTAGTGGCAACACAATTTTGAAAAACCATTGAATGAACTGGCGGTAGTACCTCACCAAACCCAGAAAATTTCGGATCTCTCCGACGTTTATTGGCCTCTTCCAATCCTAAACTACTATAACTTTACTAGGATCCACCTAAATATCTTCAGTAGATATCATGTGTTCTAGAAAAGCAATACTCCCTAGCCAAAACTAGCACTTCTTAAACTTGGTGTACAATTGCTTCTCACGCAACTACTACATCACTAACTTCAAATGCTCTTCATGCTCAGTTGTTGACTTGAAGTAAATGAGAATATCGTCAATGAACACCACCATAAACTTATCTGAGTAATCATGAAAAACATGATTAATCTAATCCATGAATACTACTAGTGCATTCGTTAAACCAAATGGCATCACCACAAACTCGAAATGGCCATATCTTATTTGAAAGGCACTCATTGGCCTGTCCTCCTTGATCTTTAGTTGGTGATAACTATAATGAAGATCAATCTTCAAAAAGATACTTGCTCTTTGCAGCTGATTGAACAAGTCATGAGTCCTCGACAATGGGTACTTATTTTTTATCGTCACCTTGTTGAGCTACCAGTAATCAGTGCATAACAATATTAAACTATTATTCTTCTTCACAAACAAAACTAGCGCTTCCTAAGATAAAACATTGAGTTCAATAAACCCCTATCCAATAAAACTGTTCTGCAACTGCTCTTTTAACTCTTTTAATTCTGTTAGTGCCATTCTGTAAGGTATAATCTTCGGTAACAAGTTGATCATAAACTCCACTTCTTGGTCTGGTGTTAATTTGTAGTTCTTCCAAAAATATATCTAAAAAGTCACAAACAACCTTGACATCTTGTGGTTCTAGAGCTTCCGGTTTCTTATCGTAAACACTAACAAGGAATCCTTAGCATCTTTGATGTAAACACTTCAAAGTTTACATTGTCGTTAGCAGTTTTGGCCATGGTCACAACTTTGATCATGCAAAATCAAAACCCTGATCGTCTACAGGCGAATTTTCTTCTCCTTATAATCAATGCAAGCCCACTTTTAGACACATCGAAATCTGATATGATCAAATCAGCACATAGTATCTCACTACCTAGGTGAACTTCACAATCATCAATCATAAATGAAGCACACATGCTAACACCAGATGGTGTAGTAACACACAAATTAGAAATAAGTCTAATAGGCTTCCTAGCCAATTTAGAAGCAAACTAGTTAGACACAAATGAGTATGTAGCACCTGAGTCAAATAATGCATAAGCATTCAAACCATACTGAGAAATAGTACCTGCTACAACCACAACGTCGTCCTTCCGACTTCTTCACGTGGCAAATACACGGCTTTGGTAGGTTCTGCACCCTTCCGCACGGTCTCCTCATGTGTCCATGCTTGCCACACCCAAAGCACACTTATGACTTTCACCAACATTCACCAAAGTGGTTTCTGTCGTACTTCTTACACTGCGGAATACCAGGTTTGTTCTTGACTCCCTTGAACTTCTTATTTTTGTTATCGTTGCGAGCATTGTTCGTTCACATCCTTCCCTCAAACTTCCTTTTATGCTAAAAATCTCCTTTCCAAGATTTCTTCATAGGAGTAGAGCTTTACCCTGCAGGCTTGACTACCTTTGGGCCAAGGTTCTTAGCAATCAATTACACTCACTTTCGGATATCAGTGTAAGTGGGAAGTTGAAAAAAAGCAATCGTGTTGTAGAGCTCTGGCAGCCATTTTTCAAAGCGTCGAGCCTTGTACTTCTTAGTGTTTACCGTATGTGATGTATAACAAGAAAGTAAATTGAACTTCCTTTTGTACTCTACTAAAGGAAAGATTCCCTTACTTCAAGTTCAAGAACTCCACTTCTTTCTCCTCTCGCTTTATTCGAGAAAAGTACTTCTCATAAAATAAACTTGAATTGAATCAAAGTCATTGGATTCTCTTCTGAGCAGTATGCCCTTTGTATCATTTCTCACCAGTGACTGGCTCTCTTCTTCAGCATAAAGGAAGCACAAGTTATTTTCTGAGCTTCAATACCGTCGATAAGAGAAAATATCTTTTCCAATTCATGGATCCAATTTTTTGCCTCTTAAGGATTTCTTGATCCTTTTTATTTCGAAGGATGAAATTCTCTAAACTGCTTCATCCACATATTAATCTCCGTAAATTGTTATGGTTATTGTTGCTTATTCTAGCCCACAAATCTTTCTAGTGTAATAACCTCATTTATTTTCAAAACTGTCGATTTCCGAACGCGTTTTCAGTTAAATCGCGGTTTTACCTTTTTCATCGAAACAAGCAATTTCGGAGTCCTCCGGGAATTTTCTGAGGACCAAGACTACCCTGTGAGGAGACGAGGGATTTTTTCTACCCATTTTGCCCTTGGTCCCGGTTTGACCATGGTTGACTTTCACTATTCATTAAAATATTAATATCTTTAATAATATCTTTAATTTTATTTTATTATATAATTATTTAATTGACAAAATAGTTGGCAATTGGAATTTAAAGCTTCTTGACCGACACTCCACTTTGCTTTACAATCCATTTATTTAAATAATATATATATATATATAAATATCTTTACTTTATGGTATTTATTTTATTAAAAAAAAAAGAAAAAAAGAAAAGGTTGCTAAATTGCAATTGGCTTGTGTCTGTGTGTGTGTTTGACCGACTTTCCTTCTTGCTTTTCACCAAGTGTAGCCGACCATCTTCTTGGCGTTTTACCTTTTCACATATGTCATTTTCCTTTAGAGAGAGAGAGAGTTATTTCTAGAGAGAGGGAGTTGAAAAAAATTGCAAACTTTAAAGAAAATTCAAGAGAGAAAGTGGGGAAGTGGCCGGCCATCAAGAGGGGGAATTTGGCTTGATTTGAGGGCTTTTCAAAGGTTGGGTTTGCTTGCTTCCAAGCTTTAATCAAGGTAGTCAATTATACTCCTTTTTATTTTATTGCAAATATATGTATATTTGTTGGTTAACTTGATGTGTTTTAGGCTTGGAATTATTGAATTAATGGTGGTTTGGATTTAAATTCCATGTGTATTGATTGGTTGATTAAATCCCAAATGGTTTAGCTTAGGGTGTAATGGAATTGGTGTTAAATGCTTGAATTTGTTGGATTAATGCATAAATTCATGAAATTGATTGATGGAAATGTTTGTGGGCTTAGTTAATTTGATGAGTTTGTGAAGAAATCACTTGGAATGTGATGGATAGAAATGGACGGTGGTGTAGGAAGCTATGTGCAAATTTGTATGGGTGGGGGTATTTTAGTCATTTCACAAATGAAGGGTATTTTAGGTATTTTATGTACGTATTTAGAAAATATACGTAAGTATGTTTTGTAAAGGTTTATGTACAAAAATAATTATTTATGTATTAAGTATATCTATATGTGTGTGGGTATATTTATACATGGGGGCGTGTATAGGTATAATCATGTATATGTATAGGTCGTATTTGTGTGCATGTATATGTGTATGAAATACGTGTATACATATATGAGTGTGTATATACGTGTTTGTGTATATATAGGTGTATGCGAGTATGTAAGTATATATATATATTTATGTGTATGTATATATGTGATTATGTATATATGTAAATTATATTTGTGGGCATATATATGTATATATAAAATGTGTATACATATATGGGTGTGTATATATATGTTTATGTATATGGATATGTGTACATGAATGTGTATTTATATGTGTATATTTCCATATACGTATTTGTTTATATATGCGTTTATACTTGTGTTGTAAATGCGTATGTTGATAGAATTTATTAATTTTGTTATTTTACCGAGAGTAGAATAGTAATTAACCATATGCCTATTGAGGGGTATTTTTGTAATTTTCCATTTACTTGAGGGGTATCTTGGTAATTTTCGACATAGCCAATGGCATATCGGTAATTACATCAGTATGGTTGAGCGACTTGTAGTCGTTGATGGAGCAGGGGCATTTCGATAATTACGGCTGTTGGAATAGGACGGTTGGTAATTGTGTGTTTTACTGCGTTACTTGGTTTTACTTGTGCATTATAGCATGAGCACTCATTTGCATAGAACAATTTTGGTGGTTTATTGTTTTATGAGAAATAAAATATTTTTTCCCGGTGGGTTTGTGTTTTCAAAAATTGGTTGCACGATGAGGTGCATATTTCTTGCTCTGTTCGTGGGAGACGTGACATGCCGGTAGTCGAGCCGATGGCGTATCTGAAACATCGAGGAGAGTCTTCCTCGGCATGCATTATCTGGGAGGCGATCTCATAGGGGTAGCGTTTCGTCCACATCTGGTGGGAGGTATCATGAAGTTGGTTTGGATGATGACTTCGGCTCGGGGATTTAGAGGGGCCTTGAGCGAGGAGGTTCGCGATGTTTTTCTAGAGCTAGTTATGATCTTGATTAGGGGAGGAGGTCATTACTACATGCCTATTGGGCGATTCAGCGATGCGGGAGGATCACTATCGGACATGTATATGTGGTATGCGGATCGGTTTGATGAGGATCCTAGGCGAGAGCCATGAAGAACGCGTTAGCGCGGGGGTTTGGAGAACCACATTGCGGCGGTTAGTGGAGGACTTTGAGGAGGACCCTGAGGAGGATTCCTTGGGTACTGATGAGTACATTCCTCGCGGTTATACACCTGATCCAGTCGACCCTGAGGATTTTGATCCTTGGGATGAGCCTGCTAGTGACTAGAGTTCCGGCGTTTGGTGACGTTGTTGTTTGTTTATATGTATTATATCTTATACATATGGTATATGTATATATGGGTATATATATGCTGTGTATATATTGTCTAATATATGTATGGTGTGCTGGTTGTATAACGCTATATTGTAAAAATGAAGTGTGGTTTTGCTGTATATCTTATCAAATTATTATCGAATAATTTGGTTAAGATTTATTTTCTTCGCTGGATGTAGATGCCACGTTTTCCAAGAAATGTTCACCCTGAGCCTGAGAGCAGTTCAGGGGATGTTACAAGTCATCTTGTGGAGGCCATTGAAAGGCTGGTGGCTCAGAATGTTCAGCAACAACAACCTCGGCAACAACCGCAACCTACGAGAATTAATGAGGTGGTGAAGCAGTTTCGAGATCTTCATCCCCCGGAGTTTGACGGATTGATGAATCCATTAGTAGCTGAGAATTGGATTCGGGAGCTGGAAAAGATCTTTCTGCCGACCGATGTTTCAGAGACCCAGAAGGTGGTCTGTGTTTCCTTTATGCTGAAGGAGGGAGCCAGTCATTGGTGGGATATGATCAAGAGGGCGTACCGTACTGATGAACATCCGATGATATTGGCCTTGTTCAAGACATTGTTCTTGAAGAAGTATTTTCCTCGAGTGAAGCGGGAGGAAAAGGAAGCGGAGTTTATAAGTTTGAAGCAGGGAAATCTATTCCTTGTGGAGTATGAAAGGAAGTTTGACGAGCTTTCACGATACGCGCCACACCTAGTGGACACTGAGGAGCGTAAGGCTCGACGTTTGAGAGGATTACGTGCGGGCTACAATCGCGTCGCTATGTTCCAATTCCCTACGTACTCGGAAATTCTACAGCGAGTGCAGTTGATCGCTAAGGACCCTGTCCCGGTGGCAAGTGGACCTGCAGGATTGAGTTCTACTCCTGCGAAGAAGCAGTGGAAAAGAGGTTTTCTGCAGAAGTGGAGGTTCGATGGAAAACCGTGGTCAAGCACTAACTGAGGGGATAACAATAACAAGAAGTTTAAGACAAGTGATAACCGACCTGGTGTTCCGCAGTGTAGTAAGTACAGAAGGCAACATTTCAGAGAATGCTGGGGAAACACTATCACGTGCTATGGTTGTGGCAAGCCTGGCCACATAAGGAGGAATTGTCCAGGGATAGCAAAGACTCAGCAGCAAGGTTGGGTGTTTGCATTGACCAAAGAGGAGGCGGGGAAAGAAGACTCCACGGTGGTTGCAGGTACCGTTACCTTAAATGGTTTAAGTGCTTTTGCATTGTTTGATTGGGTTACTATTCGTTTGTGTCTAGCCAGTTTGCTGCTAAATTGGCTAGGGAACCTGTTAGTCTTGGTTGTGGTTTATCTGTTGCTACACCTTCGGGTGTAAGTATGTTTGCTACTTCTTTGCTTGGTAATTGTGATGTGTGCCTCGGTGACGAGACACTGTGTACTGATTTGATTATATTAGAATTATTGGATTTTTGATGTGATCTTTGGTATGGACTGGTTATCTAAGTGTGGGGCTTGCATTGATTGCAAAGAAAAAAAAGTTCAGTTTAGCCCTGTAGATGGTCGGAAGTTTGAGTTTGCGGGTTCAAAGTTTAGGCCTTGGCCTAAGTTGCTATCGGCGATGCAAACTCTTAAGTGTTGGCGTCAAGGTTGTCAAGTTTACCTTGTTAGTGTCGTTAACAAGGAACTAGATACTCTTCAACCGCAAGACGTCGAAGTCATTCGAGACTTTTGGACGTTTTTCCAGAGAATTTACCGGGGTTACCGCTGGATCGAGAAGTGGAATTCACAATTGATTTGGTACCTGGAACTTCACCTATTTCTAAGGCACCGTATCGAATGGCTCCAGCTGAGTTAAAGGAGTTGAATGAGCAGTTGCAGGATTTATTGGATAAAGGTTTTATTAAGCCTAGCGTTTCGCCTTGGGGAGCACTAGTTCTGTTCGTGAAAAAGAAGGATGGTTCAATGCGTTTGTACATTGATTACCGGGAGCTCAACAAGGTGACGATTAAGAATAAGTATCCGTTGCCAAGGATCGACGATTTGTTCGACCAGTTACAAGGGGCGAGTGTCTTTTCGAAGATTGATCTTCGTTCTGGTTATCATCAGTTGAAGATCGAAGGAGGATAGACCGAAGAGTGCTTCGCCTGGTATGGACATTACGAGTTCGTTGTAATGCCATTTGGATTGACAAATGCACCAGCAGCGTTTATGGATCTGATGAATCGTGTTTTTCACGAATATTTGGATAAATTTGTGGTGGTGTTTATCGACGACATCCTAATTTATTCCAAATTATTCAAATGGAGTTAGTCTGCGCGTTGCGTTGGAGTTAGTGCTGCAGCGTTTGCGTGAGAAGCAGTTGTATGCCAAGTTCAAGAAGTGCGAGTTTTGGATTGGAAGTATTGCTTTTCTAGGCCACATAATATCTGCTGAAGGAATTCAGGTGGATCCTACTAAGGTTATAGCGGTTCAGGATTGGAAGAGACCAACAAACGTCGGAGAAATCCGAAGTTTTCTTGGTTTGGCGGGCTACTATTGCCGTTTTGTGGAATGGTTTTCTAAGATTGCGTTGCCATTGACGCAGTTGGTAAGGAAGGAAAACAAGTTTATTTGGTTGGAGAAGTGTGAGAAAAGTTTCCAGGAGTTGAAGAGGAAATTAATCTCTGCGCCTGTTCTTGTTCTGCCGAACAGTGAGGATAGTTTCGTGGTCTACAGTGACGCTTCGGGAAAAGGTCTAGGTTGCGTTCTCATGCAGAACGGCAAGGTGATTGCTTACGCTTCACGTCAGTTGAAGCCGTATGAGCGGGACTACCCTACGCACGATTTAGAGTTAGCAGGGGTAGTATTTGCGAAGATCGGCGTCATTATGCATGCGGAGTTAAGTCGATATACTACCGATCATAAGAGTCTCAAGTACCTTTTCACTCAGAAAGAGTTGAACATGAGGCAGAGGAGATGGTTGGAGTTAGTCAAGGATTACGATTGTACTATCAACTATCACCCGGGCAAAGCGAATGTTGTGGCCGACGTGTTGAGTAGGAAGTATGCGGGTTTTAGCGGTTGTTTGATTACTTCCCAACCCCGTATTCTAGAGGATTTAAGAAGGATAGACATTGAGTTAGTTACTAACCAGTGCTCATTTGTGCTGTCATCACTTACGATTCAATCTTCGATCGTGGACAAGATAAAGGAAGGACAGGCTAGCGATGCAGATATTCAGAAAATCAGAGTTTAAGTTATCGAAGGAAAGAAGCCGGAGTTCAATCTCGCAGGAGATGGAACTTTGAGATTTAGTACTGGTGTGTGCAAAGGCCGGGAGATCAAGAAGGAAATTCGGTAGAGGCTCATTGTACACCTTACTCGGTTCACCTGGGTCTACTAAAATGTACAAGGATGTCTCCAAGATTTTCTGTGGTGGTATGAAGCAAGACATTGCAAAGTTAGGTAGCAATGTTTGACATCACAGTGAAGATTGAGCACCAAAGCCCTTCCGGATTATTGAAGCCTTTAGTGATTCCGGAGTGGAAGTGGGAGCGTATATCGATGGATTTCGTTGTAGGACTATCGTGATCTCAGCGGGGTAATGATGCGTTTTGGGTAATTGTAGATCGATTGACGAAATCGGCTCATTTTCTACCCATGCGGCGGACTCATTCGTAGGAAAGGTTAGCTTAGCTATACGTGGACGAGATTGTACGACTCCACGGTGTGCCTGTTTCGATCGTGTTGGATCGTGATCTGAGGTTCACGTCGTCGTTTTGGAAGAGTTTACATAGAGCTATGGGTACGAAGTTAACCTTCAGTACAACTTTTCATCCACAGACGGATGGGCAGTCAGAGCGGACGATTCAGACGTTAGAGGACATGCTGAGAGCATGTATGTTGGATTTTGAAGGAAGTTGGGAAAAGCATTTGTCGTTGGTGGAATTTTCCTACAACAATAGTTTCCATGCATCCATTGGGATGGCTCCGTATGAGGCGTTGTACGGATGTAAGTGTAGGTCTCCATCACATTGGGATGAAGTTGGTGAACGAAAGTTGCTTGGTCCGGAGATATTGCAACTGACCAGCGATATCATCAACAAGATTCGACAGAGAATGAAAGTAGCTCAGAATCGGCAGAAGAGTTATGAGGATTTTAGGCGAAAGGACCTTGAGTTCGAGGTTGGTGAGAAGGTATTTCTTAAGGTTGCACCTTTGAAGGGTGTGTTGAGGTTCGGAAAGAAGGGGAACTTGAGTCCTCATTTTATTGGACCTTTTGAGATACTAGAAAGAATTGGGGTTTTGGCATATCGGTTGGCGTTGCCTCCCAATCTATCTAGCGTGCACGATGTTTTTCATGTTTCGATGTTGCAAAAGTATGTGCATGATCCTTCTTATGTCATCGAATACGAGCCGTTGGAGGTTCACAAGGATCTGACGTACGAGGAGAAACCAATAAGAATTTTGGACCGTAGGGACCAAGTTCTTAGGAATCGAGCGATTCCGTTGGTTAAGGTTCTTTGGAGAAACCACGCGGTGGAAGAAGCGACTTGGGAGCGAGAAGACGAGAAGAGAGTCAAGTATTCGTTTTTGTTTGATTAGTATGTTTACTTTTTAAGTAAAATTTCGGGGACGAAATTTCTCTTAAGGGGGGGAGTGTTGTAATAACCTCATTTATTTTCAAAACTGTCGGTTTCCGAACGCATTTTCTGTTAAATCGCGGTTTACCTTTTCACCAAGCGGTTTGAGTCCTCAAATTTTAGAGGACCGAGACTACCCTGT
The DNA here is from genome assembly GCA_007844105.2 of Rhamnella rubrinervis. Lineage (NCBI taxonomy): Eukaryota > Viridiplantae > Streptophyta > Magnoliopsida > Rosales > Rhamnaceae > Rhamnella > Rhamnella rubrinervis. Next base: position 2,779,920 of record CM017582.2, read on the forward strand.
GAGGAGATGAGGGATTTTTTCTACCCATTTTGCCCTTGGTCCCGGTTTGACTATGGTTGACTTTCACTATTCATTAAAATATTAATATCTTTAATAATATCTTTAATTTTATTTTATTATATAATTATTTAATTGACAAAATAGTTGGCAATTGGAATTTAAAGCTTCTTGACCGACACTCCACTTTGCTTTACAATCCATTTATTTAAATAATATATATATATATAAATACCTTTACTTTATGGTATTTATTTTATTAAAAAAAGGTTACCAAATTGCAATTGGCTTGTGTGTGTGTGTGTGTTTGACCGACTTTCCTTCTTGCTTTTCACCAAGTGTAGCCGACCATCTTCTTGGCTTTTTACCTTTTCACATATGTCATTTTCCTTTAGAGAGAGCGAGAGTTATATCTAGAGAGAGAGAGTTGAAAAAAATTACAAACTTTAAAGAAAATTCAAGAGAGAAAGTGGGGAAGTGGCCGGCCATCAAGAGGGGGAATTTGGCTTGGTTTGAGGGCTTTTCAAAGGTGGGGTTTGCTTGCTTCCAAGCTTTAATCAAGGTAGGCAATTATACTTCTTTTTATTTTATTGCAAATATATGTATATTTGTTGGTTAACTTGATGTGTTTAGGCTTGGAATTATTGAATTAATGGTGGTTTGGATTTAAATTCCATGTGTATTGATTGGTTGATTAAATCCCAAATGGTTTAGCTTAGGGTGTAATGGAATTGGTGTTAAATGCTTGAATTTGTTGGATTAATGCATAAATTCATGAAATTGATTGATGGAAATGTTTGTGGGCTTAGTTAATTTGATGAGTTTGTGAAGAAATCACTTGGAATGTGATGGATAGAAAGGGACGGTGGTGTAGGAAGCTATGTGCAAATTTGTATGGGTGGGGGTCTTTTAGTCATTTCACCAATGAAGGGTATTTTAGAATTGTCAAAAAGTTCAAGGGTATTTAGGTCAATTTACATGCAAGGGACTTAAATGAAATTTTTTAAAATGTTTGAGTGCAATTTTGTCATTTGTATGTAAAGGACATAAATGGAATTTTATAAAAAGGTCAAGGGCATTTTGGTCATTTGACATGTAGGGACATAAATGTAATTTTTGAAATTATTGAGGGTATTTTGTCATTTTTTATAATAGGGGTAAAGATGAGAATATTTAAAATTGGAGGGGTATTATGGTCTTTTCCTAATTTCCAAGTTATTTTAATATATATAAATTAAATTATTATTTGTTTATTAATATATATATTTTCAATTACTAATATATATATATATATATTTTCTCAAATACAATTAATTATACATGTGTTTGTATAATTATAAATATAGATATATTTTATAAAATACATATAATTTATGTACGTATTTAGAAAATATACGTAAGTATGTTTTGTAAAGGTTTATGTACAAAAATAATTATTTATGTATTAAGTATATCTATATGTGTGTGGGTATATTTATACATGGGGGTGTGTATAGGTATAATCATGTATATGTATAGGTCGTATTTGTGTGCATGTATATGTGTATGAAATACATGTATACATATATGGGTGTGTATATACGTGTTTGTGTATATATAGGTGTATGCGAGTATGTAAGTATATATATATATTTATGTGTATGTATATATGTGATTATGTATGTATGTAAATTATATTTGTGGGCATATATATGTATATATAAAATGTGTATACATATATGGGTGTGTATATATATGTTTATGTATATGGATATGTGTACATGAATGTGTATTTATATGTGTATATTTCCATATATGTATTTGTTTATATATGCGTTTATACTTGTGTTGTAAATGCGTATGTTGATAGAATTTATTAATTTTGCTATTTTACCGAGGGTAGAATGGTAATTAACCATATGCCTATTGAGGGGTATTTTGGTAATTTTTCATTTACTTGAGGGGTATCTTGATAATTTACGACATAGCAATGGCATATCGGTAATTACATCAGTATGGTTGAGCGACTTGTAGTCGTTGATGGAGCAGGGGTATTTCGATAATTACAACTGTTGGAATAGGACGGTTGGTAATTGTGTGTTTTACTGTGTTACTTGGTTTTGCTTGTGCATTATAGCATGAGCACTCATTTGCATAGAACAATTTTGGTGGTTTATTGTTTTATGAGAAATAAAATATTTTTTCCCGGTGGGTTTGTGTTTTCGAAAATTGGTTGCACGATGAGGTGCATAGTTCAAACCCTGTTTTTAGTCACTCTATGAATCACTGACCACACATAGCGGTGGGTCGCCGGAGCGTGGTTCATCCGCATACCAGAGGTGTGGTGTTTTGTGCAAAGCGAAAAGAGTGGGTTTTTCGGTTGAAAAATAAAGAGGGAACAATAATGATTTTAGGTGTATAGTGATACACTTCATGACATGACATTTGCATTTGCATATGGTTGCCTACTGAGTGTTTTCCACTCACATTTATGCATCTGTGTGGAGTAAGTCCAAAGCGAGTAGGGCTTGGCGGGTCTGAGGTAGCGACATAGTACCTTCTTCCGCATTTGGTTTGTTATATTTTGGGCAATGATAGTATGTATTTTTAAATATTACATTTTCCTTTACGGTGTGGGTGTGTAAACTTTATTTTGTTTTAAAGTAATACTGTTTTAGTGTGGTTTGGAAAACGGTCTCAAAGAGTAAGGGAAATTCTCTAATTTTATTGTGGTTACGTCCAAAAACGTTTTCAGCAAAAAAAAAAAAAAGGTAATAACACCTTACTCGGGAACCTAGGCTTGGGTAAGGGGGTGTTACATGTAGGGTCTCCAATAACCGGCTTGTTGTGTTCTCCGAACTACTCTCTGGCTTGTGGTGAACATTTCTAGTAGGTCGTGGCATCTACAGTAAAAAAGAAATGAATCTTATACAAATTATATCAAATAATTTGATAAAATACACAACAAAACAACACTTCATTTACAAGATAAAGTGTTACACAACCAAAATATAATATATATATATATATATATATATATATATATATATAATATACCATATTTACAATACATACAACATATATACAAGCAACAAAACTATAAAGACCACAGAAAAAAAATAAAAACCGAAACCCTAATGACTATTAGGGAAATTCCATGGGTCTTCATTTTTTAGGTCTACTAGCTTTAGAAAGTTGTTAGACACTACGAAGTCTTCGGACTCCTCCGGGTCCTCATCCTCATAATCCTCTTCGGGGTTCACTGCTGCTATAGGTGGAACCTCCAATCCTTATGCAACCAGTTGAATAGCCGTAGTCTGCTGCTCTCTTGGATCATCTCTGTACTGATCCATGTACCAATGGTACATCTCATAGTGATGATTAGTTTGAAACTGCTCTAATCTTCGTGTCTCAATGTAAAAATGTCCTCTTTTCGATGACTGTACCGACGTGGTTAGCCCATTCAGAAATATGGCTACCTCCAGCTTTCGACACTCAGTCTCTCTTTGAACTGAGTCCTGGTCTACACCACTATCCAGCCACACATCTCCTGAAGAATAAGCAATATCAACACCCGTCCTCAACCTTTTAAGGCTATGAAGGGGGCTCTGCTACTAGTTCATCAACCGAAGCACGATGCCTCTTGTATAGACCAACCAACAAACTAATCACAACTACCCAATCTAAGCAGGCAAAGTCACGAAATACAAAATAAGCAAACAATAATAAACAAATCCAAATAAAACAATCTACCATGGCGCGCAGGTGGTTAGTGGAGCAACAATAAGTATATATTCGAAAACCTAGGGCTGTAATACTAAAATTGTAACACTTCATTACCTAAGTCTAGGTTCCCGAGTAAAGAATAGTTACCCTAATATTTTCTTTTCGAGTATATAAATTCAAACTATATTTAAAATAATTTTCAACATTGCTAAAAATAATATTAAAACTTTTATTTACTCTTTGGGACTATTTCACAAAATCAAACCAAATAAAAATTATATCACTTAAAATATTTCAAAATTACTCATACCCACACTCTAACAGAATGTATTTTAATACACAGAGTACCCTTATCCAAAATTTTAAAATGGAAAAAACATGTACTGCGCTGCGCCCTTCAGTCTCATACCTTGACCAAGCCTTACTATTGGGTTTTGGTTTTACCTACTACACATAAACAAACTATGGTGAGTGATAAACACTCAATAAGCAACCTAAATGCACATGACAATGTAATATGGTGATGTGCCATATATGTAAAATCCTCATTTTTTTCTTTTTATTTTGTAAACCATCTAGCTTGGCTATTCTACGTCTCGTAGGGCCCATATGCATGTTTATTTTTGACAGGCCTATCCCGCATCCACATGGAGGCTACATGCTCGTTTATGGTCGATGGTTTGATTAAGTTTAAAAAAAGACCTACCTACCCGTGGTGGTCAGTGATCCAAGAGCTATTAAAACTTAGAGTTTAAAACCAGCACTCTCCGGTGCACCCATTTTAAAATATAAACCCTTAGGAAAAAATTTCACCTTTTTACATAAAATATCAAAATCCAAAAAATATTCTATATAAATGTGTACACATACCTTATTGCATAAATACAATCAAACAAAGTATAACCACGCATAATTACCAAACTATCATTCCTGATAGCGATAATTACCAAAAGACTCTTACTTAACCTATTAACTAACAAACACCATTCAATTTAATATAATTACCAAAATGGCCTTGGTCTTTTCGATAATTACTAAAATATTCCTCAACCACATATTAATTACCAAAATACCTCTATAGACAAATGATAAATTACTAAACTATCCTCTTCTAATACATAACCACATACATAGATATATATATATATATATATATATATATATATATATATATATATATATATATGTAACACCCTTTTAGTCGTGCCCGTAGACCCGACTAAAGAGATGATACATCGTATTCTTTTCGAAATAGATTCTTCGAACAACGTCAAAATTCATATCAAATATTTTCTTTGCTCTTTGGGATCATTTTTCATACTCGTTTTAAAAACTATATTAATTAAAGTAACCATAAAAGTTTATACAACCCACAATGTAAAGAAATAATATTTAAAAATTAGAATTTATTGTCCAAAGAAAAGAAAAAAACATGAAAAATAAAATTTGTACATCTGCCTTGCCCTTCACGTCTTCACTATGACCAAACCACAAAGTCTTAGGTCACGAAAATACCTAAACACACAAACACAAATAGGAGTGAGTGATAAACACTCAGTAGATTTCTAATATGCACATGCAAATGCAATATGGTATGCATGCCAAATTCCATTTCCATTCTTTCTCGAGACACTGATTTTATCTTTCAGGAAAACTCATATTTCATAAATAGACTGCTTTTAAAACAATATTCATAGGACTTTTCATATCACGTGATGTCTGAGTCCAACTCTTCTTAGTCATACTAGAGCTAGCTGCCGGTCAACAACTATTGTTTCCCAAAGAAGCACACGATATAATTTCAAGGAAACCTAATCACTATAACCATTTAGAGTAAACAGTATAACTGGGGAAGAAATCCGTTTGCATCCGCATCATGCGAGTGCCACATATACACCAATACGCTCATATTTGGCCACATACGATAATCCACTCTCCCACCTACTAGTTAATGAGACCTCTACTAAACGGTTCACTTATCACAATCACTTAAGCTCTAGCACATTCATATAGGTGCCTACGTATGCATGGTCATGACTTTCCTTTGTATAACTTTTAAAATGTGACTTGTTTGGAAAATCAATTTTTTTGCATGTAACAAAAGGTTTCATGACATGCATATCGATGTATGTATATGCACATGGGTCACTTGGAAATAGTGTGCACAAACACAACATGACTATCACATCCTAATAATCTCAATTACACTATTAAGTTTAAAGGTCACAACTTTACAGCATACATAGCCCCAAAAAATTTACATAACTAATGTAACGATTTGAACTTTAAGCATAGCTACACAATTAAAGCGTTCTAAATTATAAATATTACATTAAATATACAGATTGATCTAATACTAGAAAATGATAAATGATAAAAATAAATTGACGTATTTAGATAAACCAAACCAGTTTCAGCATGCATAATTAATTTGTAAAAACCATAACTCACTCATTTTAACTTGGATTTCTATTATTCAAAACCCAAAATGTCCATGACTTAATATAATATAAGAAAAAAATAAGCCATAAAAATTACAGCTCTATCACGAATAATGAAATCCGTGGGTACAAGTACAATATTTTGTTCCATAATTTTTTAGAAAATGAACAAATTTATAAAATTCATAACACACTCATTTCAACTCCAATTTAAGAATTCCAAAGAAAAATTGATCTTGAATAACTAGATTATAAGGGAAAAACACGACTCCAAAATAAATAAACAAATTAAAAATCCATCAAAACCAATAAAATCTGTGGGTAGAAGTGCAGAATTTTCCAAAAATACCTAATTAACCAACGGTTTTGTAAAATTCAGATATCACTCGTTAAAATTTCGATTCCAGTGATTCAAAAATCAAAGTGTTCATAACAAACCCAAATTCATAAATAAAATTTTTAAAATTTTTGGACAACTATAATCAAGGTTTGTACCCTAGCCAAAATTCATAGATTTTCTAAAAAGTTCCAGATTAACTCTACTCATGCATTCATAGTCATCTACAAGTCTAGATCTAGTCATTAATCCACCAATTCACACTCTCATTATTGTAAATAAATTAAACAACAACCAAATGACATTGTTCCAGAAGGATTAACCACAGAAAAACAAAGAAAGGTAGAAGAATAGCTAAATCTAGGTTCAAATACACATAAAACTCCAAAATCAAGTAATGGGTAGGAAAACCTATGTTTGAGATTGCTCAAAACTCTTCAAATCTACTTTGAACTACCTCTAAAACCATCATATTTGAAGCACCAAATGGCTGCCTCCCCTTTCTCCTTACCTTCTAGCCTTCTCTCTTGAAGAATGCTTGATTTTCCTTCATTTTCCCCCACTTTCTCTCTCTTTCTTTCATTTTCTTTCTCTAGGAAGCCCACATTCTCTCTCTAGAACAAGAATGACTAGCTGTCTTGGTTCAAAATGGGGGCTTAGTGTTTCCAAAAGGGGCCTTAAATAAAGTGCTCCTAGGATTTTTAATAAGGTGGCACAAGTAATACTACTTTTTTGACCAAGGTTTGACCACGTCAAACTTGGTCTTCAAGTAACCTTACCGCTCACAACTGACCTTACCAAAACACTCTCCTACACATGCAACGTGTACAGGAAAGAAAAAACCCAATCAACATCCTTCCAGTCAAGGCGATGACGTGACATTGTTGATTTTGACTTTAACTTTGACCTTGACTTTGAAAAAGCACACTTAAAAGATAAAATAAACAACCAAGTCAGACCTAGTCAAATTAGCACTAGTTATTGCCATGACGTGATAGTCATCGGTCTAACTACTGACTTTGATTAGAAATTAACTGCATAGAAAAGAAAGCAAATATTACAATATATATAATAAATATAGCAACATACACATTTATATAATTATACACATACACATATATAAATATATATATTGCATACACCCATACATGTTCATAACCATATATTTTATACATACATACATATATATATATACACACACAATATACATGTATATAAATACATACATACGTCTACACACACACACACACACATATATATATATATATAATAAATACATATATATATATATATATATTTTAACACAATTATAAATATATATATATATATAACAAATACATATACACATAATCACATACATATATACGTTAAACATATGCATATAAATATTAATAAACTAGAAATGTGATATGACTAAAATGTCAATCACAATTCCAAAAATACCAATTTTATCCCTTCTATGAGAAAAAACTAAAATGCCCTCAATAATTTTCAAAATCCACAAATCCCTTTCGATTTTCCTTGATTTTTCCTTAGTTTCTCTCTCTTTTATTCTTTTTCTCTCTCTAAAACAACAATAGAGGCAAAATGGTAGACAAATTGTCGGTCATGGTGGCTAAAAATATCCTAATAAAGTATTAATAAAATAATAAAAATTAAAGAAATAATTAAAAAGAGCCAAGTCTTCAATATACTTCTTCAAAAATACTTTTAGAGCTTTTTTATGTTGTCTCTTCCTCACCTCTTCATAGTTCTTCTACTCTTTCAAGATAGCATACCAAATGGAAGTGCAATTCCCTTCAATTGTGACTATAGCTTTGCGGTTTCAACAAAGAATTTCTTTCACTACTTGTCTTTACTCCATATCCTAATGCTCCTCGTCGGTAATATCTTTGTCTTCAATCTCAAATATGATAACTTCATTAATTTTATTATGTCACCATATCCCAATGCTCCTCGTCGATAATATGGGTTTCATTCTTAACCTAATTGTGCTTTCTGATAAAAACCTATTTCACATGCCATATGATCAAGTTTGTAGATTTCACCAAAAAAAGAAAAAGAGATCAAGTTTGTAGATCCAGGCCCTCATCTTTTTCCTTAATTGACATAAAAGTATAACCTTTTTGCATAGCAACTGAAAAGGAGGACCATCTAAATGTATATGAAACTTTCTTTTTCTAATTTTATATTTTTCTTATTGAGGTTCCTTTTTCAAAGTTGAGCCTTAAAATGAATGATGGTCTAGAGCATTTCATTTTCCACCTTTCCATTCTAATAGTCTTTTTACTTGCTTACTTTTAGAGTTTAATTACAATTTAAGAAAACACATTCCATGCATGGACCCAAATCATGACTACCACTTTTTTTTTGGTATTTAAGATAATAATAATGGATGGATCCAAATGAAATATTGAAACTCACCTACCAACTTTGAGATTCCTAGATGCATACATAGAATCCACTGTGACATGGGCACTTAATTAGCAGACATGCATGAAGACCAAAAAATTATTATGACCTATCAGATCTTTCAGTTAAGCACAATATTGAAAAATATCGAGAGAAAGCACTCTATTGTGATAGCTTATTACATAAGAACTCATTTGTTCAACCTATGGCACCTTCAATACCAAATAAGTTCAAGAAAAAAAAAACATAAAAAGGTTTTTCAAGCAAATGATGTAATTGAAGATCCTACCAAGGTCTAAAACTTAATATTAGTGTATAAAATTGAACATCATTATTCTTCTAGTTGTTTTCTATTCATATTTGTACTTATATATCTAGTTTTGACATCTAATAGGAATCGTTCATGGTTGTTAATATGGTTGACATAGGGATGCTAAAGATTTTCTCCATGTTACTTTTCTATAAATGTTAGTACTAGTTTGTTTGTTATGAAATAACATGCATAACCTTGTTTGCATTTTGAAAGCAGGTGATGACAATGGGAAGATAAAAAAAGGAAAAATTGCTGGAGCTCATAATTTAAGTTAAAAAGAATGATACTCTCTAGTATAGTTTTATTCTTGTCTCCTTTTGCATCTAATACACATTGTAATTTAGTCTTATATCTTCAATTATTTTAATGTAGTGAATAGTTGTAATTGGTCTCTTGTAAAACTTAACTAACGTGATAATGGCATGTTTTGCAAATATCATAGCCGTCGATTATTCCTACACTAGAAGTTGATCCTCCAGGATGTTCGTTCAATCCCTTATCTAAAAGTCATTAGGTATTTTGTTGATATACGATACTAGTTTATTTTCTCTTCTTTGACCATAAATCATGCGTTATAAAATCATTTTATCTTTACCTTCTTTTCATTTTTTATTTGCAATTAGGATGTTTTAGCTTGTGCTGTTGCATAAAAGATTCAGAAAGCCTACAAAACTCAACCAGTTCCATTAATAGTTCCAGAAGAAGTTATTGATGAAGACGATGTGAGTCTTATTTTGGTACCTTCTATTAATGAATACTAAGAGTCCTCTAATTTCATTTAAGGTGGGATTATTCATTTAAAGCCTTGATGCTTTTGGCATTCATTACAATATTTATTTAGATGTAGAAATATATATACTAGATAAACTATCTTTTAGCCAAAGACAAAGAGAGAAATATATACTGTATAAATTATTCTATTCACATCAAATTGAATTATGAACCTTAAGCACATTTTGTTGTAACCATCTATTTTGTAAATTTATTTTATTGAAGCAGAGGATGGAGATAATGATGATGATGAAATACTTCTAGATAATTTAGGTGATAATGAGGATGATGTCGCAGAAAAAAGGTTAACTTGATCTTATTTAGATGTGTTTCACACCTCTATTCTTTGTAGCTGGGTCTCTCTGATAACTGAGTACAGTTTGAGGGTGTAAAATCTTTAACATTGCTAATATGATTGTATTCACCTAGTGTACCTTTTACAATACATACATGTTTGAGTTGTACTTCCAAACACTGTTGATGGGCTTATTGTCAATATGTGTCTATTAGGTTGAATGTCTGATTTTTGGTTTGCATCATTTTACATTCATGTTAATAATACTATCATAGTTACACCTTTTGTGTTCATATAGTTTGAATAACTTTTGTGCACCATTGTGCAGGCAACCTAAAATGAAAAGGGTTACCTGAGTTGAGTTAACTAAGATAGGAAGATTTAAAGAACAACTTCGAAAGGATGAAGAAGTGAAACCTAAAATGAAAAGGGTTACCTGAGTTAAGTTAAATAAGAGAACAAGATTTAAAGAACATCTTAGAAAGGATGAAGAAGTGAAAAAGTTGGAGGACCATTTTAGAGAAATTGACAAGTAATACACGCTATTTGCTTTGGCAGACAATTAGTTTATTGAAGAGTATATTTTAAAAATTATTTAGATCCTTGAAGTGACAGCCTGCTAAATATCATTCAAGAAATAACTAAAGAAGACGAAGAGAAGTAGAAAAAGCATTTATGAAAGCTCGTAACTAAACAAGAAAGGTCGAAACCATGTCCACCACTCTTGGGGAAGCATAAGTATGTTGCCTATACTAATTCAAAATTTAAATATATTGTATCTCATTTATGGATGGGCGTATATGCAATTATTGAATTGGGCAAAATGGAAGTAACTGTAGAAAATTTAGTTTGTTGTATTTCCATTTTTTATTTTGCTTGCGAAAGCTCATGCTTAATCTATGATATGGATTGTTTTGTGTGATATAAATCTATATCTGTTTGTTGCAAATATGAGCCTGCCCTAATGCAAGTCTTATTATCTGAAAAAATAACCGGATTCCTCCGTCAGATTAAGGTATATTTGAATTCATGCTTCCTGAAGTGTATATATAATAATCAAATTATCCTTTATTTAATATTAGATTCAAATACTAAAGAAAGTATTCACCAAGAAAAAGAAAAAAAAAAAAAACTAAAGAAAGCTTGATTCTCTATTTGCATGATGGGGTGTTGCATCCTTGTAAATGATCGGTTTAAGAGCCTTGAGAAAAGGGGACTAATTTCTCCAATAAAATCCAGAAGATTAGTAACACCCGAATCCTAAATTATATGCATATTATTATTATTTAGTTAATTGTTTTATTAGTTATTTATTATTAAATTAAATTAATTATTTGATTGGTAGCTAAATAGAATTTAGTTAGGAAGCTGTGTTTAATTAGGAAACCTAAACCTAATAGGATTAGTTTACCTAAAATCCTAAGGGAATTTTGGCTTTATATATATACTAGGTTTTGTTCTTTGCTGTTTACTACATCAAGTAGAAGAAAAAAAGTCAGCAGTAGTAGAGGAAGAAAAGAGAGAGAAGAAGAAAGGAAAAAAAAGAAAGAAAAAGAAGGGGAAATAGTTGTCAAGGAAAAAAAAAGTGTGTGTGGTTTTCGATAAAGTTTGGAGATAAAGTTTGGAGTTAATCAATAGCTTTTAGTTAGTTTGCTAAAAAGACAAGTAAGGTAAGTTTCACACACCAATATATTAATTTGCAGTTTCTATTTCTTTTTCTTTAAGAAATTCTATGGATCATTAGCATGAAATTTTGAAGTGGTTGTTATTTTGTCTGTACCGAAATATATATTTATATGGTTGCACTGAACTTTGCTAGTTGGATGGGCTTGGATTCATAAATTTGTGACCGATTGAATTTATAGTTAAATATATTAGTTTTAATTTAGCTTATATACCACGTTAGCTTATAGGAATATATATATAAATGCATATATGTATATTATAGCATGTGAATAAGGAAGTTTGTAGTCATAGTAGATTGGGTGATTCATTAAATATTATATGCATACATGGTGTACGTGTAAGGGGCTGGTTAACATGCAAATTCTAAATAGGTGTTATGGTTACGTGTGTTGAACATGAAATTTCATGCATGCAATAGTTAGGATATAAATATATATATATATATATATATATATATATATATATATATATATATATATATATGGACATATGATAGTTGGCATCTATGTAAGGATGTGGTTGCTAGTTTTTTTTAATATGTGTATAATTATTTACATATATGTATGTGAACTACCAAATTGATACCTATGATGAATACGAATTATATTTATAAGTGTTTATGCTTGCTGGAATTTTTATGGAGTTAATTACATGTGTATTGATACACACACATATATATATATATATATAATTGCTAGATTTTGCTTAAAAAATCCTATGCATGCTTATGTAAATATTTTTTCTAAGTGATTAAAAGTGTGCATGCGTGCGAATTATGAGTTTATGCTATACAAGTAAGTTATTTGTGTGATCATGACATATGCATACGTGAGCATGAAAAGCATAATAAAGAAGTTTGTTTTTTTTTATACTAATGAAATTTAATTTCCAAAGAGCTTAAAGATTTAAAGTGTTTTTTAGAAGAAATAGTCATAGCCATGCATTGGAGGCAATGTTTGTAGACAACAAAGGAGTCTATGTATGTGTTTGTTCCATTTAAGAGAGGGCTCAATAGTCCGGCTTATTGAGAGATGAGTTTGCATGGGCACATATAAACGTATTGGTGTATGTGAAAGGAGTCGTTGATGATCATAATGAGGCATGGCTATTACTCTTTGCGCGAGAGTGTAATGCAAAACTTAACTTGCATGGGTATGAAGCAAGTGTGATTGTCTTCACTTATATCGTTTCCTCTTTACGGTTATTTGTTTTCCTTGAAAGTGAGTTTGTATGCTACTTTGGGAAAAATAAATTACTGACGGGTAATTCACTACTTTTGAGTGTGCTATAAGTGAGATTATGTATGTGTTTTCAAACTAAAATGATTATATTATGGTTTGATAAAGGAAATCAAAGTTCTATGTACGAAGATTGTTTGACGAATTACAACATGCATTTTTTGTATTGCATTGACATATGCATGTGGAACTTGCTAGGTGACTTGTCACTTATTCCTTTTTATTTGCATGTGTGTAGGTGAGAACAGGAATTGAATATGATTGCTTGGAGCATTGGTGTGGGGAAACAATTGGCAAGACAAATTTGCACGGATTAGTACAAAATACTTCCGAGACAAAATAAATATTTTACTTTTAATTTTATTTTGGTTTAGGACGTAACTGTTTAATTTATGACTTTTTTAAAAATTGTGGCTAAAGACAAATTTTAATTTGTTAGTTACTTTTATTTATTCAAAGTATTTTATAAAATTTAGTTTGGAATTCCTAAAGATTTAAGTAAAATTTATGTTATGTCTCTTATTTATTTACGGATAAGAAGTAGCACTTCTTAGATTGAATTCTAGAGGTTTCGTTAAATGGTGTTACTGTTTTTGGTATCAGAGCTAGGTTTGTAAAAAAAAAAAATTGTACTAATCTTGTTCGCCTAAGTACCCACTCACGAACCAAGGTATGTTATGTTTATGATTTAATTTGAATAATTATTTGATTATATGTTATTTTCTTTTATTTTTAAGATAGGTGATATAGAAAATAAGTATACTCGATTGACTAGCTCGAAGGATAGGGATGTAAATGATGGATAAACTCCTAAACATCGAAGACTTAATCCAAAACTAAAGATGGACAATAACAAAACCTTGAAAGAAAATTCAATCATACAAGACAACAACGAGGAGGTTGTTATTAAAGATATAAAGGTTGATGAAAGGTCTACGCGGCTGCAGGATGAAAAGAAACAATTCTATGTGAAGGAATTTCTAAGCCAAACTATGGTGACGATTCCACTCCCTAATGGTTAGATTATATATAAGGACATAGATGAGTTAGCTGAGTTTCAAGTGAAACATCATAAGGATATGTACTGACTATAGGCCACGTGCGGCTCATAGGTCGGAATACGCACACTATGGATATGAATCTCAAGAGGAGAATTAGGAGGAAGATGAGGATGGCCCGGAGGAAGAATCCCCAAGCTGAGAAGACAAAGGAAGCCCTACGACTGTTCCAAGACCTCATTGTCATGGATATCTTAGTAAATGAAGTTGTTAGGAATAGTTAGATAATATGTTTAATAGTATTATTCCTTATTAATGACTTATTCGTTGTCTTTCAAAGTTGTTATTGAAAGTTAAAGATTAATAAAATTAAATAATTTTTTTTATTTCTTTTTAATTAAGTCAAAATTTCTCTTTCTTTAGATGGTTCGACCTGCTAGAAACGTAAACTAAGCCATAGGTTGCAACGTAGGCGGCAATGTTGATGGAATGACTCAACAACTACTTCAAGCTCTTGCTAATATTGCTAATCAAGAACAGCAACAACAGGGGGCATAAGTGGGGTTGTAGAACAATTCTGAAGGTTCCACCCTCTAGTATTCAAAGGTTATATTAATTCATTAGTTGCTGAGGACTGGATTAGAGAAATGGAGAAAGTTTGCACTTTCATGACTTGTATTAAGGCATAAAAAGTTATTTGTGCTTCATTCATGCTGAAGAAAGGTGCTAGTAACTAGTGGGACATGACTAAAAAAGCTTACCATACAGAGGGCACTGGAATGGGAAAGGTTTAAAGAATTATTTCTTGAGAAATATTTTCCTTTGGTTAAGAAGAATGAAAAGGAGGCCGAATTTGTTAAGCTCACTCAAGGAAAACTTTCTTTAGTGGAGTATGAAAGGAAGTTTAAGGAATTATCTCGCTATGCACCACATCTAATCGATACGGAGGATAAAAAGCAAGATGTTTTGAGGCTGGATTGAAACCTGATCTTTATAGAGCTATTGCTATATTGTGACTACCCACATATGCAGAGGTACTTCAAAGAGTACAACTAATAGCAAATGATGAGACAACCGCCGAGGTTAAGACAACTGAGTAAGGTTTGTCTTAAAAAAAAAAAAGATCATGGGGCAAAATAACAAGCAAAAAGGGAATGGAAAGAAGTACGATAGTAATAAGAAGCCCACGGAGAAAGGGCAATCGAAGAAATGCCCCTTTATGCAAGGATTGCAATAAGCGCCACTTTAGAGAATGCTTTAAGAAAACAGGTGCTTGTTTCAAATGTGGAAAGGTTGGACATATGATACGGAATTGTCCCGAACTTGGTAAGGAACAGCAGCCGATGCAAGGAAGGGTTTACATGTTAACTAAGGCTGAGGTTGAAAAGGATTCTACTGTGGTAGCAGGTATGATTTCTATAAAAGGTTTAGATGCTCATGCTTTATTTGATTCTTGCTCTACGCATTCTTTTGTGTCTAGTCATTTTGCATCTAAGATAATCGTACCTATACGTCTCGATTGTGATATCTTGATTGCAACACCATCTGGTGTTAGCATGTATGCAAATTCTGTGATGAAATTGTGTGAAGTTTGTATCGAAAATGAAAAACTTCGTGCTAATTTAGTAATTCTTGATATGTGTGATTTTGATGTGATTTTTGAGATGGATTGACTATCTAGTAATTGGGCACATATAGAATATAAAGATGAGCAAGTTCTCGTTGGTCCTGTAGATAGCCACCATGTTATGTTTGAAGGAGTTAAAACTAAAAGGTCACCTAAGTTGACAACTACTATGCAAGTGCAAAAGTGTTTACGTAAAGGTTGTCAAGGGTTTATGATTAGTGTCTATAATATGAGTTTGGATACTCCTGGACCACAAGATGTCAAAGTTGTCAGAGACTTCTTAGATGTGTTTCTTGAGGAATTACCTGATTTGCCACTGGATTGAGAAGTTGAGTTTACAATTGACTTAGTATCGGGAATGACGCCAATTTCAAAGGAACCTTATTGGATGGCACCAGTGGAATTAAAGGAGCTTAAAGAGCAGTTGCTAGATCTATAGGACAAAGGCTTTATCCAACCAAGTGTGTCTCCATGGGGAGCGCCAGTATTATTTGTGAAAAAGAAGGATGGGGTCAATGTGATTATGTATTGAATATGGAGAATTGAATAAGGTGACGATTAAGAATAAGTATTCATTGCCAAGAATTGATGATTTGTTCGATCAACTCCAAGGTGCTGGCATATTCTCAAAGATAGATCTTCGATCGGGTTATCACCAATTGAAGATTAAGGAGGAGGATAGACTGAAAAGCGCATTTTGAACAAGATATGGTAAATATGAGTTTGTGGTAATACCTTTTGGACTGACGAATGCACCAACAGTGTTCATGGATTTGATGAATGAAGTATTGCATGATTATCTGGATAAGTTTATGATTGTGTTTATTGATGATATATTAGTATACTCAAAGAATATCGAAGAACATGAAGAGCATTTACAAGCTATTCTGCAATGCCTACGAGAAAAGCAACTTCTGGCTTGAAAGTATTTCTTTTCTTGGACACGTAATTTCTAAAGAAGGAATACAAGTTAATTCAAGTAAAGTTGTTGCTGTTTAAGAATGGAAAAGGCCAACTGATATAGGCAAAGTAAGGAGTTTCCTTAGATTGGCAGGTTACTATAGGAGATTTGTACAAGAATTTTTGAAAATTGCAAAGCCACTAACGCAATTACTGAAGACAGAGACCAAATTTATATGGTCTAAGGAATGTGAAGAAAGTTTTCAAGAACTCAAAAATAAGTTGGTTACTGCACCAATACTCATTATTTCAAATAGTGAAGACAAGTTCGTAATTTATAGTGATGCATCGAGGAAAGGACTGGGATGTGTGTTGATACAGAATGATAAAGTTGTTGCGTATGCCTCACGACAATTGAAACCGTAAGAGCACAATTATCTTACGCATGACTTGGAGCTCAAGGTCGTAGTATTTGCCATAAAGATATGGTGGTATTATCTTTATGGTACAAAGTGTGATATTTATACGCATCGTAAAAGTCTCAAATATTTCTTCACCCAAAAAGAATTGAATATGAGACAAAGAAGATAGCTCGAGTTAGTGAAAGATTATGACTGCATAATAAATTATCATCCAGCTAAAGCAAATGCAGTAGCTGACGCTTTGAGTAGAAAGTATGTAGGTTTTAGTTGTAATTTAATTACTGTCCAACCACACATTTTGGAAGAGCTAAGAATAATGGATATTGAATTAGTTCTTAATCAATATTCACACATGTTATTAGCACTCCAGATTCAACCATCAATCATGGACAAGATTAAAGAGGGTCAAGAAGAAGACGAGACTCTTAAGAGGATTAAGGGATAAGTGATACAAGGACAAAAACCTGAGTTTAGGTTTGACGGTGATGGAACTCTAAGGTTTGGTACTCGAATATATGTTTCAAACAATTGTAAGTTAAAGAGAGAAATCCTAGTAGAAGCACATTGTACGCCTTATACAGTTCATCCAAGAGCTACAAAGATGTATAAAGATATTTCTTAGGTTTTCTGGTGGAAAGGGATGAATAAGGATGGAGCAAAATTTGTGGAGCAGTATTTAGTATGTCAACAAGTTAAAATTGAACATCAAAGGTTGTCTGGTATGTTAAAGCCACTAATGATCCCTGAATGGAAGTGAGAGCATATTGCCATGGATTTTGTTACGAGATTACATACATCTCAACATGGTAACGACGCCATATGGGTAGTTGTGGAGCGACTCACAAAATCAGCTCACTTTTTACTTACGAGAATGACCCATATCGTAACTTTGTGTAGATGAAATTGTTCAACTGCATGGAGTATCAAAAACGATAGTGTCAGATCAAGATCCGCAGTTCGCATCATCATTTTGGAAAAGTTTACATAAAGCGATAGGAACAAGATTGAATTTTAGAATGGCTTTCCACCCTCAAATAGATGGATAGTCTAAACGGACGATTCAAACTCTCGAGGATATGTTAAGGGCGTGCATGCTAGATTTCCAAGGAAGTTGGGAAAACTATATTCCGTTAATAGAGTTTGCTTACAATAATAGTTTCCATGCTACAATAGACATTGCATTATACAAAGCATTGTATGGAAGGAAGTGTAGATCTTCTATGCATTGGGATGAAATTGGAGAGAAAAGGCTACTTGGACCAAAAATTGCACAACAGACAAGTGAAATAGTTGGTAAAATTAGACAAAGGATGAAAGTTGCACAAGATTGGTAGAAAAGCTACGCCGACAATCGAATGAAGGATTTGGAGTCAAATTGGTGAGAAAATATTTCTAAAAGTTGCACCAATGAAGGGAGTAATGAGATTTGGAAAGAAGGGTAAGTTAAGACGACGATACATTGGATCTTTCAAGGTATTGGAAAGAATTGGAGATTTGGCTTATTGTCTAACATTACCTCCGAAATTGTCGAGTGTATGTAATATATTTCATGTATTTATGTTGCGAAAGTACATACATGATCCTTCGCAATTAATTGAATTTGCACTGTTGGAAGTAAATGAAGACCTCATATATGAAGAAAAGCCAATTCAAATTTTGGAAAGAAAGGACCAAGTGCTTAGGGTTAAGACAATTACACTAGTTAAAATGCGGTGGAGAAATCATACGGTAGAAGAATCAACATGAGAACGGGAAGACGAAATGAAGTCCAAGTATCCAAATTTATTTGAGTAAGTGTTGGTTTTTAAGTGAAACAAATTTTGGGGACGAAATTTCTTTTAAGGAGGGTGTAACACTCAAATCCTAAATTATATGCATATTATTATTATTTAGTTAATTATTTTATTAGTTATTTACTATTAAATTAATTATTTGATGGTAGCTAAATAGAATTTAGTTAGGAAGCTGTGTTTAATTAGGAAACCTAAACCTAATAGGATTAGTTTACTTAAAACCCTAAGGGAATTTTGGCTTTATATATATGCTAGGTTTTGTTGTTTGCCGTTTACCACATCAAGTAGAAGAAAAAAAGAGTATGTAGTAGAGGAAGAAAAGAGAGAAAAGAAGAAAGGAAAAAAAGAAAAGAAGGGGAAACAACTGCCAAGGAAAAAAAAAAGTGTGTGTGTGGTTTTCGGTAAAGTTTGGAGTTAATCAATAGTTTTTGGTTAGTTTTCTAAAGATATAAGTAAGGTAAGTTCCACACACTAATATATTAATTTGCAGTTTCTATTTCTTTATCTTTAAGAGATTCTATGGATCATTAGCATGAAATTTTGAAGTGGTTGTTGGTTTGTCTGTACTGAAATATATATATTTATATGGTTGCACTGAACTTTGCTGGACGGATTGGCTTGGATTCATAAATTTGTGACCGATTGAATTTATAGTTAAATATATTTGTTTTAATTTAGCTTATATACCACGTTAGCTAATAGGAATATATATATAAATGCATATATGTATATTATAGCATGTGAATAAGGAAGTTTGTAGTCATAGTAGATTGGGTGATTCATTAAATATTATATGCATACATGGTGTACGTGTAAGGGGCTGGTTAACATGTAAATTCTAAATAGGTGTTATGGTTGCCGTGTGTTGAACATGAAATTTCATGCATGCAATAGCTTGGATATAAATAGATATATATATATATATATATATATAGACATATGATAGTTGGCGTGTATATATGTATAGTGCGTCTATGTAAGGATGTGGTTGCTAGTTTTTTTTAATATGTGTATAATTATTTACATATATGTATGTGAACTACTAAATTGATACCTATAATGTATACGAATTATATTTATAAGTGTTTGTGCTTGTTGGAATTTTATAGAGTTAATTACATGATATATATATGTATATATATAATTGCTGGATTTTATTTGGAAAATCCTATGCATGCTTATGGGAAAATTTCTCCTAAGTGATTAAACTGTGCATTTGTGCGAATTATGAGTTTATGCTATATAAGTTATTTGTGTGATCATGACATATGCATACATGAACATGAAAAACATAACAAAGAAGTTTGTTTTTTTTATGCCAAAGAAATTTGATTTCCGAAGAGCTTAAAGATTTAAAGTGTTTTTGAGAAGAAATAGTTATAGCCATGCATTGTAGGCAATGTTTGTAGACAACAAAGGAGCCTATGTATGTGTTTGTTCCATTTAAGAGAGGGCTCAATAGCCCGGCTTATTGAGAGATGAGTTTGAATGGGCACACGTAAACATATTGATATATGTGAAAGGACTCGTTGATGATCACAATGAGGCGTAGCTATTACTCTTTACACGAGAGTGTATGGCAAAACTTAACTTGCATGGGTATGATGCAAGTGTGATTGTCTTCACTTATACTGTTTTCTCTTTATGGTTGTTTGTTTTTCTTGAAAGTGAGTCTGTATGCTACTTTGGAAAAAATAAATTGCCGACGGGTAATTTACTCCTTTTGAGTGTGCTACAAGTGAGATTTTGTATGTGTTTTCAAACTAAAACGATTATATTATGGTTTGATAAAGGAAATCAAAGTTTTATGTACGAAGTTTATTTAATGAATTACGACATGCATTTTTTGTATTGCATTGACATATGTATGTGGAACTTACTGGATTACTTGTCACTTATTCCATTTTGTTTGCATGTGTGTAGGTGAGAACAGGAATTGAATTTGATTGCTTGGAGTGTTGGTGTAGGGAAACAATTGGCGAGACAAATTTGCAGGGATTAGTACAAAATGCTTCCAAGACAAAATAAATATTTTACCTTTAATTTTATTTTGGTTTAAGATATAACAGTTTAATTTATGACTTTTCTTAAGGTTGTGGGTAAAGACAAAGATTTTAATTTGTTAGTTACTTTTATTTATTTAAAGTATTTTATAAAATTTGGTTTGGAATTTTTAAATATTTAAGTAAAATTAATGTTATGATTTTTGTTATGTCTCTTATTTATTTACGAATAAGAAATGACACTTTTTAGATCGAATCCTAAAGGTTTGGTCAAGGGGTGTTAAAAGATTAGTCAAATGTTCTCTTTATTGATTATGTTTTCATTTCCTGCTTAATATGGAATTGAATTTTGATGTGTTCTTGGTTAGGAAATAAAATTCTCTCTCTTGTAATATAAAAAGAAATTCCACCAGTTTCAGGTTGTGGAGGAACCAGGTTTTTGAAAGAAGATGCAAAAGCTTTTCTATACTAATTAGTCTATTTAGATCATCATATGAATATCATATGTACTAGGCTATTTAATTTGAACATACTTTGTTTGAGTATTGCTTTCTTATGTGAGATTTATTAAGTTAACCTCGTAGCTTTTGCAAATGATGGTTGATTAATAGTCTATTTCAGAAGTAATTTTTTATTTTCAGAGGACAAAATTATTCTTAAAAATTTCAGACACCATTTGCCTTCTGGCATTGTTTCCCAAAAGCAGTTTTCAAAAAACAAAAGGGAGAGAAAGGCACTAACTTTAAAGAAATGAAAGAAAAATTTGGCCAACCTCATGGAATTGAATCAAAATTAAGATAAGAAAAATTGGAAAGTTGAAAGAGAAACCATTTGGTTTACTGCAATACCAATTACACATTCTAAAGGTTAAAAAAAAAATACTTAAATGCTAAATTGAAAATTATTTACTATTTAATAATCCATAGCAATAAAATATATAAAGCAAAAAAAAAAAAATATTTTACTTTTAAATAAAATAATATGAAATAATTTTTAGGCCGTCTTCTTGCGAGTCTCTAGGCTTGCTTGCAATCGACCCAACAAGAAATTTAGAATTTTGGACGAGAGAAACCCACTGTATCCAAGACAGAGACACATCAGATCGTCTGAATATCCTAGACGAGTAGATTGGTGTTGAAGTTTACCACCACAAAGACTTTCCTAGGGAGTTTCTCCAAAGAATTACAAATTCCAACAAGAATTAGAATGCAGATATGGTGTAAGTTAGAATGGTCTGCACATTAAATTTGAGTAATGTAGCTTTGGCGGCTAGAGAAAGCAAGAGGCTTTACCAACCTTCAAGACAAGATTGTACTCTCTTTAAGGAGATTAAAATCGTTAGACCTATTTCCCCTAAAGATAAGAGTGTTGCCAAGATAGATTAAATTAGCAAGCATCTCTTTGAATCCCAAAATATCTTTACCCGAGCACTTGTTCTTCTTGGTTGTGTTTCTTGATAAAAGAAGGTGAAATTTTTCCATAGTGGCTTATTAGCCAAACTAGAGGTCATATTTGTGAAGAACTTTTGCAATTGAGTGAGCAATCTCCATATTAGCCTGACAAGCAATAAGAATGTCATCTGTATAAAGAATGTAAGAAATGATTGGAGCCTCTCTGCTAATTTTGATTTCCTGCAGGTTCCTCAAGGCTTCTTTTTGGAATAATGATTTTGAGAGGAGCTCAGGGCACATAATAAAAAGAAATAGAAAAAGTGGATCTCCTTGGAAAAACCCCTTGAAGAAAAATTGCTGATCATATTGCCATTTATAACGAGATTAAAATGAAATGAACTAATACAAAAGTTTAAAAGTGATATGAAGGGCACAGAAAAGCCCCAATCTTTGAGGAATAAATCAAGAATTTCCATTCAAAACGGTCGAAAGCCTTTTTTAGATCAATCTTCATATGAACCAGGACTTTCTTCCCCTTATATTTTTTTATTATTTATTTTGTGGTTTAATTCTTGTGCAATTACTGTATTCTCAGCTTCCTAACAACCTTCAAGGAAGGTGTCTTGGTTGGGGAGAGATAAGCCGATCTAAGAAAGTCCCGAGTTTCTTGGCCAAAATTTTTAAAATGATTTTGTAGGTAAAGTTGCAGAGGTTGATAAGTCCAAATTGATTGAAGCTGATTGAGCACTTAGCTTTTGGAATAAAAACAATAAAGGTGTTGTTTATCCCAAGGACAAAGTGGCATATTCTAAAAGCCTCTTGAACAAAGTGAATCATTTACTCTTTGATAGTTTGCCAATAACTTCTATAGAAACATCCAGGGAATCCGTTGGGTCCCAAGCTTTTTTGAAGATGAAGTGCCCAGATTGTTTCCTTGATTTTCTTAGCCGAGAGAATGCGCATGAGGAAAGAATTATCTTCATGAGTGATGTAGCTATTGGAAAGAGTAGGTTCATCTGAAGAGTAGAGGGTCTTGAGCTCTCACATTAAATGGACACTCATTCCTAAAATATCCAAAATCCAAGTTTGGTCATCTTTAATAGTCAAGATTGATGCGGTCTCACAAACCAATGATCCACTTCAATTGCCACTTGATCCAATTATAAGAGCTTGTACAAAGAGGTTCAAGTAAGTCCTGCTTGGATTGGCCAAAGAATACATTGAGAAAGGTAAACTACATGTTATAACTAGTCAAGGAAGATTGAGTTACATATGCTTGATCAATTGTGGAAATTTCATTGATATAGTTGGCGCTCTCGGAGGGACTTAAAGGACTTGAAGGTGTCAAGAAGCACTTGAACCATGGAGGCGTGCATCCTTGGAGTTGACGTGGCATCAGTTAAATCCTTATTGGTTTAGGTTTTATGTAATGAGGCTATTTACCAAGTAGATTAGTTAGTACATGTGTCGTTAATTTATTGGTTTGCAAAACTTGACAAGTATCTTGACTTTATTGGTTTTATTAAAGTCATATGAATAGCATATGGCTAATTTTTAGTCTAGGTTTTTAGACACATGACCAACCACCTGTTCCTAAACTTTCCTAAATTCTATTTCCTTATTTCAATTAGTTAAAATTTTCCTAAATTCTATTTCCCAACTTCAGTTGGTTTTGGCTTCCTAATTGCAATTAGAAGTTGACTAGACTTAGGGGCCTGGAGAGGCCTATAAATATATCCCTACTATGGAAGAATTTTACATTGTCATCATTCAGATTTTATTCAATAAAATTTAGTCTTGGGTCTTGCCAATTCTTTAAGCATTCAAGATTTAATTCTTGTTGTGTAATTGCTATATTGTTGGTTCTTTGTCTTTACTAAGCAAGGAACCATAATCTTTGATATCTTTGACTCCTATCTTTTCTAAGTAGAGGATCAAGATCCTTTTATTCTATTCAATCTTGTTAGTTTTGGGACCTTGTATGTGTTTCTTTACAAGTTTCTTGATTGAATTCTTGGAACCTCACATTAGTTGGTATCAGAGCCTTGATTCTAATAAGGTTTTACAAAATCTTTGTACTTGAATTTGTTCTTCCTTTTGTTCTTAAACTTTGTTGGGATTTACTATTAAAGTTTTCATTGAGTGTCTAAGTAAATTTCCTTCCTATTCATGAAATATTTCCTTTTAGTCACTAGGTTTATGTCCAAATGTCATCAATATTCTAGGAAATAATAGTAGTACAATGATAACACCTAATGGAGTAAATTTCTTTAAAAAATCAATATTTTATAGCTTAAGTTTGAAATTAATACTATTTCATATGAGAAAAAATTAGTAAATATAGAAAAAAGAATAGATACTCAATTTTTTTTATTCTTTATTGCAAGAAGATGTAGTAATAGATGAAAAAATATAAATTTAAGAACAAGAAGAAATATATTTATATTTAAGTGATATAAGTAAAAATATTAACTATATGGATTGTAAAAAATGGCCAAAAAATATAAAATTAAAAACAGAGGAATTAGAAATAATTGGAAATAATCCTATTAGAAATAATAATAAAGAATTGTATAAATTAGAAATTACTAATCTAGACATAACAATTAAAATACAAGATTTAACATATAGTCTAGAAGATAGAAATGAATTTAAAAGGCATATAGAAGAATTATTATTATTAAAAGTAATTAGAACAAGTACAAGTATACATAGAAGTCCTGCATTCATAGTTAATAATCACAATGAACAAAAAAGAGGTAAAAAATATAATGGTAATTAATTATAAAAGACTTAATGAAAATACTTTAGATAATAGTTATAAAATATCAAATAAAGATGAATTAGTAAATTATATATCAAAGACTAGTTATTTTTCTAAATTTGACTATAAAAGTGGTTTTTGGCAAATTAGGTCACACGAAGAGTCAGTTCCTTAATAACTTTTATTTACTCTGAAAGTCACTTTGAGTGGTTAATTATGTCATTTAGATTAAAAAAGACATCTCAAGTTTTTCAAGCTAATATGGATAAAATATTAAAACCATATTCAAATTTTTGTATAGTATACATAGATGATATTTTAGTATATAGTTATAATAAATTCATGCACACAGTTTTTACAAAAAGTATTAGATTATTTTAAGTATAATAATATTGTAATTTCTAAACAGAAAGTAGAATTATTTAAACAAAAAATAAAAATTTTAGGATTAACTATAGACAAAGAAAAATAATCTAACAGTCTCATATAGTAATCAAAATTTTAGAATTTTTAGCCAACATAGAAGAAATAAAAGAATTACAAATTTTTTTAGTATTATTGAACTATAGAAAAAAATTTATTCCTAATTTAAATATTTTAGTTAGACCACTGTATAATAAATTAAGTATGGACAAAAATATTTAATAGTGAAGATATAAAATTAATACAAAAAATTAAACAGATAGTTAAAAATATTAAACCATTACCATTACCTACAGACAACTATTATAAAATCATACAGACCGATGCAAGTAATTTAGGATAGGCCAAAGTATTATTACAAAAGCCTAAAGAAGATAGTCCAAAAATAGAAGAAGAAATAGCAACGTATACAAGTGGAAAAATTATTGAGTCAGAAAGTAGAAAATTTATTATAGAAATAAAAATTTTATGAATTATAAAATTCTTTTCATCTGTATATATAAAATGATACTTTAACTATTAGAACAGATTGTAACAATAGAATAGAATTTTATAAAAAATCTCAAAATAAAAATTTTAAAAAGAAAAATTCATTTGCAAATAAAAGATGGATTTTATTTTTATAAACAATTACAAACAAAGATTATGAAGCAAAATTTGAACATATAAACGATAAAATAATAAATCAGCTGATATTTTATTTAGATTAATTACTGACACTTAATTCTTTTTACAGGTTATGGATTGCTACATGAACTTCGGTTCAATTACTCTTAAACAGTTTCCCTCATTTTCCAATTTATCTTGTAGACATAATTTTAAATTAGTTGATAGTCTACAGTACTTACTAGACAACTTATCAAATAGTAGAAATATTCAAGGAAACATTAGAGCATTCTATTTTAGCTAGATTAATAATCATGTAGAAAGTAAAAATTTTGCATTTTACTTAGTTATTCATGGTAGACAGACTAATATATTTAATTATTGGTCTTTTGTAATAGAACAAATTAGAGATTTTTCAAATCCAATATATAAATGTTATTATATATTTTATGAAGCAATAGAAGATGTTAGAAAATATTTAGGACCTAATTATTATATTAGTGAAAATATTAGTCCAACAGATTGAATTAAATATTTAGCACCACATTTTATGACATCATCTGCATCGTCATTATCACTATCATCATCCATACAACTGTATGATCATTGTGAAGCATTAGCCATAATAGTAAAAAGATTGAATAAGAAAAAACATGATTTAGAAAGAAAGCTAGAAGATGCATGTAAATAGATACAAATTAATTTAGACAACATAAATCATTTAGAAAGAATGTTAAAACATGCAATAGAAAATAATGACATGCATGTAGAAAGTAATGTAAATGTAGACAGATTGCATGTGGAAGTAATATAAAAGTATACAGACTTAATACTTTACAAGAACTATTTAATCATACTGTAACAAGTCAAGGAATCAAATTCCTTCAATTGGAAGCACAATTTGGAATAGACCTTGAACTAAAAAAAAAAGAGTCCATACTAAATAGCCTTTATAAATCATTTATGTCCATAGCCAAAAAGGTTATAAATAACCCATTTCCCATACATGTACATACTAGACCAAGTCTATGTGTTAGAATATTTTTCAAACCACTATGTAAAAATAATTTTTTTAAAATTTCTTTTTCTACCAAATACATAAATAAAAGCTTTTACCCTCCGTAATTAAATAACCTCCTCTTCCAAGTCTTAAGCTTTGGAATGATTGGATATATTCATTTAGAAAATTATACTATTCGTTTTACTTTTTTCCCAGAAACCCTAGACAGAGTATTGGATATGTATAAAACATATAAAAGTCCTCATCTGCTTCTTCTTAAATTTACCTTTTTACCACTTAGAGTGAAAATAAAAATAATTCTGCCAGCCTACCATATTATCCAGATAGCCCATGAAGAAATAGACATCTGTAGTATCTCACATAATTACCTAGAACCCATATAGATTGATTTGTACAGAAGAATCCATAAAGTTAAAGCACTAATTGAATGAAATTCCTTTCCAGAATCAAAACTTGTAGCACAAGGAATAAATTGCAGTATCTTTATTTCTAACTCTATTCATGATTATAAAGATATATTGGCATCTCTCTCATTATATGTAGAAAACAAAGGAGAAGTAGAAAGTTACTTAAATGTAATAATAGAAGATATTGGATTACAACTAATATATGAAGATTATGATCAACACTCCTATTAGAGTCATCAAAGTTTAGATAGTGGTGTCAAAGCAGAACCAGAAAATCATATGGAAGTCTAGACAGATCAGCATTTTTCAATAGTAGAAAAAGTAACAATAGTAGATAAAGATAAAAATATAAGTAACAACTGTATAAAGTAAAGCATGCGTGGAAGCATCAAAAAACTTAGCATGTGTACCACCTTATACCTATACATGAAGACCAAGACATGTAAATAAAAATCACATGCATGTACGTGGCCCTAGTCGTGTTAGAATAGTTTTAAATGTACATGGTCCACTCATCTATTATATTGAAAGAAGTTGTATAAAGGCTAGATATGCATTATAGATAGAATAGGACACTTAGAAAAGTTGTTTGTCTTGTAGCTCATTCCACTCCACTATAAATATGTGGAACAACCATTTGTAAATCAGAAGAATTTGTAAAGGGAGAGACTTTCAATATGCAAGCCTTTAGACAACATTTAGAGTGGATGGAGATACAATTTGGGCAAGTCTTAGATTGTAAGGAGAGAAACGAAAGTGAGGTATAAAAGCTCAAGAGAGAAGCATCAGAATCTTCTACTCCCTCAAGAAGGGGCAACAAACAAACTAGTAAAGTTGTGGAAGACGAAGTTGAAGAGGAAAGTAAAGAAGGATTCTAAGTTAAAGGGCATTGGTGTATACGTAATAAAGATAAGGAATATCAAAATCTAAATAATATCAAAATTTCTATGCAAGCTATGCCACCTTTACAAGGAAAGAATGATCTAGAGGCTTATCTTGATTGGGAAAAGAAAGTTGAATTAAAATTTAATTATTACAATTACTCCAAAGAAAAAAAGTTAAATTGGTTATAATTGAATTTACTAATTTTGCCATGTATGGTGGGATCAATTGGTGTCAAATAGGATAAGATATAGGAAAAGACCGATTATCATATGAGATGAGCATAAAGCGACAATGAGGCATCGATTTGTACCTGCCCATTATTACTGTGAGTTGTGTCAATGACTTCAATAACTCACTAAAGGTAATAAGAGTGTGGAGGATTATTACAAGGAGATGGAGGTAATAATGATTAAAGCTAATATTGAAGAGGACCGTGAAGCCACAATGACAAGATTTCTATAATGATTGAATCATAAAATTACTAATGTTGTTGAATTGCAATATTATGTTGCAATATTATGTGGAGATAGAAAATATAATTTACATGACCATACAAATAGAAAAACAACTCAAAAGGAGAGTAGCAATATAAGGTTTAATTCGACTTCAAGTGGTAATGCAAATTAGAAAAATGATGAAAGAACATCATATAAGTTAAATAAACTAGGGGAGCAAAGCAAAGAAGTTACAACTAGAGAAAAGAGGAAGGAAGTAACACCTACAAAAAATCCAAATATCAAGTGTTTTAAATGTCTCAGAATAGGGCACATTGCATCTCAACGCCCTAATAAGAGAGTTGTAACACCCTTTTACCCGAGCACGAAGACCCAAATAAAGAAATGTCACTTCAAAAAGGCGATACGAAATAATAATATAAAGAAAATCTCCTTTGACATATAACCGGAAAACTGAATAAAAATTTTCTTTACTTTTTAGGATAAAATTAAATTGTTAATGTTAATAGCAAAATCAAAATATTTCTAAACCCCAAAAAACACGGTTCTTTACACAAGACCCACAACGTAAAGAAAATTAATTTTATCTCTATCAAAGTTTTAGTATTATTAAAAGGAAATAAAACTGTGGAACTAATTTGTACTGTTACCACCCTTCGTCGGTCCGCCACGTCATTGCCAAACAGCTCAGCTAGAGTTCAGGATTATCTAAACATAAGAAACAAACAGGAGTGAGTGAAAAACACTCAGTAGGTTCCTAACATGCATGTGATGATGCAGTGTAAAATGCTATTAGAAAGTCAACAATCATGAAAACCTCTTGTTCGTTTCTCTTTTAAAACAGCCATCTATGCAATAACTTTTAAAAACTCTTGTACGTAGGACTTTTCTCTTTGCGTAAATTTTAGTTACGCTGGAGCTAGTTATCCGTCGGCAACTCTAACTTCCTAAAGTAGCATACATACATACTTTCAAGGAAATCCTTACACATTTAATCGATTAGAGGAAACGGCATGAGTGGGGATGAAACCCGCTTGCATCCACGTCATGTAAGTGTCGGGGTTACAACCTCCACACGCACCAATACGCTCGCATGTGCGCACATGCAAGAATCCAATCTCTCCATTTACTAGTTAGTGGGACCTCTACTAAACGATTCACAAACTTGAATACATATGCTCCATTCATTATAGCTTTAAAATCCTACGAGTGCATGTCCATGTCTATACAATGCATAACTTTTAAAATGTGAGTTGACAAGAAAATAATTTCTCTTGCGTATAACAAAATTTTCATGATCGATTGCAATCCATGCATATGCTTATGCTTATGCCATAGCTAGCAAACATCATTCTCATGTCATCAATATACATAGCTTCAAACACAATTAACTCTTATATGCAAGACAACACATGCATTTAAATACTTATATATATATATATATATAGATAAGTTTATCATGCAAAACCATAGGTATCAATTCATTCTAATAACTCAAGTTATTATTTACTATACGTAAATATATCCATACGAATAGACCCATTTATTTTCAAAGAAACCATTTCCAAATAGCATTTTATTTGTAAAGGAAAGCAAATATAATCATACTTAACTCAAATTCCAGCAACCATACTTTATAAATAAATTGTAACCTCACTAAATTGACCAACATAAGAAGTACAAAATATCATACTTTATTAGTTTACAAAGCTAAAAAAATATGAAAGTTGGTTTTAGACAAAGTAGTCACAGAATTGATTTAAATCCAAGTCCTAAACTAGTCTCATTAATCCCTTTACTTAGTTTATTAAAACCATACAAATAGCCAGTCATGTACAGCTCACTTTAGTCTAAAATTTCCAGCAAGAAACAATATTTAACCTAGCTTAAAACCATATAAAAAATCTAGTCACAAACAGTTACAGTTTCAGAATTTTCTAGCAAAAATAGATAAACTTGTAAAAATTATAGAATCCTCAATTTAACTTCAAATGGGGAAATTCCAAAACCAAAATAACCACAACTTAATGAATTAAAAGAGAAAAATGTGAATAAAAAATTAGTAAAAATTGAAGGCCCTGAAATATCACCAAACCCGTGGGTTATGGTGTAGGGTTCTCCAAAAATATCTACTCGTCTAGTAATTTTGAAACAATTCTTTCTCCCTCATCTGAACTCCAATTGCGGAAATTCAAAAACAACATAATCACAAACACTCAAGTATATGCAGTAAAAATTTTAGAATTTTTAGACAAATACCCAAATGCCAGTTTTAATCCAAAGTCCACGAAAATTTCAAGAATTTCCTAATTCACAGCACGCATTTTCAAATCAAAACACTAGATGCAAAAGAAACCCTACCACCAAATAAGATTAGGGCTTTGATTAATTTAAAAAAAAAAACCCATTTTAAACAGCCCACCTCACAAATTTTTAAGTGGTCCCAAGTAGATCCATGTAGAAAATACAAAAAGAGGGTATATCTAGGTCACAAACACACTAATACACTACCAAACACTAGCAAACACAAGTAGAGTTTGAGTCCTACCTTAGATTAGCTAAAACCCCCACTAAAACCATTGAGAATGCAAGCCAAAAACCTCCCTCCAGCAGCTGGAAATATGGTCGGCCTCTTCCTCCTTCCTCTTCCTTGGTGCTTCGAAGAAAACCTCTTGATCAAGCTTGAAAACTAGCCCATTCTCCTTGCCTCCTTCTCCTTCTTCTCTCCAAAATACTCTCCTCTCTCTTTCTCTCTGTGGTGGACGCAACACTATGGAAAATAGGGTTTGTTTTCAGCCAACATGTTGCTTTCATAATGGAAGGGTTAAGGCTTTCAAAGGGGTGGGGCCAAACTAGCCCATTTTGACCCAAGCTTAACCAAATTTAAACTTGGTCTTGCATGTGGTCCCCCTTTTTATAAAGCAAGACCACATTAAATTTAAACTTGCCATATTAAATTCAGTCCAGTCAACCAACACCAGACCTTGACCCAATAGTCAATGGTCCATGTGTTGACTTTGATCAAAGTTGACTTTAACCAAAAGTCAACTGTGTGCAAAGTAAATAGATATTACAAGAGTAATGGTTTTAACGGTTAATGGAGAAGTAGAGACTGATAATGAAGGAGAAGTAGAAGATGAGATGTAATCCTTAAAAGATGTTAATGATAGAAAATACCCCAAAGTGAGGCAAGCACTCGTAGTGAGAAGAGCTTTGAGTACATAAGCAAAGAAAGAAGATAATGAGCGGTGAGAAAATGTATTTTAAACTGGATGCCAATGAGAGATTATGTATGCAACATGATTATTGATGGAGGAAGTTGTATCAATGTTGCTAGCACTGAATGGTGTAACTCTTCTGCCAATCCTGTGCAATTTTCATACTTCGTCTTATCTTGTTGATGGTGTCACTGGTTTGTTGTAGGATTGCAGGTCCGAGAATCTTTCTCTCACCAACCTCATCCCAATGCGATGGAGATCTGCATTTTCTTTCGTAGAGAGCTTCATACAGGGTCATTCCAATAGCAGAATGGTAACTGTTGTTGTAGGTGAACTCTACTAAGGGATTGTGCTTCTCCCAACTTCCTTGAAAATCCAGCATGCATGCTCTTAGCATATCTTTCAATGTTTGAATAGTCTGCTTCGATTAACCATCAGTCTAGGGATAAAAAGCGGTACTGAAATTCAACTTCATCCCCAATGCTTTGTGTAAGCTCTTCTAGAATGATGACGTAAACCTTGGGTCTCGGTCGAATATAATCGACACTGGGACCCCATGCAGTCACACAACCTCATCCATATATAGTTGAGCCAACTTCTCCATTGAGTAAGTCATACGCATGGGTAGAAAGTGAGCCTATTTTGTAAGTTGATCCACAATCACCCAAATCGCATCGTTGCTCCACTGAGATAAGAGTAATCCAACCACAAAATCCATGGCGATATGCTCCCACTTCCACTCTAGAATCAACAACGGTCTTAGTAAACCAGATGGTCTTTGGTGCTCAATCTTAATCTGCTGACAAGTCAAACACTACTCCACGAACTTTGCCATGTTTTATTTCAAACCAAACCACCAGAACGTCGTAGAAACATCTCTGTACATCTTGGCAGCTCCTAGATGAAAGGTGTAAGGTGTACAATAGGCTTCCACTAAGATCTCCATACAGACAGCCTTACCAAATTCGCATCTCATTTCGCTTTTTAATCACTTCCTTTGATCTTCATAAGAATAGCTTGACCTTCCTTTATGTTAATAGAGAATTAATATCATGATTAAACTAGGGTTTTATCCTCTTGTGAAGTCATGATCAAGCATCTACTAATTTCACTCCACTTTTTCACCTTGCCTGAGTGATAGTTAATTGAACAATCGTAGTCCTTTACCAGCTCCAACCACCTTCTTTGTTACATGTTTAACTCCTTCTGGGTGAAGAAATACTTGAGGCTCTTGTGGTCAGTGTAGATTTCACACTTTGCTCTGTATATGTAATGACGCCAAATCTTCAGAGTAAACACCACTACTGCTAGTTCTAAGTCATGTGTAGGGTAGTTACGTTCATATGGCTTCAATTGGCACGAAACATAAGCAACTACCTTGCCATTCTGCATGAGCACACAACCCAGACCTGTACCCAATGCGTCGCTGTAGATCACAAAATCGTCCTTGCCGTTTGGTAGAGTAAGAACAGGTGCTGAAATCAGCTTCTTTTTTAGTTCTAAGAAACTCTCTTCACACTCATTAGACTAAACAAACCTATTCTCCTTCTTCAACAGCTGTGTCATCAGCATTGTGATCTTCGTGAATCCTTGCACAAATCTACGGTAGTACCCAGCTAAACCCAGAAAACTTCTGACTTCTCCAACATTAGTTGGTGTTTTCTAGTCTTGAATTGTTGCAACTTTGCTGAGATCTACTTGGATACCATTGCTCAATGCCACATGGCCAAGGAAGGTGATGCTCTCTAGCCATAACTCATATTTCTTGAACTTCGCGTACATCTGCTTTTCACGCAGCCTCTGTAGTACTAGCTTCAGATGCTCACCATTCTCTTCCACCATCTTCAAGTAAATAAGAATGGCATTGATGAACACCACAATAAACTTATCCAGGTAGTCATGAAACACTCGGTTCATTAAATCCATGAATACTATCGGCACATTTGTCAGTCCAAATGGTATTACTATGAACTCGTAATGGCCATATCTCATTCGAAAAGCACTCTTCGATTGGTCTTCTTCTTTGATCTTTAGTTGATGATAACCCGAATGTAGGTCGATCTTTGAGAAAATGCTCGCTCCTCGAAGTTGATTGAACAGGTCGTCAATTCTCGGCAGTGGGTACTTATTCTTGATCATTATTTTGTTAAGCTCATAATAATCAATGCACGGTCGCATTGAACCATCCTCTTTTTTGACAAACAGAACTGGTGCTCCCCAGGGTGAAACGTTGGGTTTGATGAAACCCTTGTACCAAGTCAATGGTAAACTTTACTTCTCGATCCAGTGGCAACTCTCGTAACTCTTCAGGAAACACGTCCACAAAGTCACAAACCATCTTGACGTCTTGCGGATTCAGAGCTGATGGTTCCTTGTCGTAAGCATTAACAAGAAATCCTTGGCAACCTTTACGCAAACACCTCAATGTTTGCAAAGCAGTTAACAACCTTGGTTGCAATCTCAGCTTCAACCCTTCAAACTCGAAGCACTAGCTACCTTCGGGGGTGAACCGTATCACCTTCTCCTTGTAGTTGATGCAAACTCTACTCTTGGACAACCAATCCATACCGAAAATCATATCGAAAACAAACATATCCAATATGATCAAATCGGCTTGCAATTTCTCATTTCCGAGATACACTTCACAGGATTTCAACACCAACGAGGTACACATAAAGACTCCAGATGGTGTAGAAACAGAAATCGTCCTTAAGACAAGTTGGTTCTAGTGCTAGCTTAGATTTAAATCGTCTAGACACAGACGAATGCATGGCACCCGAATCAAATAAAGCATAAGCATCCAATCCATGCAAAGAAATCGTACCTGCCACCACAGTAGCATTATCTTGCTTAGCTTCTTCCCTCGACAACACGAACACCCGACATTGAGTAGGTTGCTGCCTTTTCCCTCCCAGCTCAGGGCAATCTCGTATCATGTGACCATCTTTGCCGCACTTGAAACATACTTCAGTCTTCTTCCAGCACTCTCCAA
The DNA here is from genome assembly GCA_007844105.2 of Rhamnella rubrinervis. NCBI lineage: Eukaryota > Viridiplantae > Streptophyta > Magnoliopsida > Rosales > Rhamnaceae > Rhamnella > Rhamnella rubrinervis. The sequence goes on from CM017582.2 coordinate 2,815,020, forward strand.
TATGATTTTTGCCACAGAATTGGCACTGAGGAAAGCTAAGTCGACTGCCATTCCCTTTAGGCTTCTTGTTGTCATTGTTGTTACGTTTGTAGTTCCACTTCCTTCCATCAGCCTTTCTCTTATGCTGGTTACTCCCACCCCCAAGTCTTCCATTTAGTAGAGGAGCTTTGCCCTGCAGCTTTGTTCATTTCTGGAGTAGAATCCTTCACGATCAATTGAACTCACTGTAGTACCTCAGCATAGGTGGGTAGACGCAGCACTGCTACGACATTGTACAGCTTTGGCCTTAGTCCTTTCTAGAAACGTCTTGCTTTGTGTTCTTCGGTATCCACCAGATGTAGCGTGTAACGAGAAAGTTCATCAAACTTTTGCTCATACTCCACTAGAGAAAGGTTGCTTTGAGTCAAACGCAAGAATTCAACCTCCTTCTCATCCTGCTTCACAATAGGAAAGTATTTTTCCAGAAACAACTCCTTGAACTGGGCCCACAATAGGGCTTTTTTTGAGATTATAGGCCCGCTTGACCATATCCCACCAATGGCTAGCACTCTTCTTGAGCATGAATGAAGCGCATACCACCTTTTGGGACTCAGTGTACTCCATTAGAGTGAAGATTTTCTCCATATCACTAATCCAATCTTCAGCCACCAATGGGTTGGTAGAGCCCTCAAACACTGGAGGATGGAATCGGTTGAACTGCTCGATGACTCCACTAATCCCGCTAGATTTTTATGGTCCTTGACCCAATAGGCCTGCCAAAGCCTCAAGCGATTGACTGGCCATGTTTGCCGTGTTGTTCTCATTAGTGTCGTTGGCCTTTGGTCTTCCACTAGGCATCTTTGAAATAGTAGCATACCATACAAAACAATTAATATAGACAAAGAGACAACCATAAGAACACAAATATATATATATATATATGGCACTTCAATTTAAAGAAGTTTGTCACGAATTAGATAAACATAGGTAACAGTCAATATAGATAAGCACAGTAATAGTTCAAGCAGATTCAAATAGTCATAGATAGGCTACCACCACTACTACTAATATAACAACTAATCTCTCTCCCTACTCGTCTTCAGAATACTCCTCGAGGTTCCTCTTCCTCAAGATCCTCTTCTTCCTCAGGATTTTCTTCAACCGCAACTATCTGCGGTGCACGTGGAATCTCAACCCCAATATGCTCCAGGTGAGCGTTCAGAACTTCTTGCTCGCCAGGGTTATCCCGATACTGATCCATATACCAATGATGCATAGTATAATTATGATCTATCTGGAACTACTCCAGTTACCATGCATCTACGTACTGTACTCGGTCATCTGATTGAGGCACAACTATGGTATCCCTGCTCAAGTACCAAGCTACCTCTATCTTTTTCCGATCAAGCTCCCGACGCTATGCGTCTTCGGACTCCCTGATTTCCTTGCACTCGTCCCCGAAGGTTGATGCTGGGGTGTATGCGGATTAGCGACGAGACTGTTCTTCCTGCGCCGCGACTTCCTTTTTCGGACGTTGACGGGGTATGCGGGTTGGGCTCTCAACATCCACCTCTGCTTGGTGAAGTTTGGCCACTATGTCACTCTGGAAGGACGTCGGCTCTAGGCTCCACCTCGGCTTCTTGGAGATAGACGCCTCCAACACATCATGACTTCGCTTGCGCAAAGCACAAAAAGAAGTACTAACCCGTTGACCCATCTTAATACAGTAAACCAAACAAACACAAGGTCAACAATAAGGCAAAACCAAATACAAGTAAAGTAATCTACCTTTGACGTGCGAGTAGACGCTGGAGTAAGCAATCAGTACAAATTTTCAATAAACCTAGGCTATAATACCAAAAATTGTAACACCCTTTTACCTGGGCCCGAAGACCCAAATAAAGAGATATCACATCAAAAAGGCGATACGAAATAATAATATAAAGAAAATTCCTTTTGACACATAACCAAAAAATTGAATAAAAATTTTCTTTACTCTTTAGAATAAAATTAAACCGTTAATGTTAATAGCAAAATCAAAATATTTCTAAATATTTCTAAACCCTGAAAAATATGGTTCTTTACACAAGACCCACATCGTAAAGAAAATTAATTATATCTCTATCAGAGTTTTAATATTATTAAAATGAAATAAAACTGCGGAACTAATTTGTACTGTTGCCACCCTTCGCCGGTCTACCACGTCATTGCCAAACTGCTCGGTTAGGGTTCAGGATTACCTAAACACAAAAAACAAACAGGAATGGATGAAAAACACTCAATAGGTTTCAAACATGCATGTGATAATGCAGTGTAAAATGCTATTAGAAAGTCAACAATCATAAAACCACTTGTTCGTTTCTCTTTTAAAACAACCATCTATGCAATAACTTTTAAAAACTCTTGTACGTAGGACTTTTCTCTTTGCATAAATTTTAGTTATGCTGGAGCTAATTACCCATCGGCAACTCTAACTTCCGAAAGCAGTACACACGCATACTTTCAAAGAAATCCTTACACATTTAATCGATTAGAGGAAACGAAATGAGTGGGGATGAAACCCGTTTGCATCCGCGTTATGTAAGTGCCAGGATTACAACTTCCACACGCACCAATACACTCGCATGTGCGTGCATGTGAGAATCTAATCTCTCCACTTACTAGTTAGTGGGACCTCTAATAAACGATTCACAAACTTGAACACATATGCTCCATTCATTATAGCTTTAAAAGCCTACGAGTGCATGGTCATGTCTATAAAATGCATAACTTTTAAAATGTGAGTTGACAAGAAAATAATTTCTCTTGCGTATAACAAAATTTTCATGATGGATTGCAATACATGCTTATGCTTATGCATATGCCATAGCTAGCAAACACCATTCCCATGTCATCAATATACATTGCTTCAAACACAATTAACTCTCATATGCAAGACAACACATGCATTTATATACTGATAAACTATATATATATATATATATATATATATATATATATATAGTTTATCATGCAAACCATAGGTATCAAGTCATTCTAATAACTCAAGTTATTATTTACTATATGCAAATATATTCATGTGAATAAACCCATTTATTTTCAAAAAAATCATTTCCAATTTGTAAAGGAAAGCAAATATAATCATACTTAACTCAAATTCCAGCAACCATACTTTATAAATAAATTGTAACCTTACTAAATTAACTAACATAAGAAGTATAAAATATCATACTTTATTAGTTTACAAAGCTAAACAAATATCAAAGTTCGTTTTAGACAAAGTAGTCATGGAATTGATTTAAATCCAAGTCCTAAACTAGTCACCTTAATGCCTTTACTTAGTTTATTAAAACTATACAAATAGCTGATCATGTAAAGCTCACTTTAGTCCAAAATTTCCAGTAAGAAACAAAATTTAACCTAGCTTAAAATCATATACAAAATCTGGTCACAAACAGTTACAGTTTCAGCATTTTTCAGCAAAAATAGATAAACTTGTTAAAAATATAAAATCCTCAATTTAACTCCAAATGGAGAAATTACAAAACCAAAATAACCATAACTTAAGGAATTAAAAGAGAAGAATGTGAATAAAAAATTAGTAAAAATTTAAGGCCCTGAAATATCACCAAACCCGTAGGTTATGGTGTAGGGTTCTCCCAAAATATCTATCCGTCCAGTAATTTTGAAACAATTCTTTCACCCTCATCTGAACTCCGATTGTAGAAATTCAAAGTCGAGCATGATCAGAAGACACTCAAGTATATGCATAAAAAATTTCAAAATTTTTGGACAAATACCCAAATGCTAGTTTTAATCCATATTCTACGAAAATTTAAGGAATTTCTTGATTAACCGCACGCATTTTCAAATCAAAACACTAGATGCAAAAGGGACCCTATCACCATACAAGATTAGGGCTTTGATTAATTTTTTTAAAAAAAAATCCCATTTTAAACAGCCTACCTTACAAATTTCTAAGTGGTCCCATGTAGATCCATGTAGAAAATAAATGAAGAAAGTAGATCTAGGTCACAAACACACTAATACACTACCAAACACTAGCAAAACACAAGTAGAGTTTGGGTCCAACCTTAGATTACCTAAAACCTCACTAAAACCCTTGAGAATGTAAGCCAAGAACCTCCCTCCAGCAGCTGAAAATATGGTCAGCCTCTTCCTTGGTGCTTTGAAGAAAACCTCTTGAGCAAGCTTGAAAACTAGCCCTTTCTCCTTGTCTCCTCCTTCTTCTCCCCAAAATACTCTCCTCTCTCTTTCTCTATATGGTGGACGGCAACATTAGGGAAAATAGGGTTTGTTTTCAGCCAACATGTTGCTTTTATAGTGGAAAGGTTAAGAGTTTCAAAGGGGTGGGGCCAAACTAGCCCACTTTGACCCAAACTTAACCAAATTCAAACTTATATTGCATGTGGTCCCTTCTTTTACAAAGCAAGACCACATTAAATTCAAACTTGCCACATACATAGTCAAAGGTCAAGAAAAGAGAGTCTCAGTCATCACACTGCCAGTCAAAGTGATGATGTGGCAGGGTGGACTGTTGACTTTGAACTTGACCAAAACTTTGACTTTACTATGAAAGGAAACAAACACACATAATACACAGAAGATCACATACCACTCAGTCTCAATCAACCAATACTAGATCTTGACCCGATAGTCAGTGGTCCATGCATTGATTTTGACCGAAGTTGACTTTGATCAAATGTCAACTGTTCACAAAGTAAGCAGATATTACAAGAGTAACGATTTTAAAGGATAATGGAGAAGTAGAGACAAATAATGAAGGAGAAGTAGAAGATGAGATGTCATCCTTAAAAGATGTTAATGATGGAAAATACCCCGAAGTGAGACAAGCACTCGTAGTAAGAATAGCTTTGAGTACACAAGTGAAGAAAGAAGATAATGAGCGGTGAGAAAACGTATTTTAAACTGGATGCCAAGTGAGAGATTATGCATGCAACATGATTATTGATGGAGGAAGTTGTACCAATGTTGCTAGCACTGAGCTTGTGAAGAAATTGGGTTTTCATACCATGAAGCATCCTATACCATATAAACTTTAATCGTTGAATGATTATGGGAAGGTAAAGGTAACCAAGTATGTCAAAATACCTTTTATCATTGGGAGATATCAAGATGAGATCTTATGTGATGTAGTGCCTATACATGTAGGTCATATTCTTCTTGGAAGACCATAATAATTTGATAGGAAAATTACATATGGTGGATTTAAGAATCGTTATGTATTCTTTAAGGATGACTGAAAAACCCCCCTTCTACCTTTAACCCCAAAACAAATTTATGAAATTCAAGTGAAAAACCAAATAAAGGGAAAAAAAAGTAATGAGAGAACAAACATAATTAAGAGTGAGAAAAGAGAGAATAAAAACCAAACAAAAGAGAAAGAAAGTAGTCAGCTTAAAGAGAGAAAACAAAAGATCTTTTATGCAAAAATAAGTGATATCCAGAGTGTCTTTTTTGCAAAGAAACATGTACTTGTTGCTTTACAAAGATGCTAACCTTCTAACCTCTATATTAATGATTCTTTACCTTATGCTGCAATTGCTCTTTTACAGGAGTTTAAGGATGTGTTTCCTAAGAGATGCCAAAAGGATTGTCTCCAATTAGAGGAATTGAACATCAAATTGATTTTATACTCGGGGCAACCATTCCCAACTGGTCAACCTATAGAAGTAATCCCGAGGAGACAAAGGAGCTTCAAAGGCAAGTTAAGGAGCTCTTGGCAAAAGGCTATGTAAGGGATAACATGAGTCCATGTGTTGTACTAGTCCATTAGTTCCAAAGAATGATAGCTCTTGGAGAATGTGTGTGAATGGTCAAGCAGTCAACAAAATTACTATAAAGTATCGTCATCTCATTCTTAGATTAGATGATATGCTGGATGAATTACACAGCTCTACTATTTTCTCTAAAATTGATTTAAAGAGTAGATACCATCATGTCAGAAAGAAAGAAGGACATGATTGGAAAACTGCTTTTAAAACTAAATAAGGTTTATATGAATGATTAGTTATGCCATTTTGGCTAACTAATGCACCTAGTACCTTCATGAGACTAATGAACCATGTTTTCATGCATATATTGGGAAATTTATGGTTGTATATTTTGATGACATTCTAGTATGTAGCAAAGATTTAGATGAGCATATAGAACATGAACATTTTGTACTAGAGATACTTAGGAAAGAAAAATTATATGCTAATCTAAAGAAGTGTACATTTTGCATGGATAAAATTGTGTTTCTAGACTATGTTGTATGTGTTAATAGAATACAATTAGATGAGGAAAAAGTTCAAGTTATTAGGAGATGACTTACACCTAAAAATGCTAGTAAAGTTAATAGCTTTCATGGATTAGCTAGCTTTTACTGTAGATTTGTTAAAGAATTTAGCAGCATAGTTGCCTCTTTAAATGAAATGGTTAAAAAAAATATAATTTTTAAATGCACAAGAAAAAGCATTCATTATATTAAAAAAGAAGTTAATAATTACACTTGCTCTTACTTTACCTAACTATTGTAAAACTTTTAAAATTGAAATGATGCATCTGGTCTTGGTATAGGTGCTGTGTTAATGCAAGAAAATTGTCCAATAGCCTACTTTAGTGAGAAGTTGAATGGAGCCCTACTCAACTATCCTGTATATGACAAGAAGATGTATGCATTGATGCGAGCGCTTGAAATATGACAACATTATTTGTGGCCCAAGGAATTTGTGATATATACGGATCACAAGTAATTAAAGCATATTAAGGCCAAGGTAAGTTGGATAAAAGACATGCCAAATGGACAGAATTCATTGAGACATTTTCTTATATTATCAAATATAAACAAGGTAAGGAAAATATAGTGGTTGATGTGCTTTCTAGAAGGTATGCACTTGTTTCTACATTACAAAGTTACTTGGTTTTGAATATATAAAAGATCTATACAAGGATGACTATGACTTTGTTAATATTTATAATGCATAAGAAAATATTGTATTTGGAAAATTTTATAGGCATGAAGGATATTTGTTTTGAGAAAATAGAATTTGTGTGCCTAAGTGTTGTTTATGTGAATTATTACTTAAAAAAGCTTATAGTGGTGGTTTAACGGGACACTTTGGAGTAACGAAAACTCTTGATATATTGGCAAAAAATTTCTTTTGGTCGAATATTAGAAAAGATGTGGAAAAATTATGGTAAAATTGTATTACATGTAAACAAGCTAAGTCTATAGTTTTGCCTCGGGGATTATATATACCCTTAACTATTACTAGTGAACCATGGATTGACATATCAATGGATTTTGTGTTAGGCCTACCAAAGTCAAGAAAGGGAAAGGATTCTGTGTTTGTTGTTGTTGATCAGTTTTCTAAAATGAACTCATCTTATACCTTGTAGTAAAACTGATGATGCAATTCATGTAGCGGATTTATTCTTTAGTGAGGTTGTTAGATTGAGTGGAATACCTAAGAGCATAGTTTCCAATCGAGATGCTAATTTCCTTAGTCATTTTTTCTATGAACTTTGTGGAATAAGTTAGGAACTAAGTTATTATTTTTTACATGTCATCCCCAAACTGGTGGACAAACTAAAGTACTAAATCGTACCTCAGGAACCCTATTGTGTGCATTAATCCAAAAGAATTTAAACAATTGGGAAGATTACATGCCACATATTGAATTTGCTTATAATAGAACATTGCATTCTTCATCTAATTGTTCTCCTTTTGAAATTGTTTATAACTTTAATCCACTAACCCCTATGCATTTGTTTACTTTGCCTATTAATAAATAAGTTAGTTTGGATCTTCAAAAGGAAGTTAAGTATGTGAAGGACTTACATGTGAAGGTTCGAACTCAAATTGAGAACAAGACAAAGTTATATGCTTAAAATGTCAATATGGGGCACAAGTAAGGAGTATTTGAACCCAATGTGCAACACCCACAAACCGAACCTCACAGATCCAATGTAGTTGATGCTATTTTGCATTTCGTATGATGTAAAATAGGACCAATTTTTTTTTTCCTTTTCTCTTTAATTCGGATCCACAAAATATTAATACTACTTTAAAATTATTGAAATACCAGTATCAATATTATTAATAGTATCTAAAATCACAACCCACATGTAAAGAGAAACTTAACAAATGTTTTGGTCTTATAAATTTTTTAAATAGAGAAAATGAAATGAAATTATAGCATAGCGGAAGCATCTTATTAGCTTAGATCATGCAGAACAACATAGCAAAACATCACCTTGCAAGTTCCCCAAGACCACTTCCACTTAATCAGTTACTAGTGCAATTGCCTACCCACATAAGCAAACAAGAGTGAATGACAAATCACTCAGCAAATTTCACAATGCACACACACACTCAATATAGAATGCTTAAGCTTATGCGTGAACCAATGGATTCTAGCTTACTTTCAAATATATCTTGCATAGTTCAAACCAAAACTTCTTTATTAAGTTTGAAAACAAAACCATCATTGTAGAACTTTTATATACATATCTTTGGGAGTTATTACCCATTGGTAATCTATATGATATCCTTTGAATGGCTGAGCAGCATATCCTAAGAGACTTCAAACTACAAAGAGGCATATATTCATAAGTGGGGTAAAAGGAACAATTTGCATCCTAGCAATGCAAGCAAAAACTGATGCCAATAACTCCGGCCAAAGAGCATTAGCCATGCCCTCATTAGGATCATCAATGAGTCCACCCACATACACAAATCCATCTACATGTGCCCATGTAAACCCTATAAACTTGGTCGGATCCATTGAGCCAAGCCTTCTCATATGCAATTCCATACATACATACAAAAACTCCATATCAAACTTGTCCATATTTGCCTACAAGATGATTCTATTGAAAACATACATTACTTTTCAATTAATCTTGAAGATGTGTATTTCCTGTAAAAGTGAATTTTGTATACATGTTTGAATGTTCATGCTCATGCTTACATACTTGTGATCATGCATACTTATTTCGTACTATATGAAACTAAGCGTACTGCATTCATTATTCCATTGTAGCTAAAACATATATATATTTCATCACAAAAATTATTGTTACAAATTCCCATAAAAGTTTCAGCTATCAATAATCACAAGTAACAAAAATTCATAACATGCATACACCTTATAATCCCACATAACTCCACATTTTTTTGGAAACTATTTTTATAGAAAAATTCATATTTAACATATATATATGAACGTCGAGAAAATTCCAGCAATATTGATTAAATCCAAGTTTAATTCAAACATGAATATCCAATAGATTAACAAAGCTAAAATACCCAGAATTTTCCAGCTTGTATCCCTTCATAATTTGATTTAAAATATATGTACAATAAAGAGAATTATTATTCTTCGATAAATCAATTTAAACTATCAAATATCAATCATTACTAAACATGATCAACCTTGATTTAATGATCAAACTTGAATAAAAATTTTATCTTATTATGCACAAAGGGATCGACTATAAAGAGAATTAGTGTTTAGTGTGCAAATGTGTAAAATCAAAACTTTCCTTGAAATCCATGCATATTTCATCAATTCCATAGAAACCATTCTAGATCAAAATTTATAGCACACACAATTCATATTGTCAAGCATAAATCATCAATCCAATCCAAAGAAATTATTAGAGAAGAAGAGAGATTTAAATAAATAAGAACAGATAACAAATAGTTGTGAAACTTGCCTTAAATCTTCAAAAGCCTTGAAAAATCCTTACTTGATCATACAAAATTTCTCTCAATATTTCTCTAAGAAATTGCAGCACTAAGAGGAGAAGAGAATGCAGAAAGTTTCTCCGTCTACAGCCTCTTCATTTATAGACAAAACCCTAGTCAAAACTTTCCTTATTTTTTTGTTCTTACTTTTTTTATTCCAAATATGGAAAGTAACCAGCCACTTAATTGTCATATAATGCCAATTAAAAATCAGAAATTCAAATAACAAACCCATACATAAATGTGTGTCAACCATAAACACACATATATACGCATATATGCTAGTACAAGACGAATCGCACACACAATCACATACACGTAGAGACTTGAAAGTACTGCACAATTCAGTAACATGCCAGGCGCTTGTCATTGCGCCTGATACACATGGGTTTGGAAATAAAATTGTTGAACTTTGAACCATGTCTGGCCCCAGTCATTGCACTTGACATTGTGCCTGACACACTCGGATTTGGGGCTCGTTGAACTTTAAATGATGTAAGGTACTTGACATAGAACTTGTCATTGCACCTAATATTCTCTGACTTCGTGTCCTCGCAGTGCTTCACAAAACTTACACGTATACACTCGTGCACAAGCACACAAATAAAATTCTTAAATAAGCACACTAACACGCACTTTTAGAGGCTGTTATTACAGTTCATCCCTCTCAAAAAGAAATTTTGTTCTTGAAATTTGCTCAAACTAGAAAATAAAACTTACTAGAAAACAAATTCGGGTACTTAGATTTCATTTTGTATTCTTGTTCCCATGTCGCTTCTTCCACAGCATGGTCTCTTCAGAGAACTTTAACCAAAGGAATGGTTTTAGTCTTTAACGCTTGATCTCGTCGGTTGAGAATTTCCACCTGTTTCTCTTCATGGGTAGGATCTTTCTTACCTCTAACAGTTCGAACTCTAGCACATGCGATAGGTCATGCATATACTTTCTCAGTATATATACATGAACCACATCGTACACACTTGATAAATTTGGTGACAAAGCCAAACGATAAGCTAAAGCAAATTCACCAATCTTTTTTGAAATTTCAAATAGTTCAATGTAATGTGGACTTAGCTTTCCTTTCTTTCCAAACCTCACAACACCTTTCATCAGTGCTACTTTAAGAAAAACCTTGTCTCCAACATCGAAACTCAGATCCTTCCATCAGTTATTAGCACAACTCTTTTGTCTATCTTAAGCAACCTTCATTCTTTGTCAAATTCTACTTATGACTTCACTTGTTTGCTGTAGAATCTCAACTTCAAGTAGCTTTCTCTTGCCTACTTCTTCCCAATGAGTCGGAGATCAACACTTTCTTCTGTACAAAGCTGCATAGGGTGCCATGCCAATAGTTGCATAATAGTTATTGTTTTACGCGAACTCCATAAGTGGTAAATGTTTCTCCCAGTTCCATTGAAAATCCAATATTCATGCACACATCATGTCTTCAAGTATTTGAATTGTCCTTCCAGACTGTCTGCCAAACTGAAGGTAGAAAGCAATACTAAAGTTCAACTTCATTCCCATAGCCTTATGCAGACTGTTTTAGAATAACAATGTGAACCTTAGATCACGATCAAACACAGCTGAAATGGGCACTCCATGAAGTCTCACAATCTCGTATGTATAAAGTTGTGCCAACTTTTCTATAGGATGCGTCATATGCATAGGTCAGAAGTGAACGGACTTGGCGAGTTGGTCCACTATTACCCATGCTGCATCATTACCATGTTGAGACAATGGTAATCCCACAACAAAGTCCATGACAATATTTTTCCACTTCCATTCAGGAATCATTAGAGGTTTAAGCATTTCACAAGGTCTCTGATATTATATCTTCAATTGTTGACACGTTAGATATTGATCCACAAATCATGCAATGTCCTTCTTCATTCTGTTCCACTAATAAACTTTGGCGACATCCTTATACATCTTAGTAGCTCCATGATGCATTGTGTAAGGCGTACAATAAGCCTCCACCAAGAATTCCTCTTTAATCACTTCAACGTTAGGCACGCAAAGAAGACTTCCAAACTTTAGAGTTTCATCTCCAGTGAAAATAAACTTAGGTATCTTTCCTTGAATAACTTCTTATTTGGTCTTGTTTAAACTTGTGTCACTTTCTTGTTCTTCTTTAATCTTATCAACCAATGATGGTTATACTCTGAGTGTAGACAACATGTATGAATATTGGTTGGAAACAAACTTAATTTCCATTCTTCTTAGATCTTCCAAAATATACAGTTGTGTAGTAATTAGATTACCACTAAAATCGGTTTATTTTCTACTCAGAGCATCCGCTATACATTGGCATTTTCAGGATGATAATTGATAGAACAATCATAATCCTTAACAAATTCCAACCATCTTTGTTGTCTCATGTTCAGCTATTTTTGAGTAAAGAAATATTTCAGACTTTTATGATCAGTGTAAATGTCATACTTCATACCATAAAGGTAATGTCTCCAAATTTTCAGTGCAAAGACGACAGCAGCCAACTTCAGGTCGTACATACTTGTTGGTATATTTCTTTTAAATCTTATTAGTTTTGGGACCTTGTCCGTGTTTCCTTGAAAGTTTCTTGATTGAATTCTTGGAGCCTTACATTAAAGATTCTGTTACATCATCTGCAAATGAGGGTGGTGGTAAAGAAAAATTTAGAGTTTATGTCTCCCTTTTTGAACTAGGCTTCCCTTGATTTTTGCTTAAAGATTGCTTTTTACTTAGCTCCGTGGACCCTTAGCTCATTGAGGACTTCTTGGTGGCAGTGGGCAAGCAATTCAAAATCTTCTACTTTTGTGTCTTCCTTCAGTTGGATATCTTTCAATTAAACTCTAATTTTGATATTTTTACATGAGTGAGACCAAAATGAGCTGTATTCCAAATTTTGAAAGCTTTGGAGGTGTCCTTTAGTTTAGTTAAAATTTTCCTCAATTTATGTCTGCTTATGGAATGTTGGTTCTGCTGAATTCATAATGTCAAAGCTATTGTTATCTGAAGCCCAAGCCTGAATAAATGTAAAAACCTTTTCTCAGTTTCATTGCTCCATTAGTTTGTATGAGGATTGAGGAATGATCTTTTTCTTCCATTTCAAGATTGGTGACCTTTATTTTGTGAAAAAATTAAAGTTAAGAGGGACTAGCAATATCTCTATCCAATCTCTTCTTTACAAGGATCCTTTGTCTTTTGAATTAGGTGAATTGTTAGTCAATGAAACCAAAGTCTAAGCCTCTTGAATCTTGAAGGAAATCTTTGAAAAAAAGCCTCTTCTTATGGATTTCTTAGCATCCTATTTTCTTTAATTGGTCAACAATCTCATTTAGATAACCTTCTTCATAAAGGAAATGTCTAAGAAAAAGCCTCTTTTTATGGATTCCTTAGCTTACCATTTTCTCTGATTGGTTAACAATCTCATTTAGATCGCCAAAGATAATCCACAAACAAAGCTCCTTAGTAATAAGAGAGGTTTAGGATTCCTAAAAGCTATGTTTATCCCTATAATAAAATGACCATGACAAGAAAAAAAGCTTCCAAACAAAGTTACTTATACAAGAGTGAACCAAATAGTAAATAATATTTTTCTTTTCCAAATGAGATGCAAGTCAACATCAGACATCTAGAAAAATAAAAGTCCACCAGTTATACTTCTTACTTTCTGTAACATCCCCTAACCAAACCTTACAGGCCCGATTTATAATATATTGCCAATATTGCAAATGTCATAAAAATATGACCAATTTTTTTTTCTTTTTCCTCTTTACTTCAAATCCACACACTATTTGTTAATAATATTAGATTCGTAAAAATAATAGTACAAACTTTCAAATTAACATGATAATAATAACATTACAAAATTATAACTCACACGCAAAAGGAGCTTAATAAAATATTTTTTACCCCGGGGCAGGGTCGGGAATACTATCCCTGCCCCAAACCCACCCCATATGTTTATATATATATATTATATCTTTTAATATATTAAATACATTATTATATTATTTTTTATAACCCACAATCCCACCCACCAACCCTAGCTATTCACACATATGATCCCACACTTCACACAATCTCACTTTCACGCCGTCCTGTCTCCTCTCTAGCTCCCTTATTCACACATCAATCGTAGTCGCCCCTTTTTGTCTCTCACAACATCGATGACAGGGGCACAAGATCCAACTTCCACATCCCAAGCTTTAAAATCAAACCCTTTATCCTACCTTTTGGTTCCAATCTACCTTTATCTTTTGATCTTCAAGTTTTGCCTTTTTTTTTATGTGCTTTCAAATCTGGAAATGTATCTTCAAGTTTTTATTTTATTTTACTCTTTTTTTTTGTGTGTGTAAATGCTCTCAAATCTGTTAATTTCAAAGTATCTATTTTTTTTTTGTACGTGCTCTCAATTCTACAAATCTATCTTTAAGTTTTTATTTATTTATTAATTTTGTAAGTACTTTCACATCTGCTAAGTTCATATTATCCTTTTTTTTTTTGTTTATCCCTCTTTGTTCTGTTTGGTGGGTAAATAAAAGGGAATCATTGGATTTTAGTTTATGCAGTCTGCAAAATGGATTGTGGTTCATAGAGCCTTTATGGCAATAAAGGACGCGGATGGGATATTCTTTTCATTGGATCTAGAGTACTACGAAGTGAGAACTCCTCAATTTCCATTATTTTGTATCAACAATTTTCTTTTTTTTTCTTGTTTTTGTAAATGCTCTCTGCTAATTTCAAACTCATTCTAAATATTTTTAATTTTTATTTGGAAAATGCACTATTAGATTTGTAAATTTCAAAAAAAATTTTGCTTTTTTATATGGTAACGGGGCAATGAGAGGGGAACAGGAATCCCCCAACCCCGCTTAGCCTCCCTAATGGAGCGAGGACGGTGTATCCTATTCTCCAATGGGGCAGGGGATGGGGAGGTCCACCCTACCCTCGCCTTACCCTATTACGATCCCTACTCAACCATGAAGGGGTGTAATAGTGTGAAAGTCGATTGAATAGGCACCTTTATGGCCACGACTTCAAGGTTCGCAATTAGAGCATCAAGCTCTTGTTGTTGAGAAGAAAGCCGAATCGTTGAACTATAAATATTAGAGGGAAAATTAATAAAGTCATGATCTTTAGTGTTGGCTATGGACGATCTTCACAGTCTACATTTGTTCTTTATATCTTTACACTAAGAGAGTTTAGGAGTGATGGGTTTGGGTGTTGGGTGGTTTTCTCCTGAGTGAAATGTGAGGGGGACCACTTCAATAAAGGGAATGATTGTTGTAGTCTATATCTAGGCAATTGGAGTCATCCTCAGCATCTAGAAGACTTGAGAAGCATGACTGTTAGGGGGTGGGGTGGAATTTAAATTTGTATTTAGGCAGGCCTCTTACGATGATTCGGGTTGGGTGAGAATTGCTTACTTTGCTATCTTATCGCTGAGTCAAAATGGACCATAGGTTGTCCCAACTATTCTTTTGCTGTTGGATCTAAAGAGTTTGATACTTGTAGTTCTTGGCCTTGTTAGAGAAAACGGTGTTGAGAATGTCAACAACCCATTTAGCAAGTTGGGTTTTGTCCATTTTAGGCTTGTTCATATGTCCCATTTTAGAGAGTATCATGGGATTGAGAATTGCCTTATTAAAGTCATCCTTAGAAAGTCTAATTTAGCTATCAAAGCAATTGCATTTCTATAATAGATTAGTTGCTCCTTTTCTTTGTAGTAAGCTAACTTTATATGCAAAAGGTCTCCAAAATGGATAGTTTTAATAAACATAGAAGGATTTTCAAAATTTTCTACTGTTCCAAGAGCTCCTACTGGAGGTTAGAATTTTTCAACATATTGATGAACAAAATGTTGCCTTCAAAATCCGTTTAGAGCCATGGTCCATAGAGCTTAGTTGTTAAACCTAGAACTTGAGTGACTCGAGTAGGATAAGCAAAGGAACATAATTATATTACTATAACAAGCTAGTTGCTCTTTTTCATGTAGTGGGTTAGTTTCTGATGCAAAAGATTTGTCTGTGATTTTACTATGTTGTGGGTATTATGTACCTTTGGCCCAAGCTTAGGCCTGCCTCGTATTGTGCTTACTCAAATTGCCACGACCCATTATGAAAAAGTCCAAAGAAACCCAAGTAAAGGGTTTGGTAAGATGGTTGAGTGGCAGGAATTACAATAATGCCTCTAAAAGTGGGCAAAACTTGTTGGAGAAGTTTTGACAATGTACGGAGACTGAGTTTGATTAGCATTTAATGCTTTCACATGGGGTAGGTGATCAAGACAAGTTGGTTTTACTCAAAATAGCCATTGATGCACCTAAGGATATTGATGACATAGGTCTGCCCTTATACGGAAGAAGAAAGTTGACATAGCTTGGTCTGGGGAAGACCATGAATCTTTCTAATCAGTTTGAGCCTAGCGCCACATGTATCACCAAGAGAGGACGAGTACTATGAGTCCTATGTTAGTAGGTCTGACATCCAACATTGCTCCACAGTTTGCACCTAAGCCACACTACATAACCCTTGCCAAGCCATGGGTAGGGTTAGGTGGTTGCATCTCAAGGGAGCACATGTCATATATCACCCATCCAAAACCTAGCCACGAATGTATAAAAGGTAAAGTCTAACCATCTAAGGGGGGTTCTTCTGGGACGTTTGAAACCCAATTAAGCTCAAGAAGCCTAAAGGAACCTGAGGAACCCTCTCTTGGTCAAGCTAGTGCCCTAACCCTCTTCTCTTCAAACCTTATCAATCTCATTGTATAATAATGGTGACTTCGATTGGGTGGTGAAATCCTTCCCATTCTAAAAGTAGCTTGGTCTCAGCCCGACCTAGTTAGAGCTCGTCCCTTCCTCAGCATCATCCGCCTCAACAGTAGTTGTTTATCATAGCCCATAACCACTCGACCCCTTTGGAGCATATGGACCACTTAGAGGTGCTTTCTTTATTCATTGATTCCCTGTTGCAGCCCATAAGGACATTCTATCACACCTAAGTCCAATCATATAGACTCCTAACCCAACCTGAGGTCGTACCTAGCTAACCTGAGGTCTTGTCCAGCCATCCCTCGAAGGTTCTCCCTAAGTCTTTGATCTAGTAAAAAGCTCATAGGCCAAGGCTCAACCTGACTCTATATGTATGAAAATTTATCGACAACATACAACTTTCACCAAATGGGTAGCTTTAATGAACATAGAAGGATCTTTAAAATTTTCTACTTGTTCCAAAAGCTCCTACCAGCAATTAAATTTTTTTGATGGATTGATGAATGAAATGTTGCCTTCAAAATCCGTACAAAGCCATGATCCATGGAGTTTAGTCATTAGACCTAGAGCTAAGGTGACTTAAACAGGGTAAGTAGTGGAGCATAGAAGGATTTTTAAAATTTCCTACCAGTTCCAAGATCCTGCTGGAGGTTAGAATTTTCCAAAATTTTAAGGGTACCTATTCCAAGATAGTTTTAATAAACATAGAAGAGTTTCTAAAATTTTCTATATGTTCCAAGAGATTCTGCCAGAAGTTAAAAATTTTTGACAAATTGATATACAAAATGTTGCCTTCAGAATTTGCTCAAAGCCATGGTCCGTAGAGTTTATCTATTAAATTCAAAACCGAGGTGATTCGAGAAGGATAAGTAATAGAACATAATTATATTACTATAACAAGCTAGTTGCTCCTTTTCATGTTGTAGGTTAGTTTCAAATGCAAAAGATTTGTCTATGATTTTACTACTTCCACCAAAATGAGTAGCTTGAATAAACATAGAAGGATCTTCAAAATTTTCCACCTATTCCAAGAGCTCCTATTAGCAATTAAAATTTTTTGATGGATTGATGAACGAACTTTTCCTTTCAAAATCCATATGGAGCCATGGTCCATAGAGTTTAGTCATTAGATCCAGAACTAAGGTGACTTGAGTAGGGTAAGTAAAGGAGCATGCATCAGTAATATGAGGTAGTAGTTTGCATGAACTGGATCTAGATTTCTTTCTCATTCTCCTTTTTGTGGAAGAAACCTACTGACAGTGGTTAATCTACTTTAATATCAATTCGGAATCGTAAAAGTCTATGATTTACCACTGTTGGTTTATTTAAAGTCAATCTGTTGATGGTCCCAATCAGGCTTCCAATCTTTGAAGTTGAGTCTTGATGTCGCTGATTTTTTGGGCTTGTTAGGTAGGCCTGGGCTCAGCTAAAATGAGCCTTAATGATGGGCTTCTTGGGAGGAAGTCTTTGCTGAGGAGAGATTCGGGACAAGACTGTACGCACTGGGAGCCAAGGATGAGTTGCTGCTGACACGGCCAAGGTAAATGTAGCCACAAAAACGGTCAGTAGGGGCACCAGTGCATACCCTCCGATGCCCAAGTCATTATCCTTTTCACAAATAATATCACAAAAGATTATCAAAAAAGAGAGAAAAAAGTGTTTTTCCTCTTGCCCGCCTCAAAGGGTTTTTTCAATGTTCTCCCACTCTCTGATGTCTTATCCCCCCGCTCAAATGGGCAGAGATTACCTTTTATACTTTAGAGGTGTGGCCTTGGATGGGTGACACATGGCGTTAGGTTCCCTCATATCGTGCCACCTGGCTCTCTTCCTGGCCTCACCTCACACCCCATGCAGACCCTTTACAATCTCCGTAGGGAGGCAGGAGTCAGGCCTGCTAATTTTAGGGCAAACATACTTATCAATTCTCCTAGTTACGCATGGAATAGTGGTTGAGCTTTTCAACGTGGAATGGGCTGGAAGACGGCTGATCAAAGGGCCTGATGTTCCCTTTAGATTGGGCAGGTCAACTATCCCTATTTATACAAAGGGTCAGTCCTGGCTTTAAGTGCCTGTTGTTCGGCAGGTATTATTTTAGGTAAAATGCGCTTCACCATTTCACCTTGCACACCTAGGTCATTTAAAGCGTGTCAGGCACGCTTATCCGGGTTGAAATTGTAATTTGGCAAGCTTTGATGGGCTTTTAGGTCTTTTTCTGTGTTTTAAAAATGTATGGGTCGGGCTCGACTGGGCCTTATCTTGGCTTCCTAGAGCGTTAGGTGGTGACCTTGTGGGCATATTTGTTGGATTGGCCCCGAGATTGATGGATCCTTGGCTAGCCTAAAGGTGGAAAAAATTCCTTTCCTCTTTCTTCAGAGAGAGAAGTAAGGATTAAGTTATTGGGTGAGGCGAGGACTAGCCCAGGTCTCTATTGGAAAGCTTGGAATAGGCTTTGATTAGTTAGGGATGTCCTGGACCCTTTTCCCTTCTGTTTTTAGGTGGCCTAACTGGTTATTATGAGGCGAGTTCCCTAAGAAGGTTCTTTCAATGCCTCTTTACTGCTCAAAATGGTCGCATACATCCAAAAGCCAGACTTCGGATATTGTGTGCCAAGGGAGGGGGCTGGTTACTAGCACATGGAGCTTTTTGGGCCAATCATGAGCGGTTAAGGACCTAGGATACGTGGGCTAGACATGTCCCACTTTTCTAGCTGTCTATATGGATTGATCCTTAGCACCCACTTCCTTCATCCACCATCAATGGTTGGGGTTTACTCTTCAAGAAGGGCAAATCTAAATGAAGAAAACTTTCCTTATGCTTATGATAGCCACACGTATTCAGCCATTGCCCATCGTGTGTCATCGCCCTCAGCACTCTACAAATCCTTTCCTTTCCCACGGTTGCTAATTGCTTACTTGCCATCGTCTTCTTTCTCTAACCGCTCGCCTAAACCGTCGTCAATGACTTCCCTTCTTGCTTTCACAAGTAAGTTTTCATACTCACTCTTCATATTCTTCTCTCTTCTTTTTTTTTTTTTTAGTGCCTTATTGTGAGGCCAACATGATTAGATGGGGTGGAAAGAAGCGAAAGAGGGGGTGAACCCCTATGTGTTAAGGATCTCGCGGTTGTGAAAGGGAGAGATCCACTAGTGGAGTCTATTTGGCCATATAGGCCTTGTGTCCTTAGGACATTTTAGGTCACCAAAGGGAGTGTCATTCGAAGTCTGTAGCCTAAGGTTTTGTCTAATGTCTTCTTAGACTGAATTCTGTTGCCCTTTCATCTGTTTCTTTTTCTAGATATGGTGCGAGCCCATAGGCAAAGGCTTTAAAGTTAACCTACTCTTCATCCTGCCCCTCAACAAGAACCCATGAAGGTCTCTTCTACTAGCCCATCTTATGCTGTTAGCCCCATCTCAGGGCTTAGGTTACGGCTAGGTAGTCCTATGCTTATCCTTGTTCTCCTGGTAGTTAAGTCCCTTTCTTTAATGCAGGGGGAGAGTTCTAAGGCAGAAACCGGAGTCACCCTACTCTAGTCGTCAGCCGGGGGTCAAGCTCTAGAAGCACTCAGTGGGGGCTCCATACTCGGAGTCAACCGGCCTTTCTAAGAGGATGAGGCTAATTTTGGATGCTAAGTCTGAAGAAGAAGGAGAAGAAGAAGAATTGGCCCCTCTATGGCCTCTGTCTGGGGCATCAACTCTAGTTGGGGAGTCGTCTGGGGCGCGTCGAGGCATCCTTAAGATAGGTGGAGAGGAAGTGAGTGGAGATGAGGTGGGGCTAGAAGGCTTAACTGAAGAGGCTGAGCCGGACGAACAATCCAATATAGGTGAAAGGGGTGAGCCTGAAGGGGAAGAGATAGTGAGCCATGACGAAGAGGCTATAGACCTCATCAAGTCTTCCGCCACCACCAGCCAACTCATAGCTCAAGAAAGGAGTATGACATCCCCTTAGATGTTACACTTAGGGTGCCTGAGGAAGATGTGGTCCCAAGCCAACCTCGTGCAAGTGAGATAGCCATAACTATCCCTACTTTTTATTGTGGGTTGAGAGTGCCCTTCCCTCCTTCTGTGAGAAAATTTCTTCATGAAATCTCTATCCATCCCGTACATCTTTTCCCCAGCGCTTGGCAAACAGTACTGGGAACCTATATCCATTGGCGTAGGGAAAACAAGGAGGAGCCCATTGTGGACTCCCTCAGGATGACTTTCTCTTTGAGGGTCTTAGGCACTCTTAGGCATTATTATGTCTACAAATATAAAAAGTTCAACAATGTGGCTGAAGGATTATCTAGCCCAAAATCTTGGGCTAGGAGGTGGTTTTTTTTAAGAGGAAATTGGAAGGGGACTTGCAGCAGTAAGGACTGATTACATCATGTGTCTAGGACTTTTTGCATCCCTATCTAACCCGAGTCAAGGCCTAAACACCCTCGTACTTTACTCGCTAAATCTAACAAGATTATAAGGTTAAAGGTGCAATGTGGGATGAAAAAGTCCGTCTTCTCTCCTGAGCACATGACTGCTTATGGTCTCTGGACCGACCCTGAGGCCGAGGAGGAAGATCTTGTCCTTCCCTAAGTTCAGTCCTAGACATCCCTGGAGGAAAGATCCCTGAGGATCTACTCGTACTCATGAAGAAAGCCGGGACCTTCCTGCCCCCGAGATGCGTGAGAAGGTTTAAGGGGAGGGAATGACGAACCAGCTCAATGAGTGTGCTAGCTCCTCCTTGAAGGTAAGTCTTGGCTGTATCTCCACGACATTCTCCCTATCCTGTCCTAAACCCTCTCCTTTATGCTTATTTATTTTCCTCTATGATAACTCACATATTCGATCCTCGATGTGGTGGAAAAGAATAGAAAGCTGAACATGGAGGTGGACAACACCAACAAGGTCCTTAATGACTTTCTCCACACCAACAAGAAATTGAAGGCCAAATACCAAAAGGCCAAACAAGACAAGACCACTGTTGAGGCACGCGAGATGGCATGTCTTTCCAAACTCAACTGCTCTAAGGGGCAGTTGCAGACCGTTCAAAAACAGAAAGCTGCCTTCATTACTGATCACGAAGAATAAACCCACGAGCTTGAAAAGAAGTTGGGTGCCGCAGAGAAGGAAATACAAGAACCAAAGAACGACTATGAGAATCAGCTTATCATTAGGTTTAAGCCAATGAAAGAAGCCCTTAAAGTGGTGGAGCCAAGCTTCATGGTCGAGCGATTGGATGAGGTAAACCTCGAAAGCCTCTATCCTGCAGTCATCGCCAAGGTCTCAGGAGCCTCTCCACTTGACACTACCCCAGAAGTGTAGCTTGGAAAGGCCACCGTGCACTACGAAGGGGCTGCCGAGATGAGCCTACCGTTTATCATCAACACTGGAGAGGAAGCCATGCGTGCCAAGGCCTCTGCCAACGCTCCAGAGGTGGAAGAAAAGAGGCAAAAAGAAGAATCCGCTTAAACTCGATGACCCCCCTTTTTACAACTTTAATTTCTGCTGCACTTTTATTTTTACCAAGACTTGTTCTTATTTTTTGACTTGCAAGACAATGGGCTAGCCCTCACCGCCTATGAGGGAAAATTTATTTTTCCTTTATGCGGTTTCCCTAAGGATATTTATTTATTTATTTATTTATATATATATATATTATATTATAGATTGTATACTAACCATATCCACTCCTGCCCCCCCACTCTTACTTTCTTCTTTATTAGAAGAACGTAAAAGTTAAGGATCGTTATTTCTAACGAGCTTCAGTTCTTCCTGGAAACGAGTAATACCATACTGCTTTTGGGCTCTTCCTAGGAATTGTCCAAGTCTTGCCATGAGTCTTACCGTAGGAATTAATTCCAAACTATTCTAGATTTTCCAAGAATGAGGGTCCCTCTTGGGGCCTCATCACTTAGCCTGATCTGTGGAGAGTTCGTGCCTGCAACTTTAACTTTCACAAAGTAACTAACATCAAGTTGGAGACCTGTCCCAGATTTGCCTGTTCGTGACACGTAAAATTTTGTAAAAAAGGAGTAGTCTCTTCATTGAACAAGAAGGCTAGGCATTACAGCTTTAGCCTGAAATACAAAAGATAAGTTCTTAACATAAAAGTTATATCCTACTGGTAATAAAACTTCAAATGTTTCACATTCCACGGGTGTTGCAAAGGGAGTTCCAGACATGTCCTTCAATTGAAATGTTCCTAGACGAACAACTTTGGTGATTTTGTAAGGTCCTTCCCAGGTAGGACCCAGGGACTTTGCACCCAACTCCTTCGTGTTTTGAATGACTTTTTTCAACACCAAGTCCCCTAGATGTAGGACCCTATGCTTAATTCAAGAATTGTAGCAGCGGGCAGACCTTTATTAATAAGCGACAGTCCTCATAGCTGCTTGGTCTCTTATTTTTTTGAGTAAATCGGCTCGGCCCTAAAGGTTACATCATTATGATCCGAGAGAAAATTTTAGGTGTGATAGTTGGGGGCACCTATTTCAACCGAAATCACAACTTTAGCTCCAAAAGATAAGGAATAAAGAGTCTCACTCGTGGCTATCCTAGCTGTAGTTCGGTAAGCCCATAAGACATTAGGTAGCTCCTCCACCCAAGCCCCTTTCAAGCTACTAAGCTTTGCCTTAAGATTGGCCTTGATCGTCTTCTTCACAGCCTCAACTTGACCATTAGTCTAGGAATGGCCTAGCGATGAATAGGTTGGGCAGATCTCTAGCTAAGTGCACAACTTGCGATACTTGTCATTGTGGAATTGCTTTCCATTATCGGTGACGATGGCCCTAGGTATTCCAAAGCGACAGATGATAGACTTCCAAATAAATCCAGAGCTTTTAGCCTCGGTGATGGTTCTGAGAGGCTCAACTTCTACCCGTTTGGTGAAGTAGTCTATTGCCACGATGACATATTTCATTTGAGTCTTTCAAGGGGGAAAGGGCCTATAATGTTCACCCCCACTGAGCAAACAGGAGTTAAGTCCTCTGAAGGCTATCTCGGGACTCTACTGAAGCGCTGACACTTATCGCACTTCTTCATAAATACCTTTGCATCTTTGGTCAGGCTAGGCCAGTAATAGCCTTGGCGGACGACTTTGTGTGCTAAGGATGCTCTTGTTGTGTAGTTTCCAAATATGCCTTCATGGATTTCCCTTAGTACGTAATTCGTCTCCCTAGGTGTCAGGCACTTCAGGTAGGGCAAGGAGTAGCCTCTCTTGTATAGCTCATCATCAATTAAGTTATAATGTGCAGCTTGGTAGCATAGTTTCCTTGTCTCATTCATTCCTTTCGGGGTTACTCCCTCTTTCAGATAATTGATGAAGGGATCCATCCAGGTGGGGCTCTCCTCAACTTGCACAGGTAAGACTTGCTTTTTCGGCTCCTCGATACTAGAGGCTGTCAAGTACTCGACTAGTATGGCCTGGACTAACTTCAGAATTCGGTACTGGAGCGAGCTTAGCTAGAGCATCAGCTTCCATGTTCTTAGATTGCAGGATTTGAGACAATTCTCAATTCTCTAACTTGCCAAATTGCTTATTTACTTTCGCTAGGTAGGTCTGCATCCTCTCATCCTTAGATTGGTACTTCCCCTTGATTTGCTGTACCACCAACTAGGAGTCACTGTATATATGTAACCTCTTAACTCTCAAACCGGTTAGAAGGGCCTTATAATCTGCTTCATTATTGGACACTTTGAAACCTAGGCAAACAACATACTCAACTTTCACACATTTGGGAAGCAGTGAGGTTATGACAAGCCCGGCCCCATATCCTTTCTCATTTGAAGATCCATCAACATGTAAATAGCACAGCGGATGCATCATCGGGGGACTCCCTGGTTTAGTTAAGAGGGTTGTAGGGTCATTTGAAACCTCACTTGGTAAAGTAAACTCCGTTATAAAATCAGCATCGGCCTGGGCCTTAATAGAGACTCTGGGCTTGTATCTTATGTTGTAGTGGCCTATTTCAGTTGACCATCTAATGAGCCTCCTAGATGTTTCTGGTTTATGAAGGACTTGCCTTAAAGGGTAGCTAGTTAAGACTTCAATGATATGTGACTTAAAAATAAGGTTTAAGCTTGCGGGAGGACATTACCAGGGCAAGAGCTAGCTTCTCTATATCTGGGTATCGCGTCTTAGCAGGTACCATTCAAAGGCTGACATAGTATACTAGTAGCGGAGCTAACTGCTATAGGGGAGACAACCAAGTATAGGAATAGGTGCTCCCTAGGTCGAGGTTTGGAAAGCAAAGGTAGGTTGACCAAATATGCTTTCGATTGATTGAAGGCATCTTCGCATACGGGGGTCCACTCAAACTCTTTAATCCCTTTTAGAATTTTGAAGAATGAGAGAGCTTTATCTGTTGCCCTTGAGATGAACCTTGAAAGGGCTGCTAACCTCCCGGTTAGCCTATGCACGTCTTTGATTGTCTTATGTGAAGCCATGTCCAAGACAGCCCTGATCTTATCTGGGTTGGGCTTCGATCCTTCTACTATTAACAATGTATCCAAGAAATTTTCCTGAGGACACCCCGAAAGCACACTTGGCTGGTTTAAGCTTCATCCCATACTTTAACAGGATACTGAATACCTCCTCAAAGTCTCTCAAATGGTCGCTTGATACCAAACTTTTAACCAACATGTTATCAACGTAAACTTCCATATTCCTTCCGATTTGCTGGGCGAACATCTTATTCACCAATCGTTGATAGGTTGGCCCAGCATTCTTTAAGCCAAAGGGCATGACTTTGTAGCAGTATAAACCTCTGCCCATAATGAAAGTTGTCTTCTACTGGTCCGATTTGTACATGCGTATCTGATTGTACCCAGAGTAAGCATCCATAAAACTTAATAGGGCATGTCTAACTGTGGCGTCAACCAATTGGTCAATACAAGGCAAGGGAAAGCTGTCCTTCAAACAGGCCTTGTTTAGATTTGTGAAGTCTACATACACCCTCCATTGCCTATTCGCCTTTTTCACTAGGACAACATTGGCTAACCAAGTAGGGTAATTTATTTTCTTAATGTAGCCAGCTTTCTCCAACTTCTCCACCTCCACTTTGATGGCTTAGTATTTATCCAGACTAAAGATCTTATGCCTCTGTTGAAGTGGTTTGAAGCTCAGGTCTACATTCAGCTCTTGTACTATTACCTTTGCGTCGATGTCGGGCATATCCTCATGGGATCATGCAAATAAATCTACATTTCTCTCCAAAAAATCTTCCAACTCCGTCTTGAGTGCTGGTTTAAGTAGGGCACCTATCTTTATGACCTTATCTGTGTCATTCGGATCTAAGCAAATAATTGTGAGCTCATCTACGGGCTCTCCTCGCGGAACCTTGTTGAGTTCCAAATAATATTCATTGCAGAATGCCCTAGGCAGTGGCTCTGGCTCAATATTGCTCCCCAAAGGTTTCTCATTCTTTACCTTCTTATGATCTGAGGTCGTTGGGTCAGCCTGCTGCCTTTCTCCCTGCATCGTTTGAGCTATATGAATGACCTCCGGGTTTGGGCTTAAGTCCTTCGAGTCCACTTCCACAATACACGGTCTCTTGCTTTCCCGTATTTCCGACACAAGTGCATGTATCTTTTTCTCCATCTATTGCTGGTGTATCAAAAGCTGCTTAAGCAACCTAGCTTCTACAGAGGTTAGGCCGGGATTCGGGTACTCACTGGCCCTTAAGGTCATGCCAAGGTCCACCTCATCTAAAAGTTGATTGGTCTGAAGGTCCAATTCATTCCTTGGGGGGTCCTACCCCATTATTTCTTGTCCTTCTATTATGGCATGCATGTTTGCTGGATTAGAGCTTTTATCTCGTAAAGCTAGGGCGTAGTACCTCCTAACCTCATACTGACCTCCTTGGACTATTCCTACATCTCCCCTTACTGGAAACTTCATCAACAAATGGTAGGTTGATACGATGGCCTTAAGGGAATTCAAGGTGGGCCTCCCTAAGATGGCGTTATAAACCAAAGGGACATTAACCACCAAGAATTTCACCATTAAAGCCCTTTGGTGGTTTGTCTCACCTACAGATAGTGGCAGTTCAATGCTTCCATCAGGTACCACCTTATCCCCCGCGAAGCCATAAAATGGGCTATGTGAGGGTTTCAACATGTCTTGGGTGAGGCCCATCTTGTCAAAAGGTTGCCCTGCTTATGATGTAGACGGAACTGCCTCCATCTACCAAAATTCAATGCACATTGCTTTTGCCCACACGCAACGTGACCACCATTGTAACGTCATGAGGTTGATGTATGTAATGGGTCTTTTCTTCAATAAAAGTAATGGCATGTGTAGGATTCATTGTTGAGCTTGCTTCTCCCTGAAAAGTATTGAAAACATGCACTGCTCCTTCAATTTCATACCAAGCACGATGGGCATAATTCTTTCGGAACCTATTCGACTCCCCTGCAAAATCTGATCCTCCTATGATCGTTCGTATGTCTTGCACAAGAGAGGGAGCCGAAGCGAGGTTCAGTTACTATTCCTCGCTCCTAGGTTGAGATTAATCTCGTTGCCTATCCGGCCTAGCCACAAAGTATCGAAGTTGACCTCTTCGAATTAACTCATCAATCTCCTCTTTTAATTCAAAGCATTCTTCTATCTCATGGCCGTAATCTCTGTGGTAGCGACATAACTTGTTTCGATTTCATTTTGCAGGTGGGCCCTTCATGGGCTCGAGCCTCTGGAGTATGTTTTGATCCTGTATTTGATTCAGTATCTCCTGTCAACCTATAGTAAGTGGGGTATACCTATCAAACATGCTCCTTCGAATGTTAGGCTTCCTCTGGTCAGTCCTCTTCGTCTCCCCTATAGGTACATATGGGTCTTTCCTATCTCTCTGCTTAGTATCCTCTGCTCGAGGTCTGGGATGAGGTAGTGCTTCATTTGAAAACATCAATCCCTAAACTATTACATGCTTTTGGTCCTCCTCCATTACTCCAAATAGAGTTTTAGGGTGTTCTTAGTTATATCCCACTTAAAGGCTCTAGGTCGTAGGCCGTTGAAGATGGCACGGATACCTACTTGTTCACTGAAATCCACAATCAGCATGACCTCATTGTTAAGTCTCTTTCTATACGATTCCAAAGATTCATCATGTCCTTGCCTTATAGACATAAGATGGGTTACAAGCTTCTTCACTAGCTTAGCTCCCTTAAAGTGTGCCACAAACTGGGCAGCTAGCTGCTCAAAGGAATGGATGGACGTCAGCTTAAGTCGGCTGTGCCAGGCCTGAGCTGGTCTTGATAATGTAAGTGGAAAGGCTCGGCATCTAGGGAGGTTCAAGTTCTGCTCAAAATTCATCCACGACCTGAATACATCTAAATGCCCGTTAGAGTCTCCCTTTCCATTATAAATTACTAAGTTCGACATCTTGAAATTCTTTAGGAGTGGGGCTTCCATGATCTCAACGTTATACGGGGGCTCCCATGACTTGTGCTCTTCCACCGTCTTCCCCTTCAATTCTCTGAGGACCTGATCCACTATTTGGTCCTTGATGGTATAGATGTATCCTTTCAAAGGTGGATCAGCCGCGCCTCTTCTGGTGTTTGTCTCATTGCGAGGTGGAGTTTCCCTACTCAGCTCAGGTCACGTCTCTAGCTCTTTATCACGCCTATGCTTGAGGGAGTTTTGGAGATTGTAATTCTCCTCGGAGTCATCTCTAGCTGAGATACTCCTGCATGTAGGACTAACTAGTACTGGACTATGCTCGTGAGCTTTTCGCTCTGTGACTCTCCTCGTGAGGTGATCTCTGAGGTCGGGTGGCGGGTGCCACCCTCCTTTCCGAGCCCGAATGCCCCTTGTCAGTTTTCGCCTGGGAGCTTGCGTGCCTTCTCCTTCTGAAACTCGAGGATAACTTTTCCCTAGACTCTTTTGCCTCCCTGAGGAAAGCATACACTCGTCAACTGCAGGGTGTGCATGCATCTCAAGCTGGGTTCGACGACTTCACAAGAGGCTTTCCTCAATAGTGGTAATGAGGTTTAGAAGCAGATCAGTGATGTCCGCTTGAAGTTGTCCTTCATTATGAGGTATAGCCCTCTCGTCATCTCTTCTTCTTTTATGAGCAGGATTATCGATATCTTCCGAGGGCTACATCGCTAGGGGCGATCAGTTAGTGTATGTTACTCAAACTGTACTTCCATTGGGCTTGCGCAAGAAGGCCTTGGGTCCCTCCTGTGTCGACCTCCTAGGGAGGTCGTTGGCATTGTGACCTAGGGCTCGAGGTTCGAATTCACAGGTTGTTGGGTAGTGGACGTAGTTTTTTATCCATGGAATCTGCTTACCATACTTTCTGGTACTCACGTGGCTTTTAACCACGTCAAAGTGAGTAGACTTGTTTGAGCGACGTGAAATTTGGGTAGAAAATGGTGTCAAATATTTCCTCGGACGGCGCCAACTGTTGTCGCTAATTTTTTGGGCTTGTTAGGTAGGCCCGGGCTCAGCTAAAATGGGCCTCAATGATAGGCTTCTTAGGAGGAAGTCTTTGCTGAGGAGAGATTCTGGACAAGGTTGTACGCATTGGGAGCCAAGGACGAGCTGCTGCTAAGACGACCAAGGTAACTGCAGCCACAGAAAACGGTCAATAGGCATCGGTGCCCCTCCGATGCCCAAGTTATCATCCTTTTCACAAATAATATCACAAGAGATTATCAAAGAAGAGAAAAAAAGAGAGTCCAGAGATTACTTTTTATATTTCAGAGGTGTGGCCTTGGATGGGTGACACATGGCGTTAAATTCCCTCAGATCGTTCCATTTGGTTCTCCTCCTGGCCTCATTTCACACCTCTGACCCTTTACAAGATACGTAGGGAGGCGGGAGTCAGGCCCGCTAACGTTAGGGCGAATGTACTTGTCCATTCTCCCCGTTACGCGTGGAATAGTGGTTGAGCTTTTCAGCATGGTATGGGCTGGGAGACAACTGATCAAAGGGCCTGGTGTTCCCTTCAGGTTGGGCAGATCAACTTTCCCCATTATGCAAAAGGTCAAACCTAGCTTTAGGTACCCATTGTTCGGTAGGCATTATTTTGGGTAAAATGCGCTTCCCTATTTCACCTAGCATAACCAAGTCATTTAAAGCATGTTAGGCACGCTTATCTGGGTTGAAATTGTAGGTTGGCAAGCTCTGAGTGGCTATTAGGTCTTTTCCTGTATTTTAAAAAGGTATGGGCAGGGCTCAACTAGGCCTTAACTTGGCGTCCTAGAGCATTAGGTGGTGACCTCATGGGCATATTTGTTGGATTGGATCCAAGGTTGATGGATCTTGGACTAGCCCAAAGGTGGAGAAAATTTACCCCTAACAAGTCTTATATAACAAAGTTGGGAAGACCATGTATTTGAATGAAGAATAAGGTATAGTCGAAGGAGATCTCAGTGATGGCTTTATTAGAAGACCATTCCTTGATAACCATATGAATTTTGTTCATAGACAAAGGGCACTTGTTAAAAAGCTTACTTTGTCTCCCTTGTTGTCGAAGCTGATTTTTAAAAGGTTTTCTCCCAATCTCTCCACCTTAACTCTTAAGCTAAGTTTACATGATTTTGCAATGATGCTTGCAACATTGAATCTCTTCAAAGGCCTAGCTAAGATAAGTTTCCCCAACAAGACTTTGTAACTGATGTTGCTTCAGAATTCTTAGCCTCTAAAGCAAGTGAGCTCAACGATGCATGGAGAGTTAGTGTCCTATAACTATAACTCATAGAGGAGCAACTTAAAAATAGAAAACCACTAGGCAATGTCTTTGTGGATTCGTGTTGCAGATGATAATTAGTGTGATTGGTTTCCTAATACTGTTTAGGAAAAAAGATTCCACTCTATTAACTTTGGCAAGGTTTCCAACCTTACACATATGTCCCCAACAAGGAATTATAATATAATCCTTGAAATTGGATGATACTGCAATCATGGATAGCTCCAAATAAATAAATATATATTATTTAAAAAAAGTAAAAAGTGTTAGATAAATTTGATAAAATAGGTATATTAACAAATAGAAATCACACTGTATAAACTGAAATAAATTAACACAAATTTTACCGGATTTACAGGACTAATATTCAACCAGTTAAAATTGGTTTTTGTTGTGTGCTAAATGAGCTTAATATGATCCAAGGTCTGTGTGCTACCACAGTTTTCTTAAAACGAATTCGCCCCATACCGTGCTGTGATCTCAGAGCGTTCGTTTTCCAAGATATAACGAATCTGTAGGAACTTGAATTTGGCACCTTCAAAATTCCTCTCCACGAACTTGGAAATTGCCTTAACTCTATCACTGTACTGGACTCACAGACTGAATACTCCGTTCAAAACCTTACGTCTTTTTTCCAGTGTAAATTAATATGTAAAAATAGAACTTTTAAAATACTAAAAGTTACATAATTATGGCATTAAATTATACCATAATTTACATAATTAAATTTTTATCAAAAATTGAAAAGTTACAATAGATCACAATTCATTCATATTAAAAACATTTTAAAACTTTTAAAACTCCAACAATCCCCCACATGAATGAATTATCCAAGACTACTAGACTTGACCCTGGTGATAGAGTTCTACGGTTGGAGCCTATATAGGATAGGTAGGTTTTACCCTTTCAACGTTCCCTTGTGAGATTGTATTTACATTACTGACCGAAGATAGACGATGTCTTTGACCCTTACTATCGTTTGTGTAAATGATGATACACTTCACACACTCTTTTCTGGAGTTCTTCAGTTCTCACTGTTATGTTCGTTTTAGCCATGGACATCTTCTCTGGTTCTGTAAGAGTTTCTAAAGAATTATGCCCAATATAATTCTCCTTTGAAGCGGCCCTTCTTCTCTCTCACATAGGTGATTCTTGTCTGAGAGTATTCCGCATTACTCCTGTCGGATTTCATGACATTTAAGAATCATTAAAAGCTTTAGCTTATCCTCATCTCCAACGGTCATCACTGTTTCATCTTAGGAATGGACATGAGGTAAAAATCCCACAGTGATCTAAACTAGTCTTTACAATTTAGTTGTCCCTTTGAACCTAGATATTGGGATCTCCAGTCAACTAGGTAGGGTTTCCATCGTATTGACTTTTTATCTTTATGGGCTTTAGCCCCATTCCTCTTGATGATTTCTCAACTAATTCTCGAGTTAACCCTTTGGTTAGCGGATCCACAATGTTATCTTTTGACCTTACATAGTCAACAGAGATAACTCCAATTGAGATTAATTGTCTAATGGTATTATGTCTTCAACGTATATGTTTAGATTTACCATTATACATCACATAATGTGATTGGCTCAGTATTAGTCCATCATGAGTTTTCATGATTTTCACCCGTAAAATCACATCTGCAAGTCCCATATCCTTCATGTCAAACCTTGTGCTCAATATTGTTTTGGTAGACTTGACTATCTCATCATCACTACCCACAATGAACATGTCATCAACATACAGACACAAAATGACATAGTCATTTCCTGTATCCTTGACATATATACATTTATCACACTCGTTGATCTTAAATCCATTGGCTAGCACCACACTATCAAACTTTTGATGCCATTGTTTTGGTGCCTATTTAAGGCCACACAAGGACTTTACCAATTTACAGACCTTCTTTTCTTGTCCAAGAGTAGTAAAACCCTTAGTTTACTCTATGTAGATCTCTTCATCCAGATATCTATTTAGAAAAGCTGTCTTTACATCCATTTGATGTACTTCAAGATTTCGTATCGCAGCAATGGCTAATACCATTCTTACAGAAGTTATTCTCGTCACAGAAGAATACATATCAAAATAATCAAGGCCTTCCTTTTGTTTGTAACCTTTAATTACAAGTCTCGCCTTGTATTTATCAATTGTTCTATCAGCTTTCATTTTCCTCTTGAAAATCCATTTATACCCTAGTGGTTTACTACCAGGAGAAAGGTCCATTAGTTCCCACGTATGGTTTTGCAAGATGGAATCAATTTCACTTTTAATGGCTTCTTTTCACAAAGTGCGTTCTGGAGAGTTCACAGCTTCTTTATAGCTTTGAGGTTCACTTTCCAACATATAAGTCAGAAAATCTGGACCAAAAGATTTTTTTGTCCTTATTCTCTTGCTACGACGAGGCTCATCTTCAACCTCTTCTTCTTGTTCTTAGTCCTGACTATCTTCATTCATAGTCTTATATGTTCGCTTAGACGAACTTGGTCCCTCTTTGGACTTACATGAAAAAAATGTGTTCAAAAAACAACGCATTCCTTGATTCCATAATCGTATTCTTGTGTATATCGGGAATTTCAGATTTATACACAAGAAATCGATATGCACTACTATTTTACGCATAGCCAATGAAAATGCAATCAACGGTCTTTGAACCTATCTTCACCTTCTTTGGTGTTGGAACCGCCACTTTGGCTAGACACCCCCACATTCGTAAGTACCTATAGGAAGGTTGCCTTCCTTTCCATAACTTATACGGTGTTTTTTGTTCATTCTTTCGGGGTACCTTATTTAAAAGGTAATTTGCTGACAAAATGGCTTCCCCCCAAATGTTCTGAGGTAACCTAGAACTTATTAGCATTGCATTCATCATTTCTTTCAAGGTGCGATTCTTACATTCAACCACACCATTTGACTGAGGTAAATATGATGGAGTAACTTCATGTTTAATCACATGTTGTTCACAGTAATCACCAAACGGTGTTACATACTCACCACCATGATCGCTTCTTATCAACTTAATCTTCTTATTGAGTTGACTTTCAACTTCAGCTTTATAGAGAACGAATTTCTCTAAACCTTCGTCCTTACTTTTAAGCAAATACACATAGTAAAATTTCATGCTATCATCGACAAAAGTAATAAAATACTTATTGCCACCCCTTGTTGGTGTAAATTTTAGATCGCATATGTCACTATGGATCATATCTAAGGGTTTGATAGTTCTTTCAACCGTTTGAAAAGATGAACTTGTCAATTTCACCTCAACACAAATCTCACACTTGTGACTAGGATCAATCTGGAATGTGGTTCAAGTTAATTAGTCTCCTCAGAGAACTATAATTAAGTGTCCTAGTCTACCACGCCATAAACAGGAAGACTCCAACAAATACGCAGAAGTACTTGCTTTGTTCATTGATTTAGGCTTTACAGTCATAACATTTAATTTAAAAAGCCCATTACAAATATCCCTGACTTTGACAAGACAACCTTGTCAGACTCGAATACCATCCTGAATCCATGCTTGTTCAAAAGAGAATCAGAAATGAGATTCTTTCAGATTTCAGGCATATATAATACATTATTCAATGTCAAGTTTTTTCCAAAAGTCATCTTCAATACCACTTTCCCTTGTCCTTGGCTGTCGAACGTGGCTGAATTTCTCATAAACAGCTTCTCCCCACTGTCAATTGGGTTTAAGGAAGTGAACAAATTCTTGTCCGAGCACACATGGCGGGTTGCACCAATATCAATCCACCACTCCTTTAGGTTTGACCCAATCATGTTCACTTCAGAGACAACTACACAGAGGTTCATATCATCCACCTCTTAAGTGATTTCCTCTATCACATTTGCCTCTCTACTCTTCTTTTTTTACGGCACTCTACAATCGACCGTTTTGTGACCCACCTTGTCGTAATTAAAACACTTTCCTTGAAATTTTGGTTTCTTAGAAATTCCACCTTTAGTCTAAAATTAGACCCTTTATTTGTCTTTTTCTTGTTCTTTGAACTCTGACCATGTTCAACAACATTGGCATTTACCTCTGCTAGAAACGAAAATCTTTTCTTAGAAAGTCTATTCTCCTCTTCAATCCGAAGTCGAACAATTAGTTCTTCAGCATTCATCTCCTTCAGTTTGTATTTAAGGTAATTATTGAAGTCCTTCCAACCAAGAGGCAGCTTTTCAATAATTGCAGCCACTTGGAAGGCTTTATTCAGTACCATCTCTTCGGAATGAATGTCATGTAGAATCAACTGAAATTCCTATACTTGACTGACCACAGTCTTGGAGTCCACCATTTTAAAGTCCAAGAATCGGCCCACAATAAATTTCTTGGACCCCGCATCCTCAGTCTTATATTTCAGCTCCAGAGACTCCCACAGTTCTTTAATTGTGTAATTCACACAGTACACATTGTACAATGAATAAGCCAAACTGTTCATAATATAATTCTAGCACAAATAGTCAAAATTTTTCCATGCGTTGGAAGCCATTAGGGAATTCCTATCATCGGCATTCACAATTGGTGGATCCTCAATCAAGAATCTCACAAGGTTCAGAGTGGTCAGATAAAATAGCATTTTCTGTTGCCATCTTTTGAAATTCAAACCATTAAATTTCTCAAGTCCCTCCGCATGGTTCACTGGAACCGTCATAATCAGGGTCACAATCGAGGCAGGCAACATAGCTGCTGAGACTGGAAGAGACACTTGTGCCCCTGGATTAAATGTTTCCCCCACATTGGCCATTTTCCTGTTAAACACAACAAGAAATTATATTAATTTATTGCATTAAAAATAATGCAACAAAATAATATTTCAAATCACAAAGAAAATATTAAAATTTTAATTTTTTTTTAAAAAATATATTTTCTCTCTTCGATGACGTCACCAGCCACGTCAACGTCGCTTCAGCATGCCACCTCAGCTGAGTCTGCCACGCGCGCACCAAGTCAGCCAAGCATGAGCCCAAGAGCGCATCCCAGCCCAGGCGCGGCCCAACAAGAGCACGACCCAAACGCGCGCCTAGCCCACGCTTAAGCCTAGCCCACACCCCAGCCCAGCCCACACGCGAGCCCAGTAGCTACGCGACCCAGCTGCGCATGCGGCCCATAGGCCTACAGGCCCAGGCACACGCTCACAAAGCTCACATAAGCGGCCCAGCTCATATGCGCAGCCTAGCCCACGAGGCCCAGCACACGAGCGCGGCCCAGCTCCATTGTGCATGCTTCTGGCCTTGCGTTACAAAGATTCCAGCCCAATTCACAAGCCCATGAGCACACCAGTCTAGTACAACGCCAGACTCGTGTGCTCGCGCTCTCATCCGCACTAAAACAACGCCGTATGCGTTGTCTTCTTCCTTCAGATGAGTCTTTCTAACCCGTTTCTCCAGTTCAAACCCTTTATTTGACCCGAACTAAAAATAACTCCTTTGATCTCCGATCTAAAGCGGACCAAAACCAATTTGTTTGTCTAGTCATGGGCAATCAAATTATTTGTTCAAAATGATTCCTTTATGTCTCAAGATACACGTCCAGGTCCTCTATAGTCACGATATTAATTTATTTTACATTCAGTTTTTTTTTTAAAATAAAATAATCATCCAAAAGTTCAAAACCCTTATAACCTGTTACAAAGAATTAGTACAAGGATCTATATATATAAAATTATACCAGATTTTACTAAAGAAATAAAATTTCTTAATTGGTCTCAAAATAGAGAAAAGGCAAAAATAATTGTTAGTGTAAACAAATTACCCAATTAATCCAAATTTCCTTAACCTACACCAAATAATTAGTACAAATATATATATATATATATATATATATATATATAACTAAACCATAGCATTATTAGTACCTGTTTATCATTAAAACAGAAAGCGGAATTCATTTTAAGATTCTTAGATAAATTTGATAAAACATGTATATTAACAAATAGAAATCACACTGTCTAAACCGAAATAAATTAACATAAATTTTACCGGATTTACAGGAATAATATTCAACCTGTTGCAATTGGTTTTTGTCGTGTGCTAACCGAGCTTAATATGATACGAGGCCTGTGTGCTACTACAGTTTCCGTAAAACGAATTCGCCCTACATGGTGTTGTAATCTCAGAGTGTTCACTTTTCAGGATACAACGAATCTATAGGAATTTGAATTGGGCACCTTTAAAATTTCTCTCCACGAATTTGAAAATTGCCTTAGTTTTATCACCGTACTGGACTCACAGACTGAATACTCCGTTCAAAACCTTACATCTTTTTTCCAGTGTAAATTGATATGTAAAAATAGAACTTTTAAAATATTAAAAATTACATAATTATGACATTAAATTATACCATTAATTTACATAATTAATTTTTTTTTTATCAAAAACTAAAAAGTTATAATAAATCACAATTCATTCGTATTAAAAACATTTTAAAACTTTTAAAACTCGAACAAAAAGAGAGAAGAAATTGCTGACAGATATTGCAAAATTAATTTGAAGGGACCCTCTAACAATGTTGATCTACTAAGGCAATTATAGTCTAGCTATAGGATCAAAATCTATAAATTTGAACAGAGATAAAAGTACGGCAAAGTTAACATCCACTTTTTGAGTTCATCATGCCCATCTCTAATAATTTATGTCCTAAATTGTTTATTTATCACTAGTGTACATCTTTTTGTTAAGTAAAAGTTTGGAAAAAGATCTCATTTTTTTGTTGACACAGAGAAAAGTTAACGATGCCAAAAGTAACATTCATGCAAAAGATGCATGCATATAGAATTAATATTATAAGAGTGTAAATCCTTTTTTAGCAAACACCAAATTACATAAGAATTGCATCAAAAGTTCAATTCATACTAGAAAGCTCACTGTCAGAGAAAATTATACAATTGTAACTATTATAATTCATAGTGAGTGAAAATAATAATAATAAATGGTTTAGCTTTTCATGTTGGTTCTTGAAACTGAATTGCATAGATGCGTGCCCAATAAACGGTCCACACGGGAACTGAATGAAGGGTGGTTCAATATTAGACATGACAGAGGCGGGTGTGGTGGTAGTAGTAGACAAGTTAAAGCCGCTCTCTTTTCGTTCCCCTCCTCTCCCTGACTCTGCGTTGCTTAGCGCCTTTGCCTTCCCCTGGCTATTCGCGGGTCCTATTGCCACCACCGTTTTTCTCTCCTTTCTTTATTCATTTTCATCAACCCAAAACTCCTCGTTGTTTTCTCTCTCCCTTTCTTTCTGTTT
The DNA here is from genome assembly GCA_007844105.2 of Rhamnella rubrinervis. Taxonomy (NCBI): domain Eukaryota; kingdom Viridiplantae; phylum Streptophyta; class Magnoliopsida; order Rosales; family Rhamnaceae; genus Rhamnella; species Rhamnella rubrinervis. The sequence goes on from CM017582.2 coordinate 2,852,451, forward strand.
CTTTCAAGAACAATCAAAAGAAAAATTCTTAGGGGAATATAATGAAATAGAACTTAAATTTCTTCTTTGATTTCTGATTATAGAAGGTATGTTCTATTCATTTCTCTATTTGAATCCTCGTTTTATTACATGGGTTTCGATTGTTTTCTCCTTGTGCTTCGATTTTTTATTTGATTCCCACTACTGGATTAATCCAGGAAACGTGTAATATGGTGTCCTAGCACGTTAATTTACATCTATTGAATGCTTCTTTGATTGAGTTTTCTTTTGTTTTCACATATTATAGATCCAAGTGCGTTCTCCCTGTTGTACTATTAGTGAATTTGGCGCTAATTTGTTGAAGTTCTGATATTTAAAGCTATGTTAATCGATTGTAATTGTATTTTGGTTGGAATTCAGTGTTCGTTTTTGTGCCAGGGGTTTTGCGCAAACAAAAGTGAAAAATGTCTGGTTTTGTTGGTGTTCTTGTTTCTGATCCATGGCTACAGAGCCAATTCACCCAAGTCGAGCTTCGCACCCTCAAATCCAAAGTAAGCATTTGTTGTCAAATGTTTGTGTTTTGGGTTCTCTTGAATTATTTGGTTGACATTGGAAATGGGTTGCATTGGTTTTAGTTCCTTTCAATGAGGACTCAATCTGGTCGAGTCACAGTGGGAGATTTGCCAGCTCTTTTTGTGAAATTGAAAGCTTTCAGTGAAATGTTCACCGAGGATGAGATTAAGGCTGTTTTGGAGGAGTCGTGTAAGGACATGGGCGAAGAAATTGATTTTGAATCTTTCCTCCGGGTAAACCTCTAAAGAACGGCAGTGCATGCTTCTTTTTCATGCTTGGCGGGATGAAATATACTTGTGATAAATATGTTATACAGAAAATCAATGTGACAGATATCATATGGGCAAACTTTTACTTTTGTACATCATTTTTTCATGTTTGGTGGAGGAAATGGAACGTAATTGACGGCGCTTAGGAATTTTTAATTGGCAGGCACATCTGAATTTGCAAGCCCGAGCGCAATCGAAATCAGGAGGTTCAAAAAATTCTTCTTCATTTCTTAAGGCGACCACAACTACTTTCCAGCATACCATTAATGTATCCGAGAAGTCTTCTTATGTTGCCCACATTAACAGCTACCTGGCAGAAGATCCATTCTTGAAGAAGTATCTCCCATTAGATCCATCTACAAATGCTTTGTTTGATCTTGCGAAAGATGGTGTTCTTCTCTGGTACGTGTGCCAAAACCCTTTGGAAATTATGTGCATACTAGAATAGGCTGACATATTCAAAAAAATTTTAATGCTTTAAGTCGCTTCATGCAGTAAACTTATTAATGTAGCTGTTCCTGGGACTATAGATGAGCGAGCAATTAACACAAAAGGGGTGCTTAATCCATGGGAAAGAAATGAGAACCATACCCTTTGCCTTAATTCTGCGAAGGCTATTGGCTGCACAGTGGTTAACATCGGCACACAGGACTTGGTTGAGGCAAGAGTAAGTTGAACTACTGCTAGCTACCAATTGGTATTGTGCTTGATAGTTATTTTTCCTCTTTGTTTTGAAATTTTCCCAGGATTTTCTTTGTTGTCTCTCTGTCAACATTTTTCCCCTATGTTTATTTTTCAGCCACATCTTGTACTTGGATTGATTTCTCAAATAATTAAGGTATTCAATTGAACTTCTTAATTTTTTTTATGCTCATGTTATTTCTTAGAATATTGAACCACTGCTTATGTTGTTTGTCGGATTTCAGATTCAACTTTTGGCTGATCTCAATTTGAAGAAAACTCCACAACTTGTGGAACTGGTGGATGACAGCAAGGTTAATGAATTTTTCATTGGTTTTCTCTCTCTGTTGATAATTTAAGGGTGGATGATTTCTCATTTCTATTTCTTATTATTTAGGTTGACATAATATTCAAGATGTTGTACCTAATTTCAGGATGTGGAGGAACTCATGGGTTTACCACCTGAAAAGGTTTTATTGAAATGGATGAATTTTCATCTTAAGAAGGCTGGGTATGAGAAACAAGTTACAAACTTCTCTTCTGATGTGAAGGTAAGAGACAGGTCTGTAATTTACTTGTTAAAATTCACTTTATGAGTTGGCTTGGCTTGTTAGAAGATTACTTATTTGTGGTTGATGGAATTTACATTGTCCATTTTTTTTTCTTATGATACATTCCCTCTGTTTTATTTTATTTTATTTATTTTATTTATTTTCCTTTTCCTTTTCCTGAAGAGTTCTTGTCTTTCTTTGTTCAGTAACAAACTGAAAATAATAACAGTTTAGAAGAAAAGAATTTATGATATATGCCGTAGTAACATAAAATTTTGGTGTCATTGCTATTTCTGGCTCCATAAAATGGTTGAAACATGGTTAAACATTCTGTTTCTAGTGATCTAAAAATTTTCCACTAAAATATGAGTTTTGAAGGAGAAGCTTATATGTAATTATTCATGACAATCAAGTCATTTCACAGTTAAATTAATGCTTTAGTTGCTAGTAATGGTGGAAATAATTATATCCAATTGTGTGTTTATCATATTTCTGGGATGTTTTCTTATGTATTTCTGATGATGTTATAACCTTATATTTTTGCAGGATGGAGAGGCGTATGCTTACCTGCTTAATGCTCTTGCACCAGAACACTCTGGCCCAGCTGCTTTAGACACAAAGGATCCTTCAGAAAGAGCAAACATGGTCCTTGAGCATGCAGAGAAATTGGATTGCAAAAGGTACCTGACTCCAAAGGACATTGTTGAGGGCTCGCCAAATCTTAATCTTGCATTTGTTGCACAGATATTCCAGCATAGGTAGGAAAGAACACTGAAACTTTGGTTTACATTAATTTTCAAAACTTTGGTCTACATTAATTTTCAAACTTTGTAGTTTATTTTTGGTCCTTTCGGTTCATACCATTTTTTGAACATTTTACTCAATCTACAGTAGCATTGATGTAAATTTTATCCTTTTGCAGAAATGGCTTGACTGTTGATAGCAAAAAAATGTCCTTTGCTGAGATGATGACAGATGATGCACAAACTTCTCGGGAAGAGAGATGCTTTCGATTGTGGATTAACAGTCTTGGAACTGCTACCTATGTCAATAATGTTTTTGAGGATGTTAGAAATGGGTCAGTTCTTATTCTCTCTTCTTCTTTCTCTATGCCTCCCGAGCATATATGTGTTTTGAATGTTGAGTCTGATTGGTGTGTGGGGCTTGTGCATGCAGATGGGTCCTTTTGGAAGTTCTTGACAAAGTTTCACAAGGTTCAGTCAACTGGAAGCAGGCAACAAAACCTCCTATAAAGATGCCATTTAGAAAAGTTGAGAATTGCAACCAAGTTATAAAAATTGGGAAGGAATTAAACTTCTCTCTTGTGAATGTAGCAGGGAATGATATTGTGCAAGGAAATAAGAAGCTTATACTGGGTTAGTGTGATAATTTTTCCCAAAGAACTGGTGGTGTCTTACTAATACTGCCTTCTTAAATTTCTGTCAAACCTTTTTGATGTACCTATGGAACTTGTGGTCGAATTGGATATCACGTTATTACTTCTTGCTTGGTAATGTAGTGTGTAGAAACAATACTAAGTCCATTTTTGCTCAATCCATTCAATTATAAATTAGTAGACAACTCAAGAAAATTCCCATTGCAGATGAGTGTAGATAATATTATTTTCTGTAATAAGGATAAGGAAAATAACCGTAGGTGGGGTGTTTGTACATATGTTACATATATGTGGATAATTTTTTTTTTTTTTTTGAAATACGTGAGTTATATTTTCCTCATTTAAATCTTTAGTCAAAACATGGTAACTTACCATCTATGCGAAGTCAAGTGGTTTCACAGTTAGGAAGAAGGCAGTCAATTCTGTTATGGGAGTTACTGCTGTTTCATAGGTAGACCATTTTACTAGAGAATACCGACTTCCTGAATACATAGAAGGGTGCAGTTGCATGCAAAAATTGTTAATTATGAAAAAGTAAAAGAATTTCATTTCAATGTAAAAGTAATATGCAGATTCTTTGTTTGAATATGTCTGTTTTCTACGTAGAACCCTAGCTTTTTTCTTTTTGATTTAAAACCTGCTTGGTGTTCTTTTCTTTTTGGTTCTTTTAAATGCTGTTGATAGCGTAAGATTGCTTCGTTGTATTTTGGGTTAACTCTTTACCTATACTCCCCCCACCTTCCCCAGCATATTTATGGCAGTTGATGAGGTTTTCCATGCTCCAACTGTTGAAAAATTTGAGGTCTCATTCCCAAGGTAAAGAGATTACTGATGCTGATATTCTAAATTGGGCAAACAACAAGGTGAAGAAAGTAGGTAGAACCTCGCAAATGGACAGTTTCAAGGTATTGAGTGGATAATGACACTTTTCCTTTATGTTTTAACCATTGTTGGTGTAAAGTTTATTTATAACTTAACTTTTTATTATTTAGGATAAGAACCTTTCAAATGGGATCTTCTTCCTTGAACTGCTTAGTGCTGTGGAGCCAAGGGTGGTCAATTGGAGTCTTGTCACGAAGGGGGAAACTGGTAAGTCAGGTTCTGTATTTCTCGGACGGTTCTGGTTATATAGTAGAAATTCTGAAATTGGCTACAGATTGAAGTTCCATTAGTAAATGATGCATCAAGCTACTTCCTTTAAGGCTGCCATGGGGTTAAAAGTCTGGAATAGATGTCGAATAGAATGATAGTTTAATAATACTATGGAGGAAGTTTCTCATTTCATTAATATTCAAATTGCAGATGAAGATAAGAAGTTGAATGCAACATATATAATCAGTGTTGCTCGAAAGCTTGGCTGCTCCATCTTTTTATTACCTGAGGATATTATAGAGGTGAGTGTAATTTTGTTGACATGGATGTATATACTTGTACTCATCTTGAGTCTTGTGTGATGAAGACGTGAGTTGTACAAGAGTGTACATTTTATACTGATTATGTCACTGAATCATCAGTGAAATAAATGTATCTAGGTTTAGAGAGAGACCAAGCACCTAATGTGCAGATACTTAGTAATGGAAACTATGGTTCTGAAAATTTTTCATAGGCCATTTTCTGAAGATTAGGATTCATACTATGTATCATATTACAACTCAAATGAGCCTTAATTTTTTGGTGTACACTGAAATACCAAGGAACCCTAAATTTGAAAGTGTGTTGGACTCTGTCCTTTTTCCTGGTTAATTGACTCTAAAATATGTGAGTTATGGAACTGATGTAAACAAGTGCTGTTCAAATTCGTGTTTGTATTAGTTTTTGGTCTTATTCCTTGAAACCTGTGAGCTGATGTTCTGATTCAGCTGACTGAGATAGATCCACTAAATTGCAAATTTATTGAATAGTGGAATATACTGTTGACATCAAATTTCTACTGTTATGTGCATCTTTTTCACAGGTAAACCAGAAGATGATTCTGATTTTGACAGCAAGCATTATGTACTGGAGCCTGCAGCAACCAGTAGGAGAGTCAGAGTCAAATCCTGGTACTCCTGATGAGTCCTCCGCAGCTTCCATTGATAATGAAAATGAATCAAGTTTGGCTGGTGAAATTTCAAATTTGGACATTGATGATTCTGCTTCAGATTCACAGGTTGGGAATGAGCAATCCTCCCAAAAGAGCGAAAATGATGAAAATGAAGAATCATCTCCAAAGGTTGAAGGACAATCATGATAAAGAATGATAAGAAAGTACATTTACTTAAATTTTTAAAATTTTCAAAAGAGTCAGAGGTAATGTTGTTGCTGGTAGCAGATACTTGCTATCAGAGCTAGAGGGAATGCTCATCTTTTATGGGCTTGTGAACCACAAAGAAAAAGGCAATGGTCGTGTAAATTTTGATATAGAGATTGGCGTTCCTAGGCATATTCTTTTGATGGAAATTACCTTAATTTTGCTCAATAATGTCATTGGAGGGAAAGTGCTACTTGTCCACTCATTGTCCACTCAGACTTCGTTGCAATTTTTATTGAGTAATTTCAAAGTGACACTTAATAGGACTTATTTGTGCATAGTATTCTGAGTCTATTACTGGCATTGCAACTCCGATGACCTTTTTTCAAGAAATGAATATGAAACAGCTTTGAAACTTATTTTTGTAGCAGGTAAGGTTGCAAACTCATCAGGAACACCTAGTCTAGATGCAATGCAATTAATAATTGCATACATATTTCATAGTCAAATGACATTGCACATCCAAGGAGCAGACTTGCAAAAGAAATTAACTCTTCAAGAGTCAATTACAAATAAATTAATAGATCTAGCTATTATTGGATGCTCGAGCAACTGAAGTTACAAAAACCAAACCAAAGCACTCTGAGACATTTCCAAGCTTGACACACTACAAAACTCATATTTATTAATATTATTTAGAAATCAACAAAATTGTGCAGAACTACATATTGTTTTCTTCACTTGCACTGCAGGTAGCAACAGGAGGGAATTTGGAACTTATAGGGCCTTCGTGAACATCATCAATAAGATTCCCATTAGCTTTTTCTTGTTCTGCAACAAGCATAAGCATCTCAAGGCGCTTGTCGAATAGTAATGCACTCTCATCCCTCTTGTCAAGCTCAGCAGCTTCAGCTTCAAGCCATTTTTCTCGTAGATCATCAAGAAGATTGGCTTGGTCTACGTTGACCTCAGCTCCTGGAGCACTTGGAACTGTGGTTCGGAGCGAAGAATCTCCAGATGGTGGTGGCAGTGTCAACAGCATTGCTCGGAACTCAGGAGTATCAGCAAACGTCTCAAAGTTACAAGCCATTGAGTCTAAACAATACTCTCGCATCTTCAGAACGCCATACCTGTAAACATGAATAAAAGCATCAGATCAAGAGATGAACTTTTCAAGGCAGAGAAAGGGAGAGTCACTCTAGTACTATATAGTAGATTTTCAGGACTTTAACCAAGATAGTACACAGAGGGAGGTGCCACATTCAAGACATTAGCATCTGCCTATCAAATTAGTAGTTAATAGGACATTCCTGTTGAATTTGATTGAGTATAATGAGATTCAAACAAGGCACGCAAACAAATACAAATGTGAGTGTGGGTGTGAGTGAGCATCACTCTCAAGTTCAAAACAAAGTTTAAGAAAAAACAATTACAAAGGCAATTGATCCAGATATCCAAGGAAAAATAAACAGATTACAAAGGCAATTGATCCAGATATCCAAGGAAAAATAAACAGATTAAGTAAGAGCACCATACATATCTGATAGTATCAGCCAATGGCACAGTTCTGCAGGTGATGCCATTTCCAGGTGTGGCAGCAGTGCATCAGCAACAGCTCGCTTAAGAGGAAATAATAAATATCTAGAAGCAGTATCAAACATTACCTCAGCCTGCTCAGTTAATAAAATATAAAAAAAAAAAAGGTATTAAACCCAAAAATAAGGGGTTGAGAAAGATAAAAGTGACTATTAATATTATAAGCAACTTCAATCTGAATACAAGATACCTGATCGGGGTCTATATCCTTCAAACTATCAGTATACCTGTACCAAGTAACAGTTCAAAATAAGAAACCATGACAACTAAATTTGAAGCTAACAGAAAAAAAGATTTTACAAAGCCCCATTAGCCAGTTCAAGATTTAAAAAATATTTAATCATGCATGGTATAGGCCTGGAAATCTGCTAACTCAATGCTGTGAGCGCGTGAAAAGAAAAGCAATTTAAAAATTAATTTCATATGCCCTTTGAAATACTCTAAGAAACTTTTTTTGGACTTACATATATTCAATCATCTTCTCAAATGCTTCCATGCTTAAATCATGTTCTTCAAGACATGGAAGGGTATCAACGGGTAAGCCATCTTTTCCCTCATCAAAATCCTTCACCCGGGATAATCTTGCCTTGAAGTATTCTGACCTTGATGCTAAAACCACTTGATGGCAACGGAAAATCCTTTTATCAATTCTAACGCAAACATCTGCAAGATCATCTACAAAACTACTTATATGCATTTTACCAATGCATGATACTAGTTCTTCAACACCACTGTCTATGTTAGGTTCTCGGGTGGAATTGGCAAGGGAAATTTGAAGGATCTGATGCAATGCACCAGGAAGCCTATCTTCTTCAGGAAGGGACACACCCTGTAAGATGAACCGTTTCTGAGAGTCGTCTACATATCTCAATGCTTTGTACTCGGCATACTTCATGTGAATCAATTCTTTCTCAATAATCCTTTGTAAAGATTCACATTTACAAACTTTGCAGATCTTCACGATATCGTCCATGTCATCTACCGAAATCTCTAGTCTGTCAGAATAAAAGAAATGGATGAGGCTAAAAAGAGCAGGATATGACAACTTCTCCCGGGAAAATCTTACTTCTTTGCGACATTTCCAATCAGTCTCAAACTTTCTCTTAAAGAATGGTGACCGAGCACTCAAAACCACTCTGTGAGCTTCAATGGGTCTACCTTGCACAAAGAATACTACATCCGAAGGGAAATGATTGGAGTTGGAAATCCCACTTGATGAAATACCTAACCATAAGTCATAACATATCATATCAAGCATCAGATGTATATATACATTACTTGTATATACACAAATTTCAGTTTAAGCTTCTGAAGATTGGACCTAAAGTTGTTGGGCTCATCAGTTTTAAACACGAAACAAAGCCTATACCAAATTGTTAAAGCTGCAAAAGCATTAAGCACCATATATTTGCATTCCCATTTCCTAGAGAAAGGAGATGTGCAGAAATAAAGACAGTTGTTGCCTCTTACTAAAAAAACGGATGCATTTGACACCCATGAAAAAGACACACGGCCTTGTTTCAAAAAATATATCACTGTTAAGTCCATCCAGAGGCTTAATACCTACTTTAACAACAAGAGTGAATTGCTTAAAAGAAATTTGGTCCAAAAACCATCCAGTCTCTTAATTTCCACATACTTTCCCAACCCATAACCTCATCTTCATTAGTTTAGTTGATGTTAACCTGCGCATATATAGAAAGTTCACTCTAAATTAATCCTTAAATGATCTAGAAAACACCATTTGCCTTCATACTCAACACTGCAATTCTCATAAAGTACCAACTTCCCAGGAGTATGCGTTTAATAAAAAGATAAGCGATTAAATCAGCATTCTTGTGTTCTTAGAAGCATATTTTAATGTACAAAAAAGATCAAAACTTAATCATTTCGGAGGCAATAAAAACCAAAATTATTACTTCCATGGGAAATTTAAAACGACCCACTTACCCCTATAACCCTACTAACACCACCACCACCAAATTCAAGCAATCCAATTCCAAAACAAACTCATACCAATGGCCCAGCCGCTCAGAAATGAATGAAAAAGAAGTACCTGAAATTTGTAACTGACTATTATCAGCCTGCTCCAAATAAGCCCTATTAGCTCCACAGCTCAAAAAAGTCTCTCTGAGAGCCGCCTGCAACGGCCTCAAAGGCGGTGGCCTCGCCTCGAACGCCTTCAACAACTTCCTGATCTTCAGGTTCAGAGCAGCGTAGTGGCACCGGTCACCGTCGAACGTATGCTCGGAGCAAATAGCACCGCACTCAAGCAACATGCGCGCGGCGTCGAGGTGCCCGGCGAGGCACGCATAGTAAAGAGCCACCGAGTCCCACTGGTCGCGCGCGTTGACATTGACACCAGACTCCAGCAAGTACCTAAGTCGATCAACGTCGCCGGCACGGGAGGCCTCGAAAACGTCGCCGTTGGGGACCTTCTTGAGCGGGACAGAGGCAGCAAAATCAGAAGGGTCGAGGTCGATTCCGTCGAGGTCCGGGTCGATAGTCCAGGAGTTGCGCTTCGGGGGCATTAGGTCGGTGTCCGACCTCTGGCTTTGGGTCCAGGTTTTGTGGCTGGGTTTTGTCACTTTTGTCTGGGCTTTGGTTGCATGGTTGTTTAGGTACGGTACGTACAAATATATTACATGGATTTATATATATATATATATATTTTACTTTTCTTATTTTTAAATTTATTTTCATGTTACCTTAAGCAACAAAAGATGTTATTTTATCGTTTTCATTTTTAAAATATTAATTTAAAATACTTTTCAACATAATAGCAAAATTGTTGAGTGTTTCAAGGCAATTTAAGAGTGTTACCATCATTCAATTCAATATAGTAATGTTCAACAAAAAAAAAAACGAGAAAAATATTTATTAAATTTACATTTGGAATGATGCTCTGCGTTACAGTTTGTGAAATTTCACAAACATTACCAAACATATCATGTGAATTTTAAAATTTACAAGTTATGATAAATAAAGTCATTGGATTTTTGTGCCAATGTTGGATGAGCGTGTGCTTAAGTTGGCGGGCTTGATTAGAGTCTTTGGGCTCCTGCTATGGGCTCAAAGTGAGGTCCATGTTACTAAAAGGCTGAAATTGAAGGTAGCGCGGAGAATAAGCAGAGTCGCAAACAAAGTACAAGATATAAATACAAGCATTATTTTTTAAGAAAATAAAATCAGTTCTACAAGTCCTAACAAAGTAGTAGCAGCTATTATGATAGTGAATTTGAAGCGGCTATACAAAATCAGATGGAAGTCAAGATAGATTATAGAAAAAGTGCCAGTAAAAGATAAAGATAAAAGTATAAGTGACAGCCGTATAAAATAAAAGTATATGTGGAAGCATTATCTATCGAACGAGAAAAATCAAGTTTACAACTTTACAATTGAAGACCAAGATTTAAACATGTATTTATTTACATATACATGGTCATAGTCTTGTAAAAATAGTCATAAATATGCATGGCCCACTCATTTATTAGAAAGTTGTATATATTGAATAAGATAGATATGCATTGTAAATAGAATAGGACACGTATGAAGCAAATTTTGTCTTGTAACTTATACTGCTCCACAATAAATATGTAGAGCGTTGATTCGTAATTCAAGACAAGTGTAATTGAATAAAGAAACCTTTCGCAAACCTTGTACAAAAAAGACACTTCTCTATATATTTTCATTCTTAGTTTCCATCTCCTTATAAAATTCTAGAAATGTAACTTAACTTAGGCAGACTTTCTTCCTTTTAACATCAACATAGTAAGTATCTTACTTTACTATCAAAATTGCTTGTAAAAAGTTAACTTAATATTAGACATATATTTATTTTATGCAGTAGAAACTTAACATAATATTAGATAAAAAATTTCTCTTATAATGTAAACTTAATAGTAGAAAGACATATTTCTATTATTAGGCAATAGACATTTAACCTAAAGTTAGATAGACAATTTATGCAATTCATATTGTTATAATTTTATACGGACTCGTAGATAGATTAATTGTTAAAAATAGATAGCACCTGGGGGTGTGGCCTGCGGAAAGGAAGCCGACCGTTCCATCACACTCACTTGCGAGAGTTGTGATTCGAGTCTTGGCAAGCTCCATTATTGCCTCGTGCTCTCCTTACTTGAATCTTGGTGGAGGGATCTGTGGGGAGTCAAGACTCCTGGGTTGTAAAGTTGAAGCAGCAAGAAGGCTCTACCAACTAACAGAATCCTGAACTGATGAGATCCACATCGAGACCATTTTTTGTTTACCAAAAAAAAAATTATTAAAAATAGATAGATTATTTAATATGATTACGTTTTAAATATGTTTGAAGTCATTCATTGCTAACAAAAATATAACACATATTTAAAATAATTTCTAAAAAGGGGATCATTTGGGTAATTGTTGCACAAGAGGGCGATGAGAAGGAATTTTTATTAAAACAGTAAAAACCCAATAGGGTTTAATTTTTCTAGCAATCTCTTTAAAAAGGACTCTATTGGCTCGGTTAGCTGTTGATTTATGTGAAGGCGTTTATATGGCGGTGATCAGGAGTTTTGGTGGTTTTCAAACGTGACTGCTTGAAAAGTTATTTTCCAATCCCAAAAGGCCGGTTTCATTAAAAAACCTTCCCATATCCTTCCTCGATGTTAGAAATTGGTATTAGAGCTTTCCCTTTTAAAGTTATTTTAAATATTGTTATATGAGTAGTGAGCTAAGGGTGGCTTTCTTTTTCATATAATTATATCTTTTTTATGTAATTGTCTGCACTTTTATCAGCAACTTTATTACTTTTCTAAAAATCAGTTCTTTTTATATTATAAACTTTAATAAATTAGACTATTTAGATTTAAAAATACAAAATCATAGAATAATTAAAATTAATTCTAGTCAATGTAAGATTATACAAGTAATTTAACTAATATTAAGTTAACTTTCTACAAGTAATTTGAACAGTAAAGTAAGATACTTACTATATTGATGTTAAAAGGAAGGAGGTAGGTCTAAGTTAAGTTACATTTCTAGAATTTTACAAGGAGATGGAAATTAGGAATGAAAATATACAAAGAAGTGTTTTTTGCAGAAGGTTTGTGAAAGGTTTTTTCATTCAATTCCTCTTGTCTTGAATTACAAATGAATGCTCCACATACTTATAGTGGAGTAGTATAAGTTACAAGACAAAATTTGCTTTCTACGTGTCATATTCTATTTACAAAGCATATTAGTCTTATTCAATGTATACAATTATTCAATGTATACAACTTTCTTATAAATGAGTGGGTCATTCATATTTATGACTATTTTTGCAAGGCTATGGTCACATATGTGTAAATATACATATGTTTAAATCTTGATCTTCAATTGTAAAGTTATACACTTGCTTTTTCTTCTTCGATAGACAATGCTTTTACGTATGCTTTATTTTCTGCAGCTGTCACTCATACTTTTATCTTTATCTTTTATTGGTATTTATTCTACTTTTGAAAGATATTGATCTATCTAGGCCTCCATCACAAGCTCACTGTCATAGTAGCTGCTACTCCTTTATTGGAACTCGTTGTCAAACTGATGTTCTCTAAATTCGTTTATTATTTTTTGAAGATAATACTTGTATTTATCATCTTGTTCTTTTAGTGAAAGAAATAGTAGAATATCACTATTTTTTATTGTATTATCTGTAAAAAGACGCTCTTATTCTGTGCTTGTGCTATTGACTTTGAATTTCTATAGGAATCTCATTCCATAAAGGTGTTAAATTTATGAATTCTTCTGTACAAATCAATCTGTCTGGGTTTTGAATAACTTGGGTGTATTGTCTTGATAAACCATATTGCTCTCTGAGTTATTTGAATAATATGATAAGCTGATAAAATAATTCCAATATTTTTTTAACTCTAGAGGGTAATGATAAATAATTTATAAGGATTGGAGAAGAAGTATGATACATGTCAAGAGCTCTGTTTAGGATTTTGGAAAAAAAGGTGAAACGTTGGTTTGTACTTAATGCTTTAAAGAAAAGGTCTTCCATTAATATTTTATCTATATCTTCATCTGTTAATTCTTTTAAGTATTGGCAAGGATTATTAAAAATTATGTCTATTATTTTATCCTTATTTACATATAATGTCTTTTTCATATCTGTTAATGGAATTTCAACATAGCTCATATTAATTTCTTCTTCTATTTCTATTTCAGGATTTTCAATTTTCTCTATAATTACTAAATCTCTATGTTACCTGATTAAATCTATTAGTATATATATAATTAGTTTCTGACATTTCTATTCTTTTATCATCTCCTAATTTTGACAATTTTCATTTTAAACCATTTAATTCAATAGTATTTAATCTTGTTGGTTTCATTTCTACATATTTACTTTTAAAACATTTTACTATATTTTGTGTTTCAAATTTAAATTTTTTATGGTATTTATTATATAATTTTCCTAATACAAATATTTTAAGTATAAGATTTTTATACTCTGTATTTGTTTTATAGCCTTTAGTTTGTACATTTAATTTAAATACTTACTAAATTCATTTATATCTATATTTATATTTATAATACATCTTACTACTGCTAATTTATTTTTAAAGTCTATTTCTGCACTAGTTATTTGAGCTTATTTATGGTCATAAAATATATTATCATATAAATATAAATGTGGTTTTATATCTAATCCTTCTCTAGCTTGACTAAGTACTCCTATTATTATTACACCTACATGAATATCTGTAAAATTTTGTTGTTTTAACAATTCTATAGCTGTCTTACTAATTAAATTTATTTCTTACCTATTATTTATAGATACCATTTTTAATTCATTTGTGTAAATATAAAAATTATTTTTTATTTTATCCAGCACTCATTCTTTATACAAATTTTTCTTTTTAATTTTTTCAAAACATTTATCTAATATTATATTTGTATTGTCTTCATCTATTATTTCTTCAATTTTCTCTGTTATTTCTTTACTTTTAGTAGAAAATTTTAAGGAATTTCTAAGTCTTTGTATTAAATTAATATCTTTTTATCTCATTAATATTTTCTATTTTTTCCAATCTTTTTTCTATATGATCTAATTTATTCAGGATTTTTAATAATAATTTAACTATTGTATTAGATTGGGCTTGATGTGTACTATTACTATATTTACTAAAATGTTTAGCACTAAATCCTACAAGTAAAACTGAAAAATTTTGTTTAAGTTCTTCTAATATTTCTACTAATTTATCTTTACTCATTAACTATTTTATTAATATTATTTAATTGGACTTGTAAACTATTTTATGTCTATTTAATATGTTCTACTTCTTTCCTAAGTGTTTCTATTAATTGTTTAAATTCTACTTCTACTGGTTTAGGAGTTTTAGTATCTATTACAGTAATTAATTTTAATATTTCTTTTTTATTTGGAAATCTTTTAATTTGGTTTGTAAAATCTGTTAAACTTGATTTAATATAATCTAGATTTTTTCTTAAAGTATTAAGATTACTAATTTCAAAATGATATACTAAGGTTGAAACTTTTCTATTTATTCTGTCTAAATTAACTTTAAATGTTTACCTACATTTATTAATAAATCTACTATAAAGTTTCACTGACTATCACTGGTATACGGTATACACTTATATCGATTATCTAAGTGTTCTATATTATACAAAATCTCACACTAATCAGAATTAATTTTAATTATTCTATGATTTTGTATTTCTAAATTTAATTAGTCTAATTTATTATAGTTTAGAAAATAAAAAGACTTAATTTTTAGAAAGTGATAAAGTTATTGATAAAAAGTGCAGAACAATTATATATATATATATATATATAAAGAGAATTGTATGAAAAAAGAAGCAACCCTTAGATTACCATTCATATAATAATATTTAAAATAACTTTAAAAAGGAAAGCTCTTATACCAATTTTCAAAACTGAGGAAGTCGTGGCCTAAATTGCAAACGGCGATGCAAACTCTTAAATGTTTACGTCAAAGGTATCAGGTATTTCTTGTTGGCGTCGTTGGCAAGGAATTGGATACTCTTCAACAGCAAGACATCAAAATTGTTCGAGACTTTTTAGATATTTTTCTAGAGGAGTTGCCTGCATTAGCACCGGATCGAGAGTAGAGTTCACGATTGACTTGGTACTAGGGACTACACCTATTTCTAAGGCGCCGTATCGAATGGCATTGGTAGAATTGAAGGAGTTGAAAAAGCAATTGCAGGATCTGCTAGACAAAAGTTTTATTAAGCCTAGTGTTTCGCCTTAGGGAGTATCAGTTTTGTTTGTGAAGAAGAAAGATGGTTCAATGCATTTATGCATTGATTACCGAGAGCTTACCAAGGTGACGATTAAGAATAAGTACCTGTTGCCCAGGATTGACGACTTGTTTGATTAGTTGCAAGGTGTGAGTATCTTTTCAAAAATCAACCTTCGTTCTAGTTACCATCAGTTGAAGATCAAGGACGAGGACAAGTCGAAGAATGCGTTTTGCATGAAATATGGTCATTATGAGTTCGTTGTAATGCCATTTAGATTGACGAATGCACCAACAGCATTCATGGATCTGATGAATCGTGTTTTTTATGATACTTGGATAAATTGGTGGTGGTATTTATTGACGACATCCTTATTTATTCCAAATCAACAGCTGAGCACGAGTAGCATTTGAAGTTAATCTTGCAGCGTTTGCGTGAGAAGTAGTTGTACGCCAAGTTCAAGAAGTATGAATTTTGGCTTGGAAGTATTGCTTTTTTAGGACACGTGACATTAGTTGAAGGTATTCAAGTAGATCCTAGTAAGTTTGCAGCAGTTCAAGATTAGAAGAGACCAATGAATATCGAAGAAATCCGAAGTTTTCTTGATTTGGCAAGCTACTATCATCAATTTGTAGAAGGGTTTTCTAAGATTGCGTTATCGTTGACGCAGCTGTTAAGGAAGGAAAACAAGTTTGTTTGGTCAAAGGAGTGTTAAAAAAGTTTCCAGGAGTTGAAGAGGAAACTGGTCTTTGCACCTGTTCTTGCTTTGTTGAACAGCGAGGATAGTTTCATGATCTACAGTGACGCGTTGGGAAAAGATTTGGGTTGTGTTCTTATGCAGAATAGCAAAGTGATTACGTACGCTTCGCGTCAGTTGAAGCAGTATGAGCGGAACTACCCTATGCACGATTTAGAGTTAGCAGCAGTAGTGTTTGCGTTGAAGATCTGGCGTCATTACCTATACGGAGTGAAGTGCGATATCTACACTGATCACAAGAGTCTCAAATACTTTTTCATTCAGAAGGAGTTGAACATGAAGCAGATGAGATGGCTAGAGTTAGTCAAGGACTATGACTGTACTATCAACTATCATTTAGGCAAAGCAAACATCGTGGCAGATGCATTGAACAGGAAGTATGCGAGATTTAGTGGTTGTCTGATCATTTCTCAACCTCGTATTTTGGAGGATTTGCGGAGTATGGACATCAAGTTAATTTCTAATTAGTATTCATTTATGTTGGCGTCGCTCACGATTCAACCTTCGATCGTGGATAAGATAAAGGAGAGACAAGCTAGCGATGTAGATCTTCAGAAGATCAGAGCTAAAGTCATTGAAGGAAAGAAGCCAGAGTTCAATCTCACTAGAGATGGGACTTTGAGGTTTTGTACTCGGTTGTGTATGCCAAATATCGAGGAAATCAATAAGGAAATTTTGGCAGAGGCTCATTATACACCGTACTCAGTTCACCCTAGGTCTACTAAGATGTACAAGGACGTCTCTAAAACTTTTTGGTAGGCTGGTATGAAGCAAGATATTACAAGGTTTGTGGAGCAGTGTCTGACTTGTCAGCAAGTGAAGATCGAACACCAAAGACCCTTTGGTTTGCTAAAGCCTTTGGTAATTCCAGAGTGGAAGTGGGAACTCATATCGATGGATTTCGTTGTAGGTTTACTGCGATCTCAACAAGGTAACGATGGATTTGGGTGATAGTGGATTGATTGACGAAATTAGCTCATTTCCTACCCATAAAGCGAACTCATTCGATGGAGAGGTTGGCTCAGTTGTATGTGGACGACATCGTACGGCTCCATGGTGTGCAGGTTTTGATTGTTTCAGATTGAGATTCGAGGTTCACTTTGTCATTTTGGAGGAGTCTTCATAAAGCTTTGGGGACTAAGTTGACTTTTAGTGCAACTTTTCATCTGCAGGCGGATGGTCAGACGGAGTTGATGATTCAGACTCTTGAGGACATGTTGAGAGCATGTATGTTGGACTTTGAAGGAAGTTGGGAAAAGCATTTACCACTAGTAGAGTATTCTTACAATAATAGTTTTCATGCATCCATTAGGATGGCTCCATATGAGGCTCTCTACGGATGTAAATGTAGGTCTTCATCACATTGGGACGAAGTTGGTGAACGGAAATTGCTTGGGTTAGAGATTTTACAACGAACCAGCGAAATCATTAACAAGATTCGACAGAGGTTGAAGGTAGCTCAGGACCGACAAAATAGCTATGCAGATTCTAGGCGAAAAGATTTGGAGTTCAAGGTTGGTGAGAAGGTATTTCTTAAAATTGTACATCTGAAAGATGTACTAAGGTTTGGGAAAAAAAGAAAGTTAAGTCCTCGTTTTATCGAACCTTTTGAAATATTGAAAAGGATTGGGGTTTTAGATTATCGTTTGGCTTTACCTCTAAATCTATCTATCATGCACGATGTTTTTCATGTTTCGATGCTACAGAAGTATGTGCATGATTCTTCTCATGTCATCGAATACGAGCCGTTGGAGGTCCATGAGAATTTGATATACGAAGAGAAACAAGTAAGAATTTTGGACCGAAAGGACCAAGTGCTAAGGAATCAAACGATTCTGTTGGTTAAGATTCTTTGGAGGAATCACGCGGTAGAGGAAGCGACTTGGGAGCCTGAAGAGGAGATGAGAACCAGTATCTATTTTTGTTTGTGTAGTATGTTTACTCCTTTAGGAAAATTTTAGGGACAAAATTTCTTTTATTGTGGAGAGTATTGTAATAACCAAGTTATTTTTCCGAAACTGTTGATTTCCGAATGCGTTTTCGATTTTATTGTTGTTTCACCGAAACGAATAGTTTTTAAATTCTCCGGGTATTTTGTAAGGGCCAAGAGTACTCCATGGGGAGTTGAGAAAATTTTTCTACCCATTTTGCTTTTGGTCAAAGTTTGATCAAGTTTGACTTTTACTATTCACTATTTTAATAATATATTTAAATATCTTTACTTTTTACTTATTTTATTATTGTTTAAAGTTGGCAAATTGTGATATTTTTACCTTGTGTAGCTCACCATCTCCATAATATTTTGCACTTGTTTAAGCTAGAGAGAGAAAGAGAAAATTCTAAAGAGAGTGAGTAAAAATTTTTGCAGAATTCAAGAAAATTTCAAGTGGGAATTGAAGGTTAGTAGTCGGCCATCAAGCGGAGGTTTTTGGCAAAATTTGAGTGATTTTCAAGGGCTTGGTTTGGTGCTTTATAGCTTGGGAGGAAAGGTAAGTAACTAGCCCTTTTTAGTTTCATGTAAATTCATGTGTTTTTATATGATATTTGGTTGCTAGCATGTGTTGTGATGTTGATAGGATGATGGATTGAACTTAATTCAGTGTGTATTAAATTTATTGATTAAAACCCCAAAAGTTTGGGTGTAGGTTTTATGAAAATTGTGAAATAAAGCATGAAATTATTGGATTAGTGCATGGTTTTATGGAATTGGTTTGTGGAATTGATGTGATACAAGATTAATTTGATGAATTAAAGAAGAAATTATTGAGTTTGTGATGTATGAAGAGGGACAGCATGTGTAGGAAACTATGTGTAAATTTTTTAATGTGGGGGTATTTTAGTCATTTCACTTATAAAGGGTATTTTAGAAATTTTCAAAAAGTTCAAGGATATTTAAGTCATTTTGCATGCAAGGGACTTAAATGAAATTTTAAGTATTTTTTTATATTTGATAATTCTGTAAATAATTGTGAATTACTATTTTGATTTAAAATTATATTTTCTTTACTATAGTCTATTTGCTTTTTTATCCAATAATCTCTTTCCTGAAGCAAAAAACTTCTTAACCACCATCATGTGCTATTAGATGAAGAAAAGTATCATCGTAGGAACCTTTTGACACCACATTAACTGGAAACCAAAGATAATTGGACAAAAGGTGTTGACATTGTTGTTAGCACAGAATTTATGTTGCCGAAGTCAAAGATTTAAAATATCGGTATCAATAGAAATATCGAAAGTAAAAAATATGATAGAAATATCAATAAAAATCAATATAGATAAAACTTTAAAGAAATTACAGAAATTGATAAGAAAATATAAAACATTTTAATAAAATTTCAAAATATGAATGTTTATTAACCACTTTATCAATTTAATTATAAAAATTAAAAAAATATTGAGCATATATCATATTTCTCTTAATTAAAAGACATATAGCACTCATTGACAGTAATAAAAATACAATTATTTTTTGTGATAAATTACTCATTAATTAAATAATAATACAAGTACATAATTATTTAAATATGGTTCAATATCACATTTTTATTTCTAGTAGTGTACTGAAAATGTTTAATTTTTCCACATCTTCATTTTCAATAGTGTATTGAGAGAAATGTTGATTAAATGATGCATCTCCATAATAATTTTACATGTAATTGTTAATATATTAACCATATGGATATGATATTATATGTGATTATTACTGATAATCATATGGTATTACATGTGATATTATTGATAATCATAATACATCTAATATTATATGTAATTGTTAATATGTCAACCATATGGATTCAAAAGCATATAAATTTAATAATTATAATTTGAGAAAAAAAAATGCTCAATATCTGAAAAGCATATAATAATTATAATTTGAATAAAAAAATGTTCATATTGTAATTTTATGCAAAATATGAAAGCATATTATTTTATCTATTAAAATTAAAAATGTTATATATTTTATAAATCTAAAATATTTTTAAAATTTGTAAAAAAAATTAATGAATATTTTTAAAAATTTTATGGAAATTTTTATGAATATATTAAAAAATTTCGTAGATATTTAAAAAAATTTCAAGAAAATTTTGACCAAATTGTGACGAAATTAATATGAAAATTTTAACTGAAATATCAGAGATTTTGACGGAAATTATAGAAACTATAATCATTTTTTATTTTGGACCAAAGATAATTTCTCCCGCCTAAAAATATGGAAATTTCATGGACAATATCGATTCGGGGTTTGCATTGGTCACTTAAGATCGGTTTAGGTTGGTGTCACGGAATTATTTTTATAATTGAAACTTTTTTTCCATCAGCATAATCGACCATTATTGACCAATCAATTTTTCAGTAGGTTCGGTCAGTTTTTTTATTTTGGGCCTAATTGTTGGGCCGGTTAAAACTTGGGCTTGAAAAATAAGTTAAAATGTGATTCAAACTATATTTTGGACTACATTTCAACCTATATTTTAGACCCAAAAACCTATTTGATTTTAGGCTACCCTAGTTTAATTATAGGAATTCAATTCAAACCACTGTTTTATTACAGACATATAATAATCCATTTTAAGCTAAAGCTCATACATAAAATAAAATACAATTATATCTATTGTCTAATAAAATGCAAATATATCTATTGTCTACAACTAATCAAATGTAAAATACCAAAAAAAAAAAAATCCATTGTTACTTAGCTCCTTCTAATCTTGCAACCTGCCACATGCAATTTAAAACAAAAAAGTATAACACTTAAATATATGTATATAGTTATACACATGTATTACGTAATCTTTTTTTATTTTTAAAAAATTATATATTGAATAATAAGAGAGTTTTCTTACTTTACTCTTGCTCAATTTTCTTGTTTAAGTGTTATATTAATATCTGTGTTATTGATAGTGCAATATTCACTTGTATTTAAAAAAATAATAAAAGAGAAAACACACAAAAATAAAATATTAAAATCACATATAATATATATATATATACACACACACACACACACACTATAAGTATTTGATGTAAAAAAATATAAACTAAATGACAAATTTAAAAAGCTACCTTTCTCAACATCTTGGTATATATCAATGAACTTGTAATACACATGAATATCCAATGGAAGAGAATTTGATTCAATCTAATTTGAAGAATATATTAATGTTTCCTCTATTTTTGGCGTTAGAGAGCTTTTATATGAATTTAAAATTCATCCTCGGTGCTAAAAGTCGACTCCGAAGCAACGATAAACAGTGCAATAGCAAAAATGTCTCGAGTAATCAAAGATAAAAGTCTTGTATTTATTCTCATTCCATCTCCACTAATCCAAAACATTGAAATATGAATTGTTTAAATCCTCATCTGGCTCTAATAAATACCTATTAATCTCATTTTTGTTATAAGAGCCACTTGAAGTTTGCTTCCTCATAAAATTTCACATATAACCCTTTGGTTTGCAACACCACCATCGTCACTAGAAGAAGTTGGTTGAACTTGAAGATTGGTTTGAGAGCTAGGAGAAGAAATTGAATTGCTATAGAACTCATATAACCTATTTAGTGTATTCTTCACTTCTATCACAACTAATCCACGGGTGCTTTCACCATATAAGTCATTAATAACATGTTCAATAAAAGTAAATCTGAATCGGGGATCTAGAATTTGAGCAAGTAAACCATCGCGAAATCATTTGTTTTGCCATTGTCCATAGTAATAGTATAAACCTTCTCAATATGTTATTCAATCAAACAATTCTTAATTAACCTTCCTATTATGTCCCCTCTTATGATTGACAATTTGACAAAAATTTAATATCCTCTTTTAAAGCTTGCAGTCATTATTAATAAAGTGAGTGGTGAGCATCATGTAATTAATATTTTGAATTGATATCCATGTGTCTGTAGTAAGGCAAATCATAGTGCTATTTTTCATAAACTAACTCCTTAAGTTCTTCTTTTCCTTCAAGTAGAGTTAATACACATCTCTTGCAATGGTTATTTGAGATTGTAGATCAAACTTTCGACAAAGTTAAGCACAAAACTTTCTAAAACCATTCCCCTCCACAAAAGTAAATGGTAACTCATCCTTAATTATCATCTTAGTAAGTGTTGCCTTACGTGCTTCTTTACTAAATACCTTAGCAAAAAGACCAGCACATTTACCATCCTTTTTACCTTTAATACTAAGAACTTTTTTTGTTAGGATCCTCAAAATTCCTCAAATATAATTTACATGTACTCAAGTGATGGTGCAAGCTACAAGTTCCATTCCTTTTTGTGTCACTTGCATAATAAGTCTTTCCACAATAATTACAAGAAGATCTAGGTTCCCGTTCTACTCCTATTTTTGTGAACCAAACTTGCAAAACTTGTCTAGGTCTCTATTCCTTTGTCTTTATAGTAGTTATAGGAGGAGGTGGGGTTTCAGATTCTTTACGAAAAGAAGGAACCAGTGGTAGAGGTGGCACACTAGATGCACATGTAGTGAGAGAGTAAGGTGTAAATCAAAATTGACTATGGGAGTCGAGGTAGAAAAAATAGAGGTGGATACATTTGGAGCTTTTGAAGCATTTAATTGATCATTATCGACATCCATCTACAATGTCAAATTCAATCCAAAATACTAATAAAATTAGTCAAACTATCAACTAGTTCATATCAAGCAAGCAAAATTACTACTTCAACATATACATATATGTAGTACTTAATTAAGAAATTTATTAGTAAAGTAATTAACTTATTATCATGAACATAAAGAAAAGAATGTTTATTAAATAATTTAAATCTTTAGAGAAGAAACACACATAGTAACATAAACTTAAAGAAAATAAATAGAGAAAAACACATGACACAGTTAATATAATCATCAATACTTAGAAACAAGATCATACAAATATACAATGACTTATCTAAGTTATATACGTAGCTATCATCGATATAAATGGATAACTATTATAACTATACAAAATGTTATCAAAGACTACTTTTTACTCTAACAATTATCAAAACCTTTGACTTTATTGAAGGCATTGATATTGATGCTGCTACTAAAAGTGGAATGAAAGTGGCCAGAATTCCTAGTGGTGCGATTGGACATGCAGTTTCATGTGCTGAAACGGTTATATTTTTTACATTAGGCCTTCTCCGAAATCAAGTATACTTATTTTGGTATTTTTACAATCCTTAGCTAGTAGTATCATTATGATTTTCTATTTTTGAAGGTGTTATATTACAAAAATCAGCTTTCATGTAAATGGTCAATTATATGAGCTGAATTATACAACTGATTCATAGGTAATTTTACAATCTTCAATGTTGTTCTCATTGTGCCATTTCCTACAATTTCTTACTTTTTCTCCATTAATAAACAAGGGTAAACTCATCCCTTCCTTAGGTAGACAGTTTGACCTGCTGAGCCAAGGCCAAGGGCTTCACATTTCCTCTAGGCTTACCTTTTACTTGAAAATATGTCTACGTCTTAGATTATGTTTTCAACACATTAAAATGAGTTTTTTTAATTTATTAAAACCAAAATTTTATGCAAAATTCTTCAAATTAAAAGTAAATTAGGCATTTAAAATGAAATAAAGTTAATTTTTTTAAGCTGGGAGTAGCAATTTTTTTAATATAAAAATGCGCCGCAGAACAGTCCACGTGGGTCGGGTATAGAGCTCGGGTATACAGTGCGGGGGAGGATGGGAGTGATCATCTTACTAGTGGACTAATCAAACAGAGAGCTCGTATAAATCCAACTTGAATCGCCCATAGACTTGCAAGTCTTCCATAAAGTGGGAAAAAGACAAAAAAATAAAAAATAAAATTGCCATATACGGTTGAGGTACATGCCTATTGCGTTTCGTGCAGTTTTCCTCGGTGCCATTTTCATCAACTTCCTCCGTAACAAAAAGAAGAAAGAATTTGACCCAAAAAAAGCAAGAGCAAGAAGAACCTCTCTAGAGGTAGATGGTTTCAATCTTTCTCTACCATAAACTCCCAAATAAATAGAATAAAATAAGAATGTCTGCTAGAAATATTCAAAACCAGTATTAAAGGTTTTAAGGCGGTTCAGGGTTGTTTTGATCAGAAATCTGCATTTTAGTTTTCTCTCTCTTTCTTGTTTGGTTCTGGGGAAAAGCGTGGGAAAATGGACTGTCTTAAGCGTGAGATGGGAGTTTGGGGTTGTTGGGACTGTAACTGAGGAGCAAAGAGTCCGAGTGTGTGAGGTGCTTTAATGCTGACAGGGTTTATCCATTTGCATTTTGATGGGATTTGAAACCCACCAACAACTTTTCTTAGCTTCTTTTCTCCGTTTTCATGGAAGCCAAACAGAGGGTTCGAGTACGTCTTATGCATGTGAAAGTATAGAACTTCTAGTGGACCAAGAGTTGTAAAAGTTCGACTTGGAGTTTTTCTTTACCGTTAGTTTTTTGTTTTAATATGTATTTTTGTGTTGCTGGAGAATTTTGTTTAGCATTTGGGTTCCATGAGCTATTTGAAATAAAATGACCGTTCTGTTATAAAATTCCCTGTTTATAATTTTTTCCCTTTTCTGAATTTTGTTATGAATTTAACAGTCGGATTACTTTATATTTGATTTTATGGACATTGGAAATTGTCTATCGGGATTTTCTGTAATTTGTTGGTGCATAGGATAGAATGCGCTGCAGTTTGTGGTCAGATGTTCGTTCTTAGTTTCCCTTTGAATGTGTTGCAGTTTGTGGATGGATTCATCAGACGAAGAGGGTGAGATTGTGACAGAGTGCGTCACAAATTACCATTTTACTAACAACGTGGAAGAGCTTGTTTCATTTACTACTTTGCCCCTTCAATGGAGTAAGGATGAGAACCAGGGTGATTTCATAACACCTGTTTTCTTGCTAGGCAATGCTGCTGAAGATGGGCTTCAGAAGATTCACAAGCTTGTCAAGGCTTGGAGGTTTGAATTGTCCTATGCGCAGCCAGAGATTTATGTGCTTCACAAGAACATGAACTGGTTGGCGCTACAAAAGCCAAGGAAGAGTTTTGAAAAAACAATTAGGACTATCTTGATCACTATCCACTTGCTCCATTTTGTGAAGAAGAACCCTGAGGCATCTGGGAAATCTGTATGGACCTACTTGTTCCAAGCTCTAAGGTTAGTACTTTTTGTAAATTTGTGATTTCTTATGTGCCATTATGCTTTTTACTATTGATGAGTCTGATGACCTTTGTTTCTCACAGCTCATTTGAGGTCCAACCTTCTGAGAGGGATCTGTTGGATCATATCCCGTTGATCAGTGAAGCGGTTAAAAGGGATACAGACTTAGCAAAATCCAAGGTATTATTTCATTTTTTTATGCTCAATTTTTGCTTGAATCAAGCGTCTAATGATTATTGTATCAAGTTTTTAGTCATATGAGATCATATTTAGTTGTAAGTTTAGAGATATATGTGAATATAGGAGTAGTTGGAGCCAAACTAATTATGTTCTCCCCCCAAAAAAGGATGAGAAGAGGAAATAAATTCTGTTTTTTCATTTTTCAGTCAAGCAAAAATATCAAGTTTAACAAAATAGTACTATAAGAATTATAACTGCATATCGTTATGCTCTTTTATCTACAAAAAAGACATTAATTCATTCTGAATGAAAACATAAGAATAGTAAGATCTATATTTGACCCTGGACCTACTTTTAAGAACCAGCCAGGTAGTTTTAATTAGCTCAGCTCCTCCTTTGGATTAGTTACAATGGTTCTTTTTTTTCCAGTCCGTTGGCTTGGTAATTGGAGTGCGTAATATTTATTCTGCTTGATTAACTTGTAGGTTATGTTGAGCTTGATATATTATGTCTCATATCAAATTAATTATGTTAAACTATTGGTTCCTGCGAATATACATGAAAAATCAGTAGTTTTACTCATCTTTTGGATTTGAAATTACTTATGATTTCCTTCGCTGAGCACCTTGCAGTATCTGCTTACTTATATGGAGAATCCCTTGACAAATAGAGCTTTTAATGAGGTGAGTACACGCTGATTATCCTTAAGCTCTAGTGCCAAGTTTCAAATCCTTTCATTCTACTCAAGGTTCCTTTCATGGGTTTAACAGGATATGAAAACAATGAAGAAACGGAAGTTTATAGCTGATATGGATGATGATTATCAAGATGATAGTGGTCATAAAAGTGAAGATGAAAATGATGGGTCTACGCCATATGATCACGTTTGTGCAATTTGTGATGATGGGGGTGAAATTCTGTGGTATGCCATGTTTTAAAGCTTCCTTAGTTTGTGGATTGTGTTTCCTTACATTCTTTATTTCCAAAAACTGTCAATTCCATTAGGTTCCTTTTTGCTTACTGAAGGGTAATTTTGTTGTGTTCATTTACTTTTTTCTTGTTGGATTATAAATCAAATTTTATTTGGATATAGTTGTGAAGGAAGATGCCTGAGATCTTTTCATGTAAATAAAGAAGCAGGGGCTAATTCTTTTTGTGAATCTCTTGGATTGGGGGATGCACAAATTAAAGTATGCATTTCTTTGGCTTCATTTGTGCAATGCTTTTTCTGGCCCCAATTTCAAGTTGTTTTAATCCATTATGAATGATGATTATACACAGGCACTTCCTACATTTTTGTGTAAAAATTGTAAGTACCGACACCATCAATGTTTTGCTTGTGGCAAGTTGGGCTCTTCTGATAAATCATCTGGTGCTGAGGTATAATGTTCTGAAAACTCAAAATTTCTAATTGCAGATATTTTTATAATAACTTTTGTCCAGGCTTAGAGGTTCTGATGATATCCTTCACAAGTTTGAACAATGAAATGTTGAAGCTATCTGAAATCCTTACCAGAATGAGAGAGAGAGAGTGAGAGAGAGAAAAGAAAAAAAAAAAAAACTGTCTGAAACTTACGAGATTAGATTCAATAATGTCATCAATTTATGAACTCACTAGCCAAAAAATCTTGTGACAATGTATATGAAAACCTCCTTTTTTTTTTCCTTCTGTTCTCATCCTGCCATCTTCAAGATCTTATGGCTAATAGATTTCTGCGTTACTTCATTGGTATCATTATGTTCTATGCTTACAGAACTAAAGAGATGCAATTTTAAACTTTGCTTTTCTGTTACATTCAAGGTCTTCGCTTGTGCTTCTGCAACTTGTGGCCATTTCTATCATCCAGAATGTGTAGCAAAGCTTCTCCACCCAGCTAACAGAAATCAAGCTGAAAAGCTCCAGGATAAAATTGCTGCAGGGGAATCATTTACCTGTCCCGCCCATAAATGCTTTAAATGTGAAGAAGGTGAAAATAGAAGGAAACATGAAATGCAATTTGCAATATGTCGACGTTGTCCAAAAGCATATCACCGAAAATGCTTACCCAGGTACTTCTCGATTCAGTTTTTTCATAGATGTAAATTTTAAGAATTTATTTTCCTCTTGTAGAGATGAAATTTTGATGTCTGGTTTGTGATGGTTCTTTTCTTAGGAGTATTACATTTGAGTGTAACTATGCCCAGAACATCATACCAAGGGCTTGGGATGGTCTACTTCCAAATCGAATTCTGATATATTGCATGTGAGTTCATTACGGTACACGTATCTGCATAGATTAAGTTTTGAGGTCATATGTTCATTTTATGTTATCTCATTTGGATTACCAACTATGTTGACCAGGGATCATAAGATTATTAGAGAACTTGGCACCCCAGTTAGAAACCATTTAAAGTTCCCTGGTGTTGAACGAAAGAAGATAGACAGTCTTGAACTGCTATCAAGCAGAGAGAAAGTTGTTGCATCAATGAAAAGTGAGGTTTATGGAACTCTGACCTCAACGAGAACAGTTGTAAAGTCACAGGGACGCTTTGAAAAAGTGGGTGACAGTAGCGTCAATATTGGTGGTTCCACAAAAAAGATTCACAAAAGATGTGGGTCACATTTTGATTTGTTTAGAAAGAGAAATACAATTGATGAAGTTAGTAATCCTCCAAAAGACAATGTTAGATCTGCTCCCCATTGTTCCTTAAAGACTACTGGAAGCAAGTTATTTATGGGAGATAATAACTCATCAGGTAGGTTAGAAACATATCCTCATAAACATATGCAGAAGAAATTAGATAGTGGGGTTCAGAAGAAAACCATGGAAAAGGCTTTAGTTGACATGGCAAGCAGTTCAAGGTTTTCAGTTGATGCTAAAATGGAAAGCCGGTGATTACTTGCCTTATTCATAAATTCTTTATTGAAATCTCAATTATGAATTTTATTACTTACTCTCTGATTTGAATCTTACTTCTTACTCACTGATTTGAGTCTTATTCTAACTTACAGAATCATGGCTCTAATGGAAAAAGCAGCTTCTTCATTCAATAATGAAATTTTTTTAAAAAGTAAGAAACTCCTGGCTGGAAATGCATTGCTGTTGGAGAACTCATCGGATAGAACCATGACAATGGGAAAAGTGGAGGGTTCTGTTGAGGTATATTACTGGTTTCGGTGTTGCTTTTACAGAAATCTAATGTAGTTCTCTCTTGCTTCAATATTTAAGACCTATTGATATGCTTGCAGGCTATTCGTACAGCCTTGTCAATGTTAGATGAAGGTAGTAGTATTGAGGATGCAAAAGCTGTTTGTGAACCAGATATTCTCTTTCAGATTTTTAAGTGGAAGGTTCAAATCAGTTCTTCCAATCTGACATGATGATTACTATCAGTTCATTTAGTATAGATTTATTTTTACTAATCTGTTGATGATTTTTATTGTTTTGCTTTTCTGAATTTTATTGCATTTCCAAGTTTTGAACCTTTGTCTATTCTTTCTCATCATGAACTTGTACAGGTAAAGGCAACTTGCTTCCTTTTATGCTTGCTTCTTGATATTATCATTTCTTGATTGATTCCATGATGTTTGCTAAGATTTAATTGAATAAGTTTGCTTTCTTGAACTTTTTTTTTTTGTTTTTTTTTTCTCCTCCTTTCTAGTGTGTTTCATATTTAAACATTATGCAATAATTTTAAGTTAGTTTTTTTTTTTTTAAAAAAAAAACCTTCAGTATATCTTTCAATTCCTCTTTGAATTATTGGCATTACCTATAACTACATCTTTGAGAATATCTCAAAGTTGGTTTTGATTAGTACAGGAATTTTATCTTATTTTGATAGAATTGATAGGATACATAATTGAAAGATATTTAGATCCTTGTCCTTCTCTACAATGAGAGAGAAAGAGGTTTCACTTGGTTAAAAAGGCTGGCTGGCCATGCTATTAATTTAGATTTTGAAACTTAGTACAACCTGTGATCCACATTTTAATTATTTTCCGTTAATTATTTTATATGTTGTGATTCTCATTGCAACTTATGCATTTTGAGTTCCTATTGGTGTCAATAATTAATTGTAGGATTATGTAGATCTAATCACTTCAGAAGTACCTTTTATCGAGTATATTTTTATTTGTTAAAATGTATTATAGTTCTAAAATTTTTCTTTTTTCATTTTAAATGCAAAAATATTTAATTAGATCGTGGTTGTGCTCTCTCGTTGATAAAACACAGGTTGTGAGATGTATAACATTACATCTTTATATGAAGACATATATATATATATATATATATATATGCATTTTTTTTGGTAAATATATGAAGACATATATGAGCCGAGCTTTGATTATAATGATTATTGGATTACAATGTGCAGAGGAAACTTAATGTATACCTTTCACCTTTCCTTCATGGCATGCGCTATACATCTTTTGGTCGTCATTTCACAAAAGTAAAGAAGCTTGAGGAGGTAAATGATCTTGTTCTTCACAAGCTATTGACTTTTACCAATGTTTCATTTCAGTAATGGGTGCCTTCCAGTAAAATCTTTCACCTAGGAAGCTTAGTTGAAAACTTTGCTTACGCCAGTGAGTTGTGTTACTTGACACCAGTGCGGGTGCATGTCTTGGGTTATCTGCTTGTTTATAAAATCCTATGATATATAGTTAAAATTTTAAATTCTCCTGTGAGTATTTAAACACGACATATAGATAGATATAAGAAAAGGACTGCACTTAGAAAAAATTATACAATTTAGTGATTATAAATCTATTTTATATAATCAGCTGAAATCAATTATGTATTTGTTTTACTTTTATGTAAAATAAATTAACATGATATTGGAGTCTAATTGTCTAATTCTATGTGTTTTAAAATCATATATTTGTAAGTATAGTTGTTTGGAACTTCAAAAGTGCCGTAATGTGACGCTACATACAATAGGTTTTGGAAACAGCAACTGTCGGTTTACATCATTTCCATTTTAAGAATCTATTTGATTTCCCCCAAAACTATTGTTGTCAGAAATTGAGTACCTTGGTCCCTAGTTGTCATGGTGAAAAGGACCTTTTTGTCATCAAGTGTGCCTCTTGATTTTCTTTCCCAAACTGCGACCAAAGAGATTAGTGGATGAATTTGTGATAGTTGAATGAGAGGAACCAAATTGTACTAAAGGCTCTGCCTTTGAAGGATTAGTTATGTGGATTATGATTAGTGAAAAGCTGTTCTTAACATTTCTGTTATCGCTTATCCAATTTATCTATTATATTATATTATTATTGTGGATCAGCTAGATATTAGTGGTTGATCTCACTGCATGAATGAATGCTGCAGATTGTCAACAGGCTCCATTGGTACATGCAAGATGGAGATACGGTAAGTTCTTGTGTTTTTGCTTCTGAACTAAATTTTTGAAAATTTTATGTATCATATCTTTGCTTAAAATGATATACATTAGTAGTGAGTTCTGGTGAATATTCTACTATAGATGCATTTCCTTTGTTTGCACCTTCAAAATATTATATCTTAGAGCTAAAAGGCTCAGAAATGTGAATCTAAGTTACTCCTATCTTTCGGTCATTACTACTCCTTTTGCATGCCAGCGTAAAGAACTACTAATTATGTTTTAAAGAGGCTTTTTTGCTATGTATGGTCTTGCCCTACATTGTCATCATATATATTCAGTGAATACCTTGTTTTTGGGTTCCATAACATTTCTGTTAACTGTATTGTTTTCATCACAAAACTGACTAATTCTAATCTAAAACACCCCCAACCCCCCCACCCCACAACAGCTAGTTGACTTCTGTTGCGGTTCCAATGATTTTAGCTGTCTGATGAAAGAAAAGCTTGAGAAAACAGGAAAGCATTGCAAGTTCAAAAATTATGATCTTATTGTACCCAAGGTAATCCTCGAATTTTATTGTAGTAATTTTCTAGTCTAGTTTACATCGTTTGAGGATGAGTTCTTGATGCAACTCAATTTATGAGGCTAGGCTACTGTCGGTTCAGTTCTGGCATTATTGCATTAGTTCTATTGAGAAATAAATATGAATCAAGTATGCAAAGTCTTTATTGTAAAGAGAGAATATATGATTAATGTTACGTGCACTTAAGATGCAATGACTTTAGTTTTTAGGTCAAGTTGAACCGAATAAAGTATACAAGGTCCATATCGTTTAGACTTCTCATCTTCCCAAGTTATAACAAATGAAATTAATATTCAAGTTTGGTAGCAGGAAGATGGCTAAAGATCCTCAGTAAGAAGATACAAACTAGGCTAGACAATTTTCTGAAGAGGGACGTTGTAGTCACTAGACCCTTCGAGGATAAATGAATTCAGCTGGGCATTAAGCTCAGAATACCCATTCAGTTGTGTTGAACAAGCTGGGCACCGGTGAGGCTGTATAGCATTGCTCAAGTTAATCCACAGCTGCTGCAAGCTAAACATGTCTATGCTATTGAATCATTATTACTAGCCCAGCAATTAATGTGACGTGCATTGGCTTGTTTGAGAATGAAATTTTCATGCACAACCTCTTACAGTAAATAATTTTTTCTCCTATAATTTCATAAGGTATATGCTCCTAGTGCAAAATGTTGCTTTCCATTTTTCGTTTGTTATTGTGTTATTTTCACTTCAAAATTAGTATTTGAATAGGAAATAGTGAAGTCAAAGGTAATCACAAACTTCTCAGCAGAATGCTATTTTTTTTTTAATTTTATTATTATTATTATTATTATTTTCACTTTTTCTTCATTATGCATCCTTGATAATATGCTACTTAAGCTTCACTTCATTCTAATTTTCTTCTTTTGCTTGGTATAGAATGATTTTAATTTTGAGAAGAGTGACTGGATGACTGTCAATTTAGAAGAATTACCCAATGGTTCTCAGCTGGTAAATTTGCCTTCCATTTATTAGCAAGGCGTCTTATATATTGTATTTGTAAGCCTTCCATATTTTTTTGATCTTTTCTTTAAACAATATGCATGCTTCACAATGTAGATCATGGGGTTGAATCCTCCTTTTGGAGTAAAAGGATCTCTTGCTAACAAGTTCATAAGCAAAGCCCTTGAGTTTAAACCGAAGCTGCTCATTTTAATTGTTCCAAGGGAAACCAAATTGTGAGCACATATAGTTTCTCTCTCTCTCTCTCTCTGTGTCTCTGTCTCTGTCTCTCTCTCATTTGTTTGCTGCGTTGCCAGACTTGACCCAGACACATACAAGTTAATTTGGAAGGATGAAGAACTACTTTCAGGCAAGGTATATCTGTTAGTAACTACTCATAATTCTCACTTTCATTAAATGTGTCCACTTTGAAATGACTGAATCACCACATTTGCCTTTCTTTCCAGTCATTTTATCTTCCTGGATCTGTTGACGTGAATGACAAACCATTAGAAGATTGGAACAAGAAGACGCCACCATTGTATCTTTGGAGTCGTCGTGACTGGAGTGATAAGCACATGGCCATAGCACAAGAGTGTGGCCACGTAATTAACAAGCAAAATCAAGAGCTGCCAGAAGGAAACTATGTTAGAAACTGTCTTAGGAAGAAAAATCACAATTCTTATAGGGACTACTCCAGATTCTATGCATCTGGTGACATCTCCGGCATGCTTGATGGTGCTCCAGAACATATGGTTGAAGCTGAACCTCAAGGAGCTGGAGCAATTGTCCATGAAAAAGTTACAGAAAGCTCTTTTCCTTTGGATTGGAAAAACAACCTTGGTGGGATGGAAGAGCAACCTTCTGATATTGACCATTTTTGCATTGACATGGAGTTGTCTACTCCAAGTTCTTCACCACCCCCGTAGACAGCGGACCAACATCACGCTGCACATATATGGCTTACAATGCTCAACATTTTGCTTCGTCTTTTCCTGGTATATATCATTCTCAGAATCCATGGTGAGTGGAAGTGGCAACTACACAGGTTCAGATCCTGTGTCTCAAAATCTGCAGGACCCTTGAAACTCTGCTACGCAACCTAAATACTCTACATGCCTGACCAAATTATACTATTCAGGATTACTTGGTTCTTATGTTTTTGGATATAATATCTAATAGCAAGCCTTTTGGTTTTACTTTTACCAAAAAAAAAGGAAAAAAAAAAAGAAAAAGAAAAAAGTCTTTTGGTTTTACAGTCACAATCGCCGAAATGTTATTAAAATGTACTGAAAAGGTATAATCATCTAGATATGTAGTATATAGCTTTGAAAACCTTTTATTGTTTTATTCTTTCCTTTGCTCTTATTGGTTTGTTTAGCTGCTTCAAATTACAAAACGCAGTCATATGTATGAGACTAAACTCATTTCTTCAGAAGGTTCCGGATTTAATGATGAGGAACTGGAAGACAAAGCTGCTTACTGGAAGACAAAGCTGCTTATAGGAAGTAAAAATAAAAAGATCCCGAGGAAAATTAGTTTACTCCAGTATATAACAATAAAGCAAAAACAACAGGGCATATAAATGCAACAATACCCTGAATTGCATTGTATTTAATCCAGTGTATGGTAATAAACACGTAATTTACATTTTTTCACCTACAACAAAACTTCGAAAACAGGCACTCCCTTTACTTGTTTCCATGTAGGACGATGAAACGGTAGAAGGCACATATTCACCGTCTTCCCTTCCTACAGAGATGATATGCACCTGAAGCTTGTCTGAAAATTTGCAACTAGACAAGCTTCATACAGAAAATGCTAGTTTTCATCCACTTGAACAGAATTTGTCCGTCTCAATCTCTGATCAAGCAATGCCATCGCTGCTGCTTCTTGCTTTTTCCTTTTTTAGATATAGTGTATGTAGTCATTGAACCTATCTTATCAAAAGCCACCTGCAAGTTTAAATAAAGAAAAGTTTTAAATTAACATACTTTTTAATTGAATTTATGAGCATAAAACCCCAGGAGCTAGGTCTTTTATAAAAAAAAAATGGTAATCATTTGAGACTCTTGGATGTTTCATATTCCAAGCCTAATAAAATATACATATTTCAGAAAATTATGTCCTAATTAATTTTTTGCTTGAATGGTTTCAGCTAGTCGGTAATGTAACCCAGCCCAAATAATTTGCCTCCACCTCTTTCTTTTTTTTTAATGGATGAAAAAAGGGTCTCGATATGCATCTCATCAGTCCAGGATTCTATTTTTGGATAATACTTTTTTGTTGCTCTAGCTTTGCAACTTTTTGGAGTTTAGAGCAACTAGCCCACACCCCTAATAAATCCCCTCCACCTGGCATATTAAACAAGGCTGAGTACACCTAAGACAATAGTAGGGCTTGCCAAGACTCGAACCTAAACTCTCGCAAACGAGTGTGATAAAACGGTCGGCTTCCTTTCCACTAAGCCACACCCCCAGTGCATTTGCCTCCACCTCTAATTGCAAATAAACACAGATTAAACAGAGTTCATATATGTGTCATGTAAATAGAGCTAAACTTATGTTACCATCAATAGCTCATCGGGGTCAAAGAGGTGATGAGTAGTTTTCTGCAAGATATTAATTGCATTACCTACATGGTGGGTCAGAAGCAACTCCTCTTCCTTCATCTGCAATTACAAATCAGCATCGACAAAGTGATGTCTAGTGCTGGGTTTCCAGATGGAAACTTAAGAAATTTAATTAGGCAATACAATAGCATTACATACCTTAAACATTGCCAAAGCGACATGAAATAGAACCTTTGCTGCACCCTCGTAAAAAAGGACATCCCACACTCGTAAAGTGGTATGATAAAAGAGCACCCATGGAAGACGTATTATGTCATGGAAACAAGATAATTCAGTATGTTTTTCTTAAACAGCAAAAGGTGAAGATTAATCTGACTCTGATGGCAAGCTCTTAGAAAAAAAGGCATAGAAACCACTCATTGGCGACAAGGGAGACATTGAATTCCAATTCTTCCAAATGAGTGGCTATCCTCCATTTTTCTTCCAATTTTTAGAAGACACCAACAAGAACAAACAAATCTGGCCACTGTCGTCAAAGGCAAGTGCCTAGGGCATTTTTTAGCCAGTAAATCTTTGAAAACCCTTTGTTCAACATGGCATCTTGATAAATTAGTGGTATAGCTGTCATTAACTAGGACATTTTCCAACGGGACGACAATCATCCAAACTGCATCTTCCCTGCATCAAGAATTTATTAAAATTTAAGCGATAAAGTAGAAGTATTCTAAAGACAAATAGAAACCAATATATGGTCATACAACTCAAGTTATCTTGAAGCAAGACATGAAAAAAATAAAATAAAATAAAATAATAATAATAATAAAATAATTAGAAGAGATTACTTATCGTATATACAGGTAGAGACATCCCAACTAAATCGGCAACCCTCTTACCCTAGGTGGAGACATCCCAACTAGATTGACACTCCTCCAAACCCACACCGAACAAGTAATAAATTTAATTAAATTAAAAAAGTGTACATCAATTACAATAGTTACAACATGTATAAAAACCTAAAATAAATCGACAAAAACATAAATAACAGCGAAAGTAATAATCGAAAGAGAAACAATGATAGTCGTCGGCCTCATTAAAACCCTAGAAGAGGAAAAACTCCGAATGAAAAAAATCTCAATCTAGGAAAAAGAGTGCCGGAACAACAAAAGTACGATCTAGCTACTTTCTAAACCTATAATTTTCAAATCCACTGACATTCCTATAATGTATAGAAGTATAAGAATCTGAAAGACCCCACCACCACTGCACTCTAGATGAAGAACCAACAATCTTTAACAGAGCGTCCGCAACTATATTTCCCTCTCTGAAGATGTGTGAAACCTGAAACTGAATGCTAGAAACATAACGGAGACAGTTCACCCATCTTGCTTTGTAGGCCCACGGGACGACGTCCTCTCGACAAATGAGTAAGTTGGCGACATAAGTGATCTCACCCGAAATCTCTAGCATACTCAATGGCAATAATAGTACCCAAGAGCTCACTCTCAAAGGCATAACACAATTCCAGAGGGATTGCAAAACTGCCTTTAATGAAACCCCTGTTAGTGATGAAATACCCACCACATCCACTTAGGCCTGAACAATCATCAGTAGCACCATCGGTATTAACCTTCAACCAGCCAATCGGCGGGGCAGACCAAACCACCGGGATAATTTGAGGTGCCTGAGGTGCAGCATCTACAACCCCTAAACTCCTGAAGACCAGAAGATCACCAATAGAGTTGTGCATCGTACCCTTTTAAATAGTATTTGCTTCCCTAGTCGAAGCCCAAATAAAAGCCAAAGAGTGCGCTAAGGGAATGAAAACATTGTCAAAATGCCATTGATTCCGAACAAACTAGATAGTAGAGAGGGCACTCACAATAATAGTAGACCATAAATTAAAGACCTGAGTGCTCAAGGAAGCCTCCATAACCTTCTCAAACATAGAAACCATCGAACCCGATGCATCCAAACTGGTCCTGAAAATAACCCCTAGGCAATCCCAAATGGCAGCAGTATAGGGGTAAGTCAAAAAAAGATGAGAAATAGTTTTTATGTCTTCACCACAAATTCTATATTTTGAAGCCATGAAAAAACCCTTCCTAATCAAGATGTCATCGGTAGGGATACGCCCCAGGAGAAGACGCCCAACGAAAACCGTGCGGGTTGGAGGAATGAAAGTCTTCCACAAGAATCTGACCCACACCAGAGTTGAAGCCATCGTAGATAAACAAAGATAAATATCTCGACAAGAAATGGTGCCCAAGACTGAATGTACCCAAACTCTCTCATCCGTCCTGTTCATCGCAATCGATACCTTCTCAATGCATTAGTCAACTGTGGAAATGCTATTTGAAAACTCGTCGGAAGGTTCCAAACGCCATCAGAATCGACCAGATTACCAACCAAAATTCTTGGATCACATAAATGTCCATAGTTTTGTAGTAACTCAATAATAGGTATCCCCAGCCAGTTGTCGACCCAGAAACAAACCCTGGAATGAACTCCGATGATCCAAATCGCTTCCCTCGAAAGAGTAAGGTAAAATTATCTCAGAGGTGGCCAAATCGAAGAAGCGACATAATATAAAAGGGTTTCGCTTCCCCAAAAAGCGCGCCCAAAGAAACCGAAAAACAAAAGAGTCCTTGTTCATTAACTTCCAAGCGAGCTTGCATAGCAAAGCTTTATTGAAAGTGACTAGGTTTTCAAGACCTAAACCCCTCTGTTTAGTAGGCTGGCAACAGACAGACCAAGCAATCGAGATAGATTTCCAAACCAATAAGGATCCAGTCCATAAAAAGTTCCAAATAACCCTGTTAAACGACTTAGCAAACACTGACCATTTGTAAACCATAAAAGTGTGTACAAACTTGGAGGTAATCACAAAATTTATCAAGCACAACCGACTTGCCAGCAAAAGAGTGCGACATTTCCAAGTTGCTAATTGCTCTAAAATGCGATCTGTAATGGGACGAAGAATAGCCTGAGTAGGACTTCCTTTAAAGAGAGAGACCCTAAGATAGATAAAGGGTAGAGACCTAGCTTTGATCCTAAAGTCCTCTAAAATCTTGGCCCGACGCGGGTGAGAGACACCTTAACCAAAGTAAATATGAGATGTGTCCAAGTTGACTATCTGACCTGATAAAGATACGTAGAGATGCAGAGCATCAAAAACACTGCTCAAATTCTGATAAATCCCTCTACAAAACATAAGCACATCATCAACATATAAAAGATGAGTCGGAGAAGAGAAATTGTCTGAGGAAATCAGCAGGAGAGAACCCTGAGAGACCATCCGGGATAAGAACTTGCTCAAAAAATCTTTTGCAATGCCAAATAACAAAGGAGATAACGGGTCACCTTGCCGAACCGCTCGCGAGCAACCAAAGTAACCCTCTGGAACCTCATTAATCAAAACCAAAATTTTTACTGATTTAAGAATCGATTTTATCTTCGAGTAAAATTTGGTGTAGAAGCCAAACCCGTCTAAGACTGCCAGTAGAAAATCCCAACTCATCGAGTCAAAAGCTTTACGGATGTCTATCTTTAAAGCCCTATTACTTATAAAAACTATACTGTCGAGACGGTTGACACAGTCTGAAGCAATCGCAATGCCATCCTCTACGTTTCTACCTCGAATGAAACCAAACTGATTATCAGAAATAATTTTGGAAGCGATCCCCGCAAGCCGATCAGCTAAAAATCTTTGAAACCACCTTGAAAAGGAAGTTTCCCAACATTATAGAATAAAATTTGTCCACCAAGTCCTCACCTTACACTTTCGGAAGAAGCACCATAAAATTAGAATTGAGACCTAGATGTATAGCTCCCGAAAGGAAAAAGGAACACACCGCATCCACCACATTGAAATGAATAAAATCCCAGCAAGTTTGAAAAAAGGAACCTAGAAAACCTTCACAGCCGGGGACGCTAGTCGGGTCTAAGTTGAACACAGCCTTTTTAATCTCCTCAGAAGTGGGTAAATCGGTTAAGAGCAAGTCATCATCTGGAGTCACTATACTCACGATGATCCCATCTAAGCTGGAGAAATAAGTACCAAAAGTCTCATCGTTCGAAAATAAATATCTGTAATAATCCATGATGTGGCTCTTGATAGTCGCCTCATTTAAAACATTAACCCTCTTGTATCGATAAAGAAGACAAAGGGCACTGAGATTTAGGGATCCGAAGAAGGGAATGAAAGAAATTGGAGTTACGATCACCCTCCTTCAACCATTTAATATGACACTGATCTCGAAGCATAGTTTCTCTGAAAAGCAGAGCCTCATCAAGTAGAACTTGAGTAGGAGCCTCCTCGGCTGATCTCTCCTCACTGAACCCTTTAGTTCCTATAATGGTTCGCACTGCAAGAAGTTTCTCCTGAGCCAAAGTAATTTTAGCCTGAATATCACCGAAGATGTCCGTATTCCAACCCCGAAGAGCATGCTTTACTTTTTTCAATTTCGCAATAACCCGATAGAAAGAACTACCAGTAACCTCCTCATCTCAAATTCTCTGAACAAAGGATGTGAAGTACTTATTGAGTAGCCATATAGATTGGAACCGAAACAGGCCCACATTACCAAGCTTAGAAAGACTCAACAGCAACGGATGGTAATCGGAATACTGCTTGGCTAAAGTACAACAAGAAATAGAATCCCAAACCTCCAAGTCATTGCAGAAAGACCTGTCCAATTTATTTTGAACATACCCCACGCCGACCCCAAGTGAAGAAGGCTGTGTGC
Source organism: Rhamnella rubrinervis (assembly GCA_007844105.2). Classification (NCBI taxonomy): domain Eukaryota; kingdom Viridiplantae; phylum Streptophyta; class Magnoliopsida; order Rosales; family Rhamnaceae; genus Rhamnella; species Rhamnella rubrinervis. Next base: position 2,892,250 of record CM017582.2, read on the forward strand.
GTATCAATAGATAACAAACCTGCAGCCTCCACCGCCACTCGAAAGTCAGAACAGGAAGAAGAGATAGAAGGACCACCACCAGATATCTCTTGCGCATCCAAAATGACATTAAAGTCTCTAATAACTGCCCACGGGTGATCAATAGAGTCAGCAAAAATTTTCAAGTCTACCCAAAGTTTTTTCCGACACTCTGTAAAGACACTCCCATACACAAAAGAAAGCACCTGCCAACCTCCAACCCTTGGGATATCCACAGAGATAATTTGCTCTTCATTGAGCAAAATTCTAGCATCTTCCAAAGAATGAGAAGAAATCCATATGGTGGGCAAAATAGGTGAGCTATTACCAGAAATGGAATCCATGTGTAATGAAGATCAAAAGGATTTTGGAATCGTATCGAATACGACCATAGGCTCCACCAAGCATAATAAAGTAGGGTTATGGCGACGACAAAAGTCATACAAAACCCTTTGAGTATTTGGATTATCGAAGCCCCTGCTGTTCCAATATAGAATATTCATTGGGTACCATACTTAGTGGCTCGAGTTGCGGGCTTAATCGGTCCTGCTGTTGGTTGCTCCTGACACCTTTTAGCCTGTTCTAATTTTGTTGGTTGACCCGACTTTTTTTTTTACTGTAGTCCATGCATTTGGATCCTTAATTCCGAAATTGACTAGTCTGAGGCGACCAAATTCAGATTTTGTTGCGCCGCATTAAGAGCCATAGCTGGGTTGTAGAGAATCATAGATTTTTCCTTACTGTTTTGACCTCGGAGATGGACCCCTCTAAATGTAGGACTTGCCCGCCTGAAAGATCCTTGAAAACCCTACCTTCCTCTGAAGGTAACTCATCATCTAAATCATCAAAAGTATCATTCAAACCTGTGATAGTATCCGAATGATGAATCACACCCATTTCTGAAGGAACTATTTAAACACCCTTTCCTATAGTGTTGTCCTGAGCTGCATGATCCGCCTTTGAATCCGTAGCCGGTATCCCAATATCAACCACAGTCGATTAAGGAACCTGAACTGAATTCGTCGGAGGATTAGAAATAAGGGGCTTGAGACTATAGATCTGTGTACTTTGTTTTATTTCACCCTAACCCTTTTCTGTAGGCTTCGCCACATGAGGAATCTGTTTGTGTACCATATTACATCTGGCCACTAAGTGGCCCATACTTTGGCAATTGTTGCAAAATTCTGGATAGTTTTCAGGAAATAGTTGAACCTCAAATTATGAATTTTCGGTTTCCAATAATAGAGTTTCAGGAATGAAACTTGCCAAATCTACATCCACGAGATCCCGGGCAAAGTGGCCAAAATTTCCTGATAAAGTTACATTATCGATTTTCAAAGGAACCCTGATGCCTCTCGCAAGATCTGATATAATCTAAGGTTGCTAATATTCCTAACTTAGATTGTAAAATCTCATCCAAACTTGAGCATGCGTGGATTTCTGCATCGCCGGATTAAAATTTTAAACCCAAGCTTATAGGTGGACAATCCTCGATTTCAAATTCAATGATTCATAAGACCACACTTTTTGACGATCTTCTATGGTAAATAAAAGAACTTGGTAGTACCCTCGCCCTAAGGAAATTAGTTTTTATTTTTTCAGTTTCCATATACTTTGGAGTTTCAAGTATAATTTATCTTGCTTCCATGATTTTCTCCTTTGGAGAGCACAACTCGAGCAATTAAGGAATATTGGCAATAGGCGATACGTTCCTTATAAGCAACGTCATTAACCCGAATTAAGATAAAATTTCCCTTCTGAATGGGTGCATTCTGATTGTTAGATGGAATTGTGGAAGCATTGCCACTAGCTTGGTTTTGAATGCCCATAGGCATTACTACATTTCCTCCTGCAGTATTACCACTGACCACTGCAGCAAAGGAAGGCACAATAGTAGAAGGCTGCTTTAGAAGAGAGCCTTGCATATACTCTGCCTCATTTGGAATACTATTAACGGGATGTTCATCATTCTGTGTAGCATTGTCTTTGTTTTCCTCTTCCATCCTAATCAAACATTTCCAATCCAGAGTAAAAGGGGTCATAACAGAAGCCCCAAAACAAAGTCAACACAATTAGGAAAAAGAATCCAGTTCCAACATAATTGATTTGTAATCTAGTTCTAGCACAATTGAATTTACAATATAGGTTTAGCACAATTGAAGGATATCAGGATTCCAGTAAAGTACCACCACGACAGTAAGCAGTACACACAATAATGTCACAGCTCCAAAATATATCAGATTCATCAAATGATGCCAAAATCCCAAATACAGAACACAGAGATCCAATAATTATTTTCACCAAAACAAACACAGTAGTAAATCGAGTATATAATCCACAAACCAGTTTCAATGATATCCAGATTGTTGCAATTGCAGTAGAAGCTCAACCAAAGTAATCAGATTTATCAAATAATGCCAAAATCCCAAATATAGAACATAGAGATCCAATAATTGTTTTCACCAAAACAAACATAGTAGTAAATCGAGTACATAATCCACAAACCAGTTTCAATGATATCCAGATTGTTGCAACCACAGTAGTAGCTCAAAAAGATGAGCTTCGCCAGCCACAGAAGAAAACCCAACGCACAAAATTCATGATTCACCAAATCCCCGAGTCAGGTTCAGTTCAACGGAGTAGCACAGTCCAATTGCAGCTCGACGAAAATAACCACGATCATATGTCGTGGTCCAGGCGCAAACCCACGAAAAGCGTGGCCCAATTGCCAATTTCTGTAGCCCACAATCACAGCTTGGCGACGACAGACCTCGATTGGAGCCGCTTCAACCTCGCGAGCCCAACAGATCTGCGGGCCTGCGTTGAACCTACGAGCAACACATGCTGAAACCCAGAGTCTGCAGTGTTGGATACTTGACGCTAGTATCACTCCCGCGATCCGCGAACACTAGCGAGTAGCCTACGCGCCCGTGGCAACCTCAGTCCATACGAACCCATGATCGAACACGATCTCCTGTAGCCCGTAAAGCAACGGTGAACTCGTGCGAAAGCTCCATGGTGTCCCCATGTAACCCCACGGCAACCTTACGGGAAAGCGGCAGCTGCTCCTGTGAAGAAGATCGCACCAGAGCCTCTCTCTAAAAATAATCAATAATAATAATAATAACAATAATGGGTTACTTAGGCTATTTAATTAGGGAAACTATATAGCTGACCCCGAACCACCCAAACAACCTAAGCAAAAAATTTTATCAAAAGGAAAAAAGTACAAAGAGAAAAAATAGTAAAAATTCAGCTACTATTACAAGCAGTTTGAAAAATATAAAATCAGTGAGTATTGTCCTGAGAGGCCCGTGTGAAAGGCTTAATTAATTCCGCTGTCGATATTTTTAATCTTCAAGCTATTTCTCCTTTCCTTGGTCAACAAGGCTTTCTTTTAAAGATGTACTTGTGAAAGGCTTAGTTAATCCCGCTGTCTATGGGTTCGAAACACGTGTGAAAGGCTTAGTTAATCCCGTTGTTGATATCTTTAATCTTCTAGCTATTTCTCCTTTCCTTGGTCAACAAGGCTTTCTTTTAAAGATGTACTTGTGAATGGCTTAGTTAATCCCATTGTCTATGGGTTCGGAATAGTGACTTCAGAGACTAACGGTTATGAAGCCTCCAGATCTACCTACCTTTGAGGGGTCCACCACCTCAGATAGGGTCCACTGTAATGGGTTCAGAATAGTGACACGTGTGAAAGGCTTAGTTAATCCCGCTGTCGATATCTTTAATCTTCTAGCTATTTCTCCTTTCCTTGGTCAACAAGGCTTTCTTTTAAAGATGTACTTGTGAAAGGCTTACTTAATCCCGCTGTCTATGGGTTCGGAACAGTGACTTCAGAGACTGACGGTTATGAAGCTTCTAGATCTACCTACCTTTACGGGGTCCACCGCTTCAGATGGGGTCCACTGCAATGGGTTCGGAACAGTGACTTCAGAGACTGACGGTTATGAAGCCTCCAGATCTACCTATTAATCCCGATCTACCTACCTTTACGGGGTCCACCGCTTCAGATGGGATCCACTGCAATGGGTTTGGAATAGTGACTTCAGAGACTGACGGTTATGAAGCCTCCAGATCTACCTATTAATCCCGCTGTCGATATCTTTAATCTTCTTCTAGCTATTTCTCCTTTCCTTGGTCAACAAGGCTTTCTTTTAAAGATGTACTTGTGAAAGGCTTAGTTAATCCCGCTGTCTATGGGTTCGGAAAGGCTTAGTTAATCCCGCTGTCTATGGGTTCGAATGACTTCGAGACCGACCTGATATGAAGCCCGTGATTTACCTACCTCATGAGGTCCACCGCTCAAACTGGTTAATAAGCTTTTAAAGATGTACTTTGAAAGGCTTAGTTAATCCCTACTGCCTACGGGTTCGAATGCACTTAGACCGACCTGCATGAAGCCTCCGTGATCTACCTACTTCATGGTCCGCCTCCGCCTCTACCCACTCATGGTCCACCGCTTCAAATGGGTCTATCCATGAAGCTCCAGATCTACCTACCTCATGGTCCACCGCCTCAAACTATCGCGAATGGGTCAGAACAACGACTTAGACTTACATGGCCTCCGATCTGGCGCTTAGTTAATCCCTACTGCCTACGGTTCTAATGGTAGACCGACGCATCCGATCTACCTACTCATGGGTCCGCCCGCCTCTACCTACCTTATTGGGTCCACCGCTTCAAACCATGGTCCGGCCCAGCCTCTACCTACCTCATGGGTCCACAGATTTACTGGGTCCGCCTCTACCTACCTCATGGGTCCACCGCCAAACTGGGAATTATTGATCTACCTACCTCATGGGTCCACCGCCTAAACGGGTCTAAACTGACAACGACTCGCATCGATGCCTCCGTGATCTGCGCTTGATCAGAATTCGACAACTTCGCTAGGTGAAAGTTCTTGTCCCACTGCCTACTTCTGAATAGTAGACCGACTGCTATGAAGCCTCCAGATCTACCTACCATGGTCGGGCTCTACCTACCATGGGTCCACCGCCTGAATCTGGCTCATCAGAATGGGTTAAGATCGGTCCACCGCTCAAACTGGTCTATCGAATGGGTCGGGAACAACTCCACCTCCCGCGATCTACTTTTAATCCCTACTGCCTACGGTTCTGACCGACTTCACCGACTGGGGCTCCGTGATCTATGGGTCCTCCACCTACCTTATTGGGTCCACCGCTCAAACCTCATGGGTCCTCCAGCTCTAACCATGGGTCCATACTAGGGTCTACCTACCTCATGGGTCCACCGCCTAAACTGGTCTCAAACTTATGAAGCCCTCCTACCTCATGGGTCCACCGGGTCGCGGTCGGGAACAACGACTTCGTAGATCGACGGCATGGCTCCAGATCTAAATCTCATCAGAATCGGGAACAACGACTTCAGAGACTACATGACGGTGATCTAATCCGACCGACTTCTAGACCGACTAAGATCTACCTACTGACCTAGGGTCCACCGAAATCTGGCCGATAACCCGATCTACCTACTTCATGGGCCCACCGAAATCTGGTCCATTCGAACAACGACTTCGTATGGCTCCGATCTAATCCCTACTGATGTTCTGAATACTACCGAATCCAGATCTACCTACCTCATGGTCCCCGCTCTACCTACCTTTACTGGGTCCACGCTTCAAACCTCATGGTCCGAGCCTCTACCTACCTCATGGGTCCACCGGCCGATTTACCTACTTCATGGTCCGCCCGCCTCTACCTACCTCATGGTCCACCGCCTAAATCTGGCCAGAAACGTTACATGATCTACCTACCATGGTCCACCGCCGGGTCGAACGGGTCGGAACAACGACTCGTAGATCGACTCACGTTCACGAGGTCATCAGAATGGTCGGGAACAACGACTTCGTAGACCGACTACATGACATCTGTTCTGCATCCCTACTGCCTACGGTTCTAACAACTCTAGACCGACACTCTCCGTGATCTACCTACTTCATGGTCGCCTTAATGGGTCCACCGCCTCAAATGGTCCACCGAACAACTCCGATCTACCTACCTCATGGGCCCACCGAAATCTGGGTCCCCGGTCGGGAACAACGACTTCCGACCTACATGGTTCCGTGATCTGCGCTCCCACTGCCTACAATTTCGTAGACCGACTAAGCATGTCCGATCTACCAGGTCCGGCCCGCCTACCCACCTTTACGGGTCCACCGCTTCAAACCTCATGGTCCGGCTACCTACCTCATGTCCAATTTACCTACTATGGTCCTCCAGCTCTACTCCACCTCATGGGTCCACCGCCTAAATCTGGCTCCATCGCGAATCATGGCCCGTGATCTACCACCATGGTCCACCGCCAAATCTGGTCATCAGAATCGGTCGGGAACAACGACTTCGTAGACCGACCATGGGTTCCGTGATCGGCGCTTAATTACTTCATCAGAATGGTCGGGAACAATGACTTCGGCATGACTCCGATCTACTAATCCCACTGCCTACGGGTTCTGAATCGACTTCAGACCGACTGTATGAAGCCTCCAGATCTACCTACTCATGGGTCTCAACCTCATGGGTCCACCGCTTCAAACGGGTACCGAATGGATGGCCTCCAGATCTACCTACCTCATTGGTCTCTGGGTCGAACAACGACTTGATTTCCATCTAAGCTTTAATACTGGGGTTCTCAAGACTTCAGACCTGCATGCTCCAGATCTACCTACCTGGTCCGCCTCTACCTACCTTACTGGGTCCACCGCTAAAACCTCAGACCTACTGGGGTCCACCGGCTGATTTACCTACTCATGGGCCTCTACACCTCATGGGGGTCCACCGAAGTTATGGCCTCCAGATCTACCTACCATGGGTCCACCGCCTAAACTGGTCCATCAGAATGGGTCGGGAACAACGACTCGACACCGTGATCTACGCTTAATTATTCATCAGAATCGAACAACGACTTAGAGAGATCCCTATTAATCCCTACTGCCTACGGGTTCTAATAAAACTCGCATGCATGGTTCCGTGATCTACCTACTTCATGGACTCACTCATGGTCCACCGCCTAAACTATCAGAATGGTTACCCGATCTACTGGGCCCACCGCCTTATGAATGGTCGGAACAACGACTTCAGAGAACTCATGGATCTAAGGCTTAATCCCGCCTACGGGTTCTGAATGACTTGAGGTAGCTCCGTGATCTACCTACCTGGGTCCTCCAGCTCTACCTACCTTTACGGGTCCACCGCCAAACGGTAGCTCTACCTACCTCATGGGTCCACCGGCCGATTTACTCTGGTCCTACCCACCTCATGGGTCCACCGCCTAAATCTATCAGAATTAGAAGCTCCAGATCTACCTACCATGGTCCACCGGGGTCCATCCGTCGAATAACGACTTCAGATCGACTGCACTCCGATCTACAATGGGTTGAATGGAACAACGACTCGTAGACCGACTCATGACCCAGAGTCTGCCTACTGGTTCTGAATGTAGACCGACTTATGAAGCCTCAGATCTACCTACTCATGGGTCCTTCTACACTATGGTCCACCGCTCAAACTGATCAGAATGGGGCTCCAGATCTACCTACCTCATGGGCCTAAGGGAACAACGGAGATCGACCTACATGCTCCCTACGCTTAAATCCCTAATGGGAAAAATGACTTGAGACCGACTACATGGTTCTCCAGATCTACCTACCTGGTCCGACCTACCTTTACGGGTCCACCGCTTAAACCTTCCTCCGGACCTACTCCCACCTGGGCTACCTACTTCATGGGTCCTCCGTCTACCTACCATGGTCCACCGCCTAAATCTGGTCATCAGAAGTTATGGCCCGATCTACCTACTCATGGTCCACCGCCTAAATGGGCTCCATCAGAATGGTCGGGAACAACGACAGATCGATCATGGCCTCACGACAGGTTCATCAGAATGGGTCGGAACAACGACTTAGATCGACTCATAGATCTAAAGTTAATCCTTACTGCCTACGGTTCTGAATGTTGACTTATCGACGCCATGAAGCTCCGATCTACCTACTTCATGGTCCGCCCCGCTCTACCTACCATGGGTCCACCGCCTAAATCTGGTTCATCAGAATGGTTACCTTCCGTGATCTACCTACTCATGGTCCACCGCCTAAAATCGGGCTCATCAGAATGGTCGGGAACAACGACTTCAGATCGGGGCTCCAGATCTAAGCGCTTAGCTAATCCCTACTGCCTATGGTTCTAAGGACTTCAGAGATCACCATGGCCTCCGTGATCTACCTACCTCATGGTCCGCCCCTCTCCACCTTTATGGGTCCACCGCTTAAACCTCATGGTCCGTCTACCTACCTTGGGTCCAATTTACCTACTATGGTCCCCAGCTCTACCTACTCATGGGTCCACCGCGGGTTCATGAATGGTTAATCCAGATCTACCTACTCATGGGTCCACCGAAATCTAACAACGACTCGTAGATCGACTTATGGTTCTCCAGATCTGGGCTTAATTACGAGGTTCATCAGAATGTCGGGAACAACGACTCGAGAGAATGACGCTCAGATCTAGTGAATCGGGTTGAAGACTTGAGAAGCATGGCCTCCAGATCTACCTACTATGGTCCTCCAGACCTACCCATGGGTCCACCGCCAAATATCAGAATTTTCCAGATCTACGGGCCCACCGCTTTCCCGGGTCGGAACAACGACTTCAGATCGACTGCATGGCCTCCAATCAGCGTTAATCCCACTGCGGGGTTCTGAGACTCTAGACCGGCATGGGATCTACCTACCTCATGGGTCCTACCTACCTTATGGGTCCACCGAAACCTCATGGTCCGCCTCCGCTCTACCTACCTCATGTCCACGGCCGATTTACCTACTATGGGTCCGGCCGTCTACCTACCTTGGGTCCACCGCCAAACTGGTTCCAGAAACCTCCAGATCTACCTACCTCATGGGTCCACCGCTCAAACTGGTCTATCAGAACGGGTCGGAACAACGACTTAGATCGACGGGTTCTCTGATCCATGGGTTCATCAGAATGGCCGGGAACAACGACTTCGTAGACTTGACGCCCGATCTACTTGGTTAATCCTACTGCCTACGGTTCTAACAATGACTTAGACCTCATGTATCTACTGGTCCGGCCTACCTACTCATGGGTCCACCGCTAAACTGGTATCCTTACGAAGCTCCGATCTACCTACCATGGGCCCACCGGGGTCATCAGAATGGTCAACGACTTCATCGGGGATCTAAGCGCTTAATCCGCCCTAACTCCGACCATGGCTCTCCAGATCTACCTACCTTGGTCCTCACCTACCTTTAGGGTCCACCGCTCAAACCTAATTTACTCATGGGTCCACCGAGATTTACCTACTTCATGGTCTCTACCTACCTCATGGGTCCAAAATCTGGTTCATCACCATGGCTCCATCTACCTACTCATGGTCCACCGCAAACGGGTCAAACGGGAACAACGACTTGAGATCGATTAAGCCTCCAGACGGGCGAATGGGTTCATCAGAATGGGTCGGGAACAACGACTCCAAATGACGCTCCATCTAAGCGCTAGTTAATCCCTACTGGGGTTCTAACAATGACTTCGTAGATCGACGCATGAAGTGATCTACCTACTATGGTCCTCCAGCTCTACCTACCATGGTCCACCGCTTCAAACCTTGGGTCCTCCGCCTCTACCTACCGGGTCCAGACCGACTTCGAGATATCGCCTCCAAATCTACCTACTCATGGGTCCTCACCTAACTTACTGGTCCATCGCCAAACCTCATGACCTACTCATGGTCCACCCGACTAAATGAAGCCTCCAGATCTACCTACCATGGTCCTCTACTCTACCCACCTTTACTGGTCCTCCCGCCTACACCTCATGGTCCATCGCCTAAACGGGTCGCGAATTACGAAGCTCTAGATCTACTCTACCATGGTCCACCGCGGGTCTACCGCGAACTGAATACTTGGGAACAATGACGGGTCCACCTTTAAACGGGTAACAATGACTTGAGACCGACGCCATGGGCTCTAGATCTACCTACCTCAGGGTCCACCGCAAACGGCCCAGAACAATAATGACTGGTCCACCGCTTCAAACGGGTAACAATGACTCCTCTAGATCTACCTACCTAGGTCCACCGCGGGTCACCGCAAGCCTCTAGATCTACCTACCTGGTCTACCGCTGGTCGAATGGGTTGGGTTTGGAATAATGACTTCAGTCGGGGTCCACCGCTTCAAATGGGTAACAATGACTTCGCCGACCATGATCTAGATCTACTACCTGGGTCCACCGCCAAATGGTCTACCGAACGGTCAGAACAATGACTTCCGACATGGCCTCCAGATCTACTTACCTCGGGTCCACCGGGTCCATCTATCCACTTGAGATCTACCCAAACCGGGTCCACTACGCGAGCTTCTCCTCGCTATCTCATGGGCCTCCGAGGGGTCCACCGCCATCATGGGCCCATGACCAAATAATGGCCTTAAACCCTAATTCTGCCCAGCAAGGGACTCGAACCTAGGACCTCCCACTTGAAATGTGGGTTGCATACCATTTGAGCTGCAAGGCTTTTGTTGGTAGTAGTAGTAGTAATAATCAAAAGAGGTTACTTGTCAGATAAATAGGTAGAGACATTCCAACTAGGTTTGCACCCTTCTTACCTATGGCGGAAGCATCCCAACTAGGTTGGCACCCCTCCAAACCCACACCGAACAAGTAGTAAATTTTATTAAAATAAAAAAGAAGTGTACATCAGTTCCAAAAGTTACAACAGATATGAAAACCTGTAATAAATCGACACAAACGAAAATTACAATCGACGTAAGAATCGAAAAGGGAACAACGACCATCGCCTGCCTCATTAAAACCTGAGAAGAGGAAAAACTCCAAATGGGGAAAATCTCAATCTAGGAAAAAGAGTACCAAGATAATGCTAGCATACTCAGATAACCTTCAACCAAATTCTATCTGGGAGACCAAACCACCGAATAACTGAGGAGCAGGCGCAAAGACCGCAACCCTTAAACTCCTGAAGATTAGAAGATCACCAACAGAGTTGTGCATCGTACCCTTCTTAAAAGCATTAGCTTCTCTAGTCGAAGCTCAAATAAAAGCCAAAGAACGCACTAAGGGAATGAAAACATTACCAAAATGCCCTTGATTGTGAACAAACCAGATAGCAGAGAGTGCGCTCGCAATAGCTGTAAACCATAAATTGAAGACCTGAGTACTTAATAAAGCCTCCATAGCCTTCTCAAACATAGAAACCACCGAATCTGATGCATCCAAACTGATCCCGAAAGTAACCCCCAAGAAATCCTAAATGGCGGCAACGTAGGGGCAAGTAAAAAAAAGACGAGAAATAGTTTCTGAGTTTTTACCACAAATTCTGCATTTGGAAGCCATGAATAAACCCCTCCTAATTAAAACATCATTGTACGAATACGGCCCAGGAGAAGACACCATGCGAAGACTGAGCAGGCCAAGGAATGAAAGTTTTTCATACGTATCTAACCCACACCGGAGGTGAAGCCATCGTAGATAGTCGAAGATAGATGTCTCGACAAGAAAGGGTGCCCGAGACTGAATGAGCCCAAAGTCTCTCATCTGGCTTGTCCATCGCAATCTCCACATCCTCAATGCATATAGTCAATTGGGGATACGCCGCACGAAAATTCGTCAGAAGGTTCCAAACTCCATCAGAATTGACCAGATCACCAACCAAAATTCTCGGATCACATAAATCTCCAGAGTTCTGTAATAACTCAATAATAGGTATCCCAACCAGTTGTCAACCCAGAAACGAACCCTGGAGTGAACCCCGATGATCCAAATTGCCTCCCTTGAAAGCGTAAGATAGAGCTGTCTCAGAGGGGGCCAGATCGAAGAAGCAACATAATACAAAGGGTTCAGTTTCCCTAAAAAATGCGCCCGAAGAAATCGAAAAACAATATAATAATAATAATAATAATAATAGTACTACTACTACTAAAAAGAACTATTATTTGCTGATGCAACTAGATTATGTAGAGACACGTCTTTAGGTACATTGTGCTTGATGATTATCGTAAATGGACTCTGAAATTTAGAATAAAGAAGAAGAAATGGTCATACTCTACAACGAGGTTAGAAATATGAGTTGAAAGATAAAGATCTCGCAATGGTAGGAAAAACATCAAACCAGTTATGACAATATGCATTTCAAACATTTCCACAATAGATGATATAAAGATTGCATATCAAGAATTGAATCAGAAAACTCTAGAAAATGAACACAATAAGGAAATTTTGTTTTGCCAAAATTTCTGACATATTAATATGATCGAGCAAGTTTAGGTAGACCAAATGGTTGCTGGTAAATTTACATAACCAGCATATATCAAAATTCTGGAGAGGCTCATATTTAAGGCTGTCAAATTAAACATCAGAGGGTGTATTTAGTAGGTCGTATGATAGAAATAGGGTTTCACACATATGTTGTCTGCGATAAAACTTTCATGATTGAACATTGGAGTAGGATTAAGAGAGACTAAATCCACCTGACAGTAGCCTACATCAGAATCGTGGAAAGACTACGCAGCAAGAACACATCGCAAAGCAGCATGATCCTCTGGAGTATCCAACAATGGGAGACCGGGAAAGCCCTTGGTAGATCCTACTCATGTATTTGAATTGTAAATCGAAAGAGTTAGAATAAGTCTAACTGCATACAGAAATTACTATGTTTCTTGCGAAGCAGCCTTAGCATTGCTAAGATAGAAGCTGAATTATGCATACCTTCAATGCAGTACAACAACAAAAATTAGGTTGGGGATGCCGGCATGGAAAAATTTTATATACCACAAAAATAACAAATCCATTTCGTATTCCAGCATTCAAAAGCTACAATCAGTATGTTGTCTGTGAGTAACATTACCAAACATGGTCACCTTGCATTTTTGTTAACAATGCTTTCACTCTATAAGCTAAATCAAGATATTGATTTTGACATTATTCCTCGGTCTTTAAGACTACTCTCTCTGATGATGTCACATCTAGATCAATCATTTAATGCAATAAGAGTAGATTTCGATCAGATATTTCTAAGAATATTAATATACATTAAAATGTGAAAACAATAAATAGGTTATCACCAAAAAGAGAAAAATAAAACGCATTACCCATATTGCAACATTACAGAAAGAAAAAATGATGGAAATTTTTTGCAAATGGATTCATATCAAAAGTCAGCAAAATGATGATAATTGTGAATCTTCAAAGGATTGCTCTGAACAAAAATCAGCAAGGAAACGGAAGTGGTTTCTTACAGATTCATGTTTGATTAGTAAATTCACCATGCAAATAACCAAGTCTTTCAAAACAAACCACAATCTTCATACATAAAGTCAAATCTTTTTTAAGAAAAGAAAACAAATGAAAAAGGGTAAGAAATACAGTTAATGCCACCATCCTTATTATATGCACACAGAGAGAACATGGGACTCACATGATTAATCTGCCGAGTGGCAGGGGTGACCTTGACTTCAACTGATTTTGTTGGGGTCATTGTAATAGCTTTCCGGCACCGTCGACTTCTTCTTGGCCGCTCTACATAAGAAAAACCAAACCTTTGGCCAGAGAACTGGTGGAATTCCCTTTCTAATCAGCCTCTTCAAGGTAATGGCATTGGCAAGAACCAAGAACTTAAGCGAGGTTTTCAGGTCAATCCCTTCTCATATAGATAGCTGCAAATACCAATTTGCGCTTTTGCTGGCTTCCAAAGCCCACCAAATGTGACCTTGTTTCCTCACTTTCTCTCTCACCTCATTCAACATATTGACATCATCCACTTTCCCTTCTAACGTAAATCCATAAAGGTTTGGGAACTTTACTGTAAGATTAGCCCTCCTAGCATGGATGCGTATTTGGGATTGAAATTCTAAGGAAAGGTCTCTTTTGCTATGAGTGCCATATTGATAAGCCAAGATGATCTCAATGTGTGCCTATCAAGCGCACTCATAGCAAGTTTTCTATTAAAAAAAAACGAATTGGAATTTCCAAAGTACTTTGGAGATGATCCAACGTAATGGTTCAGTTGTGTCGCCCAGTTATTATCAAGGCACTCCAGGCACTCCAGAAAGTGTAATTGGCTTATTTCCACCTTGAAAGGAAAGCCAAACAGTGGTGGCAATGGATGCATCAGACATATAAGGAAGAGGGTAGAGTGTTGACAAGGAAAATATTCGAAGAGGAGCTATAGGCTTGATTTGGACTTATAGAATGTGAAGACTTTGATGAAGCTTTATCAATGGTCAAACAGACGGGTTCTTTACGGGATTATCAGAAGGAGTTCAAAAGGTTGGGTGGACACAGAAAGCATTGGTAGGTATGTTCATAGGTGGGTTGAAACCAGAAATTTCTAAAGCTATATGTATGTTCAAACCAAAAACCTTGAAGGAAACTATTAGTTTGGAACGAATGAAAGAGGAACAGCTTTTGCAAAAAAGGAGGTTCATTCGTTTGTCATTACCATCTCGTACCCCACTCGCTTTACTACCTCCGTCGAAAGCTATGACTTTTCCAGTCAAAAGACTAATGTGGGATGAGATGCAAAGACAACAGGTATAGCGGCTTTGTTTTACTTGTAACGAGCAGTTCACAGTAGGGCATAAATGTCAAGGTTCCACAATTGATATTGATGGAAAATTATGGTGAAACAGATAGAGTTGTATGTGAGGAGATCATTGAAGAAAATAAAATGGAGAACATAACAATAAGTTACCTAAAATATCACTACATGCTCTAACCGAGTGATTAACTTCGAGGACCATGAGTTGACAATGGATCCATTCGCAGTTTTATTAGTGAATGAATAAGTAACTGGTTGCATCTTCCAGTGGTACCAACCGAGCCATTCAATGTGAAGGTGGCAAATTGTCAAGTTGGCAAGTAAGCATCTAGCCAAACTATATACATGGCAGAATGGATGGTTTGTTACAAGAACCGAGTGGTGGTGCCTCCAAACTCCACCATTATTCAGCAGTTATTACAAGAATTCCACAACTCACAACTTGATGGCCATTCAAGGGTGCTATGAACTTACAAACAACTTGTCTAACAATTATGTTGGCCATCAATGCATCGGATGGTGCAAGAGAATGTCTCTTCCTATGATATAGGTCAACGTGCTAAATCAAAAACACTCTCTCTAGCTAGACTCTTGCAGCCATTGCCCATTCCATGTCAAGTATGGGAAAACATCGTAATGGACTTCATTTAGGGTCTTCCACAATCTAGCAGGAAGAACTCCATTCTAGTTGTCGTTGATCGCCTTAGTAAGTCATCACATTTCTTGGCATTAACTCATCCTTACACTGTAAAAATGATGGCTAGGAAGTTTGTGGAAGGTGTGGTGAAAATCCATGGCATGCCAAAATCTATCATTAGTGATTGGAACCCAATATTTATCAGTTATTTTTGGCATGAATTTTTCAAACTGTCAGACACTCAATTGCAAATGATTTTCGCATATCATCCGCAGATGGATGGTCGATTAGAAGTTGTCAACATATGTGTTGAACAATATCTTCAATGCTTTATTCATTAGCAGCCCTAAAAATGGAGTTCTCTCCTTTCATAGGTTGAGTTATGGTATAACATGGCCTATCACTCATCCAAGGGAATGACACCCTTTCAAGCTTTGTACGGGCGCTTACCACCAACAATTCCACATTACCAAGTAGGTATGTCTCTAGTGAACAATGTAGATCAACAGCTCACCACGCAAGATGAATTGCGTTAGCTTAAGGCAAATTTATCTGCAGTTAATAACTGCATGCATCAAGTTGTTAACTTAAAAAGGCATGATCATGAATTTCAAGAAGGAGATTGGGTGTTTTCCTTAAGCTTCATCTTTACTGCCAATAAATAGTCATTAAACGAGCATTTCAGAAATTGGCGAGATACTTTTTTGGTCCCTACCAAATTGAACAAAAGATTGGTAAGGTGGCGTATAAGCTTAACCTTCCTGAAGGATCCAATATTTATCTCGTCTTCCACATTTCATTGCTTAAAAAGAAAATGAGACCTCAATTCCACTACAGTTGAGTTGCTGCTGACTGCTGGTGTTGGAGAAATTCTCATACAACTCGAAGCCATCTTGGACATATGTTAGATAAAAAAAAGGGTTAAAGTTTGTTGAGGAAAGTCTTGTCAAATGGAAATAGCTTCCAATTAATGATGCCACTTGGGAAATGCTCAAGAGCTGTGGGAGAGGTTTCACAACTTGAACCTTGAGGACAAGGTTCCTCGAAATTGGAGAGGTATTGATAAGCCAAGACAATCTCAACGTGTGCTTGTCAAGAATCCAAAGTTTTTGGAGCTGTTGAGGACTTAATGGAGTTGAATTCGTCCACTGTGGGTGTTGTCTAGTAATTGTGAGTAAAAGAATGAGTCAAGTCTTGTTAGCTAGTGTTTTGTTATTGGAATAAGTGCTAGCTATTTTGTTGGGATCATTTTTTAGACTCTTGATTTCTTGTAGTTGTGTTATTAATTTTAGGAAGAGTCTATTATGTCCTTATGTATTAAAACTCTAGTGTTATGCAATAATGAGAAGTTCATTCAAAATCAAAATGTTCTGGTATATTCTCACCCTAAGAAGAATCCTATTTACATACAACAATAACAACGGACTGGGACTTATCACATACATTCTTTTCAGGTCTAATTTGATAGATTAAGAAAGAGATAGGAACAAGAAAAGAAAGGATAAGTGTGAGGGAGGTGAGAGGCCCCAATCTAACAACAATGAATTGTTCTATCTTAAAGTTTGAAAAGGTTGAACTACAGTAATAAGACCACAAGAAGGCATCAAACTATTTGTCTTCATCAATGGGTACCTCAACATTTGATGGAAGAAGTGTCAGGAACACAATATATCAACAAAATCTCCACTTTTTTTTATGGAGATGTAAGCCCCTTCTTGTGTTCAAGAACTTGAATTACTAAAACACTACTATATACTCCCCCAAAAAAAGAAAAAAGAAATAATTTTTTTAAGGTGGGTTTTTAAATATTTTTTTTTAAAAAAAACAATGCATAATTAATATAGCTTGGACCCAAAGGAAATGTGAGAAAAAAGGCAAAACCTAGAAAACAAATCTCCTTTCCAGTGTAATTGCAGACAGAAAATGAGGGAACAAAGTGATACCTTGATTTCAAAAACCCAAAAATGAAAAGTATTCTAATTTAAAAATAAATTATATGGAGATATTAGAAGGATCAAAAAGGTAAAAAATTTAGGGGGTAAATTAAGTATTGGAAATAAACAGGAGGACAAATTGTAAAAATAGGTGGTTTGGGTGGTCTCTTTCTTCTCCTTTAGTGTGGAAAAGGAAAATGGGTAATAGAAGGAAGAGGCCAAACCAAATTTGCAAAAGCCAAAGAAAAATGGTGGGTTTTGGTTTAAAATTTCTTTTGTATTAGATGTTTGGAACGTTATAGTCTTATGGATTAGAGTGGATTATTAAAGAGACGTTGATTATGTTTCCAAAGAGAAAGAGGGTGTTTGAATCGTATAAAACTACAAAGTATTAATTAATTATCTAATTAATAAATATGAATTATTATTAAAGAAGATATTAAATTGCATGGATTCGAAGATAACATTTTTGTGAAGATAACTATGAGGAATTGTACTTTGATTGGATTTATATTGTGGATATTAAGGTTTGGTTATATTTTAGTTTACCTGTACTATTTTTACAAACTTGTTGAGACCTCTGGCGTTTGAGTTTTGACCTTTAAATTAACAATGCAATGACTAAAAGGTCATTTAACACCCCACACACACTCTGACCTCATAGTCCCATCACCCATGGGTTTGATCAGTGTGATTCACTATTCATCCATCACTTCAGCCCGTTTCCTTCCAATTTTAGTCAGATTTCTCTCCTTTTTTTTCTTATCTCACTTATATTACATACCAAAATGATCAATTGCTTGCCTACCTTCTCTATGCTTATTATCCATCATTGGAGAAACCAGTCTAAAAGGAAAAAAATTGCAACCATGTTGAAGTCACGATAGAAAAGGAAATAGGGAAGAGATAAAAAAAACTGAGTCCTAACATTCAGATAAGTGATTTGAGTTGTTTTTTTTTTTTGGTTTGTAACTAGGTTGGAGTTTATATTTCAATTTAAGGTTATGAAGATCGATTTAGGGGTTTTTAGAGGATGAAATACGATTTACAGTTTGAAAAAAATTTTGGGGTTATGTTTTAATCTAGGTTTTTTGTCATCTCGGGGTTTTGTTCAACTTGGGGTTAGGCTTCGATTTAGGGTTTTGTTGAATTTAGCGTTGAGGGTTTATTCAATTTAGGTTTTTTTTTTTTTCTTTTTTTCAATTTAGGGTTTTCTTCAAATTTGAGTTTTTTCAAATTGAGGTTTTTTACTTGGCTTTCTTCAATTAGGGTTTTTTTTTTCAATTTGAAAATTTATTTAATTCAGGGTTCTTCTTAATTTAGTTCTAATTTGGGTTCCCCCCCTCAATTAGGATTTTATTTGTTCAGTTTAGGTTTGATCATTCTCAATTTGGGGTTGATTTACAAATTTATGAATTTTTATTGTTTACTTTTTGGATTTAGATTTTTTATGCTCAATGTATTCTAAATTGTGAATTGTTTGCATTGATAAGTTTGACTTAAATGAATTGTACTGAATGAAGTTGATGAAACTGATCAAACTTGATAAAATTGATGAAACTATATTTTATGTCTACTATCAAGTTGATGAAACTGATCAAACTGATTGAATCGATTAGTATATATGCACTAGTATAAGAGTAATCTAATTGTTTATGGTGGTATATATGATAAATGAAATGTTTGCACTGAATTTTATGAATTGCTTTCTATGTTATGTTCATTGCAAACATGATCATCTTTTGGTATATAGGCCGGAAAACAATTCTCAACCCATAAATGTTATTAATAGTATTTGGCTAACCTTTAGTATAACAACACAACGTACCAATTGATGATCATACATGGTTTAGTTTTGAATTTTATGAATTTTGATGAATTGTATGTTTACATAGTGGGTTGGATTGATGTGAATCATGTCATGTTTTGTATGTGATTTTCATTTCTATATTATATCCATCTTTTGGTATATAGGCTGGAAACCAATACTCAACTCACAAATACTATTAATAGTATTTGAATAACCTTTGGTATAACAATGCAACGTACCAATTTATGTGTTACTTTTGAATTTTATGAATTTTGCATACTAGTGTGTGTTTACATAGTGGTTTGGATTGATGTAAATCATGTCATACTTTATATGTTATTTCCATTTCTATATTATGTATATCTTTTGGTATATAGGTTGTAAACCAATATTCAACCCATAAATGCTATTAATAATATCTGACTAACTTTAGTATAACAATGCAACATACTAGTTGATGGTTTATTTTTGAATTTAATGAATTTTGCATACTAGTGTGTGTTTACATAGTGGTTTGGATTGATGTGAATGGTGTGTCTCTTTATCAATTACTTTATTTTATTTGTTCAATTAGGAACCAATTTTATACATATGTATGGGAGAGACTTAGAGCCTTTCTTGGTAGATGAAGAATGCTATAGTGTTATTTTGCTTTTTAAAGATGCTAAAATGTTTGCCACGGGTGAGGGTTTGAGTTTTCATGAGTCACAACACATGAAAGGGGCAACTAGACTACCTAGTGGAGCCTTATAAGAGTTGGAAAATGATGAAGATTTGATGGTTTTGTTTGAGCTACTTAAAAATCAAGGTCTTAACCAAATTCACGTGGATATTAAGGTCTTATCTTTATTTGTTGAATCTCCTTAAAAGATGTACATGATAGACTCAACCCCATTTGTCATTGAACAAGAAAATGGTCAGGAAACCACTCCCAATACCACACACAGTCAACCTGAACATCTAACACACCTTAGTCCCCCTATATAATGAACCTGAACATGAGACCTCTTCCATTCCTTCTGATCATGAGCTAGTTTCTAGCAATGTTGTAGATGATGAAAATGACATTGAGACAGATAATGATACTACTAGTGAAATAGAACCTACTTAATCTCAAGCTGAAAAAGGAACAAATCATAGTAGAATAGAGGAATTCGAGGGTGAAACTAAAACTGAAGATATCAGTCTAATGATGAAGATGGACATGTGAGTGAATTTGAAAAAGAAGACCCTGTTGCTAAGATAGCTAGGCAAATGTGAAAGAAGGTGCATCAACCTAGGGAGGATGGAAAAATTATGTTGGTCGTTGATAGTTTATCATTATAGAAGTACATTGATTGATTATCTTGTTCAAGAAGGATTTGCATTTAATTATAAGATGAACGATAAGAAAAGAGTGGCATGTGTTTGTGAGAGTAAAGCACTAACATGGAGGATTCATGCATCACAGTTGGCTGATGGAGTCTCATTTAAGATTCAGTTTTTAAAAGAGGAACATTTGTGTAAGAGAATTGAACATAATCACTTGGTCACAGTTGATTGGACTGCAACAAAGTTCTATGATTTATTTAGAATTAATTCAGATGTTAAAATAGAAGTGCTAGACTCAAAGTTATACAGGTGGTTTGGAATGAAAGTTGATAAACAGAAGATGTATAGGGTTAGAAGGATTGCATTGGAGACACTAAATGTTGATCATATTGAATGCTACCATAAGTTGCATAAATATGGTCACATGCTTAGACAATTTAATCTTAGAACAATGGTTCAAATTAAGTGTAATAGAGATCAGTTGAGTGAAAATCCACTTTTCAAAGGATTTTTGTTAGTTTTCTAGCACAGAAACATGACTATTTGGAGGGGCGTAGGTCATTTATTGGATTAAATGGATGTCGTCTCAAAGGGCCATATGGTATTGTATTGTTGTCCACCATTTCTTTGGATGCTAATAATAGTATATGTTCTATTGTTGTTTGTATTTGTGAAGGTGAGAACTTTGAGATTTGGAGTTAGTTTTTACAATTATTGCATGACTATCATCAACTTTATGAGTGATAGACAAAAAAGGAGTTTTAAAAGCCATAATTGATATATTCTCGAGTCACAATATCAGATATTGTGCAAGACATATTTATGTCAATTTCAAAGTTAGGCATTCTAGTGTGAAGATAAGAAATCTATTTTGGTCGGCAGCAAGAGCATCCAGTAGTCATGCATTTAAAATAAAAATGGAGGAAATCAAGGCTGTGAGTGAGGAAGCTTATAATTGGTTGATGGATATTCCTGAACGTCATTGAAGTAGGCATGACTTTGATATGAATGCCAAGATTGATCAAGTCACAAAGAATATGACTGAGTCATTTAACAACGAAATTGATAAGCATAGGGGTAAACCTATTTTGACTTTTCTTGAATGTGTGAGAAAAGAGGTGATGAAGAATATTCAGAAGAGAAATAAACTGGCAATGACATGGGAATGAGTTCTTCCACAAAGGTAAAGTTAGCAATTGATAAGGCAGAAAGAGAGTAAAAAAATTTGAATATTATTTTTTGTAGTAAAGAAGAGTATGAAGTGTTAGATGAAAACAAGACCAAAGTTATTATAGTCAAGCTAAAGAGAGGTTGATCATGTCATGCCTCCAATAGTTAAGAAAAGACTTGGTAGGCCAAGAGCAATTAGAAAGAGAGAAGCTAATGGGCCCAAGAGAAAAAACAAGGTTATCAATAGTCAAATGTGGAATTTACAAAACTATAGGCCACAATAGAAGGTTCTATCCAAATGCTCCAGTAAACTTGAAGAGGAAAAGTAGAAATGTACTCTTTTTTATTTAATAAGAATTTGTGGTTATTTAAATAGAAGTTATGCTTATAATGTGCTTAATTATCACTATTTTTAAATTAGCAAGCTGATGGTGCATCTACATCAACAATAACAATAACAACAGCACCATTAGTTTAGAAGACAGTGAAAGAAAAGGCTCATCAGGTTGTTTTGGTTAAGTTGAACTTAAATAATATAGTCCAATTAATGTTTATTTTAGTTTCTATTAGTATTCAACATCCAATTTATTTCTATATGGCATAGATTGTTACTTGAATACTATCTTTTGTATAGAGATTAATACAAATTGTATAAGATTTTGTACATGGTGGGTGTACATGGTACAATTAGATTTCAGTCACAGTGATGTGTTACCCTTTTCTTAAGACATATCACACATGATTAGGTTTAGTAATTTCAATAAATATTATGAGGTTGCATCCTCTTTGACATGTAAGACAGAATATTGACACCTGATGAGGGTGCAAAATATTTTGATGATATTTATCTATGATTGTGTATGGTTGTACTTTCTTTGTATGTTTATCTATGATTGTGTGTAGTTGTACTTTCTTTGTATGGATTGTTTATCTACAGTTGTGTTGGGTATGTTTCATCATAATGTATTTTATTTCATGTTCATTATAGCCAAAATAAGTACAATAATAGCTATGAAAAGAAAAATAATATTCGGAGTCGTTATCATCTTCATTCTAGCTTGTAATTCGTTTGAATTTTAAACCTTTATGATAATATCTCTATATTTAGCATCATGTATGCCCTCGTTATGCTTGTGTCCAACAATTCCATTTTCATGCATGCTATACTCTTTATTATCAAGTGTCCAGAAAGTGTAGTAATTGCATTTCATTTTATCATAGCTAAAGTATAATTTAAATGGATATGTTGCAGACTCTGAAATTTTAACACTTGCTTTTCTTCCACAATTGCATCTTCTATTTTTGAACTTGATAATATCTCTATTTATCTCACTAGCATTGGATGATGCCATATCTCAATCTATTTTTTCCTTTTTAAATACTGTCTCATGAAAATTAGTAGGATACTGAATTGGAGGAGGAAAATGGATTGCTTTTTATAGTATAAGCACAAAAAAATGGTTTTAATGGGGAAAACAAAAAATAGGGGGTGAGATGATAATTTACAGTTCATATCCATACACTAGCTATTATAGCACTTGTAACACCCCTAACTAAATCTCACAGACTCGATTTAGAAGATGCTACCAATATTACATGTGTCATAAAAAGAATAAGACCAAATTTTTTCTTTTTGCTATAAAAAGAATAAGTTTAAAATTTTTTCTTTTTCTTCTTTACTTTGGATCCGCATACTAATTATTAATAATAATAGTACGAACTTTAAAATTAACATAATAATAATATTTCAAAATCATAACCCACATATAAAGAGAGCTTAACAAAATATCTTAGTTCTATAAACCTATTAAACAAAATAAATAAATTTAAAATATAGCATAGTGGAAGCAAAACATCTTACTAATTAGGAGCATGCAATTTATCATAGCCGAGCACCACCTCACAGATTCGCCCAGTCCACATTCCACTTATTAGATTTCAGAGTCAATACCTACACATATAAGGTAACAATAGTGAGTGACAAAATGACTTGCAAATTCCACAATGCACACACACAATATGGAATGTAAATGCTTATGCATGAATTAATTCATATTTTCTTACTTTCAAGTAATTCTCATATAGTTCAAACAAAAACTTCTTTATTTAACTTTAGAAAAATTAAATTAAACTTTTGTAGGACTTCCATACAGACATACTTGAGACCTATTACCTGTCAGTAATTTATACAAATATCCTTTGAACAGCTGAGTAGCATATCCTAAGAGATTTCAAACCACAAAGAAGCATAATAGCGTAAGTGGAGATAAAAAGTGGCAACTTGTATCCTAGCCACGATCTGTAATGAAGGAAGGAGTACAATTTAGAGCAGGGCCATGACCCAATTCAGAATGCCAGACTCAAGAGCCAACTGTTTGTACTCCATATCTAATTCTTCAAGAGTCTCTATGTGCTCATTGACAAAGCTGAACAAGAAATGAATGTACAATTAGTATACTCATATTTTTCTTCTGAATTTGACCTAATAACTGGAGTAAAAGACCTACGTTTGAGCTGGTAATAAGGAAAATGCAAAGGAGGCATTATGTTAAAATAAGGAAAGTGTAGATTAATCACATAATAACATAAACATCTATTCTGTAAGGCCATTTACAAAACACCCATGCCACAACCATTGCACAAGACCAATTAGAGTCTGACAGCAAACCATATAAGGAAAAAGGAAATCAACATCAGGCACAAAATATCTGATATTATTTGGAAAACTACTCCTGAAAATTTTGAGATTATGATAATATCACACTTGATAAGCAAGAATTTGTAGAAAACTCTAGCTTTCAACTCTTCCATAATTAAGCAGATGCGCTGCTCCATTTGATCTTTGTATGGATCCCCTACATCTTCAACATAACTAACTGGAACTCCATGGGCATTGAAGAATATCATGACCAAAAAAATCATAAAAATTTTAGAATATGGGCTTCAACAATACATTTTTGGATAACCAGGTCAATTGATTTCTAAAGCAAATATACATGGTTCCATAATGAAAAAATGTGTTCAAACAAATTCAAATAAGCAAACCCACCTCTGCAGGCTCTTGAAAATTGTTCTACACCTTCACTATCAAGTTAGCCATTGAACACGATAGCTTAGCCTGTTGGTTATGTTGTGTGTATATTCCACCACCACCTGGATTCGACCATAGACCAAGGCCCCTGATAAAAAAAAAATAAAAGAAAATTAGCCATTGATTTAACACACTTCTCTTAGATACCATGGTTTTATAATTGAAACAGGCAGCATTGACAGGTGAGCATCTTTCCTAATAGGTAAGTCTTATTCAGAGAAGTTGCTTAAGGTAAAAGAGGATGTATTTTCATATGCATAAAAAATTCACAATTTTATGTTAACAATCACCTGAATACAATATGAAGCACACAAATACTCGATCTAGTTGTAGAGATGAATAATTGTGGATAAAGAGGTAGCATGTTATCCTGTCCTTCTTAATTTGTGACAGATAATCAGAGAGGTCACACCCATTTGACGCAACGAGTTAACAAATAGACACCAAATTAATTATGTTAGGAAATAATTAAACACCAGCAAAATCATTTAAGCACACAAGCAATAGAAGGTCACACACATACATATAACTGAGTGTCTTTCTTCCCATTTTCCTTCATGCCATAAATAGAGCTAACATGACCAAAGTTTAGAAGCCAACAAGAAAAGCCAGCAATCATAGAGAAGCTAATACTAAAGCTTAATTGCATACGAGAACTTAAGGACTAACTTGCTCAATTGCTTCCTCAGTGAATGGATACTAGCACCTCTTTCCAGCTTAGACATTTACAGGTATGTTTTATGTTTTCAAAGCCATTTTAAGTGAATGAGCCTGTATCAAGTACTACAAACAAAATATAAATGAATTACAAATCAAATCAAATGGCATACAACACCACCACCAACGTCACCCTACTCTAAAGAGAAAAGAAAGAGTAAATCAGAAAAGAAAAAAGGAAAAACCAAATAGTGTTTTATTAACAAGGAATACATTCTTTGCAAACAAATGAAATGCCAGAGAGAGAGAGAGAAAGTAAAAACTAATTAAAAAACATATGATGATAGATGTATCATGTATGGATGCTTGCTCATTTGTAATCTTATGCAATGGTGAACCACCTTTTATAGCACCTTCTTTACTTTTTGGAGCTCGAAGCATGGAAATTAATTTGGCTAATGGACATCAGATAAACTGAAACTTGGGAGACAAATGATGTCCTATCCCAGAACATTCAAAACATATTAGTATGGCCTCAAAAAATGACATGTGCCTACAAAGTTATGAAAAAACATCGATAAATTGACTGACATATAGGGTATGCAAATAGGTTGGACAAGAAAGGTTGAACATCATTAAGCGTTTCTGGTCCACCAAGATTTAACAACAGAACCCCAACTTTTTCTTCTATGGCATGTGAAAGAGACTCTACAGTGGTCCCATCATAAGCACAAACTGCCACATAATAAAATGTTTGCCTAATAAGGCTTTTCTTCTCCATAGGGAAACACTGATACAATTCTCCAAACATTTCCAGCCTATTCTAGCTTGAATTAGAACATATCATTACTAGCGGTTGAGGTGTTGAACTATGTCGTGAATTCATACATAAATGGCAAGAGATATATATGATATAAGGGCATGACCTGCCAATGAATACAATCACTAACAAAACTTTCTGAAGTATTAAAATTATTTGGATTGATATAGTATTCGAACTAAATGTCACAAGAGAAGAGATTAAACTTCACTAGTGTATAGGATGGTTGTGTTCTATTTTCTAGTAACAAAATAAAGAGTAAAATGGCTGTTGCAAGAAGTGGAAAAATTTCATAGATAAACAACTGGCTTTTATATTAAAGCCTACAAGATACAACAGTTTAAATTTAAATTCAAAATACAACATCATGGCCTATGTTTACACCCTAAAATAAGGGGTTTAAGTGTTTTGAAAATACAATCAAAATAAAATATTTCATTGGAAATCAAAATTCTTAGCTAGCAAACTTTGAAATCACATATTTGTTTATGGCAAAATTGCCACCATTTCAATAGAAATATTGAAAAATGTTACTTTCTGAAGCAACAAAATATCGAAAACCTTTAGCTACATCTTCCTAGCAAATAAGACTCATATACCATACACTCAATTTTGCTTCTCTTTTAATTATTATTATTAACAACTTAGTCTGACTCTTTACAGTAGCCAGTTACCTTACATTACAAGCAAAACTAACTTCGTGTATGTTGTCGTCAAATTTTCGTACATATGGACTTGGGCTAGGCTTTGTAGTGTGAGCTGAGCTTATGAGCCTTCGACTAGATCAAAGGCCTGGGGAGAACCTTCTAGGGACGCCTGGGAAGGTCAGCTGGGTACGATCTCAACTTAGGTTGAGAGTTTATGAGATTGGATTCAGGTGTGATTGGTTGTGCTTGTGGGCTGCAACAGGGAACTGATGAATGAAGAAAGCACCGTTGAATGGTCCAAATGCTCCAGAGAGGTCAGATGGTTATGGACTATGACAAACAACTGTTATTGAAGCAGATGATGTTGATGAATAGATGGGCTCCAGCTATGTTGGGCTGAGACCGGGCTACCTCTAGAATGGGAAGGATTTTTTTCAACCACCAAGAAATGGTCAGTGGGGGCATCCGTGTGAGCACTGGTGGACACCCTTTGACGCCCAAGTCATTATTTTACACAATGAGAATCATAAGGTATGAAGAGAAGAGGGTTAGGATGCTAGCTCCACTAAGAGAGAGTTCCTTTAGGTTTCTAGAGCTTAATTGGGTTCTAAACGTCGCCCCTCCAAAAGACCAAGAAAGGACCCCCTCTCAGATGGCTAGAATTTACCTTTTATACATGGGTAGCTAGGTTTTAGATGGGTGACACATGGTATGTGCTGCTTTAAAATGCTGCCACTTAGCTCTACCTTAAGCTTAGCAAGGTTTCTGTGGCTTAGGTGCAAGTTATAGAGCAATACTTGAGGTCAGACATGCTGACACATGACTAATAGTACTCGTCCTCTCTTGGTGATACATGTGGAGCCGAGCTCAGGTTGACTAGAAAGATTCGTGGTCTTCCCCATACAAAGCTAATTAAACTTTCTCATTCCTTATAAGGGCAGATCCGTGTCATTAATATCCTCATGTGCATCAGTGGCCATTTTGGGTAAAACCAGCTTGTGTTCATCACCTACCCCTTGTGAGAGCATTAAATGCTAGTCAAACTCAGTCTACGTGCATGGTTAAAGTTTCTCCAATAAGTTTTGCCCACTTTTAGGGGGGCATTATTGTAATTCTATCATTCAACTATCTGATCAGGCAATCTACTTGGATTTCTTTGGGCTTTTGGTAATGGACCATGACAATTTGAATGAGCCAAATATGGAACAAGCCTGAGCTTGGGCCAAGAGTGTAAAATACCTTACAATAGTTGTCCATAGCCTTTTTCTCCTTCAAGAGATTGGCCCTAGCTCAGCCTCCTCATTCACCTTCCTATGTGGCTTAACTTTCTTCTTTGGGTTCCAGCTGATGAGGTAAGCCCCGATGGAGGTATTACCGAGATAGATAGTCGAAATCAAGATGACCAATCCACTTTTCAATCGTTGGATGGACCTGTCGCACTTAGGTGTTTACCTGCTTCAAGAGGCTCCTGCATCCATCCTGTGAAGCAGATAGTATGTTCCCGCTTAAGGGGGTTGGGATCAATCTCATCTAAGCGTCTTCTTCCATATTGAAAAGCTCATGCTCGTGACATGAATCGCTCTAGGGTCCACTTTTTGTTTAAACAAAGGGCGATCGCTATACTTCACTTTTGGGATACCAGGACTGGACCTACTGAATTCACCAAGAATGAAGGTCCCACTTGGGGTCTTATCACCTTGTGTGATCCTTATCAAGTTTCGTTATCGACAAGCCTATGCCCGTGACATGAGATGTCTAGGGTTCCTTTGGTTTCACCAAATGACGACCTCGCCACTCCTTCTCAGGGAGATCCGGACTAGCCTACCCCGGATTCATCAAGAGTGAGGGTTCCACTTGGGGTCTCATTACTTAGTATGATCCTGGTCAAGCTTGGAATCAGGCAGTAGTTGATCTGAATATGTTAACTCAAGTAAGGTTAAGGGAGGCTTACTCGCACCCTACCTAGAGGAAAGTGCTGAGCGTGATTGTTGAGATGAAAAAATCTCCACTGAAAGCTCAATCTTTGTTCCAAAGGAGAGTGATTAGGGAGTTTTGCCCATGGTATTTCTGGAAGTCATTCCATATGCCCATAAAAGATTAGGCAATTCCTCTACTTAGGCCCCTTTTAAGTGGCCGAGCATAGTCTTTAGGTCAGTCTTGAGTTGACCTGGCTTGTACAAGCTGATCTAGTTGTATCTAGAGTAGGCATCCATATAGCTAAGGAGGGCATGTCCGAGGGTTGCTTCTACCAATAGGTCAATACGAGGAAGAGGGAAGCTATCTTTTTGGCATACTTTCTTTATGGGTTTGTTGAGTCTGGTTAGATAGTCACGGGCTCCTCGATCTGTTCTCCCTTTTTGTTGTGGTTCCATTTTAGGTAGGCCTCGTCATGCACTGCTTTAGGGTAGGGGATCTCCATAGCTCTGAATAGTGGCCATATACTCTTTCCCCCTTAACCTTAGGTATGGCTGGGTAGGCCTGAGTCTTTGCTTCATCAACTTCTTTGATTTTTTTACTTAAAAAAATCTTTGTTAGTTCTATCTAGTTCATGCCTTCTTTCATCCTCACATTTTTGTTACAAGAGATGTATTCTCTTTCTCATCTCCTATTAATATGCAAGGAGTTAAGGAGTTGACTTAAAAGACTCATTTCTATGGAGGTTAGACCATGTCCTTGGGTTGGGCTAACATATGAGCTAGACCCTAGCTGATGCTCCCAAAGAGAGGTCTAAATGGGAGGTGATGATATTTCTCCCAACTTATCATTACTCAATGTGACATGCTTTGAGATCAGTAGGTCTATCCGGGCAGAGAAGTCCTTCCAAGAGGGTACAAACCTTTACTGCACTAGAGCTTCTTTCCCAAAGAGCGAGGGTGTAACATCTCCTCGTACTGGCCACCTCGAACTTTTCTAAATTGTGGATTTACCTTGATGTAGGTAAATCCACAATCCTATCAGGTATGACCTAGTATCTTGTGGAGCTGTCCAAAAGACTGTGGGAGGGCTTGAGCATAGTCCCAGTTAGGCCTATATTGTTGAAGGTTGACTTGCTTAGAATATCGATGAAACCACCTCCATTGATAATGATTTGATGGACATTGTTGTTAATGTTACCACCATGGCGTCATTGTGCGACTAGTGGACTTAATGAGCTTCTTCGGTGATGGTGATGGCCTGGGTGGCACCTCATAGTGTGTCGGCTCCGCCTCAGCTGTATATGAGAATCTATCTTTCTTCATCGTTGTCGCACTAGGGCTAATGTTTAGAAACCTTCCTGGAATGGTTTAGCTTTCGTGTATAATCAAAACTGTCCATTGATGGTAGACATATCTTCTATATGAGGTAGGTCTGGCGCCATAGTGTGAGTCGAGGTTGCTTCTTGCGTCTAAGAGGAGGTCAGGTCCTTGACGGGTTAGATCTACCACATACACACTAAGGTGGCCCTTTCAAATCAGGGCCTCCATTTTTTCCTTCTACTTGAAGCATTCGCCTATAACATGGTTATAATTTTGATGGTATCGACAATTTTTATTGCTGTTCTTTTTGGTGAGGGGTGCTTTTCTTTGCTCGGGCTGCTCAATGATGTTTTCTTTTTAGATTTGGAAGGTCCTTTCCTTAGGTTGAGCTTGACTTGTGGAGGTAGGCGCTCGATCCAGAGAGAGCTCGACCTAGGGAGGTAGTCCTCGGCCTAGGGAGAGCTCAACTCCACCTGGGAAGGTAGGTACTCGGCCTAGGGAGAGCTCCACCTAGGAAGAAGATCCTCTACCCAGGGAGAACTCAACCTTGGGAGTAAGGGGCTAGACCCAGGTCGAACTTGACTTGGGGAGGAAGACACTCGACCTAGAGAGAGCATGACCTAGGAAGGTAGTTGAACGACCCAGGGAGAGCTCAACCTGGTGAGGAAGGGGATCGACCTAGGGAGAGCTCAACTTGGGGAGGAAGGGGATCGACCCAGGGAGAGCTCGACCTGGGGAGGAAAGGGATCAACCTAAAGAGAGCTCGACCTTGGGAGGAAGGTCCTTGACCTAATTCGACTTGGGGAGGAACGTGCTTGACCAAGTGAGAGCTCGACCCAGGGAGGAAGGTGCTCAACTCAACCTAGAGAGAGCTTGACCCGAGGAGGTAGGTGCTCAGCTTAGGGAGATCTCAACTCGACTTGGGGAGGTAGACTCTCAATCCAGGGAGAGGTTAACCTGGGGAGGAAGGCGCTCGACTCAACCTAGGGTGAGTTCGACCTTGGGAAGTAGGCACTCGACGCAGTGAGAGCTTGACTCAACCCAGGTAGAGCTCGGCCTCGACATGGGGAGGAACGTGCTCGACCAAGAGAGAACTTTTCTTGGGAATATAGGCGCTCGACCAAGGGAGAGCTCAACCTGGGGAGTTAGGCGCTCGATCAAGGGATAGCTCGACCTGAGGAGGTTGATCCTCGACTCAGCTCAACCTTGGATGGAAGGTGCTCAACCTAGAGAGAGCTCGACCTGAGGAGGTAGGCGCTGGACCCAGAGAAAGCTTGACCTGGGGAGGTAGACTCTCGACCTAGGAGAGCTCACCCTGACCTGGAGAGGTAGGTACTCAACCTAGGGAGAGCTCGAGCTTGATTTAAGGAGGTAGGTGCTGACTAAGGGAGAGCTCGACTCGACCTGGGGAGGTAGATACTCGACCCAGGTTGAGCTCGACCCGGGGAGGAAGATGCTCGACCCAGGGAGAGCTCAACTTAGGGAGGAAGATTCTCGACCTATAGAGAGAGCTCGACTTGGGGAGGTAGGCACTCAACCCAGGGAGAGTTCAACTCAACCTGGAGAGGTAGTTGCTTGACCTAGGGAGGTAGATATTTGACCCAGGGAGAGCTTAACCTAGGAGGTAGGTGCTCGACTTAGGTAGGAAGGTGCTCGACCCAAGGAAAGCTTGTCTTAACCTACGGAGGTAGATCTTCTACTCAAGGAGAGCTCGACTTGAGGAGGTAGGTCTTCTGCCTAGGGAGAGCTCGATCTTGGGAGGTGATTGCTTAACTCAGGGGAGAACTTGACTTGGTAAGGTAAGTGCTCAATCCAGGGAGAGCTCAAGTCAACCTAGGGAGGTAGACACTTGATCCAGGGAGAGCTCAACCTGGGGAGGAAAATGCTCGACCCAGGGAGAGTTCCGTTTGGGGAGGTAGGTTCTCGACCTAGAGATAGCTCGACCTGGGGAGGAAAGTGCTCGACCCAGGGAGAGCTCAACTTGCGAAGAAAGGTACTCAACCCAGGGAGAGCTCGGCCTATGGAGGAAGGTGCTTTACCTATGGAGAGCTCAACCTGGGGAGGTAGGTAATCAAAACAGGGAGAGCTCAACCCAGGGTAAGGAGAACACAACCTGGAGAGGAAGGTGTTCGACCCAGGGAGAGCTTGGCTTGGAGAGGAAGGTACTCGACCCAGGGAGAGCTCAACCTAGGGAGAAATGTGCTCGACCCTGGGAGGTAGGTCCTTAACCAAGGTAAAGCTCGTCATGAGGAGGTCGATCCTTAACCATATGTAAATAGTCTCTTGAGTGTCTATCAGGAGAGGTATGTCGGAGCCCAGTTCTCTATATGAGGTAGCTCCCATGCTTCACGCATTGTATTTGCTGAGCACTTCTCCTTATATGAGAATCTTCTGTGTTGCCTCTCGCGAAGGTACTTCACCAATGAGACAATGCTAGACTAGTGCTACGGTTGCATGTAGCATGCTTCACAGCTCTCCTTCTTATAAATTTTTGGAGATTTGACTGTCTCCATTCTCCATCTCGAGCTCGGATTCTTCTTGGTCGATTGTGTTCCCAGAGAACGTTGTTCTCTCTAAAGGTGTCCCGTAGGAGGCTTCTTTAACGAGTTATTCTTTTGTTAGCAGTGTGTCCGAACTCGACCTCTCATGGTCAATGAGAATCAATTTGTGTTCTTCCCATCATAAGAAGGCATTCATCAACAGTAACATGGAGGATGCTTTCATTGAGGTTCATCTGGGACTGACATATAGATCATAGCTCAGTCTTTTCTTTGACTCTCCTTTTTCTTGTTGGTTGGTCTGCTAGTTTCTCATTGCGGTGGCGATACGGTTGGCGTATGTTATTCGGATTGTCCTTCCATAGGGCTTATATGAGAAAGTCCTAGGTCTTTCCTGGCTCAACCTACTGAGGGGGTCAAGGTCTCAATAATTTATGGCTCAAAGATTAAGTTGACAGAGTGATTTTTCGTCTTGAAGGCTTTTCCAGTAATCTCATGAAGTGACGCATGGCTTTTAACCACATGAGAGTGATGGTGGAAGGTACGCACATCATCTAACGAAAGTAATGGTAAAGTACGTATATCAAGGTTCCCATAGAGGGCGCCAACTATTGTCATCAAATTTTCGTACATACAGAGTCTAGCTAGGCCTTGTAATGTGGGTTGAGCCTATGGGCTTTCGATTGGATCAAGGCCTAGGGAGAACCTTCGAAGGTTGGGTCGTGAGTTTATAAGATTGGACTCAGGTGTGATATGCTGTGCTTGTGGGCTATAATAGGGAACCAATGAATGAAAAAAGCACCGTTGAATGGTTCAAATGCTCCAGAGAGGTCGGGTGGTTATGGACTGTGACAAATAACTGCTATTGAGGCAGATGATGCTGAAGAATCGACGGGCTCCAGTTAGGTTGGGCTGAGACCAGACTACCTCCAAAATAGGAAGGATTTCCTGCAACCACTAAGAAATAGTCAGTGGGGGCACCGATGCGAACACTCCAAAGCCCAAGTTAGTATTTTGCATAATAAGAGTGATAAGGTATGAAGAGAAGAGGGTTAGGGATCTAGTTCCACCAAGAGAGGGTTCCTTTAGGCTTCTGAAGGTTAATTGGGTTCCAAACATCCCCCCTCCAAAAGACCATGAAAGGATCCCCTATCAGATGGTTAGACTTTATCTTTTATACATGGGTAACTAACCTTTAGATGGGTGACAAATGTCATGTGCTCCCTTGAGATGCTACCACTTAGCCCTACCTTGAGTTTAACAAGGTTTCTATAGCTTAGGTGCAAACTGTGGAGCAATGTTGGAGGTCAAATATATTGACATATGACTAATAGTACTCGTCATCTCCTAGTGATACATGTGGCACTGAGCTTAGGCTGATTAGGAAGATTCGTGGTCTTCCCCAAACCAAGCTAAGTCAACTTTCCTCTTACTTATAAGGGCAGACCCATGCCATCAATATCCTCAGGTACATCAGTGGCCATTTTGGGTAAAGCCAGCTTGTCTTCGCCACCTACCCCTTATGAGAGCATTAAATGCTAGTCAAACTGATTCTCTATGAATGGTCAAAGCTTTTCCAATAAGTTGTCTACTTTTTGGGGCATTATTGTAATTCTACCATTAAACTATTTAATCAAGCCTTCTACTTGAATTTCTTTGGGCTTTTGATAATAGGTCGTGACAATTTGAATGAGCCAAATATGGGGTAGGCCTGAGCTTGGTCCAAGGGTACAAAATACCGTACAACAGTATAAATCATAAATTTAATAGATTGGTCATACGAACTGAAAAGGTTAATAATAAAAACTAGATGTGATTTGTAATTATTTTTGGAAAATAAAACTAACGCTAAGCATTTGTAATCCAAATTGTATAAATTCAACCCATAAAGCTTCGTCTTGGGAAGAACACTGGAGCACGAGGTAACGTCCATGGCGTGTGAGTGGCGCAAATATTTCCCCAAAACCCTTAAAACACCAAAACCTTTGTGAATCATTGTAGTTTCGCAGATATTACCTCAAAACCCTAAAAACTCCATTAACAAAATTGTGTTTCATGGTTCTTTAACCAAAAAATCAATATTGGCTCCATGCGGCAGATGGGTCACAACCAATGGGTGCCTGCTGCAGACTCGATTATAGAGCCTTCTTTGTGGATACGCTAGGTGCACACACATTTTGGGTCATGTTTGGTTTTCGAAAAGTGTTTTTTTATACCATACCACGCCCAACATGCATTTATGAAAAAAATAAAATTTTTATAAAATTAAAATATTAACTTGGAATTATTTAACACCTTTCAAATATATTAAATTGATAATTAAAATTTTAAGCCGATTAAATCATTCATACCACTATAAACATCAACATAAGGGATCTATCATCTTCCTTCTTTTTTTCTTGCCCATTCCATTTTCCTTTTCCTCATTGATGTCATTGTCGCCTTCTCACTCTCGTCCTCTTCTTCCTCTTCTCCTTCTTCTTCTTCTTTGTCGTCGTCGTCATTACCATTGAAATGGAATTTAACTATGTTGCCCAAATATTATATTGCACTTTAGTGTAACCGGTATATTTTTTTGGATGAATAAATCCACCTAAAAAATATATAAATTAAAACTTAACCTTTTAACTTTACAACCATATATCATATTCATAAATTCAAGTTCAAAAAAGTTTTCAAATTTAAATTCTTCCAACAGCGTGCAAAACTATAGTATGGGGGACAGCAGTACCCCGTCGGTGGGCACCACCACACCATTGGGGGAAAACCCATTAAAAAAATTATGAAAAAATATTGAAACTAATTTATCCTCTTACTTTTCCAACCATAAATCTGAGTTTGAGAAGTTCTTCAAATTTAGTTTCTTTCAATAGTGTGCACGTCAGTTTGATTTGTGTATTTTCTTGGAGGCCAAAATCAATATAGAAAATTATGAAAAAATATGTAAATTAAAGATAATCCTTTTAACTTTCCAACTATAGATATTATATATAAATCTGAGTCAGAAAAAGTCTTCAAATTTAAATTTTTCCAACAGTGCACAAAATTACACTGTTAGTAGCCACCACCACACTATTAGTGGCCCACCGACAGAGGCAAATTAACTAAGAAAATTATTAAAAAAAATATTGAAATTAAAGCTTATTTACTTTACTTTCCAATCATATATCATATGCATACCAAATCGAACAAAAAAAATGTACAAATCAGACTAACGTGCACACCAAATCTTTTTATGTACTGTTAAAAGAAACTAAATTTGAAAAACTTTCTGAACTCAAATTTAAGCATATGATATATGGTTGAAAACCTAAGAGGATAAGATTTAATTTCAATATGTTTTTATAATTTTTTGGATTGATTTTCCCCTATTGGTGAGCCACCAACTATGTGGTGGTTCCCACCAATGGGGTAATGTTGCCCACCATATGATAGTTTTGCGCATTGTTAGAGGAATATAAATTTGAAGACCTTTCGAAACTTGGATTCATGCATATGATATATGGTTGAAAGTTAAGAGGATAAGGTTTAATTTGCATTTTTTTTTTATAATTTTATAGGTCAATTTATGACTCCTAAAAAATATACAAATCTAACCGACGTGCTCAACAGATTGATTTGTGTGCAATTGGAAGAATCTAAGTTTGAAGAGCTTAATGAAATAAGATTTATGCACATGATATATGGTTGGAAAGCTAAGTGGATAATTTTTAATTTACATATTTTTTTCATAATTGTCTGGGTTGATTTAGGCTTCCAAAAAAAAGTGTGAATTAAACAAACATTCAAAGTCCAAAATAAGGCCTATGATTGCCATAATAAGGCCATCAGTGACCACCATAGGGCCGTGGTGAGCCACTAATAGGGTGGCGGTGCCCACTGACGGTTGGTAGCCGCACTGCCACCAATAGGGTGGTGGTGGCCACTGACGGTGCTGCTGCCCGCCCTTTGTACTTGTGTACTTTGGAAAAAACTAAATTTAAAGACCTTCTCGGGCTTGCATTCATGCTATGATATATCCTTAAAAAATTAAGAGGATAAACTTTAATTTACATATCATTTTCATAATTTTTTGGGTAGATGTAAGCTATCAAAAAATTATGTGTATTAGACTAATATACGAAATCTACCATAAGGCCATCAGTGGCGACTGACAATCATTTCAATAAAAACGATGAGTTAACTCTATTTACTCTTTTCACCAGTAGCAAGTTTAATAGTTTTTATTTTTGGAATAAATCCTATATGAAACCTAAAATCTCCAAATCTTCCGAAATCATCAATCCAATTGAAAGTAAAGGAAAAACAAAAATATAAAATGAGATGCATTTTCTAACTTACAGTAGCTCAAATGGTACTTGTTACAGCTCAGTAGGTTTCACCTTCAACAGGAAATGTCTCAAATTAAGTGGGTAAGTTTTTTTATTCATACTTCTTTTCGT
This sequence comes from Rhamnella rubrinervis, assembly GCA_007844105.2. Lineage (NCBI taxonomy): Eukaryota > Viridiplantae > Streptophyta > Magnoliopsida > Rosales > Rhamnaceae > Rhamnella > Rhamnella rubrinervis. The sequence goes on from CM017582.2 coordinate 2,929,111, forward strand.
GCGTATAATAGATGTTTTGTGTATTGCCTTAATTGAAAAGATGAATGTATGTACTTTTTGCATTTAATATGAGAACGAGGTAATTTGGTGAAAGTATGAACTATAAACAGGAAAAGTGGCTAAAATTTTAAGTCCTACAAAAAGTGGTTAAAATAAATTAAAACATCCCACCCTTGGCTATGGCATAAAAAAACCCTTTTGAAAAGCTCCAGCGCAGAGGGGCCTTCAGTAAACTATTTCTTTTTCACCAAAGTATTTTTATCAAAACAAGTAAGAGGTTTGCTTTTTCTACAGGTTCTATAAAAATGAAGTCCATTGGCTCAGTTTGCCGTTAATTTGTTTGAAGGTGTTTATAAAGCGGTTTTTTGAGTTGTTAGTTTTATGAGAATATATATATTTGTTTGACCCACAAATAGATTGAAATAGTGGAGTAAAAGACTTGAATGAAAATGATTAAAATGTTGGAGTGACTAGAATGGAATTGACTAGAGTGAAATTGATTGGCCAGACTAAATAGTGGCAAATTGATAATTTTGCAAAAAAAAAAATTTATTTAGCTAGTGATTATTAAGATGGATGGAGTAATTGGCTGAGTATACTTTACAATAATAGTTGACATGAATTTTTTATCCAACTGGAATGGTCAGAGGTATTTTCATAATTTATTAGAATGACTAAAGGTATTTTAGTAATTTTTCCAAACCTAATAGATTTTAAGAGACTATTGCGATAATAAGGGTTGTGGAGGATAATTCTAGAGAAATTGGATTAATTAAGTTTGAGTCTATCCTAGTATGATAAATACTATCAGTCAGTTGTTATCTTTGTCTCTTCGATTACACTGATTGTGGTGTATGTTAGACTAACCCTACTCAATTCAAGACTGTAAAAGGAGACGACATTCCAATGTGAAGGACACCCCCACTAGCACATCAAACCCTATGGAATTACTTTTTTCTTTAGCTTTCCTTATAGCTTTTATAGAGTTTAGTAATTCTATAGCTTATAGTGTTCAGTGATTTTAGTAAGTTGAAATTCTATTTGAAAAACTAGTTTTGGCTAAGGTAGTTCATTGAGCCTATATATTGTTCAGTCTCTGTAATCTAATGCGGTTGTTTGTTTAGAGTCACATCCTTCAATAAAAAAATTTCTTTTTTCTCTATATAAATTATATTTATATTAGAGTGGCACACTCGCGTAATTGGAGAATATAATATTTTTGTTTATCTTAAGCAAACAATGGTGATTAGGAGTTTGGCTTTTTTTCAAACATAACTGTTGGAGAAATTATTTTTCAATTCCAAAAAGTCAATTTTCATAAAAACATTCCCGCATCTCTTCTTGGTGTTAGAAATTGGTATCAGAATTTTCTTTTTAAAGTTATTTCAAATATTGTTATATGAGTAGTAAGCAAACACCTTCCAACATCTTTCCTCAGTGTTGGAAATTGGTTTAAAAGCTTTTTTATTCAAAGTTATTTCAAATATTGTTATATAAGTAGTAAATTAACTTGTTTCATATGACTGTCTACGCTTCTGTTTTAATTATCTTTTCAACAATCAAGTCTCTTTATTTTTATGAACTTTAATAAATTAGACTATTTAGATTTGAAAATACAAAATCATAGAGCTACTAAAATTAATACAAGCCAGTGTAAAGTCTATATAATAGAACATTTAGATAATCAATACAAGCATATACCACATACTAGTAATAGTCAGTAATTTTATTTTTTTTTGATAGAATAGTCAGTAAAATTTTGTAGTAGACTTATTAATCAATTTAGATAAAATTTTACAAATTAATTTAAACATAATAAATAGAAAAGTTTCAGCTTTAGTAGATCATTTTGAAATCACTAATCTTAATACCTTAAGACCGCATTTGGTGTACAGTATTGGACTGTATTATTAATTAGTACCCGGGCTGAAATGGTATGATCTGAAATGAACTAAAAAAATTAGTATTGTACTGTATTTAGTGCAATACTGGACTAGAAACTTAGATAGTTATACTATAATTAGTAAACACCAAATTGGACTATTTTTTTTTTATCTAATATATGTATGTATATAGTGTTATAATGTCATTCCAAATTTATATTATATTAGATAAAAAGTTTAATTTTAATATTTTCTTCTAAAATAAAGTCTTAGTATTTTATTTTAAAAATTACAAAATATTTACAAATAAAATAGATTTATATTTTAAGAATCATTTATACTAACATTTTAAATTATCATAGTGAAATTCAATCTATAACATTCAAATTGAGTATTAAAAGAGTATCGTATTGTTTTGACCTATGTGTTTGAGTGAGTCATAATAATACAATAAATTCATATTAAAATGAATTTTGAATAATTTTGACCTAATATAAGTGGTGCACCAAACACCGTACTATGATTATATATTATACAATCCAGTACAATACACTTTATTAAACAATGCCTAAGAAAAAATATTTAGACTATATTAAATCCAACTTAACATATTTTACTAACCAAATTAAAAAAATTTCAAATAAAAAAGAAATATTAAAACTAATTGTTGTAATAGATACTAAAACTCCTAAGTTAATGGAATTAGAAATTAGACAGTTGATGAAAATACTTAGTAAAGAGGTAGAACATATTAAATAGATACAAAATAGTTTACAAGTTCAATTAAATAATAGTAGTAAAATAATTAATGAATAAAGATAAATTAGTGGAATCATTAGAAAAATTAAAACAAGAATTACCAGTATCACCAGTAGGATTTAATTCAAAATATTTTAATAAAGATAGTAATAATATACAACAAGCCCAATCCAACACAATAATTAAATTATTATTAAAAATCTTAAATAAACTATATCATATAGGGAAAAAAAACTAGAACAAATTAAAAATATTAAAAATATAGAAACCAATATTAAAGACTCAAATATTGAAACAATAATAAATAATATAGATAAAGAAATAGACAAATGAAGCAATAGAGTTAAAATTTAGATTTCCAAAAGAATTATATATAATAAACAATAAATATAAAATTAATATATAACAAAACAACCTATAAAAGATATATTAGGACAAAAAATAATATTTAAAAATGGAATTAGGAAGAAAAACTAATGTAGACACAAATATTTAGAAATTCTTTAAATTTTACAAGTAAAGGTAAAGAAATAATAGAAAGAATTGAAGATATATTAGACGAAGATGATGCAAATATATTATTAGAAAAACGATTTGAAATTAAAAAGAAAAATTTGTATAGAGAATGTGTATTAGATAAAATAAAAAGTAGTTTATATAATTATACAAATGAATCAAAAAGTAAATAATAGACAAGAAATAACTTTTATTAGTAAAATAGGTATAAACTCTCCAAAAAAGCAAAATTTCACATATATCCATGTGTTTTTTTTTTTATGGGGGACTTTGATGGATGGAGAATGTGTTTTTTTATGCTCAAATAGCTAGTGTAGAATAGATCTTAGAAATAAATTTGCAATAATAGCATGTATTCCAAATATGAATATAAATGAATTTAGTAAACATATTAAATTAAGCATACATTCTAAAGGTTTTAAAAAATAAATATATAATATAAAAATCTTACACCTAAAATATTTGTGTTAGAAAAATTATATAATAAATACTACAAAAAATTAAATTTGAAACACAAAATACAGTAGAATATTTTAAAAGTAAATATGTAGAAATAATAGTTCCAACAAGATTAATAACTAGTGAATTAAACTATTTAGAATGGAAATTACCAAAATTATAAGAAGATAGAAGAATTAAAATACCAAAAACCAGTTATATTTATACTAATAGAAATAATCAAGTATTATAGAGGTTTAGTAATTACAGAAAGATTAAAAATTCTGAAGTAAAAATAGAAGAAGAAATTAATATAGCATATGTAGAACTTCCATTAATAAGCATAAAAAAGATATTAGATGTAAATAAGAATAAAATAATAGACTTAATTTTAAATAATCCTTACCAATACTTACAAGAAGAAATATTTGAAAATCTTTATAATAATATAAAATTAATAGATGAAGATGTAGATAAAATATTAATACAAGTTAGAATTAAATGAAATTTTTTATTTAGGAAAATAAATTTATGTACATGAAGAGGATAATAAAAGATATATAGATTTACTTCAAAATAGTAATTCACAATTATTTATAGAACCATCAAATATAGAAAAACAAATAGTTAGAAAAAGATGAATACTAGATAGTAAAGAACAATACAAAGAAGTAGAAAGAATATAAATGGAAAAGACTAAATTAGAAGACTAAAAAAATATATCAAAATATAAAGATTTATTAGTATTAAATTTACAAGGACATAAACTAGGAGATTGGAAACAAATATTTCATGAATGGGAAGGTAATTTATTTAGGTACTTAATGGAAGCTTTAACAATAATAACAAATTCTATGTGTAAATTAATATATTTAGAAAGTACATTAGGATAAAATAAAAAATAGATTTATTTATGATGAAGAGACTAGATGAAACAAAATAATGAAGACGAATTAAATGAGTTTGACACTATTATTACTATAATTAGTTTTGTAAACACAATTAATAAATTAATTTTTAGAGTAGGAATAGATGAAAAAGATGATATAATTAAACTAGAAAAACCATTAAAAACTTAGAACAATTAAAAATTTGTGACCTTAGGCAGTTTGATTAATATGCTAACTATTTTTATAAATATTATTACCAAGAAAAATATGAGAAAAATTGTACAGTGAAATATTTACTTGGTTTCAAAATAAAACTATAGAAGAATTTAATTTTCATTTAACATTGTTACCAATAATAGAATTTGTTAGAGGAAAAATAAAAGAATACTATGAAGAAGAAAAACATAGACAACATATAAAGTAACAATTTCAACATATGTGTATAGATTTACATGAAATACCAACTTTTAGATGTAGTAATACTAGAAAATATAGGAAATTTAGAAAACCATTTAAAAATAAATTTAGAAAGAATAATTATTAATTTATTAAATACTCTAGTAATAAATAAAAAATTAAAAAACCTTTTAACAAAGGAAAGAAAATATTTAAAAGAAATAATAAACATTGTAACTGTTACTTATGTGGAAAAATAGATCATATTAAGTCTAATTATCTAGAAAATAAAAAAGTAAATAGTTTAAAAGCATGTATATTAGAAGACCAATTAGATACTTTAGAAGAAATAATGAATATAGATGAAATATCTGATAATATAGCATATGCATAATTAGTGAATATAATGTTAGTGAAAACATAGAAGATAGTGAAAATAATAATACAGATACAGACTTGGAAATAAATAAGTTAGAAACTTATACATTATTCTTTGGTAAAAATTGTTCATCCTGTAAAATAAATTTTGACTCAGAATATAAAGATATTATAAACGATAAATGTTTTTGTAAAAGTGCTACAAAAATAGAGAATGAATAATATAAAATAAATCAATAGAAGTGAATAGAGTGAGAAGTGAATTAATTAATATAAATGTAAAATTATTGCTTAAACTAGAAACTGTAAATACTAAAGTAATGATAGATACAGGGGCTAATAACTGTATATGATGCTAAGAAACTAGAAAACAAGAATTAGGCCTGAAAGTTATGAGTTTCAAGACCTTCTTATATATTGATATCTTTCTCTCTAAGAGAGTTTGTACAAATTATCAAAACAGAATTTTTGAAGATGATGTGCAACCATGGAGTCTGACTCTCATATACTTGTTACACACACAAGAAACAGACAAAAGATTAAAACTAATTCTGCTAAGCAATACGAAACTGTTTTAAGGAATACAAGTTATTGATATTTAAAACATTAAACAAACAAGTAATAATTCCAGCTGGACATTAGAACTGACATGTTGCTAAGAGTGGAAGACACGTTGTTAAGGTGTGGCTGCCATTGCATCAGTATAATACATGAAAGCTTAGTACCAAAAGATTACAGGAATAAGTTAAAAATACTTATAGATATTAGATAGTTTGATGAAAATTTAATGAAGATAACAAAATGTTTGAATAATGTTCCAATTAGAATAAGTGGAGAAGTACATAGTTTACGATAACTTTTATTTCAACTAAGATTAGTAGATATATATTTATTTTAGAAAATAACGATAGTATTATGATAACACCTAACGGAGTATATTTTTAAAAAATTAACACATGTATAGTCTAAGTTTGAAACTAATGTTATTCCATATGATAAAAAATTAGTACATATAGAAAAAAATAATAGATACTGAATTTTTTAGTTCTTTATTAGAAAAAAGATATAGTAGTAAATGAAAAAATAAAAATTTTAGAGCAAGAGCAAATAAATTTATATTTAAGTGACATAAGTGAAAATATTAACTGTATAGAATATGAAAAATAGTCCAACCATATTAAAGTAAAAATAAAAAATTATAAATAGTTGGAAATATTCCTAATAGAAATAATAATAAAGAATTATATAAATTAGAAATTATTAATCTAAACATAACAATTAAAGCACAAGATTTAGCATATTGTTTAGGGGATATAAATTAATTTAAAATGTATGTAGAAGAATTATTAGAATTAAAAGTAATTAGAAAGAGTACTAATAGATATAGAAGCCTTGTATTCGTAGTAAATAATCATAATGAATAAAAAAGAGGTAAAAGTAAAATGATAATTAATTATAAATGACTTAATGATAATACTTTAGATAATAGTTATAAAGTACCAAATGATAATGAATTAGTAAATTGTATATGAAAGAGTAATTATTTTTCTAAATTTAACTATAAAAGTGATTTTTGGCAAATTTAAGTTTCATGAACAGTCAATCCCTTGAATAGCTTTTAGTTGTTTTGACTAGCTAATTATGTCATTTAGATTAAAAAATGCACCACAAGTTTTTCAGATCAGGATGGATAAAATATTAAAATCATATTCAGAATTTTATATAATATATATAGATAGTATTTTAGTATATAGTCATAATAAATTCATTTATAAAGTTCATTTAGATGAAATATTAGATTGTTTAAACATAATAATATTATAATTTCTAAAAAGAAAGTAGAATTATTTAAACAAAAAATAGAATTTTAAAGATTAACCATTGACATAGGAAAAATAATTTTATAGTCTCATATAGTAAAACAAATTTAGATTTTTAAGATAAAATAGAAGAAACAAATGAATTACAGAAATTTTTATGATTATTAAATTATATCAGAATTATTTTTTCTTCCTAATTTAAGCATTTTAGTCAAACCATTCTATAATAAGTTAAGTAAGCGTGGACAAAACTATTTTAATAGTGAAAATATAAAGTTGATATAAAAAATTAAACATAACAAATAGTTAAAAATATTAAACCTCTAGTGTTACTTATAGATAATTACTATTAAATTATACAAACCGATGCAAGTAGTTTAGGATGTGCTAGAATATTATTACAAAAATCCAAAGAAGATAATCTGAAAACAGAAGAAGAGATAGCAATCTATACAAATGAAAAATTCTATGAAAACAAAAAGTAAGAAATCTAACATAGAATTAGACATTTTAAAAATTATAAATAGCTTAAATTCTTTTCATTTGTATATGCAAAATAATAGTTTTACTATTAGAATAGATTATAAAAATATAATAGAATTTTATAAAAAATCTCAAAAGAAAAACTCATTTGCAAAGAAAAGATGGACTTTATTTTTAGAAACAATTACAGACAAATGTTATAAAGCAAAATTTGAACACATAAATGATAAAAATAATGAATTAGCTGATATTTTATTGAGATTAATTATTGACACTTAATTTTTTTTATAGGACATGAATTGGTACATGAACTTTGATTCGATTACTCTTAAATAGTTTTCCAAGATCCAATACATGAACTTCGGTTCAATTACTCTTAAAAATTTTCCCCCATGTTTCAATTTATGATTTTGATAGAGCTTTAAATTAATAAATTGTTAGCAAGGCATATTAGACAACTTATGGAATAGTAGAAATATTCTAGAACAAATTAAAGATTTTCCAAATTTAGTATATAAAGTTTATTATACATTTTATGAAGCAATAGAATATGGTAGAAAATATTTAGGACCCCATTATTATATCAGTGAAACTGTTGGTCCAGTAGATAAAATTAAATATTTAGCACCACATTTCATGACATCATCTGCGTTGCCATCATCACCATCATCATCCATACAATTGTGTGATCATTATGAAGCATTAGCTAGAATAGTAAAACTATTGAAAGAGATAAAACATAATTTAGAAAGACAGCTAAAAGATGCATGTAGACAAATGCAAATTAATTTAGATAATATAAAGCATTTAGAAAGACTGTTAAAACATATAGTAGACAATGATAACATGCATGTAGAAAGTAATGTTAGTGTAGACAGAATTAATACTTTAAAAAATTATTTAATCATATTGCAGCACGTTAAGAAATTAAGTACCTTCATCTAGAAGTACAACTTGGAATAAACCTTGTACAAAAAATAAGAGATTTTATACCAATTAGCCATTACAAATCCTTTTCGTCTATAGCCAAAAGAGTTATAAATAATCCTTTCCTATACATATACATACTGAACTAAGCCTATATGTTAGAACATTTTTCAAACCTCCACATGAACATAATTCTCCAAAAATTTCATTTTCTACTAAATTTGTAAATACAACTTTTTACCCTCCATAATTAAATAACCTCCTCTTCCAAGCCTTAAGCTTTGGAATAGTTGGACATATTCATTTAGACAATTATACTATTCGTTTTTCTTTCTTCCTAGAAACCTTAAACAGTTTTAGATATGTATGAAATATATAGAAATCCTCCTCCAATTCTTCTCAAATTTATCTCTTTACCACCAAAAGAAAAATCCGAAAAAATTTTACCAGTCTACCATATTATCCAAATAGTTCATGCAAAAATATACATAAATACTTAGAACCTAGACAGATTGATTTATACAAATGTATCCATGAAGTAAAAGTTCTCATTGAATGGAACTCCTTTACAAAATCAAAACTTGTAGCACAAGGAATAAATCGCAGTATCTTCATCACCAACTTTATCCTTGATAATACAGATATACTAGCATCCATTTCATTATATGTAAAAGATAAAGGAGAAGTAGAAAGTTACGTGAAAGCTATAATAGAGGACATTGGACTACAATTAATAAATGAAGATTATGATTAGCAATCCTATCAAATCCATCAAAGTTTAGATAGTGATCTCGAGGCAGCCTTAGAAAATCAGAAGGAAGCCTAACATTATTCAACAGTAGACAGAGTACCAACAGTAGATAAAAGACAAATACAAAAGTGATAGCTGTATAAAGTAAAGCATATGTGGAAGCATTAGAAAATAAGCATGCGTACAACTTTATACATGTACATAAAGACCAAGACTTAGAAACAAAAATCATGTGTATATCTCTACTTACATGAATGTGGCAAAGTCTTATAATAAATAGGATAGCTTTTAATACAAATGGCCCACTCATTTATACGTTTAAAAAGTTGTATGCACTATAATTATGCTAGACATGTATTGTAAATAGGATAGGACATGTAGAAAGCAATTTTTATTTTGTAATTCATACCATTCCATTATAAATATGTGGAGCAACCATTTTCTAAAAATCATCGGACGACTATAGAAAACTTTTTGTAAATCTTCTGGAAAAACCTTGTTCTCTCTTTTTTCTCAATTTTCATTCCCTTGTAAAAAATTTAGACATATAACTTAAATTACACAACCTTCTCAAATTATTCTCTAGAAAGTTAACTTAATATTAGACAGATAATTTATTCTGTAGAAAGTTAACTTAATATTAGATAGATAATTTATGTTGTAGAAAGTTAACTTAATATTAGATAGAAAATTTATGCTGTTATAATTTCTCTCTAAACAGACTATTCAACATATTAATTATTAAATATATAGAGACAAAGTAGACAGACTATTTTACTTGTTTATGTTCTAAATTGCTTTGAAGCCTTTCCTTGCTAATGAAAGTATAGCATATATTTAAAGTAATTTCTAAAATGGGGATCCTTTGGGTAGCTACAAGAATAAGAGGGCATTGAGAAGTATTTTTATTAAAACAGTAAGAACCCAATAGGGGTTTGATTTTTCTAACAGTTTTTTTAAAAACAAATTCTGTTGGCTTACTTTGTCGTTGATTTGTGTGAAGCCGTTTATAGGTGACCAGGAGTTTGGTTGTTTTTCAAATGTGACTGTTGGAGAAATTGGTTTCCAACTTCGAAAGGCTGATTTTCATAAAAACATTCCAAATATAATAACTTAGCTAAACTTTATCCTTCAGTAAACAGAAACAGTTTTCCTACAGCTGAAATAATCTTAACTATGGATGTCAAAAACTTTCTAAAAGCTACTAAACGTGTAGAGGTGTATTTAATCAAGACTTTAAATTTTTTTTTACATATTTAAAAAGATTAAATATATTTAATTAAGATTTTTAAAACATTTTTAAAGTCATGGGATATTCAATCAAGATTTTTATAAATTTTTAAAAAGTCTTAAAAAATATTGAGCTATTTAATTATAGCTTTTTAAAAGTCCACAAAGTTTACAGGTATTCAATTTAGATTTTAATTTTTGAAAAGAATGACTTTAATAGACTTTTGGGTGAGGGTTATATATATTCGATGTTAAAATTTGTTTCTCATTCTCCCTAAAAATTTTCATAAATATTTTTTCTCTAAATTTTCTTGACTCTCTACTAATTATATGCTGCAAAACGTTTTGAAGGGTAAAATAATAAAACAAAGATAAAGTCTTACAAATATGTTACTTCATGCATAGTTTTAATGTATATATTGTGTTTTAAATATAAGATATCTTAAATGGAATTTCTTTCCATTAAGTTCAATAACTCCATGGCTCACAAGGTATATTCTACTTGGACGGTCATCACAAGGATTTTCGTGTCATTAAGCATTTGCATTAGGAGTTAGATACATTCCTTTACAATCTTTCTTCCCATTGGCTTATTGACATCTTTGGTCACCTTTCAAATGGTCCAAATAATTGATAAATCAGAATTTCATGATGGGGAAAAGCGAGAAAATTATGTAAAGTACAGAGTGATAGAAAGAATTAACAACTTGATCTTTATAAGAGATAATATCATAAAGGGTAGTTTTAGAATCCAATAAACATTTTCTTTTCTTTGGAACATTTCATTCCTCACGAGTAGTTATTCTATCTGGGAAACTTGCAAGCTATCTCATGCATTGAACTTGATGATATGTCTAGTATTCTTACAATTGGTCACTCGATACTTATGTATGAACTTTAAAGCTCAATCATTTGACAAGTATCATTGGATTGCTGAATTTGAGATATTTATATGGTTGCTAAATTTGGATTGCTGAATTATTGTGATATTGTGGTTGTTAAATTTGGATTGCTAAACTTAGGATATTTTTGTAGTTGTTGAGTTTGAATTGCTAAATTTAGAATATTTATGTGGTTGCTGAATTTGGGATATTTATTTGTTTGTTAACTTTGTTGACTTTTCTCTAATACCACTTTCTTTTCCAATGTATATGTATGTCAAACTATTATAGTTAATAGTAGAGCTATATTTTAATTGTTTATCACATTTCATGTGCAATCTAGTGATTTAATTGAAGACTTAAACCAAGAAAATGATAAATGAAAGGGGAAAAGTATGGAAAAATATATAGTATGGATAGTGAAAGAAAGCAATGGGTTATTAAAGCTCCTTGCTGATGTTTCCAAACATAAATGACATGACAAAAATGGTTCATTTAGAAATCAAACAGTATAAAAAAAGATACTTCCTATTCTTAATGCAAAATTTGAGAGTTAAACAACTTATAAAGAATATTTAAGTCGTATGAAATGGTTTACAACATGATATACCAACTATTTTCATCTTATAAAAAATAACTTTAGATTTGGATAGGATCCTGTAACAAAGAAACTCACTGCTAGCAATGAAACATAGGAGGAGTAGTTTAAGGTGAGATTCTATAAGCTTTCTGTTTAATGCATCTGTGAATTTCATTTTAATTTATTAAATGTATAGATGATGTATAAAATATATACTAGGGACAGCATGTTCCATAGTTTAATATTAATTATTATTTTTTCTTTACAATCTCATCCTACATATAATAGTTATCGTATTAACACTTTGAACTATGAAGATTTGGAAATTGCAATTGAAAATGGAATTGCAATGGGCTCACGGTCAATTGAATTAGGGGATTGGTTTAGATGACTTGGATTACAATTCATTGATTGAGACATTCATATAATGTGATGCACATGAAACTTTACCATAATCTCCATCTCTAGGCAACTTCACCCCAAAACCCATGAATTCAGAGGTTCTTCTAACAACTAGAAAACAAATTGAATGGAAGTTGATGGAAAATTAGGCTCAATTGAAGTTAATGGAATTCACTCGGATGCTATAAACAAGCTCACCCAAACTATTAGTGAGTTCAAACAAACTATTGATTCAATTGACTTCAGACAGCCATGTTGTTGGGATGTTAACAAGAGATTCAAAATTTGGATAATTGTGCTCGTTTCAAGGCACTTAAGTTGCTTAATACTAGAGTAAAAAAAAGATAGAGTTCTTGAAAATGATACATGAAGAGCATTTCAAGTGGATAAATTTTGAATTGGAAGAATAAGGTTCTTTATTTTAATACATTAGTAATGTTTTAAATTGTTTTTGGGTTATTAGTGTCTGAGAATTTCATTATAATTTTGAACTTTTTGAAGAATTACTTTCTTTAGTTTGACAATTTCATTACAGTTTTTAACTTCTTTTTTTCATAATTTTAATTACATCCATATAAAAAAAAATGCATAAAACATACACATAAGTAAGTTTATTTTGTTTTTTTTTTCAGGTGATACAATCTTTATAATGTCTAATTCCAACATGCATGAAGATGTTGAAATAGAGAAAGAACAAATGAAAGAAGAAGAGATGGAAGAAGAAAAGAATGAAGAAGAATCATATGAAACCATTAGGTATATATTAATATTAATGGTAACAATCCTTTATAAGCTAAATGAGTTTATAGATAACATATATAATAATAGTGTCCAACGCTCCCTATCTAGGCAACCGAAAACCTCAATTGGATATGATTATATACATAAAATATTGCAAGATAATCAAGTAAACTTTTGGCTTGTTTATAGAATGTATCATGATGTGTTTTTAAAGCTATGCACTATAAGCAGAGGAAAAACACTCTTACAGGGTACTATATATATTTGTATTGAGGAGATGCTTATAGCATTTTTAGTCACAGTCGGTTAAAATTTTTGATATTGGGTGCTTTGGGAAATAATGTTTTTTTGTACACTTACTTATTTTGAAATTCATTTTTATTTCTTAAGCATATATGGTATATTACATACTAATTATACAAATACTATTATTTGTCTAGGTAAATATTTTTGGTGGATTGTGGGTTTCCTAATTGATGTTAATTTTTAGCTGCTTTCAAGATGTTCAATATCATTTTTAACAATTTTCTAGTCAAAATTATGACCCTAACATTGCAAATAAGTTCTTTAATATTCGTCATGCTTCCTTGAGAAATGTAATTGAGAGGATATTTGGTATATTCAAATCACTGTTCACAATTTTCAAGTCAGTTCCTCCTTTTCCATTTGATACACAAACAAAACTAGTGTTAGCATGTGTAGGTTTGCACAGCTTTCTTCGCAAGGAGTGTCGTTCTTATTTGTCTTCTCTATTAGTATTGGTTAATCAAGAGGACAATTTTGAACCTTTTTTTGAGACTTAAGTGCAACAAAGAGAGCATGCTAATGAATGAAGGGATGATATAGCTGCTAGTATATGGAATGATATGGAAATTATTAATAATGGTAGATATTAAATATTCTATTTTATTTCATTAAATTTTTTTTTGATATTTTATGCTCATATGGCCAAAATAGAGGGGTAGTAGGGTATCATTTAGATGTGCAATTGAAAAAAGAGAGACATATGAAGTATCTATCAATGTGAAAATTAAGAATAAAAAGGTTCATAAAAAGTTTATTCAAAGTGTATAAAAGTCATTAAATAAAAGTTTATACAATCACTCAAAATCATTTATACTTTCATAAAGTCTATAAAAATTTATTAAAATCTTGAAAACTTCGTCATTAAAAAAATTCTATAAAACTCTTAATTGAATACCACCCTTAGATGTATATTTTTGAAAATATCATTTGTATTAGACAAATATTTCATGCTGATTAAGAGTAAAAAATGATGGCTAGAAGAAGTAAAATAAAAATCAAATACCAAGTTGCAAAGTTGGACTATAATAATTATATTTAATGCCTTAGCATTGAAGAAAAACATAAACTGACTTAGATGTTTTATAAATGGGCAAGAGGTTATAAGGATAGATCTATCCATCATCCTTGAATGGAATAGATCACGAGGCAGTGGAAGTGCCTTTGTTGTATTATTATTGTAATGCTATATTTTTGTATAATATCTTGCTTGTTCTACAAAATAGATCATTTTATATATTTTTTAATATGGTATCAAAGCCAGATTAATGAAATGAAAAGTTAGGCCAAATGATAGAGAAAAGAGAGAGTCCATAAATAACCATGACAGATATGCAGGTTCAAAAAATCAAAAGCCACCAAGTTCATGAAATGCAAAAGCTTGAAGTTAGAAGCATAAGTTGTTTATAATTCAGAACTAGATGCAAGAGCAAGATTGACGAAGAAACCAATTAGTGAAAAAAATAAAAATTATAGTGCATAAAACACAGAAAAACCTGTGTGTCTTCCTCTTTCATACGAATGTAAAAAACATATCCTTTCAAACAGTGGAGTATACCATTGGAAAGATCTTGTTGAGATAGAGAAAACGACACCAATTACGACAAGACTTGACCACGTGCTACACGCACCACACTCACCTTCCTGAGCTGAGTCATGCGCTAAGCCAATGAGTTACCGAACCGACATATAAGCCATCGAGCTATCAAGCTATTGACCGAGCCGCATAAAAAATTTTAAAAAAAATTCTAAAAAATGATGGAAAATAAGAAATTGTTTTTTTTTAAAAAAAAAAAAGTGATAAATTCCAGAAAAATCCTACCATGCTTAAGATTGAATTCTCAATCAGTTATGAGAATTTTAAAATTGTGCAAATCTGCCTTTAGTTCCATGCACAACATCAAATGTGCATGCCTACGCAGAAGAGCACAACACTTAGAACTAATCGCCTACAGTAGCATTCAGGACTAATTGCCTAAAGTTTTTTTTTTTTTTTGGTAAACCTAATTGCCTGAAGTTGAAAAATCCTATTAAGACAGTGAAATGAAGGATTTAATTAAAAAAGACCAACATAGCCACGATTTGGATAAAACAAAGTTGTTATTCTCTTTTCCAAAAACAAAAATTAAAAGGCAAAATTGACGATGCAAGATAGAAAGAATAACAAAATGCATGAGAAGTATCAAAATAAGAATTCAGGAAAAGTCTGCAAATTTATTATGCAATTCAAATAGAAGGCGAGATAATTCAATTTAAAGGAGAGGAAGAAGGAGCAACTTCAAGATTGAAGATCATTACTAAAATTACAAATTAAGAGGGGGTGTTGGAAGTATAATTTGTAATTAAGAGTCAAAAATGGTGGCTAGAAGAAGTAAAATCAAAATCAATTACCAAGTTGAAAAGTTGGACAATAATAATTACAATCAATATCTTAGCATTTATGAAAAATATAAACCGACTTAGATGTTCTATAAATAGGCAAGAGGCCATAAGAATTGATATATCCATCGTCCTTGAATGAAATGGATCCAAGGACAGTGGCAGTATCCCTGTTGTATTAATATTGTTATGCTTTGTTTTTATATACTATCTTGTTTGTTTTACAAAATCGATTCTTTTATATGTTTTCTAACATATATATGGTTTTAAATCTAGTAAAGATCTAGATAACAAACATGAATGATGAGTTCTTTCAGTGAAAAAGGGAGCTTGGTATCTTCAAATCTAAAATAAAATAGAATTAACTAGACATGTTTTGAAACAATCTCACGTGCATATTTTTCTAATAAAACTACCAAAGAATAATATCAACCTAGAGAAGTAAAAGATGGAAGCTGTTTGGCTAGAGGGTCTCAAAGCATGCATCACAATATCAAAAATAGCAAAACGGCAAAAATCTCCCAAGGTTTAAACACAATATTTAAATTTCACAATTAGACATTAGGAAGGGTTGAATGCCTAATTATATCGAATAAGCATTATCAAAACTAGAATCCAAATCACAACCTCCACTTCTCACCACAATTTGGACTAGAAGAAAGTAAAACCCAAAAACTGGGAAAAGTAAAACGACTTAACAAAACATAGTCAACTCTGTGAGGTAAAACGACTTAACAAAACATAGTCAACTCTGTGAGGTCAGAGAATTGGAAAAAATAGTCGTATTCCCAATTAAAAGATTAGAGACCCTAATTACAATACTAATATTTATAGAACTTATAAGACTATATATATAAAAAAGAAACTAATAAATAATACAACTAATACAACTAATTACACTAAACTTTCCTAAGTACAATTGTTTGATTAAATTAAATATACAATTTTTTCTACACACAAGCCTTCTAACACTCTCTCAAGCTAGTTTGAAGATATCTTTCATAACCAACTTGCCAATTTTTCAAACTGTTTCTTTGATAATCCTTTCGTAAATAAATTTGCAACCTGTTCAAAAGTTGGAATAAATGGCATACAAAGGGTTATGCACAATAGCAATAGTAGCCTTGTTGTCATAATAAAGTTATATAGTTAGAGAATAAGAAATCTTTAAATCTTCTAGGAACCACTTGATCCATAAAACTTCACAAATACTATGCGCAACATACTTGAACTCAACTTCAGCACTCCTTTTAACTACCACAATTTGCTTTTTACTATGCCAAGTCACTCAATTTTCTCCAACAAAAGCATAGTAACTAGAAGTAGATCTTTTATCTATGATACTACTGACCCAATTAGCATTAGTAAACACCTCCACAAGTAGGTAACCTCTATTCTCAAACAACAATCCTCTTCCTGGAGTTCCCTTCAAATATTTTAGAATTTTATAAATAACATCAAAATGTTCTGAATTAGGAGAGTGCATAAATTGACATACTACATTGACTGTAAATGCTATGTTAGGTTGGGTGTGGGATAGATATATTAACCCTCCAACCAACCTCTGAAAACATTATTTATCCAACACATCTTTTGATATGGTCAGCTCCAACTTGAGATTAGCTTCAATAAGTGTCTTAGCTATTTTACACCCAAACATACTTGTTTCACTTAATAAGTCAATTATATATTTCCTCTAAAACACAAAAATACCTTTCTTGGATCTATTACGTCAAAACTCCCAAATTCTTGATTTCAAAATCACTAGCCAATACCTTATTTAATCTTTTTAACTCATTACTATCATCACCAGTAATAATTATACGATCAGTATAGACAGTCAAAATAACAATCTTACCCTCATTAGAATATTTGAAAACATAGTATGATCTGTTTGACTTTAACAACATTCATATCCTTTAAGAGCTTTCACAAAGTGCTCAAACCAAGCATTAAGTATCTGCTTCAGACTATACAAAGAGTTTTTCAACCTACAAACCTTATTTTTTTCCAAGATTCCCTTTAAAACCCAGTGGTAATTCCATAAAAACTTTCTCTTCTAGTTCTCCTTTTAAAAAAGCATTCTTCATATCCAATTAGTGTAAAGGCTAATTGGAATTTACTGCCAATGAAAGGAGAACCCTATTTGAATTAATTTTAGCCATTGGAGAAAAAGTTTCTTGATAATCAATTCCATGAGTTTGAGTAAACCTTTTTGCTACTAGCCTTACTTTGTACCTTTCTACATTTCCATCAGCCTTGCACTTCATTGTGAACATCGATTTTCAGACCACGTTTTTTGTCTCTTAGTAATTCAACTACTTTTCAAGAACCATTCTTTTTAAGAGCATTCATATCTTCTAAAATTGCTAATTTCCAATCTAAATTTTCTAGAGCTTCCTGTATGGTTCTTGGAACAAACAAGTTTAATATCTTAGTAGTAAAAGGTTTATGGTTACTAGAGAGTTCATGATAAAAAAAACATACTTAACAATAGGGAGTTATACACTCTAATCCCTTTTTTAAGAGCAATAGGCAAGTTAAGATCTAAGAAAATATTTTTAAGTTCAACAAAAGGAGAAGAAATACGTGGTGGATGAGGTTCAATAGACCTAGTTAGGGAAAATGATTTAGATTGCCCTGGAACAATTGGTAGGTCTTTACTATTATGAAGAAACCTTCTTCTTGGGTACACTTAAATTTCAGGTGGAATTTTATTAGGACTCATGTCTCCCTCTAGTTGTGAGTCATAGTTTGAAGAAGAATTAGAGGACTCAGAAGGCAACGACATTATTCTATCATGGGGTAAGGTAACGACACAACAACTTTTTTTCAAAACTGAGTTTCATCTTCCTTATTCTCTATCTTTCCCTGAAGATGAATTGGACTAAATAAGGGCTGACTTTCCACAAATGACATATCTAGACCAACAAACACTTTTATGGTCTAAGAATTGTAACACTTGTATCCCTTTTAATATGGAGCATACTTGAGGAAAACATATTTAATTGCATTGGGATCCATTTTAGACCGAAGGTGATTAGGAATATTAACATACACGGTTGAGCCAAACACTTTTAAGGGTGGGTTTGAAATTGTTCTTGAGTGTGGAAATAATGTTTTAAAAAACTGAAGCAGAGTACTAAAATTTAAAATTCTAGTAGGAGGTTTATTAACTAAATAAGATGCTCTTAAGACTGCATCTCCCCAAAGTTTATTTAGGAACATGCCTTGAAAATATTAAAGCTCGACTAACTTTCAATAAGTGGTTGTTTTTCCTTTCAGCAAGCCCTTTTTTTTTAGGTGTATCTCGACAAGTATATTGATGTAAAATACCATTTTCTTTCAAAAACATTCCCAAACAATGACTAAAATACTTAGTTCCATTATAAGATCTAAGAATACCAATTTTTGTCTGAAATTGGTTTTCAATCATATTGTAAAATTCTTTAAAAAAATTTTCTCCTTCAGATTTATCATGCATCAAGTAAATTCAATAGAGACGAGTATGATCATCAATGAATATCATAAACCACCATTTACCAAATAAAGTTATGATTTTAGAGGAACCCTAAACATCACTATGGATTAAATAAAACAGTTTTGATGCACGATAAGGCTTAGAAATATAAGAATTTTTATAACTTTTTGATAAATAACAATATTCACATTGAAAAGAAAAACAGTCCACACTCTTACAATTCAGAAAACAAATACTTTAAATAAGGAAAACTAGGGTGTCCTAGCCTAAAGCACCAAAGCATAATTTGGTCACGAGCAGAAATTGAACTACTGCTAAAACCACAAGGTCCTATTCCACTAGAAGAACTTTCATCAAAATAGTAGAGATCGTGAACCATCTTAACACTGCCAATCATCTTCCTCGAACCCAAGTTCTAAAAATCACAATGAGAATAAAAAAAATAAAACAACAATGAGAATCCTTAGATTGTTTGCTAATAGACAAAAGGTTACAAGCAAGGTTAGGAACATGAAGGATTGATTGCAACTCAATAGTATTTGAAATTTTAATTTTCTCTTTTTCGGCAATAAGAGAAAACCGATAATCTGCAATCCTAATTTTTTGGTTACTAGAACATGGTGAGTACGATTCAAACAAATTAGAAAGGGAGGTCATATGATAGATGCACTTCAAATAATGATCCATGGTGCAAACATCAATGAACAATAAAAAGAACCAAGACCACTACCTATTTGTACCAAAGAACCGGTAAGAATACTACAAATTGAATTGGATTTTAGCAGATTTTGAAGGTGGTCAAATTGTTTTTTCCTGAAAGGATTGCTATTAGGTTTATTCACTGCAGGTGTCCTTTGAAAATTTTGGTCTTCAACCCTCTTCTAATTGGTTGGTTTACCATGTAATTTCCAGCATATTTTTCGAGTGTGGTGAGGGTCTGTTACAGTAATCACAACACACTTGAGTCTATCCTCTGTCTAGGGCTGATTTGGAAGCGCTCTTCCCATATTATCATAGATGTCACTGAAGCCAAGCCTACTCATGATCAACTTGGCTCTTTCTTTCCAAGCATCACACTCCTATGACTTTCTTGTCTCCGAACTTCAGTGAAAACATGACTAAAAGATAGCATAGGCGCTCAACTAATAAGCCTTCTTCTAACTTCATCAAATTCCACATTTAAATCAGTAAGAAATTTAAAAATCCTATCAATCTCCACCATTCTTTCTTTATGCTTGGAATTATCAAGCGCCTTCCACTCATAGTCATTATACATATCAAGCACTTTCTATAAACACTTAAAAAAATTAAAATAACTGATAATAGTCTCTGATCCTTATCGAATCTGCACCAATTTTAGCTGTAATTTATAAACTTGAGATTGCTTACTGAGATCAGTGTACATGTATCCCATAACTCCTTGATTGTTGGGTAGTAAAGGTAGTTTGGACCAATATCATCATCCGTGGAGTTAACAAGCCAAAATATAATCATTGAATTCTCTGTGTCCTAGACAGCATACTGGGGGTCGTTGGTGGCAGGAGCCATGGTTACTCCAATAATATAAACAATCTTGCCTCTTCCACAAATATACATACGCATAGGTAGAGACCAATGAGAAAAGTTATCTGCATTCAATTTAATATTGGTTATTTGAAAAGAGTTATTGTTTGAGATTTATATTTAGGTATTAGATGAGGTTCTGGGGATTGTTTTCGATGTAAGATCAAACATGATTGGAATAAGCTAGGGTTATAGAACAAACTAGGGTATGAGAAAAAAACATGGAATTAGTCCAATACAAGAGAATATGAGATACAACTAAGAGGAACCTGGCTCTGATACCATGCGAGATGATAGATTTGGAAAAAATAGTCGTATTCTCATTTAAAAGATTGTAATCTAATATTTATAGGACTTATAAGACTATATACATATATATCTATAATATATATACAAAGGAGGTTGCGGCACAATTTTTTCATTGTTCGTCGTCGTCGGTACAGTTACCTTTTTGCCCTTCTCATGCATGCATCATCAAAACGATGCCATTTTGTTTATTACTTATACCGATACATTGCTTTTTGCATTGATCTTAAATGCTACCTGCTCCATGTCAACCTTACAATAAATGCTATCCGTTTCACTATCTACTTCAAGTCTGCTTAAGTGCTTTTGTAGCTTTCTTCTTTGTCTAAAGTTTTTTTATTTTTACTTACTTCAAGTTTGTATCCGAGCTAATGCTTTGGTAGCTTTCTTCTTATGTGAACTTGCTATTTGAAATCTGGTTCTTGTTACTTTGTTGTTCAACGCATTAATTCTCTCTTTGATCTTCATCTTATTATGAGTTTTGACTCATAAGCTTCTTCTCTTCTTAGATCCCCACCTACAATCTTTAAGATAATTAGGCCTCCCTTTTTTAGGATTAGAATCTATGCTAGCTAGCAGATTACTTACGTTTTGCTTCCTCCATTGGTACTTAACTTGTAAATTATTAGGTTTTTTTCATTTGATTTGTTTGTATGAAGTTGGGTTTTAGTTGGTTCAGTGTTGATTCTATTGTATTATTGATCTAATTGTTAAACTTCAAAATTTTGGGTTCAAATTCTTGTTGTGTTTTTTGATACCATAAAGTGTTGCTAAAAATATTGGTCTTGCATGGTTTGAATTAATTAGCTTCTTAATTAACAACCCCTAAACTTTAATACATTTGATTTATCTCTTTAATTACAACTGAAAATTTAGAGTTAGAAAAAAGAAAAGAAAACTATCTTTGCATAAATACAAATAGTCTCATTCAACTCTCAAGTTACTACTACTTATTGCATTGAATGTCTATATATAAAATATGAATTTATTTATTTATTTTTAATTAATTTATTTGTTCAAATTATATACGTAATAGCCTCCAGATCAAAAAGAGACTTGACAGTAGGAGTAAATTATATGGCATTTTGGTTACCATGTAAAAAGACAAGGCACTTGTATGAAGAGTTCTCAACACTTGGTGGAATTTGTATAAATTGTTTTTTCTTTTTAAGTTAATACAACATTTTTATTGGTATTTAATTTTCCTGTATTTTTAATACCTGATTTAGAAATTACAGTTTTGACATATATATATATATATATATATATGAATCCATATATGTAAGTTTGAATATATAACTTTAAAATTAAAATTAATTATATAAATTTTATAATTAATTAGGTGAAAAAAATGTTTCGGTTGCCATGGCTTTGTTTTCATCGCATCATATCGAACGTACCTAAATTTTAGGGCTTAAATACTCTCATAAATCATTGGTGCCCCACCTGTAATATCTACTTACTTTGTGCACATTTGACTTTTGATCAAAGTCAATTTTGATCAAAATCAACTTCGGTCAAAGTCAATGCATGTACCAGTGACTGTCGGGTCAAGGTCTGGTATTGGTTGACTGGGACTGAGTGGTATGTGATCTTTTATGTGTTTGTTTCCTTTTATAGTAAAGTCAAAGTTTTGGTCAATATCAAAGTCAACAATCAACAGTCCACCCTGCCACATCATCACTTTGACTGGCAGTGTGATGATTGGACTCTTTTTTCTTGACCCTTGACTGTGTATGTGGCAAGTTTGAATTTATTGTGGTCTTGCTTTGTAAAAGGGGGGACCACATTCAAGAC
The DNA here is from genome assembly GCA_007844105.2 of Rhamnella rubrinervis. Taxonomy (NCBI): domain Eukaryota; kingdom Viridiplantae; phylum Streptophyta; class Magnoliopsida; order Rosales; family Rhamnaceae; genus Rhamnella; species Rhamnella rubrinervis. The sequence goes on from CM017582.2 coordinate 2,952,015, forward strand.
ATAATTTGAATTTGGTCAAGCTTGGGTCAAAGTGGGCTAATTTGGTCCCACCCTTTTGAAACCCTTAACCGTTCCACTATAAAAGTAACATGTTGGCTGAAAACAAACCATATTTTCCCTAGTGTTGCAGTCCACCATAGAGAGAGAGAGAGGAGAGTGTTTTGGAGAGAAGAAGGAGAAGGAGGCAAGGAGAAATGGCTAATTTTCAAGCTTGTTCAAGAGGTTTTCTTTAAAGCACCAAGGAAGAGGAAGGAAAAGAGCCGACCATATTTTCAGCTGCTGGAGGGAGGTTCTTGGCTTGCATTCGCAAGGATTTTAGTGGGGTTTTAGCTAATCTAAGGTAGGACCCAAACTCTACTTATGTTTACTAGTGTTTGGTAATGTATTAGTGTATTTGTGACTTAGATCTACCCTCTTTATGTATTTTCTATGGGTTTACTTGGGACTACTTAAAAATTTGTAAGGTGGACTGTTTAAAATGGGTTTTTTTTTAAAAAAATTAATCAAAACTCTAATCTTGTATGGTGGTAGGGTCCCTTTTGCATCTAGTGTTTTGATTTGAAAATGTGTGCTGTGAATCAGGAAATTCTTGAAATTTTTGTGGACTTTGGATTAAAACTGGCATTTGGGTATTTGTCCAAAAATTCTGAAATTTTTACTACATATACTTGAGTGTCTTATGATCATGGTTATTTTTGAATTTCTGCAATCGGAGTTTAGATGAGGCAGAAATAATTGTTTCAAAATTACTAGACGAGTAGATGTTTTGTGAGAACTCTGCACCATAACCCACTCGTTTGGTGATATTTTAGGGCCTTCTATTTTTACTAATTTTTTATTCACATTTTTCTCTTTTAATTCATTAAGTTATGGTTATTTTAGTTTTGGAATTTCCCCATTTGGAGTTAAATTGAGGATTCTATAATTTTTAAAAATTTATCTATTTTTGCTGAAAATTTCTGAAACTGTAACTGTTTGTGATCAGATTTTGTATATGGTTTTAAGCTAGGTTAAATATTGTTTCTTGCTGAAAATTTTGGACTAAAGTGAGCTGTACATGACCAGCTATTTGTATGGTTTTAATAAACTAAGTAAAGGCATTAGTGTGACTAGTTTAGGACTTGGATTTAAATCAATTCCATGACTACTTTGTCTAAAACCAACTTTGATATTTGTTTAGCTTTATAAACTAATAAAGTATGATATTTTATACTTCTTATGGTGGTTAATTTAGTAAGGTTACAATTTATTTATAAAGTATGGTTGCTGGAATTTGAGTTAAGTATGATTATATTTACTTTCCTTTACAAATAGAATGCTATTTGGAAATGGTTTCTTTGGAAATAAATGGGTCTATTCGCATGGATATATTTGCGTATAATAAATAATAACTTGAGTTATTATAATGAATTGATACCTATGGTTTTGCATGATAAACTTATATATATATATATATAAAAGTATTTAAATGCATGTGTTGTCTTGCATATGAGAGTTAATTGTATTTGATGCTATGTATATTGATGACATGGGAATGGTGTTTGCTAGCTATGGCATAAGCATAAGCATGCATTGCAATCCATCATGGAAATTTTGTTATACGCAAGAGAAATTATTTTCTTGTCAACTCACATTTTAAAAGTTATGCATTGTATAGACATGGCCATGCAATCGTAAGCTTTTAAAGCTATAATGAATGGAGCATATGTGTTCAAGTTTGTGAATCGTTTAGTAGAGGTCCCACTAACTAGTAAGTGGAGAGATTGGATTCTCCATGCGTGTACATGCGAGCGTATTGGTGTGTGTGGAGGTTGTAACCCGGGCACTTGCATGACGGGGATGCAAGCAGGCTTCATCCCCACTCATGTCGTTTCCTCTAATCGATTAAATGTGTAAGGATTTCCTTGAAAGTATGCATGTGTGCTACTTTAGGAAGTTAGAGTTGCCGACGGATAACTAGCTCCAACATAACTAAAATTTACGCAAAGAGAAAAGTCCTACGTACAAGAGTTTTTAAAAGTTATTACATAGATGGTTGTTTTAAAAGAGAAACGAACAAGAGGTTTTCATGATTATTGACTTTCTAATAGCATTTTACACTGCATCATCACATGTATATTGGAAACCTACTAAGTGTTTTTCACTCACTCCTATTTGGTTTTTGTGTTTAGGTAATCCTGAACACTAGCCGAGCAGTTTGCCAATGACGGGGCGGACCGGTGGAGTGTGGCAACAGTACAAATTAGTTTCACAGTTTTATTTCCTTTTAATAATACTAAAACTCTGATAGAAATACAATTAATTTTCTTTGCGTTGTGGGTCTTGTGTAAAGAACCGTATTTTTCGGGGTTTAGAAATATTTTAGTTTTGCTATTAACATTAACTATTTAATTTTATCCTAAAGAATAAAGAAAATTTTTATTCAGTTTTCCGGTTATGTGTCAAAAGGAAATTTTCTTTATATTATTATTTCGTATCAACTTTTTGAAATGACATCTCTTTATTTGGGTTTCTGGACTCAGGTAAAGGGGTGTTACACCACCACTAGACTGTTGGTAGGGCTCCAACAGTTTCGTTTTTATTTTTTTAGGTTTTCTTTTTGTTGTTTTAATTTTTTAATTTCAGCTGTATATTTATATATTTGTGTTTTTTTATTTGTTTGAAAAGTTGTAATTTATGTGTAGATTGTGGTTGATATTTTCTTCTCTATTGGTCGCATGATTTTAAGTAAAATGATAGGAGGTACTTTTATATTTTATGTTATAAACTTATTTAAAGTGTTGGTTAGGTTTATGTTTATTAAATGTGTGTGTTATGTATGTGTGATTAATGGTGGTGGGGCTTCGATGCAAGGGAAAAAAGAATTGAAAATGAAACCGTTGGTGCCCCACTACTAGACTGTTGGTGAGGCATCAATACTACTCATAAATAGTTGATGCCCCACCACTAGACCGTTGGTGGGGGCACCAACAGTTTCATTTTTATTTATTTTTTTGTTTTCCTTGCATCGAAGCCCTACTACCACCTTCAATGGTTGGTGCCCCACCACTATCACTACTCCTAAACCCATGGTGCCCCACCACTAGACTATTTGTGGGGAACTAACACTACTCCTAAACCATTGGTGCCCTACCACAAGACCTTTGGTGGGGCACCAACAGTTTTATTTTTATTTTCTTCCCTTGCATCGAAACCTCACTACCACCTTCAACCGTTTATACCCCACAACCATCACTACTTCTAAACCATTGGTGCCCCACCACTAGACCATTGGTGGGGCACCAACAGTTTCATTTTTATTTTTGTTTATTTCCCTTGCATCAAAGCCTTTCCACCACCTTTAACTGTTGGTGCCCCACCACTATACCGTTGGTGGAGCGCCCACGGTTTAACTTTTTTTTCTCCAATTATTGCTTTATAAAATTATTATTTTTTTTACTTTTGAATTAATTCTTTATGCTACTATATCATTAGTATCTTCTATGATTAATGCATTTAATGAAGTTTTCTTTATGATTTAATTAGTACTTTGGACTTTAATATTTTTACTTATTTATTATGTAATTAGTTCTTTATAATTTAACAATAAGATGAATGAACTTTTTTTTTTAATTAAAGTTGTAAATTGCTTCTAAATTGAATAGTAGAAGTTTAATAATATGTTTCATGTTAGAGTCAATTTTGATTACATTTTTGCATTTTTATTTAATTGGGAGAGCACAACTATTTGGTTATTTTTTAATGTTCGTTATTTTGTATAGTTTGGTTATTTCTATTATATATATTTGTTAATAAAAAAATTAAAAATTTTATTTTAACGCAAAGATCAATGTTGTTTATTTAAATGCGTGAAAATTTAAATTGTAAATATTATGCCATATGGTAGTTGTAAGTATTTTTTTAATTAATTATTTTGTTGATCTGTTGTGTACGCAAATTGTGGCTGATTTTTTTTTTTTTTGTATTCGTTGGACGATTTTAAGTAGAAGGATAAGATGTATTTTTATAAGTTTTTTTTTATAAATAGTTACATAGTACAAGTTTAATAATATATTTGATGATGGTGTTAAATCTAATTACATTTTAATTTTGATGTGGGAAGCATAGGTATTTTGTAATTTTTTATTCTTTGTTGCTTTATTGCTTTGTGTTGGTCTATAGAATTTATTTGTTTTGGTTATATATATTAATAAGAAAAATTAGATGTTTGATTTTAATGAATAGATGAATACTTATTGTTTAAAGGTGTTTGAATTAAAATTTTTAATATTGTGTTAATAGTAATTGTAAGTATTATTTTTTTTTTGAATTATTTGGATGATTTAATATGCATTTTTATTGTTTATTTTTTAAAACAACAATTAGTGGTTCAATTAGTGTTTTGTGCTACTATATCATTAGTATCTTCTATAATTAGTACATTTCATGAATTTTTCTGTGATTTAATTAGTACATTGAATTTTAATATTTTATTTATTTATTATCTAATTAGAACTTTATTTTGTTAAGTTTTTTTTTTCTGATTTTGTTTATCTTTGTTATTATTTGTAGATGGAAAGATTAAACAAAGGTATTCAAATAATTGATGATATATTGAAACATAAAAAGGAAGAAATTAATAGAAAACGAAGAGAAAGGTATGCAATATGTCATGTGAAGAAAGAGTAAAAATTAATGACAAGAAAAAAGAAAGATATGTTCATATCTCAAAAGAAAAAAAAGGAAAAGATTAGTAAAAAACTAAAAAGTAGAAATGATACTATGGCAAAAGAGATTTTTTTGGATTTGTGATATTTGTTTGCTTCTTTTTGTTTTGTTTTTTGTAGTCACGAGGATAAAGAAAAAGAGAGATATGGTTTCATGTTGTGAATATTATTGTTATAAGTTATAGATTAGAAGAAATAGTGAGTCAATAATTTTGAGAACTGATTGTCTTTTTCAGCAATATGTTATAGATATGTATGTTAAATTAGAGACTTCTAGACTTGATTATTTTCATAGTAAATAATTTGAGATTTGTTCAGAATTATTTCAAGGAATAATGGATAGTGTAAATATTGGTCAAAATCAAGGAGTGAATGTTGGATATAGAATAATTTTACTTGTTTCTTTTATAGGATATCTTAGGGATATGCGTAAGAGGTATATAGATGCAATGACATTGGTTCAAGTGTATGGGAAGCCAGATATTTTTATTACAATGATATATAATCCTAATTGGATAAAAATAAAGTAAGAGTTGGGAAAAAATGAAGAGGTTCAAAATAGATCAGATTTGGTTGTCCGTATTTTTAGAGCAAAGGTATAAATGTTAAAGGAGCTATTTAAGAAAGAAATTTTTTACCAGGTTGTTGCTTTTATGTATGTTATTAAGTTTCAAAAAAAGAGGATTACCACATGCATATATATTAGTTATTTTAAAATCACATGCGAAATTAGTTTTTGTTGATGTTTTTGATAAAATTATTTATGCTGAAATTTCTAATGAAAATGAGAATCTGCATTTATATACTGCAGTTATTAAACATATGATGCATGGGTCATGTGGTAGTTTGAATCCTAAGAATATTTGTATGAAAAGGAATGGTAAATGCAAAAATCATTATCTAAGGTTTTTCTTGTCCAATACTGTTGTCAGAAAAGATTATTACCCATTATATAGAAGAAGAGATAGTGGTGTTTCGGCTATTGTTAGGAAGTGTGTGCTTGATAATCGCTAGGTTGTGCTTTATAATCAATATTTACTTCTAAAGTTTGATTGCCATTTGAATGTTGAAATTTATTTTTCAATTAAAGCAGTAAAATATCTTTATAAATATGTGTACAAAGGTCATGATAGAATTGCAATGGATATTAGTTCGAATAATACTGCGGAACAAGTTGATGAAATAAAAAGTTTCCAATCTGCTAGATGGATTTCACCTCCTGGAGCAATGTGGAGAATATATGGTTTTTGTTTGAATGAAATGTATCCATATGTTATGACTTATGACTTTACAAGTGCATCTTGAGAATAGGCAAAATGTAATTTTTAAAGATTAAAATAATTTACAATTTGTTGTGGATAATGATTTTTTTTAGTAGAACAATGCTTGTAGAATTTTTTGCTATAAATAAATGTGGTAAAAAAAACAATAAGTTGTTGTATAAAGAAATGTCATCGCATTATGTGTAGAATAGACAATGAAAAATTTAAAATGAAAGAAAACAATGTGTTATTATTGGTAGGCTTGTTAGTGTTGGTTCTTTTGATAGTGAGAGATATTATTTGAGAATGTTGTTAAATCATGTTAGAGGACCAACATCTTTTTGTGATTTGAGATATGTTAATGATGCTTAGTATTTGTCTTACCGTGATGTTGCATTGTTATATAGATTGTTGAATACAGATGATGATGCTGAATTGTGTTTGGCAGAGGCAGCTTTGTTTGAAATGCCTTATACATTACGTAGATTATTCGCTACATTGTTGGTTTATTGTGATCCTAAAAATCCTAAAAATTTATGGAATAAATTTGAAAAGGTTTTGAGTGAAGATTATAATAAATACTATTTATACAGGTCATTATATAAGATTAAAAGTTTTGGAACAGATTGGTTTTGTTTTGCAGACAATGGGAAAACAATTAAGCATTACAATTTTGTAAATGCTAATTTTTTAATAGATGATATACATGATGAATATAGAGAAATAAATGATAAAATTTCTATTGTTGTAAATAGTGAGGATATTTTTGCTGCTAAGTCTTTGAATTGTAAATAAAAATTTGCATATAATCAGATATTGGATAGAGTATTTAGTTGTACTCTAGGAATTTTTTTTATAGATGGCCCAGGAGGAAGTGGAAAAATATTTTTGTATAGAAATATTTTTAGCTGCTATACGTTCTAAAGGTTTAATTACAATTGCTACAGCATCATTAGGTGTTGTTGCTTCTATTTTACTTGGTGGTAGAACAACATACTCTAGATTTAAGATTATGCTTGTTATAGAAAAGAATAGTACGTGTAATATTAGTAAACAATCAGATTTGGCTCAGCTTCTCAGGGATGCAAGATTAATAATTTGGGATGAAGCTCCTATGATGAGAAAGGAATCAATACAATTATTGGATAAAATTTTCCAAGATATAAATAATTCTGATGTTTTATTTGGAGGCAAAGTTGTAGTTTTTGGTGGAGATTTTCGACAAGTGTTACATGTGGTTCCAAAAGCGAGTAGAGAGGAAATTATAGATTCAAATTTGGCTAATTCGCATTTTTGGGAACATTTAATAAAATGCTATTGCGGATTGGAGATTCATTAATTTGTAAAATGCTATTGCGGATTGGAGATGAAACTGAGGAGTATATTCATAATGATTATATATGATTGCCATCAAATATGGTTATATCTAATATTGATAGTGAGGTTGGATTAAATGAGTTTATTGATAATGTTCTTCCTAAATTGGAAAAATATGCTAAAAATATAGATTTAATGGAAAATCGTGCAATTTTGACACCAAGAAATGATTATGTAGATGATGTGAATAATATTTTGATAGATCAATTTTCTAGTAATCCTATAATATATTTTAATTATGATGAATATATAGAATGATGTACATGAAGATTTTTTGAATAATTTGGTTCCAAATGGGTTTGCTCCGCATGAATTGAAGCTAAAAGTAAATTGTCCTATCATATTGTTGAGAAATATTAATCCTTCAGAAAGACTGTAATGGAACTCGATTGGTATGTCGGAGGTTTGATCGTAATGTTATAAATGCTGAATTTAGTGTTGGAGAACATAAAGGAAAAAGAGTATTTTTACCAAGGATATAATTTATTCCCATAGAAAATGTAAAATATGTTTTTCATTTTAAAAGAAAGCAATTTCCTATTAGGCTGTGTTTTGTTATGACAATTAATAAAGCTAAAGGTCAAATGTTAAGCTATGTTGGTATTTATTTGAGGGCACTTGTATTTTCACATGGACAGTTATATGTAGCGTTATCTAGAGCTAATACAGGTAATTCTATAAGAGTTCTTAATTGTGAAGATTTGGTTAATAAAGGAGATTGTAGGCTGACAAAGACTTATTTTTCAAGAATTGTTGTCTTTTGGTAAATTATTGATAACAATTTTTATTTGGTTACTTTTAGTTAATAATGTTTATTGTAATGAATTTGTTGATGGTAAGTTGTTTTTCTTTTATTTCATTTTTTACTTTAAAATAAATTAAATTATTTTGTTTTTGTTTTTTTGTTTTTTTTTTTTGTGTGCAGGCCATAAAGTTGTATAGTATGGATAAAAAATAATTTGAATATTGGATATGAAGATTAGGTGGATATGAAGATTAGGATTAACAAGTAATATAATTGGTTGGATATTTTTTAATACATGTCCTATCAGAAATATTTTGAAATCTATTTTTGTATTTGTGTTATAGATTAAATAAATTATTTGATTTATTTTTGTATGTTGTAAAGTAAGTTTAAGAGGATATTTGATTTAAAAAAACAATATATTTGAAGATATATAATTATATTGTTTTGAACATCGTGAAGCATAATTTATTACTTGTGTATTTGTTGAGTTGATTATTTTTTCAACAATGTTTGTAGCATTTGTTGTCGTTGAGTGTTCATGTTAATATTCTTTGCATGAACAATTGATAGCAACTTAACTTTACATAGTTCATTTAATTACTGCAGTTTTTAAAATATTTGACTACGTTATTTTTGTGCATAAAAGTTAATAATTTTAGTAGAATTTAAATTGTGTAGTAATATGCATTTGTTTAATAATTATTTGATTCGTACTTATATACATTTTATTCCCTTTAATTTTGAACTTTTTTCTCTTTATTTTCCATTAGCAGGTGGTTATTCTTGGGATGAATATAATGACAGTGTTGATGGAAATGTCTATGTTAGTGGATAAATATTAAAACTTTGGATAAAATTATGATTTAACTCATTTTTAAGTTTTTAATGAAATAAATTTTATTTTGATTAGTAAGTCTATGGTCAATAAAGCAGTTACTTTCTTATTACTAAATAGAAAAAACTGAGACATATAAAATCAAAAAATAGTAAAAAGCTATAATATCTTATTTGTAAAGGTGCTACTTGAGATAAAATAGTTCATTTAATCATTACTTTTTATTTTATTACTTACTTAAAACTGGGCTATTTATTATAATTTTAATTAAAGTTTTATTATTTATATTATGATGTGTATATTATTTTTTGTCAAATTTATCCTAAACGAAACATAATAATGACGTAAAAATGTATTTATGATAAAAAAAAATTAATAGTAAGTTTGTAAATAGTATTTTTTTATCGATTTTTAATTAAAGTATATCATATTAATATAATATTGCCAGTGAGGCTACTAGAGCCAAGGCTATGACAAGTTTTTTTTTTTTAATATATATATATATATATATATATATATATATATATATAATCATGCATGAAACAAAATATAGTTTAATGTAACAAAATAAATTAAAAGCCCCCACAGTGAATGTTTATATACCAAGCAAAAGTGATAAGCCCATAAACCAAACAAAGCACAAGAACCAGTTAACTATGATTTAAAATCTGGTTGATATGGTCGAGCATTTAATAAGCAACTCAACAGTAGAAATTTACCAGTTACACTAAAAAGTCTAAAATTTGTTTTCAGAAAAGATTCAAAAATTGTGGATCCACAAACAAAGCAAGTTGCATGGTTAATTTTATTAGGTGAATCACTTAAATAGTATTAATATTATGATTTTATCTTCTTTTTTTTTTTTTTTAGAATACTACTATTTTTGAAATAAAAAATGGAGGAACCCCTTTATTTTTTTCTGGTAGTGGGAAGAAAAACTATAGAAAGAGTTGTGCCTACAACTTTCAATTTTTTTTTCAAGTTTATTTTTTTATTATTTGTTTAATTATTATTATTATTATTATTACTATTATTCCTAAACTACTAATTTGTGTGATTATCATTAAATTGATTGAGATAACTAAGTAAACCCACTTTATATTCACACTCAGTATGCTCTATATATCTTTAATTAATTATTTCATTTGTTATATATATATATATATATATATATATATATATATATATATATATAACACCAACGGTCAGTGGGGTTTAGTTGCAAGAGAAATAAAAAAAAATTAAACCATTGGTGCCCACCAATGATGTGGTTGTGGGGCACTAACGGTTGGTGGAGCTTATTTGTAAGAGAAATTTAAAAAAAATTGAACTGTTGGTGCCTTTCCAATGGTGTGGTGGTGGGGTACCAACGGTTGGTAGAACTTAGTCATAAGAGAAATAAAAAAGAATTCAAGTGGTGGGGCACCAACGTTGGTAGGGCTTAGTTACAATAGAAATTAAAAAAAAAAAATTTGAATCATTGGTGCCCCACCAACAGTGTGGTGGTGGGCACCAATGGTTGGTGGAGAATTAAACCATTGGTGCCCAACCAATGGTCTAGTGGTGGGGCACCAACAGTTGGTGGGGCTTAGTTTCAAGATAAATTTTTAAAAATTGAACCGTTGATGGGGCTTAGTTGCAAGAGAAATAAAAAAAATTTGAACCGTTGGTGCCCCACCAACAATGTGGTCGTGGGGCACCAACAGTTGGTGGAAAATTGAACCATTGGTGCTCCACCAACTGTCTGGTGGTAGAGCACCAACAGTTGATGGAAAATTGAACTATTGGTGCCCCACCAATGGTCTGGTGGTGGGGCACCAACATTTGGTGGGGCTTAGTTGCAAGAGAAATTAAAAAAAAAAAACATTGAACCGTTGGTAGGGCTTTGTTACAAGAGAAATTAAAAAAAACATTCAACCGTTGATGCCCCACCAACAGTGTTCATTACATTTTAAAGTCAAATAGATACGTGTCCATATTCAGTCGAATAGAAAAATATTTTCAAATCTATACAGTATGTACTTATTTATCACATAGTTAAATAAAAACAAAATTTTGTTTACAAATTTTGAAAGCAATTGTCATATTATTAAATTTATCAAACACTTTGCAAAAAATACAAATAAATTTATAAATTTCTTAAAATTGAATATCAAGAATGCAACATTTATAAAAAAAAAAATTATGTATGAAATTTATTAAAAATAAAATGTTTACAAATTTTAAAAACAAGCAAAGTATTAATTTTATCAAACTAAATCCATATACTAATCAAAACAATGTAAAAAAATATATAATAAATTACCTCAGCATCAGCAAATACATGCATTTGAAAATTTTGTTGGACTGGATCTTGCATCTCTTGGCAACCATTTCTCAATAAGAATTACTTTTGTAGTCCAATCCTTATCTCCAACATGAATATCTTTTATAGCTTTAATTATACGTGCTATTCTACCCTTAAAAGGAAAAAAAAAACATAAAATAAAATGGAATTAAAAAAAAATCAAAGGCAAGAGCACAACAAAAGTAAATTACAAGAAGAAAGGAAAACAAAAAAATTCTAAACACTTAAAATTGGACATTCAACAAAATTTCCATAGAAAACACTTTTTGTAAAGAATGATATTTATTATAGACATACATACACAAAAAAAAAAGTAAAAAAGAAAAAAAAATAATTAATTTTCAAAAAGAAATGTAAAATATTGCCACAAAGTCCAAAAATAAAAATTCAATCAAATTTACTAAATAAAATACGAACACAAAAAATAATATTATAAGCATGCCCTTGCAATGAGCATTGATTAGTTAAAAGGCAATAAAAACTGAAAATTTTTTATTTTTGATAACAACTTGACTTGGAAATAGTCGGTTACAAACATTTATTTCTCACTATAGATATGGAAACATAAAGTCAACACAATTCTAAACCATCATTCATGCAAACAAAAAAAATTATCCTGAAACAAAATAAGAAATGTAGGAACTTAATAGAAATATAAAAACCGTTAACATTTCATTTATGATCATGCAAAAAAAAAAATTATCCTAAAACAAAATAAAAAATGTGAGGCTTAGTTGCAAGAGAGGTGGGGTACCAACGGTTCAATTTTTTTTTACTAATAATGATTGATTTTTTCTTAAAATTTAAAATGCTAAATAAAATAAAATAGTTACATTTAAATAAAAATATAAAAAATGAATTAAAAATTCAATTAACATTATCAAAAACTACTTGCAGAGAGCCCGTGGCACGATCTAATATATATATATAAAGAAAACTAATAAATAATACAACTAACATAGCTAATTAAAATGTACTTTCCTAATTACAATTGTTTGACTTAATTAAATATACAATCATCTACAAGCAAGCCTTCTAACAAACTCATTAACATATAATTTAGCTACTTTAAATTTGAAGAGAACCATGCAGAGATAGTAGCTCCCTCCAATCGTGTTCAGTAGCTCTTTACAGGTACAATGCAAAAGGTTGCTGGTTGTGGCATTCATCAAGAAACACCCGTGTCTGACTTTAGTGCCAATCCGATGCCAATTACTTATACAACATATTTGAAACTAAAGCAGTAGAAATTGACAATTAGCCTCATAAGGAAGAACAACGTGGAGATTCCTAACACAAAAAAAAGGAAAAGAAGAGAAAAAACCTAAACTTTAATGACTATTCATTTTCAATGTATTTGGACGCATTGCTGTTTGATATTTTAAAGTGCTGTAATGTGACACCACATAGTATTGCTTTTGGAAACAGCAACTGCCGATTGACGCCGTTTCTGTTGAAGAATCTATTTGATTCCCCCGAAAAGTATTTTTGTCAGAGATTAAGTACCTTGGTTTCCCTAGTTGTCATGGTGAAAAGGACCCTTTTGCCATCATAGTGCCTCTTAATTTTCTTTCCCAAACAGCGACCAAAGAGATTAGTGGATGAATTTGTGATAGTTAAGCGAGAGAAACCAAATTGTACTAATGGCTCTGCCATTAAAGGATTAGTCATGTGGATTATCACATGTGAAAAGTTGTCCTTAAAATTTCCGCTATCGTTTATCCAAGAAATTCAAGAGGTGCAAAAAGGAAACCATGTTAGTTAGGAAGAAAAATCACAATTCTTATAGGGACTACTGTTTATGCCGAATTTTACTCCGCCACAAAGGGTTAAATTTCCCGCCCAGCACCACCGTGAATCTGTAAGAATTAAGGGAAAGCGTGAAAGCTTTTTGGGGGCACCGGTGTGGTACCGGCCAAAGAACCTCCGACGCTCAAGTCAGTTAATCGGCTTTGGATTTTGGGTGAATTCTAGTGTAGAGTATTGCATACCTTGCTTTGAGTCATCAAGAGATATATATATGCATGGCCTTACCTTGTCCATCAAGATGAGGGCTTGAAACCCTAGCCGTCCTGATTTAAGGCAAGTCCTAAATGGGCACTCTTCCCAGTTTGGTAAGTGAAATATGGGAAAGTATCCAACATTTATTGCGGAGCGAACTTTCCTTTTGGAACCCTTCTAGACTCTTACCACATTCGAGCCAAGGGAACTTGTTCCGAGCCATCACTACCAGGCCGTTGCCCGGCTCTGATGTCCGAGCCAAGCCTTCTCTTAACCATGTAATGATAGCTCCTCCCTGAGGTCCCGTGTTCTTCCTTGCCGAGCCTCCAAATAGGTCCTGGTTCGGTTAGCTCGGAACTTCCAAGCTAGCCCACTGGGTCTGTGGGCTCTTCTTTTCCAACTACGGTAGCTCCGCTCATTCCTCCACCTTCAGCCTCACCGGCCCTATTCAGTGGGAATTCCTCCTATACAGTCAGATCCCCAGTCACCGAGCCAAAGTGACTCGCGAGTATTACCAACACTGTGGCTCGGTTACTGAAACATTCTCGAATGCTCTTTGCTACATGGGGAAAATCAAACATCCTTCTGACATTCAACCGTCGTTTCACTTACCATGACGTTACGGCAGATGCGTGGAGCAATGTGCCAGGACTGAAAAGGCACATCACATCACAACCGTTCATTCAAATCTCGGATTCCGATCGCAACCGTTCGTGCTTGAAACTGTCCAATTGCAAAACCTTTTCTATCTCCAACCCTTTGGCTTCCGTCCCTCACTTTCTTTGTTTCGAAAACTCCCGCTGCAACCCTTACTTTGTCTTCTTCCCCAAACGCTTTCCATTAACCAAAAACTCCCTGATCGTGATTCTCCAGTCCTAATACCGTTCCCGAGCGCGACTCAACACTGCGGACATTTCCCCAGTTCCAGTTTCTGGTTTTGGCTGAGTTCTTCATTTCCGGTCATACTTCGCCTCCGATTTGGTCTCAGGTCAGACTCCAATCTTTCCGCCTTTAAAAGTTTCTCAATTTCTTACCTCGTCCCAACGATGGAATCCCTTAGATCCGATTTGGGGGTCGAGGAGCAACTAGTTAGAAAAAATTCAAACCGAGGGGCCAATTCCTCCGCTGGGACCCCTCGCCCTAGGCAAACAGATGACCCCAACGTAGAAACCCCCACCCGAACTCCTAACATTAGGGTAAACGATCCAGGCGGCAATAGGTTCGGGCTGATAATCATGCGACCCGTGATAATCAAGACTGATATACCCTCGGTCTTCAAACAAAGTGGCATGTCGTACCTCAAGGAGAGGTTCGACATACTGAGCCAAATCAAGTTGTCCGCTCCAGAACCCTTAGAAAGAGCCGACTCCCCTCGCGACGGGTGGATCTGCCTGTACGAGATCGCCTTCAAGATAGGGCTCAGATTTCCTTTCCACCGCATCATTAACATGGTGCTGAACTTCTACAGTATCGCGCCAGGGCAAATTATGTCGAACAGCTGGCGATACTTGCTGGGACTCATTGCCCAATCAGAGAAGTGTGGCCTACAAATTGACATGGCCACGTTCTTGTATTTTTTCTATATGAAACCGAGCGAAGAGGGAATGTACAACCTCTACGCTCGGAGGTGAATCAGGATGTTCGAAGATGCCCCCACCAGTGACAAAGGCTGGAAAGACCGCTACTTCTTCGTCAAGAGGGAGGGTCTATGCGACCCCGTTGGTACGTTTGAGTCGGGAATCCGCTCAGCCTGGACTGAAAGAGGTATAAAATTTAGCTTACCAAAATTTTTCCTGTAACTATCAGGTAGAACGACTTTCGCTTGCGACTCGAATCTCGAAAGGCTTAGGATCACTACCGAACAGAAGAACGTGATCCGGGCGCTCTTCAGGACTAAGACCAAGAGCCTTCTATCTATACTTTCCGAAGATTCCTTAGGTTCGGCACGGTACTGGCCAGCCTTAGAAGAAACTACCTTAGAACAGCAGGCCGAGTAGAACTTCGAAGAGGAGGACCCTTCTACCCAACAGTCCGAAGAAATTCCCGAAAGTATCCCTCTTCCTATACTCGAAGTCCCATACTTACATGTTCTCGAAGGTTGCATTAGGCTTTTGTAGCTACCGACCCTGTGGCTTCTTATCCCGCACCGATATGGGCAAACGAAGATGAAGATATCCAAGGCCGAGCTAGAGGCCACAAAGAAGAAAAAGAAGGACAAACAGGCTACAGCGAAGGGTGGCGCGTCTTCCGCAACGGATAAAGGCAAGGAATATCCAACCTTAACCGTCGTTGTCGAGCCTAGCTCCTCACCAATCGCCATTCCCTCCGGCGATTCTCCTCCCTCTAAGAGGCCGAGACGCTCCAGCCCCCCAGCCCCAGCTCAAGATAAGGGCAAAGAAAAACAGACTCCATCGATGTTGGGGCTGGAGGATAGCTCAACCATCTGCTCGGACTCATCGTTGGTCGGCCCGATCGTGGATTCTCTCATGACTCGCCACAACCGCAGCCTTTTAAGGGAAATGACCCTCGATGAAGTAGGCTTGGAGGCCGAGCAGAATGCCCTGAAGGTAACAGATACTATCCCCTTGTTTCTCTGATCCTTCCCCTCACAAAATTTTAACTTGAAGTCTAAATTGCAGCTTGCTCAGAATGCCCGGTATCTATATGACGCCGTCATCAAAGTGGACAAGGCATTCAAGAAGAAAGCTGAGGCCTACATCAATGCCGTGGCAGCAAACAAAACGCTCGAAGAAAACAACCTTGCGCTCAAACAAACTGCCATGGAAGCTACGAAACGAGCCGAACAGCTAGAGAGGAAGTGGTCTGAGGCCGACCAAAAGCTGATCGAGAAGGATAGGGAGCTAGAAGCCCTTAGACTCGACTACGCCCAAGTCGCTGGGGAGAGGGACGCGCTGCAGGCCAGGGTGGCTCGATGGCCCCGAGCCAAAAAGCATATATACAAGAAGGCAGCCATCGACGCCATCCTTAAGGACACCAACGACATGATCGAGGCTCAGGTCAAGGCATCAAGATGGGTCACTCCCGACCCTAGCGACGAAGAGGAGGATGGTCAAAAGGACATGGAGATCACCTCGGGTGAGGAGGAGCCGGATGACGGAGACGCCCCTCCTGTGAACCAGCTTGAAGCGCCTAGACTTGATGCCGAGCCGAATCAAGCGACCTCTAACGATTCCTTCAAGGAGGCTATGAGGTTGCCTTCAAATGAAGAATCCGGTTTGGGCCAAACCTCCCACGCTGCAGACGCCGATGTCGGGGCTCAAAATTAGATTGTTTTTCTTCTTTCTTTTTTCTTCTTTTTTTTTTCTCTCTTTTTGTTCGACGGTTCATCCGTCATTTGTACAAATTTTGAAATTGTTATTGAACGTCTTGCCTTTCTTTTCCTCTGAGTACAAATTGCCGAGCCGAGCTTTCAATTTAGTTTTAATTGACCAAGTCGTGTGCTATTGACTTAATTGACTTAACTAATCGATTCACTCGTCTTCCAAGTCGCTCCAACGCCGCTTGGGATCTCTTCCGCTCGGACTCCGAACGGCCTTGAGCCGAGGTGGACAATTAGCCTTCCGGACGATTGTCCTTGCCATTTTGCTCGACTGACAGTATCGTGATTCCGAATCTAGAGTCAAATTGACCGGGTAGCACGACCCGAATTGACCTTGACTCAACTCCATAGTTAAAGTGCGCTACGGGTAAGAAACTCCGTACGGCAATTAATAGAAAGGTAGAATCTTTTAGCCTGTACTCATCCGTAACAGCACGAAACATGGAATGCTCGATTCACACAAACATAAATGAATAAAATTGATTTTATTGACTTGAATCAAGAGATGACAGAGTTAATGTAAATTACATCGTTCATCCTATCAAACTTTAATGGTAATAACGGCGCAAGTGAGTCGAGCTCCAACTCCTAGGCACGTCTGCCCCATTCAAAGACTGTAGGTGATAAGCCCCCGGTCTGGGTACATCCACGACTCGATAAGGGCCTTCCCATGTGGGGCCGAGCTTCCCTGCGTTCAGTTCCTGTGTATTAGGGAAAACTTTCGTATCACGTGGTAAGCCTTGAACTTCGGGCGAACCTTGACATTATAATACTTGGCGATTCGCTGCCGGTATACCGTCATTCGCACCAAAGCTTGTTCCCTCAATTCTTCCAAGCTGTCCAGTGATCTTCACCTTAGCTCGTCATTTCTGTTTGGCTCGGTAGAAGCGACGCAAATTGTTAGAATGGCAACTTCCGCTGGAATCACGGCCTCCGTTCCATAAACCAAGGAGAATGGAGTTTCTCTCGTCGCACTGTGTGGGGTAGTTCGGCTTGCCCAGAGAACTCCCGGCAGCTCATCGGGCCATTTACCTTTGGCATCCTCCAACCGTTTTTTAAGATTGGTCACGATAGTCTTGTTTGTTGACTCTGCCTGTCCATTGGCTTGTGGATGTCTTGGCAAGGAGAATCTCATGGTAATCTTCCACTCTTTACAGAATTCCTGAGTTGCCGAACTAATGAATTGTGAACCGTTGTCCGCGATCAAGATTTAAGGCAAGCCGTATCGACATATGATATTCTTCCAAATAAAGTGTACGACATCCCTGTCCTTGACCTGGGAATATGCCTCGGCTTCCACCCACTTGCTGAAATAATCCGTGGCCACGAGGATGAATCGCTTTTGCGCAGCAGCAAGGGGTAAGGGCCTTACAATGTCCAGCCCCCATTGCATGAAAGGCCACGGGCTTGTCAAACTGGTCAACTCCTCAGGCAGTACATGGGTGATTGGGGCAAAGCACTGGCACTTGTCACAGTGCCGCGAGTAATATCCTTCCGCATAGTTGGCCAATAGAACCCTTGTGACATCGCTATATGTACTAAGGACCGTCCTCCCGAATGATTTCCACAATGTCCCTCATGTATTTCAGCAAGTACTTGCTGTGAATCTTTGCTATTCAGACACCTTAGAAGTGGCCCGCTGTATGATCGCCTGTACAGCTTTCCCTCAATCATAGAATACCGAGCAGACATAAGTCTAAGCTTCCGAGCCTCCGCCTTGTCTTGGGGTAGTTTGCCAGTAAGTAGATATTCCATAATAGGGTTCATCCACCCCGGCTCGCCACCTTCATCTATACTCATCAACTCCTCACTTTCCTTCACGACAGAAATATCGATGCTTGGCTCGGCCAGGAATTCCAAGGGAATCTTCCAACATCTCTCAACCACGACGGCTGAGCCTAACGCGGCCAATGTGTCTGCTTGCATGTTTTCACTTCTTGGCAACTGACTGAGTTCAAAACGTTCAAAATTGGCGATTAGCTTTCTGACTAGTTTTAGATATGCTATCATTTTTTCACCTTTCGCTGTGTAGTCGCCATTCACCTGGCTCACAATCAACTAAGAGTCGCTATACGCTAATAATTGTAAAGCCCCCGTTGCCTGAGCCAAGTTAATTCTAGTAATCAGAGCCTCGTACTCTGATTCATTATTCGACGCGGGAAAACCGAAATGAATAGCCTGCTCTATTACTAAGCCGTCGGGGTCGATGAGCATGATTCCTGCCCCGCTCCACGGAAATTGGAAGACCCATCCACATGAAGTTTCCAGGGCAATTCTGCCCTTGCTTCCAACTGTTTCACGCCTACCGCTTTCTTTGAGATGAGTTCATGTGCAGTGGGATATGTTCGGTTCCTCCAAACTTTCAACCAACGGCGCTTCATGCGATGGCTCAGCTTGTCCCGTGAACTCAGCTACAAAATCCGCAAGCACTTGGCACTTGATTGCTGTTTGTGGTTGGTACTCTATCCCATACCCGCCCAATTCAACGGCCCATCGAACCATCCGCCCAGCGATATCGGGACTATGAAGAGCCGTTCTGAGTGGATATGAGGTTACCACAGTAATCTTGTGGCATTGCAAGTACGACCTTAACTTCTTAGAGGACACAAGCAAGGCTAGCGCTAGCTTTTCAATGAATGTATAGCGGGTCTCCGCATCTGCCAATGCTCGGCTGACATAATAAACAGGCTTTTGCTCCCTTCCTTCCATCCGAACCAACACCAAGCTGACCGCGTGATCCGAAACCGACAAATACAGGTATAATGTCTCTCCTGGCTTTGGTTTGGAGAGTATAGGAGCAGAGCTCAGATACACATTCAGTCGTTGGAACGCCTGTTCACACTCTTCTGTCCACGTAAAGTCTTTATTTCCTTTTAGAGCTCGGAAGAACGAAATGCAATGGTCAGATGACCTCGAAATAAATCGACTCAAGGCCTCTATTCTCCCATTCAATCTTTACACTTCCTTGGTGTTTTTTGGCGAAGGCATGTCAAGCAACGCCTTGATCTGTCCTGGATTCGCCTCAATGCCTCTCTGGGTCACGAGATAGCCGAGAAATTGTCCTGAACCAACCCCAAAAGTGCATTTAGTGGGGTTCAACTTCATTCGATCTTGCCTAATACATCAAAGGCTCGAGATCTTTGGATATGATCATTTGCTCGGATAGATTTGACCAGCATGTCGTCAATGTAAACCTCCATTGTGGAGCCCAATTGGGCTGCGAACATCTTGTTCACCAGCCTTTGATAAGTAGCCACTGCATTTTTCAATCCGAACGACATGACCTTATAGCGGGAATATTCCCGCTACATTATGAAGGCTCTTTTCTGTCATCCGGATGCATCAAGATCTGATTGTAGCCTGAATAGGCGTCCATGAAGCTCAACATCTCGTGGCCAGCTGTAGCATCCACCATCTCATCAATCTTGGGCAAAGGGAAGCTATCCTTCGGGTAGGCCTTGTTGAGATCCGTGAAATCTATGCAAACCCTGGGCTTTCCATTTTTCTTTCGGACCACTATCACGTTGGTGAGCCAATTCGGGTACTGAACTTCTTTGACGAACTCATTTTTTACCAACTTGGCAATTTCCTCATTTATAATTTGGTTATGTTCAAGGGCGAACTTCCTCCGCTTTTGTCGATTTGGTTTGTACGAAGGATCTACGTTCAATTTGTGAAATATTATACCTGGGTCTATTCCGACCATGTCATCCGTAGACCATGTGAAGGTGCTACGGTGGTCTCTCAAGAATTGGATCAGCTGGGTTCGGATCTCCGGGTCCAACTGTGTCCCAATCTTGGTAATTTGCTCGGGGTGGTTCGGATCTAGTGGCACCTCCTCTAGATCCTCCAGAGCATCCATCTTTTCTACCTGGGCCACCTCCTGTCTCCGTAATTGCTATTTGACTTTTCCATCCACTGCCTTGACATAGCAGAGTCGAGCTGCTGACTGATCTCCGAGCAATTCCTCTACTTTTTCCCTTGACGGGAATTTAATCTTCTGGTGGTAAGTAGATGGTACAGCTTTCATGGAATGCAACCAAGGCTGACCCAAAATCATGTTGTACGCAGATGGTGCGTCCACCACAATCATCTCTGTTAGCCGATTCACTCTTTTGGCGGTAACTGGCAAAATCAATTTTTCCCTAGCCACACTTTCATTGTCATCATACCCTACCAATGTTGCCGCGGTAGGTTGGATATCGGACAACTGAATTCCCATTTGACCTATGGTACTGAGGAAGATGATGTTTGTCGAGCTCCCATTGTCAACTAAAATTCTCTTCACAGTACAATTTCCAACGTCCAAGGTTACTACCAACGCGTCTTCGTGGGGAAATATCGTGCCACTAGTGTCCTCCACTGTGAACACAATATCTGGGATCTTCGCTTACACAGTCGATACTTGAGGAATAGGGATCCACGCATACGCTCTTCTATCCTCCCTACATTCTCCTCCACACGCGGTCCCGCCATGAATTGAGTGAATGACTCTTCTATTCTCCACGTTGTTCGCCCGGCGGGGCGAGTTGTTCTTCCGTGGGGATTCCTCCCGGTCTTTGGCTGGGCCCCATTTCTCCGGGTTCTCAACGAACTGTCTTAAATAGCCACGCCTTAGCAATTCTTCAATTTCTCGTTTGAATGCTCGGCATTCCTCCGTTGCGTGTCCTCGCTCGCGGTGGAAAACATACCATTTCGAATTATCCTTCTTCTTTGGGTCCAAATTCAGAGACTGTGGCCACCGGACTTCATGAATCTGTTTCATGTGCGCGACTAACCGAGCTAGGGATACGGTCAATCCGAACTTTCTCAAACGGTCCCGCATCTGACCATTCTGCTCGTTCTCCCTGTGGGGCTCACCTTGTCTCCTATTCTGCGTGTATTCTTGGTTAAACCTTTTCCTACCCGAGCGGCCATCCCTTTGCCCTCTAGGATATTCTGTGAACCTATTATCCCGAGCCCTGCCGGTTGAATCAGCCCGGTATGCTTCTCCTCCAGCTAGCGCAATTCGTCCCTCCTTAACTGCTCGCTGTACGTCCAAAGCTGTCTCCTCCTCTAAAACTACAAAAGTCTGGGCCTTTTGTAAAGTTTGCAATAGACTCCTGGGTTTTTTCCGGACCATGTAGTCGTAAATTTTGGTACCAGGTAACAGTCCTCGTTTAAAGGCGTTGCATACCACCACATCTGGACAGTCCATAATTTCCACCTTCATGTCGTTAAATCGTTGGATATAGTCCCTCAAAGATTCTCCTTTCTACTGCTGAACCCTGAATAAATCATCCGGGTCCTTCAATGCTGGCGGATGCAAATTGGGTCGAAAAAGGCGAGCTGTAAGAAAAGAATCCACCGAACGAAGCAAAGCCGGACCTTTCAGACTTGATGCGAACACCTTGCACATCACGGCGTCGCGCTTTGGTTGGGGTATGCAAGTTAGGATCATGGCCTGCTTAAAATGAATTATATGATCCTAGGGATCAGCTATGCCATCATACAAAGTGAACTTTGGGGGAGAGAATCCCGCCGGGGTATCAACCCTTGTGATTTCGTCCACAAACGGTGTCTCGTCCACCTCTCCGAACCAATCTCCGGTTCGGCCCTCCTGCCTTGCCAAGTCCTCTCGGCTAGCCCGATCTTCCTAAAGGGTGTAATAATGCTTCGTTTTCCGAGGGTGACATGGCTTCGCAGTCCGTTCCTTTGCGGGGGTATACTCATCCGTGGAGTCCAAATCTTCGCTCGGTTCCTTCCCTCGCTGGCTCCGCGTTGTCCTCTAAGAATGGTCTCCATCCTCGGTGCGGTCTTTTTCAGGCGCGTACCTCACCGGCATCGCGCCTTCCTCGGTTCGGCCTTGCCTCGACTAGGCAAGTCAGTTTTTGCGGCTGTCCTGTTGAAATCAACCCGCACCTGCCCTGAGTTGTTTTGAACGGCATTGAAAGCCTCCAACAGTTGCCTATTAATCCTCTCCTGTGCTTCATTCTGTTGTTGCAGTGCCCGAGTGGATTGCACCAACTCCTCCATCTGGGCGAGGAGTTGATCCACACGTTCATCAGTCATACTGGTTCCTCCTCCGGTGAATGAGGGCCCTGCTATGTCCTTTTGGATAGGGGTGATTTCCTCTTCTTGTCTTTCAGGTGCGACAATTTTTGAAGCAAGATTAGGGCGTTCGCTGGGCATGGTGCTGCTGGTGAGGTTACTGGAAATAGGCCCTTTGATGGTTTTAGTACAAAAACTCGATCTAGGCCCTTCTTCTAGTGCCAAACTGTTTATGCCGAATTTTGCTCCGCCACAAACGGTTAAATTTCCCGCCCAGCACCACCGTGAATCTGCAAGAATTAAGGGGAAGCGTGAAAGCTTTTTGGGGGCACCGGTGTGATACCGGCCAAAGAACCTCCGACGCTCAAGTCAGTTAATCGGCTTTGGATTTTGGGTGAATTCTAGTGTAGAGTATTGCGTACCTTGCTTTAAGTCATCAAGAGATATATATATGCATGGCCTTACCTTGTCCATCAAGATGAGGTCTTGAAACCCTAGCCGTCCTGATTTAAGGCAAGTCCTAAATGGGCGCTCTTCCCAGTTTGGTAAGTGAAATATGGGAAAGTATCCAGCATTTACTACGGAGCGAACTTTCCTTTTGGAACCTCTCCTAGACTCTTACCACATTCGAGCCAAGGGAACTTGTTCCGAGCCATCACTACCGGGCCGTTGCCCGGCTCTGATGTCTGAGCCAAGCCTTCTCCGAACCATGTAATGATAGCTCCTCCTTGAGGTCTCATGCTCTTCCTTGCCGAGCCTCCAAATAGGCCCTGGTTCGGTCAGCTCGACACTTCCAAGCTAGCCCGCTGGGTCTGTGGGCTCTTCTTTTCCAACTACGGTAGCTCCGCTCATTCCTTCACCTTCAGCCTCACCGGCCCTGCTCAGTGGGAATTCCTCCTATACAACTACTCCAATTTCTATGCATTTGGTGACATCTCCGGTATACTTGATGGTGTTACCTCAAGAAGCTGGAGCAATTGTCCGTGAAAAAGTGACAGAAAGCTCTTTTCCTGTGGATATATATAACAACCTTGGTAGGGATAGAAAAACAACCTTATGATATTGACCATTTTTGCATTGACATGGAATTGTCTACTCCAAGTCCAAGTAATTCACCACCCCTTTTCACAGCGGCCAACATCACACTACACCATATATGGCTTACGAGGCTCGACATTTTGCTTCGTCTATGTTTCTTCCTGGTTTATGTCATTCTCAGAACTCCATGGTGAGTGGAAGTCTCAATTACACAGGTTCAGGCCCTGTGTCTCAAAATCTGCAGAACCCTTGAAACTCTGCTTCTCAACCTAAATACTCTACATGCTCGACCAAATTAGACGACAATGGCTTATTAAGTTCTTATATTTTTGGAGACAACATCTAATAGCAAG
Organism: Rhamnella rubrinervis; assembly: GCA_007844105.2. NCBI lineage: Eukaryota > Viridiplantae > Streptophyta > Magnoliopsida > Rosales > Rhamnaceae > Rhamnella > Rhamnella rubrinervis. The sequence continues at coordinate 2,976,052 of CM017582.2, forward strand.
TCTTTTTGCTTTTACAGTTTGCTGAAACTATTTTAAAATGTACTGAAAATGTTTACACATCTAGATATGTATTATATACTTTTGAAAACCCTTTATTGTTTTCTTCTTTCCTTTGCTTTTATTGGCTACTTCAAATTGCAAAACGCAGTAATACGTATGAAACTAAACTCATTTCTTCACAAGGTTTTGGGCTTAACGATGAGGAAGTGGAAGACAAAACTGCTTATAGGATGAAAGAAAATCAAAATGATCCTCGAGGAAAAATTAATTGTAGAATCTATATAACAATAAAGTAAAAAATTACAGGGCATATAAATGCAACAATGCCCTGAATCGCAATGTATTTAGTCCAGTGTATGGTAATAAACACGTAATTTACATTTTTTCACCTACAACAAAAACCTCGAAAACAACAGGCACTCCCTTTACTTGGTTGTTTCCATGAGGATGGTATGCACCTGAGGCTTGTCTGAAATTTTGCAACTGGACAAGCTTCATACAGAAAATGCTAGTTTTCATCCACTTTTATGGAATTTAGCCGTCTCAATCTCTGATCAAGCTCTGCCATCACTGCTGGTTCTTGCTTTTTTCTTTGTTTAGATATAGTGTTTGTTGTCATGGAACCTATCTTATCAAAAGCCACCTGCAAGGTTAAATAAAGAAAAGTTTTAAATAAACATACTTTTTTTATTCCAAGCTTGATAAAATATACATATTTCAGACAAGCATTTCTCTAAATTATGTCCTAATCATATTTTTGCATAGGCATTTTGAATGCTTTCAGCTAGTCAATAATGTAACCCATCCCAAATAATTTGCCTCTACCTCTAATTGCTAAAGAACACAAAAAAAACAATTAGTAATTGCTAATTGCTAAAGTTGTGTTACCGTCAATAGCTCGTCGGGATCAAAGAGATGATGAGTAGTTTTCTGCAAAATATTAATTACATCGCCTACATGGTGGGTCAGAAGCAACTCCTCTTCCTTCATCTGCAATTACAAATCACAGTGTCAACAAAGTGATGTCTAGTGTTGAGTTTCCCCATGATATATTCAAGAAGCTTAAGAAATATAATTAGGCTAATACAATAATAATACATACCTTAAAAATTGCCAGAGCAACATGAAATAGAACCTTTGCACCCTCATAAAAAAGGACATCCCACACTCGTAAAGTGGTCTGATATAAATTAGCCCCCATAGAAGAAAATAATGTCACGGAAACAAGATTAATTCAGTGTGTTTTCTTAAACAGCAAAAGGAGAAGATTAATCTGACCTCTGATGGCAAGCTCTTAGAAAAAAGGCATAGAAACCACTCAGTGGCAACAAGGGAGACATCGAATTCCAATGATTCCAAATGAGTGGCTATCCTGCATTTTTCTTCCAATTTTTAGAAGACGCCGACAAGAAAGAAAAAAATCTGGCCACTGTCATCAAAGGAAAATACCTAGGGCATTTCTTAGCTAGTAAATCTTTGAAAACCCTTTGTTCAACATGACATCCTGATAAATTAGTGGTATAGCAGTCATTAACTAAGACATTTTCCAACAGGACAGCAAGCATCCAAAATGCATCTTCCTCCGTTTTCATCACAAGTAACAATAATGCTGCAACATAATTTAATCCCTGCATCAAAAATTTATTAAAATTTAATTGATAAAGTAGAAGTATTCTACAGGCCTAATAGAAACCAATATATGGTCATAAGACTCAAGTTATCTCAAAGCAATACATGAAAATAATAATAATAATAATAATAATAATAATAATAATAGTAATAATAATAATAATACTAATAATAAGAAACATTATTTGCTGATGCAACTACATTACGTAGAAACACGCCTTTAGGTACATTGTGCTTGATGATTCTTTGTAAATGGAATCTGAGCTTTAGAATAAAGAAGAAAAAATGGTCATGCTCGCTACAACGAGGTCAGAAATACAAGTCGAGAGATTAAGGTCTTGCAATGGTTGAAACACAACAAACCAGTTAAGGCAATATGCATTTCAAACATTTCCATAATAGTTGATATAAAGATTGTATATTAAGAATTGAATCAGAAACTCTAGCAAACAAACACAATAAGGGACAGCAATGATAAAATATATTGGAGCTATACAAACAGAACGTGGAGAAAATTTGTTTTGGCAAAATTTCAAACATATTAATATGATGGAGCAAGTTGAGATAGACCAAATAGTTGCTGCTAAATCCTAAATAAAAGTGCCAGCATATGTCAAAATTCTGGAAAGGCTGACAGCATATGCCAGCATATTTAAGGCTGTCAAATATAACATCGGAGGGTTTATTTAGTAGGTCCTATAATAAAAATAGGGTTTGACACATATGTTGTCTGTGATGAAACTTTGATGATTGAACAATGGAGGAGGATTAAGAGAGAGAGAGAGAGAGAGAGTAAATCCACCTGACAGTAGCCTACATCAGAATCACGGAAAGAATACCCAACAAGTACACGTCGCAAAGCAGCATGACCCTCTGGAGTATCCAACCATGGGTGACCAGGGAAAGTCCTTGGTAGATCCTGCATGGATATTTGAATTATAAATAGAAAGAGTTAGAAGAAATCTAACTGCATATGGAAATTACGACGTTGCTTGTGAAGCAGCCTAAGAATTGCTACAGATAGAAGCTGAATTATGCATACAGGTCATGAAAAAATTTTAAATACCACAAAAATAATTAATCAATTTCGTATTCCAACATTCAAAAGCTACCATTAGTATGTTGTCTGTGAGAAACATTATTGAACATGGTCACCCTACCGTTTGGTTAACAATGCTTTCACTATGTAAACCAAATCAAAATTTTAACTTTGACATTATTCCTTGGTCTGTCAGACTCCTCTCTCTCTCTCTCTCTCTCTCTTGATATCACCTCTGGATCAATCATTTAATGCAACAATAGTAGATTCGGATCAGATATTTCTAAGAATACTAGTACACATCAAAATGTGAAAACCATAAAATAAGTTGTCACCAAAAGAAGAAAAAGAAAAGCAACACCCATATTGCAACATTACAGAAAGAAAAATGCTGGAAATTTTTTGCAAATGGATTTGTCTCAGAAGTCAGCGATGATAACTGTGAATCTCCAAAGGATTCCTAATGAACAAAAATCAGCAAGGAAAGGAAGTGATACCTAAAGATTAATGTTTGATAAGTAAATTCATCTGGCAAATAACCAAGTTTTCCAAAACAAACCACAGATTAAATATATAAAGTCAAATCTTTTCTAAAAAAGATAAAATAAATGAAAAAGGGTAAGAAATACAGTTAATGCAATCATCATTATTATATGCACACACAGAGAACATGGGACTCACATGATCAATCTGCCGAGTGGCAGGGGTGACCTTGCCTTCAACCGCCTTTGTTAGGTCATTGTAATAGCTTTCCGGCACCGTCGACTTCTTCTTGGCCGCCCCAGACAAGGAAAACCAAACCTTTGGCCGGAGAACTGGGGGAATTCCCTTTCTAATCAACCTCTTCAAGGTAATGGCATTGGCAAGAACCGAGAACTTAAGAGAGGATTTCAGGTCAATCCCTTCTGATATAGATGGCTGCAAATACCAATTTGCGCCTTTGCTGGCTTCCAAAGCCCACCAAACCCGACCTTGTTTCCTTACTTTCTCTCTCACCTCATTCAGCACATTGACATCATCCACATTACCTTCTACCGTAAACCCATAAAGGTCTTGGAACTTCACAGTAAGATTAGCCCTCCTAGCATGGATGCTAGGCCTCAAAATTGGTATTTGGGATTGGAATTCCAAGGAAAGATCTCTTTTGCTATGAGTTCCATACATTATTGGGGTTTAATTTGATAGATCAAGAAAGAGAAAGGAACAAGATAAGAGAGGATAAGAGTATGGGAGGTGAGAGACCCTTGTCAAACAAGAAAAACCCACCAGCTAAAAACCATGAATTGGTCTATCTTAAAGCCTGAAAAGCTTGAAATTCAATAATACGACCAAAAGGAGGCTGCGAACTGTTTGTCCTCGTCAAATGGGTACCTTAATATTTGATGGAAGAGGAGTCAGGAACGCAATACATCACCAAAATCTCAACTTTTCTGATGGCCATGGAAGCCCCTTCTTGTGTTAAGAACTTGAATTACCAATACACTACTATATAATCCCCCAAAAAAAAGAAAAAAAATATATTTTTTTTCTTTTTCAGGTGGGCTTTTAAATATTTAAAAAACACAATGGATATTCAATAACAGCTTGGACACAGAACAAACAAGTGAGAAAAAAAGCAAAACCCAGAAAACAGATTTTCTTTACAATGTAATTACAGAGAGAAAATGAGGGAACAAAGTGGTACCTTAGATTTCAGAAACCCCAAAAAGAAAATTATTCTAATTTAAGAATAAATTATATGGAAAGATTAGAAGGATCAAAAAGCCCGAAAATTTAGGGGGTTAATTAAGTTTTGGAAATAAACAGGAGGACAAATCGTAAAAATAGGTGGTCTGAGGTGGTCTCCTTCTTCTCCTCTAGTGTGGAAAAGGAGAATGGGAGTGGAAGGAAGAGGTCTAAATTTGTAAAAGAAGAAGAAAAGTGGTGGGTTTTGGTTTAAAATTTCTTTTGTATATTATATAATTGGAACGTTATAGTCCTATAGATTAGAGTGGATTAAATAGACGTTGATTATGTTTTCGTAGAGAGAGAGATTGAGAAAGAGAGAGAATGGTTAGGTTTGCATTGTACAACTGATGATAAATCGTGGAAATTCAAATTTACCATAATGCCCCTGCATGGATTTCCCCCTCTTAACGGAATACCCTTCGCTTTTTAATTCTCTCAAAACTTGGCTTATATTTTTTAAATTCAAATAACAAAAAAGCTAAGTTGTTCTTTCCTTTTGTTCTCTGTGAATTATAATTTTTTTTTAATTCATAAACTTGCCATTTCTACATTTTTTTTATTATCCAGAATGATATGACTTTTATAATTTAATATTTAATAATAAGTGATTAATAAAAATATTTTAATAAGTATTTATTCTAACCATGTAATTTGATGCTGAAATAATAGAAGACTAAAAGATTTAAATAACATTATAGAAGTCCAAATTTTTTTTTTTTTTTTTGGTAATTACATTTTAGAAGTTCTATTGTCTTACTAGAGATATTGCATATTTAACAAAATGATTTTAGTATAGTAAACAAAGTAAATACTCTAGGCTCCATTTAGAGTTTATAACTTATTAAAAATATAATTAAACAGTTGGAGGGCAAATTTGGCTGAAGGGGGTAAGATACCGCGTCACAGTTTGGAAGGAGATACTAGTAATTAAATATTTAAATGGTAGTGGTGTCCAGTCTTGTGGCTATGACCCACAAAAATGATTTTCCTGGAGTGGTGTTGTGCTGGCAAACTTGGTGGGCCAGACCCTTTAAGCGCGCCAAAATGGAAGGGCTTTCACGTGCGAGCCTTCCATATCGGACAGCGTCCAAAAGGACAGAAAAACTCTAGTACTACCGGAGCACTGATTTACTCAGTGCTATTGCATATTATTTAATGCCACGTGGAAGATCATCAACATCAGTAACTGATCCGGAAGAGGAAAACCACTGTATGTTTTGACGTTTCAGTTTCTTCATTGCTCCTCCGTCGTACCTATCGGGGCTCTCTACGCTCTCTTTTAAGTCTATCTATAAGTCTCCTTCGTCAAAATACTCAAAGCCCTTGCGTCTATCGCGTCTGTTCCACCGACGTCATGTTTGCTTCAAGTCCGAAACCATGCTCAATATAACATTTCTTTTTCAATCAATATTTCAAAAAAAAAAAAAATAAGAAGGCAACTCTCAGAAAATTAAAAAGAATGCAACAACCATATACATCAATAGTTGGTCAGCTATGGTTTTTGGAGCACGAAATGAAAGTTTGAGAAGACCAAAAGCAAAATATTTCAAAAGCTTAAGTTGAATTTTAGATCAACAAATTTAATATGAAAAAAAAAGAAAAAAAAAAGTCACCGACGGGAAGCGATTTAAGGTCCCTGACGGTAATGGGAAATGGAAAGCAATGAAGCCTTAAGGTCCTTTAAGATTGCTGAGGACCTAGGTTTAAGAAATTGCTGAGGAGAGAGCACAAAATCGCAAATAAACGTCAATGGTGATTAAAATTACTCGTGGATCCACGTGGTGATAAATTATGCATGGCAACTCAGTAATCGAGCAGGAAGGAAATATCCATTTTTTTAAGATTGTGAATTTAATTTTTATTAGTTTTATTTTATACTTTAATAATAAAATTGAATTAGACATCCAAATTAAAAATAAACTGTTATTTAAAATTCTTATATAATTATTAAACTTAGATAGTATTAAAATTTTTTATTTTAATTTGTTTCAAATATCAATTACCTCTATAATAAATCTCCAATGCATATAAAAAAAAAAAAAGTCAGTAGGAGAGGAGTACTAGACTTCTTTTTTCCAAAAGGACTGCCTGGTATGGTTTAGAATTCGGGCGGCTTTCACACGTGTCGTCCTGTGGTTTGATGGATCTTTAGATACACACGAACGCACTAGATTTTATGCTCTTGCTAAGTACTTCTGAGCCCCCAAAACGTTTGGTGAAGCCGACTAGTGTAAGAAAGGGCTAGCCGAGTTCTGGGCCGGCTTTTCTTGTTGAAAATGTAAATATAGCGGGCCGGCTTCCTTGGGCCGGTTTTGTGGTGGGTCCCAGTTAATGGGAAGTAAATCTATTGATCGAGGCCGTCCAATTTTAAGCCGAGATAAAATATGATTACACCAAAATAATAATAATAATAATCGGAGTCATTAATCATGTTCTCTTAATTCATGGTTGGATTTTCTTAAATCTGAATCTTGATCCCTTCTATATTCATTATCAAAACTAGTTTCAGAAGGCACAATTTTACAACAAATTATTGAAAAATAGGACCAAAAATATTGAAACTAATGGCATACGTATCTTTAATGAGATTGATATTAATTAGTTTTAAAGCTTTACTTTGTTTTTGTGAATAAAATACAGTAGTGAAGATTTAGGCATAGTACTAAGTGGGACTGCATGCATGGAAATTACGAGTTTATTAGGTATAATTTAATTAATATATACGCAATGAAATTTAATTATATGTTGCCGTCTAGAGTTTTAAGTAGAATTAATAGATAGATACTTAGATAGAAACTATGCATGATAGATGTACATACATATAAATATACACACACAGATGAGCTAAACGTTTTTATCTATATATGCATGCATGCGAGACAGACAATAACTTTAGATGCAATATTTCATCAAATTAAAGGTTCATATATATTGGGTCCCAGCTGGGTGATGATCAATGATCATCATCACGAATCATGTATAGACGCCGTCTCACAACATTATTAGTAGCATTTACATTTCACGTGCTTGATCTCTCATGCACCAAACTTTCTTTTGCTTTGGTACAAAGACAATCCCATATACTATTATATATATCTTAACATCTATGGATGTAGAACTGTATGCCTTAAGCAAAGTCACAATTCATCTTTATGATCACTCTTTGCAAAGAATGAATATATTTTATATACCCAGGAGCAATTATTTACACTAGAATCAGGGTAGGACCAGTAGGGTCGTAAGTTCCGTTCATTCATTATATATATATATATATATATATATATATATATATATATATTCATTAGTTGTACTATATATGTATGACCCAATAATTTCTTGTTTCCACATCACATCCTCATCAAACAATATCAAATCATTGAATTGGACTACTTTTTCAGCACTACACTAAATTTACATGTTATATATATTTTGGAATATATATAGATGTATGTATATTTATTCTAAAATATAATGTTTAATTCAAGTAGTGAATAAGATCATCATCTATTTGCTTATAAAACTATATTGATCTTCATCAGTACTTGTGTATATATAGGATCATAATCGCCTCTTCTGTTTTTATTTCTCCTCCTTGATTTTAAATCTTACCCTTTCATTTAATATTTAATAGATATAAACAAGTCATCTAACTTTATATTTTAATTTAATTTTTTATTTAATCTAATCAAAATTTTATTTTTCCATATAACTATTTGTTTTTATTTATATTAATATTTAATTTTGTTTTCGCTGGAATTTTTGTCCCTTCCTTTTCTGTGATATGTTAGGATGATGGTTGGTAAATCTGCCTCGGGGCAAGCAAGTGGAGTGTGTCAACCAAATAGCCTAAATCCTTATCTATTAGAGAAAACTTTCAAAATAGCAAATAACGTCAGTGGGGGCACAGACAATGGTGCCAGTGCAAGCCCTCCAAAGTCTAACTCAGCAAATAACTCATATTGTTCTATAAATGAGGTGGAAATGTGAGTTTAAATAGAAAAAATATAGGAAAGATAGACTTAAAGCTACAGGAAGTGACTCAAGACATGAATGCCCATTTGTCATACAAGGAAGAGTATTTATTGCTCTTAGGCCTTAGGGGATGTTACTTCCTAAGAGGCCTTAAGCTTGGAAGAGGGAAAAACAATGGGGAGTAGAAGAATAAGTGGCCAAAAGTCTCCTCCACATCCTTTCCTATACCTTAAATATGCTTTTGGGAGCTTCTGGATGAGCGACATGTGCATGGAGTTCAATGGTGGAGATGTTGTCATCTGTGCCCTAGCTACGATAAGGTTTTAGCTGACCTTGATATCGTTGTCGACCTGGCTGGCCTCTATTGATAGTCCAGCTAATAAAGCAGGCTACTAGCCTATGAAGAGGCATCATGTGGGCATCTTAGAAGCCTTCTAGGCGTGGTGTTGGCATTGTTGACTGTACAGGCTAGAGAGCCGAGCATACATCGAGTTTGGTGGGAATTTTTCTTTCTTAGGTGCCTTTGGTGTGGAAGGTTTCCAGCATCTGATATGCCTCCCTTTATGTGGGGAAAGATTCCTCAAGGTTGGCCGACCAAAGTTACCACCTACATTAAATGTCACTGTGGATGGTAGGTGAAGACAATAAATGCCTTTTCTGGGAGTGGAACACAGTTGTGCACTTCCTTTTTCCTTTGGGCCAGCCAAGTGGGCTGGTAATGCGACGGGCCTTTTCCTCCTCAGCTTCTCTTGGTAGGCTTCACTATATAAACAATTTTGAGGGCCCATTTTGCTACCCATAACAGATGCCCCCTTAGCCTATTTACTTGAAGTTTCCTAAAAGTGGAGGGATATGAGATCCTTGAGCTAGGTTGTCTTTTAAGTGGATTCCTCCCTAACTATCGAGAACCCTCCCTGCGTAGGTAGAGCTTAACATCGAGCTGGCTACGTAATCTCTAACTCAGGTAGTTAGGTTGACATAGGGGATTGTACTCATTACCTAGGACAATAGAGTTCTTAGATGTTGATTGGAACATGCACCTTTTTCTCTTCTTGATTCTCCAAATATAGCTGTAGGCTCACTGACATAGGTAGATGGATTGATTGCGTGTGGAAAAGCTCAGGCCATCTGAGTGGCAACACGTAGCTTTCATACGTAGCTTTTTCTTAGTATAAGATCTTCCTTTTCCCTAATGGATTGTTGAGTAAGGTATCCTCTTTCACTTGCAAATGGTGAGGGTTAAGCTGGCTAGCTCCCTAGTAAAGGAGGCAGAGAGTTCGAAAGTTAAATGGACAAGACATTTGCTACTCTTTCCAAAGATTGAACTATCACTGCAGGCTGCTAAAGCAATTAAGCATTGAGCTAATCCCCTTATATGAAAGGTCTTCTATTTATGGAGAATTGCATTTTTTATGCCTATCTTGACTGGAAGGTGATAGCGTATGACTAGGTAACTCCTTAATACAAGAGGCAGGGTGGCAGAGAGTCTTATATAAGTAAGTAAAAGGCTTGTCATGCTTTCCCAAGCCACAAAAGTTACAAAAACACTTTATTTTGACCAAGATTTCCCTTTCATCTTTTCTTAAGCGAGTTCTTTCAGGGAGATGCAATATCACCAGCTGGTTGAACCTTGATGCATTGAGGTTGTTGCAACATGATTTCATCTAGGGAACGATCAACTTGAGAAGCTTATCAACTTAGGGAATGTTCATTTGAGGTAATGAAATTTTTATGAGCTCAGGGAAGGTGCACCCTAGGATGGCTTCAATCTCAGGCAGGTAGTAGAGAATTTCCAACCTTAAGGAATACCCATCATAAGGTGCTCAACTTACTTAAAGCTCACTCTGAGGAGGTAAGTTCTCGATGCAGGAAAAGTTTAACTTGGGGAAGATAAGTCTCAACTCAAGAAAAGCTCAACCTGAGGAGGTAGACTTCAACTCAGGGAATACTCAACCTAAGGAGGGAGGTCTCAACTCTGGGAATACTCATCCTAATGAGGCAAGTCCTTGACCTAAAGAGAGCTCGACGTGGAGAAGTAAGTCTTAACTCAGAGAAAGCTCATCCTGAGGAGGTAGGTCTCAAGTTAGGGAGTACTCAACCTGAGAAGGTAGGTCTTAATTCAAGGAATATTCATCCTAAAGAGGAAAGTCTTTGACCCTGGAGACCTTGACCAGGAGAGATAGGTCTTACTTAGGGAATACTCATCCTGAGGAGGTAGGTCCTTGACTAAAAAAAAGTTCAACCTAGTGAGGCATGTATCAACTTAAGGAATACTCAACCTGAGGAGATAGATCTTCAACCCAGGGAAAACTTGACCTAGGGAGGTAAAACCTTAACCTAGGAAAAACTCACATGAAGAAGGAAGTTGCAACTCATTGAATACTCATCATAAGGAGATAGATCCTCAACCCAGGGAAAGCTCAACCTGAGGAGGTAAGTCTCAACTTAAAGAATACTCATCCTGAGGAGGTAGTCCTCAACCAAGAGAAAGTTTGATTGAGGGAAGTAGGTTCTCAACCCAGGGAAACTTAACCTAAGAAGGGAAGTTTCAACTAAAAAAATACTCAACCTGAGGAGGTAAGTCCTCAACCCAGGAAAAAGTCAATTTGAAGAGGGGAAAGAATTCTAGGCACGAATGGAATTGAGCCAGTGTGAAGTCGTCAAGCTCTATATAGAGAGAAGTTCATATTCCACAATATGCTTATGAAGAAGAAATTGAGGAACTGAGAGTAACTTGGATATATAATGGGTCACTGACTACTTGACCATGAATGAGTCTTCTGAAACCTAGTTGCTTAAACTCCATTTTAGGTAGGCAGGTATACAGAAGGTAGCCGATCTCAGGTAGGTAGGTAAATGTTGTTTGACTTCGATTAAGTTTGATTTCTCTGATTGAGTTAAATCTGAATGTGTTATCAAGTGCAGGCTGATAAGAAACCTTCGATCTCTCGTCATTGGTGTAACATCGATTAGCTTTTCACTTGTGAACATGATAAAGTATGGTGTCTTCAAATTTGAATATGGAAGGTGGTAAATGTCCCATTTCAGTGGCAACATCAAAAGAGAATGCTTCTCAAATTCAGAAGATTAAAAGCTTTAACAGTCTTGGATAGGTTGAAGCACTTCATGAGCATTAGTATGGCTTGCCTACCTCATAATCTTTGGCTAAAAAACTTGCATCCTGACCATTGATGTTGTGAGGGAGTCCTTCAATATGAGGGTTAGGCAGCTGAGAAGAAAAGACAGCAACAAGGTAGGTAGCCTTATCTTATCAGACTGAGGTAGGTAGGTAAAGCGTAGGTGAGAAGAAGGTTGACCCTACCATAATTGTGATTGTCTTAGAAATGGTACGAAAGGGAGCGGCTGATGTCAAGGTCGATGGCAAGGATAAGAAAAAATCTCTATTCTCCTTTTACCTCATTTCTTCCAAGTATAATGTTAAACTTTGATATTTGAAACATATGAGTACCTTGTGACTTTTGTATGCACTCCTTCATTTCTAGTTACTTTTGATTCTGCTTGAATTATTATTTGCTGCAAAATTCTTTTATTTTTCTACTTTATTCTAACTTGTAGGCATGTAGGGTATGAACAGGTAGGTAGGTATGTACCATCTCGCTCCCTACTCTCTTTTTGTTTAAGTGTAAACAGAAAGAAAGTAAAGACATTGCCTTCTTAGAAAATATCCTTGTCACTTCTAAGATGCATTGGAGATGCATTCTTATGTGAAATTAGGTAGGTAACTCAATCCACCCAAGATGGCTTCGATAGGTTGGACACCTGGCTGACCTTAGGTTGATTGTCTTGTCTTGATTGGAGACTTCAAAGGTCTTTTTAAGTGTAAACATAATACGTGTCTTGATGCTCCTATGCTGGAATCACTTAGTGTAGGTGCATCTAGGACAACCCTACCTGGTATAGGATCTTTAGAGGTGATCTTCCTCTAGGTGGTTCCCAAAGGTGTGACACCTAACTGACTCAGGCTGTATGTAGGGGTGGTAATTCGTGTTGTCAGGTCGTGTTCGTGTCAACCCATTTATTAATCGTGTAAAAACCCTAACCCAACCCATTTATTAATTGTGTCTGAATCCTTCAACTCTAACTCGACCTATTTAGTAATCGTGTCAACCCGTGTAACCCGTTTACTATTGATGAGTTGGTTACAAGTTACAAGTATCGGGTGGTAATTTGTGTTGGCAGATCGTATTCTTGTCAACCCATTTATTAATCGTGTAAAAAATCATCAACCTTAACACAATCAACCACATATCTAAAAAAATAATTAAAATTTTATAAAGATAATTACAATTATAAATTCTAATAAAGTCCCTAGCACATTTTCATCAAATTAAATAAAAAAGCTAATTAGATAAAAAAATAATTGTAAAAAAAATAAAATTGATAGCTGTAAGGTCTTACTCAGTCAAAATTTAGCCTAATTTGGAATGAAAAAGCAGTGCATATACAAGAATGGGGCTTGGAATAAGAGAGCATGAGAATGTGAGGTTGGTGTCAATGGGGAAAAGAAAAAGGGAAACAAGAAGAAGAGGTTTGATGGGGAAAATTGAAAAGAAAAATGGAAAGTTGATAGGAAAAGAGAAATGGAAGGAAGAAAAAGATGGAGCTTGGAATGGGAGAACACGGGAATGAATGAGGGATTGGTGCCAATGGGGAAAAGAGAAAAGGAAAGAAGAAGAAGATAAGGCTCAATGGAGAAAATTGAAAAAAGAAAGGGAAAGTTGATGGGAAAAATAAAAGAGAAATAAAAAGTTGATGGAAAAGAAAAAGGCCAATAAACTCTATAACTACAAGTCTATAAGTAAGATATATTAAATTATAAGTAATTTTTATTTTTTTAGGGGTCTAAACAGTAAATTAATTTGTTTTTATTATAAACAGTTTATATATTATTCAATCAATATGTGAATGTGAGTCACATTAAATTAAATCAATGTACATTATATATATGTGACATATAAAATAAGATAATATTATGTATATGATATATACATATTTATAATTGTGATATATTTGATTATTTGTATATAACATACACATATTTGTGTATAATTGTGACATATTTGTAAAAATATGTGTTTGTTACATACAAAATATAATAATATTATGTACGTGACATACACATATTTGTAATTGCGATACATTTGTATGTAACATATATACATTTGTATATAATTATGACATATTTGTAACAATATATGTTTGTTACATATAAAATAGGATAATATTATGTATGTGACATACACATATTTATATGTAATATATATACATTTGTATATAATTGTAACATATTTGTAATAATATATGTTTGTTACATATAAAATGGGATAATATTATATATATGACATATACATATTTATAATTGTGACATATTTATATGTGACATACACACATTTTTATTTGTATATAATTGTGCATGTTACACAAATATAATTGTGTATTTATATTTTATTTATTTTATAAAATTTATAATATAAATATTATGTGATTATAAATTTATAATTAATTATAAATATTTTAAGTTTTAAAATATTTAATTTAAATAGGTCAATTTCGGATTAAGTGGGTTGACCCGAAAAGATACGTTTAATTAATCGTGTTAAACAGGTCATTTTCGGGTCAATACATTTATGATCTGAAAACGACCCATTTAATAATCATGTTAAATGAGTCAATTTCGAGTTAAGCAGGTTGACTCGAAAATGACCTATTTACTAATCGTGTTAAACAGGTCAACCTGTTTATGACCCGATCTCATTTATACTAAACTCAAACCCACTAACTCCGTGTCATTTTCGAATCGTGTTGTTGAGTCATGACCTAAATTGCCACCCCTAGCTGTATGTCACCACTTGTTTTGAAAACCTAAAAGGTCTTCCTACATGGAGAGTGTAAACCTGGTACAGTCTTATTAACGCCTTCAAGCATAAATCTAGTATGAGGCATATCTGGTCATCAACTATCCCCTTATGGGAGTTGGGGTCTTTCATTGGGATCCCTCATACTAGAGTGTTCATTAGTAACACATACTTAGGTCCAAGATCCTCAAGGGTCTTCTATGGTCTCAGCCTGCTTGCCACCACCTTGGTCTTGTGGAAGGGACCTTTCTCAGTCGATGTTAGAGTCCACCTTTGTAATATCTGTTTACTTTTGTGTACATTTGATTGTTGGTCAAAGTCAACTCTGGTCAAAGTCAACACATGGACCGGTGACTGTCAGGTCATAGTCTGGTGTTAGGTGACTAAGACTGGGAGGTCTTGATATGTTAAGTGTTCTCTGTGTTTGTTTTCTTTTTTGGCAAAGTCAAAGTTAAAGTTAACAGTCAGCAGTCCACCCTGCCACATTATTACTTTGACTGGCAGTGTGATGATTGGGACTTAAGTTTTGACTATTCTTATGACAAGATTATTTTTAAAGTATTCTTGTTTAATGAGGTGGGGGACCACATGCAAGACCAAATTCAAATTTGGTCAAGCATGAGTTAGAAGTGGTCTAGCTTTTGCCACCTCATCAAAGCACTAGCTACCTTTTTGAAAACCTTAAGCCCCACTTTATAAGCCACATGTTGGCTGAAATCAAACCCTAATATACCCTAGTGTTGCCGCCCACTTTGGAGAGAAAAGAGAGAAGAGATTGTTTGGAGAGAAGGAGTAGAAAGAGAGAAGAAGAAGGGTGTAGTTCCAAGCTTGATTCAAGAGTTTTCCTTCAAAACTTCAAGGAGAGGAAGGAGGAAGGGTCGGCCAGCATTTCCAGCAGCTTGGAGGTGGATTTTCATCTTGCTTTCCAAAGCTTTTTGTAAGGTTTAAGCTAACTCAAGGTAGGTTCCTAACCTTAGATGTGTTGGTTAGTGTTTTTGTGTTGTGTTCTTGTTGTTTTTGACTAAGATCCACTCTTTTTAAATGTTTTTATTTTGGATCTACTTTGTTTAACTTGAAATAAGTTTAAATGTGCTGTTTTTAACTTGATTTAAGTGAATCTATAAGATTTTGGCTAAAGCCCCAATATGTGGTAGGTTAGGGTTTCCAATTTTTTTTGAAAAATTTTGATCTTCATTGTGATTATGTTCATTTTCCAGCTTGCTGTATCTTGTCATGGCAGTTTTGGACCCTTGATTTAGTGTTTTTCTTGCTGGGAATTTATTGTCTTTTTGAGCTCATAATTTTCGGCTAAGTGGGATGGATGGAAACTAGTTAGATTCTCATGTTTTAGCATCTACCTCTTGTTAATTCTTGTTGATATATGAGATGTGTGGGTGCTGGAATTTCCGGGTTATGAGAGCTGATTGTTTATTCATCATTGTGTAGTGGTTTAGGTGTAATTAAAAGCTGGAACTTTGGGGTAGTAATTAGTTGTTAATGTATGAGAGTTGAATAAGCTAAAATTCTTATAGTTATATGAGAAATTAGTTGTGCAAAATGGTTTTAAAATGCTGAGATTTTGGGTGGATTTGGTTAATTACTGCTCTTTGTGTATGTGTCCAAAAATTCCGAAATTTCTACTGAATAAACTTGAGTATCTCATGAGTAATTTGGTTTTTGAATCACTGGATTCGGATGTGTAATGAGGGAGAAACAATTTTTACAAAATTGCTGTTAGATTTGAAAATTCTGGAATGTGTCTGTACCTAAACCCACGGGTTTGGATGATTTCAAAGAGTTCATATTTTTCTTTATTTTCATGTGATATTTTTCCCTTTTAATTCAATGAATGATGGTCATTTTGGCTTTGGAATTTCTCAAATAGGAATTAAGATGAAAGAGTTATGAGTCTTACAAGTTTAACCGTTTTCTGGGAAAATTTGGGAGTAGAACAACATTTTCACCCATGGGATTGCACTATATTCTTATGGTTATAATTTTAATGATTTCCATGGCATATTTTTCCCTTGTACTATGATGAATTATGGTTTCATTGGTTCTGGAGTTGTAGAAATCTAAGTTTTAATGAATTAATTATGGCCTTTATAAACCTGATGGACATGCTAGTTTTTGGGCTTGTCTAAATAAGTGCATTGAAGTAAGCATGCTATGTAAATATACAAATAACAATTATTGATGCATATGAATATGTGTTTATATATGTATATTTATAAAAATATATATATGGTTAGTGTGAACTTGGATTATTGTGGCATGTGACTGTATAATAATTGTGATTATATTTATTTGTTGGATGGGATATGGATTAACTATTGTGAGTACCATACTCTAGAAATGAAAGTGGAATTGCTACATATAGCATGGACATGCATATGCAT
Source organism: Rhamnella rubrinervis (assembly GCA_007844105.2). Classification (NCBI taxonomy): domain Eukaryota; kingdom Viridiplantae; phylum Streptophyta; class Magnoliopsida; order Rosales; family Rhamnaceae; genus Rhamnella; species Rhamnella rubrinervis. Next base: position 2,992,695 of record CM017582.2, read on the forward strand.
GTTACCATGTCATGAAAGTTTTGTTGCATGCAATGAATCGGTTTTCTCAGTCAAATCATATTTTAAAGGTTAAAGTATTGAGAAGTCACTACCATGCATACGTAGGCATCCATGTATAGCGAACGGAGCATATATGATTGTGAATGTAAATCGTTTAGTTGAGGTCCCACTAACTAGTGAGTGGAGAGAAAGGATTCTCGTATGCGATCACATGCGAGCGTAGTGGTGTATGTGGAGGGAGTAACCCCAGCACTTGTATGACGCGGATGCAAGCGAGTTTCTTCCCTACTCACACCGATTCCTCTAAACGATTAAGTGCATAAGAATCTCCTTAAAAGTATGCGTGTGTGCTGCTTTAGGAAATTAGAGTTGCCGACGGTAACTAGCTCCAGCATAACTAAAACTTACGCTAAGTGAAAAGTCCTACGATATGAGTTTTAAAAATTATTGCATAAGAGGTTTGGAAAAGACTGAGTTTTAAACATGCATATAGATGACACAAGAACATTTCCTTTCTAAGAAAGTCTAGAAATTTTAGTCCCATGGCTATTGATATTTAATCACCATACTGCATTGCACTACTACATGCATGTTGGGACTCTACTGAGTGATTTCCACTCATTCCTAATTGTTTTCTTTATGCATAGGTAATCCCGAAAACCTAGCCTGAGCGGTTTGGCATTGTCGTGGCGGACCAGTGGAGGGTGGCGATAGTACAAATTTATTCCGCATTATTTTATCCTTTTGATTTAAACTAAAACTCTAATTGAGATACAACTGATTTTCTTTACGCTGTGGGTCTTGTGTAAAGAACCGTTTTGTTTACGGTTAAAGATATATTTGGGTTATTATTATTACTAACGGTTTAAATTTTATCCTAAAGAGTAAAGGAAATTTTGTATCCAGCTTTTGTCTTTAAATTTCAAAAGGAGTTCTCTTTTATTTAGCCCATTGTACCGTTTTTCCGAAGAGTGACATTCCTTTGGCCGAGTCTTCGGGCTTGGATAAAGGGGTGTTACAACCTTGGCAATCCACTAAAAAAACAAGGCTCGCTAACTTACCCTTTCCAATTCTGGTTCCAAGGGAAGCCTAGGTTTTAATTAGAGGCAAGTAGCCTGCAACATGCTGAAGGTCTACCTTATATTGGACACACCTTCAAGGGTGGGCTGCATCCCCTTTCAAGTGTCATCCTCAAATGAAATTTTATTATAATTGTTGTACCAACCGGTTAGATGTGGGTTGCCATACTTAGCTGCCATTTAGATAGGTCAACCAGGTGTGGTCTGCCATACCTGGCTTTCCCGTCTGACACTGCCTAAGTTCAAATGTTGAGTTAGCGAATAGATGAACATGATGACTTTCAAAATGCTTCACGCTTTAGGGGTGAGGCAGGTACTTTCCAAGTATGCTGACTGGCTCATAGGTTACACATTTGACCATTCTTCTCTTAGTAGACGTAAAGCTCATGTTGCGTCCTCCCTGGATTTGTTAGGAGCTAGTAATGGCCACTTCCTTGCCTTCCTTGCCTTTATGGCCACGTTAATTGATGTGCACGGAGGCAAGTCGAAAGCTTCCATCTCCGTGTCTTGTGTTATTTATCAGCTTATAGCTTCTCCTTAGTCTCTCGAATTTTGCACCTTATTGAAAAATATGAGTTATGGGAAGAATGGATATTCATTTCTGTCTTCGAGTCTTCTACCTGCCTAGGACCTCCAATTACCATCTTGATATCCCTCGAGGCTAGTTGTTGTGCTTGCCTTAAAAGTCTCACAATGTATTGTCCGACCTGACTCGGGCTCGCTCTTCTTCATGTATAGATCTGTTGCAAAGGCCAATCTTTCTACAATCACATGCTTATGGAAAGCTTCTGAGGCTGGTGCTTTGCCATATTCCGTTTGAAAAAGACAAGTTGGAGGCCTGCCATCATGGCTTGGATGGTTGCTTGGTTTGTGAAGTCCTTCACCTGCATGATTTCGCCATTGAACCTCTTAGCATATTTATTTAGGGTTTCGTTTTCATACCACCTAACTGACATTAGGTGGCTGGAAAGCTTCCTCATGAGTTTTGCGCCTAAGAAGTGCTTCTAAAAAAGGCAAGCAAGTTAAGAGAAGAAGGTGATTGAGTAGGGCTCTAATCTGTGATGTCAAGCTTGTGCAAAGCTGAAAAGAGTTAAGGGGAATGTGTGACACCTGGCTGGCTCTGATACTCTCAAAAAGTTCATCCACGTCTTGAACTAGTCGACATGGTTGATGGAGTCTTAGTTGCTAATATAAGTAGAAATGCTGGGCATTTCAAAGTCAGGTGGGAAGGGTGCTGCCATGATCTTCTTAATGATGAGGCAAGTAGGTTGTCTCCTATCCTATCTATCCCCACTCATGACTTCCTTCAAGAACTAGCTTAGAATCTTCTATTTCAGCAACTCATTTATCTTAACTATGTTCATTTTATTAGTATACGTCATCAGGGTAGCTTGGTGGGCCCCTTTTAGCTTTTGGTTGTTTTGACTCCTAAAGAGTCTTTAATGTCCTCCTTGTCCTCCCTAAGGCTACAAAGCCATGCTAAAACGTCTGGATGTAGGCTTCTATCATCTACTTTCTTGTTATAGTGTCATAGAGGTCAAGTTGTGGCTCCTGGTTACCTGCCTTTCATTTCCTTTTTTGCTAGCTGTTGTGTCTCTTCTTACCTAGATTGCTCATCCTTTTCACCTTTTACACGAGTATGATGCCAGGCTAAGGAATGGATGGATTCTTGGGCTCGAATTTGGTCTCATGATAGCCTGGGTCCTTCTTAGTGGGGAAACCTTTGGTTGCTGTTCTCTACAAATTCTCTAATGGGGTCCATAAAGGTGTTGTGTAGCTAAGGTCTTGGAACTCATCTCCACCATCTAGCCTTCCTTTACCATCTATCCTCTACCAGGTCATCTCTAGTCTCTGCCTGCCTGGTCTCCCCTTTAGCCTACTTAGTCTACCTTACTGTAAGGCTCATCTTTGTATTTTTCTCAGATGCTGCAGTGGTAAGAACTTAGAGTGCTAAACGTTCAAGGGGCCTGCTTAATTCACCATTTGGCTAGGTTTTCCCAAAGTGTATGCTCTTTTGGAGGCAGAGAGGTTGACGTGTCTACCTCTACCTCCTCTTCCCCTTCCTCATGTGTTCTTAGTGCATGGAGGGATCTATAACTCTTCAGGAAAGGGGTTTTTTTACTCAGGGTTCGGTTGGATTTGCTATTGTCAAGGTGATTATGGTTTATCTTCTCCACAAACTTGGAAAATAAGAGTTTTAGACTTTGAACTCTCGATAACACCTTATAGATTTGCTTTTGGGCTCCCTACATGGCTTTTAACCACATGGGAATGTGTGAAAGAGATGAGAATAATATTCCAAAAATTTTGAGAATATTGTCTGTTCCATAAGAACAACGTAACTTTTTTGGCTGGAAATTTTATCCTTTCCTTTTTTGTGATTCATTAGAAAAATACTTTCCTCAAGTTGCCTGCTAGGATGATGGCCAGTACGTCTACCTCCAAGCAAGTGGGTGGAGTACGTCAGCTATGTAGCTTGAGTCTTTATTGGAGAAAACTTTCAAAATCGCAAACAACATAAGTGAAGGCGCTGACATTAGTGCCTGTGCTCGCCCTCCGACGTCCAAGTCAACAAATAACACATATTGTTGTGTAAACGAGGTAAAAATGTGGGTTTAAGTAGAAAGGATGTAGAAGAGACGAGATTTAAGGCCACATAAAGTGTCTCAAGACAAGCATGCCCATTCTTCACACATTGAAGTGTATATTTTGCTCTTAGGCCTTAGGGCATGTTACTTCATAAGAAGCATTAAGCTTGGAAAAGGGAGAAACAATGAGGAGTAGAAGAATAAGTGGCTAAAAGTCCCCTCCACATTCTTTCTTATACCTTAAATATGCTGTTAAAAGATTCTGGATGAGCAACACATGCATGAAGTTCAATAGTGGAGATGTTGCCACTTGTGCCTAGTTGGTATAAGGCTTGAGCCGACTTTGATGTCTCGTCAACCTGGCTGGCCTATGCTGACAGTCCAACTAATAGGGCAAGCTGCTAGCCTATGGAAGGGCGTCATGTAGGCATTTTAGAAACCTTTTCAAGTATGGTGGTTGACATTATTGACTATGTAGGCTGGATAGCCAAGCACACAACGAGTTTGGTGGGAATTTTTCCTTCTTAGGTGCCTTTAGTGTGAAAGGTTTCTTATAACCAAAATGTCTCCCTTTATTTGGAGAAAGATTCCTTAAGTATGGCCAACCAAAGTTGCCATTTGCATTACATGTCACTGTGGAGTGGTAGGTGAAGGCAATAAATGCCTTATTTGAGAATGGAAGATAGATATGCACTTCCTTTTGCCTTTGGGCCTGCCAGGTGGGCTATTAATGCGACGGGCCTCTTCCTCCTCAACTTCTTTTGGTGGGCTTCACTATTTAAACAATTTTGGAGCCTTATATTTCTAATTAAAGATGCTGAGTGAAGAGTTGAGATTTAGGATATAGTCAGTAACAAAAAGAGGAGGGGGAAGGATGGAGAGAAAATGGAAGAGGAGAAAGTGAAAGGAATAAGTGAATTATATTGATCTCTTATGTTGTTTTATATACTAGGAAGGAAAGATATAATAGAAGACTTAAATGTAATTAATAATCTATTAGTTAATTATTAAACATCTTCCTTCTATAATTCATTTTGTAACTCATCCAATATTTGAGGAAATATTTTTTATGGATTAGTATAGACTTGTCAACCATCCTTTAATCCACTCCCTACATCTATTCTTTCTATCCAACAACCCCTACACCTCAAATCCCTCAATCTTTCTAAATTTATGCACTAATATCTCATATCAAATAAGAGCTTAGAGTCAAGTAAAAAAAGATGCAAATATAGGTAGAGGATTCTTATATATATATATATATATATATATATATATATATATATATATATATGTATATAGAAAGACTCTCACGCACAATGTTGCATATATAGCTTAAGCGATAGATGAGGTATCATGTATTTTAAAAAACTTTTAAAAATCATATATGGGGCAAAATGAATAAAAAAATATAGAGAGTTGTATATATATATATATATAAATGCTATAAACCCGAACAAGTGGGGATATTATAGAGCTAACCAGTGAGATCTTTTAATTTAATTTAATATGTTTTTATTTTTTTATTTGACATTTAATATAGTTTTATATTTATTATAGAAATAAAAATAAAAAAATATGAAAATTAATATAGTTTTTGTTAACCTAAGAATTAAAAGTTAAATTGAGGTGTAAAAAGTCATTTTGAGGGATTGTATTCAATTAAGATTTTAAAAGACTTTTATAAATTTTTTTTAATGAGTAAATTCTAATAAACTTTTATAGACTTTATAAAAGTATAAATGATTTTGAGTGACTTTTGTAATTTTTTTTATAAATGACTTTCATAAACTTTAAACTAACTTTTATAAGCTTTTTATTTTTACTTTTCACATTTATAAGTATTTCATATTTTTACTTCTCACATTTATTTTAATGCATGTTGGAATTAGATAATATAAAAATTGAACCACTTGAGGAAAAAAATAAAATAAACTCACTTACGTGTATATTTTATGCAGTTTTTTGTAAATGGATGTAATTAAAATTATGAACAAAAATAATAAAAAGTTAAAAACTATAATGAAATTCTCAAACTAAAGAAAGTAATTCATCAAAAAGTTGAAAATTATAATAAAATTCCCAAACAATAATAACCTAAAAACAATCTGAAACATTACTAATGTATTAAAATAAAGAAACTAATTTTTCTTATTCTAAATTTATCCACTCAAAATGCTCTTCAGGTGTCATTTTCAAGAACTTCATATATTTTTTTTTTTACTTTAGTATTAAGCAACTTAAGTGCTTTGAAACAAGCACGATTATCCAAATTTGGAATCTCTTTGATAACATCCCAATAACACAGTTGTCTGACGTCAATTGAATCAATAGTTTGTTTGAACTTACTAATAGATTGGGTGAGCTTGTTTATAGCATTTGAGTGATTTCCATTAGCTTCAATTGAGCCCAATTTTCCATCAACTTCCATTCTATTTCTTTTCCTAGTTGTTGGAAGAACCTCTAAATTTATAGGTTGTTGGGTGAAGTCGCCTAGAGATAGAGATTGTGGTAACGTCTCATGTGCATCACTTTGTATGAATGTCTCAGTCAATGGATCATACTCCAAGTCATCTAAACTACCAATTTTATTGTCTTCTACTTTAAATGTTCTTGTATCTGTGTCCTCCCTTAACCCAATTGAGTGTGATTCCATTGCAATTCCATTTCCAATTGCAATTTCCAAATCTTCATTATCTTAAGTATCAGTACAATAACTTTTATGCGTAGGATGAGATTGTAAAGAAAACAATAATTAATATTAAACTATGAAACATGCCCGTCCCTAGTATGTATTTATACGACATCTATACTATTTAATGAATTAAAATGAAATTCACAGATGCATTCTACATAAAGCTTAAAGAATCTTACCTTAAAGTACTCCTCACATATTTCATTACTCACAGTGAGTTTCTTCGTTATAGGATCCCATCCAAATCTAGAGTTATTTTTCATAAGCTGAGAATAGTTGGTATATCGTGTCCTAAACCATTTCATACGACTTAAATATTCTTTATAAGTCGTTTGACTCTCAAAATTTTCCTTAAGAACAAGGAGTATCTTTTTTTTTTTTTTGCTTGCTAAATGAACCATTTTTATCATGTCATCCACGTTTGGCAGCATCAGCAAGGAACCTTAATAACTCATTGCTTTCTTCCACTATCCATACTTTATATTTTTCTGTACTCTTCCCCTTTCATTTGTCATCTCCTTGGCTTAAGTTTTCCATTATATTACTAGATTGCACATGCATGTGATAAACAATTAAAATATAGCTCAACTCTTAACTATAACAGTTTGACATATATATACATTGAAAAAGAAAGTATACTCTTTTCCGAAAGCAAGAATCTTAAAGAGTCAACTCAAACCCACAATGAAGAATGTCAAAACTTGTACAGCACAAAACACTATAAACATCTATACCACTTACAGCTTAAACTCAAAACAATGTCTTCCATAGCCACATACAAAAATCCCAAACCATATGTTAATAGCTCATCAATTTCATTACCAAGCGTCAAATAATTAGGGGGTGAATCATTAGTGTTATTATAGGAAATGAGCAATACAAACATAATAGTAATTTAAGCCATAAAAAACATGAAGAAGGGAAGTTCTATTTGGATTGTATTTGAACTTGATACAAACATACCTTTGACAAATTTCCCCTAAGCCTAGTAAACTTTCCACGGTTTTTGAGAAACTCAACTACCTTATCAAGCTATTGTTTTGCATCATTACATTATTTAACATACCTACAGAAAAACAATAATAAAAAAGTTAATCAAATTAAGTATCAGCATATATAAATCATTAGATAATATCAACAAATTGAAGAACATACATTGAGAGTATCTACAAATTGAAGAACATATACAAATTGAAGTGCTGAAGAAAAGTGTAAATCTATGGCAATGAAGCCATTTAAATATAAATTAGGTGTAAGATTAGTCAAACACCAATTGTGTACTATGAAAGTTAATGGAGCATTATAACGAAAGTCTATGTTATTCTTTTATGCCTGTACTATGAAAACCAATAAGTGTTTGTAGAAAGAAAACTAAAAATTGAACTTCATTTTGACATGTATAACATGGTATATATATGGCGATGCATAACATTAGTGGTAGATATAGCATGGTATATTTGTCAAAAATTAATTTTGTACAAGTGGCAGATGATTCGCCTAATGACTGTAGACCTGGAAAAATTCCAAATTATTTAATAACATAAGTCAATGGAAAGGGAACCAGATAGCTTTATGCCTTGTCCATGACTTTTCTCAAACAATGACCTTCCTATCTGAAGCATGACCCTACACCATTTCTTCAATTACAACATTGACCGACAAACATTCATTTTATATGTAAACTAGTATAAAACAACATAAAAAGACAAAATTAAAGTACAACAGAGAAACAATTGCTTCATATAAAATAGAATATAAAATAAAATAAAAATAACCATACCATGCAACTCGATGCCTAACAAACCAAATATCCAAAATAGAAGACTATATGAGAACCTCTTATTCGAAGTGTCTAGTTTATTTGAGAACTATCTTATGGAAGACTATGCGAGAACCAAAATCATCAAACCAGAACCCTAAAATATTATAAGAAATGAAAGAAGAAGAATATGCAAACTTATACAAAAGGTTTACGATTGCAAAAAAAAAAAATACTTGAAATCGTAGGGAATAGATCGGGTTCAAAGATGGTAGCTGAGAGGAAAGCTAAAGGTGGGTCATGTAGGTTCGGCCGATCTTTCTCTATTTGTGGTTCTATAGATAGAGGATGAACCAACCTCACGTTTCCACTCATTGTTGGGAAAAGCTCCATTTGTGGTTCAAGAAGCTCGATCGAGTTAAAGAATAAGGTTTTAGTTTTAAGAGAACATTTTGGTTTAGGGGAAATTTCAAACAACGAAACTAATGGAGAAATGGAGAGGGAAGAATTTTCCAAATGAAACAGTTGTTAATGTAACAAAACGATGACACTTTTTATTTCTAGCATTGTTGATCATACTCTATTTCACAAAACTTTTGGTGAGCGTGTTTTTTTACCACAACAACATCATTTAAATAAAAGAGCATCATCATATGTGAACGCATGTTTTTTTTAGGAATTGTTGAAGCCCAAATATGTAGTAGTGTTTGGGAAGAAAACATGACATTGGAGTGTATTTTTGAATATATAGATGTTAAATTATTTTAGGATATGTGTTTATGAATATTATTTTTGTACTCTTCTACTGTCATATTATCATTGTGTATAATGCATTATGTTTTAGTTATTAATAAAATAATTATTTAAGTTTAATATTGATGATGTTTAGAAGATGTGAATTGTAATAGTAAAGTATATCATGTAGCTAGGAAAATTATAAAAAAATGAATGTGTAGCTACAAAATTTTCGTAATAATAATTGAATCAGTAACAAAATTGTTTGTAGCTATTTTGCATATACTTGTATCTTGTAGCTATTAGTTTTTAAATGACAAAAGTAATTCATAGCTTATTATCAAGAGTGGTAAAGTCTAATTGTATGTATATTGTAACTAAAATGTAGCTATGAAGAGTAATTTCGTAACATTTAAACAAATAGAAATGAAAAAAGTGGTTGTACCTAAATGTATGATTTTGTAGCAAATCAATTGAAACACCAACATTTATATATCCAATTAGTTACGATATGACCTTTTAGACAAGAAAAATATTACACATTACTTATGAATTTTTTTATACCTGAATCTAAGACCTTAGCTACGAGACATGTGTCGTCACAAAAATTGAATTTAATGACTTAAGACAATCCTACCACGAGCCTTCAATTACGGTCAAGTTATGAACTATTTTCATCGCTATATGATATTTTGACACGAGTTTTTATAACTTATTGATCTATAAGTACGATTATAGGTTAGTGGCTAAAATTTTTTTTTTGTAGTTCCTATTAAGTTAAGTCATGCTTTAAAGCTTTATAGACTGAATCTCATCCCATGTAGGCATGGAACACAAAAAAGATCTTTTCCACCGCTCAAATTAAGACAGTAAAAATGAGAACTTGTATTATAATATAAATAATACGTCAAGTTCTTTTTTTTATGACACTTTTTATTAAGGACTAATTAATCATACACAACCATAAGTACAACAGTATATAAGATGAAAAAGTACAAGGAAATAGAAAAATTAAGCATAGTAACTTATTAACAAAAAAACAGAGCCTTATGAAGATCGAACATGCATCCAACATTTTACTTATCATAAACAATGACAAATAATAGGACAATTAATCTAAAGAACATATGTTTGGTCAACAAGTTTGTATATGTTGGGCCAAGACCCTTTGATTCTGTGAATACAAATTTTTTTTATCACAAACCAAACAACATTACAAATTGCCAAATATAAATTAATTAAAAGAGCAACTAACTTGCTTATTAATCAATTCACCACCCAAAGAGTAAAGAGCTTATATCTTGAAAAGGTCCCGATCGCATATGGGGTTCAGATTGTCAACGAGCTAGCCCTCTTTTTTAGCGCCAAGTTTACTGAGATCTTTACAAACACAAAGAACCTTAACCTTAAGTTTTCCTTTTTTTTTTTTTTTTTTGAAAAGTATGTAAAAGTTTCTGAGGAGAATAAGAAATAAATTTTAAGATGGACTATATATACCCTCACCCAAAAGTTTATAAAAGTCATTCTCTTAAAAAAGTAAAGTTTAGACTGAATACCTGTAGACTTTGTGAATTTTTAAAAAGTTATAATTAAATATTTCAAGACTTTTTAAAACTTTATAAAAGTCTTATCGAATACACTTTAAAAATATTTTAAAGGTTTTAATTAAATACATCTAAACTTTTTAAGTCTGTAGAAATCTTTAAAGTTTTGATTAAATACACCCATGTTAGCTTTTTAAAATTTCAAATGAATAAATTTTTTAATATTAAAATAATTCTTATATATCTAAAAATATATTAGATGCCAAAAAAAATTATAAAATCAAGTTAAAAAATCCTACAGATAGGCTACATAACATCCCCATAGCATATCTCTCTCTCTCTCTATATATATATATATATATTAGTAAAAATCTGTTTTTATTTCATGTTTGAGTCTTAAATTGTTGGATATTTTGAACGTTTTGTAATGTTTACAAACGTTTGTAATGTGTAAAAAGTGAATGAATTGTATACTTAAAGTTTTCAATTTTGTAGGTTACAAGTTTTTTATGTGTTTTAATGATTTTTAAATGGTTTTCAATCTTGGTCTGGTAACCACTTTTCACAGAGCCATGTCTTTTGGTTGTCAATAGGAGAATTACAAAGAGGTAATTTTGACAGTAAGAAAACTTGTGAGTCAATATATGCTCGTTGGTCTGTTGTGATAATGTGAAGACAGTGTTCAGTTTGCCGAAAGGAATTTCAATAGGTGCATAGTTTGAAATTTCATTGCATTCGTTGTATTCTGGAAGACGATCGCTGTAAAGATCACAAGCACCTGTGGAGCAAAATTGTCTTAAGGACACTGTGGTAGTACACAGGCCTCGAATCAGATTACGCTCAGTGGATTAGCAAGGTAGTCTTCAACAGGTTTTTATTTTGTTATTGAATTTGGTGGATTTGCATTAGTTTCCATTCGTATATTATTTTATTCTGTGCAGTTTGTTTTATATACATGTTCTATGTATTATAGTACTAACAATCTTAAGACTATCTCGTACTTTGTTTTATTCTCTAACATTGAACAGGTTGATGGAACATGAAAAAATTATTTCTTTTGTTTAATTTGCAATATTATATTGTTTATATTAAAGAAATTTATTTGTGATATATACCTGGTTTTTTATGTATTCGTTAACATTTTAAGACATATGTGTGTTTATATTTTCCAGTAGCATCGATTAATAGGTACTGGCAAAAGGAAAAAAACAATTTATTCTTAGTCGATTTGCTTATAATTTATATATATATATATATATATATATATATATATATGTTGTATTAATGTATTTGTTGCAGGTTAAGATTTCAAATCTGGACAAGTTCTAATTGATAAAAATGTGTTTATGTGATTTTGGTTGTGAACTGTAATAAACCCGAGACTTCAAGGATTTGTACATGATCATTGATATATAAATTTAAAATTTTGAATAAATGGATGGATTGCCTCTGTTGTGTCAATGGATTCGGTACTGGTCCGCCTGAGATCGGAGACCAGAGATGGGAGTTCTGTTTGGGTAAAAAATCTAGTACAATTTGGAAAACAAACCTGGTTGAAGGTGGAGGACGAGCGCACGTGAAATGTGGGTCAGGTGTGCTGGGCTGCGCTGAATTGGGCCTTACATGTGGGCTTGCTGAGCAGGACATGAGGCATGGGCTTTTGGGCTGATGCGTGCCTGGACTTGTGGACTGGGCTTTTGGACATGAAGCTGGCTTATGAGCTGCGGGCTGGACTTGTGGGCCTGTGGGCCGCACACTCAGCTGGGCTATGTGGCTGCTGGGCTCGCTTACGGGCTGGGCTCGAGCGTGGGTTGGGCTCACGTGTGGGTAAGGCATACATTTAGGTTGTGCGCTTGTTGGGCTGCGCTTGGGGTAGATTGAGCTGCGCCATACGTGGCTGACTAGGCGCGCGCGTGGCAGCCAAGCTGAGGTGGCTTAAGTGGCGTCTGACATGGCTGATGACGTCATCAGGAGAGAGAAAATATTTTTTTAAAAAAATTTAATATTTTTCTCAATATTTAATAATTATTTTATTGCAATTTTTTGAATAATAAATTAATGCATTTTTGTTGTGTTCAATAGGAAGATGGCCAATGTGAGGGAATCATCCAACACTGGGGCACAAGTACCTACTCACTCCTTACTACGTAAATGCCAGCGCCAGAATTACGGTGAACCATGCGGAGAGCAGGAGATTGATGGTGAATTTCAAGAGGTGGCAACAAAAGATAATATTCTACGTGACCACATTAAACCTTGCGAGGGTTTTAATTGAGTGTCGGAACTATGTGTTGAACAATCTAGCTGATACACTATACAATGTGTGCTGTGTTAAGAACTTGCTACGAAATTGTGGGAGTCCCTGGAGTTGAAATATAAGACCGAGGATGCGGGCACCAAGAAATTTATCGTGGGCCGATTCCTAGACTATAAGATGGTGGACTCCAAGACTGCTGTCAATCAAGTTCAGGAATTTCAGTTGATCCGAAATAAAATTCATCTAAAAGGATGATTCTAAGTGAAGCCTTCCTTGTTGCGGCAATTATTGAGAAGTTGTCTCCTGGTTGGAAGGACTTCAAGAACTACCTTAAGCACAAGAGAAAGGAGATGAACATCGAGGAACTGATTGTTAGACTTCGAATTGAAGAAGACAACAGGCATTTTGAGAGGAGGTATTCATCCCAATCTAAGGTTAAGGCCAATGTGGTTGAACATGGATGGAGTTTCAAGTCCAAGAAGAAGCCAAGTAGAGGGGACAATCTTGGATCGAAAGGAGGCATTTGGAAAAAGCAAAAATTCTAAGGGAAGTGTGTCAATTGTGACAAGATGGGTCACAAAGCGGCCAACTGTAGAGTACCGAAGAGAAAGAAGAACAAAGAGGCAAATGTAATGGAGAAAATCACTCAAGAGGTTGATGACTTGAACATCTGTGCTATTGTCTCTAAAGTGAACCTAGTTGGGTCAAACCCAAAAGAGTGGTGGATTGATACTGGTGCAACCCGCAATGTCTGCTTGGACAAGAATATGTTCACTTTCTTCGACCTTGTTGATAGTGGGGAGAAGTTGTTCATGGGGAATTCTGCGATGCCCGACATCCGAGGTCAAGGAAAAGTGATCTTGAAGATGACTTCTGGAAAGAACCTAACTCTGAATAATGTACTATATGTACCTGAAATCTGTAAGAATCTTGTTTCTGGTTCACTGTTGAACAAGCATAGATTCAGGATCGTGTTTGAGTCTGACAAGGTTGTCTTGTCTAGGTCAGGGATGCTTGTTGGGAAGGAATATGTTTGTAATGGGCTTTTCAAGTTGAATGTAATGACTGTAAAGCCGAAAACTATGAATAAAACAAATGCTTCTTCTGCTTATTTGTTTGAGTCTTCCAATTTATAGCATGGTAGACTAGGACATGTTAATTATGGCTCTTTAAAGAGGTTAATTAACTTAAATTATATTCCTACTTTCTAGATTGGTCCTAAACATAAGTGTAAAACTTGTGTTGAAGCAAAAATGACAAGGTCATCTTTTCAAACAGTTGAAAGAAATACCGAACCCTTAGATATTATCCATAGCGACATATGTGATCTTAAGTTTGCACCAACAAGGGGTGACAATAAGTATTTTATTACTTTTGTTGATGATAGTACGAAATTTTTCTCTATATATGCTTAAAAGCAAGGATGAAGTTTTAGAGAAATTCATTCTCTATAAAGCTGAAGTTGAAAATCAACTCAATAAGAAGATTAAGTTGATAAGAAGCGATCGTGGTGGTGAGTATGTAACACTATTTGGTGATTACTGCAAACAATATGGGATTAGACATGGAATTACTCCACCATATTTACCTCAGTCAAATGGTGTGGCTGAGAGTAAGAATCGTATGTTGAAAGAAATGATGAATGCAATACTAATAAATTCTGGGTTATCTCAGAACATGTGGGGGGGAAACTGTTTTATTAGCGAATTACCTTTTAAATAAGGTGCCCCTAAAGAATAAATTAAAGACACCGTATAAGCTGTGGAAAGGAAGGCAACCTTTTTATAAGTATCTACGAATGTTGGGATGTCTTGCCAAAGAGGTGATTCCAACATTGAAGAATGTGAAGATAGGTCCAAACACTGTTGATTGTATTTTCATTAGCTATGCGCAAAATAATAGTGCATGTTAATTTTTTGTGTATAAGTCTGAAATCCCCGATATACACAAGAATACGATTATAGAATCAAAGAATGCATTGTTTTTTGAACACGTTTTTCCATGTAAGTCTAAAGAGAGACCAAGTTCGTCGAAGCGAACTTATGAGATTATGAATGAAGATTGTCAAGACCAAGAACAAGAACAAGAACAAGAAAAGAAGGTTGAAGATGAGCCTTAATGCAACAAGAGAATAAGGACAGAAGAATCCTTTGGTCTGGATTTTCTGACTTATATGCTAGAGAGTGAACCTCAAAACTATAAAAAAGCTGTGAACTCTCCAGAAAACTCTTTGTGGAAATTGATTTCATCTTGTAAAACTATATGTGGGAACTAGTGGATCTTTCTGTGGGTAGTAAACCACTAGGGTATAAGTGGATTTTCAAGAGGAAAATGAAAGCTGATGGAACAATTGATAAATACAAGTCGAGACTTGTAATTAAAGGTTACAAACAAAAGGAAGGCCTTGATTATTTTGACACGTATTCTCCTATGACAAGAATAACTTCCGTAAGAATGGTATTAGCCATTGCTGCGCTACGAAATCTTGAAGTACATCAAATGGATGTAAACACAGCTTTTCTTAATGGAAATCTGGATGAAGAGACCTACATGGAGCAACCTAAGGGTTTTACTGCTCTTGGACAATAAAAGAAAGTGTGTAAATTGGTTAAGTCCTTGTATGACCTTAAACAAACACTGAAACAATGACATCAAAAGTTTGATAGTGTGAAGGCAGTGTTCAGTTCGCCGAAAGGAATTTCAACAGATGCATAGTTTGAAATTTCATTGGATTCGTTGTATCCTGGGAGACAATCGTTGTGAAGATCACAAGCACCTGTGTAACGAAATTGTCTTAAGGACATTGTGGTAGTACACAGGCCTCGAATCAGATTACGCTCAGTAGATTAGCAAGGTAGTCTTCAACAGGTTTCTATTTTGTTATTGAATTTGATAGATTTGCATTAGTTTCCATTTGTATATTATTTTATTCCATGCAATTTGTTTTATATACCTGTTCTATGTATTATAGTACAGGAAATGGTTATATCATTTTGTGTCTGTATGTTGATGATATGCTCATTATAGGTAGTGACGATGAAATAGTGAAGTCTACCAAAACAATGTTGAGCACGAGGTTTGACATGAAGGATATGAGACTTGCATATGTGATTTCAGGGGTGAAAATTATGAGAACCCCTGATGGACTAATACTGAGTCAATCACATTATGTAGACAAAATACTAGATAAGTTCAGTAAAAATGATTTTGGTGTGGCTAGGATACCTCTAGATGTGAGTCTTCACTTGTCAAAGAACAAAGGAGAAAGTGTATCTCAGTTGGAGTATTATAGGGCGATTTAGAGCCTAATGTACTTAATGAGTTGTACAAGACCAGATATAGCCTACGCGGTTAGTAAACTAAGTAGGTACATGAGTAATCCAAATAGTGATCATTGAAAAGGGATCGTAAGAGTGTTAAGATACTTATAGTATACTTGTGATTATGGATTGTACTATACTCGATATCCAACTGTATTAGAAGGATATAGTGATGCCAACTGGATATCTGATGTGAAGAACTAGAAATTGACTAGTGGGTATGAGTGGGTATGTGTTCACACTAGCAGGTGCAGCAGTGTCATGGAAGTCCTCGAAACAAATGGTTATAGTCCGATCCACGATCGAATCTGAGTTCATTGCTTTGGACAAATATGGTGAAGAGACTGAATGGCTACGCCATTTCTTGAAGGATATTCCGAGGTGGCTTAAGCATGTGCCGGCTGTTTCTGTTCATTGTGATAGTCAGTCAGCGATAGGAAAGGCATAAAATGTGATGTATAACGGTAAGTCTACATATATAAGTCGAAGACATAATACCGTTAGACAACTGATCTCAACTAGAGTTATCTCTGTTGACTATGTAAGGTCAAAGAATAATATTGCAGATCCGCTAACCAAAGGGTTAAATTGAGAGTGAGTTGAGAAATCATCAAAAAGAATAGGACTAAAGCCCATAAAGATGAAAAGTTAATACGATGGAAACCCAACCTAGTGACTGAAGATCCCAAGATTTAGGTTCAAAGGGACAACTAAATAGTAAAGGCTGGTTTGGATCACTGTGGGGGGTTTTTCACCTCATGTCCTTTCCTAAGATGAAACAATGATACCCGTTGGAAACGAGGTTAAACTAAAACTTTTAATGATTTTTATACGTCGGGAAATTCGAGAGGAATATAACGGGATACTCTGAGTTAAAGAATCACCTATGTGAGAGAGAAGAGGGGCCACTTCAAAGGAGAATTGTATTGGGCATAATTTTTTAGAAACTCTTGCAGAACTAGGAAAGATGTCCATGGTCAAAATAGACATAATAGTGAGAACTAGAGAATGCCAGGAAAGAGTCCTGTGTGAGGTGTATTATCATTTACACAAATAATAGTAAGGTTCAAAGACATCGCGTCTACCTTCGGTCAATAAAGTAAATACATTCTCACAAGGAAAGGTTCAAAGGGTACAACCTACCTATCCTATGCAGGCTCCGACCGTAGAACTCTATCACCAGGGTCGAGTTTAGTAGTCTGGGATAATTCATTAATGAGAGGGATTGTTGGATATTTTGAACGTTTACAAACATTTGTAACGTGTAAAAAGTGAATGAATTGTATACTTAAAGTTTTCAGTTTTGTAGGTTACAAGTTTTTTGTATGTTTTAATGATTTTTAAATGGTTTTCAATCTTGGTCTAGTAACCACTTTTCACAGAGCCATGTCTTTTGGTTGTCAATACGAGGATTACGATGAGGTAATTTTGACAGTAAGAAAACTTGTGAGTCAGTATATGCTTGTTGGTCTGTGGTGATAGTGTGAAGGCAGTGTTCAGTTCGTTGGAAGGAATTTCAACAGGTGCATAGTTTGAAATTTCATTGGATTTATTGTATCTTGGGAGATAATTGCTGTAAAGATCACAAGCATCTGTGGAACAAAATTATCTTAAGGACACTGTGATAGTACACAGGCCTCGAATCAGATTACACTCAGTGGATTAGTAAGGCAGTCTTCAACAGGTTTCTATTTTGTTATTGAATTTGGTGGATTTGCATTAGTTTCCATTTGTATATTATTTTATTCCATGCAATTTGTTTTATATACTTGTTCATGTATTATAGTACTAACATAAATAATATTTACCCACGTCATGAATTTATTATTTTATACACATGATATTAAACAATTTTCAGATAAATCTCTGCAAGTGGGTATTATTTAGATTCTGAAATTATAAGAGGCAGATTTCACATTATTGATTAAAACTAATTAGACTTATGAAAATTGCAATCATATATTAAATGCAATTCTCTTGACTTGGCAAAACATTAGTGATCTTCGAAGTTAAAACGTGGGCAAGTGTATGGCAGCCACCTATTGTTAAATATTTATTGTACATTAGCATATATATTATTTCACATTATATATATATATTTTTTAAGAAATAAAATAAAATCCATTGGGACCAAACACCAAAGCAAAAATATATCAATTTAGTCCTCCTTTCTTCCGGCATAGGGAACGTGAGAACCACGACCCCGCCACATAGTTATGCAATATATAATAAATTTTTTTAAGGAAGTGGGTGAATATTATTTAACTGGTAATTTATTAGAAGAATTTAATTAGCTAGTAAAGGTTGTCCCCAATTCCCAAGTGAAACAAAGTTACTTTAATTTTAAGTTGTTCAACCGCTCATGATTTTGATTCTGAGAGCTTGAATCGATTTCATCAAAACTAAAGTGGAAACTTTCAAAGCACATTGTATTTGTGATAGAGGTTGAATCGATTTCAACAAAATTAAAGTGGAAACTTTCAAAGCACATTGTATCTGTGATATATGGTCTAATTGAAACCACGTGGGGTTTTATGACATATATATAATCTATTAAAATAGACGTAATGTTTGACCATTGACACTTTTAATTATAATAGAATCACATACATAAATTTATGGTATGATTATATACATGGGTAATTGGCGAAAATGCCCATTAAAATAATACAAATTTGAAAAATACCCACTTCTTCTTAACCCTTGTAAAATCTACCCAAACTACCAATTTTACCCTTATCACAGACTTATACAATTTGAAGATATTTAGGACCTGCAAAATGGTAGGTCCGACCTGCCAAACTGCAGGTCTAAAATTTGATTTTTTTTCTTATTTTTTTTACATACTTTGTCATTTCATATATATTTGTATAGTTTTTATTTATTTATTGGCATATTTTTTTATAAAACTACATCAATTTGTGATCATTTTGGCTTTGAATCAAGTCATTTTGATTAATATTGAATGAGATAGAATTTTTATAAAATGGCAGGTCGGACATGCAAAATTGCAGGTCCGACCTGCCATTTTGTAAAAATTCTATCTCATTCAATATTATCGAAATGACTTGATTCAAAAAAATGCTCACAAATTAATGTAGTTGTATTAAAAATATGCCACTAAATAACTAAAAATTATACAAGCGATATGAAAGGACAAAATATGTAAAAATAAAAATGAACTTAGGCAATTTGGCGGGTCGGTTCTTCATTTTGCAGTCCTATTAGGACCTGCAAAATGGCGGTCCGACACATACAGTCCTAAGTCTCATTTTTTCTTATTTTTTTTACCTAATTTGTCCTTTCATATACGCTTGTATAATTTTTATTTATTTAGTGGCATATGTTTTAATACAACTACATCAATTTGTGAGCATTTTGGCTTTTGAATCAAGTCATTTCGATTAGTATTTAATGAGATAGAATTTTTACAAAATGGCGGTCGGACACTGATTTTGCATGTCCGACCTGCCATTTTGTAAAATTCTATCTCATTAAATACTAATCAAATGACTGATTCAAAAGCAAAATGATAATGATTTATCAAAAAAAAGCCACTAAATAAATAAAAATTATACAAATATGAAAAAACAAAATAAAAAATAAGAAAAAATAATTTAGACTAATTGCAGTACATTTTGAAGTCCTAAATTACAAATTAGGACCTGCAAAATGGCGGTCCGACATAAATTGCGGGTTCTAAGTCTCATTTTTTCTTATTTTTTTACCTACTTTGTCATTTCATATCGCTTGTAGTATTTTTATTTATTTATTGGCATATTTTTTGATAAAACTACATCATTTGTGAGCATTTTTGCTTTTGAATCAAGTCATTTGATTAGTATTCAATGAGATAGAATTTTTACAAAATGGCAGGTGGGACTGTGATTTTGCATGTCCGACCGCCATTTTGTAAATGAGATAGATAGAATTTTTACAAAATGGCAGGTCGGACCGGCCATTTTGCAGGTCGGACCTACTATTTTATAAAAATTTTATCTCATTCAATACTAATCGAAATAATATGATTCAAAAGCCAAAATGCTTACAAATTTATGTAGTTTTATCAAAAAATATGCCAATAAATAAATAAGAATACTACAGTAGTATGGACAAAATATGCAAAAATAAGAAAAATGAAACTTAGGACCATTTGGCAACGCCATTTCAGTCTAAGTTTCATTTTTATTTTTTACATACTTTGTCCTTTCATACCTACTTGTAGTATTCTTATTTATTTATTGGCATATTTTTTGATAAAACTACATCAATGTGTGAGCATTTTGGCTTTTAAATCAGATTATTTCGATTAGTATTGAATGAGATATGATTTTTACAAAATGGCAGGTCGGACATGCAATTTTACAGATCCGACCTACCATTTTGTAAAAATCATATCTCGTTCAATACTAATCGAAATGACTTGATTCAAAAGCCAAAATGCTCACAAATTGATGTAGTTTTATAAAAAAATATGACACAAAATAAATAAAAATTATACAAGTAGATATGAATAGACAAAGTAGGTAAAAAGTAAAGAATTTACATGTCCTCACTAAAAAATATAGGTTAAATGCTACAGATCTTCATTAAGGGTAAAATAAGTATATTCTACCCTTTTGACAAAGATTAAGAGAATGTGGGTATTTTTCCACTTTATATTAATTTTATGAGTATTTTCGTCAATTACCCTATATATATAGTATATACGAAGCATAGTAATAATATGCCTAATGCAAACCATGCAATATTAATAATAAACGGTATTCACTCTAAATATCCACATAGATAATAATTTCATCTAAAATAATCATCCATTTATGATGCTTTTAAAAATGCCCATATGTTTCACTAGCCTACCAAAAATATAATTTTTTAATAGCATAGCTAATTGTTGGGTCCCTTAAATTTTCTTAGTTATTTTTTATATGAATTAAAATTTTAGCCACTTTTCCTTTTTTATGATTAATATTTTAATCTAACTACCCATTCAAATTTTAGCCACTTTTCCTCTTTTATGATTAATATTTTTATCTAACTACCCATTCTCATATTAAATGCAAGTAATACGTATAACATCTATTAAATTAATTAAACACTCAAAATATCTCTTACACACATTAAAAAGAAACACAATTTAGAAAAGTTGTGCATGGAATTTGCGATTTGATCTAAGATATTTTCTTTTTGTTCAACAAACTGAGCTATAACAATTATTTGAGCTTCTATCAGTTAATATATACATTTCATTTTAAGTTTTGTTTCTTAGTTTCAATTGGGTTGATGATTTTTTAAGATGATTTTAATGTTTCATATGGAATTTTTATACCAAAAAAATATATATATATACAAATTGTGAAAACTATGAAAATTCACGTATGTTGGGAAAAAAATTCGATGAACAATGTAGGTGGCTAGTGGTGCCCCATTGACAACATGGTGGTTGAGCACCACCGGCCTAATGGTGCCCATAACACAAGGTGCCCACCACTAAGTGGTTTGTGCTTACCATTAGGTCGTCGATGCCCTACCAACAAGCCATTGATGCCCACAACTAGGTTGTTGGTGTCCCACCACTAGGCAGCTAGTGCCCCACCATTAAGCCATTAGCGTTGCACTACTAGGCCATCGATGCTGCACTACCAGGCCATTGGTGGGGAACCACTAGGTCGTCAGTGGGGCACTACCAAGCTGTCAGTCCCCTACTACCAAACCACCTTCACTGTGCATTGAATTTCTTCCCAACTAATGCAAAATTTCTTAGCACACGCAAATTTTTGTAGTTGGTTTTTTTTCATAGAAAATCTCATATGAAATCCAAAAATATCCCAAAAACATATACAAAAATTATCAACCTAATGTAAATTAAGAAAAAAAACCCAATATGAAACACATATATTAACCTTCGGCCTTATGGTAGGGCATGGCGACAACAAAAAGAAGAAAATAAGGATCGGTGGTGGTGGGTGGTTGTGTGAAGGTATATGTGACTACCACTATATTGGCCAAAATTTTAATTATCTTTTCATTTTACACTTTTAGGAGTATAAGGGTAATTTTAAAATAAAATTTTAATTATATAAAAAGTTGACTTTTGTTTCATTACTACATGTTGAGTCTGACTGAGGTATAAAAAAAAACCCCCAAAATACCCATGCTTTAGTTATACACTCCACCTACTCATTTTCTCTATTATGTTATCTCACTTTAGCTTGTTTCTCACTTATTTCTTTTTTTTCTCTCTTTTCTCTTTCTTTAATTCTTCATCGAAAGGTACCTCCTATGAACTATAAATATTACTACTGAAAGATCTATGTTCAAGTGTTCGAGTTTGAGCTACCATTCTCTTTTCTTTTCTTTTTTTCAGTTACTTTTTTCTCTTTGCTATTTCTTAAATTCTTAACCCAAAGATATCTCCTATCGAACTACAAGCATTATTGATGAAAGATCTATATTAAAGTATTCGAGTTTTAGCTACTATTCTCAGTAACTACCACATATCTTCATAAAAGAGGTAACTAATTTACCTCTACTTTTTGAATTTTTGTGTTTATTTTGGTTTTCAATGTTTGATCTTTATATCTTTTAAGTAGGTTTAGAGTATTATAGCATTAGACAACATTGTTGTGTAAAAATTATGTGAAAACTCGTAATTTCACTTGTTTCTTATTGTTCATAAAAAATTACAAAAACTTCACTAGTATACTAGCTAGTATACTCACAAATGCATTTGCTCGCCAATATACTAGCAAGTCTCACCACCAAGCAACATGTAGAAATCTCACCACCAGGTAGCAATTACACTTGTAATATTTGCTTACTTTCGTGTATAGTTGACTTTTGGTCAAAGTCAACACTTAGACCGGTAACTGCCACGTCATGTTTTTGAGTTGGTTTTATGTTGACTAAAACCAACTCAAAAACATGACGTGGCAGTTACCGGTCTAAGTGTTGACTTTGACTAAAACCAATTTGTTTGTTTACTTTTATTTATTTATTTTGTGCTTGTTGTTATTGGTGGAAAAGTTCAAGTCAAAGTCTAAGCCAAAATCAAAGGTCAACTCTGTCATGTTATCCTCTTGGCTGGCAGTATGGTGACTGGGATTCTTTCTTACTGAACTTGTAACTTGGGTTTGGTGAGGTATGATCTTGGTTAGGTGAGGTAGGACTGTAATATTTGCTTACTCTTGTGTGCAATTGACTTTTGGTCAAAGTCAACTTTGATCAAAGTCAACGCATGGACCGGTGACCATCGAGTCATGGTCTAGTATGGGTTGACTAAGACTGAGAGGTCTATGATCTTTTTATGTGTTCTCTGTGTTTGTTTCCATAAAAGGTAAAATCCAAGTTAAGATCAAAGTCAAAGTCAAAGTCAACAGTCCACCCTACCACGTCATCATTTAGACTGGTAGTATGATGACTGGGACTCATGACTGAACTGTGTTTGGGGCATGTGTGACTAGGAGTGGTCTTACTTTAGTAAAGGAGGACCACTTGTAAGACCAAGTTTGAAATTAGTCAAAAAGTGGTCTACCAAGTGCCACCTCATTAAAACCCTAGGTCACCCTTTTTAAATCCATTTACTAGTGAAGAATATTACACTCATGCAATGCAAGATGAAGATCATGGAATTAAATATGTAGGGTCAGGAATTGATGTTGTGGAAAAAGACTACACATTAACAAAGGGGTACTACGTTAATTACACAGCAAGAAGATGAATTTTTTTTTTACAAATTTTGGATCAATGAAGATTGGATGTGAATATAACTCTCAATCAATGAATACTTATAAAATGTCAGCAAATAATAATTCATAGATATATTTTCAAGCTTAACCTCAAGGAGCAGCAATTATGTACAAAGCTAACTAATATCATATTCATATCATGATTATCAATAACAATCACATATAATACCAGATTCATATGATTGAGATATTAACAATTACATGTAAAACTATCACAGAGATGTACTTTTTGATCAATGTTTCTCTCAATACACTACTAGAAATAAGGCTGCGAAAGAGAGTGAATATTTTGAACTACTAAAAAGTTTTATGTGGTATTGAGTTCTATTTAAGTAATTATGTACTTATATTTTTATTTTAATTAATAAATAATTCATTATAAAAAATAGTACTTTTGTTCCCATCAATGAGTGATATAGGTATTCTAATTATGAGAAATATAATTTACGTTCAATGTTTTTTTTTTTTTTTACAGTTAAATTGATAAGCTAATTAATAAATAATTATATCTTGAAATTTCATTAAAAATTTTCATATTTTCTTATCAATTTTCTATTGAAATTTTATTGATATTGGCATTTTGTCTATATTTCCACCAATATTTTCATATTTTTTACCTTCAATATTTTTATCAATACATTTATTTTAAACCTTGATCTCAAGCAAATGGTCTATATCCCATTTCCCAAGTAACATATACAATATAATAATAATTAATATTGCAAAGTGCATGAATGTAACATTAAGAGATTCTAGGTCACTTCCTTTCATACTATTGTTTGAGAGTATAAAGAATCTAATCCAAGGGTGGTTTTATGATAGATATAATCAGGTAGGAGCCTATACGACACTTATGACACTGTGATTGAAAATTGGAATTAAAAAAGTACTTGATACATGTGCAACTTTGGATGTGACACCATTGAGTGTGTATGAATTTCAAGTCCACAGTATTGATTTCATTATGTTTGTTAATTTGCAAACCAAAATATGCTCATGTTGGGAATTTGACCTCAATCGTTATCCATGTAAACATGTAGCTACCGCAAGTCAATTTTGAAACATCTCATGCTATTCATTATGTTCTTAATTCTACAATGTGTATGCATTTATAGATTGCTATACCAACACCATCTACTTGCTCGATGATGCTCACCTTTGGCATGCACCATTAGAGGTAATCAGACACGTGGTCCTTCCTCCAATTGTGCACCGTGCTTTGAGAAGACCTAAGACTCGATGAATTCTATAAAGGGAAGAAAAACAAACCAAAATGTTTCTTTATCTTAACACTACGCTTAAGTTATCATAATAGTTGTTTATTTTTGTGTCTTAGATGCATGAACATTTTGACCCACTTGGTATAGCTTTATTGTTTTTAGATGATAAAATTTTTGTTCAACTTGTTATGTATTAAAATCCAGTAACAAAAAAAAAAAAAAGCTATATGTAATATAATATAATTGACTATACACTTAAATGGTGACAAAAAATGTATACCACATATATCTAATGGAAAAACTATATGTCATCCTCCGTAATCAAACTTTTAGTTAGTGCTCAAGTATTCAATGCATTTAAATGAATGCCCATAAATTCATGTACCTGTATATAAAATATTATTAATATATAACTTAATGCAATTATTTAAAAAGTTAAAAAAAAATTATAAAACATTAAATTACACTTATATGTATTCCAAAAGATAAAATAAATATTAAATAAATAAATATAGATTACACTTATTTGTTTGTATTATTTATCATAATGAATAGTAAATTTTTTTATTATTTATTTCAATTATATTTTCCTTTATAATTTTAATTATATTATTTTTAAAAAATTATGAAATGTAACAAGAATGAGTACAATACATGCACATTCATGCTTGGGCTTATGGGTCATGCCAAATCCAAAATTTTATAATACAAGTACTACATTGTACGGGAAAAAAATGGGCCACCCAAGACACAAGCATAAGTAGATCCACTTCTAAATGGCCTAGGCTGGCACGACAAAGTCCATTTTAAACCTCTACTCATAGGTACCAATTAAACTTGAACACTTTCCCTTATGTGAGTTTTCCATATTATATATCATAAGCTCAAATCTTTTACATTTTATTGCCTACAAATGGCCATTCAAATTATATATTTTCTTTACAAAAATTGGAATCATTCTTTGAAAATTTCTTTCAAAACTGAAACATGCATAAGGAAAAATCAAACTTTTCTATATTCTTACTCTCTTGATGATATGTATGCAAACTTACTTATATCAATGTAACATCAACTTTAATTTAAAAACAAAGGTGCAGCAACTTCAAGACCAAATCCACGCATGTTCAATTTCATTTAACGATGTCTAAATATCACATATAATATATACATGTTAATCGGCTATCCCTATCCAGTATCCATCAATTTTCATATGAAACAAACTTGATATATATATATATATATATATATATATACATCCAGAAAATTTCAGCAACTAATTACACATATAAATATAAAATTTAATATGTAAAACAACTGCAAAACATGTGTGATTTAATCCATAAAGTTTCAGAAACTACAAGTACTTATCTGATGGTCTAGTCGCTCACAGCAAAATTAATAATTGAAATTACCAACTTCGTATTAAAGGCAAGTCCAGGTCGAATCCATAGAGACTATTCTAATAATAATTTTGAATTTCTTTCTAATAAAAACTAATAGAAAGGGGGAGGGGGGTTTAACAAACTCAATTAATATCAATTTAAGAACAAATTAAATAAAACTTGAAACAATCAAGATGAAGAAACTTCGGTTCAGAGTAATTTCGTATTATTAGTTTGCAAGGATCACAAACATAAAAAATTTAATTTCTTATTTAGTTTGGCATTAACAAACAGTACGACCAATTTATTGTAATTTTCCTTAAAATTGAATAACCTAAAAACGTTCGTGAGTAATACCTAACTTTGGAAAGTTTAGAATCAATGTGACCAAAATAAAATCAGAACTGCTTTAGTGATCTAGAAAGTAGCCAAAAGTAAATTAATTCTACAAACAGTGCATAATTTTAACCTAACCATGATCTTCAATTACTACCGATAATTAGAATTAAAGTATGACTTAGATCTAATAAGCATGCATATTCATATATAAGGATCTGCAGTATAATTATATATGATTAAATTTAACTTAGAAGCATAGAAGAAGAAAGGCAAAATAATTAATTGAATTGATATGAATTTGTGTGTTCAAGTCTCACACATACAAAATTGATAATTGAAAATAACTCATACCTGAAGAGAAAAAATTTAATTATTCATCCTTCAAATTTCGTAAACTTCAATATATTTTTTTTTGTATTCTTTCTATATATCTAAACCCAAAAAGTCGAGCCCTATTTATAATAGTCCTAACCCTACTTGCCTAATATTAAAAACCCAAAGTTTTCTAAATGCACACGTCATTATTCCACTACAAGTCAGATGCCTGTTATTGGACCTGATACCACACTCGACTTTCATTGGGTTCCTCATGTTGAGCTCCTTTCCTAAGTGTGCTTTCTGGGACATGTCAAACACTTAACATTGGACCTTACATCGCACATGACATGTATTGGGTTGTTTGCTTCTCTTTGCAGCATCTCAGGCCTAATGTTAGGGCCTAACAGTGAACTTGACATGCCTTGGACTCTTCTCCACCGTTGGACCTAATACTACACTTGACTTTCACTGGGTTCCTTGTGTTGAGCTCCTTTCCTAAGTGTGCCTTCTGGGACATGTCAAGCGCCTGACATTGGACCCTCCATGGCACATGATATATCTTAGGTTGTTTGCTTCACTGCTTCTCTTTGCAGCATCTCAAACCCAATGTCAGCAGCCTGACAATAAAGCTGACATGCCTTGGACTCTTCTGCAAAACAAGTCTCCATCTTTGCTATTTCCAAGTCATTTCTCCTTTTAGCTCTATTAACCTCGCATGAACAATAAATTAATATTAATCTTAATTCTATGAAATAAAACACAAAAGAGTTAGTTATTAAATTAAATAAAAACAACTAAATGGACACCCATAATTATTTGATTGATTATTCACATGAAATAATTGTATTAACAACCCCCAATTTCCAGCAACTTATACCCTTGTCTTATGATTGTTTACATGAAATTTAATGACAATTTACGTGCATATTATGCCCAGAATTTTTTCAGCAAGTGTACCATTTAAAATAAAAATTCTTACAAGGCTTTTAACAATAAAATTCGACTCTACAGATTTATAGAAAAATGATTCATGCAAATCTATCCATGTAAAATTCAGCTATATATATCATGCATACAATAAATAAAAATCCAAAATTTTAAAATCATATAAATAAATAAATAAATATATATATATATATATATATATATATATCAGCCTTAGGGTATTTCATGGAATAATTCACATAAATATAGAACTTCAATATTTGAATATCATAAATGTGATTTTTGACACTTGACCAAATAAATTAATATTTTTCAAACTTTTTCATCAAATACAAAGTCATACAATTTTAACCTAACAAATAAGTTGTGGAACTTACTTTGAATTCCTATAATCAATTTGTACAAACACTAGGTTTGAAACAAAGAAAATATTCTCTTTATTTCACTCCAAATTTTTGACACTCAAGGGGAGAAGGTGTAAAATTTCCTCTCCTATTGCCTCCTTATTTATGGACCTAAAACCCTGGAAAACTAAACAATTAGGGTTTCAAAGTTTTTAGCAATCTTACTTTTCTATTCTTATTAGGAAAATAACTATTATTAATTACTAGATTTCCTAATTAATTAAAAGTCCAAAACCATACAACATCATGGGGGCTGCAATCACACACACAAAACTCTAACTTGCTCACCAAGCAAACACATACACATGGCCACACACCTTCCACATGTGCACTATGCGCACGTGTGGACCCCCACAGTGCGTATGCACATCTACACACACACAAATGTTGTCTTTCATCCTTTCAAGCCTGAAATTTTAGGCTTCAATGGGCCCACTAGTCCAATCTCAACCCAAAGTTAATTTTGACCAATTTTGACTTTTCAAAAATAAAATCTTTTCTAAATAGGAAACTTTCACTAAAATATATAAATTTCACATTTAGTATATTAAACAAATAATTTAGAGGAGGTTATTATAAAAATACCATTTGAAACTCCTAAAATAGTAAAATGGACACACGACAATAAATTTTTAAAAATACCCACCACTTAACTTTTTGAAAAGTAAGCTATTCAAAATACTCTTACCCTTATTAGATAATAGTTTATAGTTGGTATACTCAAATACCCATTTCATCATCACTTTACCTTATCTCTTTTATTTAGCTCCCTCTAAACCTCTTGAAATATTGATAGATCTGTTGAATCCTCTTACATATTTGTGATTGAGTTTAGGTTTCACTTCAAGAACTACCATAGAGCATGTAGTTTCATGCCTATAATATTTCATACAAACATACTCTCATACCCATAAAATTGTCTAGGTTGATGTTTAAGTTCTTATAATACTATATTTTTATGTTGTTTATGATTCTTTGTAGTATTGAAATCCAGACTTATAGTATCTAGTAGTATATATTCATATAAGAAATATAGTAGCTTTAAAATGCAGTTCACTATTGTTTCACATAGATGCTCACTACTTTCTCGCCAAAAGTGGCAAAATCTGACTAATATGGGCGAGGAGGCATGATATGGAAGTGATGAGATCTTACCTCCTCGACAATAGTAGTGAGATCTTACTAGAAGTGGTGAGACATTTTGCAGAAAGCAATGACAACTGTTTGCAAAATGTCTCACCACTACTAGCGAGATCCCGCAACTATTTTTGAGGAGGAGGTTTGGTTCCATATCATGCCTCCTCACCTATAGCAGCAAGATCTCCCCACTATTGACAAAAATATAGTTGGGTTCTATATAATGCGTCATTGCCAATAGTAGCAAGATCTCACCATTATTGGTGAGAAGATAATTTTTTACCTTTATTATTTGGTATGTTTATGTTTATGTATTTTTTACTATTTTTTATTATTTGGTTTGTTTATGTTTGTCTATTTATTATAATTTTTATTTATTTGGGTTGGTTTAACTATGTGTAAGGTTTATTATGAAGAACATTATGGTTGTTATTCAGTATAATGGAAGGTTTGTTACAAATGAAGATGGGAATTGGGAATACATTAATGGGAGAAATAAAGATAAGATGATAAGACCAAACTGTACATATGAGAAACCATTAGAAATTTTGTATGCAGTGACAAAGATAGATCGTAACTCTTTTTAGATCATAATGAAGCATTTATTTTGCTTATGCTATAAGTTAGACCTTACCGACATTGAAAACAATGAAAATGTCCAATGCTTTTTGAAGTAGCGAATTTGCATTGATACAAAATGTAGTTGCCCATTGTACATTGAGTTAATACAAAATATTTCATAAAAGGTGTAACGATATGAACGAGAGAAACATATTACTCGTGGAAGTGGATGCAAATAAGATGAAAACATTTACACAAGCCTAATTACCAATGGAGAAGATGAGATCCCATAAAATGAAATAAGGGGTTAGTCTGCATTGAAATACATAATGGGGCTTATATTTTTGAGGAGGATGTTGCCATACCAGTATTAAATGTGTAACACCCCTTTACCTGAGCCCGAAGACCCAAATAAAGAGATGTCACTTCAGAAAAAATGATACGAAATAATAATATAAAGAAAATTTCTTTTTGAAACATAACCGAAAAACCAAATAAAAATTTTCTTTACTCTTTAGGATAATATTAAACCGTTGGTATTAATAGCAAAATCAAAATATTTCTAAACCCCGAAAACACGGTTCTTTACACAAGACCCACAACGTAAAGAAAATTAATTGTATATTTATAAGAGTTTTAATATTATTAAAAGGAAATAAGACTGCGGAACTAATTTGTACTGTTGCCACCCTCCATCGGTCCGCCACGTCATTGCCAAACTGCTCAGCTAGGGTTCAGGATTACCTAAACATAAGAAATAAATAGGAGTGAGTGAAAAACACTCAGTAGGTTCCCAACATGTATACGATGATGCAGTGTAAAATGCTATTAGAAAATCAGCAAACATGAAAACCTCTTGTTTGTTTCTCTTTTAAAAGCAACCATCTATGCAATAACTTTTAAAACTCTTATATGTAGGACTTTTTACTTTGCATAAGTTTTAATTATGCTGGAGCTAGCTACCCATCGGCAACTCTAATTTCCTAAAACAGTACACATGCATACTTTCAAGGAAATCCTAACATATTTAATCAATTAGAGGAAACGGCATGAGTACGGATGAAACCCGCTTGCATCCGCGTCATGTAAGTGCCGGGGTTACAACCTCCACATGCACCAATACTCTCGCATGTGCACGCATGCGAGAATCCAATCTCTCCACTTACTAGTTAGTGGGACCTCTACTAAACGATTCACAAACTTGAATGCATATGCTCCATTCATTATAGCTTTAAAAGCATACGAGTGCATGGCCATATTTATACAATGCATAACTTTTAAAACGTGAGTTGACAAGAAAATAATGTCTCTTGCGTATAATAAAATTTCCATGATGGATTGCAATGCATACTTATGCTTATGCCATAGCTAGCAAACACCATTCCCATGTCATCAATATACATAGCGTCAAACACAATTAACTCTCATATGCAAGACAACACATGTATTTAAATACTTATGTATATATATAAGTTTATCATACCAAACTGTAGATATCAATTCATTCTAATAACTCAAGTTATTATTTACTATACGCAAATCTATCCATATATACATCTATATATATATAGATTCATACAAATGTATCCATGCGAATAGACCCATTTATATCCAAGGAAAACATTTCCAAATAGCATTGTATTTGTAAAGGAAAGCAAATATAATCATACTTAACTCAAATTCCAGCAACCATACTTTATAAATAAATTGTAACCTCGCTAAATTAACCAACATAAGAAACATAAAATTTCATACTTTATTAGTTTACAAAGCTAAACAAATATCAAAATTGATTTTAGACAAAGTAGTCATGGAATTAATTTAAATCCAAGCCCTAAACTAGTCACATTAATGCCTTTACTTAGTTTATTAAAACCACACAAATAGCTGGTCATGTACAGCTCACCTTTGTCCAAAATTTCCAGCAAGAAACAACATTTAACCTAGCTTAAAACCATATACAAAATCTGATCACAAATAGTTACAGTTTCAGAATTTTCTAACAAAAATAGATAAACTTGTAAAAATTATATAATCCTCAATTTAACTCCAAATGGGGAAATTCCAAAACTAAAATAACCATAACTTAATGAGTTAAAAGAGAAAAATGTGAATCGAAAATTAGTAAAAATTAAAGACCCTGAAATATCACCAAATCCGTGGGTTATGGTGTAGGGTTCTCCCAAAACATCTACCCGTCCAGTGATTTTGAAACAATTCTTTCTCCCTCATTTGAATTCCGATTGCAGAAATTCAAAAACAAACATAATCACAAGATACTCAAGTATATGCAGTAAACATTTCAGAATTTTTAGACAAATAACTAAATGCCAATTTTAATCTAAAGTCCACAAAAATTTCAGGAATTTCCTAATTCACAGTACATATTTTCAAATTAAAACACTAGATGCAAAAGGGACCCTACCACCATACAAGATTAGGGCTTTGATTAACTTTTAAAAAAAAACCATTTTAAACAGCCCATCTCACAAATTTTTAAGTGGTCTCAAGTAGATCCGTGAAGAAAATACATAAAGAGGGTAGATCTAGGTCACAAACACACTAATACACTACTAAACACTAGCAAATACAAGTAGATTTTGGGTCCTACCTTAGGTTAGCTAAAAACCCCACTAAAACCCTTGAGAATGCAAGCCAAGAACCTCCCTCCAGCAGCTGGAAATATGGCCTGCCTCTTCCTCCTTCTCTTCCTTGGTGCTTTGAAGAAAACCTCTTGAATAAGCTTGAAAACTAGCCCTTTATCCTTGCCTCCTTTTCCTTCTTCTCTCCAAAACACTCTTCTCTCTCTTTCTCTCTATGGTGGATGGCAACACTAGGAAAAATAGGGTTTGTTTTCAGCCAACATGTTACTTTTATAGTAGAAGGGTTAAGGGTTTCAAAGAGGTAGGGCCAAACTAGCCTACTTTGACTCAAGCTTGACCAAATTCAAACTTAGTCTTGCATGTAGTCTCCCTTTTACAGAGCAAGACCACATTAAATTCAAACTTGCCACATACACAGTCAAGGGTCAAGAAAAGAAAGTCATCATGTGGCCAATCGGTGACTTTGACCTTGACTAAAACTTTGACTTTACTATAAAAGGAAACAAACACACATAAAACACAGAAGATCACATACCACTTAGTCCTAGTTAACCAACACCAGACCTTGACCCTACAATCAAGGGTTTATGCATTGACTTTGATCGAAGTTGACTTTAACCAAAGTCAACTGTGCACAAAGTAAGCAGATATTACAAAATAAATACATGTAGTTTGACAACCCACATAAATATTATTTTGATGATGAAGATGTGATAGAGGGAAATGTACAACAAGATGATTTTATACACAATGATGGTATCGATTTGGATGATGGGGTTTGAGTTAATGACCAAAAACATGAACCATTTGAAGTTTTGATTATGTTAAAAAAATTTACGACTAATGTTCGTAATATGCTTGAAGGGTTTACGATGGTTAAAACTCCAACTTCTCCATTGGATAAGCATATTCATTATCAACCCTTACATGTTGAAGTTGACTCACATACAACATGACGTTGGTGGTCTCAAGTTGTCGATTTTCAGATGCATTTCGGTTTGATTGTCGTTTCGTCTTTTCATAGAAACAAGCAGCTTCTGAGTTCCCTGGATATTTTGTAAGGGTCAAGAAGACCCAAGGGGGAGTCGAGGAATTTTTCCTACCTATTTTACCCTTAGTAAAAGTTTGACTAAGTTTGACTACTATTCATTATTTTATTATTAAGTAAATATCTTTATTTTTTTAGGTTAATAATATTTTATTTGACAATTGGAGATATTTTTTTAACTAAAGGGTTGACAACCTCCTTCACCATTTTCATTGTCTCTTGCTTCCATATTCAAGTTAGAGAGAGAAACTCAAAATCTAAAGAGAGAAAGTGAGAAATTAGTGATATTCAAGGATTTTTTCAAAGGAGAGCTAGGGTTTTGAATAGGTTTTCAAGGGGAATTCAAGGAGATTGTTTGTGGTGATTTGCAAAGCTTGGAGGTGGTATTTTCTTGCTTGGAAGAGAGGTAGACAACTATTCATCTATTGTTTTTCATGTAACCTATGTGTTTTATGTGATTAAATGCTAGAATCATGCTTTACCATGATGAATTGATATTTGAATAGGCTTAATTTGATGTGTATTAAGTGTATGATAAAACCCTTAATTGATGAGGGTTTAGGGTTCTGTGGAATTGATTTTTTTTTAATTTGATTTTGATGGATTAAAGCATGTATAGTTGGAATTGGATGGTGGATATAGCTTAAATCATTGTCAATTTTATATATTGGTAAGAAATTAGATTGAAAATGATGTATAGAGAGGTATGGCCATTGTAGGGTGTTTATATTCAATTTTTGTTATGAGGGGCATTTTGGTATTTTCACATTCTAGGGGTATTTTTGGTATTTTTAAATTTATTGAGGGTAATTTGGTAATTTTCATATGTGAAGGGGCATAATCAAAATATTTAAAAATGGTCAAGGGTATTTTGGTAATTTGAATGGCATAAATAGAATTTTAAAAGAAGATCAAGGGTATTTTGGTCTCTTGACACACTAGGGACGTAAATGAAATTTTGAAAATTATTGAGGATATCTTTGTTATTTTACATGGGAAGAATAAAATTGAAAATTATGAAAATGTGAGGGGCATTGTCGTCAATTTGCATTCCCAAATATTTTATTATATATATATATATTCAATTATAATTATATTTATTTATATTTTTATTAATATATTTATTTATACATTTATCTATATAGTTATATTTACAATTATATTTTACAAAATATATGTATATTATGTATGTATTTATTACATATCTATAAATGTATTTTGGTTTGCGGACATTATACAAATATTTATTTATGTACAAAAGAATGAGTATTAATTTATATTATATATATATATATATATACATATGCATATATTTATGCATTGGTTTGTGTATATATGTTCATATGTATATATAAGTTTGTGTTTGAGTGCATGTATATGTGTACAAAATATATGTATACATATATGGGTGTGTATGTGTATATTTGTATATTTATATGTGTGTATTTTTATATGTATATATTTATATATGTGTTTATAATTGTGTTTTTAAATATGTATATATGTCCTTATTCTTATTTATATGTATATACATAGGTGTTTATATATATATATGTATATATGGTTGGAGTAATACTATTGTTTTAACCAGGGGTAGTTTGGTAATTGACCATTTGCCTTGAGGGGTATTTTGGTAATGTACTAATGTCCATTTACTCAAGAGTTATCTTAGTAATTATCGAAAGGGCTAGTGGCATTTCGATAATTATATCAGTTTGATTGGTGTTTGTCAATCGTTCATTGAAGCAGGGGCATTTCGGTAACTATTGCTGTCAGGTGAGATAGTTCGGTAATTATGCATTATATTACTTTGCTCAGTTGTAATTATGTGTTGTGGCATGGGCATTCATTTACATAGAGTAATTCAAGAGTGTTACTGTTTCATATGTAATGATAGATTTTTCTTTGAAAATTTATATTTTTCTACAAATGGTTGTCCCGGTGTGTGTGCATATTTTTAGACCCTGTTTTTAATAACTCTTTGAATCACTAACCACCATGGGTACGTAGGTCGCGCCGGAATAGTGATTTAATCACATACCATAGGTGGCTGTGGCTACACGAAACATGGAATGAGAGAGTGAGCTATTTGGTTTATATAATAAAGAGGGAAAAATGGTGATTTTATATGTATGGTTGTACACCACATGACATGACATTCACATATGCATTTGGGTTGCCTATTGAGTGTTTCTGACTCACCATTGTTTATTGTTCATCATAGGTAAATCCAAAACTTCCCAGTAGAGCTTGGTAGTGTGCGAACTGGAGAACACAACTTAGTACTAAATTCTTCCGCATTTGTTTTGGTATTTTTGGCAATGCTACTATATGTACTTTTAAATACACATTTTCCTTTACGGTGTGGGAATATATAATTTAATTTATTTTAAAGTATTACTGTTTTATGGTGTGATTTGTAAAACGATCTTAAATAATAAAGGAAAGTTTTAATCTTATTATGGTATTGTCCAAAATTGTTTTAAGCCAATCAAATTTATAAAAGAAAATGAAAAAAAAAATGTATATCATAATCACACCTTAATCGGGGACCTAGGCTTGGGTAAGGGGGTATTATTGTTTTGATATCAGAGCCCTAAGTTTTTAACCATGTACTTGTTGTTGCTCTAGTGACCATCTGCGTGCCAGGGTAGACTATCTTTGGATTTTATTTTGTATCGCATGTTTATTTATATTGCTTTACATGGTTGTGCTCCTAGATGGGCCAATGGTTTAGCCGTGTGTCTTGCTTCTTGTACTGGAGGCGTGACACCCCGGTTGTGGAATTGGTGGTGACTACAGTGGTGACACCAGTGGGAAAGCCAGTGACAGGCCCACTTTCGATGGGAGTGACATTCAAAGAGGATGTCTCGTCTTCTTTAGGTGAGGGCTATTGTGATGTCGATCTCGATGGGAACTCTGCTCAGTGCTAGCTAGAGAAGAGGATGAGGAGACATGACGACGTCATGCTTCTGAATGGGCAGACAACTGTTGTACCTTCACCGAGTAGAGGTCACTTTTACTTTCTTATTGAGAGATTTGAGCAAGATTCCATGGGTTCAGAGGATTATGTAGCTTACAGTTACTCTCTCGAGCCAGTAGACCTTGATAATTTTGATCTATGGGATGACCCCGCTAATGATTAGGGTTCCGACATCTCTACGAGCTTTGTTGTGTATATATGTAATATATGTTATATATGTGGTATATATATATTGTATATATGTATGTATTGTATATATGGTGTGTATTATATATATTGTACGTGCTAATTGTATGACACTTTATCATGTGAATAAAGTGTTGTTTTGCAGTGTATCTTATCAAATTATTGCATTTAAATTGAATAGGATTTATTCTTTTTTTCATTGTAGATGTCGCGCCTTATGAGAAATGTGCACGCCGAACCGGAAAGTGGTTCAAAAGATACCACGCGTCAGCTTTTGGGAGCTCTTGAGAGACTTGTGGCACAAAATTTGCAATAGCAGCAACAACAACAGTAAGAACAGCAACAACAATGGTAACAACATCAGCAACCATATCAATCTATTAGCAATTTCAAGATTTTCATGCCCCTGAGTTCGAGAGATTGACAAATCCCTTGGCAGCAGAAAGTTGGATCTGCAAGTTGGAGAAGATCTTCGTTGTGACTGACTGCACCAAGGATCAGAAAGTGACTTGTGATTCTTTCATGCTGAAGGAGGAAGCCAGTCATTGATAGGATATGATCAAATGAGCGCACCGCACTGAAGAAAGTTCGATGTTATGGGTGCACATCAAGACTTTGTTCTATGCAAAGTATTTTTCTCGAGTTAAACGAGACGAAAAGGAAGCTGAGTTTCTAAGTTTAAAGTAGAGGAATCTTTCTCTGGTAGTGTACGAGAGGAAGTTCGATGAACTTTCTTGTTACGCGGCACACTTGGTGGACATGGAGGAGTGAAAGGTCTTGCGTTCTGAGAAGGGGCTGCGACCTGAGCTCTACAATGCGTTGCCCTGTTTTAATTCCCAACTTACTTGGAGATCCTGCAATGAGTGCAATTGATCGTTAAGGATCCTACTTAGGAGGTAGCTAAGCCTACAGGGCAAAGCTCTACTCCTATAAAGAAGTCTTGGGAGGGAGGTTTTCAGCAGAAGCTGAAGTTTAAAGGGAAGCAATAGACCAGTACTAACTGCAATGACAGTAACAACAAGAAGTTTAAGAGAGTCAACAACCGGCATAGTTTTTCGCAGTGCAAAAATTATGGTAGATATCATTCTGGTAAGTGCTCGGGAAAACTCAGAGTATGCTATGGTTGTGGCAAGTCTGGCCACCTAAGGAGAAACTGCCCAGAGACGGGAAAGGTGTAGTAGCCTACTCAAAGCTGTGTGTTCATGCTTACCAAAGAGGAAGCAGAGAAGCATAATGCAATAGTAGTGGCAGTGTGACGACCTAAGTGGGCGGGTATGGGAGGCACCAGCAGCTACTTAGTATCCAATCCCACATCGCCCGGGTCCTTAAGAAAAGGTCTGAAAATGAAAGAGGGTTCCTTAATAACAATCGAGGCCTTTTCAGAGCGTTTGGCTAAGAGATTCATAGGAACTCCAAAGTTAAGTGTGCTCCAGTGGGAGCAATCCCAGGATGGGTGACCTCCTGAAAAGTATGATAAAAACTCCATATCGTTGGTCGTACGGTAGTTAAATTAGGGGACAATATCGGTTGGAAAAAAACAAGGGAGCCCAGTGGGGATGTTACAGGTGGTATCAGAGCCTATACCTAACCGTAAGTATGCCAACAAGGACCCTTAATAGGGGTGGATTGTGACGACATGAGTGGGTGGGTGCAGGAGGCACTGGCAACTACCTGGTATGTAATCCCATATAGCCTGGGTCATTAAGGAAATGTCTAAAAGGAAAAAGAGTTCCTTCATAACAACCAAGGCCTTTTCAGAGCGTTTGGCTAAGGGGTTCGTAAGAACTTTAGTGTTAAGTACTCCGGTGGGAGCAATCCCAGGATGGGTGACCTTCTGGAAAGTCTAACAAAAAATTTATACCGTTGCAGATGAGGTGGTTAACTTGGGGACATTATCAGTTGAAAAGGGACGAGAAAGCCTAGTGGGGGGCCCTAGACTAGGGAGCCCAGTAGGGAGGGTGCTACAAGTGGTATCAGAGCCTGTACCCAGCCGAAAGTGTACCGACGAGGACGTCGAGCTCCTAAGGGGGTGGATTGCGACAACATGAGTGGGCGGGCGTAGAAGGCATCGGTAGCTACCTGGTGTCCAATCCCACATCGCCTGGGTCCTTAGAGAAAGGTCTAAAAACAAAAAAGGGTTCCTTCATACCAACCGAGGCCTTTTAAAAGCGTTTGGCTAAAAGTTGATAGGAACTCCAAAATTAAAATTGCAATCCCAGGATAAGTGAACTCCTTAGAAGTCTGACAAAAACCTCATATCGCTGGTCATGCAGTGGTTAAATGGACCAAGGAGCCTAGTGGAGGGCGCTAGACTGGGGAGCCTAGTGATGGGTGTTACAGGCAAGTACCATTACTTTGAATGATTTAAATGTTTTTTGTATTGTTTGACTCGAGTGCTATGCACACGTTTGTGTCTAGTCAGTTTGCTTCAAAATTGGCTAGAAAATCGGTTAGACTTGATTGTGATTTGGTTATTGCTACACCTTCGGGTGTGAGTATGTTTGCTTCCTTTATGCTTGATGATTATGTTGTGTACCTCGGTAACAAGACAATGCATGCTGATTTAAACATAGTAGAAATGTCGGATTTTGATATGATATTCGGTATGGACTGGTTGTCTAGGTGTAGGGTTTATATTGTTTGTAAAGGGAAGAAAATTTGGTTTAGCCTTGTAAATGGTCAGAGTTATGAGTTTACAGGTTCGATGTTTAAGATGTGGCCAAAATTGCTAATGACAATACAAACTCTTAAGTGTTTGCGTCAAGAGTGTCAGGTATTCCTTGTTAGCGTCGTTGACAAGGAATTAGATACTCTTCAACCGCAAGACGTTGAAGTCGTTAAAGAATTTTTTGACATTTTTTTGAAGGAGTTGCCAGAGTTACCACCGGATCGAGAGGTGGAGTTCACGATTAACTTGGTATTGGGGACTACACCAATTTCTAAGGTACCATATCGAATGGCACCAGTGAAGTTGAAAGAGCAGTTATAGGATCTGCTAGACAAGGGTTTTATTAAACTTAGTGTTTCACCTTGAGGAGCGCTAGTTCTGTTTGTAAAGAAGAAGGACGGTTCAATGTGTTTCTGCATTGATTACTGAGGGCTCAACAAGATGACGATCAAGTATAAGTACCTATTGCCAAGGATTGACAATTTGTTCGATTAGTTGAAAGGAGCAAGTATCTTTTCGAAGATCGACCTTCATTCAAGTTATCATCAGCTGAAGATCAAAGAGTGCATTTCGCATGAGGTATGGCCATTACAAATTCGTTGTGTTGAAAGAGTACGGAGAAAGTTTGGTTGAAAGAGTACGGAGAAAGTTTCTAGGAGCTAAAAAGGAAGTTAATCTTTACATCTGTTTTGGATTTGCAGAACAACGAGGATAACTTCGTGATCTATAGTAATGCTTCAGGGAAAGGACTGGTTGCATTCTCATGCAGAACGATAAGGTGATCTCTTATACTTCACACCAATTGAAGTCATATAAGCGAAACTACCATACGCACGATTTAAAGTTGCAGCAGTAGTGTTTGAGCTGAAGATTTAGCATCATTACCAGTATAGGGTAAAGTCCGATATCTACGCCGATCACAAAAGTTTCAAGTATTTTTTCACTCAGAAAGAGTTGAACATGAGGCAGAAGAGATGGTTGGAGTTAGTCAAGGACTATAACTGTGCTATCAACTTTTATCCAGGTAAGACGAACATCGTGGCTGATGCTTTGAGCAGAATGTATGCAGGTTTCAGTGGTTGTTTGATCATTTCTCAATCTTGTATTCTCGAGGATTTGCAGAGCTTGGACATTAAGTTGGTTACTAACCAGTGTTCAATTATGATGGCATTTCTCACGAATCAACCTTCGATTGTGGACAAGATAAAGGAATGACAAGCTAGCGATGCAGATCTTTAGAAAATTATAGTTGAAGTCATTGAGGAAAAAAACCTGAGTTCAATCTCACCAGAGATAGAACATTGAAGTTTGGTACTCGCTTGTGTGTACCAAATATAGAGGAAACCAAGAAGGAAATTTTGATAAAGGCTTACTGTACACCTTACTCAGTTCATTCTGGGTCTA
Organism: Rhamnella rubrinervis; assembly: GCA_007844105.2. Taxonomy (NCBI): domain Eukaryota; kingdom Viridiplantae; phylum Streptophyta; class Magnoliopsida; order Rosales; family Rhamnaceae; genus Rhamnella; species Rhamnella rubrinervis. Next base: position 3,033,618 of record CM017582.2, read on the forward strand.
CTAAGATGTACAGGGTCGTCTCCAAAACTTTCTGGTGCGCTTCCATGAAGCAAGACATTGTGAAGTTCGAGGAGTAGTGTTTGACTTGTCAACAGGTGAAGATTGAGCAGCAGAGACCTTCTGATTTGCTAAAGCCATTGATAATTCTATAATAGAAGTGGAAACATATAGCGATGGATTTTGTTGTGGGATTACCATGATCACAGTATGGAAATGATGCAATCTAGGTAATAGTGGATCAATTGACCAAATTGGCTCAATTTCTACCTATGTGGCTGACTCACTTGATGGAGAGGCTAGTTTAATTATACGTGGATGAGATCGTACAACTCCATGGTGTACCTGTTTTAATTATTTTAGATCGAGATCCAAGACTCACTTCATCGTTTTGAAAGAGTTTACACAAAGCAATGGGGACGAAGTTGACTTTTAGTATAGATTTACATCCCCATATAGATGGCCAGTCAGAGCAGACGATTCAAACTTTAAAGGACATGTTGAGAGCATGTATCCTAGATTTCGAAGGTAGTTGGGAAAAACATTTACCGCTTGTGGAATTTTCTTACAATAACAGTTTTTATGCATCCATTAGGATGGCTCCATATGAGGTTTTGTATGGAAGAAAGTGCAAGTCACCATCGTATTAGGATAAAGTTGGTGAACGAAAGTTGGTTGGGTCGAAGATTTTGCAACAAACTAGTAACATCATCAATAAGATTCAATAGAGGTTGAAGATAGCTCAGGATCGACAAAAGAGCTATGTAGATAGTCAGTGAAAGAATCTTAAGTTCTAGGTTGGTAAGAAGGCATTTCTTAAAATTGTACCTCTGAAAGATGTACTGAGTTAGGGAAAAAGGAGAAATTGAGTCCTCATTTCATTAGACCTTTTGAAATACTGGAAAGGATTGGGGTTTTGGCTTATCAGTTGGCTTTGCCTCCCAATCTATCGTGAGTGCATGATGCCTTTAACGTCTTTATGCTGCTAAAGTACGTGCATGATCTTTCTCATGCCATTGAGTACGAGCCATTGGAGGTTCATGAGAACATGACGTACGAAGAGAAGCTGGTAAGAATTTTGGACCGGAAGGATCAAGTTCTTAGGAATCGAGCGAGTCAACTTGTGAATGTCCTTTGGAAGAATCATACAAAGATAAGATGAGAGCCAAGTACTCGATGTTGTTTTACTAGAACTCTAACTCCTTAAATTTAATTTCGGAGATGAAATTTCTTTTTAGGGAGGAGCTGTAATAACTACATTTTATTTCTGAATTTGTTGATTTCCAGATGCATTTTCGGTTCGATCATCATTTCATCCTTTTCACCGAGGCAAGCAGTTTTTGAGTTCTCTGAGCATTTTGTAAGGGCCAAAAGGATTCAAGGGGGAGTTGAGAGATTTTTTCTAGCCTTGTTATCCTTGGTCAAAGTTTGACAAAGTTTGATTACTATTTATTATTTTTACTTGAAGTTTTTGTTATTTTATTTAACAATTAGGGATATTTCTTAACTGAAGGGCATGCCACCTCCTTCACCATTTTCATTTCGTCTTACTTCCATATGCAAGTTAAAGAGAGAAATTCAAAACCTAGAGAGAGAAAGTGAGAGAAATTCATGAAATTTGAGGTTATTTTCAAAGGGGAGCTAGGGTTTTGAACCAGTTTTCAAGGGGAACTCAAGGTGAGTTTCAAAGCTTGGAGAATGTGTTTTCTTGCTTGGAAGAGAAGTAGGCAACTTTTCATCTATGATTTTTCTTGTAAACTGTGTTTTATGTGATTAAATGTTAAAATCATACTTTGTCTTGATGAATTGATGTTTGAATAGGCTTAATTTGATATGTATTAAGTGTATGACAAAACCCCCAATTGATAAGGGTTTTGGGGAATTTATTGTTTTAATTTGATTTTGTTGTATTAAAGCATGTATAGTTAGAATTGGATAGTGGATATTGCTTAAATCATTGTCAATTTCATGTATTGGTGATAAATTGGATTGAAAATGGTGTGCAGAGAGGGTGGCCATTGTAGGGTGTTTGGTTATGAGAGGCATTTTGGTATTTTCACATGCTAGGGGTTTTTTGGTATTTTAAAATTTATTGAGAGTAATTTGGTAATTTTAATATATGAAGGGGCACAATAAGAATATTTGAAAATGGTGAAGGGTATTTTGGTCATTTATATGTGAGGAACATATATGAAATTTTTAAAAAATGTAAAGAGTATTTTGGTCTCGACACATTGGGGACATAAAATTATTGAGAGTATTTTAGTTATTTTTCATGGAAGATATAAAACTAAAAATAATAGAAATGTGAGAGGTATTGTGGTCAATTTGCATTTCCAAATATTTTATTATATATAAATATATTAGATTATTTATATATATATATATATATTCAATTATAATTATATTTATTTATACTTTTATTAATATATTTATTTATACATTTATCTATATAGTTATATTTATAATTATATTTTACAAAATGTATATATATTATGTATGTATTTATTACATATATATAAATGTATTTTGGTTTGTGGGCATACATATAAATATTTATTTATGTGCAAAAGAATGAGTATTAATTTATATTATATATATATGTATATATTTATGCATTGATTTGTGTATATATATTCATATGTATGTATACTTTTGTGTTTGTGTGCATGTATATGTGTATAAAATATATGTATACATATAAGAGTGTGTATATATATATTTGCATATTTATATAAGAATCTATATTTATGTGTGTATTTTTATAAGTATATATTTATATATGTGTTTATAATTGTGTTTTTAAATATGTATGTATGCTATTATTCTTATTTATATGTATATTCATGAGTGTTTGTATATATATATGTATATATGAATGGAGAAGTACTGTTTTTGTGCTATTGTTTTAACCATGAGTAGTTTGGTAATTAACCATTTGCCTTAAGGGATATTTTGGTAATGTCCATTTATTTGGGGGTTATCTTGGTAATTATAGAAAGGGCTAGTGGTATTTTGATAATTATATCAGTTTGATTGGTGTTTATCGATTGTTGATTGAAGTTGGGACATTTCAATAATTATCGCTGTCAGGTGAGAGAGTTCGGTAATTATGCGTTGTATTGCTTGACATGGTTGTATTTATACGTTGTGGCATAAGTATTCATTTACATAGAGCAATTCAAGAGTATTATTGTTTTATATGAAATGATGGATTTTTCCCTGTGAGTTTATATTTTTCTATAAATGGTTACACCGGTATGTGTTTATGTTTTTAGACTTTATTTTTAATAACTCTTTTAATCATTGACCACCACGGGTAGGTGGATTGTGTAGGAATAATGATTCTACCACATACCATAGGTGGTTGTGGGGTTTCGTGTGGCTGCACGAAATGCAAAATGAGAGAGTGTGCTTTTCGGTTGATATAATAAAGAGGAAAAAAATGGTGATTTTCTATGTATGGTTGTACACTACATGACATGACATTGGCATATATATTTGGGTTGCCTATTGAATGTTTTTGAGTCACCGTTTTTTGTTATTTGTGATAAGTAAATCTAAAACTTCCCAGTATGGCTTGGCAGCGTGCAAACTAGAGAGTACAACATAGTACTTTATTCTTTCGTATTTGTTTTGATACTTTGGGTAAAGATACTCCATGTATTTTAAATACTCATTTTTCTTTACGGTGTGGGTGTGTATACTTTGATTTTTTTAAAAGTATTACTATTTTATGGTGTGGCTTGTAAAACAATCTCAAAGAGTAAATGAAAGTGTTAATCTTGTTGTGGTATTGTCCAAATCGTTTTAAGGTAGACAAATTTATAAAAGAAAATGAAAAAAAAAAATTTACGTGGTAATCACACCTTGCTCAAGAACCTAAGCTTGGGTGAGGGGGTGTTACGCAAGTTGATGGGGCATCTCGAGTTGATAATGCTCCTTCAACGTCAAGTGTTTATCCGATTTCAAACAATAATACAGATAAAGTTGGACACTTATACAATGACCAAACATTTTGAACTTAAGGTTAAAGTCATGTTCACAGAAATATGAGGTTGGATGTGTGAATGATAGTTGTTTGTGGCGTATTCGTGTAGCTAGGAATGAAGGTTTAGATTTATTTTCCATTAGGGTATTCAAGAATACACATCAATGCTCGGCATTTAAAAATATAATTTCGGCACATTGTCAAGCAACCAACAGACTTATTGGTGAGCAAATAAAATAGAAATACGATGAAATTGCCCGTTAGTAAAAATAGAAAGAAATCATCTTTTACATAGAGAGGCAACACAAGATTAAGATAAGTTATGAGAAGGCTTGAAGTGCAAGAGAATTTGCACTCGGTAGTATAAAAGGTTCTCATGAGGAATCATACAAACTTTTACCACTGTATAGTTTAATTATTTTATTTACTTTCTCATGGCTCTAAGGCAAACCATTGCTAGATTTAGTAAATTGAGGCCCATTGTAGCTCTTGATGGGACACAAGGGTACTCTCTTTGTTATACTATGTTTTGATGGTAATGAGCAAATATATCCTCTACCTTTTGATGTTGAGGATACAGAAAATGAACAATCATACAGTTGCTTTTTTAAGAGGTTTAAGGAGGCCTATTGGAAAGTTTTAAATTAAGTATTTATTATTGATAAACATAAAGGTTTGGAGAGGGCGATTTTAATTATATATACCATTGCACATCATGGACATTGCATGTATCATCTTAGTTGCAATGTAAAGCACAATTTTGGAAAAATAAATATGTATATATGGGTTTTTATTAGGCATAAAAAGGTTATTGACAGTTGATTTCGACAAGCATATACAACATTTAGAGACTATTAACATACATACACGTTGGTACATAATGGAAGCTAATCTTGAAAGATGGGCTAGATCTCATTTTCTAAGTATAAGGTACAACATGATGACAACCAACATTGCCGAGTGTTTGAAAATCATATTTAAAGATGCTAGGTCACTTCCAATTGTATTATTGCTTAAGAATATTAAGGCTTTAATGAAAGATGGTCTTTATAATCATCATAATAAAGCGGAATTTATGACGACATTGGTTACGGAGAAGAAATTGAAAAAAAAGGCTTGAATTATATGTGAGGTTGGGTGTCACACCATTAAATATGTATGAATTTGAAGCCCCTTGATTTGAGTTTAGGGCAACTGTCAACTTGGAAAACAAAACATGCTCATGTCGAGAGTTTAATCTTGCTCATTATCCATGTGTACACACAGTGTCTGCTTGTTGATTTTACAACATTTAATGCTATTTATTATGTTTAGATATTAGACTAACTACAATCTACCTTCTCGTTGATCCACGTCCATGGCAAGTACCAGCATAGATAAGCAATCTTGTCGTGCTCCCTCTAAATGTACAACGTGCACTTGACTAACCAAGAACACAACAAATTCAATTTAGAGGAGAAGATAGACCACATCGTAAGTGTAGCAGATACGGGGTACTTGGTCACAACCAACAAACATATCTTGGAAAATTAACGTTAATGAAGTTATACAATCTAACTTTCTATGTCATTCCCGGAATGTAAAAACTCTCAGCAACTGTCTTCATGAATATTTCACAAGTATCTTCAACATTAATTAGCACACCATTAAATATGTAAAAACTGTATGATTTACAGCATAATGACATCTTTTTCTTTAATTTATACTAAATTTTCATGAACACAAACAAACATACTTAAGACGGAAATATAAAAAATAACCCCTGAAAAGTGGCATTAAACTGCCTCTTCGCCACTAGTAGTAAGATCTCATTACTATATGGTGAGGATGCATTTTTTAAACCAAAATTACCTTCTCACTAAGAGTAGTGAGATTTCGCTACTTTTGGTGAGGTAATTTCCCTTTATCGGGTTGAAATTGCTCTAAAAAAAATGGTTCGCCAATAGTAGTAAGCTCTTGCTATTAGTAGTGGGCAGGTATTTTATCACATCCACTACTGAGTCATATAAAGTAATATGTCTATTGAGCAGATTGACCTTCACTGTAGCCAATGTTGTCCATTGTTGTTTATTAGGACATAGATCTTGAATTCAATGGATGGTTACAACATACAGTCAAATACATAGTAACACAATACATATTAAAAAGTTCGAAATAAAACTTACATAATCAACATCCTTTCAAATATGTAAATGCCTCGGTGCATCTGCTGAGACGTACAACTGTAAAGTCTTATCTATACTACCAGTCCAATAATAAGATGGCAATTTGTCCTTTCATCTGGATGTGTATGATTAACTTTATCCATGTAAATAGAGTATCAACCAAGCATCGAACTCTAAAACAATTAAAATTCAAACACATTAGTGTTACACTGAATTCAAACACATAACACAATATTATTGGATATCCTATACCTGTTTACTTACCCAAAATGTAAAGTCTAAAATGACATATCTTTGACTAAACATATGCGAGTAGGCCTTCACTCTTCATCGTATGAATAATCTGTATCAACTTACTATAATTTAGTGAACAACATTTTTCTAATAAAATTAAGGGAAATGTAACACATAGTTTGGAAATTAATAAAAAGGTAAGGAGACAATTAAATGGTTTCACTTACTATATCATACCACCAATCTCCAGTAGTGAAAATCATCTTGAATATAGTTTTTTCAAACTCTACATACAATACACCATGCTTGACTTTGCTTGTATCATCCATGAAAGCGACAAATGTCAAATGCTCCCCCTAATTTATAGTCCTAAATGGATCAAAAATCAAATCCATTAACTCCTTCCCGATATGTGGGTCCGAATCATGTAGAGGTTTGAATGGAGACGCAAGCACCGCCGACTTCTAAAGTGTCTTACCCGCACAGGATTGTTTTAAATTTTTTTCTAATTTCAAACCACACCCCACTCACTGTCATGTATAGTAGTGTCAAATACTTATAATTGTTTTGATGCATTTGCTACTGTTGCTTGTTGATCATCCTATAGTAAAAAGTAACAATTAGAAGTTAAATTAGAAAAAAAAAATGATATAAATTAATAGTCTTATAATGGAATAAAATTGATACTTGATAGAACTATTAGTATCATATAATAAAAGCAAAAATGACGTGATTAAAAAAATCACAGATGTATATAGTAAAAAATTAAGTATTAATTTCCATTCTGTATCTTGCATCTATAGTATTTTTGCATGTATGTCATTTAATAAAAGCCTAGAATCATGGGGTTACTAATTATTGGTACGCTAGGAAAATATTATGAATTTGTTTTAATGATATCCAAGAAACCATTGACATAGTTGTTCATAGTGATTTACAATGAAATAATTCAATTGATAAAGTTTAAATTGAGGATTGTATTCGTATGATTTTGCATTTGAACATAGATATAATATGTTTTGTTATTCTAAGAATTCCTGTATAATAAAAGCGATATAATTACAAAAGCTTTACTTTTGTCTTAATAACCAATTTCTATTTATAAATAGAAGTAAAAATGATATAATATAATCTCAACTAACCTCCTCAACATCAACATGTTGCATGATGACACAAACCATCCTAATTAGACCATCTAATATTGTCTTCAACTCATCAATCTTCTTCTCCAACCGCTCCATATCATCAGTTGATGGTTCAAGTGGTACCCTAATTGTCGCAGCTGACATGCTACGCTGGATTGATAGTATGGCCAGTAATGGACTCATTGATATCTACAAACATTCAGGGTGGACTAGAATATGTGCGCTCCTTGGCACGAATATAGAAGGTAGTAATCTAGTTATGATTTTCCATCTCCTTAGTGGGAACTAGCATGTCATGTGCAGGATACTACACGATTCTAAAATAAAACAAATTTAATATTAGTTGCATTAGTATACAATATAATACAATAGAGCAATAAATTTAATAATTGATGTAAACTTATATTTTGAGTATCAAACACTCTCGTATACATCTTATAAAAATGTAGTAATCTGGGGAATTTCCAGCGAAGAATTCTAGGACAATTGGTAGGGAAATAATTCCCATAATTCATCAATGTTAGTATAGAAATAGTTTCAAACCCTCAAATATGAAGAACAATTAAAAATAGTACAATTAACCTCAAATATGGAAATTAATAATTATAAATATTATAACAACAATTAACTCCAATAAATACAATAACTTTGAAAGAAATAGTACCTAAAATGTAATAGAAAAACCATAAAGAGTGTATGTGTTGGAGAAGTTATTAGTGTTGACATAACTACACAAGGATGCAATTGTTTTATTGTATGACAATGTCCACCATGGATAACAATCGTACAATGCATCATTCTAAATGATTTTGAAGTTGGTGTTGTTTATAAGTTTCTTCTTATTACCAGATAGAAACACAGACTCCAAGAGGAAAAATATAGCCACCTTCACATTGTCATCAACTTCGCTTTAATCAAACGAATGTCATTCAAACTTCTTTATCAATGCCTTTAGTTGAATCTCATTGTTTGGACTAAAGTACTTCATCCATAACTAGTTTGTCAATCTATTAGTGTCATCAAAGCTTGGAGACTTGCCACATTTCAATCTAGTCACCAATGTGAATGCTTTCTTATCAAACTGAGCACTGACACCTCTAAAATTAAATTCATCCATGCTCAGATTGTCACATTCAATTTGTCACAATAACAAGCTATGGACAATGCTGTTGCAAAATTTAATAGTTTGGATAACCAGGAAATGTCCAAACCACTTCATTGTAAACTTCTCAACACCAATTTCACCAAGCTTCCGCTGGATAAGCTCGATTGCGTGTAACAAAATACCTATATGTTTCACATTAGCAACTTTATTCTATTTCTTAACAAAGTACCTATATGTTTCACATTAGCAACTTTATTCTATTTCTCATGTGGGACAATGAATGGTTGATATTTCTATACCTACAAATAATACAAACAAAACAAAAAAAATGGGAGAAAAGAATAATTAACATAAGGAAAATAAAAAAAGAACTAAAAAATTTATTCTTGAAAAAATGTCTTGCCAAATGTAGCAAGATCTTGCTACTATTGGTGAGAAGATACATTTGATTCCATAAACTGCCTTTTTACCAAAAGTGGCAAGATCTCTTTACTGTTAACGAGAAGATTATTTTTTCTCCCTGTATTACCTTGTCACCAATAGTAATGAGTTCTCGCTACTTCTAGTGAGACATTTTTCTAAGAGCATTATAATCCATTGGAAAATGTTTCACCAATATTTGTAAAAGCTCATTACTATGGGCGAGTAGGCAATTTTATTGTCTGATTTACCCTCTTACTAATACTAGCGAGAGCTCGCTACTTTTAGCGAAGTATTTTAGTGAGGGCATCATCAACCCACTAGAAAATGCCTAGCCAATATTAGCGAAATCTCGCTACTATGGTTGATACAGCCTCCAAGAATTCGAACAAGAAAATTGCAAGATCACACTCTCAAGATCTTTAATCTAACAAGATTCAAAAAGGATAAGCATCTTGACCCTCTACATAGAAAAGTATGAACCAAAGATATAAACAATTGTGACCATTTGCTTAACAAAGTAAGAGCCAACAATATAGCGAAAGAACACAACAAGAGGTAACTCTTAAATGCTCAAAGAATTGGAAAAAACCAAAAAGAATTTTATTGAATAAAAATCTGAAGAACAATGTGTAAAATTCATTAATAATAGGGGCTATATATAGACCTCTTATATTTTCTAGTCCTAAAGAAATTCTAACTAAAATTAGGAGACTAAAAACCTAATTACATTAGAAAACATATTAACAAGTGGTTAGCCATGTAGAAGGGTATGTTCACACCATAAATTATGTTCACACTTAAAAACTAACATATTAGCTTGCCACTTACATGATTAATTTAGAACAACAAATAAAAAATAAGACACTTGGCAAGTACATTGACTAATGAAGTAAAGACACATGTCCTAAAGTAGTTCTAATTTAATCTACTAGGCAAATCATCCATGCACTCCACGCTTTAGGCTCCAATGATGCTCGCCAACTCCATATCTTCAAGGTTTCAACATTTCCACATGTGGAAGTATCAAGATGGCTTCAAATTCTCTTGTACAAGCAAGATTCTTCAATATTTTTCCAAGATTTACATGTACAAGCAAGATTCTTCTATATGGGGCATGCTAATAATCATGCAAACTTGGATTGACTTTTTATGGCTAAATATGGACGATCCTCCCTCTTCAAGATGCTCCTTGATCAATCTAAGTTAGTCTCTCTTGAACTTCTTTGCATGAGCTTAAGTATATGGACCAAGTGGTAATTGAAGTGGATCCTTTACATGTCAGACCACATCACTCCCCACTTCCTCGGAAAGATTCGTCCTTGAATCGCTTCCTATATTAAAAAGAGAAAGATCATAAACATTAAATATAGTACTTACATTATACTCAATGGGAAGATGAATCTTGTAGGCGTTGTCATTAATACGTTCCAATACTTTTAGTGGTCTTTCTTCTCTTGGATATAGCTTTGACTATGCTTGTCAAGGAATCTTTCTTTGAGCATATGTACCTAAACCCAGTCACCCGATTTAAATACTACTTGCTTTTGCCCTTTATTAGCTATTGAGGTATGTAACTTTGTTTTCTTCTCAATATGAGCTTGAACCTTTGCATGCAAGTTCTTAACATACTCGGCTTTTTTTCTTTACCATCCAAACTAACTTGTTTATCAATGGAGAAGAAAACAAATCCATAGGAGTTAGTGGATTAAAGTTATAAACAATTTCAAATGAGAACACTTACTGGACGAATGCAATGCTCGATTAGAACTGAATTCAATATGGGGCATACAATATTCCCAATTATTTAAATTCTTTTGAATTAATGCATGTAATAAGGATCCTCAAGTACAATTTACTACTTTGGTTTGTGGATGACATGTACTAGAAAATAATAAATTTATTCCTAATTTATTCCATAAAGTTCGCTAAAAATGACTAAGGAACTTAACATCTCAATCAAAAACTATGTTCCTAGGTATGGCATGTAATCTAACAACCTCACGAAAGAATAAATCCACTACATGAATTACATCATTGGTCATACTACAAGGTATAAAAATGTACCATTTTAGAAAACTGATCAACAATAACAAACACAGAATCCTTTCCCTTTCTGGACCTAGGTAGACCTAACACAAAATCCGTATATATGTCAGTCCATGATTTACTAGGAATAGGTAAGAGTTTATATAACTTATAAGGCAAAACTTTAGACTTAGCTTTTTTACATGTAATACAATTTTGGCATAATTTTTCTACATTTTTTCTCATGTTCAGTCAATATATTAAGAGATTTGGCTAGTTCAAAGTGTCCCATTAAACCACCAGTATGAGCTTCTTTAAGTAGTAATTCACGTAAAGAACACTTAGGCACATAAATTTTATTTTCTTGAAACAAATAACCATCATGCCTATAAAATTTGCCAAACATAGTATTTTCACATGCATTATAAATATTAGTAAAAACATGGTCATCATTATATAGATCTTTTATATATTCAAAACTAAGTAGTTTAGTAGTTAATGTAAAAACAAGTGTGTACCTTTGAGAAAGTGCTTCAACAACTATATTTTCCTTACCTTGCTTATATTTGATAACATATGGAAAGGTCTCAATGAACTCAATCCATTTGGCATGTCTTTTGCGTAACTTATCTTGTTATTTGATGTGCTTCAATGACTCGTGGTCCGTATGTATCACAAATTCCTTAGGCCACAAATAATGTTGCTTTGTCTCAAGTACAAGTATTAATGCATACATCTCCTTGTCATATACGGGGTAATTAAGTATATCTCCATTCAACTTCTCACTAAAGTAAGCAATTGAGCGATTTTCCTACATTAACACGGTGCCTATTCCAAGATCAGATGCATCGTACTTAATTTCAAAAGTTTTAGAAAAGTTAGGTAAGGCATGAGCATGTACAGATGTTAACTTTTCTTTTACTATATTGAATGTTGTTTCTTATGCATTACCCCAATTGAAGATTACATTTTTTTTATGATTTAATTTAAAGAGGCAACTATGGTGCTAAAGTCTTTAACAAACCTACAGTAAAAGCTAGTTAATCCATGTAAGCTCCTAACTTCACTAGCATTTTTAGGTGTAGCTCAACTCTTAATGGCTTGGACCTTTTCCTCATATAATTGTATTCCATTAGCACAAACAACATAACCTAGAAACACAATTTTATTCATGCATAATGTACACTTCTTTAGATACTAGGAGTAGGAGAAACACAATTTTCTCTTCAAAGTAGTTCAAGTACACAATGTAAATGTTCAATATACTCATCTAAACCTTTGCTATATACTAGGATGTCATTAAAATACACAGCATGTAAAACATGGTTTATTAATCTCATGAAAGTACTAGGTGCATTAGTTAGTTCAAATGCATGACTACCCATTCATATAATTCATGATTAGTTTCAAAAGAAGTTTTCCATTCTTCTCCTTCTTTCATTCTAATTTGATGGTAGCCACTTTTTTAAATCGATATTTAGAGAAAATAGTTAAGTCAATTTTAGAGAAAATAGTAGAGCCATATAATTTATCTGACATATCATCTAATCTAGGAATAGGATGATGATACTTTACCATAATTTTGTTAATGGCTCAGCAATCTACCCACATTCTCCACGTTTCGTCCTTCTTTGGAACTAGAACAATGGGCACCACATATAGACTCATGCTTTCCCTCACATAATCTTTTTCCAAAAGCTCCTCAACTTGCCTTTGAAGTTTCTTTGTCTCATCAGGAATACTTTTATGGTTGCATCGGGCACAAAATAAATTTGATGTTCAATTCCTCTAATAGGAGGCAATACTTTTGGCATTTCTTTGGGAAACACATCTTTAAATTCCTATAAAAGAGTAATTACAGCACTAGGCAAAGAGTCATTAATATCAAGGTTAGCATCTTTGTAAAGGAACAAGTACATGAGTTTCTTTAAAAGAAGGCACTCCAGATAACACTCATTTTTGCACAAAAGTTCTTTTTCTTTTTCTCTCTTTTTCTTGTGTTTGGGATTTACTCTCTCTTTTTTTACTCTCAATGGTGTTTGTTCTCTCATCACTCTTTTTCTCCTCTCTTTGGGATTTCAATTGGATTTCATAAATTTATTTTGAGGGTCAAGGGCATAAGGGTGATTTTTTGGTCATCCTTGTAGAACATATAATGATTCTTAAATCTATATGTAAATTTTTTATCAAATTGCCATTGCCTTCCAAAAAGAATATGGTCGGCATGCATGGGTACTACATTGAACTAGACCTTATCTTGATATCTCCTAATGATAAAAGGTATTCTGACTTAGATAGTTACCCTTACCTCCCCACAATCATTCAACCATTGTAGTTTATATGGTCTAGGATGTTTCGCCATATGAAAATCCAATTTTTCCAAAACCTCAATACTAGCAACATTAGTACAACTTCCTGCATTAATAATCATGTTGCACACACGATTTCTCACTTGGCACCAGGTTTAAAATATATTTTCCCTCTGCTCATTATCTTCCTTTTTCACTTGTATGTTCAATGCTCTCCTCACTACAAGTTCATGTCCTACTTCAGGGTATTCTCCTTCACTAACATCTTTTAGGGGTGGCATTTCATCATGTACTTCTCCTTCACTATCCGTTTCTATTTTACCATTGTCCCTTAAAACCATCACTCTTTTATTATGGCATTGAGATGCAATGTACCCTATTACAAGACATTTAAAACATTTGATATCTTGATTCTTTGAAGGTGCAACTTCCTTCATTTTTTCTCTAATTCACAACTTCTCTTCTATGCTTCCCCGATTTATTTGGCTTGTAGGATGATTTTTTATCCCTTTTCCATTACCACTTTTCCAAGGTGCATTACCACTTGAAGTTGAATTAAACCTTATATTTCCACTCCTTCGTTTGAGTTGTTTTTCTATTTTTATGGCCATGTGAACCATATCTTCCATCTCTACATAATATGGTAACTCAACAATATTAGTAATGTCAAAATTCAATCCTTGTAGAAATCTCAACATGGTGGCTTCACAATCTTTTTCAATATTAGCTCTAATCATTATTACCTTCATGTTCTTGTAATAGTCCTCCATACTCCTATTACCTTGAGTGAGTCCTTGAAGTCGTTGACACAACTCTCAATAATAATGGGTAGACAAACCGATGCCTCATGGCAATTGTGAGTTCATCCCATGTGCTAATCGGCCATTCCCTATACCTCCTCTTTTTTGTCACCAATTGATCCCACCATACCGCAACATAACCGGTGAATTCAATTACAACTAATTTTACTTTCTTCTCTTCAAAATAATTGTGAGAATTGAAGATCAACTTCACATTCTTCTCTAAATCAAGATAGTTTTCAGATCATTCTAACCATGAAAAGTTGGCATAGAGATTTTAATATTATTTAAGTTTCAATCTTCCTTATTCTCATTATGTTAATGCCCTTTAATTGAGAATCCTCCTTCGCTTTCCTTTTCAACCTCTTCTTTCATAACCTTTCTAGTTTGATTATTGTCCCTCTTTGAGGGAGTAGAAGATTGCGATGTTTCTCTCTTGAGCTTTTGTGGTTCACTTTCATTTCTTTCCATATGATGTAAGACTTTCTCAAATTGTACCTCAATCTGCTCTAAATGTTGTTTAAAGGCTTACATATTGAAAGCCTCTCCTCTTGCAAATTCTTCTCTCCTATTTGACATAATGCAAAACAAAAAAGAAATAATTTTATTTGTTAGTAAAAAAAATTCCTCACACAAACCTTTATGTGTTTCTCCAAATGCTCGTATTTAAAAGCTCTCGACGATATTAATGTCACCAAACTAATTTTTTAAATCCTAATTGATTCTTAATCAATTCCAAGAAAATCCAAAAATTGAATCTTTATTATGTAAGAAGGCAAGATAAAAAAAAATGAATAGGGTTTAGTAAGTGGTGAAAGAAATTCCTTTTTTTCTTTTTTTACAGTAGGCTGGAGCACAAGTAGGAATTAGATACCAACTAGGTTTAGCATAATTTTTTGCACCTTTGGAGGTTTTGGGAAAACAAAAGTAGTAGCAAAGAAATTTAAAGGGTGCTTCAAATTAATATGTTTCCAATAAATTTTGGGATTAGGATTCTTAGAGGTTTTAGGAATCCAAAGAGGATTATGATTACTTGGGTACCAAGGAAAGGTTTTTTTCTTTTTTTGATTTAGAATGAAAGATTGGTTGTAGGGTTTTTGGACTAGAGAATGGTGTTAAGTTTCAAGACAAGAGAAATAGATTGGTTTGACCAAGTCAAACTTTGACCAAGGATAAATGAAAAGAAAATAATCATTTAACCCCTCACTAAGTATCTTAGACCCTTACAAAATACCCAAGGAACTCTCACGTGGCTCTTTAAAGTGTAAGTGGCAACATGACGATCGAACTGAAATCGCTACCGAAAGTCGATAATTTTGAAAAAAAAAAATTAGATTATTACAAAAGTACCTTTACATTTTCATTTTAGATGGGATACCAACTATAGTTATAACAAATATAGTTGTTTTTTGCATGATAAACTTACAAATACATTAAATACTAAATAAAAACTACAAACAAACCATAACAAAAAATCTTAATTATTTTTGTTTATTCTTTTCCAACTTTTACTAAATCTTATTTAATATTCTTATAAAAGAAAAAAAAAGTCTTCGTCAGCAGGTTGGCCAAGGCGGGTGTATTCAATTAAAACTTTAAAAGACTTTTACAAAAAAAATTTATTAATAGATTTTTGTAGATTTTTATAAACTTTATAAAAGTATGAATGATTTTGAGTAACTTTTGTAAACTTTTTTTTAATGACTTTCATAAACGTTGAACAAACTTTTTTATTTTTACTTATCATATTTATAAGTACTTCATATATTTTTCTTCTCAATTATAAGCATTTAATCGTTGTTTAAATATCCTAAATGATGTTCGATAACCCTTTGTATTGGCTATATGAGCATATACATACTTGATGAAAATGAGAAAAAAATAATAATAACTTTGACCATAAGACATGGCATTGAAATGGACAAAGCCCTTTTGTGTGAATCCACCATGACTACAAGTAGACAACACCCCCAAAAATATATGACCTCATTTGGCATAACATGACCATTTCTAAAAACATGGACAAAAAGTTTGGAGAGACTCTCATTCATTGCCTATCCAGTAATCATGGCAGTCCAAGAAATAACATATATGTTAGTCAACTGATGGAATTTGGAGAGCTCTTTCTATATCTGCACATTCTAAAAATATGTCAATCAAGGCATTCTTCACTGAGAGGCTCATCATAACCCTCATCTCACACAATTTCAATACACCTACCTTCCATGGCTCAATGCACCTGAAAGTCTGCATGATTATTTAACACGAGGGACCTTTTTTGTGTCTGCTTCAACCCTATACAGTTGTAATCCCTAAAAAATTCAATAGCCTCCTTGTATATTATTGATTAAGCATAACCCATAGTCATGGGAGTCCAACACATCATATTTCTCTTAGGAATTTTGTTAAACACTCTTTATGCCCTATATTGAACAAAATGCATTCAAGCTGCCTTAAATATCCGAAATTTGAACAACAAATATTTTTAATTGGACATTAATATTTTATATTTGGACTTTTGACCCACCATGACAATTGAGTAATTGACAAGTCTGGATCTACACGATGAAGAAGACCGGTTGGGAAACAAAAAAGGTTGAGAAACAAATTTTAAAGTCAAATATGTATACTCCTCACCTAAAAGTCTTTACAAGTTTATAAAAGTTATTATTTTAAAAAGTAAAGTCTAGATTGAATATTTATAGACTTTATAGAATTTAAAAAATTATAATTAAATATTTCAATACTTTATAAGACTTTTTGAAAGTTTACAAAAGTCTTAATTGAATACCCCATGACTTTAAAAATATTTTTAAATCCTTAATTAAATACATCTAAACTTTTTAAATTTATAAAAGTCTTTTAAAGTCTTAATTGAATACACCCCTGTCTAGGCATGCTTGCTATAGAAGGCATAAAATGGTTCTCGGGCCTACCTAGTGCCTCGACCGTCCTACAGAGAATGCATCCCCACGAGTATAATTTCTTCTAGATCTCGTCACATTTTTTCAAAAACTCATGTATTCAAAACCTAATGCATTAAAACCACAACATTAAAAGAAAATACACATACTTATTACCTTCTACAAGAATATTAATGTAAAATATAAAAAAAATAAATAGAAAACATGCTATTGTAAATTAAAAATTTGTTATTACCTTTTACAAAAAAAAAAAAAATGTAAACTTCAAAGGAAACTCAAAGTTTAACATATACAAATGAAAAGAATAAAGTGCCAGATGAATTAAAGTTGAAGGATTGAGTTGTTATGGTTATTAGATAATGAAGGGCAAATTTGATACTTTGTCTAGCTTTTGTAGGAAACATGAGCTGGTGGGTATATATTCAAATTGTGTTATTTTGGTAGGCATTTTACCCAAAAACCCATGAAATTATTGAACAACTACATATAAAAATCCAAGCTTGAAAAATAAAATTTAATTTTTACAACCTACAACTTATCATTGCAACATATCCCATGAACAATTCGCAAAAATTCTATCCACCTAAGCCGACTGCTACTATCAACAATACAAACCATATATTCAACAAAAAAAAAAATTTCATAATATTAAAAATATTAAATTTGTCCTACTAAAATTTAATTTTTTTCTCAAACCTAAATAATAAAAGTTAAATTAATGAACTTACAAGTTTAGATTTGGTCGAAATTACTTCAATAGCCAGAGCTGACTTACATGGTGTGTCACTACCGATGGTGGAACAGGTAGTAGTCTTCTTCACTGTCTTCATCTTCGTGGGTGGAGATGGAGTTTTCTTGGTTGAAGATTGAGGTTTGGTCTATGATCTTTTAAAGCTGGGAGCATTTTTCCTTACTATTGCCTTCCTTTTATACTCCATTTAGACAATCTACGGCAACGACGGTGACAAAATATGAGTGGTAAAAACAAGCAAGAACCAAAGAGGAAATACAAAGAGAGAGGAATATAAAGTTTAAATGCCTAGCGTATTTTGGATAGGGAAAATTAACAGGTGTCCAATTTTGAATAAATTAGTGAATGTGGGTATTTTAACTATTTCAACGTTTCAAGTGGGTATTTTTGATAATTTCCCTTATTATAATTCACCCCTCCTAAAAAAAAATTTCGTCCCAAAAATTTTCATATCCTAAGTCATTTACTTACCACCAAATAAGCTTGGATTTCATTTCCTCCTCATGTTCCCACATCGCTTCTTCAACAACATGGTTCCTCCAAAGAACCTTAAGAAAAGGAATAGTTTTTATCCTTAGCACTTGATCTCTTTTATTTAATATCTTCACCAATTTCTCTTCATAAGTAAGGTCCTCTCTTACTTTCAAAGGTTCAAATTCTAAAATATGTGAAAGATTATTTATACACTTCCTTAGCATAGACACATGAAACATGTCATGTACATTTGATAAGTTCACTGGTAAAGCTAAACGATAGGCCAGATCACCAACTTTCTCCAATATTTTCAAAGGTCCAATGTAATGTGAACTTAGCTTTCCCTTCTTTCCAAATCTCATGATGCCTTTCATTGGTGCTACTATTAAAAGACCATGTCTCCCACATTAACTTACATCCTTTCTTCAATTATCTTCATAACTATTTTGTCTATCTTCAGCAACGTTCATCCTTTGTCAAATTCTACTTATAACTTCACATGTTTGTTGTAAAATCTCGGGTCCAAATAGTTTTCTCTCACCAACTACATCCCAATGTATTGGAGATCTACATTTCTTTCCATACAAAGCTTCATAGGGTGCCATAATAATGGTTGCATAAAAATTATTATTATATGCAGACTCCATAAGTGTTTGTACTTCTCCCAATTTCCTTGGAAATCTAACATACACGCATATAACATGTCTTCAAGTGTTTATATTGTTCTTTTGGATTGTCCATCAGTTTGAGAGTAAAAAGTAGTACTAAAATTCAACCTCATTTCCTTTGTGTAAACTTTTCCAAAACAACGATGTTCACCTTGGATCATAATTGGACATAATCATAATAAGTACTCCATGTAATCTTATGATTTTGTCAATGTAAAATTGTACCAACTTTTTCATAAAATGTGTCATGCATATAAGTAAAAAATGAGTCAATTTCGTGAGTCAATCAACTATTACCCATATTGTGTCATTATCATGTTATGACAATGATAATCCCACTAAAAAATCTATAGTGATATTTTTCCTCTTCCATTCAGGAATCATCACAGTTTAAGCATACTGGACAATATTTGATGCCCAATCTTCATTTGTTGGTACATTAGACATTGTTCCACGAAGCGTGCTATGTCCTTTTTCATTACATTCCACTAATATATCTTGGTGATTTCTTTGTACATCTTGGTGGCTCTGGGATATACCGTATATGGTGTACAATCATAATCTCCTTCTTCATTGCCTCAATATTAGGAATAGAAAGATGACTTCCAAACCTTAAAGCTCCATTTCCTAAAAGGTTGAACTTGGGTCTTCTCCCTTGCACGATTTTTTCCTTAATTTTCTTTAAGCCTGCATCATTTACTTGTTCTTCTTTAATCTTATAAATGATCAATGGTTGCACATTGAGCGTGGACAACATGTACGAATATTGATTAGGAACTAACTCAACATCAATTCTTCTTAAATTCTCCAAAAGTATGCAGTTGTGTAGTAATCAAATTACCACTATAACTAATATACTTTCTACGTAATACATCAACTACCACATTAGCTTTTTCGGGATGATAGTTGATAGTACAATCATAAACGTTGTCTCATGTTCAACTCCTTTTGTAAGGAAGTACTTCAAGATTTAATAATCTATGTAAACATCGCACTTCACACCGTAAATGTAATGTTTCCAAATCTTTAATGTAAACATAACAGTGGCTAACTCCAAATCATGTGCTGGGTAGTTACATTCATATGGTTTCAATTGTCGCGATGCATAGGTGATGACTTTCTCATTTTACATAAGTACACAACCAAGTCTTTTTCCATATGCATCATTATATATCACAAATTTATCTTCTTCATCAGGTATAATGAGTATGAGGGTAGTGATTAGCTTCTCTTTAAAATTTAAGAAACTTCTCTTACACTTTTTGATCCACACAAATTTCACATCCTTTTTCATTAGTTACATCAATGAAATGAAAACCTTTTGTAAATTCTTCTACAAATCATATAAAGTAATCGGTTAACTCTAAGAAGCTTCTAATTTCTTCCACATTAGTAGGCCAATTCCATTCTTGTACAGTTGCTACCTTACTTGGATCAACTTATATTCCATTTTTGGATATCACATATTCTAGAAAAGAAATATTTTCAAGCTAAAATTCATACTTTTTGAACTTGGCATAAAGTTGCTTCGCACATAACCTTTGTAGGATGGCTTTCAAATGCTCTTCATACCCCCCAGCATCCTTAGAGTAAACTAGTATATTATCAATAAAGACAGTGACAAACTTATCTACGATTCATTAAATCTATGAAGGCAACGGGTGCATTAGTCAATCCAAATAGCATGATCGAAAACACGTAGTAACCACACCTTGTCTTTTAGGAATATCTGCTTTAGGAATATATGCTTCCTTTATCTTCAATTGATGGTATCCGGATTGAAAATCTATGTTTGAGAACACACTAGCTCCTTATAGTTGATCAAATAAATCCTTAATTCTTAGCAATGTATCTTTATTATTAATCGTCACACAATTCAATTCTATATAATCAATACACAATCGTATTAATCCATCATTCTTTTTTATGAACAAAATTGGTGCTCCCCATGGTGACGCACTTGGTAGAATAAAATCTCTTTCCAAGAGTTCTTATAGTTACTCCTTTAATTCTTTCAACTTTTTGGATGGCATTCGGTATGGTGTCTTGAAGATAGGCACAATTTCTAGTATCACATCAATAGTGAACTCCACTTCTCAGCCAGATGACAGTTGTAGTAGTTCCTTAGGAAACACATCCAAAATCTCATTTACAAACTTGACGTGATCAGGTTCTTGAGTATCCAAATTCATATTAAATACATTAACTATAAAGTCTTGACAATTACCTTGCAAATAACTTTGTGCTTGCATTACCAAAGCCATTCGAGGTAAATACCTAACCTTTATACCCTCAAATTCAAAGAAATGTCCATTTAATGGACTAAAGAGAACTCACTTCCATATAATTTGTACTCTATTTTCGGACAAGTAATCCATACCAGAAGTAATATCAAAATCAAACCCATCAAGCATGATCAAATCCATATATATTGTATTGTCTCCAACGGAAAACTCACAAAATTTAAGCATAGAATTAGCACATGTACTAACACAGGATGGTGTTGCCACATTGTTGCACAAAGAGGAATATATTTCCTTCCTTAATCCTTCTTCTACTTCTTTTCTTCATCCTTACATCCATGATTCATTCTCTTGTTATGGTTTCATGACTTCCTTTTGGTTGTCATAACCTTTTCTACCATTTTGACTTCAGTCAGTGTCATCCTTGGCTATAAGCTATGCCCTTTCTAAAACCTCGGCATAAGTTTCAAGTCACAACACAGCAATAGCTTTGTAAAGATCAGGTCTAAATCCTGCTTCAAAACGTCTAGCCCTCTGCTCTTCAATGTCCATCATGTAAGGCATACATCTTGATAGTTCATCAACCTTCCTCTCATATTCCTTTAAAGAAAGGTTTTCTTAAGTCAAACGAATAAACTCGAGTTCTTTCTCATTCTTTTTCACTAACAGGAAATACTTTTCCGAAAATAATTTCTTAAACCTATTCCACTCCATCGGATGATAATTTGTAACATTTGCTTTCTTTGTCATATGCCACTAATGACTTGCATATTTCCTAAGTATAAACAAAGAACAAATGGCTTTTTATGTCTTGGTACATATCATCAAAGTGAAAATTTTCGCTATCTCTCTTACCTAATTTTTAGCAAGCAAGAGATTAGAGGAACTTTTAAAAGATGGTGGATACATTTTTATGAAAATGTTTCACTACACCTGTCAAACCACCTTATTGTATTTTTCCTTGGGTGGTGACATTTTTTACCACTTGAAAAAAAATTTTCATCTTGGCTTCAACGTAGATCCCCTCATTTGGGTTTAAAGACCTGGTAGGGCACACCATCTAAGAAAGAGAAATGAATTTACACTTAATTATTGTAGTACAAACTTTTAGCCAAGCACAAGTTAAGTAAATACAAAATCACTTCCGTCAAATCTTATTTAAATAAAAGAAAATAATTCACACTTTATTAATTTCAAAGTACTTTTTTAATAACTCATATTTAGTTAATTAAGAAACTGGGAAAAGAAAACATAAGCAACTAATCACTAAAGGCTTGTTTGATAACACAACTATTTTTTATTTTTATTTTTAGTTTTTTCCTCTTGAATTATATGTAATTTGGTTAATTTAGAGGTTGGTTGGAGTTTATTAAATGTTAATTAGACTAAAAATGTGAAGAAAAATGAAAAATACAAAACTGAAAATGGAAACACTTTCAAAGTGTTTTCATTTTCCATTTTTCCATTTTTCCTTAATTAAGTAGTCTAACTAATAGTTAACAAATTCTAACCAACCTCTAAACTAACCAAATTACACACAACTCAAGAGGAAAAAAACTAAAAATAAAAATAAAAAATAGTTGTGTTATCAAATAAAACCTAAGAAACAAAGTTCTAATCCTATTTAAATAAAAGAAAATAATTCATACTTTTTTAATTTCAAAGTAATTATTTAACAACTCATATTTAGTTAATTAAGAAACTGGGAAAAGAAAACATAAGCAACTAATCACTAAGGGCTTGTTTGATAACACAATTATTTTTTATTTTTGTTTTTAGTTTGTCCTCTTGAGTTATGTGTAATTTGGTTAGTTTAAAAGTTGATTGGAGTTTATTAAATCTTAGTTAAACTAAAAATGTGAAGGAAAATGAAAAATAAAAACTAAAAATGAAACACTTTCAAAGTGCTTTCATTTTCTATTTTTATATATTTTTTTTAATTAAGTAGTCTAATTAATATTTAAAAAACTTCAACCAACCTCTAAACTAACCAAATTGCACATAACTCAAGAGGAAAAAATTAAAAATAAAAATAAAAAATCGTTGTGTTATCAAACACAACCTAAGAAAGAAAGTTCTAAACTCAGGATAGAAAATCTTAAAACCTAATCTTTACTAGAAGATTTGCCATAGTATCCATCACTATGATAGTGTGAAGAAGTTTTAGTGGAACACACTCCATCATAGGATAAAGTCTCACCCAAAAGTGCTAGATAAAGCTAAGCTTTTAGCATTTTTAGCTTGGTTATAATGAATGCTTGGCCGCTATTTGCAGCCGATGTGGGTCTTTGTATGTGGTGTGTTAGTACAAATGTTTGCCTAAGCACAAGTTAAGTAAATACAAAATCTCTTATATCCAATCCCATTTAAATAGAAGAAAATAATTCATACTTTATTAATTTCAAAATAATTGTTTAACAACTCATATTTAGTTAATTAAGAAACTTGGAAAAGAAAACATAAGTATCTAATCACTAAGAAAGAAAGTTCTAAACTTATAATAGAAAATCCTAAAACCTAATCTTCACTAGAAGATCTTCCATATGTCACGGACTTGTTGAAAACCTTCAAGTCGTGCTGCCTTAGTTGCTTGTTTCGACGCCTTGAAGCAGCTAAGTAGGCCTCCTTGCCCATAAGAAGAGAAAGCTAAGCAACCAAGCAAGAATCTAGAGAGAGAAACTAGAGAGAGATGGGGAGAATTGAATGTATTCCTTAATACTTGGGTCATTTGGCAAATGAAGCCTCCCCCTTATTTATAAGATTACAACAAACGATCTAATGGCTATAGTATAATTAATTCTACGGTGGAGATTGAGTTTCTAGAATCCTCCACCAAGTGCTATACAACTAAGCGACAACTAAGTAAGCACTAGAGTCTTCTAGAAGGTTCTACACAAATCTGGAGAACTCCACATGCTTCTTGCCCCAGTGTAGGAAAAACGCCATCCAACTGTATGATGAAATGTCGGGCTATGACATTCTCCCCCACCCATGCCGTCGACATCCTCGTCGACTTCTTGTATAGAACCCTTTGATACCATCCTTGAATTGCCAAAGTACAGTCGCGG
Organism: Rhamnella rubrinervis; assembly: GCA_007844105.2. Classification (NCBI taxonomy): domain Eukaryota; kingdom Viridiplantae; phylum Streptophyta; class Magnoliopsida; order Rosales; family Rhamnaceae; genus Rhamnella; species Rhamnella rubrinervis. The sequence goes on from CM017582.2 coordinate 3,057,940, forward strand.
GTTCCATACTTGCTTCACCTTCCGACAGTCCCTTTCGTCTCGCTAAGTACTCATGACTCGGATGGTTATTCTATCCATGCGCTAACCGAACCTTGTCATAAGTGTTGGTCGTGTGGAGCTCCACATCACGAGTCATACCATCCATTGCCTCAGCATTGACGGTCTTTAGCCTTCCTTGCCCCCTTTCAAGCTTTAGGCCAAGCCTCATGGCCTCCTCCTTTCTAATGAAGTTGTGGGATGCACTGGTGTCCACCATGGCTTATGCATCCTTGCCGTTTATAAGTGCCACCATGTACATGAGGGATCTATCCTTGTTGTTGGGTGCCGGGACATGATTGACGTTCAATGAATTGAGAAGTTGTAAGCAACCAATTCGGAATGGCTCGGGTACTTCCCTTTCCTCGGGCAAGGGTGCTTCCTTCTCGTTAAGCATGGCTCTGAGAGCATTCCTCTGACGATATTCCCTCGCCCAATGCAGACCATCACAAAGGAAGCAATTGACTCTTGGCTTCACCTCCTTGTTGCTCCCCCTCTTCCAATCTCGGTTTTGTGAAGGCTTCCTTGAATTATCCTTGCCTTGTGGAACCTTCATTTCCTCACTGTCATCGTGATCATCCCTTGGCTTTAGGTTTAAGGACTCACCTTTCCTATAATCCTCAAGGGTTTACGCGGTGGTAAGGGCGATGGCGACGTTTTGTACTCCTTAACATTGAAGCTCTTGAGATGCCCATAGTTGTAGCCCATCCATGAAGTTGAAGAGAAGATCCTCTTCGCTCATGTTTGGAATTTGAAGCATTAGGCTGGAGAACTCCTCCACATACTCACAAATAGAGCAAGTATGCTTTAACTCATTCATTCTCTTTCAAGGATTGTGTAGAATTGCTTCTTCAACTCATGCTTTAGGTCTTCCCACGAGTTAATAATGCAAGCTCCTTTTTTCATTTCCTTATGTTTCCTACGCCACCATGTAGCACTAAGATCAGTAAAGTAAAGGGAAGCGGTAATTACCTTTTGCTTCTCACCGTGCATGTCGAGTCCCTCAAAGTATCGGTCCATGTGCCACATGAAGTTGGACGGTCTTCATCCTCTAGGTCTACAGGCTCTGGAGAGTTCTCAGACACTACGAAGTCCTTTGACTCCTCGGGGTCCTCCTTAAGATCCTCCTTGGGGTCTTCAAACTCCTCAGTTGCTACAGGTGGCACCTCAATCCCTTGTGCGGTCAACTTAAAAGCCATAGCCTATTGTTCGCCGGGATCCTCTCGAAACTGGTCTACGTACCAGTGATACATCTCATAACAATGGTCAATCTAAAACTGCTCCAAACTCTATGTCCGGACATAAAAGTGTCCTCCATTAGGTGACGGTATCGCAGTGGTACATCCATTCAAAAACATGGTAGCCTCTAGTCTCTTTCACTTAAACTCCTGCTGAACCGAATCTCCATTCATGCTGATATCCTGATAGCCTATTCATGAGGAAGACGAAAGATCATCGCTGAACCTCACCCTCTTAGAGCATGACTCTACCACTGCCTCATCAATTGGCTTTGTAGCTAGTTCTACAGTGGGTTCCACAATCGGAGCACCACGCCTCTTACGCAGTTTAGCCGAGGGGTGCCCAAATTGCTGAGGGCCGTGGTAGTTTGGTCGAGGGGTGCCAATGTATAGGCATTAAGGTAGGTTAACAACACATTATTTTTAAATGCCTTAGGATGTCTGATATTAGTTTACATATATATATATATATATATATATATATATATATATATATATATACACAAACACATATATACATATATTATCATACATTCATATATATATATAAATATAAATATAATGCATACACACATAAACACATACATATATATATATATACATATCTATATATAACTACATACAATTATATATATATATATAAATATATATTTATACATATAAATATACATGCACAATGTACATGTATATAAATACACACTCATATATATATATATATATATATATATATATATAAATACATATACATACACATTTATAAATATACAAATATATATGTAAATATACAATGCATGCACCCTATTTATATATATATATATATATATTAAAATAACTAGAAAATGTGATATGACCAAAATGCCCTTTACAATTTAAAAAATATCAAATATATCATTTTCATGCGAAAAGATTAGAATACCCTTAATAATTTTTAAAAATACCAAACATGTCTTTTACATATAAAAAGACCAAAATACCCTTGATAAATTTCAAAATACCAAATGTGTCCCACCATAGCCGAATCCTACAAGCCTCAAAACCACCACAAATTCACATCAAACCATGCAATTAATATGGAGTTTTGCAAGATTCAACCCCCAATTATATAGTCCAACCATTTTCCATGAACAATTCCAACATAAAACCAAAATTTCCAAATCCTAATTCTAAAAATTTGGGGGTTTTGCCATACAACTAATCCATAAAATATTAATCAAATATAATCATAAATCCACTAAGAAATCATATGTATCTACCAATAAATTAAGTAAAACACTCAAGTTATGTAAAATTTCTCTAGCTTGCTAAGCACTTGATCATTACTTGAAATACCAAAACACCCTTACTTTGAAGTCCCCTTGATGGCTGGTTCAAACCCCACTAATTTCCTTTGAATTTTCTTAGATTTTTCCTTAGTTTCTCTCTCTTTCTTTCTCCCTAGACAAAAATGGGACATGAAGAAGACAAAGGGGGGTTAGCTAAGGTTAAAAAGAAAAGCAAAAAGCAAAAAGTAAAAGAATAAAGTAAAAAAATAAAGTCAAAGTCAAACTTTGACTAGGGGTAAAATGGGAAGAATAATAATCCCTCGACCCCTAAATTGACACTTTACGTCCTTGCCAAATGCCTGGAGAACTCTCAAATAGCTCATTGAGGTGTAAGTGGTGATCAAACTTTAACTGCGACCAAAAGTTCATAGTTTCGTAAGAAAAAAATATGGATGTTAGATCCTGTATCATAAGCTGGGTTTTTCTAAATGTGAAATTGTGGAAGTTAGAGGGCTATTTGGGGCACCTGATATTACTTTAGAGCGTAGATTTAAATATTATTTTTTTAGAGCCAAATAGAATCATTTGTAGTATTGTTAAAAATTATGATGAGAAGGAAAGCTGGAAGGTTTATAGTCGTTATGGACCCCTTATTACAATGACAAGAAAACTTGTTGGGAAGATTTGAGACTTTGAAGCATGGATGAGACTCTTCCATAGCTTATTTTTGGTGATTTGAATGAGATTGTTGATAATTTGGAGAACTCTAATGGTCAATATATTTATGGAAGAAAAAACTCTTCTAAAAGCATTTCCTTTAGCAAGTTGGAGGTGTTGATCTTGACTTTTTCTGAAGAAAATTGAATTAAAAAAATAAAGAATGAGTGAATAAAGAGCACATTAATTGAGTTGTGGCCAATATTGCTTGGATTGACATGTTGCATTAATCTACAATGGGAAATCTTACTAGTGAGGTTCAGATTAGTGTCTTATAATGATAAGAACTGGGGATAGAAGAAGCTCGTAGTAGACTTTTTAGACTCTTTAAGGTATAAACTTTTAATAATAGTAGCTTGAGAGGCTTGGAAGAGAAATGGAGTCTCACAAGACTGTAAAGCATTTGAGGGCTACAATAGTGGCTTTTAAGGTTTGGAATAAAAAACACTTTGGTTTTGTTCAAAATCATATGAAGGAACTAGAGGGGGTGCTTTAAAAGAAGAGTTCTAAATCTAGTATAAGACATAATGCAAGATAGAATAGAATCCTTGATGACCTCTGGATATAAAAGGCTCGATTGGAACTTATTATGAAGCAAAAATCAAGGGATAATTGGCTAAATTGATTGGCTAAATGATTGGGATAAAATCCTAGTTTTTTTTCAGCTCTCTAATTCAAAAAATATGTAATAGTGTCCAAAATGTTAAAGATAAGAGAGGGTGGATTTTTGGTAATAAGGTGATAAGGAAGTACTTCTTGAGAGAGTTTGGAAAGTTATATACCTTCTCTTTTTCTACTTTGCCAAATTTGGAGAACATTGTGAGTTCTTACATAAATGAGGAAAAGAATAGAGAACTCCTTAGAATTCTTATGGCAAAAAAATGTTAAAGATTACTATTGGAGCCTTCACCCTCTTAAGTGTCCAGGCATAATGGATTCTTAGGAGTGTTCTATTGGAGCTACTGGAACATTGTCCAAGATAAAAAAGCGTTAACTTTATGCAAGAATTATTCAAGAAAAGTCATACTTCCATTTAAATTATCAATGCAAGAATGCTTCACTTTGGCTTTATTCAAAATCATATGAAGGAATTGGAAGGGGTGCTTTAAGATAAAAGTTCTAAAGCTAGTGGAAGGCATAATGCAAGGTAGAATAGAATCCTTGATGACATGTGGACACAAAAGGCTTGTTTGGAACTTATTTAGAAGCAAAAATCAAGAAATGATTGGCTAAATGATGGGGATAAAAATTCTAGGTTTCTTTTTTTTTTTTTAAGCTCTCTAATTCAAAAGAGATGTAACAACATCTAGAATGTTAAAGATAACAGAGGGTGGACTTCTGGGCATAAGTAGATAAAGAAGTACTTCTTGAGGGAGTTTGGAAAGTCATATACCTTCTGTATTTCCTCTTTGCCAAATTTGAAGAACATTGTGAATTCTTACATAAATGAGGAAAAAAATAGAGAACTTTTGAATTCCTATGACAAAAATTGTTAAAGATTGCCTATGGAGACTTGGCCTTCTTAAGTGTCCAGGACGTAATGAATTTGGGGATGTTCTACGGGAGCTACTGGAACATTGTCCAATATCAAATAGCTAACTTTATGCAAGAATGTTTTAAGACAAGTCATACTTCCACTTAAATTATAAAAAATTCCATAGTCCCAATCCTTAAGGTGAAGCAAGCTTTCAATTTTAATCATTGTAAGCCAATAAACCTATACAACTTCACATATAAGATTATTTCGAAGCTTATGGCCATAAGATTGAGAAAGTTCATCAATGGAATTGTCATTCATAATCAGGAAGCCTTTGTTGAAGGTTATTGGATTGGCTAGAATACCATTGTTGCTTAAGAACTTATACACAAGATGAGAAGGCATAAGGGTACAATGGTTTTATGCTCATGAAAATAAACTTGAAGAAAGCTTACCACCTATTGGATTTAGGATTCTTGGATGCTACTTTTGGAGACTTGGATTTTTCAATTTATTTTCAAAAAGTCATACTAAGTTGTATTAAATTTGACTAATATAATTTATCATGCAATGGCAGTCTGCCTGGTAATGTCTCTACTAATTGAGGCCTCCACCAAGGGAATTCCTTATGTTCCTTTCTCTTTATTATTTGCTCAGATATTTTTTCCTCCTTCTTGTTACAAGAAGAAACTAGTGGCAATATTAATGGAACGAAGATGAGCAAGAATGCACTAGCAACCTCCTATTTTTTATATGTGGACAACATGCTAATTGCTTATCATGTTGATTAAAAGAATGCTTATACTGCTAAATAGAACCTTGATACTTACTGCAAATGGTTAAGGCGGGAGGCTAATTTTGAATAATCTCACCTTTTATTTACTATATTATAAAAAGAAACGACTAAGATATTAATCAATGACGTTATGCATCTCAAAGTGATGAGAATTAATTAATCTATCTTGGCAATTCTCTGACATTTAGGAGAAAGAAGATGAAAGAGTTTAGCAAACCTAAGAATCACATATAAACAAGGCTTGAAGGTTTACAGAGTCAACTCTCTCTCTCTCTCTCTCTCTTTAATGAAGGCAAGACAATTTTCATCAAATATGTAGTTTATTACGTTATATCAACATTTCGAGTCTCATTTGAGGTGTGTACTGTTTTGGAATCCTTGGTTATGAGATTTTGGTGGGGTCAAACTCCATTGAACATGTTTCTTACTTTGAAAGGTAGAAAACATATATTTTCAACCAAAAGTTATGGAGACTTAGGCTTTAGGTTGTTGAAGATGGAGAATAAGGCTTTAGGTTGTTGAAGGATTTTAACACCTCCATGCTTTCTAAGCTTGGGTGGAAAATAGTTTTAAGGGAAAAAAAAATCTATGGACTGATGTCTTTAAAGCTAAATGCTTAAAGAATGAATCTTTCTTTGAGTATAAGTTAAGAAATGAGGCCTCCATGATTTAGAAAGGTATTATGAACTCTAGGGAAGCTTTTATGAAAAATAATTACTTTAAATTAGAAGATGACATCAATATCAATTCCTGGAAAGATCCCTGACTACTTCGTATAGAGAATTTTGTTCACAAACTTAAGGAGTTGATGAAAAGTAGTGGAGCTGTGTAGCTAATTTGAAACAAGAAGAAGTGGATGATTGGAATGTCAACCTACTTCATGAAATTTTCACCCCAAAGTCGATGGAAACTATTATGAAGGTGGAGTGGCTGCCCCTTCGATGCTATGCCAAACTTGTTTAACTTGGTTAATTAGGGGGAAATTTTTTTTAAACATTGTTACTTGGAGTCAAAAAGTTTTAGTTCAATTTAGGGTTTGAGCCTATGTGGGGGAAGATTTGAAAGTTTGGTTTACATGAAAGATTAAAGATTCATTTGTGGTGCATGTTGGAAAATGTCATTTGAAGTAGAACTATGATTTTTTAGAAGATTGGAAAAGGAGAAGCTAATTCTTTGTTATGTGATTTTGATGAAGAATCTTGCTTTCATGCTTTTAAGGATTGCCATTTTATTAGACTGATTACTTTTATGAGTAAATGAGATGCAAATTGGATCAGTGGAGTGTCAACAATATTTGATAGTTGGTGAAATGTTATATTAATCCCCCTAATAGTCTTTGCTGCGATCATTTAGAGAAAAAGTTTTTCAATACTCTCAGTGCCAGTTTATTTTTATTCAATATGGAATTTCAAAAATGAGTAGCTTTTTGTGGGAAAGAACAATTTGGCTCTTTGCATTGCCTCCTTTGAACATTTTGTTGAAGAATTTTTTAAGTGTGGAGACTCCATTACGAAAAGGTTTCATCATTCTTATGGTGAAGTGGTAAGTTAGACCCTACCTTTTGAGAGGTGGATCAAGATTAATATCGACACAGCTTTTAAACAGAAAAGTGCAACACTTACTATGGTTGTCAAAGATTCAAACTTAACTTTGATTTACTTGGCCACCAAGCCCTATACTTGTAACTCTCTTTTTCTGGTTAAGGAATTCTTGGATGAGATTTAGAGTTTGCAAACAGATGTGATTGGAGAAAGGTATGATGGGCTACTAATGCAAAAAATTTGGTTTAAGAGGTTAAGGCAAAGGATAATCTTAGTAATTGAGTTGCCATGTATGATATTCTCTCCATAAGGAGTTGGTTTTTTCATGAAAGATTAGGTGTTGGAGTGGAAAGCCAGAGAGTTGAATAAGGTAACTAGGCTGCCAAATTGTCTCTTCATAGTGATATTAATTTAGGTTTTAATAAATTTTCTATTGGGAGCTTCCTCTAGGTTTTCTTCCAATTATTGATAGACTAGTTTGCTAGTACTATCACTTTGTAATTCTCTAGTTATGAAGCCTTATTGTGGATTATGTTATAAAAAAAATGACAATTATTTTGCTTGCGCAAAGTTATTTTGCAAAAAAAAAAAAAAAAAAGGAACGAAAAAGTATCCGACATTGATTACATAATCAGTGTGAGAGAGATTTTATTATTAATAAGAATAGTCAATGTTCTCATTTTCTAAACTTAAAAAATATTAATAATTTATATTATTAGTAGATATAATAACTTTACTCATTATTATTCTATTGAGAAACTAATTTTTTTTTATAAGGTTTTCAGAAGTTTTATTTACATAAAGAGGTGGTATTGATTATCCATTTAGAATGTGTAATATTTGAAGTGCTCCATTACACCATCTAGTCCTTTTATACTGGAATGGGGGCCATTTTGAAGTATGTTTGCGGTAAGGATTTTATCTAGAGGGATGAAATCTTACTTTTAAGGGCCATGTATGCACAACTAAGTTGTTTTGTTATTATTTTATTTATGTTCAAATATAATCTGACTTGATTGCTCTGTTCGGGTTAGTGGGGTTACTCCATTGCATTTACATTACGAGGTACTTATTTTCAGCAATCTTCAAGGAAGATTATAGATGGTGCTATGCTTCTTATCAAGTCTTTGCTTGAAGTCATTGAGATTTAAGATTATGACAAGAGAAATTTCATGATACTTTGAATTTGCACAACTTGACTATGTACTTCTCAAAAGGTATCTAAAAGAAACCTAAGATATAAGAATGGAAAAAAGGCTGATAAAGTATGTATATATACCATTCTGATTATTTTGTCCAAAGAGTTACATGATATTTACTGCTTATATAAAATTACCTGTGAAATTTATGATTTGTTAAATATATATTATGTGATTGAAAAGAATAATAGGTTGGAGGATAGAGTAGAGATAGTAAAGGTTTTAATGATAAATCTAAATAGTTTATATGGGAGAAAAGTTTGCAAATCCTTGAATTTTTCTTTTGCATTCAATTTGAGTATTGGATTAAGTACTGATTTTTTTTGAAATTTTGTGTGGATTTAATTTAGATGAAGGAATGCGTTATGAGTATGTAGGTTTTTTGAATTATCTCATTTTGAATTGTATTGAGGAAATCATGGGTTTTACAAAGTTCACTCATTTTTCCAAAAAGTGAGATTGGATTCTTACGGATTCTAAAACTTTTGATGAGTTTAATTTCAAAGCTAATATGGTTGAATTCAATACATACCAAATTATTTATGGATAATCATATACACATGAGAAAAGAGAAAAATCCTTGTAACGCTAATCTAGTTGATGGAGATGGCATTGTAGCTGCTGTTTGTGGAGTTTGATAGTTGGAACTTAGTATCGATGGTAGAATTTAGTCCTACCAATCACATAGGTTGTGATATAAATATATTTTGTGATCTCTTCCAGTGAGGAAAGGAGAATAACTTATTTATTTGGGTAATTCCCAAATTGTTTCTGTTGTTGGCAAAAGTGGAGTTTTTATCAGTATGACTTCTGGGAAATCTTCTCACTTTCAATGTACTCTATGTTCAAAAGTGTATGTAAAATCTAAATCAATATAAAAAAAAAAAAGTGTTACAAACTAATAGATTAGAGGGACTAAATTACCTAATTTTATTCATAGTGACCTTTGTAATTTTAAACATATATACTAAGACGAGAGGTCGAAAAGAAAGATCTATATTACTTTTATTAATGATTTTTTCAAAAGTTGAAAGATGTGATTTGTATGTAAATTTAAATCTATAAAAAGTATTACAAAATATATCAAAGGGACTAAATAACTTATTTTAATTCATAGTGACCTTAGTGATTTTAAACATATATACCATGACCAAAGGTGGAAAAAAAAGTTTTATATTACTTTTATTAATGATTTTCCTAGATATACTAAATTATATGTTCTAAAGTCTAAATAAGAGGTTGAGAAATATTTTTCAGTATTTAGACAAAATGGAGATCAATTTGATAAAATGAAGAGTTTAAGAACTGATAGAGGAGGTGAAAATTAATTGAACTCATTCAATAACTTTTGTGAGGAGCATGGTATTACACATGGGTTCATATCTCTTTATTCACTTGAACTCAATAAGGAAGCTGAGAGGAAAAATATAATAGATGTAATGCTTGTGAGTTATGAGGCTCCTTTAAACATGTAGGGGAAGTTATTTTGTCTGGTTGTCATATACAAAATATGATTTCCTTATAAGAAGATGGAGAAGAAATCATATAAATTGTTGAAAGGTTATTCACATAATCTTGGATTAGTTAAAGTGTGGGGGTATCTTACTATGGTCTCATTTGTAATGTTAGAATAAGTAATTTGGTTCTTAGGACTGTGTTTTGCATATTTATAGGATATGTTCAAAATAGTATTGCATATATATTCTTGATTTGAGCAAAGGTTGCAAATTTGTTCAATGTGAAAAATATGTTCAAGGATGCAGAGTTCATTGGAGACAATTTCCTTATGAAATCTAGAAAATTACAATGATCCTTTTATGTTAGGAAAATGTTTCGATAATCCTCTTTAGGTAGGGAGATGCTCTAGTGATCCACCCCATTTTGGGAGATGTTCTGGTAATAGGATATGCCCAAATAGTGCTGCATACGTATTATTGGTGTTGAGTAAAGGTTGTAAATTTATTCAATATGAACAATATTATTGACTCTAAGGATGTTGAGTTTCATAGAGATGATTTCCCTCCTATGGAACCTTGACCTACTTTTTTTTTTTTTTTAAAAAATAAACTATTTTTGCATTTATTATTTAATTTATGGTTTACTATCATTTGTTAGATAGTTATTTACCATTTATGATTATTCGTTATATGTAACTTTATCTTAAATTGAATTTACATGATGGATTTTGTTTGTTATATAGATAAGTTAATTGAATTGAATTTATTGATTTTTCAGATAAATATACTTATTTATTATTATAATTTTAACATATTTATGCAATTATCTTGAATTTTAAATGATTTATTATTAATGTTGTTAAGATAAGATATATTATTTGATTTTATTTATTTTCAATTTAAATATTGATTTTTCTATTAAAGTAATAAATTAGGAAATTTGATTTAATATATTTAAATGAAATATTCTTTTATCCAATGAAAAGTTGGAAGAGAACTCAAACTCTTTCTTATTTATGCAAGGTAGAGATTGAAAGTTTTTGGCTCTTCTTCTTTTCTCTATTTTTTTTCTTTTTACCTTCCATATAAATCATAAAGAAAAGAACATAGAACACTGTTCTTGTTTTTCTCCCTATTCCCTTTAATAACCTAGAAAGCCAAAAGCCCTCTATAGTTTTTAACTATTTTTTAAGTTTGCTCAATATCACTAAAAAATTCAAGGTAGGATTACTAACACAATCTCCCTTATCTTTCTTGTTGCATTGGGATTGCATATTTGGGGAATGAAATTGTTTTGGTTATGCTTAAACCAAAAAACTATAAAGTTTTGTCTCTATTTTGATGGATATATGAATTTCGGAACCTTTTCTTGAACTCTAAAATTTTATGCGATTAATCTTGGATATAAATTTTGGTTATAAATATTATCTCTTTCATTTCAAGTCAATCTGAATTTTGTAAAATTAGTTATGACTTTTCAAAATTTATTGTATTATGAGGGAAAATTTTTAATAGTCCGGTTTCTCTATTTGATTTTGATGGAAAAATAAATTTATTTTCTTTTCAAATTTTTGTAGATTAAACCTAAGACCTTTGTATGTGAACACTAGAATTTTTAGATTCTAAATTTCGAGGAATTAATTGTGAACTTTCAAATTTAATATTTCTAGAATTATTTGACAGTATCATTTTAATATGCAAAACCTATATTTACCATATTTGAAAATTATTTATGGATTATTGTAAATGTATGATTATTAGACGGTTGCTTTTCCACTAGATTCAGGTTAATCCATATTTTCCACAATTATATATGAAGTTTTAAAGGTTGCTGGCTTATTGTATTTTCACCGTGACGTTATGAATAATTGTATGCAATTATTTACTTTTTGAAATTTGAAATTCTTGATAATTTCTGGATTACAAGGAACATCCATATACTTTTTTTACCTTTAGAATTGAATCAATTGAATGAATATTGAATTAGTTATAAATTTTGCAAATTACTATTGTGGGTAATCACTGTGAATATAAGTGTGAACTTAATTTGGTAATTACACAATATTATTTTGATTCCTGATCAATACTCTTATGTTATTATTTGGATTGTTGGATTTGGAATTTAATTTATCTTATGCATGTTTCTTTGACAAAAACTAGGCTATTTAATCTATGTGTATGTTTAATAGCTAGTGTATGTATAAGCATAATTAATATAAGACGAATTGTAAATGGTAGATTGCATATAATTGGTATATAAGATTTTAGAAGCATACTATATAAATGTACAAGTATTGACCATGACAAACTTAGTAAACACCCCTACCCAATTCTACGTTCCCGAGCAAGGTGTAGTAATCATTAATATTTTTTTTCGTTTTCAAATATAAAAACTTGATTTATAATTAAATAATTTCGAGCGATGCCAAAATAATATTAAAACTTTTTCCTATTCTTTGAGATCATTTTATTAAAACCACACCAACAAAAACATATTACTTTAAATATATTTAAAGTACTCACACCCACACGGTAGTAGAAAAGTATTTAGTTCACAGAGTAATCTATCTAAAAAATTACAAAATGTGAAAGATCATATATTGTGTTATGCTCTCACCTGACAACAATAAACTATCGAAATGCCTTTGTCTAACCTAATGGTTAACAAATATCAATCAAACCAATATAATTACCGAAATACCACGGACCCTTTTAATAATTACCAAAGTAACCCTCAAGCATATCAAAATTATCAAAATACTCCTCAAAGCAAATGACCAATTATCAAACTACCCCTGGATAAATAACAAAACAAATAATATTCTCCAACCATTCATATATATATATATATATATATATAAGCTAAAATAAATAATTTAACCACGCATGTAATTATATTCATATACATACACACACAAATATAATTCTTTACACATACACATTTATATATACATATAAATATATAAAGCATACATATATATACACATACATAAATATCTATGTCCACACCTATATATATAAATATAAATATACATTTACACCTTTATAAATATATTAATGTATATATAAATATACATGCACCTTATACATATATACATATATATAAACATACAAAATACAAATGCATATAAAAACATACACTCATGCCCAAACACACACACATATATATATATACAAGTTTGCTATTACATTTAGAAATATATAAAAAAACTATATAATTAAATATAGTTGAATATATTTATAAATAAATATATATATATATATATATATATTAAATAACTATTTTTAGAAATTTTATTTGTACCCTTCACATGTAAAATAACCAAATTACCCTCAACAAATTGGAAAATACTGAATATACCCTTAACATATGAAAAAACTAAATTGCCCTTCACAAACCTAAAAATGTCAAATGAGTCCTACACATGGTCGGCCCCTCAATGCTTACAAATCCAACAAAATTCTCACCAATTCATGAAATTAACTAAGGATTTTGCAATATTCACAATTAATTTTAATAAACTAACTTCAAATCACATAAAACAAGCCTAAACTCATTAATTTCACAAAGTATAAACCCTAACACAAAGGGGGTTTTGTCATACATTTAATCCATATCAAATAAAGCATATATAATCATCACATTATCAAAACAATACATGATTCCAACAATTAATCACATAAACCACATGTTTACATAAAAAATTAACAAAGGTAGGTTGCCTACCTCTCTTCCAAGCTAGCAATCCACACTTCCTGCATTTGAAAATCATGACAAGTAATGCTCTTAAGTCCCCTTTGATGGCATGTTCACAATCTTTAATTTTCCCTAAATTTTTCTTATTTTCTCTCACTTTCTCTCTCTTTTTTTTTACTTTCTCTCTCTATAAACCATAGAAATGAAACAAGACATAAAAGAAGATGAAAATGGAGAGGAGGTGGTCAGCTACTTTAAAGAAATATCAAAGAAAATATTAATAAAATAACCAAATAGTAAGATATTTAATTAAAATATTAAAAATGGTCAAAGTCAACAAAAGTTAAAAAGTTAACATTTGACCAAGGGTAAAATAGAAAGAAAATAATCTCTCGACTCCTAATTGGGTACTTTTGGTTCTTACAAAATGCCCAGGGTACTCTCAAACTGCTCATTGAGGTATAAGTGGCGATACGGCAATGGAACCAAAACTACAGCTGGACGTCGATAATTTCGGAAAAACTTGGTTATTACAATAAGTGAGAATAATTGCTTATTGTACTATATTACAATTTAGATTGAAATGCATGCACACTTTTAATATGATAAGCTACAAGTAAGAATAAAATGCTTACCATGCTACACTATAAGTTAGATTGAAATGAATGCACACTTTTGATATGATAAGAGGTTACAACTTATATTGAAATGCCTCATTAGTGAAAAATTCAATTGTTATGCATTAAGCTCGTGAACTATGATTTCATTGTAAGTTTAATAAGTATATAATACAAGTTTGTTTTCCATTATGATATGATAACTGTGTGAATATGATTGGCCATTTGCATGAATGGAATTATTTTGATATGTTTGATCATTATTGATGTTGATTGTGTCTAAGATTTCTACTAAGTTTTATAAACTCACACTTTAGTTTATTATTTTTTCCAGATAAAAAGGGATAGAATATTTTTTTTTTAGTTAATCTAATTGTGGGGTGGATGATTTTATAATGGCTTAAGAAGAGAATCTTTTAGGACACAATTTGAGTTTGGTCAACTTGAGTAAACTTTTTAGAATATTTTAGTTTATTTATTTAAGACTATGGTAATTTGTATTTATTACTTACATCTTTATTATGCATGAAACTACTTTTTGACGGTTGATTAAAATTTGAGTTTATTTATTAAAGTGTTAATTATGATGTTCAAAGTATGACATTTGACTGTCTATTGATTTATGTTTAAAAAAATTTTAATTTCCCACAATTTTTATATGTTCTATTTTTGTAGCCATCCTAATCTTATTTAACCTATGGTGTATTATAGTTTTAGTATTAGAGTCGTATTGAAACTTATAGCATACGTTGATAAGAAAAATATTTTACACAATTATTTTTTTATTTCATTATATTATTATAATTTGAAATATTACGAGCATTTGATTTTAGAAATTAAATATACTCTCAAAGATAGATCAAGAGCTTCATGAGATCATCATAACCTTAATGTATGTTAGATTTTTTATTATTAGTACATGTGTAAGTTATTTTATTACTTAATGTAACCCATACTTAGAAACATACATTAAAAAATTACTTTTTATTGAAATTTGACTTTTTAGTACTATGTGGACCTAAAGTTGACTTTTGTTACTTTCAATTTTTGAAATTGATCTTGGAACCATTGCGTATGACTCGTCGATACGAGTTCACATGCATATGGTATGCTTAAATCGGGATTACAATGTGAAAGTTATGGTTATGGAAAATCAAGAGCCAAATTGTAAATTTGTATTTAAAGATTTTAAAAATATAAATCTCTTCATTCCTCCCTTATCTCTCTCTCTCTCTTCCCTCTTCTTCATTTATACTTGCCAAAACGACCAATCATCGCTCCACCACCGTTGGTTGTCGAACCCCATGCAACCTGCTGCCTAACTCTCCAATTGTCGATGTATCCCCACCTGCCATTCACGCAGCTAGTTGTCATTGTCTCATTGTTGATCGGTGCTCACATAGTCTGTGCTCTCTTTCCTCCAACCACTAGATTTTGGTGAGTTTTAATTTAAAAGTTTACAGTTTTTCCCCCTCTTTTTGATCCCCTAAGCTCAAATACAAGCCTTATTTATCAAGAAAACTCCCCATTTTGTAGGAATTGTAAAACACATTTTGTGCTGCTACTTTCTATCTAGATTCCAACCACTCCAAGTGTTGTCCAATGGAAAGAAAGATAGATTCTCGTAACTCATCTCGTGGGCTTTGGTTTGATATATAATATGTTAAGTTTTGTAATATTTACTTTCTTTCCTGTGCAGATGATTTTTTATCAAAGTCAACTTTGATCAAAATCCACTCTAGTCAAAGTCAACAATTAGACCCGTGGCTGCCACATCATGATAGTAACTAATACTAAGTTGACTAGGACTGGCTTGATTATTTATTTTATCTTCTAAGTGTACTTGTGATTGTTGGTCAAAGTCAAGGTCAACATTGTCATGTCATCTACTTGATTGGAAGGAGCTTAATTGAGATTTTTCTTTCCTATACATATGGCAAGTACAGGAAAGGTCTTATTAAGACTTATTGAATGCAGTATGGTTACTTAGAGATCAAGTTTGACTTACTTAAATTTTGGACAAAAAGTGGTCTTATTTGTGCCACCTCATTAAAAACCCTAGGACCACTTTATTTAAAATCTCATTTCAAGACACCAAAGCAGCCCGCCATCCATGCTTTAAAGAGAGAGTGTACTTTCTACAGAGAGAAAATGAAAGAAAGAGAGAGAAAGTGATGAATGAGAAGAAAACTTAAGGAAAAATCAAGCATTCTTTAAGAGAAATAGTAAGGAGACAAGGAGCAAAGGGGGCTAACCATTTGGTGCACTAGATTCTCTAGGTTTGGAGGTAGGTCAAGGTAGATTTGAATAAATTTGACCAATTTCAAAGGTAGGTTTTCATACCCACTTATTGTTTCGTTGATTTTTTTAGTTTTAAGTATATTTGAGCCTAGATCAAGCTATTCTTCTATTTTTTATTTTATTTTATAGCTAATCCTTTTGAAATAATATCATATGGATACTGTTTATTATGTTTGTGGTGATGAAAGTGTGGATTGGTGGAATAATAGATTGGTCTAGAGTTATTGGTGACTATAAATTCATGTGCTATGTTAATCTGGAAATTTTTAAAAATTTGTGAACTTTGGCTAAATACAAACCTCAATTATAGTTGTACAAAATTTTTGAATTAGTGTAAGAATTTGAGTTTGTTATGAGCACTTTGGCTTTTGAATCACTTGATTTGGAGTTTTAATGAGTGAGATATAAATTTTACATTTCCACTAGTTATTTAGATAATTCTAGAAAAATTCTACACTTTTACCCATGTGTTTTGTTGTGTTTGAAGGGTTTTTAATTTTTAATTTTATTTTTGAGTCATATTGTTTCCTTATAATACAGTGAATCATGGTCAATTTGGCTTTGAAATTTCTTAAATCGGAGTTGAAATGAGTGTTTATGCATTCTACTCATTTATTCACTTTTTAAAAATTTTTGAAATAAAATATTACACTTGCACCCACGGATTTCACTATTTTTGACAGGGCTATATTTTTCCGTTATATTATATTAAGTCATGGTCATTTTGGCTTTTGAATCATAAAAATCCAAGTTAAAATAAGTGAGTTATGGTTTTACAAATTAGTTGTGCATGCTGAAATCGGTTTGGTTAAATTAACATATCATGGTACTTACTATTAGGAAAAACTAAATTTGAATACCTTTTCGAGCTCGGATTCATATATATGATATATGATTTTAAAGATAAGATGACAAGATTTAATTTAAATAGTTTTTAATAATTTTTTGGGCGGATTTTCCCTAGTCGGTGGCCCACCAACTGATCTATGGTGGCCACCGAGGTTGCTGCCCGCCCTTTGTACTTTTGCATGCTGTTGAAAAAATTAAATTTGAAGACCTTTCCGAGCTCGGATTCATACATATAATATATCATCGGAAAGTAAGAGGATAACATTTAATTTATATATTTTTTCATAATTTTTGGGTTGACATAGGACTTCACAAAACTATACAAATCTAACTTACACAACAGACCAATTTATGCGCTGTTGGAAGAATCTAAATATGAAAGCCTTATTGGGGTCGAATTTATGCATATGATATATGGTTAGAAAGCTAAGAAAATAAGATTTAATTTATATATTTTTTTATAAAATTTTGGGAGGATTTTCCTCCATCGGTGTCCCACCAAATGCCCTATGTTTGCCACCGATCGTGCTATCCGCCTCTTGCATTTGTTCGCGCTGTTGAAAAAAATTAAATTTGAAGAACTTTTCGAGCTCAGATTCATGCATATGATATTTGGTTTGAAAGCTAACAGAATAAAATTTGATTTATATATTTTTTTCATGATCTTCTGGATTGATTTAGGCATCCAAGAAAAGTGTCAATTAGACTAACATATGAAGTCCAAAATAAGGCCAATGGTGGCCACCATAGGGTCGTTGGTAAGCCACCGACGGGGGGGTGGTGTGCACCAATGGTTTTTTGTTGTTGTTGGTGGCCCACCATCGTCCTTATGGTGGCCACCGACGGAGCTTCCCTCCCCCTTGCATTTGTGAATGCTGTAAAAAATTAAATTTGAAGACCTTTTCGAGCTTAGATTCATGCATATGATATATCGTTGGAAAGTTAAGAGGATAAACTTTAATTTACATATATTTCTTCATATTTTTCTAGGTGGATTTATTGATTCAAAAAAATGTTCATCTATGCTAAAGTTAAATTACATTTTGACGATGATGATAATAAAGAAGAAGAGGAAGAGAGCAAGAGGACGATGACAACGGAGATGGGGATGGGGAAAAAAAAGGTGTATCGGGCAAATATAAAATGAAGGAGATAAGGAGTCCCTTGTGTTGATGTTTGTGGTGGTATGAGTGATTGGATGGGTCCAAAATTTTAATTATCAATTCAATGCATTTGAAAGACATAAATATAATTTCGGGTTAAAATTTTAATTTTATGAAAATGTGGCTTTTTTTTATTAATACATATTGGGCTCGGCTATGGCCTCAAAAAACCCTATAATTCAACCCATTTGAGACCCATATTTTTATTCCAGGACCTAGTTTTCTAGTTTTAAGAATTTTTATTTTTATTTTTTTGACTTTTCATAGTGCATCAACTTAAAAATCAGATCAATTTGAAGTGAGTTTGGGCCTCCCTAAACAGAACGGCCAATCCCTTGTCCTGCCAAGTATTCAATCAGCTTCAAGATGTCCAACTATTATTTTGTTGAGGAGGACCTAATACCCTTAAAACATAGGCAATTATTAAATTTCATTTTATATAAAAGGAAAAAGAAAAAAAGAAAAGAAAAAGAAAACAAGATAGTCCTTGAATTTCTTGTTTTGTAAATAATACATTGTAAAAAATTGTTATGGTATAATTAATTTGATACAAATAAAAACAGAGATGATTATGTGACATGCATGTCCTAGTTTGGTGAACCAAACAAGGTACCAACACAGTTCTCATTTAAACACTACTATAATTTATTTAAATATTTTCATACTTTTCGACCACTATGCATATATACTTATCATTTTTTTATGTTATATATATTTTCCATTATTAATACATGTAATGTACATACACCTAACTGACCTTATATATAATTAAAAGTATCATTGGTCAAACATTACTAATGCCCAACAAATTAGACCAGCTCTTCCTTGTTACCTTCTTGGTTCTAGTTAAAATACAATAGAAAGCTATGGTTGGGGAGGACATTAAAGACATCTAAGAGCGATATACAAAAGGAGAAATGCTTGATGGGTATGAAGCCTACGACATAAGTGATCAAGGTCAAATATGATGGCTAGAAAATAAAAGTGTTCAATCTCGAGCTAGACCATCACTTTGTTGTTATGAAGAGGGAAGAAGTTGTTTGGTTAGAAAAACTAAACAATATATCCAAGTCTATATATGTGGGTGTGGTACTCTAAATAAAAATTTATTTTAAAGAGAAAAATAAAAATATTATTAATAAATCTAACTCTTAAACAAATGATTGTGCTAATAAGTAGAGAACGTTCAAACTATAGGTTCGGTAAACGACCTTAAACAACTAATGTCAAATAGGTTTTCAACTACTAAAATCAAAATCAAACATTGACATGAACAATCTAAAGAATTACTAAAGCTGTATGGATGCAGTCTAAGAAGAGAAGCTAGAGAGAAAATAATTATAAGTGTAGATTTGTTGTGCAAATAGGGAGCTTTTCCATAGAGTGTCCATCTTTTCTTATAGCCTCTAGGATTGGCTCGGTTAACATATAATGCTCCGTTATCTACACATTTGAGATGTTGTGAGATAAAGATAAAGCGCACAAGGTCCAAGGGGAGGACAGCATTGTCGATGGCCACCATAGGGCTATCAGTGGGCTACTGATAAGGGAAAATCAACTCAAAAAATTATACAAAAAAACAAATATATGTAAATGAAAGCCTATTCACTTAGCTTTCTAACCATATATCATATCTATAAATCTGATTCTTATAAGGTATTCAAATTTAAATTTTTTCAACAGTGCGCAAATCTGTCTATTATGCATGTTAGTCAGATTTGTATGTTTTTTTGAAGTCTTATATCAACACATAAAACTATGAAAAGATACATAAATTAAAGCTTATTCTCTTTTACTTTCTAACCCTTTATCATATATATAAATCCAAGTACGAAAAGGTCATCAAATTGAACTTTTTCTAACAATGCACAAAAATATCTGATGGCGAGCAGCAATACCTCGTCGGTGGGCCACCGACAGGCAGCATAGTTTTATTATGACTATTGGTGGCTCATTGACGTCTTTATGGTGGCCATCGATGGCCTAATGATTATAGTTGCCACCATATGCACTATGGCCTATGGTGGCCATCATAGGCCACCACCAAGCCATTGGTGGCCATTATAGAGACGTCAGTGGGCCATTGATGATCACAACGAAACTATGTTGCCGTCCATGGCCCACCAACGGGGTACTATTGCACGCCATTAGATATTTTTGCGCGTTGCTTGAAATTTTTAAATTTGAAGTCCTTTTCAAATTCGGATTCATGTATTTAATAAATAATTGGAAAGTTGAGAAAATGAACTTTCATTTACATAATTTTATGGGTAGATTTATGCCAAAAAAAAATATACAAATCAAACTGACATGCATACCAAACAGGTTTGTATACTGTTGTAAGAAATTAAATTTGAAAACCTTTCCAAATTCAGATTCATGTATATGATATATAGTTGGAAAGTTAAGAGGATAAGCTTTAATTTGAATATTTTTTTATAATTTTTTGGGTTGAGTTTGGCTTCCAAAAGAATATGTGAATTAGACTAACATGCAAAGTCTACTGAAAAAGGTGTTGTTACGGTGACAAAGAAGAAGAAGAAAAAAGAAGAGCAAGAGCAAGAGGGTGACGGCAATAGTGATGGGGAAAAAGAAGGTGTGTTAATTGTTTGTGTATTGCATTAATTGAAAAGAAGTGCGTATGTACTTTTTGCATCTTATATGAAAAAGTAGTAGTTTGGTAAAAGTATGATTTATAAACAAAAAAAGTAACTAAAATTTTACTTTTTACAAAAAATGGTTAAAATAAATTTAGACAACTCTTGAATTATTAGAATCATCAAAAGGGCCCGAAAACTTGGCCACCCAATAAGGAATTGAATATAATCGATTAAATGTTGAATTCTATCCAACAATATATTATATAATATATATATATATACACACACTTTTGAGTGACAAAATTTTTCATTACATGTAGCACTAGGCTTAGTGTATTTATTGGTACGTAATTCTACTACAAAAAATAATTATTGGATATAAATACTTTAATGGTCTGCTCCCAAATAAAATTATTACATCATGTATCCTATAAAATAACTCTTACAAATTCGATTATTAGTGACTTATGATTAATACGGTAACATGCAGTTGTAATGAAGGATTTTTTCAGCTTTAATTGCAAAACCTAATCCTACAGTACCCAAGAGAAAAAAATAAAAAATAAAAAAAAATAAGAAGGACAACAGATTACTTTACGAATTTGATCTTCTCGTATCTTTTAGTTGCTTTGATTATTATATTTTAGTGAGTACTGAGGATAAGAAAAAAAGGAAATCATGATCTTGTAGAAATATATAATCATTCTTTAAGAATTTGATAGTCCTAAAAAATTGTAGAATTCTTTAAGAATTTGTTATGTTGTGGAGGGTATTATTTTTTGAATAAAACTTTTTATCACAATTTATAGTACAACATAAATAATATGATATATCCTAATTGATCAGTAGATTACATATATAATTAATAATATTAACTAATTTATTATACGTAATCAACAAATATATATCACACCATTTATATTGCAATATACAAATTATATTAAATAATTAGGATTCACTTTCCCTCTTCCCTAAATAAGATTTTAATTATCATTGTGTCAATTTCATTTCAAACATTTGTCAAATTATTAAAGAAAGGCTATGCATTTTTACAACATCCAAGTACCTGATTTTTTCTGGAGGACAAGAATACATTAGACCGAGTAAATTCTTTTACAAATGATTAAGAAGCACTTATTGAGTTAATTGATAAACCACATGACCGACGCAGGGATGGCAAATTGTTAGACGGGGCTTGGGTGCCCCTCCCCATACCCCCGCCCGCTGAGGTTTTTCATACTCTGACTCTGTATCAATTTCTGTTTATGGGGAGGTAGGGCAGATCAAGGATCTCTGCTACAGATGGGGCAATGGAATCACCCTTCTATGCCCTGTCATGATCCTTAAAAACTATAATTCTCATAAAAAAGCCAAGTAATAGGGATCAAAATCAAAACAAGGCAATCAAAACTGAGATAACGAAACAAATTTAATCATTTTCTGATAAAACAGAGCGCATTAAAGGAAGAGATCACAGACCTAAAGATAGCTAAACAAAACAATCAGACAATTCCAAAATAACGAAGTAAAACAAAATTGAAAAAAGCCCATCCTCAATTGTAAACCCCCAACCCATACACCAAAGTCGATTAATATAAAACAAACTCGTCAAAAATCCTCGAGTAGTCTCAGATCTCGTTATCGTTGGGAACCAAAAACCTAACCCCATAACAGTAAAAGCCCAGGCCTTAGATTTCTCAAGTAGTCACAACAAGGTTTTCAGCTTCAAGTGCCAAAGCAGACACCATAGTTGCATGAAGTGTTTGGAACCAGATCTCGCATTGCCTATGCTTCTTATTGGACTCAAGATTAACTGTTTCATAATTTTTATACTTCAGACTTTAAGTGATTTCACTTCTCTCAAAAAAAAAAACAAAACAAAACATAAAAGTTATGTGATTCCACAAATTAAAAACGTTACCGTGCCTTCTTCACTAACAAAGTAATTGTAGTAAATATAATTAGAATATATAGGAGAGGTTTTGGCCAACAAAAAAAGGAATATATAGGAGAGGTTTATAATTTTATTTACATATAAATATTAACAGGATTTTACTAATGTCAATGACAAAGACAACACAGGCTAAGCAATCTTTATCCAAAGTACAAAATTCCAAGGCATTCTTGTCGTTGAATATTCAAACCCTCATTGCAATGTCCCACATATAATCACTGAGACTAAATTAAAGAAACATATTAATTTGTTAAATTTTTTTAAAATGCTGTTAGCCATCCTTGTTTGCTTCCATTATTAGAACGTATCTCTAGAACATCTTCATTTGCCGACAATGTATTTTCAGAAATCGTTCCAAACACCATTTTTTAAGAACCATATATTTAACGAAAAAGAAGAAGAAGAAGAAGAAGAAGAAGCAAATGCCTTCGTTATGTATCCAAGCCATGAATTCTTATTCACATCTTTTGTCTTTTTAAAATATATTTGTTCTCGAAGGCTCTCGAATTACCCTATAAAGCCCGTCAAGTTTCTCTTTTCAAATTGAAGGGCTGTAGAGTTAGTTGTTTTAAATTCAAGAGCCATTTAATTATTCGTATCTAACTCGTCGAGTTTCTCCTATGGAAACTCAAGGACTATCGAATTGCTCTTAAGCTATCATTTGTCCTTTAAAATTAAGCAACAAACTTGAGGGTGCTGAAAAATTATTATTTGTCTGTAATAACATGCTAAGAAAGTATAACATATATTTAAAATAATTTCTAAAAAGTGATCATTTAGGTAGTTACTAGTATATGAAGGTGTTGAGAAGTATTTTTATTAAAACACTAAGAACTCAATAGGGGTTTTGATTTTTCTACTAGTTTTATTTAAAAACAAACTTCAATGGACCGGTTAGCTATTGATTTGTATGAAGGTGTTTATACGGCAGTAATTAAGAGTTTGGCTGTTTTTCAAGTGTGATTGTTGGAGAAATTATTTTCTAGCCCCGAAAAACCGGTTTTCATAAAAACCTGCTTGAATCCTTCTTTGTGTTAGGAATTGGTATCAGAGTTTTCATTTTTAAAATTATTTTAAATCTTTTTACATGAGTAGTAGGGGGCTTCCACAATATCAGAGTTTTTCAGTGATCAGCAATGGTCGACTAGTTAACCTACACCGAGGAAGACATAGTCGATCGGCCACAATTCCCTTTGTGTAAGAACCACGGTCACCGAAAACTATTGACTAATAAAACTATATATTCTTCTCCATATTTTCTTCTCTTGTCCTCTTTCCCATCACCCTCTACAACCCTGTTACATACAATATATCTCTTTCTTTATTTATTTATTTTTATTTATATCCAATTACAAACTGGCTCTTTCTCTCTCTACAATCACTCAGGAGAAAGAAACCATGCTTTTGCTTGCTCTGAACCACACCACAAAAGAACGAAGAAGAAGTAGGCATGTTCTACTATCTCTTTTTCATATAATTGTCTTCACTCATATTCTAATCATCTTTCCAACAATCAATTCTCTTTATTTTTGTCAACTTTAATAAACTAGAATATTTTGACTTAGAAATACAAAATCATAGAATAATTAAAATTAACACAAGTTAGTATAAAAATTTGTGTAATATAAATCATTTAAATAATCAATATAAGCATATATTGCATACTAGTGATAACCAATAAAATTTTATAGTAGATTTATTAATAAATTTAGGAAAAAATTTACAAGTTAATTTAGGCAGAATAAAAACAAAAGTTTCAGCTTTAGTATATCATTTTGAAATCAATAATCTTAATACTTTAAGAAAAAATTTAGGCTATATTATATCTAGTTTAACAGGTTTTACTAACCAAGTTAAAAGATTTCCAAACAAAAAAGAAAAATTAGAATTAATTACTGTAATAGATACTAAAACTTCTAAGCTTGTAGAATTGGAAATTAGACATTTTAGAAATAATTGGCAAAGAAGTAGAACATATTAAATAGACACAGAATAGTTTACAAGTTCAATTAAATAATATTAGTATAATAGTTACTAAGTAAAAATAAATTAGTAGAAATATTATAAGAATTAAAATAAGAATTATCAATTTTACCAGTAGGATTTAGCTCAAAACATTTTAATAAAGACAGTAATAGTATATAGCAAGCCCAATAAAATACAATAATTAAAAACTTTAAAAAATTAGATCATATAGAAAAAAAACTCAAACAAGTAGAAAAAATCAAAAATATAAAAATGAATATTAAAAACTTATACATAGAAAATATTAAAACGACAATAAATAATAGAGTTAAAAATCTATATTTTCAAAAAAGAATTATATACAATAGACAATAAGTATAAAATTAATAATATAACAAGGCAACCTATAAAAGACATCCTAAGATCAAAAATAATATTTAAAAAAAAATTAGGAAGAAAAACTAATGTAGTTATTAATCTAGTACAAAAACTTATAAATTCTTTAAATTTTTTTAATAAAGGAAAAGAAATAATAGATGAAGATGATATAAATATATTATTAAAAAAAAGGTTTTGAAAAGATTAAAAAAGAAAAATCTATATAGAGAATGTGTATTGGATAAAATAAAAAGTAGTTTATATATTTATACACAAGAATAAAAAATAGCAGCTGTAAATAATAAACAAGAAATAACTTTAATTAGTAAAATAGGTAGAGATTCTTTAAAATGTAAAATTTTACAGATATTCATGCAGATGTAATAATTATAAGAATACTTAGTCAAGCTAGAGATGATTAAACACAAAAGCTCATTTTTATTTATATGATAGTAGATTTTATGACCATGAACGAACTCAAATAGCTAGTACATAACTAGATCTTAAAAATATATTAGCAGTAGTAGAATGTATTCTAAATATAAATATAAACATAAATAAATTTAGTAAACATATTAAATTAAGTATACAGACTAAAGATTTTAAAATGAATATAGAATATAAAAATCTTAAACTTAAAATATTTGTGTTAAGAAAATTATATAATAAATACCATAAACAATTTAAATTTGAAACATAAAATATAGTAAATTGTTTTAAAAGTAAATATGTATAAATGATAGTTCCAATAAAATTAAATACTAGTGAATTAATTGGTTCAGAATGGAAATTATCAAAATTAGACTAAGATAAAAGAATAGAAATAGGAAAAACTAGTTTCATTTGTACTAATAGAAATAATCAAGTATCATAGGGATTTAGTAATTATAGATAAATTGATAATCCTAAAATAGAAATAGAAGAAAAAATTAATATGGCATACATAAAAATTCTATTAACCAATATAAAAAGACATTTGATGCAAATAGGATAAAATAATAGACATAATTTTTAATAATCCTTACCAAAACTTAGAAAAAGAAATATTTGAAAATCTTTGTAATAGTATAGAATTAACAGATAAAGATGTAGATAAACTATTAATAGAAAAAAAAAATTTTGAATAGTTAGAATTAAATGAAATTTTTTATTTAGAAAACAAAATTTTTGCAAATGAAGAAGATAGTAAAGAAAATATAAATTTGGATCAAAATAGTAATTGATAATTATTTACAGAACCAAATGAAGAAAAATATTTAGAAAAAAGAGAAATGTCAGATAGTAAAGAATAGTACAAAAAAGTAGAAAGAATATATAAGGCCAAGATTGGAAAACTACTTCAAAGTTCTAAATTTACAAGGATATAAACCAAGAGATTGGAAACAAATATTTCATGAATGAGAAGGTAATTTACTTAGACACTCAATGCAAGCTTTAATATTACTATAATTAGTTTTGCAGACACAATCAATAAATTAATTTTAGGAGTAGAAATAAATGAAAAAGATGATGTAATTAAACATATAAAGGCAATTAGAAATCTAGAACAGTTAAAAATTTATGACCTTAGACAGTTTAATCAATATGCTAATTATTTTTATAAATATTGGAGTCATATAAGTAGACCTTTTGATCAAGAATTATTAATGAAATTTGTTATTAAATTACGAAAATAGACATAAGAAAAATTGTACAATAAAATATTTACTTAGTTTCAGAATAAAACTATAGAATGATTTAATTATCATTTAACATTATTACCAATAATCAAATTTGTTAGAGAAGAAACAAAAAGAATTATGTGGAAAAGAAAAACATAGACAACAGGTAAAGTAACTTTTTAGACATATGTGTATAGATTTATATGAAGTTCCAACTTTTTAATGTAATAATACTAAAAATATAAGAAATTTAGAAAGCCATTTAAAAATAAGTTTTGAAAGAATAATTATAAATTTATTAAATACTTTAGTAATAAATTTAAAATTAGAAAAACTTTTAATAAAGGAAAGAAAATATTTAAAAGGAATAATAGGCATTGTAAATGTTATTTATATGAAACAATAGGTCGTATTAAGCCTAATTGTCTAAAAAATAAAAAGGTAAATAGTTTAGAAGCATATATATTAGAAGACCTATTAGATAATCTAAAAGAAATTGTAAATATAAATGAAATATCTGATAATGATAGTATATATATAATTAGTGAATATAATGATAGTGATAATGAAGATACATAAAATAGTGAAAATAATAGTACAGATACAGACTTAGAAGTAAATATGTTATAAACTTATACATCATTCTTTGATAAAAATTGTTCAATTTTAAAAATAAAATTTGAGTCGGGATATAAAAATAATATGAACAATAAATATTTTTGCAAAAATTGATATAAAAATAAAGAAGAAATGATAGAGAATAAATCAATAGAAACAAATAGAGTATGAAGTGAATTAATTAATGTAGATTTAGAATTATTATTTAAAATAGAAACTGTAAATACTAAATAAATGATTGATATAAGAGCTAATAAGTGTATAATACATGAAAGTTTTGTTCCAAAAGATCATATATGATAGGACATAACTCTTTTAAATCCTGCCTGCATAACTTAATATACGTCATTAAGTTATTAAGCAGTTAAACACCTTATCAATTCTTTAATCTAATTTAAAATTCTATGTGTCCAAAATTATAAAAATTTTGGCAGAGTCTCATTTGTTTCTAAGACCTCCCAAAAAATTTCAAATTTTTAAACGTGCAGGCAAATACACTTCTAAATATTTTCATTTTCACCTTAATAACCCTCTACAACTTAATTCCACAACAGAAGCACTTCAATATCATCACAACCAGTAGTAAGTCATTCCATAAAGCATAACAGACATATAACTAAGTATAGTTTATCAAACTAGTTTGCACATCCAAAGGTTGATGTTAATCGAAATAGCATGCTCCCACATACTAGGATAGATATAACACATTTTCAAACTACTAGAGGTTACTGTCTACTTCAAAGGCCAACTTTGAGCTTTGCGCTTTCTAATAGCGTCGGAACTAGTAGAATACCCAAAATTGCCTGAAAGGAGAAAGTGGAGAATGAGTATTTTCATACCCAGTGAGTGGGAACGAAATAAAAGAATTTAAATTACATATATTTGAAATAACACATTAAAAATATATATTTGTAATCAGACAAGAAAAGTTAAATAATATCAACATTTTAATATGCATGTAATATATATAATCACCAAAGGATTTCATTTGTCATCTAAACTACCATTCTTGAAAAAGAATTTGTATAGAATAAGTCACTGGAATATGTGAAGAACAAATCAACACATACTACAGGGGGTAAGTTAACCACAATCTCTTTTACTTGGCGGATACATCATGCCCAAGTAGGAGTCTTTTACCAAGTAATCTCTAGGCAATAAGATTGAGTACTCTCCAAGCCTTGACCCACCATACTAGATCGAGTTATCTCCAAGTATAGTATAGTGTAACCCATCATAAGCAGATGTACCAAACCCCAAATTAATCCAATCCTAATTTTCCATCACAACAACTCCAAAGCCTCCGCACATTATTTTTACAATAATTGATATAAGCTTAGTTGCCATGAGTACTCTCTTTCAATTATTCATAATCAAACAATTTAAGACTTCAAACATCATACTCACAACTTTAATGAAAAGAGTTCTAGTAGGGAAAATTTTATCTGTTAGGACTTTTAAGAGGTTTACTTTATCAGACATAATCAAGCAGTCATGGCAACTAAGAGGTAGGGTGCAAATTGAGAAGATTGCAGATAATACATTCAAGTTTTGCTTCTTAGGGAAGGAGGATAGAGACATTATCTTTGAGAGGCATCTGTGGTTAACGGACGGAGCTCACCCCATTCTCAAAAAATGCCCGATGGAAACAGCCTTACAGGATATTGATTTCAGTAAAAGCACATTCTACATACAAGTTCATGGCCTCCCATCAAAACTTTTACACCCAGGAGTGGCATTGACAATAGGAAAATAGATTGGAGGTGTCCATGAGTCTACGGTGAATGCTAAATCTATGGTTGCACAACGTTATCTTCGTTTTCACATTGAGGTTCAGGTGGATACCCCAATCCCTACTGGTTTCTATCAAGAGCATGAGGATAGGTCAGAATCATGGATACAATTCAAGTATGAAAGGTTGCCAAAATTCTATTTCAGATGTGATATGATGGATAACGTTACAAGTAGATGTAAGTTTGCAAAGCCGGCAATGGTTATAAGTTCGTTAGGTGTGGTATCTAGATTGTATAAGTATTGGCTTAAAGCTCCTGGAGGAATGGTTTGTGCTAACTTGAGAATTCTTAGCAAGCAAAGTGCAAAAATAGCTTCTGAAGCAACTACTTTTCAATTGATTGAGACAACACATCCTAAGCTTTCTAATTTAGAGGAGGCAACAGAGAAGAAAGAAGCTATTACCACATTGGGGACAATGCCTCAGAAGGATTGGACTGCTTTTAGAGTGCAAGTTCAATGTACCCAAAGATCAAAGCCCTGGATCTTACAATAAAAGAGACATTTTTAGAGGGGGTTATTGACCTTCAAAATTTAATTTTAGAAAAGGTCAGAAAGAATCATTATAATTTACCTCATTTTCGAGTTTGGGTAAGTTAAGGGCTTGAATTAATTGATGTGGCAAAGTTTCACTAAAAAATGAATTTGTAAAACTTGATATGAAAGGTATATAGAAGAATGGCTAGGAATAGGACCTGATAAAATAAAGTAGGCTTTTGGAGTATCTAAGCCCAGTAGCATTGGTGTAAAAAGCAAAAAGAGAGAGACCCTCTTATATTTAGAAGGATCTTTCAGGGGAGGCATTATAGGCCTAGACAATGTGTTGGATGATGTGGGCCAGGTAAATATACAAGATCAAAGCATAATGGTGGTGGTGGTGGATACTTACAAGGAAGTGAACTTTGTAGGCCCAAAAGAAGGCATAGAAGGTAATCAAACAATTTAAGGCTATGATACTCAAAAGGAACATGGGTTTTGGAAGGGGGTCTCAAATTTCACAGATGTAGAGGTTCAAATGCTTTCCAATTACTCTTCTCCTTCTGAGTTCAACTTAGGTAATTATCAATCACAATATAATAGTCGGTCTTCACAAAGGGGGACAGAGATCACGCTATTGAAAAGGCAGATATGGGAGTGTTGATGAGGAGAATTGGGGTCATCGTCCAGGGGTACAGGTAGAACCCATTCAAGGGCATTATTGTTGAGAAGCTTTGAAATGGAGGATTTTCACTGAGTATCTTATCTTGGAATTGTAAGGGTCTAGGAAGGACGGAGGTGGTTAATTTGCTAGTAGCTTTGGTGTGAAATGGAAACCATCATATGTCTTCCTTTCTGAAACTAAGAGTAGTGCTACAAACATGGAAAAGCTTTGCAGGATATTAAGATTCAAAAAAATTGAAATAGTAAAAGCAGAGGGGCACTTTGGTGGGTTGGTGATGATGTGGTTGGTGGAGGTTATTTTCAAGGTACAATGGAAATTTAGTGAAATTTTGAATGCAAATGGTTCTGTGAATTGGAAATTTTTAGCAGTTATGGTTCTTATTGTTATATTGGAAAGAAAAGTTTTTTGGAGAAATATGATACAAATTGCTTTGGATAAAAGTAAGTCGTGGATGTTGTTTGGGAATTTAAATGAAGTTATTGATAGTCCAAAAAAGTTTGAAGGGAGAGCCATATAGGGGAAGAAACTTTTCTTAAAGGAATTTATTCAGAATACAGGAGGTATTGACTTGGGCTTCTCAGGAAGAAAGTTCACTAGGGTTAATAAACAAGTGGACCTGATCAAATAGAGACTAGATCAAGCTATGGCTGATATTTAATGGATACAACTTTTCCTTGAATGTTTGATTTTGAATTTAGAGATAATGGAGTCAGAGCATACCCTAATTTTGATTAAAATGAAGATATAGGATTCAAGAGCCAACTAGCCTTTTAGATTTCTAGAAGCATGGACTTTAGATGAAGGAAGTGCTCGGGTTGTGGAGGAGGCTTGGGAAATTGATATAGAGGGCGGAACAGAGTTTTAGAAAACTTGCACTAAATTAACAAAGACTGTGAAAACTCTCAAAAGGTAGAATAAAGTTCATTTTGGTCAGGTTCATAATTATATATGTACTCTAGAGAAAGAGCTAAGAGTCTTGGAAATTCGTGAAGATTTATTGGGTGAATTTCTACAATGAGGCAAAGACAGATTGTCGAAGAGCTTCAGACCCAATGGGAAAAGCAGGAGTCTATTTTCAAACAAAAATCGCGGGAGCTATGATTGGCTTAGGGTGATAGGAATGCAAGGTTTTTTCACGCTGCTTCTTTAATCAAGAAAAAGAGAAATATAATAAAAGCTATTAAAGTGGAGAACAATTGGCTAACTGAGAAGAGAGAAATCGAGCATTATTTCCTACAGGAGTTTGCTAAGCTGTACAAAACAGATATTTTTCAACTCCTAGCAAGCCTTCAGGATTTGATTTCACCTTGCATATCAATTTTAGATAACGAGGCTTTGTTAGCTATTCCATCAGCAAAGGAAATTCATGTTACTGTATGGAACATGCACCCACTCAAAAGTCTTGGTCTAGATGAATTTCATGGGTGTTTTTATAGAAAGTATTGGAGTACTATGGGAGGACAATTGATTACTTTTGTATAAGAATGTTTCACGAAAGGGAAAATGCCATCCAGCATGAATAAAACTATGATCGTGCTAATTCCAAAAGTAAGGTGGCATCTAATTTTAACCATTTTAGACCAATCGGTTTATGTAATTTTACATATAAGATCGTGCCTAAAATTCTCACATCAAGATTAAGAGGATACCTGGATAATATGATTGTTTCTAACCAAGAAGCTTTCCTCAGAGACATGTGGATTGTAGAGAATACTATAGTTGCTCAAGAATTAGTCTACACTGTCAACAAACATAAAGGGAAGAACGGATTGATGCTGCTGAAAATAGATTTAAGGAAAGCCTATGACCATATAGAATGGAACTTTGTGGACATGGTGATGGAAGCGTGGGGATTTTCTGCTAAATTGTAAAATTTAATTCTTAGTTGTATCAATGAAAATTTGATTGAAGATTTCACTCCATCCTGAGGGTTGAGGCAAGGGGATCCTATATCCCCTTACCTTTTTATTATGTGTGCTAAAATTCTTTCTAGATTAATTCAACAGGAGGAGAGGAAAGGTAATTTACAGGGTATCAAGATCAGCAGAAATGCTCCTTTAGTTTCTCATCTTCTCTATGCGTTTATCTTATCGTGCCAATGTGGATAATGTGAAAACCTTGAAGAGAATAATTTCTACGTATAGCAAATGGTTAGGACAATAGGCTAATGTGGATAAGTCAAATGTTTTCTTTTTGCCCGGTATAGATAGAGCAACAAAAAAGAGAGTGAAGTCCATTCTTGGTTTCAAAGATATGGGAAAAGGTGTTGTTTACCTAGGCAACTCCTTTATCTTCAATCGAAAGAGGTCTAAGGAATTTAAGAGAATTAAAGAAAAGATTTAGTTGTGGTTGGAGGGTTGGAAAAGTAAATTATTATCAAAGGTTGGTAAGTCTACATTGGTTAAATTAGTAGTGCAAGCGATTCCAGTGTATTCGATGTCCACTTTCAAATGGCTTGTTGCTTTTTACAATGCTCTGAACTTGATGATAAGGAAATTTTGGTAGGGTGTAAATCTAAAGAAGAGCTAATACCTAACGATATTTGCATCCTAAAAGAGGCAGGAGGTTAAGGTTTCAAAAATTTCAAAATATCTATCTAGCCTTACTTGCTAAATTGGGATGGAAAATTGCTAAAGGCGATGGAGGTTTGTGGGTAAAGTTATTTCGAGTTAAGTATTTGAACTTCAGCTCTTTCTTTGATTGTAGTCCAAGAAAAGGAAATTCTTTTCTTTGGCGTGGTATTTTAGCATCTAGATCATTATTTAAAGGGTCCTCGTGTTATAAAATTAGGGATGACAAGTCTATTGACCAATAGAGGGACCATTGGATTCCTTGGATCTAAGGTTTCGTACCTAAACCAAAACTACCTCAAGTTACTAAGGAAGTTAGGAGAGTAGCTAACTTGAGGCTTGAAGGTGGAAGAGGTTTGGATGTGGAGCTTATAACTTGTATCTATGAGTAGGAGTCAGCTAGTGCTATTTTGAGGGTGGATTGGCCTAATTGTAGGCAAGAGGATAAACTTCTTTGGTTAGGGAATTCTTCTGGAAAGTTTTTTGTTAAGAGTTGCTACTAAGAATTGATGAAGGGTAGAGTGGGAAATAACTTTGATCTAATTTGGATTAAGGTATGAAGTAGTAAATTACATAAGAGACTAAAAATTCATTTGTGGAGAATGTTAGTAGGAGTTTTATCTACAAGGGAAGTAATTATGACTAGGTTCGGAATGGGTGACCATCTCTGTTCTGTTTGTTGATTGGAAATAGAATCTAGCTTTCATATCTTCAAAAGTTGTAATTTGATTCATATGATAGAGTTCGGAAGCAAGTCATGATATTATATAGACAACAGGCATATTAGTAATATCTATCAGCTAGTGGATAATTGCTTTAATATGGATTCGGAGGATCTGGAAATGGGCTTTGGTAAAGACGAGTTTAAGCTATTTTAGGCTATGTTATTTTACACCACATGGACAACTAGGTGTAAAGCTTTCTTTGAAGGTAAAATTAATATCAAGAGAGTAATTACCGAGCTTAAAAATTCAGTTGCAAACTTCTTGGCTGTCAGTAAAAAGGAAGAGGTGACAAGCTCTCGCAACAATCAATCATTCAGACCTACCATGTGGGTTCCTCCATTATGGGGATGGATAAAAGTGGACATTGATGCTGCTTATAGATAATCAGATTCGTCAGCAGCAATGGTAGTTAGGAACGAGGAAGGTAAACTTCTTTATCTGTCTTCTATTTTATTAAGTTTCCATTCCCCTTTTGAAGTTGAGGTTGCTGCTCTGAGTTTCCTAAGAAAGGAAACTGGACTAATATTATCTGGGAAGTTGATGCTCAAGAAGCTATCAAGGAGGTCAAGGTGATAAGGGACCCTTACAACTGGTTTGCTTTTCATAATCTCTTAACTACTAGAATTCGTTTTAGTATAGTGGATTGGAATTTATGTTGGCAACATAGAGGATGTAATATTGTAGCTGATCTTGAATCTAAGTGTACTCTAGAGAGTGAATGTTGTTTTAAAGTGGATGAGTACGACATGAAAAGGCTCCCACCTAGTGTTTTGGATTCCATTTTGGCTTAGTAGGCCTCTTTTGCTCTGTAGCTCCCTTTTGGGAGTTTCTTTTGTAATAATGCAATGTTTTCTTCATCATAAAATAAAAAATAAAAACCTACAAAAGAGGGGTTTAATTGAGGACTTTTCCCTTATGAATATAGATTACTCATCTCCAATATCAACACCACCACCACCAAAACTTTCAATTAAATTAAATATGAAAGTTTCCCTTTTTAAATTCCACATTTCCAACACATATGTCTCATAGTTCCCTAATTTCTTCAATCAAGACATGCATACCCACTTTTTTAAAAAATTCCATTTAATAACTTCAATTCACAAACCAATTATCATATTTAACCAAACATTCACTAACATCAATTAACAAGATATATTACCAAAGTTTAATCTTAAAAACACTAAGGCCAGTTGTTTCCTCTTAATTTTTCTCAAATCATGGCTTCAATAATTTAAAAGAAATAACAAAACTTTCCTCTAATATTCCACACCTACAGCCGGCTTAGCAAACACCACAACCACAATTCATTTCACCATATCCATCTCATTTTCAAAGTTTCCAATAAGTATTTCCAACTATCTCTAATTTCCTTCCAACTAAGGACATACATTCCCAACATAAGTAAAAATACTCTATTTGTCAACCCAAATCGCCCAAAAGTCATAAATCAAAGCAATCTACAAAAGTTATAAATCAAAGGAAATTTACCTGAAATTCTTAATTCCACAAAATACCCAATTGTTTGCTCCCCATTTTCAAAGCTTGGCTTCCATGACACTTTGAAAGTTCTTACTTTTCTTGAACATGCAACTCAAAATATATGTAGAAAATACTAATGGAAGAAAATGGGTGGAAGATCTCTTAAAAAAACTTGTTTTTCTTCAAGGATTCACAGCAAGAGCTGCTGGTTTCAATGGATGAATTGGGTCATTTAAAGGTCAAATTAATATAAAACAAGCTCACCATTAGATTCAGAGGGTAGAAAACCTTTAGGAGTCAAGAAATTGAGGTTGGGTAGCATAGATTTATGAAAAAACAAAATTTTCCCCCTTTTAACTGTTGTTACTGAAAATTCTAAGGGGGGGTATAAAGACCACATCTTGATAGCTGTTCTACACTTGACATTAACTTCTCTGTACATTCTATATTTGTGTTATTCTCCATAACTTTTTCATTCATTATTCTTTATTCTATGTAATATTTTATTTTCTTGTTTATATTACTGCAATTGTATAAAGTCTATACCTATCTTCCATATGAATATGCAGTCATTCAAATCCATTTCATATGTCCTTTATGGTATCAAAGCATATTTTGC
Organism: Rhamnella rubrinervis; assembly: GCA_007844105.2. Lineage (NCBI taxonomy): Eukaryota > Viridiplantae > Streptophyta > Magnoliopsida > Rosales > Rhamnaceae > Rhamnella > Rhamnella rubrinervis. Next base: position 3,093,815 of record CM017582.2, read on the forward strand.
TCCAATGAGTTTCAGATTCAGAGCCTACCTTTTTTTTACTCTTCAGTGTAGCCATTGCTTTCTTACTGTCACCATGACTAAAGAAAGCTCAAACACTAATTCTGCAACCATTGGTCAAAAGTGTCTCATGAACTCTATAGACCTAGTTCTCTCATCCTTAGTTATAATTAACACTGCCCAATCGCCTTTGAAATTAGAACTAACAACGTATCCCTCTTGGAAGGCTCAACTATATGCCCTTCTATTCGGCCACAGTTTGCTTGGCTTCATCGACGACATCAAGTGCTGCCCTCCAAAATACATTCTCCAAGATTGTAAACAAGTACCAAATATTGACTGTATCATTTGGGAACAGCAAGATAAACTTCTTTTGCATGCCATAATTACCTCTCTTGATAAATAAGTTGCTCCCCTTGTTTCATCCTTGCAAACCTCGCTAGAGGCATGGACCCATTTGGCGGGACTTTATGCAAATCCTTCCTCCTCATGGATTTTGGGTCTTAAGGAACAACTTACTATCATAACCCGTGGCTCACAATTAGTAGATGATTATCTAAGGACAATCTGTACATTAGTAGATGAATTAACACTAGTTGATGCTCCGCCACAAAATGATGATCTACTCATTTATACTCTCAATGGGATCGGTTATGAATTTAGAGAAATAGTAGCTGCAGTGCGTGTAAGGGATCAAACGTTTACCTTTGAGGAACTTCGATACAAACTCATCGAATATGAAGCTTTCCTAAAACGTGACGAAGAATGTAATACCTCTGCCACCATCTTTGTCCATGCCACACGTTCTTCTTCGGCTTCACACCACAAAAGTGGTACCTGGACCCATAAAAATCAAAGGTCAAACCATACTGGTTGACAAAACTAGCGATCAAACAGTCCTAGGAATTTCAACCTAGCCACCCACACCCCCAATGCTATTTGTCAGCTTTATGACAAGCCCGATCATACAACCCGTCAATGCTACAGCAACCAACCATGTCACTATCGATATGAATCAACTCCACAATCACCAACCTTATCAGGTCCCCGATGATATTGTCATTGGTGATGGTAGAACTCTATCTATAACTCATAGTGGTTCACTCACTCTTCCTGCTTCATCTTATTCATTTTCATTGTTAGATGTCTTGTGTGTTCATTCTATGCAACAAAATCTTATATCAGTTTCTCAGCTTTGTACGACTAACCACACTTCTATTGAATTTTTTCCTACTCATTTTATTATCAAGGATCTCACTACGGGGGCACCCTTACTTCAAAGATGGAACCAAAATAATGTTTATGAATGCCAAGCTACAAGAAGCCTGATGAGGTTGCTAAACAAGCATGTGTTGGAATCAAAGCATCTCTTAGAAATTGGCACAGTCGTCTTGGACATCCTTCCTCCAAAATTTTACAGTCTATTATGTACAATAATAGTCTTTCTGTAACTTCTAGTCTATCGTTGTCTACTGAGTGTTTTTACGATTCTTGTTTGTGTTCAAAAAGTCACTGTCATCCCTTTGGCATGTCAACTGTTTAGAGTCATCTAATCCAATTTATCATTCTCGTATGAAACACCTTGCCCTCGTTTATCATTTTGTACGAGACAACATTTCTAATGGCAAGCTCCAGGTTTCTCATGTTTCTACTACTGCTCAACTTGCTGATATTCTTACTAAACCATTGAGCAAAGCCCGGTTTCACTTGTTACGATCCACGATTGGTTTTTCTAATGGCACCACCATCTTGCGGGGGCATATAAAGACCACATCTTGACAGCTATTCTACACTTGGCATTGACGTCTCTATACATTCTATATTTGTGTTATTCTCCATTATTCTCCATAACTTTTTCATTCATTATTCTTTATTTTGTATAATATTTTATTTCCTTGTTTACACTACAACAAGTGTATAAAATCTGTACCTATCTTGCATATGAATATACGGTCATTCAAATCTATTTCATATCTCCTTTAGGGGGGAAGGGTTCTCGGGTATGTAAGAAAGAAGAGGGGAAAATGAGGGTTTTAATAAGTTTAATCCAAAATGATCAAAATGCCCTTACTTCCTTTCTTCTCTTTTTTAAAGAAATAAGGGCAATTTTGTCACTCTGTTGTTTAACTGTGCTTTACTACATTTAACCCCACTTCTTTTCTTAAAATAAAATATAACTAATAATACTCACAGTATTTCTCCACTTAAAATAAAAACATTTCCTTTAACCTAAGTTTTCTTAAATTTTGAATTGAATAAACTTAATTAAGCATGCAAAAATTTAAATTTACCTATACTTGGGTGGCACAATAGAAATAAGTTAAAAATACCAATAAATATTAGACAGTTTGATGGTAATTTAATAAAGATAACAGAATGTTTAAATAGTTTCTCAATTATAATAAAAGAAAAAGTATATAGTTTGTCACAGACTTATATTTCAACTAAAACTAGTGGATATAAATTTATTTATGATTAAATTTTATTCTAAAAAACAACAGTAGTATTATGATAACACCTAATAGAGTAAATTTATTTAAAAAATCAATATTTGTACGTCCCAAGTTTGAAATTAATATTATTTCATATGAGAAAAAAATTAATATGTATAGAAAAAAAAATAATGGATACTGAAAAAAATTTATTTCTTATTAGAAGAAAATATAGTAGTAAATGAGAAAATAAAAATTTTAGAACAAGAGGAAATAGATCTATATTTAATTGATGTAAATAAAAATATTAACAGTATAGAATGCGAAAAATGATCAGATGATATTAAATTAAAAATATAAGAATTAAAAAAAATTAGAAATAATTGAAAATAATCCTAGTAGATATAATAATAAAGAATTGTACAAATTATAAATTATTAATCCAGACATAATAATTTTTTTAAAAAAAAAGATTTAGCATATAATTTAGAAGATAAAAATGAATTTAAAATGCATATAGAACAATTAAAAGTAATTAGAAAGAGCATTAATAGACATAGAATCTATGCATTTATAAGTAAATAATCATAGTGAACAAAAAAGAGTAAGAAAATAATATGGTAATTAATTATAAAAGGCTTAATGATAATACTTTAGATAATAATTATAAAACACCAAATAAAGATAAGTTAGTAAATTGCATACAAAAAGCTAGTCATTTTTCTAAATTTAACTGTAAAAGTGATTTTTGGCAAATTAAGTTATACGAAAATTTAATCCTTTGGACAATTTTTAATTGTTCTGAATGACAATTTGAGTGGTAAGTGATGCCATTTAGATTAAAAAATGCACCTCAAATTGTTTAGGCAATGATAGATTAATTATTAAAACCATACTTAGAATTTTGTATTGTATATATAGATAATATTTTAGTATATAGTCATAATAAATTCATGCATACAAATTATTTATATAAAAATATTAGATTGTATTAAGCATAATAATATACTAATCTCTAAAAAAAAAGTAGAATTATTTAAACAAAAAAATATAATTTTTAGGATTAACAAAGGAAAAATAATTTTATAGCCTCACATAGTAAACAAATTTTAAATTTTTGAATAAAATAGAAGAACAAAAGAATTATAGAAATTTTTATGACTGTTAAATTATAGTAGAAAATTTATTCCTAATTTAAGTATTTTAGTCAGACCATTGTATAATAAACTAAGTAAATATGGACAAAATTCTTAATAGTGAATATATAAAGTTAGTATAAAAAATTAAACATATATTTAAAAATATTAAACTTTTAGCATTACCTATAGACAGTTATAATAAAATTGTACACACTGATGAAAGTAGTTCAGGATGGGTAATTATTAAAAAATCCAAAAAAGATAGTTTAAAAACAGAAGAAGAAATAATAATGTATTCAAGTGAAAAATTTACTGAGTCAAAAAGTAGACAATCTAATACAGAATTAAAGATTTTAGAAATTATAAATACCTTAAATTTTTTTCATCTATATATACAAAATAATACTTTTACTATTGAGAAAGATTGTAAAAATATAATAGAATTTTATAAAAAAAATTCAAAAGAAAAATTTGAAAAAAAAAATCATTTACAAATAAAGATGAATTTTATTTTTAGAAACAATTAAAGGTAAATGATATAAAGCAAAATTTGAACACATAAATTGTAAAGATAATAAATTAGCTGATATTTTATCAAGATTGATTGCTGATACTTAATTCTTTTTACAAAACTTAGATCATTACATGAACTTCGGTTCAATTACTCTTAAACAATTTTCCCCATGCTCAAATTTATCATTTAGACAGAGCTTTAAACTAATAGACAGTCAACAATGCATATTAAACAATTTATGGAATAGTAGAAATTCTTAGGAAAAAATTAAAGTATTAAATGTATTAGTGTTTTTCTTTAATCATATTGACAGTAAAAATTTAACATTTTACTTAGTCATTCATGATAGACAGACTGACATATTATATTATTGGTCTCATGTAGTAGAGCAAATTAAAGAATTTTCAAATCCAGTATATAAAGGGGTATTTTATGAAGCAATATAAGATGTTAAAAAACATTTAGGACCTAATTACAATGTTAGTAATGCTATTAATCCAATAGACAAACTTAATTATTTAGCACCACATTCCATGACATTATCTGCATCGTCATCATCATCATCTATATAACTGTATGATCATTGTGAACTATTAATTAAATAGTAAAAAGATTGAATGAGAAAAAGCATGCTTTACAAAGACAGCTAGAAGATGCACGTAGACATATGCAAATAAATTTAGATAGTATAAAGCATCTAGATAGTAATGTTAACGTAGACATAGTTAATACTTTAAAACAATTATTTAATCATACCACAACAGGTTAACAAAACAAGTTCCTTCAAGTGAAAACACAACTTGGAACAGACCTTATATAGAAAATAAGAGATTCTATGCCAATTAGCTATTACAAATCCTTTTTGTCCGTAGCCAAAACAACTCTAAATAACCCATTTCCTATACACATACACACTGGACCAAGCTTATGTTTTAAAACATTTTTCAAACCCCCACATGAACATAATTTTCAAAAAATTACTTTCTCTACCAAATATATAAATTAAACCTTTTACTCTTCATAATTAAATAACCTCCTCTTTCAAGCCTTAAGCTTTGGAATGATTGGACATATTCATTTAAATAATTATACTATTCGTTTCCCTTATTCCCAGGATTCTAAAGTAGAGTTTTAGACATGTATGAAATATATAGAAATCCCTCCACTTATCAAATTTATCTCTTTACCACCTAGAATAAAATTTGGAATAATTTTACCAACCTATCATATTATTCCGATAGCTCATGAAGAAATGGACCTCTGTAGCATCACATATAATTACCTAGAACCTAAACAGATTGATTTGTACAAATGAATTCATAAAGTCAAAGCACTTATTGAATGAAACTCCTTACTAGAATCAAAACATGTATAAATTGTAGTATCTTCATTACCAACTCTATTCTTAATAATAAAGATATATTACATCTCTCTCATTATATATAGAAGATAAATGAGAAGTAGAAAGTTACTTAAATGTTATAATAGAAGACGTTAGACTACAACTAATAAATGAAAATTATGATCAGTAGTCCTATCAAAGTCATCAAAGTTTATACAGTAATCTCGAGGCAGCTTTAGAAAACCAGATGAAAGGTTAGAAACATCAACATTATTCAACAGTATAAAGAGTACTAGTAGTAGATAAAGACAGACACACAAATAATAGCTGTATAAAGTAAAGTATATGTGAGAGCATCGCCTACGAAAGGAAAAATAAAGCATATACACAAGTACATAAAAACCAAGACTTGAAGACAAAAATCATGGGGTTTTTGGAGGCCATATCCAGGTCCACTGTCATTTAAATTTTTTTAGCAAATTTCTTTGAAAATAATTATTTTATCCCAAAATTACAATAACACCCTCAGACAATGAATTATTTTTTTAGCCTTTTCTTTTACAATTCGTCAAAATATTTTTTAACTATATATTTGAAATTTTTAAATAGTTATATGAAAAAAATATAGATTGAGATAAAAAAAATTATAATAAGCTTTAATAGATATCAAAGAGTATAAAAATTGAAATTTATAACAAAGTTTTTTTTTAAAAAAATTAGTGATAAATTCGTCCCTAAAATTTATTTCGTCGCTAAAAATTACTTTATCATTGACGAAATTCGTCGCTAAAGGTCACTTCGTCATTAGCGACGAAGTTGACGAAGCACTTCGTCATTTGGGAACTGTTGGACAAACAAGGATTTAATGTGCCCCCCGACCATATCTGTACAAATAGAATAGCCCATTTATACAGAATGGTAAAGGGGCCCCTCTACGATCGATGATCATAGAAATGAATAGAAAAACGAAGGGATATTTTAATCCTTACCAACTTGATCTTGTTGCTCCGGGCAACAAACATGTATGCGACGAAGTTGACGAACCACTTCATCATTAGCGACAAAGCACTTTCAGCGACAAACCACTTGACGAAGCACTTCGTCATTAGCGACGAACCACTTCATCATTAGCGACGAACCACTTCATCATTAGTGACGAACCACTTCGTCAGAGACAAATTTAGCGACAAATTCACTTGTCAATGATAAATTAGTGACGAAATTCATTAAGGATATAGTTAACTTTTCATTCAAAAACTAGCTAAAATAATAATTATAAGAAGAGTTAATTAAAAAAATTCAAATATATCTGAAATATGATATTACATCGAAAAATCCAAAATCATGTGCATATATTTACTACTATGAACCTGGCCAAAGTCTTGTAATTAGTAGGCTAGCTTTTAAGACACATGGCCTACACATTTATTTGTAAATAAGAACACATGCATGGAAAATATAGGACACGTAGCATGCATTATACACAGACAGGACACGCAGAGAGTACAAACTTTGTCTTGTAATTCATAATACTCCACTATAAATATGCGGAGCAACCATTCGTAAAAATCATCAGATGAATATAGAAAACTTTCCAAAAGGCTTATGCAATATACAAAAACCTTTGCATGTTCTTTCTTCATTCTCTCAGTTTTCATTCCCTTTTTATTGCAAAATTTTTAGACATATAATTTAAATTAGACATACATTTTTTCCGTAAACATCAATATAGTAAGTATCTTATTTCATTTCAAGTTATTTGTAGACAGTTTACTTAATATTAGATATTTAATTTATGCAGTAGGCAGTTAATTTATGCAATTATAATCCCTATAATTTAACCAGATTATTAGATATTTAATTATTAGTTATAGATAGACAAAGTAGACAGACAATTCAATACATGTTCTAAATAGCTTTGAAGACATTCCTTAGTAATAAAAAGTATAGCATATATTTAAATTAATTTTTTAAAAGGGAATCCTTCGGGTAGTTACTTGCATAAGAGGGTGTTGAGTGGTATTTTTATTAAAATAGTAAGAATCTAATGGAAATCCTGATTTTTCTGATAGTTTCTTTAAAAATGAACTCTGTTGAACCGGTTTACTATTAATTTGTATGAAGACGTTTATAGGGCGGTAATAATGAGTTTGACTGCTTTTTAAACGTAACTATCAGAGAAATTGTTTTCCAGCCCCAAAAGGCTGATTTTCATTAAAATCTGCTCGCATCCTTCTCTGTGTTAGTAATACATATAATTTGAAGGTGCTCCAGTTGAACTCATATATAATTTGAGGGTGCTCCAGTTGGTAGTATTCAACTCACTATGCTCTTTTAACTTTAAAATTATAAAAGCCTATATAATTATATATTGCCACAATTTCAAGGAAATCTCGATGACTTACAATTTTATTTTATTTTTTGCTAGGAATTCAATTTCTATAATTAGAATCCAACCATGTGATACTAAGCAATTTCCATATATACCATCTCTCATTACTTAGTAATTTACTCATGCATGCAACTTAAAAAATCAGAACGTGGTTGCACTTAATTTATGTAAATTTTTTGCGTTATTTTTTTATTATTTTTTTCTCAAAATTTACCTTTTTTGAATCAAATATTGTCTACTATTTCTAATTTAAGAACATTGGCAAACTAGTTTGACTAATTATGCACTGAAGCTTTAATGGTATACCCAATTTTTTCTGCAGGCCTTAACTACAAATTAAGGGCAATATGGAAAACGAAAAAGTTGGGGTAAAAGAAAAGAAAAAACAAAATGAAAACCGTAATATTAATTGGCATCAAGCGTGCAAAGCTTACCCATCCAAACACTTTTACATTCCAGTAATTAATAACACTCGAATTTAATATAATACATGCAAATTTTGGAAGTCATAACGTCAATAATGTAGCTTAAACTTTTAGTTATGTTTGATTATTATTATTATTTTTATAAGAAAATAGCTGAATATGCATAAATAACAAAAAAAAAATGTCTTTATTTTTTGTTTTTGTTTTTGTTTTTTTTTTTTAAGAAGACCAAGGGAGTGACTTGGAGAAGTTTTGAGCTCATGCACATAAAAAAGGCAAGCAGTGACACTTTGAATTGGGTAAAGCTAATTAAAGCCTTAAAACCTAACATTAATGTAAGTCATTAACCTTCATAAAAGAAAAAATGTAAGTCATAAATCAAAATAATAATAATAATAATAAAAGGAAAGAATACAACAAGTCAACAACGAAGGCAGTCTTGACCCTCTCGGGCGCAATGCAAGGCGTATAAATTTGAAAGTAGTAGCAGCCAGGATTTTGGAAGTCTATGACACGGTCTCCCAAAACTACTTACTACATATTTATTTATTATCATTTTTCTCCACCCTTTAAGTTTATTAACACCTAATTAACTCACTGTCAGTAATCTGTATAACCATTACCAAGTATGCCCTGCTTCACCTGAACACCTATACACCTCTCTAACTATCAACTTTAACGTCTATTCCCTTCCCATTTCATTGATCTGCAAAACCAACCAACTTTTCATTTAATTTCTTCCCCTTTTTAAATATTATCTAATTTCAACTCAACATAATCAATGTGGCTTAATAATATAGGAAAACAAAATATCCTGCTCCTTCACATAAAATGATACCAAAAGAGAAAAAACATATAAAGAGGGATCCAAGATAATATTAAAGTATTCATGGTTCTTTTAAATAAAAGATAGTCATAATAATAATAATAATAATAATAATAATAATAATACTAATAAAAAGAAATTAGTGGCCCTTTTGATGGTACTTAAGAGTTAAAATACAAAATATTGCCAGTATTCTACTGATTATTCTTATTGTACTACGATTATTTATCTATGCTAAATTCATGGGTCAGCTCCCTACCTACCTATCATCCTTGTTTTCGATCAAAAAAAGAAAAATGTCACAAGAAAAATATAATTAAATTAATTAAGAGAGACAGATAATTATATGAATAAATAAGTATAAAGGTGGTGGGTATGCCTCAAGCGGAAAAGAAAAAGAAACAAAGAAAAAGACCCCGTGATGAAATGTACCTTAATATATATGTTTAAATTTGTCCAGTTCATGATTTGCCACTTTACCAACCAATAATGTGTTTGGAAATGCATAGTGAAAATTATGGGTGTTATGTTGGTTGTTGGCACTTTAACATTATACGGTATTAGGTAATATGTAATACCTTTTGTCAATGGAGCAATTGACACTGCAATTTAACTATGAACGCTTGCAAGTCTTATAACAACACATATACTTCACACACAAAATAATAATAATAATAATAATAATAACAACAACAACAACAGTAATAATAATTAATTTTTTTAAAAAATTAAAAGTTAGCTAAAACAATAACCACTAACCAGGAGGATATTATTATTATTATTATTTTACAAAAAACAAGATCATGATTCAACTAAAAATGGAGATTTTTTTTTTTTTTATTTACTCCTCTCTTCCATGAAACACACAACAATATAAGAATAATTAATTTATGTAATACTGATTCAGATCTAAGATAAAGATGAGCCAAATTCAATGGTTTAATACATATTGTATGAAATGCAAGATGATCCAACACGAAAAGGAAAAAAAAATGTAAAAGAAGCAGCTGAAGAAGAAAGGATTGGCAAAGAGAGAAAGAGACCTGGGAAACCAGCCAAATCTTATTTTATTTTCTATCTACCACTGCTTAACAATAGTTTACACATATTTTTCTTTGTAAACATTGTCAAAAAAAAAAAAAAAACAAAAAAAAAATTGAAAGTGAAAACATATTATAAAACATTAATCAAATTAAAACTGATTAATCAGAAACAAAAATAAAAATAAAAGGGAACAAGAACAAAGAACAAATGCCTGGCTTTCCCATGTACGCCGCGATAGATGAATTCTTCATCCCCGGAAACCAACTTCCTATGCAGTACTGTGACTGTGTTGTGGGAAATAGTAGTGCAGAGATTAAACCCTATGTAAATCCCACACGTAATATTACTGTTAAGGCACGATGAACACACTTCTTCTTCTTCTTCATTACTACTACTCTTGTACTAGCTATAGCTAGCTCTTCTTGCTTCAAAAAAACCGTATAAGAAAAATATTAATTGAAAGGTTAACAAAACCAAAATAAGGGTGTGTTTGGGTTAGGTTGAATACAGATAAATATAGATATTTCAGGAATATAAAAATGGGGAGGAAGAGGGGAAAGAAAGAAGAAGGTTGTTCCCAAGAAGATGACGAGCGTTTCCCGTTAATGTTGTTTTCAAAGGAGGAAGATATAACATTTGGTTTTTTATTTTTATTTATTTTTTTTTTTTTCTTAAAAGGTGGGGGCCAAATGCCAAACACAAACACACCCTATTTGAAGCGTGTATTTATATTACAGAAGGCCATTTTGTTTCACGCGTTGTGGGTTTTCTCTTTGTCTTCCCACTTCCTTTCTCATTTTTCTCAACAGTCATTCAATCTTTATGACTTTCTTCGTTTCTTTGCCTTTTCAGATTTTCATCAAATTAAACAAAGCTTTATAATTAGCTAGCTTGATTCATGAAACAATGTAAATCCAAAATCTTTTGCTTTTAATTTAATTAAAATGGCTGGAACCTTCCTTCATTATTATATGCATTCTGTCTACTGTGTGTTAGAAGCTCTTAGAATATTTGTTTATTAGACAAAGTGTGACATCTGTCCTCTCAGTTTTATTGTCCATCTTTGGTCTAATCTCTGTTTTATTTTTTTTTTCTTTTAAAATAATAATATTTTGCTATGTGGAAAAGTAGATTGATGGCTGGATGAATAGATGGTGGGTAGGGTATATTTTTGAAATTTGAATGGTCTTGATTGGTTTTTTTTTATGAATGTGGTCTTGGATTGATGCATATATAAATGACATATTTACAGCAGTATATATATATATATATATATATATATATATATATATATTTTTTTGTTTCTGATTAGATAGATTAGCTTTAATTTATTCACGCCATTCAGAAGAGGTTAAAAGCATTTTCCTATCAATATTATTGGAAGTCCATTGTAAAATAAAATAAAATTATTTGATTATTGTCTTTATCACGTAAATTTTAAGGGACATCCTCAAAGACTTGTGCCTGGTGGTAGATGACAAAAGATATTAACATATGCCATAAAATAAGCAACTTCATTGACAATATATATCAGATGCATGTGAATTTTCCAAGTATAATTGATTTAAATATATGATCATTTTTTTTTGGGTCAAATTTAAATAAAACAATAAAATTTGTTCAATTTGAAGTGTAATATATAATATATACAATAACAATAATAGTTACCTTTCATAATTATTTGCCTCTTTAGGGTAACATTTTCATTTAATAAATTTACTTATATTATGGAAAATATATAGTGTATACAAGAAAATGGAAACATTGATTGCATGCCCAATTTTTTTAATAAATAAACATAAAATTAATATGAACTTGAAGTGAAATGAAATTGAACCGAATGTTCGGTCCACCAATAGCACTGAGGGTTCATTTCCACTGGTACCATTCATAGATAATGATCCCATAAAAATAAAAAAAAAAGAGAGAGAGAGAGAAATGAAATTAGATGGGTAGGGTTGGTATTAAAAACACAGCACAAATAATTAAGTAGAGGGGGAAGGGGTTCAAAAGCTGCATGTGAAGCAGGTAATTTAAACTAATTAAGAAGAAGCCCTACGTGTGGGTGGAGATTTTTATTAAAGATATTAAAAGTGTTTGAATACCAAATACCAAAGTAGCTATCTGTAATTTATTGTAACCTCAGCTATGAAACTTTGAATGATGAAATTTCTCAGATTTTATTTTTTATTCCTACCTATATATGTGAGGAAAATATTATTTTATTATGGTTTTATTGATATTTCAAATTATATTTTAATGTGGTTAGTTCCATATTAAATGGAAAGCTAAGAGCGTGTCTTCTGATCTTTTATAAAAGAGGTATATAGTTTGAAAAATATAAGGACAAAATAGATGGACTTTGAAAATGATAAATTGACGTTTTACATATTTTCAGAGAAAAAAATTAAATCAAATAGAGCTTTGGCCTGGTTATTGAATGTTTTGGACTCTGCATTTACTTGAGATACTGAGATAATGCTCAACATTGCTAAGAAAATCCTGAGCATTCATATGCATCGAAGTATTTCACGGAAGTTTTTGGTTTTCGTATGGCTCAACTGATTTTCCCAAGAGAGTCGTGTTTTCAAAATGCATGCGTAGGCATATGTATTTATTAAATGGAGTTTATATGGATGGGATATGTAAATCATTTAGTCCCACTAACTAGTGAGTGGAGAGATTGGATTCTCGTATGCGCATACATGTGAACGTATTGGTATATGTGGTAGTTGTAACCCTGGTATTTGCATAACGTGGATGTAAGCGGGTTTCTTCCCTACTTGCACCATTTCTTCTAAATGGTTAAGTGTATTGGATTTCCTTGAAAGTATGCATGTTTACTGCTTTAGAAAATAATAGTTGCTGAATAGTAACTAGCTTCAGTGTAATTAAAGATTTACATTTAATGGAAAGTTCTACGAACGTCTTTTTTTAAACTCATTGCATAAGTGTTTTGGAAAAGATTATATTTTGCATATGATTTATGATAAGAAACGAAAGAAATTAATGGGAAATCGAAGTTCAATAGATATTAACATTTCATTAGCATACTGCATTGCATTACCATATGCATGTTGGGAACCTACTGAGTGATTTTTCACTTACTCTTTGTTTGTTTTTCTATGTTTAAGTAACTTTGAAAGCTTAGCTTGATTGACATGGCAGCAACGTGACGGATTGGCTGGGGAAAGACAATAGTACAAATAGATTTTCTGCAGATTTTAATTACCTTTGGACATTGTAAACTCTAATTAACAATTTAGTTTTCTTTACGTTTTGAGTCTTTTGTAATCAAACATGTTTTGCTTTTATCTAAACTATTAAAGTTTCTTTTTAGTATTAAAGAGTTGATTGTATCCTTATAAGTAAAACAAAAATTTATTCGTATTTTAGTTTTGTCCAAAGAATCCTTTTCATTAGATTATTTTGTATGTATTATATTGTGGCATTCCTTTAGTCAAGTCTTCGGACTTGGGTAAAAGGGTGTTATAGTTTTTCATATCAGAGCCCAAGTTTTATTAAAACTTTGTACCAATAGCCTACACCAGTGTCCACTCGCACGCCAAAGGTAAAATTGTTTTACTTGTACTTAGTTTTGTATTATGGTGTGACTTTGCACATTTTTTTGAATTGTGATGTTAAGATGAGTAAGTTAGATAGTACTTTTTTGCACGTTTTGAGCAAGCGAAGTCATGAGCTGGTGGAGGGAGAGCCATCTCATCGCATGACATCGCCTAACCCAGCATCATCTTCCAAAGTTAGTGCAGGGACATTGGAGTGCTGAAGAATCAATACACCAGGATATTGAGCAGAAAAAAAAAACTTGAAGTAGCTAGGTTCTTTAGCGGTTAAAAAGAAGGACGGTTCAATGAGATTATGCATTGATTATCGTGGGCTCAACAAAGTAACGATAAAAAATAAGTACCCATTGCCGAGGATTGACAATCTGTTTAATCAATTGCATTGAGCGAGTATTTTCTCAAAGGTTGATCTACGTTTTGGGTATCACTAGCTAAAGATCAAGGAAGAGGACAAACCCAAAAGTGTATTTTGAATGACATATGGTCATTATGGGTTTATAATAATGCCATTTGTGTTGACAAACGTATCGACAACATTCATATACTTGATGAACCAAGTGTTTCATGACTATGTAGATAAGTTTGTTGTAGTGTTTATCAACAACATTTTTATCTACTCAAAGACAGCTGATGAAAATAAAGAGCACATGAAGTTAGTATTGAAGAGGCTCCGAAAGAAGAAGTTGTATGCGAAGTTCAAGGAGAGCGAGTTTTGGTTGAAGAGCATCACTTTTCTTAGACATGTGATATCAAGTAGGGGTATCCAAGTAGATCCCAATAAAGTTACAGCAGTTCAAGATTGGAAAAGACCAACCAATATTGGAGAAGTCAGAAGTTTTCTGGGTTTGGTTGGGTACTACTATAGATTTGTGCAAAGATTTTCAAAGATTGCGTTACCGTTGACGTAGTTACGGAAGAAGGAAAGCAAGTTTATTTGGTCTAAAGAGTGTGAAGAGAGTTTTCTAGAACTTAAGAAGCAGTTAGTTTCAGTACCTGCCTTCACTCTATCGATTAGTGAGGACGACTTTGTGATCTACAGTGACATTTAGGATAAAAGACTGGGTTATGTGCTTATGCAAAGTGACAAGGTGATTGCGTACGCTTAACTATCCAGATATTGAAAGATATGTTAAGAGCGTGCATGCTGGATTTTCAAAGAAGTTGGGAAAAGCACATCCCATTAGTGGAGTTTGCTTATAATAATAGTTATCGTTCAACCATTGGGATGACCCCATATGAAGCTCTTTACGGGAAGAAGTGTAGATCTCCATTGCATTGGGATGAAGTCAAAGAGCGGAAGCTACTTGGACTAGCAATTCTACATGAGACTAGTGATATCATCAACAAGATAAGACAGAGTATAAATGTTGCACAAGATCAGCAGAAGAGTTACAATAATAATCGACGCAAAAGACTTAGAGTTCGAGGTTGGGGAGAAGGTGTTTCTAAAGGCTACACCATTGAAAGGTGTAATGAGGTTTGGTAAAAAGGGGAAACTAAGTCCTCATTATATCGGGCTTTTTGAGATTCTAGAAAGAGATGGAGTGTTGGCTTATCATTTAGCATTACCTCCCAAGCTGTCTGCATTCATGATGTTTTTCATGTATTAATGTTGTGGAAGTATATGCATGATCCCTCACAAGTCATCGAGTCTGAACCGCTGAAAGTCTACTAGAACCTAACGTATGAGGAGAAACTAATGAATATTTAGATTGGAAGGATCAAGTACTTTGGAATCAAACGATTCCACTCGTTAAGGTACTTTGGTGAAACCATGCAATCGAAGAAGCAACTTTGAAGCGAGAAGACAAGATGAAAGCCAAGTATCTAACTTATTTCGAGTAAGTACTATAAACTCCTTAAATCTATTTTCGAGGATGAAATTTTCTTTTAAGATGGGTGAGTTGTAATATTTTCTTTCTTTTTTGTGTGGTTGATTTTTGGTAAAAGTCAACTCTAATCAAAGTCAATAGTTAGACCAATGATTGGCACATCATGATTTTTGGATACTACTTATTGTGTTTGTGATGATAAAAGTGTGGATTGATGGAATAATAGCTTGATCTAAACTTATTGTTGACTATGAAATCATGTGTTGTGTTAATCTGAAAATTTTTGAGAATTTGTGAACTTTGGCTAGATACAAACCTTGATTATAGTTGTTCGAAATTTTTGAAACTTTTACTATAAGAATTTAGGTCTTTTGTAAACACTTTGGCTTTTTAATCACTTGACTTAGAGTTTTAATGAGCAATATATGAATTTTACAAAACTGCTGGTTATTTGGATAATTCTGGAAAAATTCTACACTTTTACCCACAGATTTTGTTATGTTTGAAGGATTTTTAATTTTTTTTTTTGAGTCATAATTTTTCTTTATAATATAGTGAGTTACGGTCAATTTGGCTTTGCAATTTCTTAAATCAAAGTTGAAATGAGTGTTCTATGCATTTTACAAATTTATTTATTTTTAAAAAAAATTTGTGAAAAAAAACTACACTTGCACCCATGGGTTTAACTGTTTTTGATAGGGCTATATTTTTTCCTTATAATATATTAAGTCATGGTCATTTTGACTTTTGAATAATAAAAATCCAAGTTAAAATGAGTGAGTTATGGTTTTTATAAATTGGTTGTGCATGCTGAAATTGGTTTGGTTGAATTAACATATCACGGTATTTACATTATTTACTTGTACTAAAAGTTGGTACCTTTTTGCATAATTAATTCCCTTTTTGCCAATAATTAGCAAAGTTTTTACCTTTAGGTCTAATTATGTATATTTTGTTTAGTTAAATTTAATAAAGTTAACTTATTAATTAATAAACGTGTTATTTTTTCATTTAGTAATGCTTTATATAGGAGTTTAATTCCTAAATGTCTAATCTTTATTTTCATTTATATTTTAATTACTTATTTAAAGCTTGAAGTTCTTACTTTATACACATTTTGGATTATAAATGCAGTAATGTGTGATACTTTCCTTTGAATAAGTTTTACTAGATTGGATACTGCATATGAATGAGCCTTGGGTTGGTTTTTGAATGCTTTGGACTTTACATTTGCTTGAGACACTGAGATAATACTCAACATCACTAAGAAAATTATGAGTATTCATATGCATCAAAGTATTTCATAGAAGTTTTTGGTTTTCATATGCCTCAATCGATTTTCCCAAGAGAGTCATGTTTTTGAAAATTGTGCATTGAAGAGTCATGGTTATGCATGCATAGGCATATGTGTTTATTGAATGGAGCTTATATGGATGGGATATATGAACTGTTTAGTAGATGTTCCACTAACTAGTGAGCGGAGAGATTGGATTCTCATATGCACGCACATGTGAGTGTATTGGTATATGTGGTGGTTGTAACCCTGACACTTGTATAACGCACATGCAAGCGGGTTCCTTTACTATTCACACTGTTTCCTCTAAATGGTTAAGTGTATTGAATTTTCTTGAAAAGTATGTATGTGTACTGCTTTAGAAAATAGCAGTTGCCGACGGATAACTAGCTCCAGCATAATTAAGAATTTATGCTTAATGGAAAGTCCTACAAATGTTTTTTTTTATACTCATTGCATAAGTTTTTTGAAAAGATTATAGTTTGCATATGATTTATGGTAAGAAAGGAAAGAAATTAATGGGAAATTGGTGTTCAATAGATATTAACATTCCATTAGCATACTGCATTGCAATAACATATGCATGTTAGGAATCTACTGAGTGATTTTTTACTCACTCCTGTTTGTTTTTTTATATTTAGGTAACTCTAAAAGCTTAGCTTGATTGACTTGGCAGCAACATGACAGACTGGTTAGGGAAAGGCAATAATATAAATAGAATTTCCATTGATCTTAATTACCTTTGGACACTGTAAACTCTCATTAACAATTTAGTTTTCTTTATGTTGTGGGTCTTTTGTAAATAACCATGTTTTGCTTTTATTTAAACTATTAAAGTTTCTTTTTAGTATTAAAGAGTTGATTGTATCCTAAAGAGTAAATAAAATTTTTATTTGTATTTTAGCTTTATCCAAGATAACTTTTTCATTAGATTATTTTGAATGTATTCTATTATGATATTCCTTTAGTTTGGTCTCCGGACTTGAGTAAAGGGGTGTTACTAGTTTTGTTAATGATCATACAAAGCCTCGATTTGGAAGTTAGAGTAATTTTAGATTTGTATAATTGTACTTCATAAATGGCTTTATTTTACAATTCTTGCTAAATTAGTCTTCTTAGTAACATCAAATGATTAATTGAATAGGTAAATTGAAAACATGGCCGATAATTTAGAAAAAAAAAATCCCAACTTTTGGATGTTGGGGTTGCTCTGTTAAGATAAGTCGGTAGAACTAAAAAGAGGAAAGTTGAAGTATGAGTTTATTGAAGGCATTTTAAGGTCGTAAAAGACTAATGATATTAATTTAAGCTTGATTAAGCCAAGAGGTGAGTTTTGAGAGTTTATAGTGTTAATTTCTTTTCTTCTTCTTTTTTTCGTTTGGATTTTATTTAAGTTATATTAATAATATATAGGCTTGGTAGCTTGTGCAGATATTGGAGTGAACACACCTGAGGATCAACAGTAATTTTAATTGTGAGTGAATTTATTTTTATTTGTACTTTTATATATGTATATATATATATTCTAAATTATAATATTATTTTGGTATATAATTGCAAGTTTATATTAATACGTATAATTTTTCCTTGAATATGAAATTCAAATAAGTTTATTTGGTTCTTAATTTTCATTATATATAAATATATATATATATATATTTATATATAAATTTGACTTCAAGAAAATTATTTTAGTGCTATTATACCTAAAATTTGGAAACAATGGTGACATAATATTTACTGATGAAATCATGAAATTTATTTTTCTGTTGGTTATGCCAAAGGTAGCATGATAGTCCCCCTTCCCCTTGTGATTTTGATTTGACATACATGATCTTATTATTGGGGATATATGCGTAAATATGATTTGATTATGATATATATATAATTAAGAGAAAATTTAATTTAAATTGTGTGAATTATTTTGAGATTTTTTTTATCATGTTTATATATATATATGTAAATATTTATGATTTTTATACATATATTACCTTAATATTTATTATTTCATTGGAGATATTTAAAATGTTTTATTATATAATATTTTACTTATCCATTTACTGAGTTTTGTCTCATTAGTTTTATTTATTTTTCCTTTTAAAGATCTTTTCCTAGGTTCCAATTGCTAATGGTTACTTTCCCATGCTTTACATCAGTGACACCTTCGATCTTCTAAGTTTGTTATAACTTACACGTATAATTTACTTCCTAGAGGTTTCACTTTTGTATTCATGTTCTTGATATTTTCTTTGTTCATTTAGATTGCTTTGAAAATTACCCAATCTAGTACCAATTTGTGCTTATTTTAAAATAAAATATTTCTTTTTATATTTATTTGTACTCTAATTATGTTTGTTGTAGGAACTCTAGTCGTATTTACAGTGACCACTAAATATTTTAAAAATGTGTTTTACTATGTAGGTACAAATTAGGTTGTTCTGCAGAAATTTCTATAGAAATTTTATTGGAATTTCCTTAAGGTAAAACTTATCCTGGGTACAGTTCTGTCACTTAATGACTTGACCTAGGAATATGTCTAGCAATTCAGGGACTAGGAAGATGTAAAGCAATACAGAGACTACTGGTTATTACTTTTATGAAGAATATCATAATAGTGTGATCTTTCTGAAATCAGAGATGTTTGACAACTTGTACTCAAAGAGGGAGAAATTGCTTACAAGGACGCACAACATGGCTCAATCAAATATATTTGAAGAAGAGGGTCCAACTAAAAAGAATGATTCATTAGTAATGGATTCACTTGAATACCAGGAATTCTTTCAAATGATGAAGAAAAGATTGAAGAAGAAAGTTCCAATATGAATTAGGGCACTCATGTGAAGAAGTTGTAAGGAGGATAAGGCTTTTCCATTTGCCAATACCATAGACTCTAAGTAGGCGAAGAAAGCAGAGAAAGAAAACAGAGCAACTTCAGCCCCATAGAAACTCTTAAGGGAGTTGAAGCGCTTTGTTTAGCTTTATGATATGTTTTGTTCAATCTTAAATAAATGAGTTATGTCTGTTATATAAAATTATGTGTTAAAGTTTATTTTATTTAAAGTACTGTTGAAACTTGGAGTTTTTATAAAAAAATTAAATGTTCATTTTTTGACTTGAAGTTTCAAATTATATCATTAAATTGTTTGTAATTTATTTGTGATTTAAGAAATTTAAATGGGTTGCTAAAGCAATGTTCAAATGAATTCTTACGCCATGTTACAATGACAAGCTTTGACAGACAAAATTACTAATATGGTAAAAAGCTTAAGACATCAAATACCACCAACATTCTTTAGGTCCACAAACCCAATCTAAGTCGATAATTGGATAAGAGAGATTGAGCTACCATTTGAGTTGATGACTTCCTTAGAAACTCATATGGTAATCTGTGCTACATATATGCTGAGAAAAATTGCAATGTACTAGTGGGACTTAACTAAGAGGGTACACATTACTACTAGGAACTCTGTGTACTAGTGGGACTTAACTAAGAGGGTACACATTACTACTAGGAACTCTGTGACATGGACTCGATTCAAAGAGCTGTTTAATGATAAGTACTTTCCATTGAGTCTGTGAAGTGTAAAGGAAGTTGAGTTTTTGCACTTGAAGCAAGGTAATTTAACATAGCAGTGAAAGTTTGAGGAGCTTTGTAGATATGCTCATAGGCAGATAACAAATGTGTGATAACCGATTTATTCATCAGAAAAAAAATAAGGATAAGTATTATATTTTTGAATTTGAATTGGAGATATATATATATATATATATATATATATATATTTCTAATATCTAGTTAGTTTTAAATAATAAGATATTACGATTTAGATAAGATTCTATTTTCAAAATTTCAATGTTATAAAATAAATTTTGATTTTATTATCCGTATGAAATCAGTTTTAAAAGTTTGAAGAGAAAATATGGTCGTGGGTTTGTTTTGTTTTAGAATTTAAAAGTTTATATGAAATCTTATCCTAACTGTATCGTTTAAAGTTTATAAAAGAGTGTTTTAGTTTTATTTTTTTCATTTTTGTTTTGATTGTGCTTATTCAAAGAGATGTGAGATCAATTGTTTTTGGGAGAGAAAGTTTAGTTCTTCTTTGTCTATTACTAAAGATTATTTGGGCTTAAGCTGTTAACAAGTTTTTAAAGGATTAAGGTATGATTCCTATCATAACTTTGTTTATGATTTTTTTTATTGTATTGTGATGAAAGTTTGGTTAAATGTAATTAGTGTTGATATATTTTAACCATAAACTTATGTATTGTTGCCTCTGTATTAATGGTTTTCAAATTTTCGTGACCCCTTAATGATGTTTACAATTTTTAGGTAGTTTATCCTATGTAGAACTTTAAATTGTGAGTAAATTGGCTTTTAATTCATCTCAATCTGATTTTTCTAGAATTAGTTATGAATTTTTAAAATTTATTGTATTTTTATGGAAAATATTGAATAGTCCAAACATTTTGTTTAATTTCAAAGAGTAAATGATTTTGAAATGTTCTAAAAAATTTATAGAATATTTTCAATTCTTTCATTAATATGTGTGATTTGAAATTTCTAATTTTTGACTTCATATGAATTATTTGCAAAGTTTCAAAATATAGGGTATTGTTCTAGATTTGATATGTGACTATAAGTAAAATTAAAATGCTAAATATGTGAAAATTCAACTATTATCCACTAAGTTTAAATATCATGAAAGTATTATATTGTAAGTATGTTATGTATATATATCAAGTATGATTTAAGTTTTGAATATGCTTTAATGTCATTAATGTGATGCTTTGATATGTAAGTTGTTATGTGTGGGAATTCTACATAGTTTTATAAACTCATGCCTTAGTTTTATATTTTTTCTCAAATAACGAAGAATATTTAATCATTATTTAGTCAAACTACCTATGAAAGTAGATGATTTCTTGATAACTCAAGAGGAAAATCCTTGGAGATAGGAATAAGTTTTTATTTAAATTAAGACATATAATTAGTATGCTTTATTAGAAATGTATGTGACTTTTATTTATAAAATTATTGAAGTATGAAATTTCTTTTTGGTAAGTTAATAAAGATTAAGTTTAGTAAAGTGTTGAGTATGATGGTTAAAGTATGAGATTTGACTATCTATTAAATTTGATTTACCAGGAGTTTTTAATGCTTTTAGAAATTTTGTTTGTTTTGTTATGATAGTTACCCCAATCTTGTCTGACCTAAGAAACTTGGTTGATGTGTGTTGAAGTTTTGGTATTAGAGCCGCAATAAATATTGTGGCATACTTTGATAAGAAAAATAGTTTCACAAAACAAAGATTTTTTATTTTATATTATTATAAGCACTTAATTTTGAAAATCTATCTCATCCCAAGGATATCTCAAGAGTTTTATGAGATTGCCATAATCATATATAGGGGTGTCAAAAAAACCCGTCCCCAACCCCCTCGTTAAAGGCGAGGATTCCCCCCTTGAAATGGGTGGGGGGACGAGGACGGGGCAAAATTGTTTGCCCTATAGCAGGGCTGGAACGGGGACGGGGAGTGTTATCCCTACCCCGTATATAATTAATGTATAATATTATATTTATATTAAATATATTCAATAATTAATTAAAATTTTATATTTTTTTATTTTATCACAATAACATCTCTCTTCTCTCTGTCTTTGTGGTCTTTCAGTCTCTAGACTCAAATTGCCCACATCTTCATCGCCAACATTTTCATCTGCATCTCCTTCATTGCCAGTATAGCCCTCATCGCCGATACCAGTCGCCCATATCATCCCTTTTAGAGATCCACATCTCAGTCTAAACCATTTCTCCAAATCTCAGATCCAGCTCCTTCTTGCACAGACAAAACTCCAAGTCTCCTCCTTCTCATTGCCAAAAGAAGACAGGTTTTTATCTTTTTTTGTCACTCGTTGATGCACATTGATGGTGCCGCCACATTGATGCACCACAATACTTAATGTTTATTGGGTTATGAATTGCATCAAATTTGGTGAATACATATTATATATGATACAGCTTTTTGTGATTTGCTTTCCAAGCTTTGTTTCTTTCTCACTTTCTGCATGCGTTGTGGTGCTAAAACTTGCAGCTTATATATAAATATATATATGTATATATATACTTTCATCAGGAATGCTATTATGAGCAATATCGCTCATAATACCCTGCGCGACACAAACGGAGGGCGCTATCCCGTTAACTTATTTTTTTGATGACTTGGTAAATTTTTTTTTAATGTCTTCTCATTAGTAGTCAATGTCTCTACTACTAGCGAGAATGCATAAAATGGAACTCATATGCCTTCTCGCTAGTAGTAGAGAGATCTCTCTACTAGCAGCGAGAAGGTATAAAATGGAACTCATATGCCTAATAATATCTTCTCGCTGCTAGTAGAGAGATCTCTCTACTACTAGTGAGAAGGCATAAAATGGAACCCATATGCCTAACAATGTCATATGCCTGACAATATCTTCTCGCTGCTAGTAGAGAGATCTCTCTACTACTAGTGAGAAGGCATAAAATGGAACTCATATGCCTAACAATGTCTTCTCGCTGCTAGTAAAGAGATCTCTCTACTACTAGTGAGAAGGCATATGAGAAAGGGAAGTCAGGAAGGAAAAAAAAAATAAAAAAACCAAAAAATACATTCTTCATAACCTAATATGGCATGAATTTTTTCCATCTATGTCGCGTAGGGTATGATAAGCGACATCGCTCATAATGGCATTCCTATTACTTTCATTACTATAAACTGGACCGTTCGCTGTGCTTTACATATATTACCCTATATATGTTTTGAATGCTTCATGCCACCTTTCAAGCTTTTATTGCTTTGATTTTGCTTTTTCTTTTTTTTAGTGAAAAATTACTCAAACCTACATATTCTATAAAAGATAGCTGGTTGCCTTTATGTGTTGTTTAAGTTTGGTATCAGTATTCTTTCTCATCGTTAGCTTTTAGAGAAGTATTCTTTTTGACATTGTACAATGTGGTTTAGTGACTTTGTTGTCTTATGACATTTGTTTATATTTTTCATATTTAAATCCATTTGAAGCTAAACAGTGCTCACATAATCCTTCAATACCCTCAATAGAAAGTATACAACCTGGTATTAATTCTCAAGACCTACTACCAAGTCAGGTAAATTCTGAACAAACTCTTTTTGTAGAGTTATGTGTTGATAGTGATGAACAAGTTGATGGAAAAAGAAAATTAACTTCTATAGTGTGGAGCCACTTCAAAAAGCAAAAGATTGACGAGGTACAAAAGGCTATTTGTAATTATTGTGGGAAGAAATTAGGGGGAGAGAGTAAGAATGGGACAAAATATTTGCATGATCATTTCAATAAGTGTCCTCTTCGTAAACAAAGGGATATTAAGTAAGCAGTGTTGAATCCTAAAAAGGAAGTTAGTGGGAAGACATCACTTGGAAGATATGTCTTCGACCAAGATAATGCTAAGAAGGATCTAGCAAGTATGGTTGTTTTACATGAGTATCCACTTTCAATAGTTGACCATATTGGGTTTAGAAAGTTCTCCAATACACTTCAACCATTGTTTAAAATGGTTTCTCGAAACACACTCAAGAATGACATATTTAAAATTTATGAGAGTGAGAAATAAAAAATAATGGATTTGTTGGGTAATAATAAGAATAGGATTGCAATCACTACTGACATGTGGACTTCTAACCAAAAGAAGGGTTATATGGTTATTACAGCACACTTCATCGATGATGCTTGGATAATTCAAAGCCGAGGTTTAAGGTATAGTTTAAATAATTTGATTTACTTTTATGTCTTATTAAAATTTAATTTTAATTTTGTTATAATTATATTTTCTTGCTTCAAATATAGGTTTGCATATGTGCCATGCCCGCATACCTCTGAGTCACTTTCTAAAGTTTTCATGGATTGCTTATTTGATTGGATTGTTGATCGTAAATTGTCTACTTTAACTGTTGATAATTGTACCACAAATGATGCTTTGATCAACATTATTTTAGATAAGCTTTCTACTAGCACACTTTTGTTAAATGGTGAAGTTTTTCATATGCGTTGTTGTGCACGCATATTGAATTTGATTGTGAAGGAGGGAATGGAAGTAATTAAGGACAACATTGAAAAAATTCGAGATAGTATTGCTTTTTGGATAGCTACACCGAAGAAAGTAGAAAAATTTGTTGAGTCATCTCGTTAATTGAAAATTCCTTGTGAGAAAATGTTGACACTTGATTGTAAAACTAGGTGGAACTCTACATTCTTGATGCTTAGCATAGCTTTAGAGTATAGAGATGTTTTTGCTCGTCTAAGTCATAGAGAACCGCTACATAAGTATTTCCTAATGATTTAGATTGGAACTTGGCCAAAGAGATTTGTGATAAGTTGGAGTTATTTTATGAAGTGACTGTAATAATTTCTGGGACCAAGTATCCTACAGCTAATTTGTATTTTCTAAATATTTATGAAATTAAGTTGTCAATGTCTAATTGGATTGAATCTCCTTATGTTGAGATTAGATTAAAGGCCACTAGTATGATTGAAAAATTTAACAAATATTTGAGTGAGATTCATAATCTATTATCGGTTGCAACTGTGTTGGATCCAAGGTACAAGATGAAATTGGTTGAGTACTATTTTCCTAGAATATATGGACATGAAGATGCAAATGATAAAATTGCTAAAGTTCGTCGAATTTTTTACAACTTAGTGGATGAATATAAAGGGAAGCATGATTTGGCTGTGAATGTTTCTCAATCTTCTTCTTCATCATTTCAAAGTGAGGTGTCTACTTGTGCTAGAAAATGATTGATGGCTAAAGATCATTTACAAGGCTTTGATGCATACGTTTCTAGTACCACTGATTTTCAAAGTGTGAGATCAGAGATGGATAATTACTTGGGAGAGTCTGTATTGCCTAGATCAAATGATTTTGATCTATTAGCTTGGTGGAAAATAAATTCAAGTAAGTATCCAATCTTGCAAGCAGCAGCAAGAGATGTGTTAGCTATAGCCATTCCTATATCTACAGTAGCATTAGAGTCTGCATTCAATACTAATGGTAGATTTATTAGTCCATACAGGAGCAAACTTCATCAAAAAACTTTAGAGGCAATGATGTGTACTTAGGATTGGCTATGGATTGACATACATGGTCTAAAAAATTTATTTGATTGCATCATATTTATTTATTTTTGTAATTTCTTTTTATTTGTTAATTAACTTTTTTTTTTGTTAGTCCCATCTTCCCAACTATACAACAGATATAGAACTTTCATTGAGGAGGATATGGATGATGATGATGAGGTAAAATGTGATTTTTTTTTTCTCTCTATGAATTTTTTTTTTTTTTTTTTGGTTTGAGGCTAGACAATTGGTTGGTATAGACTAAATCAGAAGGTGATATAAATTAGTTTTGCTTTATTACATTTAACTTGACCACTGGAATTACATGGAAATTTATTGGCCTGTTGGACTCTTTGTCATGTCTATTTATATTTGTTATTACTTATGTATGGTCATTTTAGAATCTCAGAGTGATAGAAGTTTTAACTCTTTGGCCTTTTGCTTTTCCTTCTCTCTGTCTGAGCCCTTTATTAAATCTGATTAGACTATATTGGTTAGAGACAGCTTCTATAAAAATACATGAAATTTGGACTCGACAACACTTTAAATAATGTTGTAAAGTGCCATCTCTCTCTCTCTCTCTCTCTCTCTCTCTCTTTCTCACTCTCATGATTCATTTTGGTGGAGACAATGATAATTTGATTATTGGACCATAAATAAGAATTGAATTAGTAACTAATTAATATTAGTTGTCAAATTTCTATAAGCTATATTTAAAGAGACGATGATCTACAACAATTGTAGTCAATGGCAAAAACTATAAAGTTGGAGCTCATTTAGCTATTTTTGTAAATGTCTCATGTTTTCCTATTGCTTGTTATCTGTTTTTGTTGCTTTTATTTTTGTATGTTTTCCTTCTTTTTTTGGCAAGATTTAATATCATATGCATTATTTTTTATATGCGGGTTTCATCTTCTTCCATAAATACTTGTGTAGAAGATGATGATGAGTGAAGATTAAAAAAAAGAAGTCATATTTTTAATTTTGGAATGTTTTAGGACAACTTCTAATTTTTAATTTAAAAATTTGTTATTTGGATTGTTGTTTACTCTTTTTTTATATTTAATATAATTTGGATTAATTAATAGTAGCTGATTTTATATTTGTATAAATAAAAAATATAAAAACTAGGAAAATATAAATACAAAAAAAAAATTAAATGGGGCATGGGCGGGATCTCCGCCCCTCATGACGGGAATCCCACCCGCCACGCCTCCTAACGGGAGGCGGGATGAAAAATTTCTGGCGGAGGGGGGAGGGCACCCCAGCCCGCTGCCATCCCTAATCATATAGTATGTTATAAGCTTGATTTATTTGAGTATTGATGATTTTAATTTGTCTGTGATATGTTGTTTTCTAATTTCGAGGACGAACTTAATTTTAAAGGGTAGGTAGTTGTGAGATTCAATTTATTCAGAAAAAATTAAGATAAATAGTATGTTTTTGAATTCGAATTGGAGATATATATATAAATTTAATTATCTTGTTAGTTTTAAATAATAAAATATTATGATTTAGATAAGATTTTATTTTCAAAATTTAAATATTCTAAAATAAAATCTGATTTTATTATTCATATGAAATTAGTTTAAAAGTTTAAAGAGAAAATCTTATCGTGGGTTTGTCTCGTTTTAAAATTTTAAAAGTTTAAATGAAATCCTATCCTAACTATAGCTTTTAAAGTTTATAAAAAGGTGTTTCAGTTTTATTATTTTCATTTTTGTTTTGATTGTGTTTATTCAAAAGAGGTGAGATCAAGTGTTTTTGGGAGAGAAAATTCAGTTCTTCTTTATCTATTGCTGAAGATTATTGGGGCTTAAGCTGTTAACAAGTTTTTCAAAGATTCAAGATAGGATTCCTATCATGACTTTATATATGATTATTTTTATTGTGTTGTGATGAATGTTTATTTTAATATAATTAGTGTTGATACATTTTAACCATGAACTTATGTATTGTTGCCTTTGTTGTCTTTGTATTAATGGTTTTCAAATTTTCGTGACTCTTTAATGATGTTTGTAATTTTTAAATGATTTATCATAGGTAAAGTTTTTAATTATGAGTAAATTGAACTTTGATTCATCTCAATCCAATTTTTGTACAATTAGATATTGATTTTTATAATTTACTATGTTTTTATGAAAAATACTGAATAGTTCAAACTTTCTGTTTAAAAACTATGGGTAAATTATTTTAAAATGTTCTAAAATTTTTGTACAACATTTTCAATTCTTTCATTGATCTGTGTATTTTGTAATTTTTAATTTTTGACTTCATATGAATTATTTGTGAATTTTAAAAATTTAGGGTACTGTTCTAGATTTTTAGTTAATAGTTTCATATTTTAATTCAAATATCATGTTTATATTGTTTGGAAAATTCTAAGTCATTATAATAGTTCAATGAATGTCTTGTAGTCATTTTGGCATTAGTTTCAGGTCAAACTAAATTCCATAGATTTATATATAATTTTTGAAACCTTTTTGGGTCACTGTTTTTATTTAGGGACAGTTTAAGTGTATAAATGTAATTAAATAATTATTGACCTTTGAAATCCTGGTGTTGTACTGTGATGGTGTGAACATCTGAAATATTGTAATGCAATTGGTTTCAAGTCATTGGTTGAATATGGAATAAGATGTTAATTTGCTTAAGTAATATTGGTAATTGATTTGCCTTGTTGATTACATTGGTTGGATAATAGTATGCACTTATGCATGTACTATGGGAAATAACTAGGCTACTTATTGTATAGGCTTAGTATACATGTATGCATAAGTATAATAATCTATGACGGATTATTATAGTTGGTATTATGGAAGCGAGTTAAATAAATGTTTAGATTTGATTATAGCAAACTATATAAGCTATAACAAAGATTGAAATGCTTACTGTGTAAGCTATAAGAAAAACTAAAATGTTTATTGTGTTTATACTATAAGTAAAATTGAATTGCATGAACATTTATGATATAATAAGTAAGCTATAAGAAAAATTAAAATGCTTACCGTGTTATGCTATAAGTAATATTGAAATGCATGTATATATTATTACAAAAACCAGATTCGAGGATAGGCATTGCCCGTCACCAAAAAGATTTAACGATGGGCATATTGCTGTCGACTTATCCGATGTTGGAAAAAAGGAACACTTTTTGGCGACAGTTGACAAAAAAGGTAGTCGCCAAAAATATTTTATGAATTAAAAAAGTAATGATATTAATAATTATCGAATTAGGATTCGTACCGAGCAGGAAGGCAATTGAAATGAAGCCAAAGTTGATCGCCAAAGCCAAGAAGACTACTCATCAAAATTTGATTCTTGGATTCGTTGAAGCACCTTGTTATACACCTCAAGTTTCCACCTCTGATGCCGAGACTGTGCCTGCAAAAAACTTACGCCTCTGATGCCATAGCTCTCAACGTCTTCTTCAATACCCACTGCAAAGTACCTCAACAAACTGAATCTTTGATACATATAATAATGAAAGAAAAAATTACAGGTGTGAGGATCTCACATGGATTTAGGTTGAATTAGGAATTTTCTAGAAATCGTATACAGAGAAAGAAAGCAACAGACCCAGTTAAATTCAAATAAAATTAAGTTGAAAAACTGACATCTATGTGAAAATTGACATACTATGAACTATATATGACCCAAAAATTGAAGAAAAAAACAAAATTAATAAATGAATAATCATAATTTACATAGAATCTTCAGATAGAAGAGAGAAAAAAAATTGTTAGGAGGGAAATTAGCTAAGTAATCTCCAAAAATCTACTGAAAATAATGCAAATTATTCGCTTCAATGAAGAGCAATAAGAAAGAACAATTTATTATTATTATTTTTTAAATACAATAATAAATAGGAATAAATAGAAGACCACCGTCAACCATATCTCAAAAGAATTAAAATGCAATGTCAGTTTCAAAAATCAATGAAAATAAAACAAAATAAAATTTTGATTCTAGAGTTAAAGAAACTAATGAAAACCCGGAAAAGAGGCAACCAGAATGCTCCACATTCCCAAAATCAAAATGAAAATGTAGTTGGCAAAAGCTCTTCTTCAATCTGATTCAAGAATGAACTGCAACACTACCTTAAACACAAAGGGAAAGTGTGAGCTCCTTCAGTACCGGGTGTGTGTATTTGTCACTGTTCAGTGCATGGATTTGGCGGATTTGGGCAGATCAAGGGTGGCTGGGCTATGTGGCTGGCTGAATGAGTGACGAAGAAGAAGAAGAAAAGAGAAGGGAGGCGGTGTTGTGAGGTGAGGAGGAAGATGCAAGAAGAAAAGCGAAGAAGAAAAGAATAGACACGTGCGGCGCACAAAAGAAAAGGAAAGAAGGAAGTATCAGTGCCCTAATTGATGGTATTTTAGCGACGGTCCTACCACTGACTGTTGCCACAATTATCATTTATTTAATGTTTTAAAAAAAAGTAAAAAAATATAATTTATTATTTAAAAATCACACAACACATTTGGTGACGGTTAGAAACTAGACTGTCACCAAAACTCATGCATTGGCGACGTGGTCAATTTTGGCTACAAATTTTTGTGACGGTCATAAACATGATCATTGTGATAAATCCTATTATGTTTTAAATAAAAATAAAAATTTTAATTTAATATAAAATACCTATATTTTTTGCGTCGGTTTCGACTAAAACCGTTTCCAAATATGTGACCAAATTTATTAGTTTTTAATAAAATTTTTAAAACATATATTTTATTTAGTATAAGTACACTTGTTGTGACGGTTTCAATTAAGACCGTTGCCACAAATGTGAAATTATTTATTATTTTTCAATAAAATTAAAAAATATATATTCAATAATACATTTTTTGCGACGTCACTTATAAACCTTCGCAAAAAGACCTATACAATTTACTATTTCATTTTTAATATAAAAAATTAATTTATTCATTAACATTTCACGACGGTTTGGATACCGATTGTCACAAAAAATCATAATCTTTTTTGAGGTGGTGACGGTTTTCTCATTGACTATGATGATATGTTGTAAATATTTGGCAACGGTTATCCTGACCATCGCCAAATAGTTTAAACGACAGTTATGACCTTGTTTGTCGCTATATTAGCGTCGCCGAATGTGATTTTTATAGTAGTGACATCTATGAAATGATATGTTCCTATAAGTAAGATTAAAATACCAAATACATGAAACTCCAACTATTATGCACTAAGTTTAAGTATTTTAAAAGTATTACATTGTAAGTATGTTAAGTATGTATATCAAGCATAATTTAAATTTTGAATATACTTTAATGTCATTAATGTGATACTTTGATATGTAAGTTGTTATTTGTGGGAATTTGACTGAGTTTTATAAACTCATATCTTAGTTTTATATTTTTTTCTCAGATAATGAAGAATAGTTAATCACTGTTTGGTTAAACTGCCTATGAAACTGAATGATTTTTTTATGACTAAAAAGGAAAATTCTTTGGGGTAAGAATAAGTTTTCATTTAAATTAAGATATACATTTGGTATGTTTTATTAGAAACATATATGGATGTTATTTAAAAAATTATTGAAATATTATTTCTTTTTGGCAAGTTAATAAAGATTAAGTTTAGTAAATTGTTGAGTATGATGGTCAAAGTACGAGATTTGACCATCTATTGAATTTGATTTACCAAGAATTAGATACTTCTGCAAATTTCATATGTTTTATTATGGTAACCATCACAATCTTGTTTAACCTGAGAAACTTAGTTGGGGTGTGTTACAAAATGAATAGGAGAAAACACATCATTTAAAAGATGGGTTGAATGATGAACTCTTCAATACTATAGAAGTTACTACAAACTTACAATGAAGGATTGCAAAATACTCAGATCATAGATAACAGAAAAGGTAGGAAGAAAGTACTACATGAAGGTTTGAACTTTGGGAGCAAGCCTTGAAATCACAACAATAATAATAAGAAAAAGTTTGAAGAAAATAAATTTGAAAATAAGAAACCTAGAATAGTAGAATTTAGAAGGAAATTTCTTGGTTGCACAACTTGTAGAAAAATCTTGACCAAACTAGCATATCCTCTTTTTGAAAAGGAAACTTGAAAGGTACATTCTGACAAAAGTAGATCTGGAGAGAAGTACGTTAAAAAAGAAGTACGTCCAGAAAGAACACTAAAAGTTGAAAATTTTCACTTTCAAAAATCAAGACTCGAAGAAGGACAATACTTAACATAAAAGACACTTTTTATTTAAATAAAATAAAGATATTTTGGATTAAAATCAAGTATATGAATAAAAGAGAAGAAAAGTAAGTTTATTGAATACTTAACTTTACTTATTGCCCTTAGTGTGTTTAAGCATGAAGAAATAAAAATTTAGTCCCTACAAAACCATTAGGCCCCAAGTAAATAGATTTAACAAACATAAAATAAACTCAAATAATACGTAGTATATAATAAAAGTGGCTTGAAAAATTACTAACCTACAAATTTAGAATAATTTATTCAGACCAGTGAGCTCAAAACCCCTTAGTGGATTAGCCTAGTATAAATAAATTAACCTAAATCCTACTTTATAAATTTTGTGTCAATCAAATCAAACCCCATTGTAAAGCCCCATAAATGGTCTAGGCCCATTTCCTTGATAAAATCAATCTTTAAATGCCCTATAGGCTTAGTTGGCTACTAATTTCAAATCAGCTACTAACATTATGCATGTCAAAAGAAACATTAAAGTTGCATATTATAAGATGGATATAGTAAAGATGAGTGTGTTTTCTTTTACTTTATAAGATAACTTTATGAGCGTGTTTTCTTTAAGATATATATATATATATATATATCTTACAATCGGAAAATAATTATATTTATAACTCGTTTTCATGTTTTATTTATAAAGTCTTCTAAGGAAGCTTCCAAGAGAGGAATTAACACTACAAAAAAAAATGAGCTCCACCGACTAAATCTTCAATGACCAACCGAAAATGGTTGCTAAAAGTAACTATCACTGACCAAATATTGGTCGGTAAAACGTTTAATTGGCTAATATTGGAATCTTTTATGGAAAACCTATTGTAACCAAAAATTGATCGCTAATTCCAATCATCAGCGGCCAATCATTATTTGGTCAGTAAAACATTTGGCGGAAAAAATTTATGCAGGAGATTCTATTAGCAACCAAGTTTTGGTGGCTGTTTCTCTGTTTCAGCGACTAATAATTATTTGGTCGATAAAGATTTTGGCGCCGAAAAAAATTACGTGGGAGAATCTACTAGCGACCAATCATTGGTGGCTGGCTTTCTGTTTTAGTGACCAATAATGATTTGGTCGCTAACTACAAAAAAAAAAAAAATAGTTACAACAACCAACGTTTTAGCGACCAAAGAGAATTGGTCTCTGTAGTCGTCTATTACCGACCATGATATAATCGGTAAAAGTGTTGATTGTTTATTTTTTGAAAATTATTATTTTATTCTTATTTCGACCATATGTTGGTCGCTATTACTAAATATTAGCAACCATACAGCAATTGGTCGGTAATACCAATGGCTGAAAAATAGGAGTGACCAAAGATTGGTTGCTGTGTTGACACTTCAACGTCCAAACATTAGTTTAATTTGATTTGATTTTTTTATTTTAAAATTTTAAAATAAATAATAAATAAAATTGTTAGGTTTTTTTGGTTTTGTATCTATATATATATATATATATATATATATATATATTACAAGTTATGAACTTTCTCAGTAGCTTCATATATAATAAAATTTGATTAAAACAAATTTAAAAGCTTGGACGACCATATACACAATCCAATACATTGAATCTAATCATACCAAACAACTAATTTTAATTTTTTGTTTTTCCAGCAAAATTTGTTTTTTTTTATTTATCAAATTCCAGCAAAATTTGTTGAAATGTCAAAAACCAATGTGACATAGATTAATCAAAACAATGAACGAGGCCTGCAAGTATAATTGGCAAGATTTCAATTTCAATTCCTTTCCCTAGAAGTGAGAGTATTTATTAAGATTCATCTTTACCAAAGTCAAAAGTTTTTACCACATTTGGGATATCCTGAATGTGCAATTAATTCATTCTAAATTTAGTTTTAGTGCTGAATTGAATGGATAATTGAACCACCAACAAGAGAGAATGAACATGATGATCAAATTCTCCACAAAAAAAAAAGAAAAAAAAATAATGATAATAAAATAAACAAAATCACATTTAATTGGTAAGTACTAAGGGAAGGTAATGAATGAAGGAAGAATGCCCTCACCTTGAGGAACATAATACACTCATGCTAATCACCAATCATTAGCTGATTAGATTTATTTATTAACAAATATTCATTTTACATTTTCTCCTAAAAATAAAATCCCACAAAAAAAAATGAAAAAAAAACCTGAATATTAATTAATGAACAGCAATGTGGACTTATGATTGTATGCTTCAAACTTTATCTTCTCTGTCTAACAAAGTGCATCATTGTTAATGGGCCACACATTTGTCATACCATAGTCCATAAAAAAACAAAAGCAGTAAGTTTAATTAAACTAATTTTAATCACCAAAAGTTTAGTTGATTACATTGATGAATTTTTAGCACACCTCCCAATGTAAAATAAAAATAAAATTAGTCTTACATTTATTTATTTTTTGTTGGGAAAAATACCGTTAATATTTAATAAAGAGTGTGATGGCCTCCCAACACAATCAATCCCAAGGTCGCACACTTTCTTTTTGGCCTTAAAGAATCGTTGCTCCGGAAACAAAGTAAACAATATAAGTAGTAGTAGTCGCAGCAGCAGATGGGGATTAATTTTATATATATCGATATATATAACGAATCAATAATATACATGCAGATATATACTTAATTGATAATTTTAATAATTCATTACACTTACATATGTTGACCCAATAAAATAAATATCATATTTATTTATATGTCACATAATTACATATATGCATATAGGAATGTCACAATGTGACATAGAATTGTGTCACATAAATATTTATACATATATATGCAAAAAAGTATTATAATATTTTAGTACATATGCTAATATAAACACACATATATATTTATTGGTATCCATTTAATTATGATCTACACATGCATATATCAATTAGATTGCTTTTATATTATGTACATTAAAATAATATAAGCAAGTGTATTATACAAATACTATATATATAGTTAATTAATTTGTATATTTTTTATAATATAAACTCATTTCACCGACCAATAATGGTCGATGATGTTTTTCAGATTTGTTAGAACAAGCGGGAAGCATTCCCGCCAATATTTTGGTAGGTATCACCAACCAATGTTTGGTCTATGATAAAATTGAAATGGTTGGTAACATTAAACCCGTGTTTCACTCTAGAGGAGTGTCATCCCAGACTTGGCTTTCCCTCTACCCTCTGGCTTCTTCCCTCTCCCCTCTGCCCTCTACCCTCTGCTATTCTTGCCACCCTCTTCTCTCTTTCCTCTGCCCTCTGCCATTCCTTCTTTCCACCCTCTGTCCTCTGCCATTCCTTCGAGCCCACTTTGTTCACTCGTGCCTCTTCATTCCTTGTATTCACTAGTGCCTCCTTCCAAAATCCCCTTCCGTTTTATAACTTAAATGCCATACCCAAATTTAGTTGAATTGGCATACCCAAGTTCAATTATCATCTTCTTACAAATTCAATTTTCATCATCATACCGAAAATGAAATCTTCTTATAGAATGGTGATATCGGCCTCTTCCAATTCAAGGAGGTGAAATCTGCTTACAAATTTGCTTACAGAATGGTGAACGGTGATCTTTATAATAATGAATTCAAATTATGTACGATTAATTTGTTGGTGGGTTTTGCTTTAATTAATTATTTAGTCAAATTTATTTGATTAATTAACCTTGCCTATCTCTACCCAGATCTCTCTGAACCTTCCCAAACTCTACTCATGTCCTTCTGTACCCGTAAAACATTATAAGGTTTTCAATGTTGTTTCTGTGGCATAAATGGCACCCAATAACCTGACGATTTTCATAGAATATTTGTGGACCAAAGAACCATCGTCCAGCTGAGATAATCATGTATTCAAATGTCTCAATTTCACCTGCCCATTTAAGGTTTCCAACTCCATTTTAAGTACTACTATGATTGCATTTGGTTTCTTCCCAAAGAGTCTTCAACAAAAGCCATTGATTTACCTCTAACGAGCTCCAATAATTGAATAGGATTAAACGAAGTCAGCTCACAATTTGTGGGTTTCCACCTCCATTTTAAGTACTCCGAGTCTAGTCTCCTAAACTTCATGCAATTTTGTTGGTCAAAGATCACCGAGCAAGTGAGATTAGTATAGGAATTAGCCCCATTGGGATAGTAAACCCATTGACCTCTGAAAATATTATAGTTGTTTCCAAAACTAATCATGGGTTTGAGAATATTATTTGTGAAAGACATCCATGGTGGTTAAGATGAAGAATAGGTCAATAGTAGGAGGGACTGTGAAAATAAAAATTACAGCAAGTGCAAGAAGAACTTTGATGGTGGTGTACTTTAGTG
This sequence comes from Rhamnella rubrinervis, assembly GCA_007844105.2. Lineage (NCBI taxonomy): Eukaryota > Viridiplantae > Streptophyta > Magnoliopsida > Rosales > Rhamnaceae > Rhamnella > Rhamnella rubrinervis. The sequence goes on from CM017582.2 coordinate 3,130,313, forward strand.
GTTGGTTCTTGGCAATGAGATGAACCATCATGCTTGGTACAAGGATGTATATGGAAAATTATATGCTTATATACAACCATCATGCTTTTTTTTTTTGGGATAAATCATTTTTTGTTAATCTTTAATTCCTCAATTAGCGTTAATGAAGTTGAAGCATTGTTCGAGCTTTACAAGAGCATAAGCAGTTCTGTGATTGATGATGGATTAATAAACAAGGTAAGTTTGCTAAGTTTGCATTTGCAGCCAATGTCTATTTTATCTTGAAGGATTTATTTCTCATTTTTATGTGCTTTTTGTGTTGCTTGTAACTCATTATTTTCCTTGGTTGAAAGAAACTTTTAAAGTTTCTTACTTACTGAGTTTTCCGAAATAAATGAGGTCAGTAGTGGATCTCTGCATCTATGTTGCTTGGATGGAGAAACACATAAACTTTCTGCTCTATGATTAATGATATGTTAAAAGGATAAGGTTATTCTTTAGTAATATTTATTATTGGTATAACATGGAATGACATGGTGATAAACTTGGAAGGCTTTTTAATGCTGCCAAATATGAAATATGTGACAATGCTCTCCATTATATATTCCTAACATCATATTTATATTTCAGTTTTGGATTTTGAAATTTTGCATGTATATGTCAGGATATTGCTATTTATATGTGCCTGTTCTATTGAAATGTTAAAGCTATATGGTATTTCAATAATTGAAGATGTTATATTCATATCTTAATTGGAAAATGTTGTTTCCAATTTTTTCTATTTTTTATTTTATTTTACATATTTTTTGTACAAGAAGAATTTCAGTTGGCTCTTACAAAAATAGAAAGAAAGAGAATCTCTTTGAACCGATTGAGGCTTTTAAGTCAGAAAATTATATTTTTTTTTGTCACCATTGTGTGTCAGCTTGATGAGGGTTCTTTTGGCACAACTATGTAAGAGCAGGGTAAGTTTAGGTGATGAGGATGGTTTCAAACAGGAGATCCTAAGTTGGAGAAAATATATAAGAACAGCTGTTTTAAGCTTTTAGCTTATGGCAATACACACATAATAATTAATCCATGGAAATAGCATATTGATTTTTTTCTTGAATTCTAGTTTGATAACTCCTAGTAAGTTTGTTTCCTCTCCGATTAAATAACCTGGAGACAACTATGCATGGTTAGTCATTAGAAGAATCTAAGTAGGTGTTGATTTTGTTCCACCATGTGTTATCATCTAGTCATATTTGGCCACTTTTATAATAAATGAAAACCACTTTTATAATAAACCTCTAACCTAGCCAATTACATAACGCCAAGATCAATATGCCTTCACTGGACATTCTTGTAGTGTTAATATATAATAAATGAAGCATATATGTATATATATATGCATAGGTATAATATTGTAATCATATAGTTAGAACATATATTATTGTGAGCTAAGAAGCAAGCCAGCTAGGTAGAGGTTTATTAAGTGCTGGCATTTAATGGACAAGAAAGGAGGGGTGGGTCCAACCCTAATTACAATGAAAAAGTCTTTCTTCGTTCTTTGAAACAGAGGTCCCAATACTTTAGGAATAATTTGAACAATAATGTGTTAGTGTTATCCGTAACTATTTTTTCTTTTATCATTTATATTTTTCGCTACAGAGTTTTTCTATCATTTTCCAGACGAGCTTTTTTTTTTTATCTCTTATATATATTTTGTTAAGGAATGATGAGGGTAACCACAAGGATCATACATTTTCCCACATACATGCACATCACGTAAAATTAATGCACTGGCCTTTGAATGGTCATTATCTGTTGGACTTCTTAATATTTTAACACCCCAACTGATCAACTTATAGCATGTCCCATGTTTTGGCTAAACTGTGACTTACCATATATAATTGTCGTTCTGTTGTATACTTATTTTGCATACAAGTGTACACATATTAGATTGCATAATAGATTGTCGTCATTATTTTGTGCTAATATAAATATAGAGAGAGTTTCACTCCTATATACAAGTGTACACATATTCTACACACTAATAACTTGATACATTTTAAACTAATGGTAAAAAAGATATTATATATATTATACAATTAATGCATTTACACGTTATATATTTAACCATATATAGTAGAGTCACTTTTAATTCTACACTTTGATGTGTAAGGTATATGTCTACGTAGAAGATAGCATTTATATATATATATATATATATATATATATGTATGTATATTGGAGTTTAGAAAGTTTAAAGTAGAAGCACGAGTAATTTTTAAAATGTTTTCAAAATTTGCTAAACATTTTGAAATTATCAAAATACATTTTTTTTGTATATGAAATCACAATAAACTAAAATATATATATATGAAATAATTTTAAACAATATTTTTCATTTAGAGATCCATATGTCCTATCAAACTGATTTAGTTCCCAAAGTGATTAATTAATATTTATTATAGAATAACCTATTTCTTCAAAAAGAAAATAGACAGGAAAATATGAGGTAAACCCAATAGAATTGGTTCATTTTTAAAATATAATGAAAATATTAAAACATATAATTCATAGTATGGAAATCACCCCAAGATCATTTATAGATTTACCAAGATTCAATTTTGCTCCATCAATATCAAATCTGGAGACGCAGGGCAAGGACTTGAATTTCCCATCATTTGCTCATGCTTGTTCGCTTGACTTCAATAATTTTCCTTATTCATTTCTTTGATAGCAGGAGCTGGCATATGTTCATCAGAGTGGAAGTCTGGTGGGACTATCAAGTATTTCAGTGCTTCTTTCTGGAGCTGCTACTTCAATTCTTCCACAATCCTTTTGGTGCTTCCCAGTTCTTCTAGAACATCAAGTGTCTCTAGTTCTTTTACAATCAGATCCTTCTCCAGCTTTGCTGCCTATTCCTTTACTTTCTTTATATGAAACTCCTCAATATCATGCTGCTTATGGTAATGATATTCTTTATCAGTGAAGTAATAAAGTAATTTGCTAAACAAAGTTTTGTTGGTTTATTTTTTTATTTTGGCTTAGCAAACATGTAAGTTCAAGAAAGTTTATTATCATGGTTAAAACAAAAGGGATTGCATGTTAAAGATGTAGTTATAATCTTTCTTCCTATCGATTTTGCAAAGGATAGGGAGTTAAGTGCTTGCTTAGGGCGAAATCAAGGGTCTTAGAGCAACTGAAGTTATGAAGGACAATGTGTATTTCTATCTTTTTGAATTATAAAGTGGATTGTATGCATTGTAAATATTTGGTTTGCTGGACATAAGTTACTAACAATTTACTAATAATTCGTAACAGATGCCACCAAAAAGAAAATCAAGGCAAGTGCCATCCATAGGCCTTTCAACTTCTGCTGCTACTCCAAATTCCAATGGAACTCTATCTCCTCGTGTGTAAGGGCAGTAATATACTCAATCACCTTTGCCTCTTTCTACACCTTCTACAGCTCAATCAAGTGTACATATGATGGGTAGTGATAGTGTAGATCGTACTAATATTACAAATGCTAATGAGCAAACTACCATAAACGGTATGTATTTAATAATTAATATGGAAAGTCATTTTTTTGTGAGTAATATCTATGACTTACTCTTTGTTTAGTCTAGACATGTTGCTGTTAATATCTATGACACTTTTTTAACCAAAATTTCTTTTGTTAGTATGACACTTCATATTGGTGTATATGGCACATGTGCTTAAAAATGGAGCATCTAAAGCTATGTATTGACTATTATTAATTAAAAAATGTAATGAAAATTATTCTTTTGGTGCTAGTGTTGTATTGGTTCTGTATAATATTATGTATTTTGTGTATTTTTTATTATATTTATTAATTAAAAAGAGAAAGTTCCACCAACCAAAGCCTGGTCACTGAAAGTACAAATCAAACCAATAAAATCTTTAAAGTGGTCATTGATATATACCTTCACCGACCAATACGTGGTCGCTAAATGTGACCTCCACGAATAGAAACCTTCTTCCACAACCAAATTTTGGTCGCTAAAATATATTATCAGCGACCAATACTTGGTTGGTGAAAGATAAATCCTGGAGGTATCAACGATCACACGTTAGTCTTTGAAGGAGTACTTTCAACAACCAATAATTGGTCGCTGAAAGGTATTATCTTTCACCAACCAATTCATGGTCACTGAAAATATACCTTCAGCGCCCAATATTATTTTTCTCAAAAATTAATATTAATTATTTTAGATAGTATACAGCAACCAAATATTGGTCTAAAAAATGTTGATTTTCTATGGTCAAACTTATCCATTCACTGACTAACCAATATTTGTTTGGTCGCTATAGGCATCCACCGATAGTGAATTTGCGACGATTTTGCGACCATATAAAATTGGTTGCTAAAATGCCTTAGCAACCAAATATATAGATTTACCGACCATTTGGGATGGTCGTTGGAGGCCTTTTTTTTTGTAGTGTAAGCAACCAAGAGCTACAATTGTCGCTACAAATCGAGATCAAAATGAAGGACTGTGAATTATGGAGGGACTTGAAAATTGTATATCTACTCCAACTACAAATGAGCAAAATATCCAGTCAGCTGAATTGAAATAGGTTTCTAAAAAATTTTAGAAAATGGAGTCTACATTCAATGAATTAAGTCAAGTAATTGATGTGAACTCTAATAAATTTGCATCCATAATTAGAGTCATGATATAAGAACATGTCCCAATTGTAATTAAAGATCAAGCTTTTGTGGATGATAATAAAAGAGCCAAACTTTGATCTTTCATACGGGTATATTTATTAACTATAAATATTTTTTAATTATTTTTATACTAAGTCCTTATTTGTATTTATGTAAAAATACAATAAAGTTTCATTATTAGTGATTGCCACTAGAGAATGACATTTCAACACATAGAAAATTATTAGAAGACATTCAAATCAAGGTTGAGAAAAAAGATATGAATAGAAGTAACGAGTAAGACACTAACTATTCATAGTCTTAGACCAAAGAATGTAACCTATGTTGAAGCATGGGAAAATTTTATGAAAGAGACATTATCTACTGACTTTGAAGTAATATTTCCATATTAAGCTTATAAAATTTTATTTGATTCTTGCTGGATTATAATTTTTTATTTTCTTATTAGACAGAATGTTCAAGGTTTCGTAAAATGAGAAAGATACAGAAACTTGTCCACACTATGGGTATTTTCATACGGCTCATGATATAGTACAATTACAAGCTTATATTTATTTTTATATTGATCCCTGATTTGAATAGAACCATGTTACACTACAAAAAATTTTATCTACTGTGATAACGCAAAATTGTTAGTAAAGCCCTTTTCTTGTCACTGTACATGTAGCTGTGAAAAAAAACGAGCATCACTGGGTGGACACAAAAAAGCAGACACTAATTCTACTTCAGTGACAATCAAACGGTAACATCAGTGTCGAATTTTGAATAGACATAAATATTTTCCATTAATAGTTACATTGTTTATTTTGTCACTGTAAAATATTATAACTGTTATTTATTATTCAGTGACAAGTGAAATTGTAACAAAAAAAAATATCAGTGTCAACCTTTGGATTGACACAAACAATATTGATTTATAATTTAGTAATACAATGACAATTATTTCGTCACAGTTCCTTTTGTAAGTCATTACTCCATTTTTAATGCTTTTTGTGACAATTTCATTATATTGTATAATTTGTCACAATTTTCTTTACTTCTGCCACTATATTTGTCACTATCATTTGATTAGTGTCATGCTTATTTTGACACTAATTGGATTGAGTGCTAAATTCAGCATGAATGTAAATGTATCAATAAATATCAACCCTTGCACACCACTAGACAATACAAAATGGAATTTTCATTTCAGTTTGCATATAAAAAATGCATGTTCAATACTCACTTACACTATATGACTCCATTAATGCTAAATTTCATAAAAAGCATAATTTTCCAAAGAAACAAATCATCATCATCATATAATATGCTTCTATGCAAAATTATTCCAAATTTCCTTATCGCACATCCTAACACATTTCAGTCCATTGCCTTGTCAAAATATATACCAAGCATTTGCATATCAACTTCTACGTAATACCTAATTGAAGAGCATGTTGCCAAATTAAACTTCCAAAATTACATACTACTGTATACAATACCTAAAGAGTATGTTCCAATTGTAACCACCATGCCTTGCATATTAAAGCTTGTTCAAAATCAACTTGCATACATTGAAACAACATATTAATGTTTCATATTTATGACATAGCATATTATTCACCTATTAATGTTTTCATATTATGACTAACCATATTAATTTAGACTCTAAATTTTTTTTCAATAAACAAAGTAAGTAATTTACCATAATCAGAAAAGGTATAATTACTTTACCTTGGTTAGAAGTATCTCCATCTCCTGTGTCATTGCCACCTTTGAGACAGTCCACTAGCCTATCAAATGAGTCAAATTGCCTCTCATGTAACTCTAATAAAATTTTGACTTTCTTTTCCATCTCAACAAGCCTACGTTCCAACTGTTGATTTTTCTTTAACGATTCCAAATAAGTCGAATTATTTTCCTTCTCCCTCACCTTGTACTGCTCAAGTTCCTTTCTTAGGGCTGTAACTTCCTGGGTTGCTCGCAATTTGTTTGGTTTCAGAAGTACACCAATGGCTTGGAAAGCTATTGATTTGGATGGAAGGACCTCAGTGAATATCTCATCTTCGCTGAGTGATGTTGATTCTCGCAACTGTACAAGTCTTTCCTACAAATTAATGAGAATCACATGTTATTAGTTATACTTTAGCAATAAACTATAATTGTGAATAGATTTACATATATAGACATTGCATTTAACAATGCTGCTTACATATATTTGTTTTGATCCTTCATCCACCTACTGTTTTTTTTTTATTACTATAATGGGTATCATGGAACAATTGAATTTTATTCACTTCCCCTTCACTTTCTTCTACTTCCTGTATACATATCAAGTATAATTATTAAATATCAAATTTACTATGTATACATATATACTTAATATATGCTATGGACTATCAGCAGCAAGTGTAAGTATATTTGCTGCAATTAATAATATTTGTACACCTCTAATTTATTTTCATAAATTATTCGAGCAATCGACTTTGTGCCAACAGCATGATTCATTTTGCCTGCTTCCCTGTTGCTCTTGTTTGTAATGCTTCGTTTCTATTATGTTAACCAACACAACAAAAATAATCTGATTAAAATCACTTGGTAATCAGTGCAAACCAACACAAATTTTTATACCACATAAATAATAATAAAGAACAATGAGTCCATAGCATCATTATGTTTAAAATATCTGAAATATTCGAATGTGGGCTTACATGGTTCAAACTCATTTACAAAATAAATAGCCTACGCATCACTGAAACTGGACCCATTCAATTAGTCCAATTGCATAAGAATAAGAACAGATCCAATTTATTCCAGATAATTTTTTAAAAAAAAAGATAATTATAAGCTATGCATGCTTATAATAAAAATCATTCCATTACTCCATATATATTTTTTACCTACTTTATCCAATTATATATGTGTACGGAATTTGTACTATGACCCGCATTTGCTAAATGCTTCTTCAATTATTCACCACAGACAAAGTGAAAAAATAAAATATAGAAAATCAAACAAATATTCCCACACAAAACATCATTCATATTCAAATGCTTCATATGGAGGATTTATATATATATAAGAAATGGAGTTTAAATAATCGATAAATGATACAAGTAATAACTAAACATGAGCAAACTAATTTAACCTGGAACTCCTCCGAGTTGATGTGATTCAAAAAAACCATCCATTCTTCCGCCGTTATATGCTCAGGCTTCATTGCAACAATATCCTCTTCATTTTCAGACTTCTTCAGCCTCTCGTACAACCTGTATCTCCATGTTCTGAAACTCCTCCTCATTTGTGCATTTAGTGCACTCATGGTCATCACATCTTCATTAAACTCAAAAGATTCCTACAAGGTAATACGAGTATCATAATACTTACCATAACACCTTCCAAATTAAGCAGTAAAAGTAGGATAATACCCGTAAGAAGTCTATCATTTCCTTTTTGACTTCCGAACTTACATCAGTCCAATTCTTTAAATGCAGTGGTGTATGACACCTTACTGTCACACCAATCTCAGATATAAACTGTGTGACATATTTTCCTACAAAATGCATCATATGGGGGGGGGCTGTAACGGTCATTTTCCCCCTTGGTAGTTTCTTCTTCACTAATGAAATGCCTCTTGTTGGTCCACATTTTTTTGCACCACCATTTGTTGGTACTTCTATATCATACAATATAATAAAATAATTAAAAATACAAATAATCAGTAAATGCACCGCATAGTATAATTTTTAACATATTAGTACCTGTATTCTCCATGTCAGAGCTACCACTCTCATGCCATGTTTCTTCTACATGTCCTCTATCTATTTACACTTCTAAGTTATTTACATTTACTTGTACTTTTTATAAGTTTATAGTAAAAACAATATTACTTTCATGGCACCATTAATAAATAACTTACATATTAATATCTGTATATATAATTTTTATAAAATATTATATCCTTACCTTGGTCATTTGCTATTTGAGGCTCGCTAGGAGCATTTGTAGTTGGAGGAATCTGTTGTGAGTCCATCTCATGGAACTCAGCATTTGATTGGCCATCTTCAATTGCTTTTATGTGTCCAAATAGCCTTATACATGCCCTTTTCCTAGGAGATGTCCTAGTAGGCAATAGACTTCCTCTTGTACTTTTTCCTTTCCCTGGAAATATAGATACTATCTGTTTGTTTAATACTATAAGCATGAGAATTAACTCATCGTCTCTTCTATTTTTCTTTTAAAAGTTTATGACTGACAAACATACGTCATATAAAAAAAGTAATAATTAAGTTAAACAATGATTATCATTGGTGCACATGCAGTAATACTGGTGAAGACAAAAATTTATCATTTCATCTTTCACAACTTTCCCTTATATATTTAAACTCATTGCAATTTTAAATGACATGCTATTTAGAGAGGGAGAAGGGTCCCAACACATCATCCAATGAGAATTAACCATCTTTAAAGCATCTTAATATTAACAATTTCCTAATAGTACTATTACTGATTTACTTATATATATAATGTTTCATCTCAAAATTAATTATCAGCTCCAACTCTAATTCCCACAGTGAATTCCTACTCTTCAACACCACTGAATTTTGACATCTAATTATATATATATACACCATATTCTTTACTGTATACATATTGAAAATGAAATTATAAGGGAATATTTGTTTTCTTTCCCATAAAATCTATGTAGCTAAAATCCCATCAATGGAATCAAATATTGGTATACACTGGTATATCCTTTGCAATATATGTTTTAATTTTCCACTACATGTAGCAGTCCATTTGCTTCATGTTAATGTGGAATATGATACTAAAGAAAAAAGAATAAAAAATACAAAGTTCCATTTGGAAACGAAATAAACTTTTGATATTTACATACATCAGTTTAAAAAAAAATATTATTAGACAATATGTGTATATTTAATTAATCATTAATATCACTTTCTAATATGATCTGCAACCCACAACTTTGACAAATAAAACCATTAAGTTCTCACTTGCTAATCATTAATTCATCAATTAATTTCTACCTATAATCTCTATCTCAAACGTCCTAATTAACTAGCTAGTTACAACTTGGTTTTCATAAAAAAACAATTTAAGGAAATTAAAGAAAAATCCAACAAGCAAAAGTGTCATACAAGTAAAGAAACCCGTACATATGATAAGCTAAGCAAATACAACTTGGAACTATATACTACTAGTAGTACTACTACTTTATACTTTCTACTCTATTGTAATAGTAATGAAATTGACCACTTTTGATTTAAAAGTGGGTTCGATCCAGCAGTTCCAACCCCATAGCCATCTTTTCGGCAAAATATATAGAATACAAAGGATAATGTAGAGAGAAATTAAAGCTGATGAAATATGTAAAAGCAGTACACAAACACGACCATTTCAGTACCATACAATGAAAAAATAAATAAAAAAAAGGAAAAAAAACCAGTTTTATCGGTGTAGAAGAAACTTAAAAAAAACAATACATCAGAAAAAACTTACACTATTATAGATGTTGGTTTATTGGTGGCATAGCCGATATAATTTTGTTGCACCTGATTTTGAATGGTAGCAACAAGGTACTAAAACAATGGGTTTTAATAGGCCAAATGAACATAGTTTTGAACCTCATGCATTTCTAAATAACTAGGATGATGACTAGATTTATGGCCATACAAACAACTTACAGCCTATAAACTAGATAAACATTTTGTTCACACTTATAGTTAAACTAACATTACAAATTTTTTTACAAATTATTACATTTAGGAATAAGTATAAGATCCCTTTATTATTAATATAGCTAGCTAATCCTTAACCAAGTCATGTAACAGTTTCTTATGGCAAATATGAAAAAAAATTGCTTCAACGAGTGTCTGCCGTTACCTTCCCATCATATTCTTTCTTAATAAACACTTCATGAGCCATATACATGTCCAATATACAACTATATATACCTAATGAAGCAGTTTGACTTTGGTGTAGAAGTCGAGATGTATTATGCGCAGTAGTATCCTTCGTGTTGACCCCACCTTTGTCTGCAGTTCCTTTTGTTGCTTTCCGGACATTTATCCATGTCATACCATCTTTGTCAATGTATTCATACCACAACATTACAAAATGCACCATTACTCTTATATTTTCTTCTTAAATGTATTAGGTAAAATTAATGTGTAACGGTCAAACCTGTTGTACTTTTCATAGCTTTCCTTGGTGACACTCTAGTTGACAACTTTCCTCCGCATATGTCAAGCTTCTTACGTGTCTTCGGAGGCATATCAACTCAACAATACCTACAAAGAATGTAACATTAATGATTAGTGATTCAACAATGCATATTAGTGTAAGCATATTAGTGTAAAAACATTCATGCCATTTTTTCTACTAGACAAATCACTTAAAAAATATTAACTAATTAAATGAATAAACCATTATTGGCACATATATAAAAATATTCTCCAAGTTATTTGATTGAGACATTACGTACATGAGTTGTCCATCCATATTAAAACAAAACAAAAGAAAAAAAAAATCAATCAAGTACAACATACATATCTTAATCACTATCACCATCATCTAAGACATCCTGGTCATTTTCATTGTTCAAAGTACATGAAGAATCATTTAAATGCATAGAATTATATTCATTTGCATGAATATATATGTCATCCATGTCACTCAGGGTTAGAGGTTGAATAATATCATCAAGTGTAGCATCACTATCAAAATCAATCTAGTTTGAATCTTGCTGAAATGGCTCAGTTCCTGCATCTCCCTTTCTTTGCATAAATTGTGCAACATAAATATGCCATGGTTGTATTCCAATTTCGACCTAACTTTGTGTCGGGGAAATAAATAACTTCCTTAGCTTGATTTGCAAGAATATAAGGATCATCTTTATACCAAGTCCTTGACACATTGACACTCAAAAACTCATATTCATCTATATGAGTTCTATTTCTACGGCCGATGTCCCACCAATCGCATTTGAATATGAAGACTCTATTATGACCTAAATAGGACAACTCAATTACATCATTAAGAACACCGAAGAAATATATTTCAGCCCCATTGTGCTCTCCTTTCACAACAACTCCACTGTTTTGAGTTTTTTTATTTGCATCACGTTTTATCGTGCGAAACCTATGTCCATTAATAATGCAGCCAGGATATCTAAAAACTCTTTTATGGGGTCCCTTTGCTAGGTTAGCAATACCATTAACATTGCCATTCGACTCCATTTGAATTAGCTGCATACAATTGCATAAATGGATTAATTACATGATTAACATAATATGTACAGATTAATAAATATTACAGCACATTACGCACCCATTTTAGAAACCATGTAGGGAACTCTAACTGCTGTTTATGTGAAATATTTTCAACATTCTCTCTTTCAAGTTGTTCCTTATGTTCACTACACAATTTACAAATGGCATAAGTTACATATATGAATAAAGATATATAACATTTGGAATTCCATGTCAAATGACTTTATTTAATCAATAAATGCAAAATCTAACTTTGTATAATATGACTTACTGTAAAAATGGGAGAACTTATGCACAATTATTAAATACATACCACCTTAATCTTGCCCACTCAATCATATTAAGATCTTCAATTGTCGATCCTCCTAATCCACGAGTTTTTTGAGTGAAAATTGATAAATCACTAGAACTTTCACAACCATGAGCATCACAATTCCTTTCGGGTCTGTTAAATATAATCTCCATCTCATTGAAATACATGGAGCAAAATGTTAAACATTCTTTGTCAATATATCCCTCAACAATTGATCCTTCTAGATGAGCCTTATTATGACCATAACCCTTTAGATTGTGCATGCACCTACAAAGGATATAACATTAATGGGCAATTGAAAAAAAGTGAACAACAATTTGGAAAACGTACATATATAGGTGTTGGAACTAATACCTTTCAAATGGATACATCCAACGATATTGGCAAGGACCGGCAATCTTGGCCTCATAGGGAAGATGGACTAATAAATGCACCATTACATCAAAGAAGGCAGGAGGAAATATTGTCTCTAGTTTAGAAAGAATTACAACAATGTTGTTTTCTAATTGCTCTAATGCATTCACGTTCAAACTTTTAGAACTCAACTCTCTGAAAAAGAAGCATAGATCAATCAATACTTTACACACATCTTTGCGTAAATTTCCATGCAAACCTATTGGCAATAATCTTTCCATGAGGATATGACAATCATGACTCTTTAGTCCAAAAATCTTATACTCCTTTAAATTCACACATTTACAAATATTAGATGCATATCCATCAGGTAGCTTCACTGAAGTTAAGAATTCACATAACCTCTTTTTCTCTTCATGGTTAAGCATATAACATGCCGGGAATAAAAAAATTGCACCATCCCTCCGTATTGGGTGTAGGTCACGCATAATGTCCATATCCTCCAAATCAAGACGAGATTTAATGTGTCTTTTGTTTTGCCTTCAATGTTCATAATAGTTCCAATAACATTATCACAAATATTCTTCTTGATGTGCATAACATCAAGATTATGATGAATTCTTAAATCTTTCCAATATGGTAGCCGAAAAAAAATACTTTGCTTTGTCCAATTTAACAAACATGAACCACGCTTTCTCTTTTTGGAAAGTGTCTTCCTAAAAATAGGTTGCATGAAACCATTAAGTTGCTCAATAACATCTTTTCCAGACAAATACTTTGGGGGTAATCTATGGTCCCTACCACCAAATCGTTTATTATTGCGCCAATTATGGTGTATAGGTAAGAACCGACGGTGTCCCATATAGCAAATCTTCCGCTCATATTTCAACGAATGGAAAGATGCGTCTTCATTACATACAGGACAAGCTAATTTACCTTTTGTACACCATCCCGATAGATTGCCATATGCTGAAAAATCATTAATGCTCCAAAAAAGCGCGGCTCACATTTGGAAGATATTGTTCATTGATGCATCAAAAGTTTCAACTCCTTCATCCCATAAATCCTTTAACTCATCTATCAATGGTTGAAGATAAACATCAATGTCATTACCTGGGGCTTTAGGACCTGGGATCAACAAAGTCAGTAAAAGAAAAGGATCCTTCATGCATCTCCATGGTGGTAAGTTGTATGGGATGACAAATACTGGCCACATGTTATAAAAGCTGCTCATGTTATTAAAGGGATTAAAGCCATCGCTTGCTAATCCAAGCCTCACATTGTGTGGATCACTAGCGAAATAAGGATATTGTTGGTCGAAGTTCTTCCAATGTTCTGAGTCAGGTGGATGCCTTAAAATCCCATCTTTAACACGCATATCTGTATGCCACCTCATGTCCGATGTGGTTTTAGAAATAAACAGCCTTTGTAATCTAGGTGTTAAAGGAAAATAATGTAATACCTTCTCAATAACTTTTGTTTTACTTTCTTCAATAGGTTTGTACCTAGGTGATTTGCATACCGGACAACTCTCTACATTTACCAAATTATTTCGGAATAAGACACAATCATTTTTGCATGCATCTATCTTCTCATACTTGAGGCCCAAGTCACGAATTACTTGCTTTGCTTTGTAATAATTTGGAGGGATAGATGCATCATCAGGGAGTATATGTTACAGGAACTCAAGTAACATTGTAAAGGATCTACTAGTCCATTTACTAATTATCTTCAAATGCAACAACTTCACAATGAATGACAGCTTTGATGCCTTACATCTAGGGTACAAAGGTTGTGTTGCATCTCTAAACAAGTTTACAAATGTATTTGATTGATGGGGGACATCACTTGCCGACGAATAAGATGTAGATGCATTTACCCAATCTTGGAAAATTTCATGATTATTCAACTCTTCCAACATTTCCCAAGTTCCATCTCCAACAGCATCTATGTCCTCCTCTATATTGTCATCATTGTCTTCAAGGATTGGAGCATTACCATTAGGGGTATCCGACATCTCTCCATGATATATCCATTGTTCGTATGACCCTACAATGCCATGTACGAGTAAGTGATCCCCAACTTGCTCCGACGTAAGCCAACAAACATTATTGCACCTGTAACATGGGCAACGAATTGTATTTATATTGCCCATGTGATCAATGGCAAACTTTAAGAATTCTTTGACACCATTAGCATATGTAGGGTGTAATCGACTATCAAGATGCATCCAACTTTTATCCATCTAAGGTGAATTTTCAAAGCACTGTCAAAAAAGGCATATCTTTAGGGGGGCGTTGACATAAACAAACTGTACTAAGCTACCTATAAAGTGTATGCATAAATTGATTCTTCATTACTCTTATTCAAGAATGTCAATGCAGATTATGTATGCATAAAAGTCTTCATAATGGAATTGATTTAAAAAAGGTAAATACATGTAATATGATATAGAAAAGTTCATCTACATAAATGGATATAAAAGCATACACTACAAAATTGACACGTTTGTAAGTAATGTAGTTTAATGTACCCCTAACAGACAGCCAATTAGAAAAAGATTATTAATTCTAATTAAAAATGAACACAAAAAACAGAGGAAAAATAAAATGAAACAAAAAATATATTTTGTACATGCTAAATCAAAAATCAAGACGAAGTAGAGTAATTGCTAAGCCTACCAAACCTTTCATTCACAGCCAAATGTAAGACATCAAATCCCAAACAAATATATAGAATATCTACCTTTTGTCGAAAACAAAGCAAACTAACTAAGTAAGAGAAGTGTAAAGCGACTACAGGAAAAGAGGCACCTTATTGTGATTGGTGTTGCAAGTCAACAGAACCTAGAAGGAAAATAATCAATATAAAATGTTAATAATATAAGAATATGCGGTTCAATAGTTAGAATTGTATGAGTCTCTTACAATAATAATTAACTAATTAGCATTTTGAATATTGGGTTTGAATATGTAAGTCGTTATGACTATTTATATAAAAATAATAATATGTGGCTGAGGGGCAGAAGAGGATATTGAAACCTATAATCATATGTGTATGTGTGTATCATTGATAGATTTGTGGGTTAAAATTTGAGGCTACCAGCCTTACACCTTCACGCAGAGAATTCGACATATACTTGGTTAAATGGTTTACAAACATGCATGAACATTAAGATCAGTACATACACAAACACACACATACTATCTTTAAAATGACATGGCCAGATTAGTCAACTAATGCTTTTTGTTCCGTACAAAATTAGAAGGATATTGTTATATATTAAACTACACTTATATTCTTTTCTTCCCTCACTCTGTCTGATCCATGATAGGGCCAAAGATTTTATTTCTTTTCTTTTCTTCTAACTACCTATATTCGACTATAATCTATAAAAGCTTAATCTTTTATGTAAAATCTTAGGCTTTAAGATTCTATCTAGCAATTACTTAAACTATTGATGATAACAGCTTACCATTCTTGACATTATTAGTGGTCCCTTCTCAAAGTTTCAAGTTTCATCTCTAGTATGGAATCAATATTGGTAAATGCATGCTTATAAAAGACAAGACACATGCAAAGAATGAATTTGGAAGATTATTATATGTAGAGAACAAGGTGTGCGTATTGCAAGCTTATCAAGCTGGGACCCCAAGATATTAAGATAAAAATAACCAAAACAACAAGAAGAAATGAAAATACAAGTGGTTGTGGTGGAGGTGGCAGTTCATGTAGATAAAAGTAATCAGGGGCTATCATCCTAAAGTACCTCTGCTGTATGGTAATAGTGTGCTTACTCGTTCATTAATAAAGAAGTTCATATGTGTCAAAGTCAAAAGAAAGGAAGCTTTTTCTTGGTTGAACAAAATCTATGCATCACCTTTCTTGTACTTTTCTATTATTATTATTATTTTGTCTTTTTCCATTGTTGTATGGGTTTAATTTAAAGTCTTTTATGTCATTGTTAATTTATTTTGTTTTACTACTAAAAATGATTTCATATCTTATATCACAATAAATATACAAGTTGTTGTACGTTTCCCTTTCGCCTACATTACAGATTTTCCAGCCATAAAGAACATTAATGTCAATCATAAAGAACAACTTTTTCTTTTCTACCTTATTGCCCATTGATCCAATAAGAGCTATGTATAGGGAATAGTTTATATAAAACCAAAATTCACATGTGAAACTTTAGACATCTCTAAGAATTGGTGATTGTTGCTTTTAATTATTTATAAGAATTAGTGTATCAATTGCAGCTGTAATAAAAATATGAATCCACATAGGATGGCCAAATTTTGAGTTCACAGATAGTTGGATAACATAACATAGCAGAACAAAAAAGAAAATAAAATAAAATAAAAAAGGAGAAAATTTAAATAATTGAAAGCTAATTCAGTGGGACTATTAGAACAAAGAATAAGTAAAAAAAGGTTAGTATGAGACTACCAAGACTTGCAAAGGACGAACCAAGCCAGGGCGACCATGAAGTTTGTTTAGCTTTACAACATGTGAAATGAAAGTAGAAGAGAAGCTACTAACTTACTAACAAAAAACTTGAAACTTTGTGTTGGTTCCATGAAGAATCTCCACACTTTGGGAATTCCATCTCATCATAATGTGCCTATTTTTTTTCCACTGTCTTGCTTTTCATATTAAAACTTTTTATATACAAAGATATAAAAGAAGATTAAGATTATTAACTATTCTGATTTGATTCATTCGAGTCTGCCTACCAACCACATATTTAAGACATGTTATCGAATCTTCTAAACTTGGTATAAGTTTAGAAGTCATTTTCATTGTTTAAGTAAAAAAAATATAAAGAAATCATGCCTAGAAATTTTGGTTTTTCCTCTTGGAATCCATGTTCTAAATAAATGGGAAAAGGGTTGCATAACATGTGCACACATGGGCCAAGAGTAGACAAATTGAAAAAAATGAACACAGTAATTTCAGAGAATACCTTGTAAGCAAACGTATAGAAGTAAGCAGTCACGCATAATTTGCACAAGGAATCAATCTTTACTACATGGGCAATTTCAGAGTTGAACATGTTAATTTCATATTTACATACAAAAATAAAATCATAAAATCTATAAAATTTAGATCTTGATTATTGAAGAGGTGCATTCAACAGTATCATACCATCTGAAAATAGAGTAAGGTAAAAAATATAAGAAGAATACATTCAAATGGTCAAAACCCAAATAAATACAAATTTTTATAAAATAATCAAAAAAGGGATTTAAAAGTTGCTAGTGTAGCAATGCAAGCGAAACAAACACACCCAGCAACTAAATCAAGTAAACTCAAAAGAATACTATGACTTACCAGAACACTAACAAGAATGATGCACTTGTATTACTTGACCACCTTACTGGAACTGAAAACCCTAAAAAAAGGTAAAAAAAGGAAGAAGAAAGATTCCAGAGTAAACCCAATGCATGCATATAATTAGGAAAGCAATATGAATGGAGAATAGAAGAGTTGGAACGGACTATTACCGGTGAATGACTGACAGTAGAGAAGGATTAGAAAATTTTCTGAAATAGTAGAGAGATAGATGAGGAAGATGGTGAAATTTGGGGGTGTTTTCCTCTGTGTGTTGATTAATTATCATGAAACACCAACATTTAAAGGCAAATAAATAAGAAACAAAATTAATATATTTTCCTTCATTTTTTTTAGTAAGCGTAATGCAATTAAAATATGAACAGCGTCAAAAACAAATTGTCACAGATATTATAAGACAATTTTGACCAAACACTCTAAGGATTTTAGTGATAACTTATAAAATTTTGTCACACATTGCCATCAAAATTTGGTGGGAAAATTTCCCTTCAAAAAAATGTACTTTCTGTGACAAAGTCTTGTGGCAAAACTCAATTTGACACTATTTTATCCTTTGTAGTGAAGATCAATGTCAAACACGGATTTTTGACACTAAATGTATACTTTCTGTGACAAATTAGTATTTGACACAATGAAATTTGTCACAGTAGGTGAAATTTTTTGTAGTGTTAGTCTATGTAATTACTTTATTTATGTTGTGAAATAAAAAAAGGAATCCAAATATCAAAGCATTAAAAGCAAAAATGTGGACCAGTGAATACCTTTGAAATGATAGAAAGACAATAAATGAAATAGTTTATGAAACTTTAGTATGAATATTTTATCAACGTTCTTTTAATAATATTTATGATATTATATGTAGTAATTGATAGTATAAAATTTTTGAGTTCTATATTTGTAGAAAAAAAGAAAAGATTGTGCCCATTCAATCTTTGATACACCAGTAGAAGATTCTATACAAGATGATGCTATTGTTTGAGTTTTGGGACTTGAATGTTGTGGAAGTGTTAGGGGACATGGATTTGGCACTACATCTTCAAAAGTGTGTTCACATGTTCAAAGTAACGGGAGAGTAAGAGAATTTGAAAGCCAATTAGTATCTTAGTTAGAAAGGAGGGTAGCACTAGAAGAAAAAGTTGAAGCACTTCTCAAGTTATCTCAATAGGTTATAAACTTATTTCTTAGTATAGTATGATAATATCAGCAACCATATTACTATACGTAGAATTTTTATTTTAGTGTTTGTGTCATTTTACATAATTAAAACAAGAATGCAGAGTACATAAGTTCACATGCATTTGGTCCTCAATTTATTTTATTTTACTATGATAGTTGCTTACTTTGTCTTATTTGATCATAGTAAACTAATTTAAAGAAAAATATTTTTAATTTTACTATATCAATTTGTAGTCACAATAAAGGAAATGGCATTAGGGGAGCCAATGCATAGATGAAAAATAAAAGATGTCAATTATTACATTGGTACAAGTTTGATGAGGAAGAAGTTGTAGTAAAAGGAAATATTGAGTCAACCCAAGTGCAAAGGTACATCACATGTCTCTTGGAGGTGACTCTTAGAAAGTTTGGGTTGAGGAAGTGATAGTGGAAATTCCAAACTTATATAGACCCACAGATAAGTTTCAAGTTCTTATTGAAGCCTTCGAAAGTAATGATGCTTGGCCAAAGAGCAGTATTAAAATGATTTAATAAGGAATTTTTACATTAACTCTTTTTTCCTATGTTGGCTTTTTATATTTCCTTTGTTGTTAATGAAGTTGGTTATGGCTTTTATACACATGCTTACACTAGTACTATTACAAAGTCAATGATGATGATGTTGATGATTGTGATAAATGGATACAGTAAATTACATTTGTATAATTTATTTGTTGATTCATTATCATTAAAATGAAGTAAGATATGCTAGTATTACCAGAAAAAAAAAAAGTCATGTGATTTGATCTGCTAGTATTTTTTGCTTGATTTGTGTTTGATTTGATCTTGATTTGGTTTATGGCGAGGCTTCTCAATTCTTAAAATTAGGGTTTTAATTTTTATGAATTTAAGTATTAAATTTTTAATTAGCATATTGAACTTGCAAAGCCCTCAAGAAATTGCTAGAACTGATGAGAAATTTTTGTAGAATTGAAGGTTGAAAAATTAAGCCAAGAGGGGCCATGCTTGGCAATTTTATATTTGTCAAGGGCATTTCGGTCTTTTCACATATATGTGTAATTTTATACAAAAAATAATAAAATTTAATTATAAGGTGGTTACTATAAGGGTGTGTATGAATTTATAAGATGTTTCTAAACTTGCATTGTGTATAAAATGTATGTGTAAAGGTGTATGTGTATATGCATATGCATATATGAATATATATCTATATATATATATATATTTATATGTAAATGTGTAGTTGTATTTGTATATGATTGTGGAAATTGGGTATGTGTGTGTGTGGTATATATATGTGTTTATATATATATATATATATATGTATATGTGCTTATATATAATTATATATATGTATTTATGTTTATATGGGTTATAAGGGTATAAATGTAATTTCACCTCTTAAAATATAAGTTTGAAAAATATTTGTTTGTATAAAGTATATTTTCATTTATGCAAAGTTTACAAAAAGTTATTTTCATTTAGTTATTATTTTAAATATATGTATATGTGTTTTAAAAATAATATTTTTATATAGTTTTTATTAATTTTATACCCTGAGGGCAAAATGGTTATTTTGTTAAAACCTAAGGGTAAAATGGAAACTTGGTGTCACTACAAGGGTAAAATTAGAATTTAATTTTCTATCAAGGTAAAGTTGGAATTTTATATTTTTATTAAGAGTATATTTGTAATTTTAAAATATTACCAAGGGCAAAAATGGTATTTTCTACTTTTACGAAGAGAAATTTGTAAATTCACATAGTATAGGCAATTAGGGATATTAGCCTATATTTTCCTGTGAATGTGTACAACCAAATTGGTTACCTTGTTAATGAGTGCTATATGGCAATTTGTTGCACTGAATGTAGTTATCAGATATTAAATGGTAACTATGTATTAAATTGATGAATTTTCATATTTATTCACTTATATAGAAATATGTCATGAAAACTGCTATTTTTATGCAAAGAAACTAATTTTTCAAACAAAATGTGTTTTTGAAAATTATATAGTTAGTCATGGCCATACATATGTAGGCACATATGTATTTGATAGAGCATTTATGGATATGGTATATGGACCGTTGAGTTAAAGTCCTACTAACTAGTAAGTGTGGAGACATGGATTCTCACATGAGCGCACATGCAAGCATACTAGTATATGTGGTGATTGTTACCCCGGCACTTGCTTGATGCGGATGCAAACGGATCCCTTCCTCACTTATATTATTTCCTCTAAATGGTTAAATTAATTTGGTTTCTTTGAAAATATGTCTGAGTGCTGCTTTAGGAATAACAGTTGCCAATGAGTAACTAGCTCCAGCGTGACTAAAGAGATTTTAGACGTTAGGTTTAAATAGAAAGTCCTAAGGCCGTTGTTTTGTAAATTCAATGCATTATATATGTTTGAAAGATTTGAGACCGTAGTGGAATTTAGTGAAAAAGGAAAATCAGTATTTCGGAAAAAGATATGAAATGTTTTACAAAGCATACTATACTATAATTGCATGTGCATTTTGAAATCTACTGAGTGTTTATCACTCAGCTTTATTTGCTTATGTGTGCTAGGTAAATCCTATAGCTGTCAAGCTTGGCCGCAGCGGAGGCACTGAAAGGCAGGGACAGTAATATAAATTTATTTTTTGTATTTTGCTATATTATTTTTAGATAATGGTACTATGATTTTGAACTCTATTTTGTTTACCCTATGGGTTTTGTAAGCTATTCAGTTTACTGTTTACTTTGGAAATATTATTATAGTTTGCTTTGATTTTTAACTAACAAGTTTTTGTAAAAGAAAATGATGATCCTAAAGAGTGAAGAAAACATTTTGTATGATTATTAACATTGTTTGAAGAAACCTGTAATATTTATATTTCGAAAATAATATGAGGTAACAACTCTTTAATCGGATCTCTGGGCTCAAGTAAAGGGGTATTACACTACTAGAGCAATGAGTAAAATTTATAATAGGAAAGGCATACATTCATCTGAGACACAATATTGTGTAGCATATGCATGAGTCTAGTGTAGTTAGTGTAGAGTTTGTGTGGTCAGATAAATTTAGACAATCTTCTAATAAACCTACTTAGTGGGAGGTTAGTGGTTCAAGCATCGAAGGGAAGGAGACTTTTTCCTAGATCATGAGATAAGATTAATAGTAACTCACTTATGTGATTGGAGACACTATGTAAGTTTATAGTGGTAAGAACAAGTCACATGTTATCTAGAGAGCATTAAGTTGAGATAGTGTTAATTGCAGTGGATAAGAATGAGTTATAGACTCTTAATGAACTTGATAGCCTTTGTGCACGATGGTGTCCTAAACTATAGTACACACTTAATGAAACTTCATCTATAGGAGATGGAGTTGGGTTGGCTCCTATGAAAGCCTAGATATATCTCTAGAATACTTATAGATTCTAAGAAGGCATATAGCCATAAAATGTCATACCACAAAACAAGTAAGTAGAAAGATTTGATATAGATTGCTAGTCCTTTGTTTTACACAAAGAAGTTTGATTCATAAAAGCTTAGTTTCACTGTATTCCTAGAAGATATGGTTTGTTGTCCAGTAATTGGTTTATATCCCAAAAAACACCAATTCATATATACTAAATTCTTATGGTTTTATAATGTTTAAATAAAATAGTTTTTTGAAAATGAGTTTCAAATAATATTTTGAAATATATGAGATTATGTTAATAGATTTTAATAATATTTTATTGATATTTTCAAAATATATTTTAATGTGGTTAGTCCTTATTGGAAGCTAAAATATTTATTATTTTTATACTATATATATAAGTGAAAAGTCGTACATCGGTTACATAACCAATCTGTGAGATTTTATTACTATATAAAAATAGCTCTTGTTCTTCTTTTCTATACATAAAAAATATTGATAATTTATTTTGTGAAGTAGAAATAAAAATTTTCTTAATTATTATTATATTAGAAGAGTAATTTCATTTTATAATATTTTTAGGAGTTTTATTTTACACCAAAGAGCTTTGGCTTTATTAGCCTGTCGCATGTGTAATATTTGGAGCAATGATGCATGCATTGTTTGCATATAACCGTTTTGTTTTAGAAGAGAGACCATTGTAAAGCTTTTCTCGACAACATACTCGACTATTCTATTATTGTTTTGTTTCTATTCAATTTGGGTTTTGACTTGATTACTCTGATCAGAATAGTGATTCGCTTTGCCTATATTTATTTTCAATAATGTTTTCTACTACTTAGGCCCAAAAAGAAAATTTGCACATCAATTGATGAACATTCGTTCACAATTATAAAACTCAAAAGCAACCAAAAATAAGATCCAAAAATAAATAAATAAATAAAGTACATAAAAATGAAGACAATTCTTCAAATCAATGTTCAACTACTGTTTGGAAATTCATAATACATCAAAAAAGAAAAAAAGTACTGTTTGGAAGTCATGGGGTTTGCTAGGACCTCATTTTTAACTCAAGTAACATAAAAGACTACAGGGAAATCGTTTTGGGCCCTTTTTCTGTTTTTTTTTTTTACTTTTCTTTTTTATTTTTTTTAAAAAGAGAAAATTCATAGATACTAATACTTCTTCTCCCTTTTATCAAAATATACTTTGCATGTAAATTTTGCAGCAAATAAACGGACGAGTTGTTAGTTACTACCAAAGCTAAAATCTAGGATTATTTCGAATTTATAATAACGAAGTCTAAGAAAACATTTTTAAATATTCATATTTAAGTAGTTTATATTTTCATTGATTTCTTTCCAATTTGTTTTTCAAGTCCTAAAATATAATTTTTAAATATTCCCTCGAAGAGATACTAATTAAACATGAAGCTTAATTTGGGATTATTACGATTAAAAATAAATAGCAATATTTAGTATACCATCCTCGTTATCAACGTTCATTATTAGTTTACTACTAAATCATTTATTTACGTATAATGAACCTAAAAAATAAAATTAAAAGGAATACGTAAAATATAAACATCCTATCAATTTTTTCTTTTTCTTTTAGGGTCTGAAATTATATTATATGTGGTGATTGGATGCGGTATGAAAAAACCAAATTGAAAATTTGGAAGGATGTGTGCTGTTTGTTTCAACAATATATGGAAGATGTCTTCCACCGACATGATTCCCTATTCCCTCGCAACCAAAACAACAATTAATTAGACCTCGTAATTATCGGAAAGCGTTGGCTCCTAGGAAAGTTTTTAGGACCCACTCGTTATTTATTCAGGCATTACTTTTAATTAACTTCATAGTTGCTTCGAAGCATAAATTTATATAAATAATTTAACCAAAAATTTTAAAAGAGAGTAGATATATGGAAGCTTGACTTTTTCTGTAAGGATAATATTAAGCCTTAGCCACAAAGCTATCTACCCTGTCCAAAAACTGCAAATTACCAAAGTTTATAAATTAACGAATTAAGTTATTAACCAAAAGATAATAATAATTTTTACGAATTAAAATACCTTATAGCTGATTGGCTGGCCAGCCGCGTGATTAATAATTATTACACCTAACTCTGGCTTTTTTTTTTTTTGGTATAAACACCTAACTCTGGCTTGTGGCTTCATGTTGTGACCCAAAACCTTAAAATATAAAGGGCTGGCTCCATAGTCATTTGGGCTTGTAATAAAAATGGGACAGTCCCATCTATAACGTTAGCCTTAACCACATACATGTCTTAAAGTTTTATTCATTTAATTTTGGAGCGTGCACGGCTCTGAAAATGACTTAAAAGAGTGTTTTAGTTAGCATTACCACACAAAGTTGAATACTTCTATACTTGTACACAACCACATAACATAAGTTTACAAGTACATACACAGAAAGGTACCCCATAACATTAGTACATTGCACAACAGAGATACACGTGGGGACAAACTATTGTCCTTTTGAGGGTCAAACCCTAAGCACATGCTTGGGCAAATGCATATATATTCTCAGCCTTTAAGTCAGACCCATATATGCAAGCATTTATTCACATGCTTTTTACTCACTCCACCCTCTACGCATATACGTTTATGCGAGAAGGTAGTTATTTTTAGCCGTACTTCTAAACTTTGCTACGGTTCACTTCTCACGACCCACCGCCACCTTTACCTCCTCCTCCTTTACCGCCACCGCCACCTTTACCACCTCCTCCAGAGCCTCCACCACCGCCGCCTTTACCTCCTCCACCAGAACCAACCCCACCGCCTTTACTTCCTCCAGAGCCTCCACCACCTCCACCAGAGCCTCCACTGCCTCCCCCTTTACCTCCTCCTCCAGAACCTCCTGAGCCTCCACCACTGCCACCGCTGCCTTTACCTCCTCCGCCACCTTTACCCCCGCTAGAACCTCCACCACTGCCTCCTCCGTGTCCTCCATGATTGTCATCTTGAATAACATCTATTCCCGTCGTTCCTTTTTCTTCTCTGTGTTCTGTATAGAGCTTGTACAGCGTTAAGAATTTTTTTAATTATTATTTTTATGTGAAATAAAATATATCAGTGTGTTTTAGCTATTGATTATTCCAAATACCATGCATATGTATTTAAAGCATTTTTTTTCCAGATAAAAAGGAGGCAATATAAAGGGTTCAATTTGGAAGAGAAAAGAAAGAAATATATTTAGTTATTAGTTTTCTTTTAAAAAAAGGTATTTAATTTTTGAGGCATAGATTTAAAAAATGGGGTCAGTATCTCAAACATTTACGTAGCAGGTTTAGACCCTGCTAATCATAATATGGACAAGAAGTACTGATATTAGTAGAAGTAGTATTAGAGAATTTTAAGGAAAGCTCTACATACGTACTTACCCTTTTCGGGCGTGATCTCAGTTTCGTGAACCTGAGGTTCACTAGCATGGCTACAACACTTGGAGCATCGACCATAGAATCCATAACCACAACACCCCCATTTGCAGCCTTTATATTTTGCATCACCTATTTGATTCGTATCCTCTAGTCCATACACTGCGCATGGAAATCAGTACTTGTATAGAAGAAAGATTTTATATATATATATATATATATATATATATATAGATAGAATCTTCAAAGAAGAGTCTTAAAGGTTGCTGAGGCATAGAATTAAAAAATGGGGTCCATCTTATGCATATATGTACGTACAAGTTTAGATCACGTACTCCTCATAACGCGGATAATAATTACTAATTAGTTGATGTAGTACTAGAGAATTTAAGTTACGTACCCTTTTTAGGCGTGGCTTCAGTTCTTTGAACCTGAGGTTCACTAGCAAGGCTGCAACACTTGGTACATCGACCATAGAGTCCATAACCACAACACCCATGCTTGCAGTAGCCTATGTACTTTGCATCGTCTGCTTGGTTCGTTCCCTCTTCTCCATCCACAGCGCATGGAAAGTAAAAGAATATATATGATATAAATGTAAATACATACATATATATATATATATATATATATATATAATATATACATAAATGATGTGTGCGTACATTGTACGCGCACATTTTTTACATAATAATATAGATATAGTGACTGTGAACGAGAATATAAAAAATTAAAGAGAAAGAAGGAGATAATACGAATTAAACTGATTATCTACAAACCTTGTTTCTCATATTTAGTTTCTCTTGCAGAAGATACCGCAAGAACCGCAAACAGAAAGCCTAGGAATATAAGAGCCTTGGAATTCATTCTTACTAGTTTGTTAAAAAGAAACCTGAAGGGGGTTTTGAGAAAGATAGGAAAAGCTAGGCTCTTCTGGATCAATATTTAAGCGCTTGGAGTTGGAGAATAGAGGGAACTAAAAGACACTAGTCATTAAGATATAGTAGTTGAATGTTGGACATATTTGGCTTAGGATATATGTGTATGAATTTTAGTCTTTGTGACGCAGATACAGAGGTTTAAACGAAGACAAGTGTATATATAGGTTAAGCTTCATGCACGAGACGCAGAGTTTAACAAAGACAAGTGTATATGGTGACTCAGCACCAGGTGATAATCAAGCGGTGGTCACTGGAAATTAAGTTGATTTGAGATAAGTCTAGGCTGATGACATGTCTGAATATACACGATTGAAGCGAAAAAGGATATTATAATATTTAAAATGTTTACCTTTTATTTTACATGGAGTCTAGCTAGCTATGATAAGTTTCAATTGGTCGCATGTGCTCAACTAAGCTAGCAGAGCTGCCTTTTTTTTTTTTTTAAACAATCTGTTTAATTTTACAACATATATGTTATGCCCTCATTGGTTGAAAATTATATGTAACTAATTGTTAACATAGTAAACGATGATAGCGGTGATAGCCTTCACAACAGATATCCCTTATCTAACTGTATCTTTATCTCTCTTACTGATTAGGTTTAACTATTGTATAAAGTTGTTGCAGGTATATCCTTCTGTTACAAAAGGCTTATATATTTGTACATCACAATCACCATTAATACAAGTCAGTGGTACATCACGATCAGCATAAATACAAGTCAAGTGCAGTATTTCTTTGTCTCTGTTTCAGTTTTTTTTCTGTCTTTTCTTTATTTCCAACATGGTATCAAGCCATTGAAAAAATGTCATGGCAAGTTCATCTTCCTCTCAATCTCTTATTTTCCCGAATTCTCTTCCTACCTATAGTCTACCATTTAAACTTGATCACAATAACTGTGTTATGTGGAAATCTCAAATGTTACCAATCATTATAGGAAGCAACATGGAAGGATTTGTAACTGGAGAAATTTCTCAATCTGAAAAGTTGATCAAGCAAGTATATCAAGTTGACAAACAAAGCACTGAAATAATGGTGCCCAATCCAGAAAATAAAATCTGGCGCCAAGCAGATCAAGCATTGCTGGGTTGGATCTTATGTTCTATCTATAAGGAGATACTTACGTAGGTTAATAAGGTGTCTATTATCCCCACTACTCATCAGTTATTCGGCAGTCAATCCAGGGCGAAAGTGATGCAACAGAAGTCTCAATTTTAGACTACCAAAAAAGAGTCCCAACCCACTGCTACATATTTCTACAAACTCAGGGAGGTTGCTGATAGCTTAGCTCTTGCAGTATCTGTTTGCTTAAAAAACTAAATGTATTGTATTTTCTGATTATGCGAGCGTGCCACTCTAATATAAATAGAATTTATATAGAAAAAAAATAAAATTTTATTATTGAAATATCTGACTCTAAACAGACAACTGTACTAGATTATATTCTAATATAAATAGAATTTATATAGAAAAAAATAAAATCTTATTATTGAAATATCTGACTCTAAACAGACAACTGTACTAGATTACAGAGAAATTACAGAGAAAGAACAATCTAGAGGCTCGTTGCACTTTCTTAAACAAAACTAGTTTGTCAAATAGGATTTCAAATTTACTAAAATTACTTAACATTACAAGCTATAGAATTACTAAACTCTACAGAAACTACAAGGAAAGCTAGAGAGAAAAGTAGTTTATAGGGTTGATGTGCCAGCGGGGGTCCTCTTCATGTTGGAATGTTATCCTCTCTTATAGTCTTTGTATACCTCTTTGTATACCTCAACAACATAATGTAATTGAAGAGATAAAGAGATAGAAACTGACTGATAGCTCTTATCATACTGGAATAAATGCAGATTAGTTTAATCATTCTCTTATGAAATTATCTTTTAGAACCCTAACCGTCGCCCTTTAAAATCCATTAGATCTGAAAAAACCAAAATACATAGGTCATTCCAGACAAATTATTGGGCAATTCCAGTTAGTTCATACTAGTCGCCCAATTATCTCATCCATCCCGATAAATCACTGGTCAAACTAAGTTTTTTTACAAAATTATCAATTTTCCCTTGTTTGGTCTGGCCAGTCATTCAATTCCAATCCATCACTCCAACATTCCAATCTATTCCATCCTAGCTGTCACTCCATCAATTTATCCACTCCAACCCGTCATTCTAACATGCCAATCTATTCCATCCCAGCGTACCACTCCATCTCACTAATCAATCTCATTTCAACTCAAATACTCCACCATATTTATTTACTCTATTCCAATCTAATTGTCACTCCAACACGCTAATAAATCCTATTACATTCCAACACTCCAATCTAACCAACTGTCACTCCAATCAATTTATTAACAAAAATATATTTGAGAAAATATTAAGCTCAACCATTGTCCCTCTCACTTATTATTGTAATTATCATAAAATAATAATAATAAGTGAGTAAGCCCACACTTTCAAAAATTCACACCGTTCCAGAGAGATTTAGTACACCGTGTATTTTCTTGACTATCTGTCGTTGTGGAAACAAAAGCATAAGCTAAGAAACTGATAATGACGAACTGCACAGCCGAAACTCCATTCCTGTAGTTTCTCGGCATTAACTTGCATGGGATTTACATAAAATATTATATATTATATAACATAATATATAATATGTATCCACAAATTCAAAATATACGCACAACTCACCAACGAAGACCACCATCTATTCCAATCACGTGGAGAAGTCCCATCTTCTTTATAATCTCATGGGTCCACCAATAAATATATTTCAATTGCTTTATGAAAACGACCATTCCATCCGCAATAGAATATGTGAACCTTTTATTATATTATAGTTCATGGGCCCACCAATAAATCCCAATTCCAATAATATATTTCAATTCCCCTTTTCCATTATTCCTGTAATCCAAACTCCACCTCACAACATTAGCATTAAATAGTCATAAATGTTATAATCATAAACTTCTTCAAAAAGCCGTGCCTCCATTACTTTAAAATACCTCTGTATTGTGCCCTCATAAACCTCATTCCAGAAACTTCACCCAGCAACCAATAACCATGCAACCGCTGTATAGCCAGACCAAAATCACACGAAATTTTTTCTATCTTGCAGTCGACTGTAAAAAATCATGACACCATAATACACATAGCTGACTCCGTATCAATCTCTGTGTAAAATTCTTTCGGAAAACCAGCAACCATTAATACCCACATGTAGAAACTTTCCAATACAGCATCTTCGAACAAAAAGCGTCTTTGAATAAAAAGCTGCACATCATCTTCTTCAACTTATTTCAGTAGTACGCATTGCCGGCTGTAATTTTAAACTTGCGAGAATTACCCCAATACAAGGTAATAATTTTTTTTTTTGAAACACTACAATATAAACTTAAGTCCAATAAAAACTCCAATTTTGACTGCTTAGCTGAATTTTTCCACTCTTCATAACACGATGTTATAAATTTTAAATTTTACAGCTTATAATGGATTCTCAAATCAAAGTTGAAGATCCAAATCCATCCCCCGGAATTAAAATCACGAGATAAACCACGATTGCCCCCGAATACCGCAGAAAACTATCAATTGCAATGAGCTATGCTACTGCGGAGAATGCTATTGACACACGATACTGGATACCAACCGGCCCTGTTCAACACTATATTTTTGGCCCGTGCTTCAAAAAAGGAATTACCTCCGAAGTTCAATGCGTATATGATGAACAAGGTCCTGAAACATTTCCTTATGAGTGGGAATCTGTCAACTGGTGAAAGTGGACATCTTCTAAAAAGACAAAAGACACTAGCTCTTATCATGCATTTAAAAATTGGCCTTCCTTCTCCATTGATTGGATATAATGGATTGATAGGCTGGAACCGCACTTCAGAACAAGCTGGAAAACAACAGGTATAGATGAAGCCATCCAATTATCACAATTGCCTATACATTGTGATCGAGCTATCCTTGCAGCTGCAACATGTTTCTGGTCTCCAATCACAAATACCTTTAATTTCATATTCGGGATGATGACACTCACCCTTATCGACATCGAAGCTTACATTGGATTGACCTCTTCTAACACCCTCTTAATCGGCTCGCCATCATCACCAGTATCTTCATCTATTCCAGGGTTCCATAAAGATGCAAAAAATTATGGTAAATTCTTGAGAATGAACAAAGGCATAGGCAGTCTTCCTACTGAAGATGAACACATTGCCTTCCTTCTAATGTGGCTTTGCAAGAATGTTTTTTGTGTACTGGCTTCAAAGATTACACTTCAGTTTATTGATATTGCAAAGTCCTTAGCCATTGGTAAACTTGTATCTTTGGGCCCATTGGTGCTAGCTCATCTATACCAAGTCATTGCTCTTATATCTGCAGAACCCTATGAAATGAATCCTAATGTTCTTGGACCCTTATAGATTCTCCAAATATGGCTCCATGCGCACTTTCACGAGATTAGTCCACCTATAGTGAAAATAGTTAATGTACCATTTGGACGAAGAATATTACAGGCGGGCCTTGTTATGCATATTGCACAAGAATACTTCACATTCTTTTACAATTGCAAGGGTCGTCCTCAGCATGTCTATCACCGATCACTTCTTTCTCGCAGTTATAACGACAATAGTATCTTTACCATTCCTAGCGACGTCCCCCATGGTGACGCTCTGAAACACTTTCTCATCGAGAAATTCCATAGCATGTAGGGATTTACCATATTGTGGGATAAGTAACAAGAAGAGCCAATGCAATGTAGAAGTTTATTTACCGTCCTTTGTAGCATGACAATTTGGGATGTACCAAGCCATACCTCTTCCACCAACATCTTCATTTAATGGCTTCACCTCTGCTCGTCCCATCCCCAAAAATGAATCTGAATTTCTTCAACATACCCATTTGTATAAAGAATCTCAAAGCTTGTTTGGGCTTGAAGTTTTGACTGAATCTGCAAACTCCACTTTCTACTTTGACTTATGGTGGAACAGGAAGACATGCTCCGATGATGATACTGCAACCATCTCTCAAGCCATCAAGAAGAGGAGAACAACAACTTCTAATACTACTGGTCCTATAAGTTGCAACTCCACTTTCTTTAATTCCTCTTTTATTTATACTACGTCAATATAATTCTTTGTTTAATACTCCCAGGTTAAACCTTTCCACCGAGGAATATAAAAAGAAATGGAGAAAGTGGTGATGCCTCCTTCCCAAAAAATGACCG
The DNA here is from genome assembly GCA_007844105.2 of Rhamnella rubrinervis. NCBI lineage: Eukaryota > Viridiplantae > Streptophyta > Magnoliopsida > Rosales > Rhamnaceae > Rhamnella > Rhamnella rubrinervis. Next base: position 3,162,434 of record CM017582.2, read on the forward strand.
ACATACCCCTACAACCCATACCAACATCATCAATCAATCACTATCAGTTGAGTGACTGTCAGACCAATCAGAATAAAAAACGACAATAATCACCTTTCTTAACTAATATTGGTAAAAACTTTGCCAGCAATACTAAAATGTGAGTTTTGCAGATTAGTAATCTAGCAGCAAGAACTATGATTGTAGACAACTCAACTTCTTCTCATGCCATTACCCAAGTTCAAAAAGATTCGACCATTCCTAGTCCCACCAATCTTGATGCAACTCTCTCCGTCTCGGGTAACACTAGTGTGGTATGTTATCATTCTAAATTATTCTTTCAACCTCAAGTTTATCCACTCATCGTACTAATTGACCTTCGATTATAGGATGTATCACATGAGATTGACCCCCATCCTATAGTTACAATTGACCCACCATTGACCAAGACCAAAATGCCATTTAATTCTCATCTTATCATTGAAGATATAACTGAAGCTGAACATAACTCTGATGTTGACGATTTTCTCGTTGATCACGATCTTGCTCAAAATTCTGATTGTGAACTTGCCCTGACGAATAACTCCGAGGTAAATTTCATTTTTATGCTGCACTTTACCATTTATTTACCTCTATTTAACAACCAGTTTCTTCTTCAGCTTCATATTGTAAAAGTTGTCGAACCGCATGAGTTTGTTGATCTTGAAAACTTCTTCAACCAAAACCCATCTCCTAAAGTCATAAACACTTAGCTGATTCAATCAGATAAGAAGAAAATTGATGAAGCAAAAAAGGTCCTGCTAGAGATAGTTGGCATAGGATTTGACATAGTTACTGAAGAAGAGGCACGAAATAACTATTGCAAATCCATTGCCGTACTTATTGACGCTGGTTTCTTCCATGATAGTATGAAGTCTACTATTTCAAAATTCCTTCACTCCTTAGACGAAGAGCTAACAACTTTCAACAAATTCCATGAGAACATCTTTGATACAGCGTCACACCGTTCTTCCATGATTTCACTTCAAACATCAATTCAATCCAAAGCATCAGAGTACTATGGCTTCGACTAAATTGACAGCCCAGGAACATCGAGTAAAAGAACTCAAAGCCAAATTAGCCGAAGCTGAGGATGTTTGTGGAAATCTACGTCGTTCCATTCAGCATACCATTGACGAGGCAGAAAAAGAGAAAAAATAGTATATTGATCTTCTCAACGCATCCAAGAATAGAGATGAGGTAAGAATTCAAGCTGAAGCGGCAATAACTGTACACCATGCATCCTGGGTCACCATGAACAACTCCATCATAACTTACTTCACTGTTTAGTTTTTGTATTCATTTACTAGCTTTCATTTAATTTTGTAATGGCTATTTGGCCTCAATCTTTTTTTCTCGAACATCCTTAGTGGCTTTTTTTTAGCCAACTATTTATTACATTTTAATTATTTATTTTTTATTTGGCCGTGTACTTCGCTCATGTCCATGAAAACATAAAATAAAACAACCAATTTGACTTTATTAATAAGTTTTGAAATAATGTGTCTAATCCAACCTACAATCACTACAACAACCTTGATCAGGCTACTCTACATGATTAATTATCCATCCTATGAGTCTCCCAACTAGATGGATAGTACCTTTTCAGGAAACAACCATTGATCAGATTGGAATGTCTCAATCCATTATCTTTGTCATGCAACTAATATGCCCCTTTACCCACAACCTTCGAAATCACGTACGGTCCTTCCCAATTGGGCGACCACTTTCTAAATTTTTATCCTTAGAACCAATAGGTAAGACAGCCTTCCATACTAAGTCTCCTTCTCCAAAACCCTTATGATTGACTCATTTGTTATACATCCTAGCCACAGTCTTTTTCTGTACGTGCAAGTGATCTAAAGCTGTCAATCTTACCTTATCCAGCTCTTCAGCTTCCTGCATCATTACTTGAGTGTAATCAACTAGTGAGAGATTATATTGATGGGCCACCCTTAATAACTTCACTGTAACTTCCATTGGGAGAATCACATTATGGTCATATGTCAAGGCAAAAGATGTTGTGCCGGTCCCAGATCTTTTTGATGTCCTATAAGCCCATAACGTTTCTGAGAGCATATCATGCCATTCCCTAGGGTTATCGATGATCATTTTTTCTATGATTCCTTTCAGCACCTTATTGCTAGCTATGGCTTGTCCATTGGCCTAAGCAAAACATGGGGTTGAATGAGTGAACTTGAAGCCATGATCTTTTGCAAAGTTTTGTGCTGCATACCCCATAAACACTGTTCCCTGATCAGCCGTTATAGTTTATGGAAAGCCGAATCTATGAATGATGTCCTCTCTAAAAAAAGTAATGACCTCGGCCTGACTTACCATTTTCATTGGATGTGCTTCCACTCATTTTGTAAAATAATCTGTCGCAACAATAATAAATGTATGTTGCTTACTGGAAGGTGGATATGTCTTGCCTATCAGATCTATAGTCCATCTATGGAATGACCATGGCTTTATAATAAGTTTAAGAGGTATGGCCGGAACATGTTGGACGGGGTCGTGCCTTTGACATGTCTGACATCCTTTTGCATACTTAATGCAGTCGGCCAATAAAAACCATGTCATCGAATCATCCATCGCATCTTCACTCCAGCCTGGTGAGCACCGCAAATACCCTCATGAACTTTAGACATGACAAGTATGGCTTCATGTTTTCCTAAGCACCTAAGCAACAAGTCGTCTTGACCTTTCTTATATAGTTCTTTCCCAAATACCACGTAATGTATCGCTCGCATCCTCGTCTTTCGCTCACTAGGTGCATTTGGATTCTTGAAGTACTTGATCAACGGGTATCTCCAATCATTATGATCAACTTCCAAACAACAAATATCAGTTGGAACACCTCTTTCCTATAGGGATGTAAGGGTTCGTCTCTTAATGTTGATCACCATCTCTTTCAAGTTCTCTGGAATATACACACCCAAAGCTACCTGGGCCATCTCGTTGGCCTCATAATTAAGCTCTCGTGGTATGTGCTGCAATGCCACATCATCGAATCCCTCTAGGAGTTGAGTTGCTACCATGTGGTATGATGCTAGATTAATATTATTGTAGTTATACCTACCTGTCAACTGATTCAGAACAAGAAGAGAATCACCCATTATTTCAACCGTTGAAACCCCTATCTCTCTCAGAATCTCAAGACCAATAATCAAAGCCTCGTACTCGGCTTGGTTGTTGGAGCAGTCAAAACCCAATTGGAATGAAAATTGTGTTTTCCATCCCATTGGAGATTCAACTACGATCCCAATACCTGCCGAATCCCATGTCCGTGATCCATCAAAACTCAACTTTCAAGGACTAAGAGAAATTGTAGAAATTTCTATCAGATCCATTTCTCCTTTAATTTCCAAACATGGATGGTCGGCTAAAAAATTGGCTAAGGCCTGACCCTTCACAGCTTTTTGTGGAACATATCTGAAGCTAAACTCTGATATAGCCATGCTCCACTTTCCGATCTTCCCCCGTATGATTGGTCTTGAGAGCATATACTTAATAAGATCAGTTTTTGATATTATGAAAACCATTGTCGGTAACATATAATGCCTCAACTTTGTAGCCGAAAAGTACAAAACCAAACACAACTTCTCAATAGGTGAATATTTAAGTTTGTTGGCCGTTAAAATTCTACTTAAATAGTAAACTACCTATTCTTTCCCACTCTCGTTCTCCTGTGCCAGCAAGCTTCCTATAGAATTTTCTGCAGCAGATATGTACAAGATTAATGGTTTATTCCTGCGAAGAGGCATTAACACCAGAGGTTTAGTCAAGTACTCCTTCATCTTGTTGAAAGCCTCTTGATGATTATCTTCCCACCAAAACTCTTCCCAGATGAATTAGAAATAAATCTTCGAAGAAAATTGATTTTTCTTATTAAACTTTGTAATTCCTTTTTATTCTTGGGTGGTTGAGCCTCTATAATAGCTCGAGCTTTGTTCTTATCTAGCTCGATCCCACGTTGATGCACCAAGAATCCTAAAAAATTACCAGCCAATACCCCAAAAGCACATTTCTGGGGATTCATCTTCAATCCGTGTTTCCTCATTCTCATAAATACTTTTCTATGGTCGGCCACATGGTCCTGCCTTTGATCAGATTTGATCACTACATTATTGATATAAACCCCCAAAGAATGCCCTATCATGTTATGAAAAATCGCATTTATAGCCTTAAGGTATGACGACCCATTCGAAAGTTCCAATTGCTCCCGGACATATAAACGCCATTTTCTTTACATCTTCTTCGGCGATGAAGATCTGATTATATCCAGAATGACCATCCATAAAGGATAAAATTTCATGTTTGGTTGCCCTATCCACAAGAAGGTCAGCTATTGGCATTGGATATTCATCTTTTGGTGTTGCTAAATTTACGTTTCTAAAATCCACACATACACGGATCTTGCCATTCTTCTTGGTTACAGGAACCACATTGGACAACCACTCTGGATATTTGGCTGGCCTTATAAAGCCGACATCCAATAGCTTCTCGATTTCAACCTTCACCAATGATTGTATTTCTGGTGACATTCTTCGTGGTGGTTGTTTATATGGTTTTAACCCTTCTAAAATAGGAAGGTGGTGCTCAACCAGCCTTCTATCTAAGCCTGGCATTTCATGATAACTCCATGCGAAACAATCCTTGAACTCTTTGAGAATGTCAATTATTTTAGCGTTTAAATCGGGTTCCAACAAGCTGCTTACATATGTCGGCCGAGATTCCTCCTCTGTCCCTAAATTTATTTCAATAAGCGGGTCTTGAACTTTGACCTTAGAATCATCCATCTTCAATGGTGCTGGCCGAAGTTCTTCCATCTTTATTTCTTCTTCGGCCATATCTTCCCCTCACACATTCGGCCTTATCAATGGCCGAACTAAACCCCAATCTCTTTTCAACTAAATAAATGTTCAATTTCTTCTTCAAGGCCTCAACGACCTCATGCTTATTCTTTACAGGGTTTTTAATCATTGAGTCATTTCTATTTTCAACTACGATACTTGAACGGTAACAGGACGATCCAACTCCTCATAAGCTTCTTTAGCTAGTATCTGCAGTATCTCCTAGTCTTTTAAGGCCATAACCCCTACGGGTCGACCAAACCTAGTGTTTCCAAAGAACTTAATAAGGCCTATATCATCATCATAATATCTGGCCTCAACAGCATTGGTAGTCACCATAAATGGTTTATTATCAGCTTTGATCATTTTGACCTCTTCGTCATTCAAAAACAGCAGAACTTGATGGAGTGAAGAAGGTACACATAGACTGGCATGAATCCAATCTCGGCCTAGGATAGCGTTGTAGTGTGATTTGGACTCCACCACAAAGAAAGCTGTCATCAACGTTTTATTTCCAACGGTGAGTTCTACTGGTAAAACTCCTTTACACTTTGTAACTCCTCCAACAAAATTGGTCATCGTCATCTCAGTGGGGATTAAATCTTGATCTTCTTTTCCAAGTTGTCTCATCGTAAAGGTTGGTAAGATATTGACGGCGGCACCATTATCCACCAGTACTCAGTTGATAGGCCTGCTATCAATGTGAGCGCATATATATAGTGGCTTGAGATGTTGCACCATATTCCCTGCTGGCTTTTCAAACTCCATCTTCCTTACCCGTTGGCGGCCCATGCTTGATCCTTCCTCAACAATCTCCGGTTTGCTGAATCCTTCTTCTTCAACATCCCCATCCATTAAGCTCGGCTGATTTGGCCGAGCCTCAAAAACTAATGGTAACACGAATGTATTACATTCGGTTTCATCCAATGATCCAAACTTTAATTTAGCCTTCAATTCTTTAAAAGATGCAGACACTGTCAGATCTTCATCTTTTATAGGTTGATCTTCTATTATGTCTTCATCCATAATATCTCCAACCTTCTTAACACTCTTAGGTTCATTCTTCTTTTCTTTCGGAACCCACTTAAACCGCTTCTCTCCTTTATAGGTTGGCTTAAAATTTTTCAAGGGATCCGGTCGATCTTTCATCCCATATAGGTGTGATTCCAATTCTTGTAGCAGCTCATCATCATCACTTGCTGAAGAAACTCCGTCTGCCATACAACTAGTAGTCTCGGCCTTTGAAACTTTGGCCAAGGAATCATCATCCTTAGCCTTGGACATCTCGGCCATTGAATCATATATTCCATCTTCAACCTGTTTTGCATCTGTCACATCATCCTTGGCCTTGGAAATCTCAACCAACGGACCAACTGTTTCATCTTCAACCTGTTTTACAGCCGTAATACCCTTTTCTCTTTCTTCGGATTATCTTTGAGCCACTGCATGTTCCTTTTAAAGCCTCCTTTTTTGTGTACAAGTAAGAGGACGACAATATCTTGGTCCCGCTTGATACCATCAGCCAACCTCTGTTATAGGTGGCCTGAAAGTCTTTGCTGTCCAATTACGTCTTTCCACATGTCTGATTGCCAGACGGACATCATGTTGCCTTGGTTTATCCAAATCCTATCTAGTAGGTTTGATAGGATACTGATGATAGTTGTCAGGTTTTGAATACTGCATGTAATCTTTCCAGATGGTGCACCTAGCAAACCAACTTCACGATCTCCATCCTCGTACCTTTCTCATAAGAGTTGCTAAGAACTCTTTTCAGCTTTATGGGATACTATGCGATGCTGATCATCCCGATAAATGGTAACTTGCAGACTAGGATCAGCTTGCACCCCCGTAGAATTACGTTGGCTCTTTGTACCTTCTCGATCATCCCGTGGTCTAAATTTTGACCGATCTTCATGTCGTTGCTCGTGCCATTGTTCCCTACCTGACCTGAGTCTTGGCTGCACTTGGTCAATTGTACTACCAAGCCTGGTGAAAACAAACTTAGCGTTAGAATTTCTCTCAGGGCTGTGAGGGCCATAACTCTTGGGTGGTGATTTGAGTATGGCCTTCCCTTTATATTTGATGTCCTTCTCTGGCCATGTCTCGGCCTCTATCTCATGTTTACAGTGTGTGCATAACTATTTTTCCTTTATTTCTTCTCTTTCATTCTCTGATCTCTCAAATCACTTATTGCTCCTGTCCGTTGATACATTTAAATCTTTTCTGGGAGCTAGTTTTGAAATATTGGCCGTGGTCATATTCACACCGACCATTGGAAAAGGGTTATTGTTAACATCCTTTACCTCACTTATCTTCTTTGGAAACTTCAAAGTTCCTTTTTCAATCAACGCTTGAAGGGCATTCTAGAACTGAAGACTATTTACTGTATCGTGGCTCCATGAATGATACCATTTACAGTATTGTCTTTTCTTAATCTCCTTAATAGATGAAATTCTATGGCCATCAGGTAACTTGATCACCTTATAGGCTAGAAGTAAGTCAAATATTTGGTCGACTTTAGTAATATCGAAAGAAAATATTCTTTCGGGTCGTCCACTCTTATTTTAGTCTCTTTAGCCAACTGGAGTGTCTTCTGAGTTCCCAGTGGCTTGACTAAGGCTCTGCATGTGTATGGCCGTGTGGCCACGACTTCAGCTAATCCTACCTCTATCGTGCTGTCCTCTACATGATCCTCTGATTCCACCAAATTTATGTTCAAATTCAGATTCTTGTAATACGTTCCTTTTGATGAATTTTTGCATTAATATTCCTCATTCAGAATGTCTTCATACCGAGTAGCCCTTGTGGCCAACTCAAACAAGTCTCCAAACTCCATTCCGATGAACTTCTTCTTAAGTCTGTACTCAGGCCACTCATGGCCAATTTCACGAACTCTCTTTCTGGAACGTCCAGATGGCACCGATTCTTGGCTCGTTTGAAGCGTGCTAGAAAACTTTTAACTGTTTTAATTTCTCTCTGATACAGACGAGAAAGATCTACCATCAACACTTCAGGTTCAATTCTATAGAATTGCTCATGAAACTTCCTTTCCATCTTCTACTATGTGTGAATGGAATTGGTTGGTAGATTGATGAACCACGTAAAAGCTAAACCATTTTGAGAGTTGGCAAAAAGTTTCAGCTTCAAAAAATCATTGGCAGCCGCTTCGCCATATTGAATCGTGAAGCGACCAATGTGCTTAATGGTACTTTGATTTTCTTCTCTAGAAAACAAACTACAGTCAGACGATCTGACATTCCGAGGCAGTTCCATACATTCAATGGCCTCTGGATAAGGCCTCCTATACACAGGTCGGCTAATACGTTTGTACGTCGGGCCGACTCGTTCTTTAATCAAACGATCAATTGTGTCCAGATTCATAGGTAGGTTTTGCTTGCCATTCTGGCCGGCAGCATCATCATTCCTTCTATTTTGGTCGTTCAGTCTGGCCATATAAATTTCTCCTTAGCTATTCCTTCCATGGCCATATTGATCGTGGTGACCCAGCCGAGCTGGAGGTGGAATGTATGTCCTAGTATTATCCATAGCGGTCTGAAAAGCCTGCTGTCTTTGATCAGCGGTCGGAACAACCTGCTGGTATTCATGGGTAGCGACCGGAATGGCCTGCTGATTAGCGACCGGAATGGCCGCCTGCAAATATGCCATGAGAGTAGTCGTCTGCTGAGTTTGTTGTTGCGTCTATTGGGCCACTAGATTGGCCAAGTACTCCATAGAGCATTCAATTGATTGTCCCACTCCGCTAATCTTTTCTCTAATTCTAACCACTTGGTCCCCCAGGCATCCGATCTAGTATCTAAGATCGTTGATTGAGGACTCATCTGCCACCATGATAGGCTCGTCAGTCTCCTTATTCTCATTCACATCACAAATGGCTACAGAGCCAGTCGGATTCTTCTCATTCACACCAGAAGTATTGCCCACGGCCGTAGGGCTAGTTGATTTCTTGCCTACTGCGGTTGATCTAGTTTCCACCATGATGATTCTAGCAAGTTGTCCCAACGAGCATGCCAAAAAAATATGTTTGCTTAAAAAAACAAATATATTGTATTCTCTGATTGCGCGAGCATGCCACTCTAATATAAATAGAATTTATATAGAAAAGAAATAAAAGCTTATTATTGAAATATCTGATGCTAAACAGACAACTGTACTAGATTACAAAGAAAGAACAATCTAGAGGCTCGTTGAACTATCTTAAACAAAACTAGTTTGTCAAACAGGATTTCAAATTTACTAAAATCACTAAACACTACAAGCTATAGAATTACTAAATTTTACGGAAGCTACAAGGAAAGCTAGAGAGAAAAGTAGTCATAGGGTTTGATGCACCAGCGGGGGGGTCCTCTTCATGTTAGAATGTTATCCTCTCTTATAGTCTTTGTACACCTCAACAATGTAATGTAATTGAAGAGATAAAGAGATAGAAACTGACTGATAGCTCTTATCGTACCGGAATAAATGCAGATTAGTTTAATCATTTTTTTATGAAATTATCTTTCAAAACCCTAACCGTCGCCCTTTAAAATCTATTAGATCTGAAAAAAATCGTAGGCCATTCTAGACAAATTATTGGGCAATTCCAGTTAGTTCATACCAGTCGCCCAATTATCTCATCCATCCCAATAAATCACCGGCCAAACTAAGTTTTTTTACAAAATTACCAATTTGCCCTTGTTTGGTCTGGCCAGTCATTCAATTCCAATCCATCACTCCAACATTCCAATCTATTCCATCCCAGCTGTCACTCTATCAATTTATCCACTCCACCCCATCATTCCAACATGCCAATCTATTCCATCCCGCATATCACTCCATCACACTAATCAATCTCATTCCAACTCAAATACTCCAGCATACTTATTTACTCCATTCCAATCTAATTGTCATTCCAACATGCCAACAAATCCTATCACATTCCAACACTCCAGTCTAACCCAATCACCCAATCTAACCAACTACCACTCCAACCAATTTATTAACAAAAATATTTTTGAAAAAATATTAAGCTCAAACAGTATCACCCGTGACTAATGATGATTTCATCATGCAGACTATGGTAGGGGAGTGCATGAATTAGCTAAGTTTGTTTACCATGAATGAGATGTCAAGCCGAGTAAGCATTAGATACTGAAGTGCTTCAATGGTGCTTGTTGGTTTTCAGAGAGTAAAAGCGTAGAAGAAGAGAAAACACAGTAATCTCCTTCATCTTTTCATATCAGAAAACAAAGTTTTTTAACCAAAAGTTACATTATTACAAATTCACCTAATTCTCACCTAATACATTTGAAACCATACTAAAATATAAAATTCATACATAATCTACCAAATACACCTAAAACCATGCAACAAATAAAGTAAACAACCAACTAAAAATCAACCAAACATAACAGAATAGCAAAAATGTCAACTTAACACTCCTCCTTGACACTTTTGTTGGAAACATTAAGTCTATCTCTTAATGTTTCAAATCTACCTGTTGGTAATGCCTTTGTCAAAATATCAGCTAGTTGATCCTCCGAATTGCAGTGAACTAGCTTCATTTCACCATTCCTTTTAGATTCTCAAATAGCATGAAACTTAATAGAGATATGCTTGGTTCTACCATATTATGCTGGATTTTCAGCTATGGCAATTGCTGATTTACTATCACAAAATATGGTAGTAGCTTCTGTTTGCTCCTCCTTAACATTAATTAGTAACTTCCTCAACCAAAGAGCTTGGTTTGTTGCTACTGTTGCAGAAATGTATTCAGCTTTTGCAGTTGATTGAGCTACCACCTCCAACTTTTTTGTGGTCCAAGAAAATAGACCAGAACCAAAAGAAAATAAGTACCCTGAGGTACTTTTCATATCCTCTTTGCAACCAGCCCAATCGCTGTCTGTATAGCCAATTAGTTTGCTACCTTCTCCTGCCTTCTCCCTTAATAAAACATATACCATAATTTATAGTTCCTTTAACATGTCTTAGTGCCCTCTTTGCTACAGAGAAATGGATTTCAAAAGGTGAATGCATGTATTTGGAAGGTAAGCTTACAACAAACATGATGTCAGGCCTAGAAGCACACAAATACAGTAGATTTCCAATAAGACTCCTAAAGGTTGAGCTCTCAATCTTGGTAGCTCCATCATCTTTTTCAAACTTTTGGTTTTGAACCATTGGAGTTTCAACAAGTTTGCAATTTTCCATGTGAAGCCTCTTAAGTAGATCCACTGCATATTTTTGTTGAGGCAAAAAATTCCATGTTTATATTGCTCAAATTCCAAACAAAGAAGATATATTTCATGAACCCCAAATCAAACATTTTTTGCATTTTAAGTTTGAAATTCATTACTTGCTGATTATTACTTCCAGCAACCAATAAATCATCCACATATAAGGATACTATCAGCAAGCCTTCATCACATTTAACATACAATGTGGGTTCATTAACACTTCTTTGAAACCCTTGTTGTACCAAATAATCATCAATCTTGCTATCTCAGGCTCTAGGTGCTTGTTTAAGTCCATAAAGAGCCTTGTATAGCCTATAAACCTTGTCCTCCTGACTTGGAACCAAAAAACTTTCAGGTTGTTGAATGTAAACCTCTACTTGCAATATTTCATTTAAAAAGTTGACTTGACATCTAAATGAAATACCTTCCAGCCTTTTTGAGCTAAAAGTGCAAGAAGCATCCTGATTGTATCCATTATTGCAATTGGACCAAATGTGTCACCATAATCAATTCTAGCTTATTGAACAAAACCTTTGACAACCAATCTAGCATTATGCTTATTTATTGAACCATCCACATTGTATTTCATTCTAAATATCTACTTAACCCCAATTACATTTTTCCCTTTTGGATTGCTTACAAGCTCCCAAGTTTTTTTTTTTTTAATAGCATTTATCTCAGCTTCCATAACCATCCTCCATTCAATAACTTGACTTGTCTCTTCTATAATAGTGAGATCTGTCAAAACTGTATTACACCTACCATAGATATCAATTAAGATTCTTTCTCCTCTTATCCCCATTGCATTTTCATCATCTTGATTCAACTCATATTGTGGAAAATTTTTTGTATTTCCTCCTATTTCTGATTTAACCTCCTCCTTGGTCCAATACCAGTTTGTATTCTGATCTATCTTCACATATCAGTTTATTATAAGTTTCTTTGAGTGCAATTGATACACTCTGTAACCCTTGGTGGTGTTGTTATACCCAACCAAGATACCTGCATCAGCCTTCCTATCAAGTTCATCCCTTTTAGCTTCTAGCACAAGCATATAGCAGATGCTACGAAAAATTCTCAAATGGTTGACAGCAGGCTTTATTCCAAACTAGGCATCATATGGTGTCTTAGACATCAAAGTCTTGGTTGGTAACCTATTCAATAAATACACTGATGTATTTACTGCTTCAGCCTAAAACTTTTTAAGTAAGTGCTTCTCAAATAACATAGATCTTATCATCTCCATTACTATCCTATTTTTCCTTTCACTCACCCCATTTTACTATGGAGTATAAGGTGTAGTGAATTGATATAATACTCTTGCTTCCTTACACTAATTCTGAAAGGACTAAGCTGTATACTCAGTACCATTATCAGATTTGATTATTTTCATAGTGTTTTGGGATTGATTCTCCACCAAAGCTTTAAATTCTGTAACAACAATGGCAACTTCAGATTTCTATTTTAAGAAATATGCCCAACACATTCTTGAAAAATCATCTATGAAGATGACAAAATATTTGCTACTATTTAAGGACATTTCACTCATTGGACCACACACATCTGTATAGATCAGCTGTAACTTTTTAGTTGCTCTCCATGTGCTATTAGATGGAAATGGTAGTCTTTACTGCTTACCAAACTAACAAGCTTCACAGACATCATCAACTACATTTACTGTAGGCATGCCTTGGGTTAACTATTGTGTGTGCATAAACTTCAAGGATGAATAATTGAAGTGTCCTAATCTCTTGTGCCAAATCTATGACTTTGTATCCACTTTTCTAGAAAATACCTCATGCATATGTTTATCCTAATCAATAATAAAGCTTTTATCGTTCATAGCTACTTGAAGAATTTCACAACCTTGTGGATCATATATAGTGAAGGTTTTGTTTGAAAATTTTAATGAATAATTCTTCTCTAACATTTTACCTACACTTAATAAGTTTTCACTAATTTATGGAACATAAAGTACATTAGAAATTAGTTTGATACTTGAAAGTGTGTCAACTGCCACTTCTCTTTTGCCATGCACAGCTAAAAAATCACCATTTCCAATCTTGACTTTTGAAACAAAGGTTATGTCAAGATACTTGAATATCGTCTCATTGTGTGTCATGCGGTTTGTGTAGTCACTATCCACAAGCCAGGAATCACTGTTGCTACTTGCTACAAAACAGGTAGCTACAAACAATTTCTCTTCACTTTGTTGCATTTCATCTTCAGGTCCACGTGCTTGATGAGCTTGCTACACTTGAGCTCCTCTATTTTTATGAACTTTCTCCACATGACCAAGCTATTTGCACAATCTGCATTGCACATTTGGTCTAAACCAATAAAATTTTGTTGTATGACCTTCCCTTCCACAATGAAAACAAGGTCCAAGTTTCTTCTCCTCACCCTTTTTCCTTGGACTTTCTTGATGTTTAAATTTTTCTCTTCCTCCTCCGATCTATTTATTTACAATTTGGAACATTGGTATTTTCCCTTTTTGTTTGGCTAGCAAAGCACTCTCAGCAGTAGCCTCCTCTTGTCTTATTCATCTTCTTTGTTCAGTAGCTTGAAAGGCATTAATGAGTTCAGTTAATGTAATTTTGCTTAGGTCTCAGCTGGATTCCTCTAAAGAAGAGTTTTTTACTCAAATCTCTCTAAAAGACTCACCAACACTTTCTCAACCACTCTTTTATTAGATAGCTCCTCTCCCAGCACCCTTATTTGATTTACTACTTTAAGGAGTCTATTAGTAAACTCCTTTATCACCTATTGGTTTTCAGAGAGTAAAAACGTAGAACAAGAGAAAAGACAATAATCTCCTTCATCTTTTCATATTAGAAAACCAAGTTTTTTAACTAAAAGTTACATCATTACAAATTTACCTAATTCTCACCTAATACATCTGAAACCATACTGATATATAAAAGCCATACATAAGCTGCCAAATACACCTGAAATCATGCAGCAAATAAAGTAAGCAATCAACTAAAAATCAACCAAACAGAACAGTACAGTAAAAGAGTCAACTTAACAGTGCTTCTATACAGAGATAGGTCATTAAATGGAGTACCGGTCATTTTGCTCAAAGCGATGAGAGTACAAGTGGGAGATGGGCTAGTCTTATAGGACTACATGTTTGTGTGTTGGAGGTGGTCGCACATGTGTCGATGTTGGGAAATTGAAGGCCATCCAACGTATGAGTTGCTTCAATGCCTAGAAAGTAAGACACAGTGCCAAGGTCTTTTATGAAAAATTGGGCATTGAGTTTTGAGATGTTTATGTTCCATTTTTCCATTTTGGTTGTGTAAGGGTATATGAGTTTTCAAATGTAATTCCAAAATTGGTAAGGATTAGAGAGAGAGAGTGATATTTTCCACCCCAATCAGACTGCATAGTTTTAATTTGGTGACCTGTCAGATTTTCCACTATTAATTTAAATTGTAAGAAAATTGGTTTCACATCGGGTTTATTTTTCATAGGATAGGCCCAACAAAAACTAGAATAGTTATGGGTTTTTTCACTCAATGTTTAGGCCCAATGCTATTTGAATTTTTTAATCCCATTTTCTTCAGAATAATTATTTTATTCACTACACCTTATACTTGATGAAGTGGGCTTTAACGACTGGCAAATATTTGATCACCATTAAAACTCACTTTGTCAGTAATGAAGTAATTCATCAAGTGATGAATTAAGAGATTTAATGACGGTCATTATATTGAGCGTCGTTAGATCTCATTGACATAAACCAATCCTATCAATGAGATTCAATGACGAAGTAATTAGTCAAGTGATGATTTTTTTTTTTAACTTTGTTACAAAATTTCAGTTTTCATAACTCTTCAATATCCATCAAAACTTTGTCAGAATTTAATACTAATGAATTAATTAGTCACAAATTAATTGCATAGATGTGAAAAAAAAAAAAAAAGACGAAGAACATGGTAAGAAAAAGACCCTGAAGAAAAACACCTGAAGAAAAAAATATTACAGAACAAGAGATGTTACAGGAAAAGATTATAATGAAGAAGATGGCAAATAAACTGAATAAAAGAACCTGAAGAAAAAAAAAAGTTGCAGAAGAAAACCTAGGAGAAGACAGCGATGGAGAAGAGGAGAAGATGATGACGAATACGATGAAAGAAAAGTGAGACAACCTATAAATATTTAAAGGTATATTTGACTTTTTATCAAAAAATTGGCCAAAATAATACTTATAAAAAAATTGGTTAAAAAAATTCAAATGGGTCCCACAAATGATATGACATCAAAAAACCCAATAGTTATCTTCAAGTAATACTTAATACTTGTAACCTTTTTTAGAAACTAGACTCAAGTTACCTCTATGACGTAGTTGGCTAAAGCGCTATATTTTGATTCGGTGCTTGACCAAGCAATATGTGTTATTTCTTTAAGGACTATGAAACCAAATCATCACCAATTAATACAAATGTTATTATTGGAGTGAGCAAATGGTATTTCCATATAAGCATGGATCTCTAAAAGGTTGGTCGATGTGTTGCTTTAATTGAACCGTTGAAATAGTAGGGCTTGGAGAGATTTTGCAATCTTTCATGTTTGTATGCTGAAGTGGATCAATGATGTATTGTTGTTGAGATAAGTGCATGCCATGGTTGTATGGAAAATATAGGTGTAAAATAGGTCATACCATATCAGCCCGACCGATTTAAAATTTGATTTATTCGTGTTTGATCCAACTAGTTCAATTATAAGATTCATTGTTGCAACTAACTAAAAATAGGTGGAATGCATTCCCAATATGTTTGAAACTTTTCTTTCATTTTGTTACAAATTTATAAAAAAATAACATTATCTCTATATTTTGTAAAGTAGCACTAAAATTATATAAATGATTAAGAACAATAGAAGAAGTTGGATAATAAATACCTGAACAAGCCATTTTTGCATTGTAGAAGACTTTTAAAAATTCAATAAACACAAAAGTAACTTCCCAATTTATTTCACACAAAGTACTATCATGTTCGCTATTGTAATAATCATAGATAACTGTATAATGGTTTTTATAAGATTTTAATATAATAAAAGTGGAATTTCAACATACTTTCATATAAGTTTTAAATTTTATACATTTCAAACCATACGTTTTACATAAGGAAAAAAAAATCTTGCTTTTTAGGGGGAGATGAAGAAATATATAGAATAGCATCTTTTATTGAATTAATATGATTATTGATCAATTTAACATTATCTTGAACAATTAAATTAATGATATGACATAAACATCGCAAATGAAAAAATTAATCACCATAAGATGGCTATAAATTTTTTTAAAACATATCAATAGCAACATTATTAGAGCAAGTATTATCAAAAGAAATACTAAGAACTTTATCAACTATTCCAAATTCTCTAAATATATCCATGATTTTTTTAAAAATGGCACTAGCATTACGTGGATATTCAAGAAAATGAAAAGCAATAATTTTTTTTATGGAAAATCCAACTAGAATCAATGTAGTCATACATATACAACATTGTCTATTGGCACCAATCTATAAATTAGAAGTAAAAGAGGAAAAACCATTAAATTTTGAAGAATAACATATAAATTTCTTTATTTATATAATTGAAAACTTTCGACAATCAAATCTAGTAGTATTTCTTGATACATCAACATTTACAGGTTGTAAAAAAAATTAAATAAAATTTTAAAATCTAACATCTTCAGAAAAAAGTAGTACATTGTTCAGCTACAACTATATACTTAGCCAAACCTCCTGTAAAAACTCTTAGCTTGGAAACACCTTAAGAAATCGTTTTGACTGAAGTTTGACTTTTCATATAGTTAGTGGGGTCTACAGTTGACTTTTGGCACGGATAGTTTTTGGTTTTGATTGTAGTATCATTGTGTAGAGCTCATCAATATTAGTTTATAGACATGTGGCACGTTCAAATCGGAGTTACGGTGTATGAGATATGATTAATAAAAGGCAATGGTAAAATTGTAATTTTGTTAAACTTTTAATATTTTCTAGGTTCTTCTTTTTCTTTCTTTTCTTCTTCCCATAGCTCCCTCTGGTTTTTCACCCGACGGCCTCACTTCCTCATCCTTCCTACGCTGCCACCAACCAAGCTCACCATCTCTACCAGCGGACGCTGCTGGCACGCATACCCACCACCAGCGCTAGTAGTCAAGTCTTGCCTACACTAGCAGCCACCAATTTTCCTCTAAAATTGATTTCTTCTCTCTCCTTCCTATTGACAAATTCTGACGAATTTCAGTTAAAAGTTTGATGCTTTTCCACTCTATTCGACCTCCTGAGCATGATTCCAACCTCCATTTCTTGAGAAAACCTTTCACTTCATTAGATTTGTGAAAACCATTTTGAGACCACTATTTTCCGGTCATCACGATTGTGACCCACTCAAATTGAAGGTAGATTATTGTTCCTTGTCTCTTGGGCATTCATTCGACAAATAGTATGTTAATTTTAGTTAAGTTTTGTAAAAATCCCCAATTTGAGGGTATAGGGCATTTTGGATTTGAGTAGATTTTACCTTTTTTTATAGTTCATGGGATTAAGTTCGATTTCTTTAAGCTTTTAGTGACTTTTAAAGAATTATTGTAGAGTCAATTGCAATATTTGTTAGAATATGTTAATGTTGCTAATTAAGTATTTTATGTTGCTAGTTGATGATATAACTTGAGATGGAGTTTGAGAAATTAAGTGACTTTAAGTTATTATTGACAAGAAATTAGCTAATAAGCAGTTAAAGAATGTTGAATAAGATAATTGAATAATACACATGCTACACAAGGGGATAGAAGAAAGAAGAAAGTAATTTATGCTAAATATTCTTCATGAGTTGCTTGATGAATTTGATAGTTATAATTATATCGGATTAATCCATTTGATCTTTGAAAATAAATTTGTTTCTTGATTTTTTGGTGGCATTCTCATGTACTAGTATACTAGGATATAATATGGTGCATGTATGAATAATAAATGACAGTTGGATAAGGTAAATAGAGAAATTTAAGTTTTTTTTTTTTTGATAAATAAAAAGGAGCTTTGATGTGGATCTTATCAGCTCAAGATTCTGTTAGTGGATAGAGCCTTCTTGTTACTCTAGCTTTGCAATCTGATAGGAATCTAGAGCAACTGACCCACACCTCTAACAGATACCCCTCCACCTGGTACATTAAATAAAGCTGAGTACACTTGGGGCAATAGCGGGGCTTGCCAAAACTCAAACCATAATTCTCACAAGTAAGTGTGATGGAACGGTCAGCTTCCTTTCCGCTAGGCCACACCCCCAGGTGTAAGAACTTCAAGTTGTTTAGTTTTAGTTGTACATATGTTGTAATTTTCTTTAGATACATGGATGTGGGACTGAATGCAAACTTGATAGGTTTTGAAAAAAATTCCATTAATTATCCTTACTATAATTATTATTAAATAATTAAATACTAGGAAGATTTGGGAATTTGTTTGTAAACGTAACATCCTTGGGAGTTTCACAAGTTGTCAAGAGTAGTTTTTATATAATGGAATGAATAAAGACAGATTTAGGATGTGTAATATTTATTTATATTGAAAATAGCCAAAAAAGAAGATAAGGTCACAAGGAGAGGGGACTAAAAGCATTAAATGTTAAATTTGGGGACGGCATAAGACTGGGACATTCCAACTCGATGATGGCAATCCTATCATCTCGCAATCATCATTTTTTTTTTCTATACAATAATTTTGTAGGATTAGATGTCGTACTTGATTCTAAATTTTTGGACATCATTTTAATTTTTTGGCAAATTAACTTTAATTTTGATGGAGATACTATCAGTAGGTGAATCAATACTTTTAACTTTATTTACATTTTTATTCATTCTATTTATAAATTTATTATAAATTGAGTTTATTCGCAAACCAAAAATATATATATTTTTCTTTGGAAAAGGATTGAGAAATTGATTATTTGATTTCGTAGAATTTTATTTTAAGATAGTATTTTCTGGGAGTTTTAAAAGAATATTGAGAATAAATAATTTTTTAAAAAGATTTGGTACATATTTATATAGAGTTAATATCACTGACCTCCCCTGAGGTTTTCCTTAAATACAATAAGACCCCAGCAACATCATTTTTAACTTGTGACCTTCCCTATTGTTAGTTGACAAACGTTAAAAATTAACAGTCAAAGGATAATTATATCTTTCCTCCACAAAATTTTTAATTAAACAAATACTATAGTCTGAAGGAAAGCACGTGATGATTTGACTGCACATTGTAAAACGTGAAGCTTCTCCTGGATGCTTCCTTTGTCTGTGAAACACAAAACATCTCTGTGCTTACTCTCAAAGGAAAATGGCACGAAACACCATTTGTGTTTCTTTATTCGTGCTCTTACTCTCTCAGTGAAGACGATACTATTTACGAACCAACACCTCGTACACCTTTAGTCTTCTCTTCGTTAAATAGCAGAACTGGTTAGAAATTTTATCTCCTTGTGTTTGTTTGGATTTCTTTTTCTTTTTTTTCTTATTAACATATTTTCTTATTTGGGTCTACACTTTGATTCTCTTCTTTTGTTAGGTCTCTTCTTTTATCAGTTTGGGTATATTAGGTTTCTATGGAAAATAGAATATGATATTGAAGAATACGATTTCAAAATAGGTTTCGAAATTGGGGGTGTAAGAATAAGATTTAAATTCTGGTTTCAAAATCTAGGGTTTAAAATAGGGTCCGATTAATGAATTTTAAAATCTGGTTGTAAAAATTAGGGATTTTACTATTAGGGTTGAAATTATGGTTTCATTAAGGGAATATTGAAATCTATTTGTTTTCAATTAAAGTTTAAATCATAAAGATGTAGATTACTATATGGCCATATTTTTATATGATTTAGATATTAATTTGAATCAAATTCAAACAAAAGAACCAAATCTCAATTGATTTTTTTCCATTTAATCAAATACCCAATTACAATTTGGATAAGTTCCACTTTCTTGTATTAATATAATCATACTTAGTAGCAAGCTCTTTTTGATACCCTAGCAGTCTTAATTCTACAACTCCTTTGTTTTTCCTTTAATGGGTTTTTTTTTAATTTATTTATTCTATTTGTTGAGAGTCCTAAATACATTTGTGTAGTTTTATATTATAATTAAGTAAGGATGATATTGTTATTATTATCTTGTTTTGGGGCTGTTGATAAGTTTATGTCTAATGTCTTCCTAACATGTAGCATTTTTTATATATGTACTCTGCAGGTCAATCCTTAACTGATGCTCTTAGCTGAATAATCCTCTTAACTATTCTATGGAGAAGAAATGAAAAAAAAAGTTGTGGGTCCAGTTGCGGTGAGTTATGTATTATTCTATATCTACATTAAGTTGTCTCATTGAGGAATGTCTTTTCGCTGTCAATTCTGTGATACTTTATTAATTTAAGCAATAAAGGAAGAAAGACAAAAAACGTATATGTTTATTTTTTTATTAAAGTAACAATTTTATAGAACCTTGTCTTTTTCTATCAATATTTGACAGTTTTTACAGTGAGTTGCCATAAATATGCTACTAATGATAGAAGTCTAACTTAAGATTTAGATGATAATTAAAAAAAGAGTAGCAATTTATGATATCATGACTTAATAAGTTTGTTATGCTATGAACATTTAAAACCCCAAGTATGTATAATTATTTTCAAGTAGTGTGAAATTTTTATTTAATCAAGTTAGAAAATAGTTATTGTCAAAATATATATAAAAGTTATTTGGCAGTGTTAAATGTTGATGTGGTTATCTATGTTTATGTTATGCAGTGCCTTTTTAGAGCAAAAATATGTATATGTGGTCTCATTCTCAGACTTAATCCCCTATGACAATTGATGCATGTAACTTGCCATACAAGAAATGGCTGCTTTCATTGTCATTTAAGCACTGATCTTATGGTTTCAGACATCTTATGTAATGGCATACAACATGCAATTAAATGTGTGATTTACTTACTGAATTTGTTCATTTTCAAATGATGCTGGAAGACAGAATGACTACTTTTGATTGTAGGAATCAAGATTGGTATCCTCATTCTGTTGTTGGGGCTCTTCTTTATATGGAAGAGGCAGACTTTACGAAGTTTATGCGAAAGAAAAGTGGAGCATAAAGGTATAAGAACCAAGAAATTTTTACTTAGCATTTTGAAATAAAATTGTGTAAAATTACAAGCTAGATATTTGGGATTAAGTTTCTGCTTGGGTTTTAAAATAGGTCCTCATGAGAGATGTCAGGATCTCCTCTCACCCACCAAGTTAAACTTTGTGACTTTGGAAGCGCAAAAGTTCTAGTATGTTTTTATTACATTTGAGATGTTGCTAAATAAAGTTCAGTTTCATGATTTTGTTTCATGACTTAGAATATGATGCAATTTACTATTAGTTAATGATTAATGAATACATGATTACTGTGTTGGACAATGTTTGTATTATTTGTATTGGTACATGATTACTGAATTGTATATTATTTTTGTTTTGTATTGTTTTTGGAATGTGTTGTAAATGTTTTGTATACTCTATTTCAATTAAATGGTATAGGTAAAGATGTTGTTTGAAATGTATATTCATTTTCTAAGAGTAGAACATGAGACTATGTGGATGGATGGTGAGAAATATAGTTTGATATGTCTTTTAATTCATGCTGCGGTATTAGGATTTGGGAAAAAAGAGACATTTCCATTAGAACATGTGGGTTTTGAGGTTGAATTACCATGGAATGATAATAAGAAAGTAGAAATCGACAGTGATAAGCAATTGATGACTATGTTTGTCACATTTGAGAAGTGGGGTTATAATGTTATTCATTTCCATATCCAATTAAAACCCATACAAGCAGATTTTTCTCAAGCTACTCCATAGCCTTCCATTTCCCCATAAGTTCCATGTGATCCACCATCTTCCTCACAAGTTCCATCTCAAAACTCTTATTCACCAAAAATTGAACTTCAAACAGTTCCATCCCAATATCTTTCATGTACAACACAGTCCCAACATACATCTAATGGACATGAAAATATTGAAAACCCACAAATTGAAACTGAGACTGAAAATATAGATGTTGACTATGAATGGAATGAGGATAAGGGTGAGGATGGTGATGAGGATGTTGATGAGAACGATGAAAAAAAGGGGTGAAACAATTAATTTGAGGGAGGATGATAATGCTAAAGAAGATGATGATACATAGAGAGATGTAAATGGAAGGAAATATAGTAATGATGATGATGACAATGACTAGTCCTGGCATGGATCCACTGATGATGATGATGTACAAAAAATTGATACGGATGAAGATGAACCGATGGCTAAGATTGCCAAATTGATGAAAGGAAAGGAATTCAAAGAAACAGCTGGTAATAAGATTGAATTTCTTGTTGGACAAGTGTTCAACAATGTAACACATTTTAGGGAGGTTTTGGCAAATTTTGCTATCCAACAAGAGTTTGCATTGAATAAAGTGAAAAATGAAAAATCAAGGGTAACAATAGAGTGCAAAGTTGAAAAGTGCCCTTGAAGGATTCATGCAACATCCGATGGAGTGACCTATATGGTCAAAACCTATAATGCTAAGCACACTTGTCCTTTTCAGTCAACAAATCAAGAAGCAACTTCTACTTGGCTTTCAAAAAAATTGGATAGTTTGATAAAGTCAGATCCAAGTTTGAAGGTTGATGTGATGCATGATGAGGTTAGAAAAAAATTTGAGCTTACATGTAATAGACAGAGATTGTATAGGACAAAAAGGAAGGCCCTTGATAAGTTGAGAGGTGATCATAGAGCTTGTTATGAGCATGTGTTTAACTTTACTAATATAATCAAAGCAAGGAATCCAGGTGCAATGGCATTGGTGAAGGCCACTAGAAATGTTATAATTGAGAATCCAAGATTTCAAAGGTTCTTTTTAAGTTTTCCAGCCCAAAAAGATGGTTTTTTAAAGGGTTGTAGGCCTTTTATTAGGCTGGATGGTTGTCACCTAAAGGGGTCATATGGTGAAGTTTTGCTATCTGTAGTTTATTTGGATGCTAACAATGGAATCTTCCTTATTGCTGTTTGTGTGTGTGAAATAGAAAACAATGACAGTTGGGATTAGTTTTTACAGCATCTGTATGAATACATTGGAGAAGTAGAGATGAAGCAATCTCATTTATGAGTGATAGACAGAAGGGAATTAATGCCTTAGCACACCATTTTCCAAATGCTAAGTATAGGTTCTGTAGTAGGCATATATATGCCAATTTCAAGCTTAAGCATCCTGGTTTATAATTAAGAAATATGCTTTGGGCTGGTGCAAGGGTCAATTTAGTTTTTGACTTCAATAAGCACATGGAGGAAATCAAGTCAGTGAATGAGGAAGCATGGAAGTGCTTGATACAAATACCTATTGTACATTGGTCAAGACATGCATTCGATGAGTCTGTGAAGAGTGATCATGTAACCAACAACATAACTAAATCATTTAACAGTCAACTCGAGGTTTTTAGACAAAGACCTATTTTGAACCTACTTGATCACATAAGGAGGACATTGATGAAGAAGATCCAAGATAGATAACAAAAGGCTCTTGAATGGCAAAGCACACTTCCTCCAAAGGTTAAATCTAGGCTTGATAAAAATTATCAAGCTAGAAGACACGTTGCTATTATATAGGCAGAAGGAGAGGAATATAAGGTCCTTGAGTAGACAAGAGTTCTAATTGTTCACCTTGAAAAAAAACATGTGAATGTATGGAGTGGCAGATATCTGGTGTGCCTTGCAAACATGCAATGGCTTGTATAACTAAGAGATTGGATTCAGAATCATTTGTTGATGCATATCTCACTAAGGATGCTTACCTTAGGACATACAACTCAATGATCCACCCCATTCCAGATAAATATATGTGGCCTACTATTGATTGTGACACTCTTCTACCACCTCTTATCAAGTGTATACTTGGAAGACTAAAGTTGACAAGGAAGAAAGAACTAGGTGAACAACAAACCTACAAGAGATGTTTGGTTTTTAGATGTGGTGTGTGTAAAGAGCTTGGACATAATAGAAGATCATGCACAAAGACTGTGGCAAAGAAAGATGCAATAAAGAAACATAGGAATGGAGATGTAAGAATTTTTTCTTACTAACTTTCATTTGTTTTGGTTGTTTTTTATACCTAATTTAAATCATTTAATTGACTTTCATTCGTTTTGTTTTTCTTATCTAATTTAAATCATTTACTTCATTTGTTTTGTTTTTCTTACATAATGTAAATCATTTAGTTAACGATTTTTTTTTCTTTCAACCAACATCATCATCACAAGGGAATGTAGATGAGGCAGCTTTATCACAAGGGAATATGGGATAGACAGAGAATGAAGAAAGGCTACTGTTTTTGGAAAGTTGCTATTCTTAATTTTAATGTTTATATTTTTCTATATGTTATTACTATGCTTTGGATTCTGCTAGTATGGTTTAGGATTTTATGGATTTGTTACCATATTTTAGTGCATCTAAGTATTTTGGTGTAATTAAATCTAATTGAGAAATGAGAATGAAACTATGTTTCATTTCTCAAATAGATTTTTGATACATGTTGTCAGGGTCTGTATAAAAGGCCCTCTATACATGATCATGGGGTTGTGTTCCTTTTTTGTAGTGACACAACTTATGAATGTACACAAGGTACATACATAGATTTAGTGTTGTGTCCCCTTTTGTAAAGCATTAATGGTGATTATACATGGTTGGGGTTGTGCCCTTATTTTTTATAAATGATAGTTAGAATTAAGTACAAAAATATTTTCTGAAATATCATTTTATTTGCAAGTATTTTTAAAGTACATTATTTTATATTAAGTACAACTAAAAACACAATCATACTCATCCCAAAAAATATCAAGTTCACTGTCATAAGCACTTTTATCCATTGTTGTAATGATTCCAGGTTTTGATGCTGATAGGGTATTTAGTTGGTAATGTATATCATCTACATGTACATCCTCTAAATAGGGATGATTTCTGCTTTTGAATTCCTCCTCATCAGGTGACCAAAATGAATAATACTTGCATCTTCCATTTTCACAAAAAAATATATAATTTTCCAAGATTTGCTTCATGCTCAGAAATTTTCACTATTGCCTTTCTTCCACATTTGCATCTTTTATTTTTGAACTTTATTATGTTCCCATTTACTTGATTTGTTGAAGCTAATGATGATGAAGCCATTAGAAGTTCTTACAAATAGAAAACAAAAATAAATATATGCACTTAATAATAATATAATTAATTTACTTCAATTATTTTTCCAGCAAATAAGAACGAATTTGGACTTAAGCAGATATCTGGTGAAAAAAATTGGACTTGATAGCTTCAAATAGTGAAAAAAATATAGCAAATGTGCCTCAATTTATAGGAAAAAAAATAACCATTTGTCTTTTTTTTACCGTTAGCTGACAGGCTGCCGCTGGTAATTTTTTTAATTTATTTGTAAAATAAATTTTTAATAAAGGCAAAAGTGTAAATTAATACATTGGCATTTTGGGTATTTCATTTATTGTTTAAGGGTATATTGGACATTTTGCAGTATTCAAACATTCACAAAAAATAGACATTTCATAGATCAACATATTCAAACAGTTAACTTTAACACCATTAGGGGTGGTATTTGCATAATTTTCATATTGTTATGTGCTAACTGTATTTAGGTCTAATCTTAGTGGTAGTTTACATAATTCACCATATTTATATATTGGTTATTTAAAGTAATAATTGGTGTTGAGATATTTAAAGTATTAGTTTGAATGTGCACCACATAACTTGGATATAGATATTGGTATTGATAATATATGTTTTGTCCCGCATGGTTATGAGTGATATGAGGTTAAACGATGATTGATATGGTTATTGTATTCATGGATGATATGAGTTTGATCCATCTCTGCTTCACTTTGAGATGTTAAGGGGTAATACGAAGGTACCCTCCTCATCTATCTCTGTTACGCCTTATTTTATATCTGCTTTTTTTTATGAGCATTTGACTTTGGTCAAAATCAACTATGATCAAAGTTAACTTTTAGATCGGTATTTGCCATGTCATGATTTTTTTGAATTGGTTTTATGTTGACTAAGACTAACTTGTTTGTTTGCTTTTAATTAATCAATTGTGCTTGTATTTATTGGAGGTCAAAGTTAAGTCAACCCCTGCCACGTTATCACCAAGACTGGCAGAGGATTGACTAAGATTTTATTTTCCTATGCTCATGGCATTTAAAAAAAAAAAAAGGTTTGGTTAAGCTTAATTAAATGTAGCAAGATTACTTGAAGACTAAATTTGACTTGGTCAAACCTTGGTCAAGATTACTCACAACTACCCTACACATGACCTAAAGCTAGCGACAGTGGTATTTGCTCTAAAGATTTGGCAACATTATTTGTATTAAGCAAGGTGCGAAATCTACACCGACCACAAGCGTCTCAAGTATTTCTTCACCCAGAAAAAGCTAAATATGAGGCAGAGAAGGTGGCTCAAACTGGTAAAGCACTACGACTGTTCAATCAACTATCACCCAGGTAAGGCAAACAAGGTGGCAGATGCATTGAGTAGAAAGTATATAGGCTTTAGTGGAAGCTTGATTACTACTCAACCACATATATTGGAGGATTTGAGAAGAATGGATATTGAATTAGTTCATAATCAATATTCATCCATGTTAGCTGCACTCTCTATTCAACCCTCAATCTTGGACAAGATAAAGGAAGGACAAGCTAAGGATACAACCCTTAAAAAGATTAAACATGAAGTGATTCAAGAGAAGAGACCGGAGTTTAATCTCGTGGGAGATGGAACGTTGAGTTTTGGTACTCGTTTGTGTGTACCAGATGTTGACGAAATCAAGAAGCAAATTTTGGTGGAAGCTCATTGTACACCTTACACTGTTCATCCAGGAGCTACCAAGATGTGTCAAGACGACTCCAAAATTTTGGTGGTTTGGCTTGAAGCGAGATATAGCAAAGTTCGTGGAGTAGTGTCTAACTTGTCAGCAAATGAAAATTGAGCATGAGAGACCATCTGGTTTACTAAGACCATTGTTGATTCCAGAGTGGAAGTGAGAGTATATCGCCATGGATTTTGTTGTCGGGTTACCCTTATCTCGGCAGAGTATGATGCTATTTGGGTAATTGTGGACCGACTTACAAAATCAGCTCATTTCCTACCCATGCGCATGACTCATTCGATAGAGAGGTTATCTCAACTTTACGTGGATGAGATTGTGTGACTTCATGGAGTACCAATGTCGATTGTATCAAATTGAGATCCCAAGTTTACATCATCGTTCTGGAAAAGCTTGCATAAAGCAATGGGGACAAAGTTGAATTTTAGTACCGCCTTCCATCCTCAGACTAATGGCCAATCGGAGCAGACTATCCAAATATTAGAAGATATGCTGAGAGCATGCATTCTAAATTTCAAGGAAGTTGGGAAAAATACATTCTATTAGTGAAGTTCGCCTATAATAATAGCTATCACTCCACTATTGAGATGGCTCCATACGAAACTCTTTACGGAAGAAAATGTAGATCTCCGTCGCATTGGAATGAGGTTGGTGAGAGAAAGCTACTCAAACCATAAATCCTATAGCAAACCAGTAACACAATCAGCAAGATAAGACAAAGTATGAAGATGGCGCAAGACCAGCAGAAGAGTTATGCCGGTAATCGAAGAAATGATCTAGAGTTCAAAGTTGGAGAGAAGATATTTCTCAAAGTTGCACCGTTAAAGGGTGTCATGAGGTTTGGTTAAAAGGGCAAGCTAAGTCCTCATTACATCAGACCTTTTGAAATACTGAAAAGAGTTAAAATTTTGGCTTATCGGTTGGCACTACCTCCCAAGCTTTCTGGAGTTCATGATGTATTTTATGTGTCAATGCTACGCAAGTATGTGCATGATCCCTCCCATATCATCGAGTACGAACCACTAAAGGTACACGAGAACCTGACATATGAGGAGAAACCAGTGATGGTGTTGGATCGGAAAGTGCAAGTATTTCGGAATCGGGAAATCCCACCCATGAAAGTACTATGGCAGAACCATACAGTTGAAGAAGCAATTTGGCAACGGGAAGACGAAATGAAAGCCAAGTATCCAACTTTATTCAAGTAAGAACTCTAACTTTTTAAATTTAATTTCGAGGATGAAATTTATTTTAGGAGTCAAAATATTTTAAGTCAATCAACTAAACCTTTATGAGATCAATTCAACACTACATCATCACCAAGATTGGCAGAAGACTGATTGAGATTTATTTTCTTGTGCTCATGGAAGTTTTTTTTTTTTTTAAAAAAGGGTTTGGTTAAGCTTAATTAAATGTAATAAGATTACTTGGAGACCAAATTTGACTTGTCAAACCTTCGTCAAAAAGTGGTATACCTTTTTTACACAACATTAAAACCCTAGACCCCACTATTTAAAAGCTTATTTGAAGAGGACCAAACCTCATATTTCCCCTCGGATACCGTCCACCCTACACTAGAGAAAGAGAGAGAGTTTGCTTGGAAAGAAAAGAGAGTGAAGTGGGTTCAAATGAGAAGCTTTTAAGTTTTTCAAGAGAAATTCAACCAAAATCCAAGAAAGGAAAAAGAAGAACAGGGCCGACCATATTGCAGCAGTTGATTGGAGTTTTTGATCTTGTTTTTTAAAAGATTTAAGCGGGTTTAGGCTAATTTGAGGAAGGTACCCCTTTACCCATATTTGATTTGGTTAGTTTTTGAAGTTTTTATGAATGCTTGGCTATGGATCTAGTTAGATGTCTTCTTTATCTTTGTGGGCTATGATTTTTCTATTAGATCTATGTTGTTGGTGGCTATGATACAGTGTTGTGGTGTTGGAAATTTGTTTTGGGTGGATTAAGACCCGATCTAGTTAAGTAAAGAGCTTAAACCCCATGAACTATTTTTTTCTGAAATTTCTGTGCACTTTTCTTGTACATAATTCTGGACATGGGAGTCTGAAATTTTTTGCCATTTTTTTTGTAAAACTTTGAGTGTGTTATGAATCATTTGGCTTTTGAATCATGGGATTTAGATTTATATTGAGTGAGAACTGATTTTTACAAAATTACTGGTTGATTTGAGATTTTGGAAGGTTGCTACACACAAAACCCACAAGTTTTGATGATTTTGAAGTGTTTTAATTTTCTTTATTTTTGTGTCATACTTTTTTCCTATTAATTCAATGAGTTACGATCCAAATGGCTCTGGAATTACTCAAATCGGAGTTAAGATGGAAAGAGCTATGAATTTTACAATTTTACTCATTTTCTGAAAAAATCCTGGAACAAAACAGTTTTTTAACCCACGGGATTTTACTATGTTTCAAAGGTTAAAGTTTTTATTATTTTTGTGGTATATTTTTCCCCTGTAGTTTGGTATGTTTTGATTCTATTGGTTTTAGAATTTTGAGAATCCAAGTTGGAATGAGTTAGTTGTGAGTTTTACAAATTTGGTGAACATGCTGAAATTGGTTTGATTAATTCAATATATTAAAGTAATTATGTTGTTACTAGTTTAAAAGTGGTACCTTTTCTCGATTAATTCTATTTTGTCATTAAATAGTAGAACGATAATGTGAAGATAAATTAAGTACATTTTGTTTAATTATGTATTTTTTTAGTTATATTTATATTTATTTATAATTATCAATGCCTATGAATGTATGTGTGTGTATATATATATATATATATATATATATATATCCATGGATAGTCTTGAACTTGGAATATGTGTTATGGCCTGTGAACAATGTAATTATTGTATTTACTCTCATTTGTTGACTGGGATATGGATTGAATACTGTGGATATCATACCCTAGGTAGGAGAATGAAATTGCTAGCTAGGGCATACACATGCATATGCATTATAACATGTCACAAAAGTTTTACTACCAGCAAGGGAATAGTTTTTTTTTCTCAGTCAGATCATGTTTCAAAGGTTATGCATTAAGAAGTCATGACCATGCATACGTAGGCATCTGTATAGTGAATGAAACTTATATGAATGTGTTAAGTGAATCGTTTAGTAAAGGTCCTACTAACTAGTGAGTTGCGAATTTGGATTCTCGTATGCGTGCACATACGAACGTATTGGTGTATGTGAAGGTTGTAACCCCAGCACTTGCACGACGCAGATGCAAACGGATCCCTTCCCCACTCACACCTTTCCTCCAAACGTTTAAAGTAATAAATATTTCCTTGAAAGTATGCATGTGTATTACTTTAGGAAATTAGAGTTGCCGATAGATAACTAGCTCCCGCGTAACTAAAACTTACGCTAAGTGAGAAAGTACTACAAACATGAGTTTTCAAAATTATTGCATAAATTGCTTCTGAGAAAATGCCATGTATTGCCTATGCACTATATCTACTTAAGTATATTTCTTTTAAAAAAAGTGAAAGTACTACAATTGTTGTCAACCCATCAGTATATTGCATTATGCTATTGCCTGCATGTTGGGAACCTACTGAGTGATTTTTTTCACTCACGTTTGTTTGTTTTCAAATGTATAAGTAATCCTGAAAACCTATCCTGAATAGCTTGGCAGTGACGTGGCAGACTAGTGGAGAGTGGCAACAGTACAAATTAATTCCGGGTTGTTATTTCCTTTTGAATAATACTAAAACTCTTATTAGAGATACAATTTATTTTCTTTACGTTGTGGATTTTGTGTAAAAAACCCTGTTTATACTAGGTTCAAAAATGCTTTGGTTTTACTATTAGTATTAAAAGTTTAATTTTTATCCTAAAGAGTAAAGAAAATTTTCATTCGGCTTTCAACGTAGCTTCAAAAGGAATCTTCATTTGTAATTCATTTCAATTGCTTATCGAAATGACATTCCTTTAATTGATTCTCCGGACTTGGTTAGAGGGCTGTTACACCTTAGATTGCTAAAGGTAATACAATGGTTCTCCTATTTCCCTGTGATTATGGGTTGACTTGGCGTTCATGGTTTTTGTGGACTATGGAGATTTTATGAATTTAAAATATATTACTAGTATACATGTTTTAAAGTATATTATGATTATACGAATAAATATTCAATGGAGATTTATTTAATTTTTAAGTTATATTTTGTGATATAATGTGTGTATATTGTTTTATGATTTAAAAGGGTTTTTCAAATAACAACCTAAGTATTTTATTTTATATTTTTGTCATTGATCTATTCATTGAGCGTATCTCATCAGGATTACACTTTTGAAAGCATTCCCCTAGGTTTTTACGAATCTCATTGATTTCCTTCCGCCATTAAATTAAATATAACAAAATTTGTGTATTAATAATTTATTATTATGTATAGAGAATGTAATTATATTTGTTGTGGCTACTAAACATATTTTAAACTGTATTTTCATTCAAGTATAAATTTGAAATTGTTTAAGTTTTAGAGGAGGTTCTACCGAAATTTCGCTAGAAACTTTGATGGCACTTCCGAGGCAGAATCCATTATAGGTATGGTCCTATCATCTTCTCTCATATTTGATTGAGCATATGCAAAGGTACTATTAACATTTAAACTTTGAGCAAGTTGTGTTTGTTTAGGATCTATGAGACTATTTTTTTCAATACATTTTTTTCCAATGTTTATCTAAGTAGCCAGTGCCACTTGTACTTTTACAAGTTAAAAGCTTTTTTGTAATAATTACATATGGTCGTTGGCCCCAAATTATCTTTAGAATCATTTTTCTCAGCTATAGTAAAGTGATTCCATACTTGTGATGTGCAATGGCTTTTCTTCTCCTTTGGTTCAGGCTAATTTATTTTGCCTTCTAATAAATTGTTTGATGTTGAACATTATTATTCTTCTTTTTTTTTTATGAATGAATCTTATTGTTCTTCAGTTGATGATTTGGAATGCCAATATCAAATTCATTAAGCTCATAGAATTCTAAATTTTCAACATCAATAATACGTGGTTGTATTTCTTTTTAAATGACTACAGAGGAAAGAACAAAAAATAATTAATGAAATTGAAGTTATTTTTTAGATGATTTTAAAAGAGAAGAAGAAAGATAATTTATGAAATTGAAGTTGAAGAATTAACTATTTATAGAGAAATTTTAAAACAAAAACACAAAAAAGAAAATAATAAATTAACTATTTATAGAGAAATTTAAAAACAAAAGTACAAAAAAGAAAATAATAATTAAACATATTTATTTATTATGAAATAAAAAGTAAATAAAAATGCCGAATTTTTAAGCAACGGTAATAAAACAAAGGATAAAAAAATTAATTATATAGATATTAATAACATTTATAAATAATTGATAACGTTATAAATAATTAATTGATAATATTAAGAAATTATATGAAAAAGAGTAAAGACTACTAGATAAAATAATGATTATATAAATGATAATTTTATTAATAATAATGAGAAGAGATTATTTGTCGGATAAATAGGAAAAGACATCCAACTAAGTTGGCACCCCTCCAAACCCTCTCTTTTCGTCTTTAATTTTCTTCTCTTTTTCTCTTCTTTTCTTCTGCAATTGCCATCCAAGCTATGCACCGCCGCCCCCATCCTATGCTTCCCCATCGATGCCGTGCGCAGCCTAGCCCCCATCCATGCCATGCGTCGCCCCCATTCATGTTGTGTGTCGCCCCAATCCACGCCGTGCGGCTTCCCCATCCCGTGCTCCTCCCCCATTCTTGTGTCATCCATGCCAAGCTTCCAAATCCACCCATATCCATCCCAAATCAAGTAAATTTTTGACTGGGTGAGCCCTCTCATCTGATTTTCTATGGACAATTTCAGTTTTTTCTACTTCATTTTTTGTTTTTTTTTTAAAAAATTAAATAAAAAGTTTTAGGGCTTTTGTATGTAAATTTCCTATTGTATGTATGCTCTATTGTTATGTTAAAATTTGTAATTTTCATAAACCAGGATTGAATGTGTGTAGTTGATTCACTCAGTACCCTCCATGAATACAGCCATGAGCTCAGGAGGTGAAGTTTTGATGGAAGGTGCCAGTACTTCCTTGGGTTTTATGGTTCCGATTGTAGTAAACGTGAGCTCTTTTCCTACCCTTTTTATAGTCAGATGCATGAGGCAATATTTACGGAATGCTTTAGTCCCGAGCTACCATTTATTTGGATATGTTTTCGTATTGACTTCTTTTGCAGTCTCTTGTCCTAGTAGTTGTAGTGGACATGGCAATTGCCTTTCTAATAGGCTCTGTGAACGTGAAAATGGGTACACTGGCATTGACTCCTCAATTGGTAATTCAATTTCTTATTGCCCATCTTTTTGACAAATCTCACACACACCTACACAGAAATCCACACAACTCTTTAACTCCACGATCCCACTATTGGAAGTACTCAAAGCTCTATTAGTGTTTATTTTGCTCACCTTGAAAAGCTTTCATTTGTCTATGGTTTGTTTGTTCTATGTCGTGCATCATTCTGAATCTCAAAGTTTTGTGAACGCCAATATGGTTTTCATTTGTTTGAGGAAGCTGCCAACCGATCATTGCACTGTATAATTAAAAAAATAATATTTTATTATTTACGACGACGACAGTGGGACCGGCCTCAAAGCTTTATTAATATAAAATAATATAATTATAATTAAAAAATAATATTTTATTATTTATAGAGATGGTAACGTGACAACCATCGCCCAAATCCCAAAAAAACTGTTATAAAAAATGCTTTTTTATTTGCAACACCTAATAAGGCGATGGTATTTTGCCCCTAGCCAAAACATTATAGTGACAGGCATTGAGTCTTATTTGTAGTAGTACGGTAAAAGGAATATTAATTACATAGATAAATAAAAAAAGGGTATATATCTAAACAAATATCAATTAATTTTACTATCCTATTACTTCCGGGGAAAAATAAAGAGAAAAAAATAAATAAAATGACCAATTAGTTGTATTATGTGCATGCAACCGTAAGAATTACCGTTGCAAGTGAATTAGCCATTATTTATATTTTTTGTATCATATCATCGAATAATAAAAACATATAATCCTAAATCTAAAGGAAATATTATAAAAAATAACATTAATACATGTAAAACAAATGGGAAAAAAATATTAATTATATAGATATTATTGATAAATATCTAAGCAAACAGTAAAGATTAATTATATTATAAATATTATTGATAAGTATTAATTATAAATTTGCATTTGGCACTCCCGTGTTCATTTCTCCCTTGGTCCATCCCCAAGCCATACACATCCTAGCCCGCAATTTTATTTTATTTTTTTACTTTTTATTTATTTATTTTATATGCACATCAACCCGCTAGATTGTCTCAAGCCTCTTCACCTAATTATATTTGTAGTTAAATAATATAATAAAGTTACAAAGTCAAAAAAATAAAACATATCTAAACACAGCAAACCAATAAATTTTTTTTTTAAAAAATGCATAACTTATTATTAAATTGGTTTGACTAATATTATTATTTGTAAATTTGGGTAAAATATATTTGTCTAATTATCTATGCTAATTTAACGTCACATGACATATTTATTATAGAATAATACTTAAAATAATATTCATGTGCTAATTTATAATTACATATGACGTATTTATTATTATAAATATATTTAAAATTATATCAATGTGTTAATATTAATTCTAATATTGTACAATAGAAAAGAAAAAAGATCGTAAAAAATTTAATACTATATTAAAATGTTAAATCATAAGAGTCAAATACTATGATAATTATTTATTCTGATGGCTAATTTGTCTAAGGTTCTTTCCGTGATTAGCCTATCATGGACTCATGTTGTGCTTGGCCCAATATAGGTTTGTGTTATGCTTGGACCATCATGGACTCGCATTGTGCCTAGCACGATGGGCTAAATAAAAAGGCCCAGACATGACACATTACATGCTTTATGCTCGACACAATACAATTTTTATATTGGCGTGTCCGTGTTTGTGTTGACCTATCCGTTTTACACCTCTAATGGGAGACCTCAATTCCTAAAAAGAACAACACAAAACCAAGGTCCTTGAGAGAAAATGTTGAGCGTAACTTGGGGATTAAAAACTTTATAGTGATGGAGTTACCACCTGTGATCAAAATATCATCCACACATACAAGTACCTTTAGACAAGCTAAGTGAGTATGAAAGGTAAATAATGAATTGTCTACCCTAGAAATTTTAAAATCCTACTGCAAAGTTGATGATGCAGGCGATTAAACTATGCTCTCAACACCTACTTGTAAAGCTTGCACACGTCATATGGATGATTGTGGTCAATGAAGTTTTCTGGTTGAGGCATATATACATCCTTAGTTAAAATGCCACTAAGGAATGCGTTGCTGATGTTGATTTGGCAAACACCTAACCATATGACACGGTAAGAGAAAGGACTAGAAGGCTTGATTGCAAGGTTGAAGGTTTCATTGAAATCAATGTTTAGGATCTGATAAAAGCCCTTTTGCCACCAACCAAGCCTTGTGTCATACGATAATGCCACCAAGTCGCATTTCAACTTAAAAACCCACGTGTTGTCATTGAATCTGAAGCGTTGATTGTTAGGTACAAGTGACTAAGTCTAGTTTTTTATGAGTGCGTTGTATTCTTCTTTCATGGCATCATACCACTTGGTTGATTGTAGAGTAGCCTTGACGATCCAAGGTTTAGTGTGAATAGAGGGAGAAGAGTCAAAACCAATAAAAAGCTTGGGCTTTTATATACCAGACTTAGTCTTGTTTTGTATGGGTTGTGCATATAAGGTTTATTAAAGAGGGAGATCAATCGACAAGTTGGTTGCAGGAGGGGAATTCAAAAGTAGTGGATGAGACACCTAAAGGTCTTAGAGATTAAAACAGTGAGATAAAACAAGAGTATAATTTAAAAAATTTGATAAAATCACTTTTTATGACCAGGAACTATTATAGATGCATATATAATTAAATCTTTAGAATATCAAAGGAAAATTACCAAAGAAGTTATTAAGATTATCATCACGATCTACCTCCCAAGCTTTTTGGTACCACGATCTTTCTTATCTAGTATTCTACCATATAAACAGATAGGTGGACGTCTCTAGGAATAATATTATTTTCATAATACGCTTTATTTTCTCAACATATAAGAGAAAACGTATTAAAAATTTTGTGTGCAAAAAATTAAAAGGTTTCTATCTCAACGTCTTTTAAAAAATAGCAAGAATTATTAGATTTTCTAAACAAAAAATAACTCTATTTTTTTAATTAATTATCTTATAATCAATTATATATATATATATATATATATATATATAAAAAAGATAATTGATCAAGTTGGATAGGAAACATAAAGGACAAAAACATATTTTAAAAAATATATTTACAACTTGAAAAGGTAATATTTATTTAGATATAAATTCAATCATGTAAAATATATTAACTAATTAACTATTTAGCAATTAAATAATTATATATAATAATAAACATTAGGTAACACGTTAATTACATATTATAACCATTTATAATATATATATTAGATATATATGTATATATATATATATATATAATACACGTTAACAATATACATATATTATATTCATATATATAATACATACATATATCTTAACAATATATACAATACATACATGTTAAAATCAACTAGTGGTGAAGACATAATAAAAATATATTTTCTAAAATATAATTAAATAATCAGATGATTTAATTGCATAATTAATTTGCAATTAATTAATTTACAATATTTGTAATGACATAAACATGTAATTCATAAAAAATATTTTTTCTGTATTATAAAATAATAATAATAATAATATTAATAAATTTAAAATTCAATAATTTTAAATTAATTATTTACATTTTATATGTTCAAGATTTGTATTTATAGAGATAGCAAGGGGACTTATGAACCCATAATTTCAAGCTCTAATAAATTTGATAATTAATTAAACGCTTTTAATTAATATATCTAATTTATTAATTTAAGTATTAGTTCACTAAAAATTGAAATTGCACTCTTGCAATTAGTCCATTGTTACAATCAGTACATATAAATCAATCATCCATAATTAGAGATAGGACCAAAATTCGTTGATCTCTCTAATTACATCATTATCCTCACGTACCAACAATTTTATAATGAAGAATAAATTTATAATCATATCATGAATTGAGTGCTCTATTATTCAAGACCTAAATTACCACTTAAGAGAACTATTAATTTAACTTCTATTCAAATGGAATGGATTTCATATCTATATCTATCATTCCTGGTTATTTACTCTATTATGTTTTCAAAATACAAGGTTATAGTTTATTATAATTAATAAATATTTTTGAGTAAATCAAAAAATATAACGTTACAAATAGGAGTATGCTAAATACTCAAGATTAAGATTGTTTTATATATGATCATCATAATGACAAATATAAATTCTCTATACTTAATATATATTATAAGAGAATTAATATTTATCTGATCCAGTCCTATATAATCTTATTATATAAAGCACCTCCATTAAATGTCATTACATTAATAGTCCGAATCAAACTATTTCATTCTCAATGGTAATGGACTATACTAGTAATTTTGTAAAATTAAAGATTACATAACTTTAATTATTTATTACGGACTAATTTATATTATTATCCTTAAACTTAATCCTTACATATATAACTTTTATATATTAAGTTTAAGGTCATATTAATAATCAAGGAATTTTTATGATATTTATAAAGTATTACAAATAATACTAGCGAATAGTGCAATAACCAACTTTTTTCCGAAATTATCAACTTCCGGTCGCTGTGTAATAAACATTGTCATTTACACCATAATTAGCAGCTTATGAGTTCCTTAGGCACTGTGTGAGGACCTAAAGTACTTAGTGTGGGGTCAACAAATTATTTTCTTTCCATTTTATCCTTGGTCAAATGTTGACTTTTTGACTTTGACCATTTTAAATATTTTAATTAAATATCTTACTATTTGATTATTATTTTTTAATACTTTTTTTTATAATAGCCGACCAACCCCTTGCCTTCTTCTTCATTGTCTTGTTTTCATGGTTATTCCTAGAGAGAGAAAATAAAAAAAGGATAAAGAAAGTGGGAGAAAACATAAAAATTCGAAGAATTTTTCAAGGAAATTGAAGGGTAGTGAAAAGGCCATCAAAGGGGACTCAAGGGCATTTGCTTGTAGTGATTTTCAAGTGGAGAAAGTGTAATTTGCTAGCTTGAAAGAGAGGTAGACAACCTACCTTTGTTAAATTTTTTATGTAATCATGTGGTTTTATGTGATTAATTGTTGGAAACATATATTGTTTTGATGAATAAGTGATTTTATATGCTTAATTTGATGTGGATTAACTGTATGGAAAACCCCCATGGTGTTAGGGTTCTTACATTGTGAAACTAATGTTGTAAGCATGTTTTAGGTGGATTAAAGCTTGTTTAATTGGAATTGGTGGTTGATTAATGCAAATTCCCTTGTTAATTTCATGATTTGGTGACAAATTTGATGAATTTTGATGTGTGGAGGGGCCGATCATGTGTAGGATGCATTTGACAAATTTTAAGTTTTGAAGGGTATTTTGATCTTTTCACATGTTAGGAGAATATTTTGTATTTTCAAATTTGTTGAGAATAGTTTGGTAATTTTACATGTAGATAGGTACAATCAAAATTTTGAAAATAGTCAAGGGCATATTGGTTTTTAACATGTGAAGGATATAAATGGTATTTAAAAAATTATTAAGGGCATTTTGGTCTTTTGATATGTTGGAGACATAATTAAAATTTTTTAAATTATTGCGGGGTATTTTAGTCTTTTCAAAGGGAAGGGATAAAATTGAAAATTTGAAAAATTATGAGGGGCATTAGGGTCATTTCACATTTCTTAATTATTTTAATATATATATATATATATATATATATTTACTTGTAGGTTATTCAATTATATTTAATTATGTATTTGCTTATATAATTCTATATGTATTTATGTGAGCATATATATATATATACGTGTGTGTGTGTGTATATATATATATTTATGTGTGTATAATTATATATATATGTATATTTATATTTATATAATTATATGAAGAAATATTTACATATATATGTGTGGATATTTATAGTTATGTATATGTATATGTATGTATGCTTTATACATTTATATGTATATATATGTGTTTATGAATATATATATATATATATATATATATAAGTATATATACGTACTTGGGTGTATTTATATATATATGGTTGAAGAATATTATTTGTGTTGCTATTTAACCAAGAGTAGTGTAGTAATTGGCTATTTACCTTTAGGGGTATTTTGATAATTTCAATATATTTGAGGGATATTTTTGTAATTATCAAAAGGGTTAGTGGTATTTCGATAATTATATGGTTTGATTAGTGTTGGTTAATGTTCAAGTTAAGCAGGGGCATTTCAGTAATTATCATTATCAAGTGGGATAGTTCAGTAATTATGCATATTTGTGCTTTGTTTAATTGTATTTATGCTTTGATGCATATGCATACATTTATAAAGAACAATTTATGAGTTTTATTATTTTATGTAAAAGGTGAATTTTTCTCGGATGGTTTATATTTTTAAAGTGGTTGCACTAGTGCGTGCATGGTTTTTAGACTCTATTTTTAATAGCTCTTTGAATTATTGATCAACACGAGTAGGTGGATTTCTCTATAACGGGGATTCAACCGCATACCACAAGTGGCATGAGGGTTTTGTGTGGGTGTGACATAAACCCTCCGACCACAAATGAGCATGTGGGCCCCACGAAACACATAGTAGTTGAGCTTGTCGGCTTACAAAGTAAAGAGGAAAAAATAAAGAGTTTCATGTGCATTTAAGTTGTCTACTGAGTATTTATCACTCACCATTGTTTATTTATGTGTGATAGGTAAATTTAAAACCTAATAGTAAGGCTTGGCTGAGGTGTAGAACTGAAGAGTACATCGCAACATATGTTTTTTTTTGCATTTTTCAATTTTGGGTTAGATTATTCTGTATACTAAATACTTTTCTACTACTATAATGTGAATGTGAGTGCTTTAAATATATTTAAAGTTATATGTTTTTGTTGGTGTGGTTTTGTTAAAAATGATCTCAAAGAGTAAGGAAAAGTCTTACTATTATTTTGACATTGACCGAAATTATTTAATTATAAATCAAATTTTTTATATTTGAAAGGAAAAAAAAATTTAATGGTATTTACATCTTACTCGGAAATCTAGACTTGGGTAAGGGGGTATTACAAACAAAATATGAAAATCAATTATTATTTTATTTATTATTCAGTAATAAAAATACAATTAATATGATTTTAGGGCACCATCCCTAACAATCTCCTACTTGCCCTAAAGCAAATGAGACATATCCCTCAATCCTAAGCCTTTTAGATGAACCTCAAAGGTTTTGGCAAACAACGTCTTATTAAACAGGTCAGCAAGGTTGTTTTTTGATGAAATCTTTAAAACTAAAACATCGTCTCTATACACGATCTCTCTAATCACATGATACTTGCCCTCTATATGTTTTCCTCTCTTGTGACTTCTTGGCTCTTTTGAATTCGCTACAGTTCCATTGTTGTTACAAAACAATGTAAGCACATCCATATTTGGAACTACTTCTAAATCCATTAGAAACTTACAAAACCAGATATCTTCTTCAGCAGCTTCACAAGCGGCTACATATTCGACTTTCATAGTAGAATTAGCAGTACATTACAAACTATGGCTCCACCTCCAAGCGTGAATATAGATTTAGCGTGGACTTGCATGTATCCTTATTTGATTGAAAATCAAAATTTGTATACCCAATAAGGATCAAATCCTTACTTGAGTATACAAGCATATAATTTCTCATTTTCCTAAAATACTTGAGAATATATTTAATAGCAACCCAGTGATCATATCCTAGGTTTGATTGAAAATGACTAACTATACCCATTGCATACCAAATGTCTGACCTTGTACACAACATGACATATATTAAGCTTTCAATTACTAACGTATAAGGTACCCGGCTCATATTTTCTTCCTTTTGAGGTGTTTTTGGACACTGCTCTTTAGAAATAATAACTAATTGACATGAAGGTAAATTACCTTTCTTGGAGTTTTGTATCATAAATCTTATTAATACCTTATAAATATATGATGTTTGAGATAGCGCTAACAGTCTATTATTTCAATCTTGAACAATCTGTATCCCAAGTACATAACTTGCCTCTCCAAAATCTTTCATTTGAAATTGGTTAGCTAGCTATTTCTTTACATCTGATAATAATTCTACATTATTTTCAATAAGTAAAATATCATCAACATAAAAAACTAAGAAAACCACCTTTTAATCCTTAATGTAATTTTACACACAAGCCTCACCAACATTTTGATCCAAACTATAATCTATAGGCTTGCTTTAATTTGTAAATAAATCTATTTAGCTTGCAAACTTTTTTGCTCTTGCTCTTTAGCTATAAAACCTTTTAGTTGCACCATATATGCTCTCTTAAAGATAGCCATTCGAAAA
Organism: Rhamnella rubrinervis; assembly: GCA_007844105.2. NCBI lineage: Eukaryota > Viridiplantae > Streptophyta > Magnoliopsida > Rosales > Rhamnaceae > Rhamnella > Rhamnella rubrinervis. The sequence continues at coordinate 3,204,105 of CM017582.2, forward strand.
AGCTATTTTGATGTCCATATGATATATCTCATAATCGAGACATCTGCAATGGACAAGAGTATTCGAATGGATTTAAGCATGGCTACGGGTGAAAAAATCTCTTCATAATTGACTCCTCCCTTTTGGATGTAATCTTTTGCTCCTAGCTTAGCTTTGAAAGTCTCTACTTTCCCATCCACTCATTTTTTCCTTTCGTAGATCCATTTGGACCCTATAGGTCCAACCTCATTAAGTAGATATACTAATTCCTATATTGAATTAGAGTACATGGACTCTATTTCATGGTTCATTGCCTCTAGCCATCTTTCTTTGTTAGGATCTTTCATTGCATTTGTATATGTCAATAAAACATTTTCTATAATATCAACTAGTGTCATTCCATCATCTTTGTAGTGAACAGGTGGTTTAATAACCCTTCCACTACAACGAGAAGGTAATACATCTTGTACAATAAATGTAGTCTCCTCATTTTGTCTTTCGACAATGGTTGTCGGATGTGGTCTGATCCCATTAGAAAGTAACTCCTTTATAATAACTTTGCTTCTACGTTTATAATCTGTCATGGAATCATTTTCAAGAAAAGTAGCATTTGTTGATACAAACACCTTCTTTTCTTGATAACTATAATATAAACCTCCTCTTATTCCCTTCGGATAACCTACAAATAGAAATAGTTTCGAATGTGGTTCCAATTTTTCAATCTTTCCTTTCAATACATGTGTTGGACACCCCCATATGCGAATGAGATGCAAACTAGGTTTATGCCTATTCCATAACACTAAGAGTGTTTTAGGAACAGACTTAGATGGAACTATATTCAATATATACAATGTAGTTTGAAGTGCATATCCCCAAAAACAAGTAGGTAATGATGAATAACTAAACGTTGATCTTATCATGTGAAGTAGCATTCAATTTCTCTGTTATGCAGCACCATTTTGTTATGGTATGCCAGATGCTATGAGCTGGGACAAGATACCATACTCAACTAAAAAATCCTTGAACTCATTATCAAGATATTCACCTCATCGATCTGATTGAAGCGTTTTCACCACTTTACCTAATTGTTTTTCAACTTCAGTAAGAAATTCTTTGAACTTTCCAAAAGTCTCAGATTTTCTTTGCATTAGGTATACATAACCATACCTTTCTTGTACGTTCACAGGATCGTATATATTTGAATGTATTAGCTTAAGTGGTACTTTGGCTCTTTAACCTTTTACTTTATAAGGTCTTTTAGTCATTTTACCTTTCAGACAAGATTCATAAACCGGTAGAGTGCCAACATTTAGTTCTCTTAAAGGACCATCCTTAACTAGTCTTTCTATCTTACTTAGGTTAATATGACTTAGTCTAAGATGCTAGAGGTATGTTTCATTGTTATGAGAAATCTCTTACTTTTTATTCTTCAGTTGTTCAATTTTAAACATTTAAGTGTTAAGCAGTGAATTGGATTTTGGTTTTATCATATAAAGATCGAAATCTAAATATCCAGTACAAATATCCAAACCATTTTTGAAAATAATAACTGAATTACCATTAAATTTAATTTTCAAATAAAACATAAACAAAAATCAAATTTCTATGAAATTCAGAAATAAAATAAATATTTTTCAAAACAAGAAATTTATTATTCCTAAATTCAATTCTAACTTCTCCCACTGCTTTAGTCGACACTATTAAATCATTACTCATCCTGTAACACCACTTTAACCAAATCTGAAGACCCGACGAAATGAATGTCACTTCGAAAAGCAATTGAATTAAAAGAGCTGTTTTCTTGGACAAAATAAAATTTAGAACACAAATTTTCTTTACTCTTTAAGATGTAAACAAACCTTTAACAACAATTGAAATCCATAGTATTTGTAAAATTTAAAAGCATAGATAGATATTTTTTTTTTTTACAAAATACTCATAACGTAAATAAAACAGTTTAGTCTATCAGAGTATTAAAATGTCTAAAAGAAATTATAATGCGGAAAGTCTATTTGTACTGTCGCCTTCCTCCATGGGTCCGTCATAACACTGTCAACCCACTTAAGCCAAGCTTTCAAAGTTACCTAAGTAAGGAAAATAAACAAAACTGAGTGGAGAACACTCAGTAGGTTTCCAACATTCATGTGGTAGTGTAATGCAGCATGCTAATGGGATGACAATATCAGTAGAACTCTGACTCCCTTTTCAAAGAAACATTTTTGTGTAGTTATAATGCATATGCAACACATGGTCTTTTATAAAAACACTTATGCAATTACCTTTCTGAAACTCACGTTCGTAAGACTTTCCGATTAGCGTAAGTTTCATTTACGCTGGAGCAAGTTACTCGTCGGCAACTCTAATTTCCTAAAGCAACACATACGCATGCATTCAAGGAAATTTTTATACACTTAATCGTTTAGAGGAAACAGTGTAAGTGGGGAAGGTGACCCACTTGCATCCATGTCATGCAAGTGCCGAGGTTGCAACCACCACATGCACCAATACACTCGCATGTGTGTGCATACAAGAATCCAATCTCTCTACTCACTAGTTGGGGCTTTTACTAAACTTCTTAATACACACTTAGATCAAGCCAAAACTAGTGTTGTAATACAATTTCCAAATAAATCAAGAGAGGTTTCAAGAAGAAAATAGGTAGAAAGAGAGGATCCAAGCCAAAACACAATAAAAATACCAAAACCTTAATAACCACACACATAGGTTTGGGATCCTACCTTTGGTTAGCTTAAATCTCTCTTAAACCCTTTGAAAAAGCAAGAGAAAAATCCCCAACACACCTGTTGCAGCTGGCCGACCCTCATGGTCATTTCCCTTTCATGAATTTTAATGGATTTCTTCTTGGAAAAGCTTGAAAATCCTATACTTTCACTCACTTCCTTACTTTTTCTTCCAAGAAACACTCTTTTCTCTATCTCTAGTGGGGTTGGTTGGCTGCGAATGTATAGAATGGGGTTTGGTCCTTTAAAATATGATTTTAAATATTAGAGGCTAGGGTTTTCTAAAGAGATGATGTAAGCAGACAACTTTTTGACTCAAGTTTGATCAAGTCAAACTTGATCTTCCAAGTGAACCTACTCCACCTAACCAAAGCCACAACTCACCTACCCAAGCCACAAGTACAGTAAGAAAGAATCCCAATCATCCTACTATCAGTCTAAAGGATGAAGTGACAGAGTTGACCTTAGACTTTGACCATTAATAAATACAAGCACAAATAATTGAAAGTAAACAAACAAGTTAGTTTTAGTCAACATAAAAATAAATTAAAATTATGACGTGACAATCACTAGTCTAAAAGTTGACTTTGGCTAGAGTTGACTTTGACTAAAAATCAACTACACAAAAAAGAAAGCAGATATTACAACTTACCATTCCTTAAAGAAATTTCATCCTTGAAATTAAATTTAAGGGTTAGAGCACTTACTCGAATAAAGATGGGTACTTGGTTTTCATTTCATATTCTCACTCCCAAATGGCTTCTTCGGTTGCGTGGTTTTGCCAGAGTAGTTTCACGAGGGAAATTGCCCGATTATGAAGTACTTGATCTTTGGAACCCAAGATTTTCTCCTGTTTCTCCTTGTATGTCAGATTTTCGTAGACTTCCAGAGGTTCATACTTAATGACGTGAGAAGGGTCATGGACATACTTTCGTAGCATGGACACATAAAAAACATTATAAACGTCAGATAGCTTAGGAGGTAGTACTAAACGATAAGCCAAAATTCCAACTCTTTCTAATATTTCAAAAGGTTCGATGTAACGTGGACTTAGCTTTCCTTTTTTACCGAACCTCATTACACCCTTTAATGGTGCAATTTTTAGAAAAACCTTCTCCCCAACTTCAAATTCTAAATCTTTTCTTTGATTATCGGTGTAACTCTTCTACTGGTCTTGTGCAATCTTCATACTCTGTCTAATCTTGTTGATGGTGTCACTGATCTGTTGTAGGATTTCTGGTTCGAGTAGTTTTCTTTGACCAACTTCATCCCAATGCAACAGAGATTTGCACTTTCTTTCGTAGAGAGCTTCATACGGAGCCATTCAAATGGTGGAGTGGTAACTATTGTTGTAGGTGAACTCCACTAACGGAATATGCTTTTTCTAATTTCCTTGGAAAATCTAGCATGCACACCTTTAGCATATCTTTTAATGTTTGGATAGTCCGCTCTAATTGGCCATTAGTTTGAAGATGGAAGGCGGTACTGAAATTCAACTTTGTCCCTATTCCTTTGTGTAAGCTCTTCCAGAACGATAATGTAAACTTTGGATCTCGATTCGATACAATCGACACTGGTATGCCATGAAGTCTTACAATCTCATCCATGTACAGTTGAGCTAACTTCTCCATCGAGTACGTCATGCGCTTTGGTAGAAAATGAGCAGATTTTGTAAGTCAGTCCACAATCACCCAAATAGCATCATTACCCTACTGAGATGAGGGTAACTCGACAACGAAATCCATTGCGATGTGCTTCTGCTTCCATTCTGGAATCAACAATGGTCTTAGCAAATCTGATGGTCTCTGATGCTTGATTTTTACCTGTTGACATATCAAGCACTACTCCACGAATTTTGCTACGTCCTGATTCAAGCCAAACCACCAGAAAGTCTTAGAGACATCCATGTACATCTTGATAGCTCTTAGATGAACAATGTAGGGTGTACAATGACCTTCTACCAAGATTTCCTTATTGATTTCTTCAACATTTGGTACACATAGGTGAGTACAAAATCTTAGCATTCCATCTCCAACGAGATTAAACTCCGGCTTCTTCTCTTGAATCACTTCACCTTTGATCTTCATAAGGGTCGAATCTTTGTCTTGACCATCCTTTACCTTATCTATGATCGAAGGTTGAATAGAAAGTGTAGCCAACATAGATGAATATTGATTAGGAACTAATTCAATATCTATTCTTCTCAGATCCTCCAAAATATGTAGTTGGATAGTAACCAAACTCCCACTGAAACCTGCATACTTTTTATTCAATGCATCTGCTACTTTGTTTGCCTTGCCTAGGTGATAGTTGATTGAACAGTCATAGTCCTTTACCACCTTCAACCATCTTCTTTGCTTCATATTCAACTCTTTCTGGGTAAAGAAATACTTTAGACTATTATGGTTAGTGTAGATTTCGCACTTTGCTCCATATAAATAATGACGCCAAATCTTTAGAGTGAACACCACTGCTGCAAGCTCTAAGTCATGCATAAGGTAGTTGCATTCATATGGCTCTAATTGTCGTGAAGTGTAAGCGATCACTTTACTACTCTACATAAGTACACAACCCAGACCTTTGCTTGAAGCGTCGTCCTCACAGTTCGGTAGAGTGAGAACAGGAGCTGAAATTAACTTCTTCTTGAATTCCAAAAAACTCTCTTTGCAATCTTTAGACCAGATAAATTTGCTTACTTTCTTCAACAACTATGTCAACGGCATGATAATTTTTTAGAATCCTTGCACAAATATGCGGTAATACCTAGCCAGACCTAGAAAATTTATGACTTCTCCAATATTAGTTGGGCGCTTTCAATCTTGGACTGCTGCAAGTTTATTGGGATCTAATTGGATTCCCTTGTTTCACTACAAGAAAAATGCCTTTTTACAACATTGAAATAGCAACATTCATTAAATGCATGTTGCTAAAAGTGATTTATCGTAATAGTCACCAAATATCTGTTGCCGTTGGTTAACTCAGTTTAAATTTTGCAACAAACATTAAACGCATGTTGCTAATGTATTATATTACAACAATAATTTGCATGTTACCAAAAGCTTTATATATTTATATCATTGGCAACAAACTTCACCTATTACAAATAAAAATTAACATCCCATATTTTGCAACATACTCGGCTTGTGGTGAAAGTGTAAAATTACACGTTGCCAATTGGGATCCCACTACAAGAGCTAAAAGAATATGATTGGCGCGAATGGGATTTTATTTCCCACCATCATTGGAGCCCTAATGCAGTCTTCCCATTACTCCCTTGCTTGAAAAATTCCCAAAAACCTAAATTTTTATCCCTAATTCTATCCCTAAATCCTAAATTTCTCAAAACTCTCCCAACAATTTCCTGAAATTCTTAGAAATTTCTCTAAATTTCTCCCTTGCCCCTGCCAATATTGAATTTGGGTAATTGATTTGCTGAATTTTTTGTTATTAGGGAGCTTTGCTGTTTAATTTATTTTGTAAGAATTTTTTCCTTATTGTGATTGTCTGGAATAAGTGCTACTTACGACTAGATTCTGGTTTGAATGGGTTTTATTACTGTTGGAATATTTTTGGACTAAGAGTTTGTTTTTCAATTGGGTATTAGCTTTGCACAGTTAGAGAAAAGCCCTGTGTTTTTGTTGTGTCGTTGAGATTTTATGTGTTTGTTGACTAAAACTTGCATCCAATATGTTCTTTTCTTTTTTCCACTAAGTACCTATTGGCCAAAAGTCAGATGTATTTTACCCAAATCCCAAAAAACATGGAGGGACATGAAACTTGCCTTCCTTTTATTATTATTATTATTATTATTATTATTATTATTATTATTATTATCTTTCTATAAGTTTAATGGTTCATTTATTGTGAACTCAAGCTTTTGCTGGTATTGAAATTAAAGAAGTATGTGGCAAATGCCTCCCCCATGTATCTATAATTGTTGCCTCCGGTAGCTTTTCTACTATCTAGAGTTAGGCATGTTTAATGCATTGTGGAAATTATTAAATCTTGAAGTCATTATTGGAGAATGGGAGTCATGTTATGGTGCATTAAATGTTGAAGAGGCTGCACAAATGATTTACCGTATCAATATATTTACTTGGTTATGTCCTTTTGAGAGAGTGTGTGTGTGTATAGCCCTTTAGTGAGTTAGTTAGTTGGCATCATAGAAACTAAATTGAAAGAGGGAAAGATGTAGCATCTATTTGCTTCATAAAATTAGCTTACAAAATGAATGGCCAGAATCTTTGAGATTTGAATTATTGTAGTAATTCTGAAAAATAACTGATCCCTTTTCTAATTTAAATCAAATGTAGGCACTGAAAGTTAAGCCATGCCCAATAGTTTTTGCTTTCTTTTCCTGGTCCTAAAGCTTGTTTGTACAAGATTCTTCAGGTAAACTTCTCCACATAGTTCCATGTCATTGACTTAGTTGTATTCAGTGCTTGAGAGAATGCCAATGACTAGATTACATTTTCTTCGGGTCTCAGATATTCAATGGGAACTATAAAGCATTGCCAAACTTGGTATTCTTTTTTTTTTTTTCTTTTGCTATTCAATAAATATCAATCTAAATAAGTTTAAAGTATTTTGTATATGATTTATTAAAAGCATATTATGACTTCTGAAGACACTTTAAAAGTAATCACATAATAGCTAAACAGAACATGAAGGCCAAACTCACTATTTTTACTTCTGAATAATTTGTACGAAGTTGACTATATTTTGGCAGAATACAGTTGTGTAATCTTGGCTAGTATTCATGCAATTTGGTACTTATTGTAATTTTTTTCTCTCATGAAGGATGATTACCGACTGGTTAGAGACTGTATTTCTAGTTATATCAATGATTCCTCTCCAGTGGATTTTACCAGTGATATGGGTACCAGATTTATTCTTCAACCAACTATCCTAAAAATGTCCCAGCCACCAAGAATAGTATCATGGATATCCCATGGTATTTCTTCTAGCCTTGATGCTCTCTTCCTTAGTAAGTTTGAACAACAGCGTGCTGATTATTAGCAGATTTAGTGTTCCACTGTTGTAAGTATCCGAGTATACATTCAGTACTTTTCAAAAGTCTCTCTCTCTACACACAAATCATATATATTTCTAGTACTCACCATTCATCTTATGCAGAGCATAAAGGCTCCATATCTCATTTTGTGCTTAGAAGATGATGATCTTGCTCCCTACCATGTTATCTGCAATTTTGCTTAACAACTAAAAGAACTTGGGGGTGATATTAAAGTACTACTATGGAATGGTTCTCCTCACATAGGTCTACTTCTAAACTATTTTTTTTCTTGATCGTTTTCATTAGTATATGTAACTATTTTTTTTTAAAATGGTCTGTTGACTCTTGTCTGGATTACCATTTTTTCAAATTCCTTTGTTTTTACATGCTTATGTGTCATATGTAAATAAAGTGTATGTGTGTAGTTTGGTTAAGTTTCTTCACCCTAAATACATATAATCTAACTTGTAGCTCGTTTTCCAATGGAGCTGATCCAAGTTGTATTTTCTTACATTATCATATATATGGATTCCCGTACATGCATGACACTTTTGCTTGTTGGATTTTTCTTTAAATTGTTAGTTATGAAAACCAAGCTTTAGTTAGTTAATTAGGACGTTTGAGATAGAGATGGTAAGCAGAAATTGGGTAATTAATTAATTGATTAATCATTGGTAAAGTGAGGCAACCAAATTGAAAAAAATAAAAATGAAAATCCCCAAATCCAATCTCCCTTTCACTATTCACATCAACATGATCGATACATTCCAAATCGTATGTGGTTCAAAATTGCTAGTAGTTTCACACTATATTATGTTTGCTAAAAGTAATGAGTGAACATTGCATGTTTTTTATGCTTGATCTCTCACACATGTATGCAAGTGATAGTTCATCAATTTCTGGATTCTGTCATGAAATTGCAAGTTGTGTCAATAATACATGGAATAGTTAGTATTTTGCACTTTCTGATTTTTGTTGCCTTTAAATTGTGGTTGATAATCCATTTCCTTCAAATTGTGATTGATGGTAGAGATATACCATTGTATTTGTCATTTGTAACTCTAACCAAAAACACCTCTGTCTTTCCCCTTGTTTTATTGAGACCATGCGATACTTAAACTTTTCTTTGGACAGTGCAGCTCTTGGTTAAATGGCTATGAAATTAAATAATATTGCTGCAAGATTTTATTCTACTAGTTGCTATCTATTGTGTTCAGTTGTGGTTGTGAGGTTTGCTTCTACGACTTTGATAGGATTGCTAGTTATTAATCCATACTTTTTATTAACTTTTTTTGCAGTGTGTTTTTGTTGAGCATCCTCAATGGCATAGATCAGAAACTTCCAAGATATATATGTGTTAGTTTTGTTAGGTTTTATTTCAAACTTTGTAAAAAGTTTATATTGAATATTTGACAATATGTTGTATGGCAATTTATAATTTTTAATTTATAATACATTTTAAGTTGATTAGCTTTGGTCATGTATATTTGACATGGAAACTATAATTATTTAATTAATATGGTTTGGTTGGAATATATAACTCATTGCATGCAATATGAATTTAAATTAAGTAGAAAGTAAAATATAAAAGAACAATAATATATAAAATATATTTAATTAAAAAAAACGTGTGGATGACTGTTGCCAAACATTTTATTAACTGCAACGTGCAAGTAAATGTTGCCAAACATCAAAGGCAATGTGCAAAAATTGTTGTTGAAATTGAACAACAACATACTATTGAATGTTGCTAAAAATTCACATCTTCTGCTTTAACGCAACAGGCCATGTGAAAATCCCAATGTCTGTTGCTAAAAAAATAACAACAACGTGCATTTTAGATTTAACAACGGACATTGATTGTTGCCATAAACGTTGAGTTTTTGGCAACTTCGCGGAATATAACATACTGATGTTCGTTGCTAAAGCGATATTGCAACAAACATTGCATGTTGCAAGAGGCCATTTTTCTTGTAGTGTTTGAAATCACATGGCCAATGAAGGTGATGCTTTTTAGCCAAAACTCGCACTTTTGGAACTTTGCATACAACTGCTTCTCTTGTAACCTTTGCAGCACTGCCTTAAGATGCTTTTCATGCTCCCCAACCGACCTTGAGTGGATTAGAATGTCATCAATAAACACCGCAAGAAACTTTTCCAAGTAGTCATGAAACACTCGATTAATCAAGGCCATGAATGTCGCTGGTGTGTTTGTCAGCCCAAATGACATTACCACAAACTCGTAATGGCCATACCTCATTCGAAAGGCACTCTTTGATCTGTCCTCTTCCTTGATCTTTAATTGATGATATCTTGAATGTAGATCGATCTTTGAAAAGATACTTGCTCATTGAAGTTGGTCGAACAGGTCATCAATCCTCGGCAATGGGTACTTATTTTTAATCGTTACTTTGTTGAGCTTTCAATAATCAATGCACAACCGTATTGAACTGTCCTTCTTTTTAACAAATAAAATTAGTGCTCCCCACGGTGAAACACTGGGTTTGATAAAACTCTTATCCAAAAGATCTTGTAGTTGCTCCTTCAACTTCTTTAGCTCTATTGGTGTCATCATATAAGGTGCTTTTGAAATGGGTGCAGATCCTGGTACCAAGTCAATGGTAAACTCTATTTCTCGATCCGGTGGCAACTCCAATAGCTGTTTGGGAAACACGTCCAAGAAATCACAAACTATTTTAACGTCTTGAGGTCTCAGAGCTGTCGGTTCTTTGTTGTAGACACTAACAAGAATTCTTTGGCAGACTTTACATAAACACCTCAGCGCTTGCAAAGCAGTTAACAACCTTGGTTGTGGTCTTGGCTTTGACCCATCAAACTCAAAATGCTGGCCACCAATATGGCTAAACAGTATTTTCTTCTCCATACAGTCAATACTGGCTCTATTCTTAGACAACCAGTCCATATCGAAGTTCACATTGAAATCAAACATATCCAATATGATCAAATCGGCATGCAACTTCTCGTTTATGAGACATACCTCACAAGAATTCAACATAAATGAGGCACACATACCAACACCAGATGGTGTGGCAACACACAAGGGGAATGCTAGGTCAGTTGCTGTTCTCTTTAGGTTTCTTATTGTCATTACTGTTGCTATTGTAATTCCACTTCCTTCCCTCAGCCTTCCTCTTGTACTGATTATTTCCACCCCAAGTCTTCCTTTGAGTAGTTGAGCTTTGTCCCGCAGTCTTGTTCATTTCTGGATTATAATCCAATCAGTTAAACTCACTGCAACACATTAGTGTAAGTGGGTAGTCGCAACACTGCTATGACATTGTAGAATTCTGGCCTCAGCTCTTTCTCAAAGCTTCTTGCCTTATGTTCTTCAGTATCCATCAAATGTGACGTGTAACAAGAAAGTTCATCAAATTTTTGCTCATATTCGACTAGAGATAGGTTCCATTGCGTCAATTGTAAGAATTCAACTTCCTTTTCATCCCATTTCACGATTGAAAAATATTTCTCCAGAAACAACTCCTTGAAGTGGGTCCATAACATAGGGCTTTCTTTGAGATTATGGGTTTATTTGATCATATCCCACCAATGGCTAGCTCCTTTCTTGAGCATGAATGAGGCGCAAACCACCTTTTGAGACTCAGTGCAATCTATCAATGTGAAAATCTTCTCTAGATAACAAATCTAATCCTCAGCTACTAATGGATTGGTTGAACCCTTAAACACTGGAGGGTGATATTGCTCAAACTGCTTTACGGCTCCACTGATTTAGCTAGATTATTGTGACCCTTGGTCCGTAATGCTAGGCAAGGCCTCAAGTAGTTGACTGGCCAAGTTGCCGTGTTGTTCTCACATATGTCGTTAGCATTCCGTCTCCCACGTGGCATCTTTTCAGCAAGAGAATACCATACAAGATAATTAAGATAGCCATAAAAAAGAAACAAAGTAGAATAACACATAGATAGCACTACAATTAAAAGAAATCTATTAAAGGATAACATTTAATATATACAATCATAGTCAATAGCTTAAACACAGTCAACAGCTCCTAACTAAACTACCACTACTACTATAGCTCAGAACAACTGGTCTCTCTCTCTAAATGTCTACAAGAAACTCCTCAGAGCTTTTCATTTTCAGGATCCTCTTCTTCTTTAGGGTCTCCTTCTTCAAAGCTTGCCTCTGCCGCGCGTGGAATTTCAACACAGATATGATCAAAATGATCATTAAGAGCTTCTTGTTCGGTAGGGTCATTCTAATGCTGATCCATATACCAGCAATACATCATGTAGCCATGGTCCTTTTGGAACTGATCTAGCTCCCTCGAATCCACATACCACACTTGTTCATCAAGTAGTGGTACAGCCATAGTAAACCCACTCAGAAACTTAGCTACATCAAGTTTCTTCCATTCCAACTCTTGACGTAGTGATTCTTCAAATACTCCAATCTCCTTGTACTCAAATTTGGAAGATGATACTGGAGTAGTTGGTGCCATGAGATAAGATAGCTCCCCCTGCACCATGACCCCTTTTCCTGGGCATTGGCATGACTTGACGGATGAGGTCTCAACCTTCACCTCAGCTTGGTGAAGTTCAGCTGCTATATCACTCTGAAAGAATGTCGGCTCCATACTCAACCTTGGTCTCTTATAGTCAGGCTCCTCCATCAGGTCATAACTCCGCTTGCGCGAGACACATAAAAATGTACTAACTAGTTGATCCATCTTAGTATAGTAGACCAAATGAATGCATAGAGTCAGAAGTAAAGCAAAACTAATTACAAGTAAAGTAATCTACCTTTGGAGCGTGAGTAGACGCTGGAGTAGGCAATCAGTACAAATTTTCAATAAACCTAGGCTCTGATGCTAAAAATTGTAACACCCCTTTAACCAAATCCGGAGACCCGACTAAAGGAATGCCACGTCTAAAAGCAATTGAATTGATTATTAAAAGAACGGCTCTCTTGGACAAAGTAAAATTTAGGTCATAAATTTTCTTTACTCTTTAGGATGTAAACAAACCTTTAACAACAACTGAAGTCCATAGTATTTGTAAAATTTAAAAGCATAGATAGATTTTTTTTACAAAATACCCACAACATAAAGAGAACAATTTAGTCTATCAGAGTATTAAAATGCCCAAAAGAAATTATAATGCGGAAAGTCTATTTGTACTGCCACCTTCCTTCATTAGTCTGCCACAACACAGCCAAGCCACTTAAGCCAAGCTTTCAGAGTTACCTAGGCAAGGAAAAAGAAACAAAAGTGAGTGGAAAGCACTCAGTGGGTTTCCAACATTTATGTGGTAGTGTAATGCAGCATGCTGATGTGATAACAATATTAGTAGAACTCTAACTCCCCTTTTAAAAGAAACATTCTAGTGCAGTCATAATGCATGTGCAACACATGGTCTTTTCTAAAAACACTTATGCATTGACCTTTCTAAAACTCAAGTTCATTGGACTTTCTGATTAGTGTAAGTTTTATTTATGCTGGAGCTAGTTACCCGTTGGCAACTCTAATTTACTAAAGCAGCACACACGCATGCTTTCAAGAAAATCATTATACACTTAATCGTTTAGAGGAAACAATGCAAGTTAGGAAGGTGATCTGTTTGCATCCGCGTGTTGCAACCACCACATACACCAATACGCTCACATGTGCACGCATACGAGAATCCAATCTCTCCACTCACTAGTTAGTGGGATCTCAACCAAACGATTCATATAACCCCAATCATATAAGCTCCATTCATCAATTTCAAATGCCTACGTATGCATGACCATGACTTTTCAATACATAACTTTTAAAACATGATTTAATTGAGAAAAATAGTTTTCTTGCATGTAAGAAAACTTTCTTGACACATGTTAATGTAGATGTATGCTCATGCCTTAACTAGCAAATTCTGTTTTCATACCTAGGATAAGATTAACCATAATATTCGATCCAAACCCAAGTAAAGAGTGAATCTTATCAGAACAATTAAACTGCATACAGGCCATAACAAAATTCCAAGCTCAAGACATCTCTCAAATATATACATATGTATAGATATATATGTATATAGGTGTAAATATAAGTATTATTTTTATACTTCAAATAATTTCAACTATACATATATACATACATATATATAATTATAGATACATATATATATATATTCAATAATACGAGGATCAGTTTATTTCCAAAACCATTTGCCAATATACATCTAATTGCAAAAAAAAAAAATATATTACACTCATGTTTAAATAATTTTCAGAATTTATAAACCATGATAAAAATATTAACTTTACTAATTCAACTACCATATTAAGTAAAGATTCAAACTATAATTATCTAGATGTTAAATAAAGCAAAATTGGCCATAACAAAGTGGACACGGAAAGTATTTTGGTAGCAAACTATTATACTAGATACAAATATTACACTTTATTCAATCATAAAAGCGTCACACTTGGCTGGTCATGAACAACCCATTTCATCTCAAAATTTCCAGCAACTTTCAGCCACTTTTAGTATAAATCTCCATACACATGGCCGGTTATACAAACAGCTCACAAATCCTAAAAATTTTCCAACAAAACCACCACTATACAACATAAATAACAATGAAAAATTGCCAAGATTTTGAAGAAATTAACTAAGATACCCTTAACCCCTCATAGCCGAAACCCATATATGCAAACCCACTGCAGATTTTTCAGCAAAATCATTGACAAATAAATAATTTTATAGCCATACACAAGGATACCAAACTGAAAAATTATAAAGATACAAAAAGTGCAGAAATTTTTAAACATAACCAGCCCTAACTTACTACAAATTTGGGGCTTTTACTAAACTCCTTAAAACACACTTAGATCAAGCCAAAGCTAGTGTTTTAATACAATTTTCAAATAAATCAAGAGAGGTTTCAAGCAAAAAAAAGGTAGAAAGAGAGGATCTAAGGCAAAACACAACAAAAATACCAAAACCTTAACAACCACACACATGGGTTTGGGATCCTACCTTTGGTTAGCTTAAATCTCTCTTAAACCATTTGAAAAGTAAGAAAAAAAACCCCAACACAGCTGCTGGAGATGGGCAGCCCTCTTGATCCTTTCCCTTTCTTGAATTTTAATGGATTTCCTCTTGGAAAAGTTTGAAAATCCTACACTTTCACTCACTTCCTTACTTTTTCTTCCAAGTAACACCCTTTTCTCTATCTTTAGTGGGGTTGGTCAGTTGCCAATGAGTATAATGGGATTTGGTCCCTTCAAAAATGGCTTTAAATAGTGGAGGCTAGGATTTTCAAAAGAGATGACGTAAGCAAACACATTTTTTACTCAAGTTTGACTTGGTCAAACTTGATCTTCTAAGTGACTCTACTTCACCTAAGACCACAACTCAGCTACCCAAGCCATAAGTACAGTAAGAAAGAATCTCAATCATCCTATTGCCAGTCTAAGGGATGACGTGACAGGGTTGACCTTTGACTTTGACTTTGACCACTAATAAATACAAACACAAATAATTAAAAGTAAACAAACATGTTAGTCTTAGTCAACATAAAAACAAATCAAAATCATGATGTGATAGTCACCAGTCTAAAAGTTGACTTTCGTTAGAGTTGACTTTTATTAAAAGTCAACTGCACGAAAAAGAAAACAGACATTACACATCCTCATTGTGAACTCTTTGCCGGTAAGCTCTTCAAAAGAACTAAGCATCTGTAATGAAGAACAAACATGGTTAGTCGCTCTTGAATTAACTATCCAGGTTGACAAATCATTTTTAACTAGATAAGTTTCTAAGACAAATAAATCAAATTTTATCAAATTTACCTTTCTTTTGTTTAAGCTTCTCGAGATACTTTTTACAGTTTTTCTTCCAGTACTTGTCTATGCCGCAATGGAAGCATTTCCCTTTTTGTTTCTTATAATTGTCTTTGGCATTGTTGTACTTGTTGTTTTTGAACTTGCCTCCACCTATCAACTTGCCTTTTCCTCCATTTTTTTTTCCTCTTGTAACTTTTATGAGAGAATTGACCCCTTCAAAATATTTACTTCAACAACATTTGCTTCAGGCATTTTGCCTTTTAATATGGATTCAAAGTTTTTAAGTTCATTCAATAATTGAGTCATATTGTATTGCAACTTATTCATAAAATAGCTGCTTTTAAACTGGAGAAAATAATGGGATAGGGTTTCCAAAATCATTCCCACTTGAGTGGCCTCATCAATAACTACCCCATTAGTTTCAGCATCGTTGATGTAATTAACCATTTTAATCACATGCTCTCGAACTAAAGTACCATTTCTCATTTTACCATTTATTACAGCCTTTATAGCTTCATGACGATGTTGATCTGAAGGTCGCCCAAACATATGCTGTAAAGACTCCATCATCTCATATTCAGTCTCAATTTTCTCATTTTTAGCTCTTAGCACGTTAGAGATGCTAGCTAATAGATAGCATCGAGCTTTATTGTTGGCTTCAATCTAACAATCATATACTTATCAAACAGGTAGAGGAGGACAATCCTCTGTGAGGACAAATTTATAATTATCATAGAGTAGTACAATATTCATATTATTTTTCCACTTAACAAAATTATCACCAATTAGTTTTTCATTTGCAAGTATAGGGATGATAGGATTGGTCATTTTGCTAAAATAAATAAATAAAAATATTGCATAAATATCATATCAAAATTTAGTTAAGTAAACATGATGCATGATGCATAATTATAATACCAAGATTATTCAAGTTCCAAGTAAGTTCCAAGTAACGTGCCTCCGTAGGGTCACAATACTTACTTTGAACAGAGACTTTCTCAATTAATAAATGTTAGACAAAATATCTTATATTTTCACATTTATTAATCACCATTACTAGTTAGTCAAGATATAATTAACTTACTAAATATATCTTCGGATTCCAATAAATATCTCTGTAGGGAAGGTCAAAATTGAACTTCATCTAGGTTTTCTATCTCCTAAAAGTCAACATTTTTACAATCTAAATGAACACCCTTCGTAGCGAGGATGAATAAAAGCATTTCAAACTGTCATTTAAATGGAACGGTGTTGTATTAATGATGGAGACTATAGGTCATATTATCATATAACTTTCCCCCACTCACTATTTTAAAAAAGTTATCATATTTTACTAATCTTAATTAATTAAACAATTTAATTAAAAAGATAAGCTATGCTAATAAAATATAATTTTATTAATTAATTAAGAATAATTATGTAGATAATCAGTAAGAAAGGTGGAATAATAATTTTAACTCTTAAAATTTTATCCACAAATAAACATTTGAATTTAATCCAATTAAAATATTTCAAAACTATTTCGATCCTCTTTCTAATAGAATATTAATATATATATATATATATATATATATATATATATATGAATGCCAATTATATATGTGTATGCATGTCATATTATATCATTACGAGTATGCACTGCTTAAACTAAATGACATGTTATATGTATGACAAAAAATTATATCCCAACATCTACAAAATAAAAACACAATTGATATTTGACTGGGTCCCCTTAGATATTTATAAAATTTACAAACCCTTCTAAAATAAAAAAATGAAAAGACAAAAAAAATTACAAAAGTAAAAAGATGTCTTTATGTCACCATCACGTGTGTCACTTGCTTACAAATTAGGCTCTCACCCCAGTTCACGTGCTTGACGATCAAGCTCTCAACCTAGTGTACTTGCCTAACAATCATGCTCTCACCCCAGACCCCAAACTGCATTTGGACCTTATCATAAAGGCTGGCCATGCACTACTGCTGCCCAGCAACATACAGGTTGGGTTGTGAAAAATGGGCTGCTTGAGGATCATGGGTCACACACCAGAGAGTCATGCAAGTGGGCCATGTTCTTAATAGGCTCAGGCGTGATGCCTGGGCCATGTTGGGTCGAGTTGGTTTGCTTGACTGCTTTTTGTCTTTTTCGTGCATATGTCGAAAAATTGTCTCCGATTTGATCTCCATCAAATACAATAATTTGCAAAAATAAAATTCTATATTTTACAAAATTATACAATAACTTTTAATCTAATAAAAATAATTAATCCGGGTGAACATCTATAGGAATAATTAATCCGGGTGAACATCTATATTTCATACCCTACCGTATGAACAGACGGGTGAACATCTATAGGAATGATATTATGTTCAGAATATGCTCTATTTTCTCAACACATAAGAGAGAGCATATTAAAATTTTTATGTGTCAAAAATTAAGAGGTTTCTATCTCAACGTCTTTTTAAAAATAATAAGAGTTATTAGGTTTTCTAAAAAAAATAACTCTATTTTTTAATTAATTATCTAATAATCAATTATATATATATACATATATCAGATAACTGATCAAGTTGGATAAAAAACATATAGGAAAAAAAACATTTACAACTTAAAAAGGTAACATTTATCTAAATATAAATACAATTATGTAAAATCTGTTAACTAATTAACTATTTAGCAATTAAATAGATAACATGTTAACTACATATTATAACTATTTATAACATATATATATATATATATGTATATATATATCTACATATAATACACTTTAACAATATATATATATTATATCCATATATATAATAAATACATATATTTTAACCATATGTACAATATATATACATTAAAATCAACTAGCATTGAAGATATAATAAAAATATATTTTCTAAAACATAATTAAACAATTATATTATTCAATTTGCTCAATTAATTAAATTACAATATTTGTTATGACAAAAATATGTAATTCTAAAAAAAAAAAATTTCTTGTATTACAAAAAAAAAAAAAAAAATAGAATTCAACAACTTTAAATTAATTATTCACATTTCATATGTTCAATATAAGTATTTATAGAGATGAAAAGGGGTATGGACCCATAATTTCAAACTCCAATAAATTTGATAATTAATTAAACTCTTTTAATTAATATATATAATTTATTAATTCTAGTATTACTTCACTAAAATTTGAAATTGCACTCTTACAATTATAGATTAATTTATCCAAAAGAAAAATTGAATAGTCCATTGATAGCATCACTATATATAGATCAATCTTCCATCATTAGTTCATAATTAGAGTTAAGATCAAAATCTGTTAACCTCTCTAATTACATCTTTATCCTCAAGTACCAACAATTCTATAATGAATAATAAATTCATAATCATATCATGAATTGAACGCTCTATTTTTCAAGACCTGAATTTTACTTAAGAGAACTATTTATCTAACTTTTATTCAGAAGGAATGAGTTTCATATCTATATCTATCATTCCTAGCTATTCACTCTATTATGTTTTTGAAATACAAGGTTCTAGTTTATCTTAATTAATACATCTTTTTCGAGTAAATAAAAAAATATAACGTTACAAATAAGAGTCTATTAAATACTCAAAATTAAGATCATTCTATATATGATCATGATAATTGTTTTGGTTGTGGATTTGTATTTCTTCATCTCTGGTTATTTGCTAGAAAAATATCCTTTTTAGGCAGCTTGACAGGAGGCTGGCTGGTACATCTACCACTAGGCAGGCGGGTAGAGTGCGTTAGCTAGGTAACCTGAGTCCTTGCTTGCTGGAGTGCACTTTCAAGGTATCTAATGACTTCTTTCAAGATAAGAATGTGAAGGCTCGAGCAGGGAAACTTGAGGTGGTGTTGTGCTGGTATGGTGAGGAATTCAAGTAGGTGTCCTCAGACGAGCTGGGTGCTTAAGGCAGGTTGTCTGCAAGCTCCCTTACCAGAGGAAAAACCTTCAAAATAGTAAACAACATCAATGGGGGCACCGGCGGTGGAATCGGCATTCGCCCTTGGACCCCAAGTCAATAGATAACCCATATGGTTATACAACTAAGGTGAAAGTGTGGGAGAAAGGATGTAGGAGAGATGAGACTTAAGGCCACAAGGAGGGTTGTTGGGTATGCAAGCTCACTCTTCTCTCCGGAAATACTCTCTCCTCTCAGGCCAAAGGGAATGTGTGCTTCTTAAGATGTTTTCTCCCTTAGAGAAGAGAAGAGCCATACTGAAATGGAGAGGAAAATGGCCAAAAGTCCTTTCCCACCTCTTACCTATGCCTTAAATACCTTTATAAGGGTTCTTGGATGAGTGACACTTGTAGGGGGACCAATGGTGGAGATGTTGCCACCTGTGCCCTAACTGGGATAAGGTTTAAGCCAACCTTGATGTCGCTGTTGACCTGGCTAGCCATAGCTAACGGTGTAGTTTACATGATAGGCTGCTGGCCAATGAAGGAATGCCACGTATGCATTCCAGAGGCCTTTTTAGATGTGGTAGTTGACACTGTTAACTGTGTAGGCTGGATAGCAGAGCATTCAGCAAGTTTGGTGGGAACCTTCCCTTCTTGGGTGCCTTTAGTATGGGGAAGCTTCTTTGCAACTAGCTTGCCTTCTTCTTAAGGAAAGACTCCTCCTTCTGGCTGACCAAACTGCCTCTTACATTAAATACCACTGTGGATGGTAAGTGGAGGCATTAAATGCTTTGTTTGGGAGTGGAAGACAGCTGTGCATTTCCTTATTGGCTTTGGGCCAACCAGGTGGGCTGCAACGTGGTGGGTCTCTTCATTTCCACTTCCTTTGATGGGCTTTTACAATTGCATAGGTTTTGGGCTTGAGAATTTTTTCCATAACAATAATGATAAATATATATTCTCTATACTTAATGGATATTATAAGAGAATTAATATTTATCTGGTCTAATCCTATATAATCTTATTATATTAAGTACCTCCATTAAATGTCACTACATTAATAATCCAGATCAAACTGTTCCATTCTCAATGGTAATTGACTGTACTAGTAATTTTGTAAAATTAAAAATTCCAGAACTTTAATTATTTATTGCATACTAGTTTAGATTATTATCCTTAAACTTAATCCTCACATATATAACTTTTATATATTATGTTTAAGGTCACATTAATAATCAAAGAATTTTCATGATATTTATAAAGTATTACAAATAATACTAGCAAACAGAATATGCAAATCAATTGCTATTTTATTTATTATTCAGTAACAAAAATACAATTAATATGCTTTTAGGACACTATCCCTACAACACCATGGTTTACTGATGTTGACCCCATTGTATGGACATCTCGTGATAGGGAGGAAGGATTTGATGAATTACCCAAGTCTAACAGAGAAGGAGTGGACTTGTTCTTGGAGACTCTATGTATTTATGGGTTTGTGATGGATAGGTGCGAAGGAGATGGCCTAAAAGGACTGTTGGAAGCTTATGTTGCATCGTGTGGACCTAGGCTTAGGTTTAGAACCTGAACAGAAGATATAATGGAAGCAAAAGAGATGGGTGAAGAATTTGAATTCATGGGAATTAGATAGAAACGTGGTTTGTATTTCACTAGTGAAAGAAAATTTTTGCTCATTGAAGATGACATTAGGTGTCACATAGACTTTCCTAGTTTTTAAGCTCATATTTGCATCCCTTGTGAGTGTTATTATACCCAAGAAAAATACTTTTTCAAAATGAAGAGAAAATTTAAGGGTATTAATTATACGAACACTCACATCCAAAAATCCTTAAGAAGGAAAATAAAAATTTTTTGAATAATTTTTCAAGAGGTGATAAAAAATTGATATCTTTTATAGGTAACCTATTAATTAAGAACGCTACATTTAAGCAGGCATCCACCAAAATTTTAAAGGCATTTTACTTTGACTAAGAAGAGACTAGGTTAATTTCTGTGATCGTTCTAGTTTTCCATTTTCATAATATGTATACGGATACGAATGTTGAAATATTATGCCAAAATTAAAAAGTAGGATTTAGCAACAACCCAATTATGTAACTGAATATCTCTTTTTTTCATAACTATAACATAATAAGTTACAAAAAAATATTCGTGACTTGCTCGTAATTGAATGACTGTAATAAAAGATCAAGAGTGATGAAAAAAAAAATCATAATTGAACAATCACATTTTGTTAGGAGTAACCCGTCGTAGTTAATATTATGACATTTAGTTACGAAGTAATATGTAGCAAATTATATATATTTTTTCATGACAAAATAACATGTTCGTAGCTGATACGTATTAATTGTTTTTTTTTTAGTTATGAAACCTAATCACTCACAAACATATTTCGTAGCTAAAATTTTACCACAAATATAAAATCCGTGGTTAAAATTTAGCAACGAATATAAATTTTATAGCTAAAATTTAGGTATGAACTATATTTTGTTGTTGTCGGTTATCAGCTACCAATTAATTGTTTGTCGTGGAGTATGCATATAGTGACAAAATAATTGTACAGCTAAGGCCTATATTGATTATTAACATATAAATTATTATTTTTCTATATAAATTTCCATACCTACAAAATTATTGTATTAGTATTACATTACATGTCATTCAAACATCATAAAATATTAAATTTAAATAAAATTATTTTATTAATAATGAAAACATAAATTATTATATACAATGGTAATCATTCATTATAAAAGCACTAATAACATTCCTAAAATAATCTAACAACTATAAATTACACTCAAGTATTATATTTAAAATCTAACACCTTGTGGACTTTTAGCGAATATCCTTGGTACTTGCATGTGTTCTAGGGCTTGATCTTGTAGGTGTTGATCATGTACACCCTCGTTCTCTACTTGCATGTGTTCTAGGGCTTGATCTTGTAGGAGTTAATCTTATACACCCTCATCCTCCACCTACACTTGTAAACTCACTTGACTTAAAATAATATAATCTACTATTTGATATATCACCCTATTAATACATTAGATTTTACAAAGATAAACCAAGTCGAATAAGACCACAACAAATGCACCCTAGACATATAACAAGTACTCCATCACCCTAATTTCCAATCATCAACATGCTTCAAAACAAGAAATGAAGATAAATATCATAATTTTCAGATAACACACTTTCACATACACACTTTGAATCTTCAATCTTATACATATATTCCCAAGTACCAGAAAAAGTGAGACCATCTAGCTGTTTCCTTTTCTCTTCTAAACATTTTATAATGTTCTGAGTTTTAACTTTATCTAAATTGTTATTTCCTTGGTTTCTAAAGTTGAATTAACTAGAACATGGTTAAATACAAACAGATTACACATCCATACTTTCATGAACTAGAACATAAAAGTAAACCTTATATTACCACAACAAACGTACATCTAGATGCCCAATGAAAATCAAGATTGGCTAAAATCAACCAACTGTCTAAATTGAAGATGGCATGGAAGATACTCTTATCAAGTTACCATTAATTCTAAAAGCTTGAAATGTTAGAAAATAGTTTCAACTCTATTTTCAAGCTAACACTACATAAGACACTTTAACACTTCCCTCACTCGTAGTCCAGTCCACTAACCAGAAACAAAGTGGAGTTGACATGTCCAGAACAATAAACTACCAAAAACAGGGGATACCACACACTACCAAAAAAAAATAATTTATGGATTAAGCAATTAAGGTTGTAACAAGCCTACAACAATTATGGCACTCCAGAAAACAAAGCAGAGTTCAAAATTCAAGGGAAAATGAAAGATAAGGGAATTAATGGAGGTTAGGAAGTCCTGCTTGAGAAAAGGGAAACTAGGGAATTAATGGAGGTCTTTTGGTCCATTCTGATAAATACATGTAGACAATGAATATATAGAAATGTAAGCTAATCAAGCAAAGTATATATGAACATAACTAAACCACTACTCAAAGCTCAATAACAGTTTACAATATCCAAAGGCTCGCTCACTCTCTTCAAGACATGAACAGACAAGTTTATGTCATAAATAGATTTCAAAACCGAAATCAACCTACATACTAACCTGTATAACAATTTGGTGACCATAAAATTCAATCTAAAAAGTATTATCTTTCAAATATACTTGTAAAAGGAATCAGTTAAGATTGGTTTTAGTACTGTCGATCATAAGGATTAACATTCAAAAGGTACAAAAATGAAAAGATAAAAAGGATTAGATGAATATGTTTCAGAGTGTGAGGGCCTAGAAATAGCAGTAGAGTTATAAATTTAGGGTATTCAAATTGACAGAAAAAAAAGGTAACAGATTAGTTCTTAATCTGTTTTCTGTCAAATTTTAAATGGCTTTGATATGTGTCAAATTTTAATTTTGTAACCCATAAGAAAATGCATTTAATAGATAATTTATAATCCATTTCGTTAAAGTATAGGAAAGAGTGAAGGTACATGTAAAAGACAAACAAGGCCAAGACAAGTAAAGAAGGTTGATGTGGGTCCATTACATTGACCAGCTGCTATTGAATACCAGATCCCAGCTATCCTCCCTGGTTTTTAGAGCCTGTGGACCCAAATCTAGTACGCGCCTAACTTCATGTGGTTTAGTGACCGTTGTCTATTTACTTATTTATTTTTACTTTTATAATAATTAACATTATTTTGTATTATTATTAGTGAATAAATTGTATACTCTCTCACAAAAGTTAAGTATTTAGTAAATGCCAAGTAACTCTTATATATTAAATTGAAGATCCAGTTAAATAATTTTAAGCATATGTCTTTGTATATTGTTTTATACACATTCTACCAACCCAATATAAAATATGAACATTCAGTTAGTCGTACCAACCTGAAACCATTACATAAAATACTCACTGCCAGTGGGAAAACTACAAAATCAGTATATCATTGTAAACACGGCAAGAACAACTGCTTAATCAAAGCTTCACTTAGTTTGCTCTTTAGTCTTTACCCTAATCCTCTCTATGTGGTAGACTTTTTTTTGTTGGTAAAATCTCTGTGGTAGACTGTTATTTCTGTGGAATAACTACTAAATCAAAGCTTTTAAGTTTGCCCTTTAGTCTTTACCCTAATCTCTCTATATTGTAGATTGTAACTTATGTTTCCCATTCTTGTGGGGAACTTTTTCATTCAATTATAATAAAAGATATGCCAATGTGTACTTAGGTACTTTATAATTGGGATTATTAGGTGTGTCTGTAGAGTGAATCATTGAATCTGGGTTGGGAGATTTCAATTTAATTAGATGTGCTTTGGGTTTGGTTTGTTCAAAGTTGGCAGGAATACTGAGGATTAAGTATAAAACTACAAATATGTTGCCTGAGTAAATTCTTGTCTCACCTCTTTCTGTAAGTTTTCTCCAGCATTTAAAGTCCACAGGTGCTTTAAAAAAATCCACTGAAAGGTTTCTTGCAAAGCTAGGGTGCTTTTCTTATATACTAGAGGTTAGGTAAAAAACTACAAATCTATTGCCGGAGTACCTACTATAAGGATTTTTTTTTTTTTCTCTTTTTCCCACATTTGGATTCAACTTTGTGGTTTTCGATGGCAGTCAAAACAGCTATGCATAATCGCATAGGAAGAAAGCAAAATTAAAGTGCACAGTGCTTCAAAAAAATCCATGAAACTCTTCTTACAAGTTTTGGCAGTAGATATCGAATATCAGAAAATAAAAAATATATCTGCCTAACTCTTAATTATGAACATCTTATAATTATATTTGTTTTTCTTTAGAAAGAAAAGAAAAAGAAGTGACTATCTCTATCAAATACATGAAATACAAAATCACTAATCCAAAGTTTAAATTGCTTAACTAAAAAAGAAGAGTAATCAAATGAACTTAAAACCAAAACCATTAATTAAATTAAATTTCATGCATATAATCTTTCACAAATTTAATTATAAGAAATTAAATTTCAGGTAAAAGACGAGAGTAACTTACCATTAGCAACTATCGAGAAGAAAACGAATGGGTAGTGTAACACACCCTAACCAAGTCCCTTAGGTCGAACAAGGTTATAGTGGCTACCAAAACTTAACTTGCGGAAATTGCGGAAAAATTTAAAACTTATTCAATCACATTTGCATAGACTAATCTCATACTTAGACTGCTATTAAATGCTTAAATAATTATCACAAAATATTATAGTAATTAATTAAATACATAACTCCCAACATAATTATAAAAATATTAACAAGTTAATTCAAAGGATTGTAACTATACTTCAACACACGTCCAACCACATTAAAATACTTCAATTTAATAGGAAAATAGTTCTCAGTTGAAAATGAAATAAAAACAATATCACCAATAGATAGACAACTTTATTGCTTTATTTAGATACCCTCAAGGAACCTCCTCTCGAGTTACCACGTGTCTACCATCCCCACAAGTTCAAGTAAGTAAACGGTCTAAACGTGCTCACCTGGGAAAGAAAATAAGAAAAATGTGAGTTTACAAAACTCAGTAGGCTTTTCCAAAAAAAATCATACAAAGCGTCAAAAGCATACATATAACTTCGCATGCCAATAAAGATCACAATAACAAACTAATCATAAATTTGCTTAATCATAAATGTCTTACATACTTGAGGATTCATAATATTTCATAGCTCATTATAAACTTATAACATAATCAAAAACAAAACTTATAATGCATGCATGATTAATAAGCTTATCTCATAATGGTTGGATTTGTAAACAAATTCTCATAGGGGTGCATGCATCTCAATCTCACTTATAGCATAACACCGTAAGCATTTCAATCTACTTATAGCTTACAACATATCAAAATGGGGTGCATGCGTCTCAATCTCACTTATAGCAATACACCGTAAGCATTTCAGTCTTACTTATAGCTTACATGGTTTGACATGATCAAATCCCAAAACTTATATAGCGTGCTTTCCAAATACCAACCAAATATAATATACCGTTCATTGCCCGTCGTACATTATTGTGCGTATGCATGTATGCACTAATTCTTGATCAAATAAACATGCATAGATCACATATACATATCGTACTCATCAAATTCATGCTATAACAATAACCTCAAAATTTCCAAGACATGTTATCCAATAATCACATATGAGAATTTCACAACAGCTATATTGTAAAACTCATAATAAATTCAATACTCATCTAAATCACATGATTCTAAAAACACTAGAATCTCTTATATGTCTCGGATGAGCCGTAATTTTTTCATAATTTTCAGAAACAAGTAAGTATTTAATATCTATTTTTTAATATAAACTGTCACACAAATTCTTCAGTGAACCAGAGACGATCAAACATTTTTAATAAATTACACAAAAATATTTTTCTCCCAAAACTAGCGGCAATAAAACCATAACAAGTAAAGGTAGCTGTATAAATTCTTTCATTCCAATCCAAGCAAAGAAACCAAACACGCTTATCAGAAAACCATAACAGGCTCAGCATTCCAGCAGCAATGTCTTAAATTTAAAAAATCCATAAATTACTAATAACAGATCGAAAAATAGAAATTTCAATTTGAGAATGTTCATAAATCTCTTAAGTCCAAACTGTAAAAGTTTCAAAGGAAAATAAATCCATATGCCCCACGAAATTATACAGAAAACACCCATTGGTCATAATTTTTCAGATTGACAGTATGAGCTTCGAAAAATTATAACTATTTCTACAAAAATCCGATTGAGGCGAAACAAAAAGGAGAATACTCATAGAGGATAGATCTAATGATGAAAAATATATACAAAAATATTAGACATATATTGGTGTTTCGAAACTCCATCAAACTCATCAAATAGTGTATAAATCGTAAATCTCTTCTTAATAATAAAAATAGAAATAAACATGAATAATATATATATATATATATATAAATCATCCATAAATCATCAAACAGAAAGATGGTTTAGGAAAAACCTACCTTAATCTCTTGATTTGATCTTGAAAAGTTGCAAAAACCCTAGCCCCCAAATCAAGCTCCAAAAATAAATCTCAAGAAAAAGAGAGAAAAAGATTTAGTGTTTAAATCTTTTACAAGAAAAATCAAAACTTCAGGTTTCTTTGATCCAAGCATCAATTACTCACCTTCCAAAATCAATAAGTTCCTTCTGCTCTCTTTTCCAAATCCTTAAAAACTCTCAGACGTTCCTCTCTATAATCGTACGTTTTTTTTTTTTTCACAAAAAAGTAGTCATAGATCTGTAAATGACTTAAGAAATTGAGTTTGACTTGAACTCTTTTTTTTTAAGTAATAATAATAATTCAAAAACCTTATCAGTTATGTTCAAAAGCAAATTTCAATCTACTTTATTTTAAGATAATAAGATCCTATATAATCAGGTTTATTTGATAAAATCTTATTTCAAAAAAATAATATATTTATTCTTAAATTTAAAAACCAATAATTAAGATCCCACAGGTAGGGTGGCACAAAATGGATAAGCCAAGCTCCAACACCAATTCTTAGCTTATATCCTCTAAAGTGCCTGGACCTGATGGTTTTCCAAGCGAGTTCTACAGAAAGTATTGGCCAATTATTAAGCAGCAGGTTGTTAGTTTTGTTCAAGAATGCTTTAGAACAAGAAAAACGGAAACAAGGATCAATAAAACTTTCTTGGTCTTAATACCAAAAGAAAAGCAAGCTGTAAATTTCAACCAATTTAGACCGATAAGTCTGTGTAACTTCAGTTATAAGGTGGTGTCCAAAATTTTAATGTCAAGGTTGAAGAAATTTCTTCAGAGCATTGTATCTCCAAACCAAGGATCTTTTGTTGAGGGACATTAGATAGTGAAGAACATAGTGATTGCCCAAGAATTGATGCATAAAATCAAAGGACATAAAGGAAAAGGTGGTAATGGGTTGATGCTTTTAAAGATTGACCTAAAAAAAGCTTATGACCGTATTGAGTGGAGTTTTTTTAAGTAAAGTGCTTAAGGCTTTGAGTTTTTCTGAAGATTTTAGAAAACTTATTATGAGTGGTGTGAGCTCGGTACAATATAACATCCTCTTTAATGGCAATGTCTGTGGTAATATTGTTCATTCTTGTGGATTAAGGCAAGGGGACCCCCTCTCCCCTTTCCTCTTCATCCTTTGTACATAAATATTCTCAAGATTAATTTTCAAAGAGAAAGCTAAGGGAAACTTGCAAGGAATCAAGATAAGTTGGAATGCTCCCACCATTTCTCATTTGCTGTATGCTGATGATGAAAGAAATGCTTATATAGTGGCTAAGATTCTGGAGACTTATAATAGTTGGTTAGGACAACATGCAAATGTGGAAAAATTAAGTATCTATTTTTCTGGGAATACTCTGAGAACTACCGAAAGAAAGACTAAAGATATTCTAGGTTTTAAGGAAATAAAGCATGGATCAGTTTATCTTGGGAATTCTTTATTGTTTGGAAGAAATAAAACCCCTGAGTTTGAAAAAATCAGAGATTGTATTTTACATAGGCTTGAAGGATGGCAGAACCTTTTTCTCTCAAGGGCAAGGAAGTTCACATTAATTAAATCAGTGGTTCAGTCGAATCCCATATATACCATGTCTACTTTTTACATTCCCAAAAGTATTTGTGAGTCCTTTGATACTATAGCAAGAAGATTTTGGTGGGGGATCAAACCAGAGGCTAAATGTTTTTTGGCTTTGAAATCTTGGAAAGATATTTGCCAACCAAAGGAGTTTGGGAGATTGTGTTTTCATTGTTTCAAGGATTTCAACTTGGCCTTGATTGCCAAACTTGGTTGAAAACTGGTGGTAGGGGAGAAAGGTTTATGGATTGACTTAATAAAGGCTAAGTATTTGAAGAATGACTCATTTTTAAATTGTATAGTTAATAAAGGTGATTCCATGATTTTAAAAGGTATTTTGAAATCAAAGAAGATTCTTTCCAAAGGAGTTTGCTATAAACTAGGGAATGGGCTAGACATCAATCCATGGAATGGCCTTTAGATTCCATGGTTGAATGGATATACCATTACAACCAAAGAAGGAGTTAATGAAAGATTATGGAGCAGAGTTGTAGATTTTCAGATGGAGAACGGACTGAACTGGAATGTGAGGTTGCTAAATGAAGTTTGTGAACCTGATATAGTTGAGGCAATCACCAAAGTGGCCGCAGGTTCCTTGCCATGATAAGCTATTTTGGATGGGCAATAACAAAAGTATTTTTTCTATTAAAAACTGCTATCGGTTTACAAATTTAGATAAATTCAATGCCTCTGCTCCTCTCATCTGGGGAAGGATATGGAAGTCTAAATTGCATGAGAGATTAAAGATGCACCTTTGGCGAATTTTGGCTAAAGTTATACCAACGTGATAAGCAATTTATTAGAGAATTTCCAAAGGTGATAGGAGCTATATTTTATGCGGGGTTGAGGAAGAATTGAGCTTACATGTTTTTAAGAATTATTATTTTATCAGAGCTCTTACTTATGGTAGTAAGTGGAGTTGCTGTTTGGATAGCTGAGAGGTTGGTAATCTTGAACAGTTAGTGGAGCTTTGCTTTTGTAGGAAAGAAGAGGCTAAAGGGGAATCAAAAGACTTCAACTCCATTTTCTTTGCTTACCCCATTTATGCTACTTGGAAATTCAGAAACGAGGTATTTTTTTAGGGTAAAAAAGATATCTCAAATTATATTGTGTTGTTTCAGAGATTAGTTGATGAGTTTTTGTCACTGTCAAATGTGGAGATGGACCAATCTGGTAGCATACCATCTTTAAAGAAAAGGAAGAACTGGAGTCCCCCTTGTGAGGGATGGACAAAGGTCAATTTGGATGCAGCTTGTAAGAATGGACAAGGTGCTAGTGCCATGGTGGTAAAAAATGCCCTTGGGATTACTTTGCCGCTAGATTCTAGGTTATCAATTTGCAATTCACCTCATACAACGAAGCTATTGACTCTTAATTAGGCATCTAAATTTGCTGAAAATAAGGGCTGGTCGAGAATTATTTGGGCTTGTGATGCTAAGGAAGTGGTTTTGGAAATTTTGGGGGATTTTGAGCCAATGGGTTGGGAAACTCGTAATCACATACTTGAAATTCGAAAAAGGTTCTCTCTGTTTGATTGGTCTTTGTTGTGGAATCATAGAGAGACTAATGAGGCTGCTGACTTGATTGCCAAATTATCTTTACATTCTAATGTTTGTTTGAACACTAATGTGTCTTCTTTTGATAGCATCATAAATCTCACCTACTGTAATAATGCAAATTTATCACTGAATCCTAATTTTTGTCACTGTATTTATATGTGTGACAAAAATCAATCATCAATGGGTGGACACAAAAAAGCAGACACTAATTCTACTTTTGTGATAAAAAAAAATAGAATAGTCATTGATACCCATTATACTGTGACAATTTTATTACTGTCACTGAATGTTTGACCTTTTGTGCCACAATTTTTCATCACAATAAGGTATAAAAATTTTCACTGAAACCATAGTATTTGTCATTGATTGCATTCAAAAATCCAGTCAAACTTCAACTTTCTGTGACAATATGTGTTTCAGTGATGACTTATACCCTTGACACGGATTAATACCGTGTCAAAATTATTATGTCACTAATACAATTTGTGACACATTTTTGTGTCATTCGTACTTGTCACATAATGTATTTGTGACAATCTGTACAATTATCACAATATGTAATAGTGACAATATTTGTCGATGCTGAAAGTATTTGTGACATTGGTAATGGTCATGACAATAATGTTTAGTTACAGAAGTAACTGTCATAGACAATAACAGTGTCGAATTTTGGAGGGACACAAATCATGCTGAATAATAGTTTAATAATACAGTGACATTGTTTATATTGTTACTGTAGTATAGTACAACTGTTATTAGGGTGCCAGTCATAATTGAAATTGTCATAGAACACATCAGTGTCAACTTTAGATTGACACAAATAATATACATTTAAGCATTAATAATACAGTGACAATTATTTCATCACAATTCATTTTTCGCCTCATTATTCCATTTTACACCTTTTTGTGGCAATTTCTTTACTTGTGTAATTTGTCCCAGTTTCTTGACTCGCTGCATTGAATTCATCGCAATCCTTTCACCATTATCATGCATATTTTGACACTAATTCGTTTGACAATGCAAATTCAGCATGCATGTAAAGGTAAGAGTTAACATTGCACACTGCACACACTTAGTGAATAAGAAATGTGATTGTTTTGATTTCACCTTGCATAAAATTTACACATGTTCAAGTCATATAACACTTACAATATATGATAATTACTGCTAATTTGTACAAAAAAAAAACATAATTTTTCATTCAAGCATATCATTGGGTGAATATGCTTCAATGCAAAATTATCCTATATTTCCGTATTGCCCATCCTAAATCATTTACTCCCACTACCTTGTCAAAATATATACTAAGCATTTGCAGTTATAATCTACTACATAATACCTAATTAAAGAGTACATTTCTAGAATAAACTTTCCAAAATAACATATTATTCACAATACCTAAAAAGAGTAGGTTCCATGTCTAACCAAACAACCTTCCAATTCATACTTGTCCAAATCAACCTGCATATATTAAACACATCATATTAACATATACATATGTGTATATATGCATATATTTTTCACTTAGTAATGTTTAAAGTGTTACTATGAGTAACCAT
Source organism: Rhamnella rubrinervis (assembly GCA_007844105.2). Classification (NCBI taxonomy): domain Eukaryota; kingdom Viridiplantae; phylum Streptophyta; class Magnoliopsida; order Rosales; family Rhamnaceae; genus Rhamnella; species Rhamnella rubrinervis. Next base: position 3,236,303 of record CM017582.2, read on the forward strand.
AGTAATTTAGATTGTAAATTTTTCTTCAATGAACAAAGTAAATAATACACCATAATCATTTTACCTTCATTGGAAGTATCTCCATTTCCTGTGTCATTGCCACCTTCAATATCAGCTACCATCCTATAAAATGAGTCAAATTGCCTCTCATGTAAATCTAGTAAAAGTTTTACTTTCCTTTCCATTTTAGCAAGCCTAACTTTCAATTGTTGATTTTTCTTCAACGATTCAAAATAAGTAGCATTGTTTTCCTTCTCTCTCCTCTTATACTCCTCAAGTTCCTTTCTCAATCTTGCAACTTCTAGGCTTGCCCGCAATTTGTTGGGTTTAGGAATTACACCAATCCCTCGGAAAGCTGCAGATTTAGAGGGTAAGACCTCCGCGAATATTTCATCAACAGTAAGTGAAGTTGACTGTTGTAACTTTACAGGTCATTCCTACAAAATTAATTTCATATCACTTGTTAGCAATCAACTATATTTATCAATTGATTTACATATCTACACAATACAAAATGTTAATCGTCTCACATATATTTGTTTCGATCCTTCATCAACCCACTATTGTTTTCTCTAACTATAATGAGTGTCATAAAATAATTGAATTTTATCAACTTCAGTTCCATTTTTTAGTACTTCCTGTATACATATTGAAAATAATTATTAAATATAAATTTACTACGTATACATATATATTTAATATGCTACGGACTACCAATACCAAGTGTAAGTATGTCGTAAGAAAACTGAAATAAAAAATATTTTCACACCTCTACTTTCTGTTCATAAATCATTCGGGCAACCAACTTGGTTCCAACAACATGATTAATTTTGGCAGCTACCCTATTGTTTTTGTTTGTAATGCTTCGTTTATATCATGTTAACCAACACACCAAAAATAATATGATTGAAATCATATACAATGGTGGAATTGCATAGAGGCTTTCATACCATATAAATAATAATAAATGAAAAAAAAAAGTAAAGAGTAACTCAACATCAGCATGCAAGGCAATTAATTTTTTAATAAATATTATTGACAGGTTTAGTAAATTAACTAATGGATCCCTAAAAGAAAGTGAGAAACAAAAAAAAAATATAATGTAACAAATATTCCCATAAAAAAAAACAAAAAAGATTACAAAACCTAGAATTCCTCCGAGTTGATATGATTGACAAAGATCATCCACTCTTCCTCTGTTATATGTTTGGGTTTGATTGCAACTATATCCTCTTCCTTATCAGTTTTCTTCACCCTCTCGTACAACCTATACCTCCATGTTCTAAAACTCCTCCTCATTTGTGCATCCAGTACACTCATGGTGACCACATCTTTATTAAATTCAAAGACTCCTACAAGGCATTGTAAGTGTGATGATATTATCATAATACCTTCCAAATTAACCATAAAAAGAAGTATGACAATACATGTAAGAAGTCTATCATTTTTGTTTTCACTTCCTTATTTACATCAAGTCCATTTCTTTAGATGGAGTGGTGTGTGACACCTTACTATTACACCAATCTTGCTTACAAACTCCATGGAATAATTTCCTACAAAGCCTATCATATGGGAGGGGGGGGGGGAATGTAAATGCCTCTTGTTGTTCCATATTTTTTTGTACCACCACTGGTTGGTACTTCTACATTATACAATATGAGAAAATAAATTCCATTTAAAATTAACCAGTAATGCAGTGTATGGTTCCATTATTACTCAATTGCAGAGTAAAATTTGTAACATATTAGTACCTATATTTTCCATCTCAGCGTTTCCACCCTCATTCTCTGCTTCTTCTACATGTCCTCCATCTGTGTACATTTATTTGTACTATTTATAAGTATACAGCATTTACTTGTACTATTTATAAGTATACAGCAAAAACAATATCACTTTCATTCACCATTTAAAAATCCTTACCTTGGTTATTTGTTATTTGATGATCGTTAGGAGCATTTCCAGTTGGAGGAATATGTTGTGATTCCTCATTAGGAAACTCAGCAATTGATTCACCATCTTCCATTGCTTCCGTAGGTCCAAATAGCCTAACACATGCCCTTTTCCTAGGAGAGGTCCTAGTGGCCAGTACACTTTCTCTTGTACTTTTCCCTTTACCTATAAATATGGATACTATATTTTTAAATAACAAAATACTTCAATTAGTGTATAAATCAATAAGAACAAAATGAGCATGTATAAATCCCATCTCAAGTAACAAAATGAATAGGTAATTAATAATCTGAACATGAGCCATCTTTAGCCAATGCCACAAAACCTTTGTAATATTCTCTATTGTTTCACATATATGAAGTCTTTATAGCAAAGTATAGATTTAGGATGTTAATTAAATTGTTTTATCACTTGAGACAAATATTAGATACGAAACTTAGAATAAGACAATTGCTGGGATATAGAAATGCATGAAAGCCCATCCAACTTCAAAGATGTTAATTACAGGAGTGTTGTCACTCAAGAACTATACATTTACATAATTGTGCTTGTATACTTCGTGTATCATTTTATTATGTTTTAACAATACTTTTTCAAATATGTTAGCTAACCTTTGGGCTAAAGCAGGGTGAGAGTTACTCCCCTGGCTAGACTTCGAAGACAAACTATAATAGCATTTTTTCCCCAAAATATTAAATTTTTAAGATGGATCCTATAAAATAATTGTAGTCCTAATTCTTATTGATGATTTCTTAGATTTTTTTTTTCTCTCTTTTAATCTATAACCAGTTTACCAAGAAAATTTGGAAAAAAAAAAAAACAAAAAAAAGAAGAAGAAGAAAGTCTTAAGAAAGTTAAATTTCTTGAACTGAATTACTGAAGTGTTCCTGGGTGGGCTCAGAGAAGCACAACAAACAAAATGAGTGAAAACCTAAAGTTTTGGGAAGTACTAAGACTGTGGCAACATAATGGGCTAAAAGCCCAAACACAATGGGTTGAAAGCCCAAACATAATGAAATGAAACTGAACGGAGTGACCCGGATTTTATGCTCTCTGTGGCGGCAACATCCGATTGGCCTCTCCCAACCTATATCTATATAAATTTGATGCAATCTCACATGGAAAACTAAGAAGAGTAGCTAAGTAATTAAATTTTTAGAGACCTTCACAACTTATTTTTTCCTATATATATATATATAGTCCAATTTATATATATGAAAGTGGAGGCTTGAAACTTGAAGAGATCATTTTACATGAGCTACGTACATTTATCTCTATGCATTTGCATGATTAAATCATCTATTACAGTATACAGATATGATGAATGCAGGAGGAGGATATTTAACATGTGACTACTAGGAAGGTATATTTGATACATGTCTATTAATTTCAGTCATTACCAACAAATAAATACTAATAGTAATAAAAAAAACTAAGTTTATCAAATTTTTATATAAATTCTAGCTAAATGAAAATAACTTACATATATATGCAAATAATTTAGAAGGATTCATCGACCATAGTCACACACCTAATTCATAGATCATAGACACACACACTCTATGGTGTAACAGAATATAAATTTATTTCTTAGAAACATGTACATGCGTATGGATGTATCTACATCAATAAACATATGAATTTAATATTGCAAGTCCTTTCAGCTAGGGAATATATTAATCCTTTTTAAAATTCTATATTATTAATTCATCCATCTCTCATTATCATCATTAAAACTATAGCGTCATATAAACAGTTCAATATCTATGTATACTCTGATCAAAGATTTGAATAAATCATACTTATAAATGATAAAAAACCTACTTCACCAACTACTACACAAATTTACATACAACACACTTGGGGGTACTCTAATGTATTCCATCTTAGTTGAATTTTTCTTTGAAAAGCTAGAATTTGAAGAGAGATTGATTTAGACGTGTGGTGACAAAAATTAATGAAGTGAGTAGTTAGAAAGACTCGTATACTGGGACAATTTAAAAATAATAATTATAGTTGGATAATTATCTTTCTCTCTCTCTCTCTCACTCTCTAATGTATTCATATTCACGGCGCCGTGTAGTCTTCCAGTCTATTTTGTTTTTTCTTCTAAAATTGTGATGACTTCGAAGAAAGTTTTTCTGCTTCATTATTGAACTTGTGAGCTACCACTTTTAGACTTTTTGCTATGTCTAGCTAGCTAATTTACCTTTAAAGTTTTTGTTCAATATTTCAAACAGAGAAAGTAACTAATTAGACTAGCTACACCTTGAGAATAATTTGAGAATAGAGCTACGTTCATTAACTTGAAAATTTTAAAAAGATAAAAAATTAAAATTAAACAGTTACAAATTTGGGTTTTTCTTTTTTGATAATGATTTATTTCTATATGAACCTCAAATTATTCCAAGGTTGTGATTGGCGAATGAACTTAAGGAATTAATAAATCAAAAGAAATCAAACAGTTGAAAAATGTCACAGTTGATGACATATCTTTTGGACAAAGGTTCTTGAATACTTAACTTGCCTCTAATCCATTTTAATAGTATTTTGCACTCATATTGCAAGCTTCACTACACTATGTTCTAACTAATTATATACATATCAAATGTATAACTATATATACCTGATGAAGCACATCGACTTTGCTGTGGAGGGTGAGATCTACCATGCACAGCAGTAGGCTTCGTGTTGAGGCCAGCATTGTCTTCAGATACTTTTGGTGCTTTCCGAACATTTATCCATGTCATACCATCTTTCTCAATGTATTCATAACACAACATTAGAAAATAATTACCATTAGCATTGTATTTTCTCATTAAATGTATTTGGTAAAATTAATATGTCAAAGAGTCAAACCTACTGTATATTTCATAGCTTTTCTTGGTGGCACTCTAGTCGGCAGTAATCCTTTACGTACGTCAAGCTTCTTATTTGTCTTCGGAGGCATGGCGACTCAAGTAACACCTACAAAGGATATAACATTCATATCACTACTTAAACAGTGTATATTAATGTACAAAAAGAAGCAATTTATGCTCCTAGTCAAATCATATAAAAGTTATAGCAATTGGAATTAATAACACTTAATGCTACATAAATAAAAATCATTGTCAATTAACTGTAATGAGATAGTACCTAGTTGAGTTGGCCATCCATATTAAAATAATAATAATAATAATAATAATAATATACAACATACATATCTTATTCACTATGACCACCATCTATGACATCCTGATCATTTTCAGTGTTCAAAGTAAATGAAGAATCAAGTAAATGTACAGAATTATATTCATTTGCATGAATATATGTCATCCATGTCAGTCTGAGTTAGAGGCTGAATAAAATCATCAAGTGTAGCATCATTATCAAAATCATTGCAGTTTGAATCTTGCTGAAATGCCTCAGTTCCTACATCTCCATGTTTTTGTATAAATTGTGCATCATAAATCTATCATAACTGTACCTTTTCAACAACTCTCTAATTTCTTCTCAACTTTGTATCGGAGATATAAATAACTTGCTCAGCTTGATTTACAAGAATATAAGAATCATCCTTATACCAAGTCCTTGACACATTGACACTCAAGAACTCATATTCATCTACATGAGTTCGACTTCTATGGCCAATCTCCCACCAATCGTACTTGAAGATGAAGACTTTATTTAACCCTAAATATGATAACTTAATACATCATTAAGAACACCAAAGAAATATATGTCAGCCCCATTGTGCTCTCCTTTCACAACAATTCCACTGCTGAGAGTTTTTTATTTGCACCATGTTTTATCGTGCGAAACCTATGCCCATTAATAATGCAACCAGGATATCTAAAAACTCTTCTATGGGGTCCCTTTGCTAAATGTTTTAAGTGAAGATTACCATTAACATTCCCATCCGACTCCATTTGAATAAGCTCCACACAATTGCACAAATAGATTAATTACATTATTGACATAATATATAAAGATTAATAATTACTACATCACAATATGCACCCGTTTTAGAAACCATATAGGGAACTCTAATTGCTGTTTATGTGAAATATTTTCAACATTCTTTCTTTCAAGAAGTTCCTTATGTTCACTACACAATTTGTAAATGACATAAGTTACATATATGAATAAAACATGATATATACAATGGAATTCCATGTAGTATTACTATATTTACTCCATAAATGCAACATATAATTAGCGGAATATGACTTACTGTATATATGGGATAACTTCTGCACAATTATTCAATACATACCACCTTAATCTTGCCTACTCAATCATATTCAGATCTTCTACTATTGATCCTCCTAATCCACAAGTTTTTTTGAGTGAAAACTGATAAATCACTATAACTTTCATGGCCATCAACACCAAAATTCCTTTCCGGTCTGTTAAAGATAGTCTCCATCTCATTGAAAATACATAGAGAAAAATGTCAAACATTCTTTGTCAATGTATCATTCAGTAATTGATCCTTCTGGACGAGCCTTATTACGAACATAACCCTTTAGATTGTGCACGCACCTACAAAGTGAACATAACATTATTGGTCACTTGAAATAAAGTGAACAAGGATTTTAAATAACATATAAATATAGGTGTTGGAGCTATTACATTTCAAATGGATACATCCAACGATATTGGCAAGGACCGGCAATCTTGGCCTCACTTGGAAGATGGACTAATAAATGCACCATTACAGTAAAGAAGGCAGGAGGAAATATTGTCTCTAGCTTAGAAAAAATTACAACAACATTTTTTTCTAGTTGCTCTAAGGCATTCACCTTCAAAGTTTTAGAACTCAACTCTCTAAAAAAAAGCGCATAGATCAATCAATAATTTTTATGTAATAACTATTGAATTTTTATGAATTTAAGTATTAAATTATTAATTAGCATATTGTTCTTTCAAAACCCTCAAGAAATTGCTTGAATTGAGGTGAAATTTATATAAAATTGGAGCTTGGAAAATTCGGCCAAGAGGGGACATGTTTGGCATTTTTATATTTGTCAAGGCAATTGTGGTTTTTTTCACATATATGTGTAATTTTATGAAAAAATGGTAAAGTTTAAATATAAGGTGGTCCCTATAAGGGTGTGCATGATTTCATAAGATATTTTAAAGTTTACACTATATATGAAATGTGTGTGTAAAGGTGTATGTGTATATGTATATGCATATATGAATATATATATTTGTATGTGTATATAAATAAATATATTTATATGTAAATGTGTAGTGGTATTTGTATATGAATGTGGAAATTGAGTGTGTGTGTGTGTGGTTTATGTATATGTGTGCTTATGTATAATTATATATATGTATATGTATTTATCTTTATATTGGCTACAAGGGTATAAATGTAACTTCATTTCTTTCAAAACATAATTTTGAAAAATATTTGTTGGTATAAAGTATACTTTAATTTATGCAAGTTTTACAAGAAGTTATTTTTATTTAGTTGTTATTTTTAATATATGTATATGTGTTTTAAAAATAATATTTTCTATATAGGTTTTATTAATTTTTATACTCCAAGGGCAAAATGGTAATTTTATTAAAATGTAATAGTAAAATGGGAATTTGGTGTTACTATCAGGGGTCAAATGAGAATTTAATTTTCTTTCAACGATAAAGTTGAAAGTCTATATTGTTTATCAAGGGTATATTTGCAATTATAAAATATTACCAAGGGCATAATTGAGATTATATATATTTACAAAGGGTAAATTGGTCAATTTACATTGTATGGGTAATTTGGGAAAACTGTCTCATATTTTCATATGAATTTATATAATCGATCTGGCTATTTATTGTAAATGAGTTATGTATGTCAATTTGTAGCATTGAATGCAGCTATCAAATATAGAAATGTAATTGTGCATTAAAATGATGAGTAATCATGTGCATATGCATAGAAATATGTCATGGAAACTGTTGTTTTTATATGAAGAAACTAATTTTAAGAACAAAATGTGTTTTTGAAAAGTGTATAGTTAGTCATGGTCATGCATATGTAGGCACATATGTACTTGATGGAGCATCTATAGACATGGTATGTGGATCGTTTTAGTTTAGGTCCCACTATCTAGTGAGTGTGGAGATATAGATTATTGCATAAGCGTACATGCCAGCATATTGGTGTATGTGGTGGCTGCTATCATGACATTTGTATAATGCGGATGCAAGCAAATTCCTTCTTCACTTATACCGTTTCCTCTAAATGGTTAGATTAATTTGGTTTCCTTGAAAGTATGTCTGAGTGTTGGTTTGAAAAATAATAGTTACTGATGGGTAACTAGCTCTAGCATAACTAAGAGATTTCAAACGTTACGTTTAAATAGAAATTCCTACAACGTTATTTTGAAAATTCAATGCACTATTTATGTTTTGAAGATTTAATACCGTAATGGATTCAGTAAAAAAGAAAATCAGTATTTTGGGAGATGAGAAACATTTTGTAAAACATACTACACTACAACTGCATGTGCATTTGAAAATCTACTGAGTGTTTATAACTCATCTTTGTTTACTTGTGTGTGCTAGGTAAATCCTACACTTAAATTGTCAAGCTTAGCCGCAGCGGAGGCACGAAAGGGTAGAGGCAGTAATATAAATTTATTTTTCACATTTTGTTATATTATTTTTTGACAATGGTACTCTGATTTTGAACCTTATTTTCTTTACGCTGTGGGTTTTGAAAACATCTCTAAGTTTACTATTTACTTTGGAAATATTATTACGGTTTGCTTCAATTTTAATTAACAAGTTTTTATAAAAGAAAATGATGATCTTAAAGAGTGAAAAAGCCGGTAGTTCCCACAATTGACATGGGAGACTTGACTGGATCCTTTGAGTCACAAACACAGAAGAGTACAAGTCAGTAAACAAACAGAGGAACACAAAAGTACTTGCAACCTAAACGAAACCTATTAAGATCTTTACATGCATATGGACATGTAATTTCAAAAGAAGCATTAAATTCCAAAGGTTGTTTGCTGGTTAACCACAATAATCTAAAAGCTAATGCAAAAGCATTAAAGGCAAAAATTCAGTTTTAGAGCAAAAGCATTCTGAAGGTTTAATTAACTATTGCTTCCTAAGGAGCTTCTAAAATACATAACATAATTGACCGCTAGATGAAGTGACAAGAGTCGCTTTCAAGATTTCACCACACTACTATCTCATGTCAAGTAAAAAAAATATAATTTAATATGAAAAAATTGAAGGCTTCAAAAATGACAATTTGGTAGATTTTAAAATATTGATAGCTGTCAATTGCAATTTAGATGAGGGAACATAAACAAAACATACCAGGAGTTGGGACTGAGGTAATTGAGTTGCATATTGGACAGAAAACATTAATAGCTCCCTTAGGATAAAGAAGAATGCTCCTACACCCACTACACACAAGTTGGTTCTGCATAACTACGGTGTCGAAGGCTATGCATATGATACATGATAGAATCATATAAGAACAGAAGCAATAAAATGTGGGATACAGAAGACTTAAAAACTTCATTAAAAAATATTAAATGGATGGAAAATCTAAACTGTTCAATTGAAAACATACCTCTTGGAATTTGTGAAAAAGAAAAGCGATTAGGAATCGAAATAGTAGAGGAAGCTGGTAACTCAAATCACAAAGCTGAAGCTCACCACAGTCCACAAAGCTGCTAACTCAATAACAAACAAATTGAAGAGATCCCAACAATTGATATTGCAATGCAATTAAATGGTGTGTAACTGTTCCTCTAACCATTTTTCCTTCTTTCTTTAATAGCCAAACCGAAATGTAAACAAAGATCTAAATTTCTATTAGTAAAGTACTTCATTTCGTTTTTCTTTTTAATTACAAGTTCCTGATAGGTAACCCACACAACATAACTTGTATGTGTAAAGTTTTTTACAAGCATCGGTCCATGGTTATAATAATCAAAACTAATCCCTTAATATTTACCAGTTTATCCTCCATCTTATCTCCAAAGGGATAACTCATCCTTCCCACATCTGATCGACTCTTTGAGTGTGCAAACCCTACCAAACAACCACATTCATGTCAATAACAGACGGTTTTATATTGAAATTTCATAAATATAGTTAAAGAGCCTAAAGGAGAAGTTACCACCATTACTATTGATGTGATAAGAAAAAATAGACAGAAGTTTAGAAAAGAAATTTGTCACATGAGATCTTTAACTGAGTAAGCACTGCTGATTATTGTACAAGATAAAGAGTGAGAGAGATGACTACCTATCCAAGACAGACATAGATAGATTACCCTCAAAGGCCAAACAGTTCTGGAAATTACTATAATTTTTTTACCTTTAACTAGAGCAAACTTAAAAATGATGGGTCAACGTATAAACCCAAATTATATTCCATAGGAATTATTAAAACAAGCCAAATGTCAATATAATAATTCACTCATATTTCTCAATTAATTTTACGACTAAATAAATTTAAACGCATCTACTCCGTTGCATTGAGTTGAGGAATTGCACATGGGGAAAAAAATCCCAAATTCAAGTTACAAATAATAATTCATCTAACACTTACTAAATAGTTCAATTGCTAATGTAAATTTTAATAATTGAACAAAAATATGTAAACTTTAAAAAAAAATCATAACAAAAAATAGTAAAGATGAAAAGAAAAAGAGCATTGCATACTTTCACAAAGTTGGTAATTCCAATCATAATAATATTCTTAGTCTTGAAAGCCATAAACTCAGCAGATGGTTTATCATCCAAGACTACCATCTTGCAATCACAAAAAATACCACAATTCATGAGTCGTAAGCAGAGATTTCAAATAAAGCAACCCACAACATATAAGATAGGTATATGTATATTTTGCAAGAAATTATATTCTTATTAAGTAGATGCTCATATATACATATATGATAGGCATATATATATATATATATATATATATATATATATATATATATATATATATGCATATGTTGGAAGAAATTAACATCTAGGAAGTTGTTCAGTAGTTGTAGTACTGATGCTGTAGAAAGAGAAGGCCTACGCTTAAAGCCAGTAGTGACCAACATACAAAATCTAATTGAATGGGAAAAGGAATCAATATTATTAAAAATATTTCTCAAATATTAATGAATTAACTTTTACAAACATGCTGTCAATTGAATTAACTTTTACAAACATGCAGATGACATATAAAAAAATTTAAGCTATAAGATAAAAGCATTGCCCTCAAAATTTTGAACCTCATTCCATGACATTAAACACTGACAAGAGCTGCCATAGTCTTCGGACTTCCATAAAACAAAACAGTTTTTGAAATTTCTATAGATGTGCAAAAGCCAATATCCTGAAGTCTAAAAGCCTACTAGAAAAAGGCCATAAATATGTGGAAAATAAAAGTATAAAAAAAATCTTCAGCTGACAAAACAAAGCTTAGGACCAATAATAATATGAAGTTGACAATGTTCACTTAACAATAAACAAATTAGTAATTGACACTAACAGCCCATTTGTTATATTGCTAAACTGCTGAAGATTAATACTAATCTCAATAAATATTTAAATTTCATGAAAGGACACTTAGAAGAAGAAAATGATTGCTATCAGGAAAGGATCTTGAATATCTACTGCAACACTCCAAGGACTTCTAAAAACTGTTGAATATCATTGACAACATCAAACAAAAATAAGGGTTAATTATACTAGTAAGCTCTCTACTTTACCCTCATTTGTTGCAGACCTGTATTTTTAATTTTCAATGAGGCCTTCTATTTAGAAATTTAATTTAATGTAAGAAGATGAATAATGGATGGTAAGAGACTCATTATGAATTTATTACATTAAGTTTGTTAATCCAAGAAATGTTTTTGACAGAGTGAAATCAAACTCTTCATTTGGACTAAAATTATTGGAATATGTTATAAAATTTTATTTTCTTACATTATACTAAAATCTTTTGGGGTAATAATTTTGGGAGTTTGATAGTAGACCATACCATCAATTTGTTAGTCTCCATGATCTATTGTCCTAGAATGATACAAATTTCTAAATTGAAGGAATCAAACTAATATATGATCCACAATGCATTTGGGGGTAAATGAGAGGGCCACAAATGTAATTAACCCTAAAACTAATGGATCTTTAAAAGCAGCCTTATGTTTTTATGAGACATGGCAATAAGGCAATCCATTGGAACATCATGTCTGACAAGAAAATTAGAGACATTAATTCATCCAAAACAGATAACCTAAGCTAAGAGGGAAAGTTCTCAGTTGCCAGTGTGGATGACATTTCCAAGGATAGAGATACATAAACAAGGAATCCTAAAACGAGTCAACTGTTTACTCAAGAAGAGTAGAGGACTCTAACAATTAAGACCCTAGACAATGAATATCAGGCAGCCTTTGTAAAAACCAAGTGAATCAGAGTGTACAAGGACAAAATGGTACCCATTACTGCTACAAAGAAGCCAAAATGTTCTGTACATGAAGCTCATAGCAAATGACATAAACCATTCTCAAAGGACCAAAACAACAGCTACAGCTGTAACTACTGATTCTACTATATTTCTTTCATCCAAAACAAAGTTCAAAATTAAATAACTAGTTCACTCCAACTGGAAAAGAAGCAAATTAACTTAATGCTATAAAACCTGTGACCGAAAATCACTGCCAATCTTAACTGGGTATCACTAATGAGCTCATGTATTACTTACACAAAACTATAAATAAAATAAACCTTATAATATTTTTCCAGTACTTAATGACTCTTAGCATAAACCAAAATGCAGCATGCATTCTTAACCCCAAAAATGAAATTAACATCCATCTTCTATTCTTACTTGAAATAATGAAAATTAAAATATATATAAAAAAATTAAAATAATGAAATGGTGTGGAAATGATAATGAAGAAAATGGGAAGAGGAATAATGACCTCACAGCAAGAGAGTTTGGCCTTCCAAGCAGCCTTACTCTCGACGACTTCGCATTCTCATTCTTGTATGTAGCTCTGCATCTCCCTCTACTTCATGATTATGTCTTGAATGTCAGTGTCCAGAGCCTCTTTCAGCTCTTGTATGAACTTGTCCGCCACCGCTTTTATTCTCATAGACATCCCCAAACCACCACTCACACAACCAATATCTATATGTGTAAAATCGATGAAAATCATCTCAGAAATGACAATACCGTTCAAAGGCCACGTTTGACTAGAGGTAAGGAACTTGTAAAAAATCCCTAAAATTTCAACATCCCAAAAATCCCTAAAAATTTATAGTGAAATTCATCAAATGCCTTTACGGTTGTACAAGAGTCGACGATGGAGAAGAAATTGACTAAAAAAGAAAAGAAATTAGAATCACTCGACCTGTCCCACCATAACCATCACATTCCCTTTCCACAAAATTAAGAAGAAACGAAAATAAAGAAGTCCTAGAATAAAATAAAATCATACATTAATATCAAATCCAAATTACCCAAATACAACACGTAGAAAAAGAGATGCCAATTAAAGAAAACCGGCAACGGAGATACGAGGATGGATTATAAGAGGTTGACGAAAACAAGCGACGACAATTAGAAGCGGTCAATGATGAAGAAGGCTAAGATGGAAGAGGGCAAGGCAAAGAGAGAAGGTTAAAAGAGGAGAGGGCATCAGGCACAGAGAAAAGGGAATCAAAGCGGGCACAGAACTTAGCCAGTCAAACGCTCACAAAACACAAATACCCTAATTAATTCAATATAATGAAATGTGTATTCAAAGGTTAAAACCACCGACCATTTTAATGTTTTCATCGACCACGTTTTGTTCAGTAATATGCATGAAAAAATTGGCGGGTGTATTTCCCGTATTTTCTGAAACAAAATTAAAATCATCACCGACCACTATTGCTCGGTCAAATTACTTTATCTTAAAAAAAGTATTAATTATATACATATAGAATTTGTATAATATATTTATATATATATATATATATATATTAATTTATATAATGTAAACTCATTCTAATTCATATATGTATGCATATATCATAATTAATTATACATATAAATATATGTGTTTATATCACTATGCATAATAAAAGAGTATAATACTTTGTAACATGTATACATGAACAAATATGAATTTGACATATGTGACACAATTCTATGTTATATTGTTATATGCATATATGTATTTACAAATATCTATGTGACATGTCACACATGCAATTCTATTTCACATATATGACATTTGTAATATTTTTTTATATGCATATATGGATGAACAAATATTTATGTGATACAATTCTATGACACATATGTTATATATATCACATGTCTGACATACGTGACACAATATCTATGTGCTTATCAATTTAATTTAAACCATATGTTATTTTTTTCGAAGCAATTTATTTTAATTCAGTTTAGCATACAATCACAATTCTATGTGACATATGTCACACAAGTCCTTGACACATATATATGTGATACATGTTACATATGTCATATATGTGACAGATGTAACACTATTTATATGCATATTACTTTGACTCACATTATACATTATTTTTTAATTCAATTTACCATATTTAAGTTTATTATAATGTTAAATTACTCTCTTCTAAAATTTTAATATTAGAATTTGACATAATTTATAGCATAATATAATTGCATTAATATAATTTCTTAAAATTAAAAGAAAATACCATAATATTTTTTAATTAAATTGTATTTCCTATATTTTATCTTTTTCTTTTCTTACTTCTTTATTATTATTTCAAATTCATAACAAAGAAGTAATGGAAAGTTTTTTTTTATTACCAAAAAGAAAAAAAATAACAATTTTATTGCCAAAAAAAATGAATATGGCAAATCCTTTAGCGACCAAACTGATATTGGTCGCTAAAACACCCCATCGGCAACCATTAAATGCTTGTTAATACATACTTTTACCGACCAACTAATAATGGTCTGTAAAACAATATATAAACAGTGAAAAGAAATAAAATTGAAATATTGTAACGACCACATTGACATTGGTCGCTAAAGATAACATTCTGCAACCAAATATTGGTCACTAGTTCATTTTTACTACGACCAAACTTAACTTGGTCGCAAAAACCCAAATTACTGGAGAAAAATAAAATTCCCACCAACAGCTTCAGCGACCAAATCATATTTGGTTGTTGAAACAACAAACCAGCGACCAGTATTTGGTTGCTAATAGATTTTCCCGCTTAAAAAATTATTGCAGCCAAAATTTTCAGTGACCACAAGGTATTTGGTCCCTGATTCTATGTATTAGCAACCAAAGTTTGGTTGCTATAGGTTACAAATTATTTTTCCCAACCTTAACCGACTAAGAGCTTTACCAACCAATATTTGGTCAGTGAAAGTAGCCTTCAGAGACCAATTTTGGTTGGTCGGTAAATCCTTGGTCGGTGAAGCCTATTTTTTTTGTAGTGGCATAAGTGACAAAATCATTTGATTGACAAAAAAATAGAATCAATGTCTTTTATACTATGAAAACCTACATAAAAGAAGGCTCAATTTTCAATGGTATCTTTGAGTATTCGGTGTTTACATTGGCGCATATAAACATATTTATGTATATGGGAGAACTTGTTGAGGATCACAATGAGGGTATGACACTTGTTACTTACATGGCTAAGATGCAAGTTGTAATTATCCTCACTAACACTCATATATCTCTTGATGGTGAATATTTCTTGGAGTATGTTGGTCAAACTATTTAAGAAATTTTAATTAAAATACTGATAGGTATTTATTCCTAAAGCATGTAATTTTCAATAGAACTTGCATGCTTATGGTTTCAAAAAGTCCTATATAATATGTGTTTTTGAACTAAAATATATATTTTGATTTAGAAAAGGGAATCATTCATTCGAAATACAAGTATGCATGGATTTGATATGGATTTTAAGATTGGTCATGGATTTTCATATTTGAGTACACACTTACATTCCATGGTACATTTGCATATTGCATGTGAAATTTACTAAGTGACTTGTCACTCACTCTTTATTGTTTGAATGTGTGTAGGTAATGAAGCTGATATTCCAGCATGGTAGCATGGACTTGGAAATGCGTGATGGTGTTTCTTTGCAAGGAACTGGACCATAATTTGAATTTGTTTCACTTCCACATTGTTTTGTTTTAAGACATTGTCACTTAGGAGTTTACCTTTTATTGTAGATATTTTGAAATGGTTGATTTAAAGTTTGAAAATCTTCAATCAATAGTCTTAGGTTTTCAATAATGTAAGGAGTTAGATATTTTGTTAATTTAGAACTTTAAACCATGTTATAGTCGATCCTTGTAAGGTTTGATATTTGCATTTTGGTCATTATATTTGTTAGAATCCAAAGTAAAGGAAAATTATAAGTGTTAAATGGTAATATGTAGTAACTTGTCTAAATGGAAAAGAAATAAAAATGTATATATAGCATATTATGTGATTACCAAAAATTATATTGTCTTTTCTTGCTTGTATATTTGAAATTTTAACATCTCCTAGATTGAATCCTTAAGGTTTGATTAGGGGGTATTACACAAGAACAACAATTGGTTCAACAGAACTCGTCAAAAGGGGTAAAAACCTCCCTTAAGGTTGCCAAGCTGAGTCCTAACTCTGAATCAAATCTTTGTGTAGCCATACCCAATGTCAGAAGGGACAAACCATATGGAAACAGATCAGGTCTCGTGGTCATGCACCCATTTTTATCAAGGATAACCTTCTCTCTATTCTTACCATCGAGGACATGTGTAACAGCCTTAACCGAGCCTCTAGGTTTCAATCTAAGAAAAGCTACTTCTTGTTCATAAATAAATAAATGACATATTTAAAAAAAAAAAAAAAAAAAACTTAACAAAAATTTTTCCTTTATTCATTAGGAATTTCAAACTAAATTTATATAAAATACTTTAAAGAAATTAAAGTAACTAATAAGTAAAAAAACTTTGTCTTTAACACCCATAATTTAAAGGAAAAACATAAATTAAACTATTATACCCTAAACAAAACAAAATAAAATAAAATATTTATTTTATTTTGGAAGCATTTGTACTTATCCGTGCAAGCTTGTTTTGCCATTTGTTTCCCACACCAACATTCCAAGCAATCTTAATCAATTCTTATTCTAACCTACACACATACAAACAAAATAGAATAAGTGACAAGTCACTCAGCAAGTTCCACATGCATATGTTAATGCAATGTAAAGATGCATGATAAATCTCGTACCTGAAACTTTGATTTCCATTTCGAACCAAAATATAATTATTACCTTAGTTCAAAATACATAATTATTACCTTAGTTCAAAAAACATATATAAAGATGTAGGACTTAATTTTCACATAAAACATACAATCCCTTAGCACACTTATAAGTAGCAAATTACCCGTCGATAATTTATTTTTCCTAAAGCAGCATATAAACTAACTTTTTAGGAAATCACATAACCATCAAAAGGAAATAGTATAGGTGGAGACTATCACACTTGCATCCTAACCATGCAAGTTAAGTTTTGCCACACATTCTCATGAAGAGTGATTACCATACCCCATTGTGATTATCAATGAGTCCTCCCACATAACTCATACAGTTACATGTGCTCATGTAAACTCATCTCTCAACAAACTGAATTCTTGAGCCCTCCCTTGAATGAAACAAACACATACATAGGCTCCTTCTTTATTCACAAACATTGCCTATAATGCATGGTCATGACTATTTCTTTCAAAAACATTTTAAATCCTTTAAACTTTTTGGAAATCAAATTTCTTAGCATAAAAACAAAACTTCTTTGTTATGCTTTCATGCTCATGTATGCATATGCCATGACTACGCACACGTAACTTACTCATATAGCATAAATCCAAATTTGTATAGCTGCATACACATAATTGCTTAAGAAAATATTTATGTAGACATACTTAATATTTTTCAAGTAAAATTCAACAATCAAACCACATATATTTACACACATGTAATTAAATTTATAAAATTTTAGTAATACATTCATACATGTAATTATTAAATTTATCATGTAAAATAATTGTTAACTTAAAAAGTTTCATATAAAATATTTTTCAGCAAACTTAGACATGTAATTATTTCTTGTAGACACATAAATAATAATTTTGATGTACCTAAAATTTTCAGCTATTTATTCTAGCATTCTTATACCAAAAATTCAATCTTTATAAAAGATTCTTGGCAATTAAATAACAAGTAGATCATATGAATTTATTTGACTATTCTCATATATATATATATGTATATATATATAACAACAACTTATAACACATTTTTTATATAAATATATTAAAACCTATGATGTTTGTATATATATATATATATTAAACAGTAATATCACATAAATCACATAAACACAGATTCAAGCTTTTAAAAGTTATAGAAGAAAACAAGAACAAGAAAATCTAAATTCACCCAAACATAAAAAATAGTCCATCAAATCAATTATAATATATGCGGAACCTAACAAATATGGGTGTGGAACTTACCTAAATTGATATTCCTAGTAAATAACCAAAAGAAATCAATTGTAGAACCCACATTTTTTTTTCCTTGCTAGCTGCCCTTTCTTTTCTCTTCTTTTCCTTGGCTGTTGGCCCTTCCTTCTTTTTTTCTTCTTTCTTTTCTCTCTTTCTTTCCTTTTTTTCTTCTTCTCTCTCTTCCTTTTTCCCTTGGTTGCTTTCCTTCCTCCTTTTCTTTTCATTTTTTTTCTTCTTCTTTCTCTACCTTTTTCCCTTGGTTGCCATCCTTCTCCCTTGTTTATTTTTTTCTTCTTCTAGCTTGTAAAGCTTTGCTGCACCATACGCACATACATATATATATAGCAACCTCTTTAGGGTTTTAGGAAGACTAATCCTATTAGGTTTAGGTTTCCTAATTTAAAACAACTTCCTAAGTACTAAAAATCCTAATTAAATTCTATTTAGCCACTAATTAAATAATTAATTTAATTTAATAAGAAAATAATTAATAAAATATAATAAATCTATAAAACTAATTTGGGTTGTATAATACACCCCCAAAAAAAATTCATACCTGTAATTTGTACTATTTAAACCAACACTTATTCAACAAATTTGGATACTTGGATGTCATTTCATCTTTACATTCCCATATTGATTCTTCCACTGTATGATTTCTCAATTGTAGTTTAACTAGTGAAATTATTTTTGCCCTAAGCACTTGATCTTCTTTCCAATATTTGGATCGACTTTTCTTCATATGTGAGGTTTTTGTTTACTTCCACCAATTCAAATTGAATAACATACGAAGGATCATGTATGTACTTTTCCAACATAGACATAGGGAATATATTATATACATTTGACAATGTCGGAGGTAACACTTGATGATAAGCCAAATCTCTAATTCTTTCTAATACTTCAAAAGGTTCAATATATCGTGGACATAACTTACCCTTCTTTCCAAATCTCATTAACGCTTCCATTGTTGCAACTTTAAGAAACACTTTATCACCAACTTCAAACTCCAAATCCTTCATTCGATTGTCATCATAGCTTTTTTGTTTATCTATACAACTTTCATCTTTTTGTCTAATCATACTAATAATTTCACTCGTCTTTTGCACAATTTTCAGTCTAAGTAATCTTCTTTCTCCAACTTCATCCAAATGTGTAGGAGATCTACACTTCTTTCTATACAATGCTTCATATGGCGACATACTTATTGTAGCATGGGAACTATTATTGTAAGCAAATTCTATTAACGGAATATATTTTTTCTAATATCCTTGAAAATCCAATATACACGCCCTTAACATATCATATTCAGTTTTAATCGTCTGCTCTGATTGTCCATCTATTTGACGATGGAAAACTGTATTGAAATTCAGTCTCATCCCATTGCTTCATGTAAACTTTTATAGAATGATGATGTAAATCACAAATCTTGATCAAACACTATCATTACTTGTACTCCATGCAGTCGTACAATTTCATCCACAAAAAATTATGCCAGCTTTTCCATTGTATAAAGTCATTTGCGCAAATAAAAAGTGAACTGATTTTGTGACTCGATCCACAACTACCCTTATGGCATCATTATCACATTGTGACAGAGGTAATATTGTAACAAAATCCATGGAAATATGCTTCCACTTTCATTCAGGAATCATCAGTGGCTTTAATGTGCTAGATGGCCTTTGATGTTCAATTTTAACTTTTTGACATAGTAAACACTGCTCTACAAATTTTTCTATATGATTCTTCGTCCCATTCCACTAGAAAACCTTAGATGTATCCTTATGCATCTTTGTAGCTTCTAGATGAACTGTACAAAACATAATGCGCTTCTACTAAGATTTCTCTCTTTAACTTATAATCGTTCGAAACACATATATGAGTACCAAATCTTGGAATTCCATCACCATTAAATCTAAACTTAGGGTATTGTCCTTGGATTACTTCTTCTTTAATCTTCCTATGACTTGTGTGTCTTTCTTAACCCACTTTGATCTTGTTCAAGATTGATGGTTGAATCTGGAGTGTTTATAAAATAAATGAATATTGATTAGGAACTAATTCAATATTCATTATTCTCAGATCTACCAAGATATATGATTGGGAAGTAATCAAATTACCACTAGAACCTACACACTTCTTACTCAAAACATCAGCTACCGTATTTGCTTTACAAGGATGGTAATTTATTGTACAATCATAATCTTACACCAACTTGAGCCATCTTTTTGGTCTCATGTTCAATTCATTCTAAGTGAAGAAATTCTTGAGGCTCTTGTAATCTGTATAGATATCATACTTTAAACCATAAAGATAATTCTACCATATCTTTAGTGCAAATACCACAACTGCAAGCTCCAAGTCATGCATAGGATAATTGCACTTATATGTTTTCAGTTGTCGTGAGGAATACTAAAAAACTTTATCATTCTACATCAATACAAATCCTAGTTCTTTTCCCAATGTATCATTATAAATTACAAACTTATCTTCACTATTTGGAATAGTGAGTATTGGTACAGTAACCAACACATTTTTTAGTTCTTGAAAACTATCTTCACATTGCTTAGACCATATAAATTTGGTCCCTTTCTTCAGTAACTACGTTAGTGGCATTGCAATCTTTGAGAATTCTTGTACAAATCTTCCAAAGTAGCCTGCCAATCCAAGAAAACTCTTTACTTCGCCTATCTTGCTTATCCTCTTCCAGTCTTGTATAGCTGCAACATTACTTGATCCACTTGTACTCCTCCTTTGAAATAACATGTCCAAGAAAAGAAATACTTTCAAGCCAAAAGTCACATTTCTTGAATTTAGCATAAAATTGCTTTTCTTGTAGGTGTTATAGAACAGCTCGTAAGTACTCTTCATGTTCTTCGATATTTTTTGAGTAAATCAATATATTGTCAATAAATACAACTACAAACTTATCCAAATAATCATGGAATACTCGATTCATCAAGTCTATGAACGCCGCTGGTGCATTAATTAGTCCAAATGGCATATTACAAACTCATAGTGGCCACATCTTCTTCAAAATGCACTTTTCGATTTATCCTTCTCCTTAATCTTCAATTGGTGATAACCCGATCGAAAATCTATCTTTTAGATTATACCAGCACCTTGTAGTTGATTGAATAGATCATCAATCCTTGGCAATAGATACTTATTCTTAATCGTCACCTTGTTCAACTCTTGATAATCAATACATAATCACATTGTATCTGTTATTTTTTCTCACAAATAATAATAGCACTACCCATATAAACACACTTTGTCAGATAAAAACTTTATTTAGTAGATCTTGCAACTGCTCCTTAAACTCCTTTAATTCCGTCGATATCATTTGATAAGTTGCCTTTCAAATTGGCGTCGTTTCCAGTACCAAATTAATTGTAAACTCAACTTTTCAATTCGGTGGCAAATCAAGTAACTCCTCATAAAACACATCTAAGAAGTCTTTGACAACCTTGACATCGTTTGGTCTAAGAGTGCCCAAATTCATATTATAGACGCTAACCATAAACCCTTAACAACCTCTACACAAGCAAGAAAAACACTTTCGCATTTGCATAGCAGTTATCACTTAGGTGATGCTTTAGTTTTAACTCCTTCAAACACGAAATATTATTAGTCATCTGTAGGACCAAAGAGAACTCGCTTCTCTTTACATTCTATATGTGCCTTATTACTAGATAGCCAATCCATCACAAAGATTACATCAACATAATACATTTCAAGAAGTATTAAATTGACATGAAGCTTCCCGTTTCTGATACAAACTTCACACAATTTTATCACATAAGTAGCATACATATCAACACTAGATGGTGTTACAATCATCATATCATAATTAAAATGTACAAACATAATTCCTATCTTAGATGTAAAATGACTAGATACAAAAAAAATGTGTGGAGCCAGAATCAAATAAAGCATAAGCATCTAAACCTTCTATAGAAATCGTACCTGCCACCACATATTAACTAGAAACAATACTGCTAAATATATGATCAAATTAATCCTAACAATTTCATTCACTAAGATATCCATAACAAGAAGGTTTTGTAATAGTCATAAGGCTTCCTTCACCTTCTTCGCTTGGGGGTTCTTCCACTGTGTCGTCCTCATCTCCCTCCTCACTCATAAGAGCTTCCATTGGTTCCTCCTCATTTTCCTTTTAAGGTCCATAACCATAATATGTGTATTCCAACCTATGAACATCACATAAATTATCATCCTTAAGCTGATCTAAGTACCACCAGTACATGTCCTTATGATGTTTCTTTTAGAACTTAACTAACTCCTCTATATCCTTATATATAATCTGACAATTAGGTAGTGGTATTGCCACCATAATTTGACACAGAAATTCCTTCACATAGAATTGCTTCTTTTCATCTTGTAATTGTGTAGACCTTCTATCGATCTCTACATCTTTAATAACAATCTCCTCATCATTGTTTTGTATGGTAGGATCTTGTTCAAAGCTTTCCTTTTTGACCTTTTTGGTTCTGGATTAAGTCTTCGATGTTTAGGGGTTGATTCATCACTCACAACCCTATCCCTCGAGCTAGACAAGTGGGTAAACTTATTTGCTATAATACCCATCTTAAAAATAAAAAATGTAACATAAAATCAAATAATTATTCAAATTAAATCATAAACTTAACATACCTTGGTGTGCATGTGGGTATTTGGATGAGGAAGATTAGTATAAATTTTTTTTCACAAACTTGGTTCTAATACCAGAACAGTAACACCCCTTAACCGAACTCTAGGATTTGATCTAAAAAGAGCCACTTCTTGTTCATAAATAAATAAAGGACATAAAAAAAAAAACTTAACAATAATTTTTCCTTTAATCTTTAGGAATTTCAAACCAAATTTATATAAAATATTTTAAATAAATTAAAGTAACTAATAAGTTAAAAGCTTTGTCTTTAACACCCAAAACTTAAAGGAAAAATATAAATTAAACAATTATGTCATCAATGAAATAAAATATTTATTTTGATTAAGAAGTGTTTGTACTAATTTGTGCAAGATTCTCTCGCCATTTGTTTCCCCACACCAATGTTCCAAGCAATCTTAATCAATTTATGTTCTCCCTACACATGCAATCAAAATGGAATGAGTGACAAGTTACACAATAAGTTCCACATGCATATGCCAATGTAATAACCAAGTTATTATTTCTAAAATTGTCGATTTTCGGGTGTATTTTTTATTTTATCGCAGTTTCATCTTTTGAATTCCCCAGGCACTCTGTGAGGGCTGAGAGTACACTGTGAAGAGTCAAGGGACTTTTTTTACCCATTTTTCTTAGTCAAAGTTTGACTATATTGACTTTCACTATTTATTATTTTAATAATATAATAAAATATCTTTTACTTTTTACTTTAATTTATTATTATTTTAAAGCTACCAATTGGCAATTTCTTTTTTGTTAGCCGACTTTTCTCCTTCATTTCTCCATTATTCTTGCTTCCATTTGCATCTTAGAGAGAAAAACAAAAATCTAGAGAGAGAAAGTGAGAGAAATTGCAAAATTTCAAAAAAATTTCAAGTGAAAATCAAGGTTATTGGCCAGCCATCAAGGAAAATTATTTGGCAAAACTTGTGTGGTTTTTCAAGGTTTGGATTAAGTGCTGTCTTGCTTGGAAGAAAGGTAGGCAACTATACTTTGTAAATTTTCCATATAAACATGTGATTTTATGTGATGAATTGTTACAATTATGCATTGTTGTGATGTTGTAGTGATTGTTTTAGCTTAATTAGATTTGTATTGAGCTTAATTGATAAAACACCCAATTGTTTGAGTTTAGGGTTTTATGGAATTGATGTTTAAAATTTGATTTTGGTGGATTAATGTAAAGTTAGTTGAAATTGATTGATGGAAATGGTATAGGCCCTCTTTACTTTCATATATTGGTGAGAAAATTGGTGGAAATTGACATGTAGAGGGGCCGGCCATTATAGGATGCATTTGTCAAAATTTTATATGTGAGAGGCATTTTGGTCTTTTCATATATAAAGGGTATTTTAGGTATTTTTAAAAATTTTGAAGGCAAATTGGTTATTATGCATGCAAGGGGTACAAATGGGATTTTTGAAAATGATTAAGGGTAATTTGGTCATTTGCATATAAAGGATATAAATGGAATTGCAAAGAAGGTTCAGGACATTTTGGTCATTTGATATATTGGGGACATAGTCATTTTTAGGGGTATTTTAGTCATTTTTAATTTGAGGGGGTAGGATTGAAAATATTAAATTTTGGAGGGGTATTGTGGTTTTTTCTAATTTCCAAGTTATTTTATTACATATATATATATATTATTTATTTAATTAATTAATATATATATATTAAATTACTATTATTTTAGTCATTTTCAATATGAGGGGTAGAATTGAAAATATTAGAGTTTGTTGGGGTATTGTGGTCTTTTCTAATTTCTAAGTTATTTTATTATATATATGTAATATATTATTTATTAATTTAATTAATATATATATATATATTCAATTACTATTATTTATATTTTTATTATTATATTTATTTATACACTTATTTGTATAGTTATTAATATAATTATAGTTTACAAAATACATGTAAATTATATATGTATTTATTAAATATGTATAAGTGTATTTTATATAAGTGCATGTGTATAAATAATTATGTATGTATAAAAATGAGTATTAATTTACTATATACATATGAGTATATTTGTGCATTAGTTTATGTGTATATAATTGTGTATATGCATAAATTATATTTGAATGCATGTATATGTCTATAAAATGTGTGTATACATATATGGGTGTGTATGTATTTATTTGTGTCTATATATATGTGTATACGAATGTATATTTATATGTGTGTATTTTTATATATGTGTTTATAGTTGTATTTATAAATATTATTTGACTGTTATTTAACCGATGGTAGGACGGTAATTAGTCATATACCTAATGATGAGTATTTTGATAATTTTTCATATACTCGAGGGTTATCTTGATAATTATCGCAGTGGCCAATGACCTTTCGGTAATTACATCGGTGTGTTTGGCGGTTTGAAATTGTTCGTTAAGTAGGGGCATTTCTGTAATTATAAATGTTAGATGGGATGGTTTGGTAATTATACATTTTATTGCATTGCTTGGTTGTATTTATGCATTGTGGCATGAGCATTCATTTGCATAAAGCAATTCATGAGATTTATTATTTTATGTGAAATGAAAGATTTTTCCCTGAGAGTTTGTGTTTTTAAAATGGTTGCACGATGAGGTGCATGGTTTCGAACCTCGTTTTTAATTGCTCTATGAATCACTGACCACACATAGCGGTGGGTCGCCCGGAATTGTGGTTCATCCGCATACTAACAGAGGTATGGTGTTTCGTGCATGAAACGCGGAAAGATAGTTGGCTATTTGGTTTAAAATAAAGAGGGAAAAAATAATGATTTGAGGTGTATGGTTGTACACAATATGACATGGCATTGGCATATGCATATGATTGTTTATTGAGTGTTTTCACTCATAGTTGTTTGCCTTGTGTAGCAGGTAAATCCAAAACTCAACAGTAGGGATTGGTGGCAGCGTGAAACTTGGGGAGGTGTAGTAGTGTACAATGTTCTTCTGCATTTTCTTTTCATTATATTTTGGGCTAGATGCTCTATATTTTATTAAAAGCTTTTCTGTTACGGTGTAGGTATGAATATTTCTACCATACTTATTTATTTTATTAATAGTGGTTGTGGTTTGATAAAATGGTCTAATAGTGGTTGTGGTTTGAAATTATGTTAGTTTCAAAGCAGTTTTGAATACTTATTTGAAAAGAAAGGGAAAAAAAATTAATGGTAACTACACCTTACTCGGGAACCTTGGCTTGGGTAAGGGGGTGCTACAATTTTAGTATCTGAGCTTTAGGTTTTTGAATATGTACATGCTGATGCTATAGTGTTTACCTGCGCACCAGGGTAGACTATCTTTTAGATTTATTTTTAGTATTATGTATTTGTTTTACGTTACTGTGCTGCTTAGATGAGCTAGTTGTGTGGCCATATGTCATGCATGGTTCGTGGGAGGCGAGATTCACCGGTGGAGGAACCGTCAGCTATACATGTGGTGACCCTGATAAGGGAGTCATCATCAGGATCTTACACTGTGAGGTTGTCCCTATAGAGGTGATATTCCAACCACATCTAGTAGAGGGTATTAGGATGTTGGACTTGATGAGGACTTCGCTCAACGAGAGCTAGAGGGGAAGAGACAGGATGTCTCTATGTTTCTGCACGGTGAGGCTACCATGATACCTATTCGGGAAGGAGGTTGTTACTACATGCCTATTGGGAGATTTCAACAGCTTCAAACTAATCATTATCATGACATGTACATAAGGTATTTAGATCAGTTTGGTGGGGATCCTGTTAAATAGCAGGCTATGATGGCACATGTATAGGCATAGGGGCATGGAGGATCGCCTGTCACGGCTGCTGAGCCAGAGGAGTACTCCATGGGTTCCGACAACTACGTACCTTTTGGTTATTTGCCTGAGCCGATCGACCCGAAGGATTTTGATCCCTAGGAGGACCCAGCTAGCGATTAAGGTTCCGGTATTTTTGCGGTGTTGTTATTTGTATATATGTATTATATTTTATACATGTGGTATATTTATAAATAGGTATATATTGTTTAATATATGTATTGTATGTGGTGGTTGTACAATGCATTGTTGTCAAAATGAAGTGTTGTTTTGTTATGTATCCTATCAAATTATTATCGAATAATTTATTTTAAGATTTATTCTCTCGTTTGTTGTAGATGCCACTTCCTCCTAGAGTTGGTCACCCCAAGCCTGAAAGTTGCTTAGGAAATACCATAGTGAGAATGAGAGGAGGTTTGATGAACTTTCTCGTTATTCGCCACATCTGATGGACTCAGAGGAGAGCAAAACCCGTCGTTTTGAGAAGGGGCTACAACCTGAGCTTTATAATGCTATCACCATGTTTTAGTTTCCTACATACTCAGAGATATTGTAGCGAGTGTAATTGATTGCAAAGGACCCTACTCCGGAAGTAGACAAGTCTACATGATCAAGTTCTGCCCCTATAAGGAACCAGTGAAAGGAGGCTTCCAACAAAAGCGGAAGTTCGATGGCAAGCTAGGATTAAGCAGTAACCGCAGCTACAACAGCAACAAGAAGTTCAAAGGGAGTGGTAATCGACCTAGTGTTTCATAATGTGGAAAGTACGGAAGGCAGTATTATAGAGAGTACTGGAGAAAGACTGTAGTATGCTATGGTTGTGGTAAGCTTGGACACATAAGGAAGAAATGTCCAGAGGCAGGAAAGATGTAGCAGCCTACCCAAGGTATTGTGTTTACGTTGACCAAAAAGGAAGTAGAGAAGGATGATGCCACTATGGTTACAGGTACCATTACTTTGAATGGTTTGAATGCTTTTACATTGTTTAAGTCGGGTGCTACGCACTAATTTTTGTCTAGCCACTTTGCTACTAAATTGGCTAAAAAACCCATTAGTCTTGATTGTGGTTTGTTTGTTACTACACCTTTGAGTGTAAGTATATTTGCTTCTTCTTTGTTTGATAATTGTGTGGTGTGCCTCTGTAATGAAACACTGCATACTGATTTGATCATAATGGAATTGTCAGATTTTGATGTGATTTTCGATATAGACTGGCTATCTAAGTGTGAGGCTTACATTGATTGCAAGGAGATGAAGGTTCTATTTAGCCCTGTAAATAATCAAAGGTTTGAGTTTGCAGGTTCGAAATTTAAGTTGTGGCCTAAGTTGCTAACGGCGATGCAAATTCCAAAGTGTTTGTGTCAATGGTGCTAGGGTATTCTTTGTTAAGTGTTGTTGACAAGGAGTTTGAAGCTTTGCGACCGCAAGATGTCAAAGTCGTTCATGACTTTATGAATGTTTTTATGGAGGAGTTGCCTGTGTTACCACCGGATCGAGAGGTGGAGTTCATAATTGACTTGGTATCAGGAACTGTACCTATTTCTAAGGTGTGATATCAACTGGCACCTACGAAGTTGAAAGAGTTGAAGGAGTAATTGCAGGATCTGTTGGATAAAGGTCTTATTAAACCTAGTGTTTCACCTTGGCGAGCACCAGTTTTGTTTATAAAAAAGAAGGATGGTTCAATGAATTTGTGCATTGATTACCGAGAGCTCAACAATGTTACGATTAAGAATAAGTACTCGTTGCTAAGGATTGACGACTTATTTGATCAGTTACAAGGAGCGAGCATCTTTTTAAAGATCGACCTTCATTTCGGGTATCAACAATTGGATATTTAAAAAGAGGATAAAACGAAGAGTGCATTTCACACGAGGAATGGCCATTACAAGTTCATGGTAATGCTATTTGGACTAACAAATGCACAAGCAACATTCATGGATCTGATGAATCATGTTTCTCATGATTACTTGGATAAATTTATGGTGGTGTTTATTGACAACATCCTTATTTATTCCTAAGTTAGCAGCTGAGCACCGAGAGCATTTGAAGTTGGTGCTGCACTGTTTGCATGATAAGCAATTGTATGCCAAGTTCAGGAAATGTGAGTTTTGGCTGAAAAGTATTACTTTTC
The DNA here is from genome assembly GCA_007844105.2 of Rhamnella rubrinervis. Classification (NCBI taxonomy): domain Eukaryota; kingdom Viridiplantae; phylum Streptophyta; class Magnoliopsida; order Rosales; family Rhamnaceae; genus Rhamnella; species Rhamnella rubrinervis. Next base: position 3,265,400 of record CM017582.2, read on the forward strand.
TAGGACACATGATAGCTGTTATGATAGATCTTAGTAAAGTTGCAGCATTTCAAGAGTGGAAGAGCCCAACAAACATCTGAGAAATTCAAAGTTTTCTTGGTTTGATAGGCTACTTTTGTCAGTTTGTGGAAAGGTTTTCCAAGATTACATTGCCATTGACGCAGTTGTTAAAAAAGGAAAACAAATTTGTTTGGTCAGAGGAGAATAAGAAAAGTTTTCAGGAGTTGAAGAGGAAATTAGTCCCTGCACCTATTCTTATATTGCCAAATAGCAAAGATGGGTTCGTGATCTACAGTGACACTTTAGGAAAAGGACTGGGTTGTGTTCTTGTACAAAATGGCAAGGTAATCATGTATGCGTTGTGCTAGTTGAAGTCGTATGAGCAAACCTACCCTACGTACGATTTGGAGTTAGCAGTGGTAGTGTTTGAGGTAAAGATCTAGCGTCATTACCTATATGGAGTGAAGTGCGACATGTACATCTATCATAAGAGTCTCAAGTACTTTTTCACTCAGAAGTAGTTGAACATGAGGCAGAGGAGATGGTTGGAGTTAGTCAAGGACTATGACTGTACCATTAACTACCATCCAGGCAAGGCGAACGTTGTGGTTGATGCATTGAGTTGGAAGTTTGCAGGTTTCAGAGGTTGTCTGATCACTTTTCTACCCCATATTTTGGAAGATTTGCAGAGTATGGACACTGAGTTAGTTACTAACCAATGTTCATTTATACTGGCGTTAGTTACGATTCAACCTTCGAGCATAAACAAGATAAAGGAAGTGTAGGTTGGCAATGCAGATCTTCAGAAGATCAGGACTGAAGTCATCAAAGGAAAAAAGCTAGAGTTCAATCTTGTTGGAGATGAGACTTTGAGGTTTGGTACGTGTCTGTGTGTGCCAAATGTCGAGGAGATCAAGAAAGAAGTTTTTGTAGAGGCTCATTGTAAACCTTACTCAGTTCACCCTGGGTCTACTAAAATGTACAAGGACATCTCTAAAACTTTTTGGTGGGCTGGTATGAAACAAGACATTGTGAAGTTTGTGGATCAGTGTTTGACTTGTCAGCAAGTGAAGATCGAGCACTAAAGACCTTCTAGTTTGCTAAAGCTATTAGTGATTCCAAGTATAAGTGGCAGTTCATATCAATGGATTTCGTTGTGGGTTTACCACATTCACAGTGAGGTAACGATGCAATTTGGGTGATAATGGATCGATTGACTAAATTGACTCATTTTTTACCCATGCAGCAGACTCATTCAATAGAGAGGTTAGCTCAGTTGTACGTGGACGAGATCGCGAGACTTTATGGTGTACTTGTTTTGATTATTTTAGATCGAGCTAAAAGCATGTATGCTGGATTTTGAAGGAAACTTGGAAAAGCATTTATAGTTGGCAGAGTTTTCTTAAAACAACAGTTTTCATGCATCCATCGGGATGGGCCCGTATAAGGCTTTGTATGAACGTAAGTGCAGGTCTCCATCGCATTGGGATGAAGTTGGTGAACGGAAGTTACTTAGACTAAAGATTTTACAACATACAAGCGACATCATCAACAAGATTCAATAGAGGTTGAAGATAGCTTAGGACCGACAGAAGAACTATGTAGATACTAGGCGAAAGGATCTTAAGTTCGAGGTTAGTGAGAATGTATTTTTTAAAGTTGCACCTCTAAAGGTTGTGTTGAGATTCGAAAAAAAAGGGAAGTTGAGTCCTCATTTCATTGGACTTTTTGAAATTTTGGAAAGGATTGGGGTTTTGACCTATAATTTAGCTTTACCTTCCAATCTATCCAACATGCACGATGTCTTTCATGTCTCAATGTTGCCAAAGTACGTGCATGATCCTTCTCATGTCATCGAATATGAGCCTTCGGAGATCCATGAGAATCTGATATACGAGAAGAAGCCAATAAGAATTTTGGACCGTAAAGGCCAAGTTCTTAAGAATCGGGCGATTCCATTGGTTAAGGTTCTTTAGACGAATCACACTGCAGAAAAAGCGACTTGGGAACGGGAATATAAGATAAAAGCCAAGCACCCGTCGTTGTTCTGGTAGAGCTTTAACTCCATAAATATAATTTTAGGGACAAAATTTCTTTTAAGGGGGGAGTTGTAATAACCAAGTTATTATTTTCGAAATTGTTAATTTCTGAACGCATTTTCAATTTTATCGTAGTTTCACTTTTTTCACCGAAACAAGGAGCTTCTGAATTCTCATGTCACTTTGTGGGGGGCCGAGAGTACCCTGTGAGGAGTCGATGGACTTTTTCTATCCATTTTACTCTTGGTCAAAGTTTGACTAGGTTTAACTTTCATTATTTATTATTTTAATAATATAGTAAAATATCTTTTTACTTTTTACTTTAATTTATTATTATTTTAAAGTTACTAATTGTCAATTTTCTTCTTGTTAGTCAGCCCTTCTCCTTAATTTCTCCATTGTTTTTGCTTCCATTTGCATCCTAGAGAGAGAAACAAAAATTTAGAAAGAGAAAATGAGAGAAATTGTAAAATTTTAAAGAATTTTTAAGTGAAAATCAAGGGTTTATTGGCCAGCCATCAAGGGGAATTATTATTTGGTAAAACTTGTGTGGTTTTTCAAGGTTTGGATTCAGTGCTTTCTTACTTGGAAGAAAGGTAGGCAACTATACTTTATAAATTTTTCATATAAACATGTGATTTTTTGTGATGACTTGTTACAATTATGTGTTGTGGTGATTGTTTGAGCTTAATTTGATTTGTATGGAGCTTGTTGATAAAACCCCCAATTGTTTGAGTTTAAATTCGTTTTAATATATGATTTATGCCCTTTTTGGATTATATACGAGAAGGTGCGATATTTAATTTCAAATAAGTCTTACTGGATTGGATACTGTTTATGAATAGGCTATGATTTAGTTATTGAATGCTTTAGATTCTGCATATGCTTTATAGACAGAATTAATGCTTACCATTGTTAAGAAAATCATGAGCATTCATATGTATCAAAGTATGCCATAAAAGTTTTTGGCCTCTGTATAGCTCAATCGATTTTCCCATGAGAATCATGTTTTAAAAATTTTGAATTGAAGAGTCGTGGCCATGTATACGTAAGCATCTGTCTTAAGTGAATGGAGCTTATATGAATGTGTTATGTGAATCGTTTAGTTGAGGTCTCACTAACTAGTGAGTGGAGAATTTGGATTCTCGTATACACACACATACGAACATATTGGTGTGTATGGTAGATGTAACCCCAACACTTGAATGATGAATGCAAGCGGGTCTCTTCCCTACTCACACTGTTTCCTCTAAATGATTAAGTATAAAGAGTTTCCTAGGAAATAATAGTTGCCGATAGGTAACTAGCTCCAACGTGACTTAGAAGAGTTGGACTCAGATGTTACGATTTATAAAAAGTCCTACGACGTTTGTTTTCTAAATCACTAAATAAGAAATGTGAAAGAACGATGTTTGTCATGTGGTTTTGTTAATGAAAAAGTTCAGTTTCGGAAAAGTATGACATTTTGTTAGCATATTGCATTGCATTAGCATGTGCATGTTGGAAACCTACTTAGTGATTTTCACTCACTCCTTTTTGTTTTCCTGTGTATAGGTAACTCCGAAAGCCTAGGTTGAGTGAGTGGTTTGGCAGTGACGTGGCGGACCAGTGGAGGGAGGCATTAGTACAAATAAATTTCCTCTTGTATTTTCTTTTTCGGACAATATAAAACTCTAATTAGATACACAGTTTCTTTTCTTTACGTTGTGGATCTTTTGTAAAGAACCGTATTTGTTTTAAGCTTCAAATTACTATGGTTTATCCTTTAATAGTAATAGGTTGATTGTGTCCTAAAGAGTAAAGAAAACTTTTACCAGATTTCAGTTTTGTCCAAAAAGGACCGTTCTTTTATGTCTTAGTTCAATTATATATCGTTGTGACATTCCTTTAGTCAAGTCTCCGGACTTGTGTAAAGAGGTGTTACATGAGATGTAGCATGTGTAGCTGTATGCTTCATGTTGAGGCCACTTTTCTGTGGTTCTTGTACATGTCCTGATTAAGTATCAATTTAATAAGTCAATGAACAAAATCAATTATATACCTATTGAATATATAAATATATATACCTGTTGCAGTACTTTCACTTTGCTATGGAAGCGAAGATGTTGCAGCACTTTCACTTTGCTGTGGAAGCTGAGATGTAGCATGCGCAGCAATATGCTTCATGTGTCTGGCCACTTTGCTATGGTTCTCGTTCATATCCTAATTGAGTATCAATATAATAAGTAAATGAACAGAATCAATTATATACCTATTAAATATATAAATATATATACATATTCAAGCACTTCCACTTTGGTGTAGAAGCTAAGATGTAGCATGTGCAGTAGTATGCTTGGTATTGAGGCCACCATTATCTTAAGCTTCTTTTAATGCTTTTTGAATATTTATCCATGTCCTACCATCTTTGAAATTGAAATCATACCACAACATTACAAAATGCACCATTAATGTTGTATATATATATATATATATATATGTATATATTTTAAAAAATATTAGGGTAAAATTAATGTGTATAAGAGTCAAACATGTTGTACTTTGCTCTGCTTTCCTCAATGACACTCTAATTGGCACCTTTCCTCTGCGTACCTAAAGTTTCTGATGTGGCTTTGGAGACATGTCAACTCAACAAATCTATAAAGGATATAACATTGATATTAATGCTTCATCAGTGCATATTAGTGTACAAACATATGCCAAGTCGATGAAAATATATTTTTCATTCATAAAATCTCCATAGTCGATGGAAACCCTATATGCCACATCAACCCTTAATCATAGGGAGAAAGGGAATTGTGTAACACCCCCTTATCTAAGCATAAGTTCTCGAGCAAAGTGTAGTTACCATTAATTTTTTTTTTTACTTTTCAAATATAAAAACTTTATTTATAATTAAATAATTTCAAGCGATGCTAAAATAATGCTAAAATTTTCCCTACTCTTTGAGATCATTTGATCAAAACAACACCAACAAAAACATATCACTTTAAATATAATTATAAAGTACTCACACACACACTGTAGTAGAAAAGTATTTAGTACATAAAGTAACATAGCCCAAAAATTATAAAATGTAGAAAAACATATACAGTGTTGTGCTCTCCAATCCCGTACCTTGGCCAAGCCCTACTGCTGAGTTTTAAGTTTGCCTATCACACACAAACAAACAATGATGAGCAATAAATACTCAATAGGCAACCCAATGCATAAAACAATGCAGTACAATGTCAAAAAAGTGAAAACATCATTTTTTCCTTTTTTACTTTATAAACGAAATGGCTCAACTACTTCGTATTTTATAGGGCCCACATGCTCGTTTGTGGTCAGTGGGTCTATCCCATGCCCACACAGAACCCACATTCTCGTTTGTGGTCGACGGTTGAATCATAATTCATAAAAAGAAAATCCCCTACTCATCGTTGTCAACAAATCAAGAGCTAAAACAACAGGGTTTAAAAACTAGCATACATCGATACAACTATTTTAAAAATATAAACCCTTAGGGACAAATCACTATTTTACAATAGATAAAAAAAACTCATGATTTGTTCTATGTAAGTATATGCATAAGTACAACCAAGTATGCATAAATACGCATAATCACTGAACTATTCCACCTAACAGCAATAATTATCGAAACGCCTCTACTTAACCTGATGGTTAACAAACATCAATCAAACCAATATAATTATCAAAATGCCACTGGCCCTTTCAATAATTATCAAAGTAACCCTCAAGTATATTGAAATTACCAAAATACCCCTCAAAGTAAATGGCCAATTACCAAACTACCCTTAGTTAAATAAGAATACAAAAACTATTTTCCAACCATTCATATATATATATAAACACCCTATATATATAAGTTAAAATATATAATTTAACCACACATGTAAATATATTCCTGTACATATATACACAAATATAATTTTTTACACATACATATATATATGTAAGAGGTTGCTAAGATGGGTGACGTTGCTCACCTTATGGTGGGTGACAAGCCCATCTTTCTTTTTTTTCTTTTTCTTTTTCATTTTTTTTTGTATTTTATATTTTATATGGATTTTGCTATTTTTTCTATATTTTTTGTATTATATATATATATATATATATAGAATATTTGGAGTTTGGCAAACTAAAAAATACAAAAAAAATATATAAAAAAATATAAAAAATACAAAATATAAAAAAATGAAAAAGAAAAAAAAAAAACCTCCTATATATATATATATGCATATAAATATATAAAGCATACATATATATACATATACATAAAATATAAATGTCCACACCTATATATATATATATATAGATATATATACACACACATATAAATATAAATACAAATATACATTTACAAGCACCTTTATAAATATATTAATGTATATATAAATATATATGCGTCTTATATATATATATACACATAAATACATGCAAAATACAAATGCATATAAATACATACACACACCTACACACATAGAAACGGATATATATATATACAAGTTTGCAATTACATTTAAAACTATATAAATAATTATATAATTAAATATAATTGAAAATATTTACAAATAAATATATATATTAAAATAACTAGGAAATGTAAGATGACCACAATACCCCACACAATCCTAATATTTTCAGTTTTATCCCTTTCATGAGAAAGGACTAAAATACTCTCAATAATTTTCAAAATTCAATTATGTCCCCAACATATCAAAAGATCAAAATGCCCTTGATAATTTTTAAAATACCATTTATGTCCCTCACATGCAAAAGACTAAAATGTCTTTTCCGTTTGTACTCCTCTATATTTAAAATGACCAAATTATCATCAATAAATTTGAAAATGCTGAATATACCCTTTACATGTGAAAAGACCAAATTGTCATTCACAAACCTAAAAATGTCAAATGAGTCCTACACATGACCGACCCTTCCATCATTCCAAAACCAATCAAATTCTCACCAATTCATGAAATTAACCAAGGATTTTTTAATATTCATCAACCAATTTCAATAAACAAACTTAATACCACATAAATCAAGTCTAAGTTCATTAAATTCATTAGGTATAAATCCTAACACAAAGGGGGTTTTGCCATCAAATTAAGCGTATATAATATTAAATTCATCAAGACAATACATAAATCCACCATTTAATCACATAAAGCCATAAGTTTACATGAAAAATCAACAAAGGTAGGTTGCCTACCTCTCTTCCAAGTAAGAAACCAACACTTCCTCCACTTGAAACTCACCACAAGCAAAAGGTTTGAGTCTCCTTTGATGGCCGGTTCACAACCCTTAACTTTTCCAAAATTTTTCCTTGAATTTTCCTTATTCTCTCTCCTCTTTTTACTTTCTCTCACTAAAACACACCATGGACACAAGATAATGAAGGAAGAAGGAAAGGAAGTCGGCTACTTGATTAAAACATTGAGGAAAATGCTAATAAAAAAAGAACAAATAGTAAGATATTTAATTAAAATATTAAAAATGGTCAAAGTCAACATTTGACCAAAGGTAAAATGGAAGAACATAATCTCTCGACCTTTTAATTGGGTACTTTAGGTCTTTACAAAATACTCGGGGAACTCTCAAACTGCCCGTTACGATGTAAGTGGCGATGTGACGATTGAACCAGAATTGCTACTAGGAGTCGATAATTTTGGAAAAATTTAGATTATTACAAACCGTCATACTACCCTTGGTGTCCTAAGGTGTAGCAAAGATGGATAGATAGAGGGGAACTGTCATACTACCCTTTGCATCTCAAGGCATAGTAGAGATGAATAACATACTGTATACATTCACATATGAGTATAATCATTATATACCTCATCAACTAGTCAATATCTATATCTAGGTGACACGTGTTGTACATCAAATCAATACTTAAAATAACTAACATCAATTCCCCATGGAAAATATTTTTATTATACTAACAGTAAATAATATCAAACACCAATTATTATTTTAAATAACCAACATGTACTAAACATTCTATAAAAATTATATATTCTCAACAATCTTTTAAATTCCCAAAAAAAACTCTCTTAAAATAAAATTATATTGATATGCTGCAAAAGAAAATAATCAATTTCCTTTGTTTTTTTTTTTTCTAGAAGAGAATATATATATATATATTTATGTATATAATTTAGATTTGAAAATAAACTTACATATAATAAATTTATAAATAGAATAAACGTAAATATAGTAACGGAAAAAATATTGATGCATACACTGACACTGCCTTTACCGATCTTCAGATATTTACCAGAATCTATACAAGCTATTAGGTCCATTAATCATGTCTTACTACTGCAGCTGACAAAGTTAGCCAATACTGGTACAACCAACACCACAACCATTCTAATTTCCTTTTTAAACATCATCTTATCCATTTAATTACTTATTTTCTAGACAAACCAACTTTATGTTTTAATTAAAATGTGCTCATATTATAAACCAATCTCTTTAGAATAAAAATATAACTACCAATTGAATATCATAGTTGTACTAACCTATGCACAAATATTTAATTTTTAAAAAACAAATTAACTTTATTAGTTAATTTGCTTCACCGTCACCACCTTGGTGACATGGTCCATTTACATACAAGAGAATATTAGTTAATTAATTTATTCTTGTAGATAAGAACCTATCTTGTAACATTTACTCCCTTATATTTTTAGTAAACTAAATATAAATGATAAATACACTTACATAATCAAATCTTCACCTTTAATAATGCTAGGAACCTCAAATTAAAAGAAATTAGTCATAAGTACCAATTATGGAGTCCATATTATACAATTCTTAAAATATCCTAAACACATAATGTAACACCCTCCTACCCAAGCCTATGTTCTCGAGCAAGGTGTAGTTACCATTATTATTTTTTTCCTTTCTTTTCAAATAAGTATACAAAACTGCTTTGAAACTAACACAAATTCAATCAAAACCAAAACATGTATTAAAAACCTTTATTTATTCTTTGGGATCATTTTAGCAAATCATAACTACTATTAATAAAATAAATAAGTATTGTAGAAATACTCAAACTCACATCATAATAGAAAAGCATTTAATAAAATACAGAGTATCTAGCCCAAAATATGATGAAAGAAAACGCAGAATAACATTGTACACTGCTACGCCTCCCTAGGTCTCATGCCGCCACCAATCCTTACTGTTGGATTTAGGATTTACCTGCCACACAGAGCAAACAACTGTGAGTGAAAATGCTCAGTAGAAAACCATATGCATATGTCAATGCCATGTCATGTAATGTATAACCATGCACATCAAATAATTATTTTTCCTTTTATATTTTAAACCGAATAGCCCACTATCTTTCCGCGTTTTGTGCACGAAACACCACACCTCTATTGGTGTGCAGATGATCTATCGTTCCAGGTGACCCACTGCTATGTGTGGTAAGTGATTCACAGAGCTATAAAAAATAGGGTTCGAAACTATGCACCTCACCGTGCGACCATTTTGAAAACACAAACTCTTAGGGAAAAATCTTTCATTTCACATAAAACAATAAATTTCATGAATTACTCTATGCAAATGAATGTTCGTGCCACAATGCATGAATACAAGCAAGCAATGCAATACAACACATAATTACCAAACTGTCCCATCTAATAATAGTAATTACCAAAATGCCCCTGCTCAAATCAACAATTTCAAATTGCCAAACACACTGACATAATTACTGAAATGGCATTGGTCATCTCGATAATTACCAAAACAACCATCGAGTACATGAAAAATTACCAAAATATCCCTTAATAGGTATATGACTAATTACCATCCTACCTTCGGTTAAATAACAATCCACAATAATTTCCAACTATATACGCTTTGATAAACACGATACACATCAAATTAAGCAAAATTAATCATCAATTCATCAATTCCAAACATGAATCCTTCAATTAATCAAGCAAAACCAACCAATTACATGAAAAATTCAACGAGAATTAGTTGTCTACCTCTCTTTCAAGCAAGAAAGTCTTTCTTCAAAGCTATGAAAATCTACACAAGCTTTGCCAATGAATTCCCCTTGATGGCTAACCACTAACCTTTGATTTTCACTTGCAAATTTTTTGAAATTCTCACTTTTTATCTCTAAAAATTAGTGTTTATCTCTCTATAACGAAAATGGAAGTAAAAACCAATTGAAATGGTGAAGGATGGTCAGCTAACAAGAAGAAAAACTCAAATTAGCAACTTAAAATATTAATTTAATAAAGTAAAAAGTAAAAACATATTTACTAAAATATAAAATAATAAATAGTAAAAGTCAAACCTAATCAAACTTGGTCAACCTTTGACCAACAGTAAATTGGGTAGAAAAAATCTCTCGACTTCTCACAGAGTAATATCAGTCCTCATAAAATGTCGGAGGAATTCAAAAGCCGCTTGTTTTGGTGAAAAAAGCAAAACGGCAATAAAACCGAAAATGCATTCGGAAATCGACAATTTCGGAAATAATAACTTAGTTATTAAGCGTAAATTAGGGTTTTTCACCATTCTCAACTAAAACTAGCATATTATATACTGAAATGAAGCTTATGAGATAAGGATTAAGAATCTACCTTCAATTTGACTAGGTAATAGTCGTGGTGGTCGGAATCTGGCCGAAAGGTGAAAGGAACAAAGGGCTTTTTGAAATTCCACACAAACAAGATGTTTTTAGCTAAAAGGAAGGTCAAAATTGAATTCAAGCGGTCGAAAACAGAAATTATATTTGAAGACTTTCTTGAACTAGGATTGAGGCATACGATACATGGTGTTTTTTTTGTAAAAGAGGCATATGATATATGGTTGAAAAGTTAAGAGTATGAGTTTTAATTTAAATATTTGTTCAAAATGTTTGGGTGGTTTCGGTGCCCCCACCGACTTCCCAGTATTATCTTAGCAAATTTGTATAGTTTTGGTAGAAACTAAATTTAAAGAGCTTTTCGAACTCAAATTAAAGCATATAATATATGGTTGGAAAGCTAAGAGAATAAGATTTAATTTGAATATTTTTACAAAATTTTTGGGTGGTATCAGCTGGCCATCGACATCCCACTATTGCCTTGGCTGATTTGTACATTGTTAGTAGAAACTAAATTTGAAAACCTTCTCAAACTCGGATTGAAGCATATGATATATGGTTTGAAAGCTAAGATGATAAGCTTTAATTTGAATTTTTTTTTAGAATTTTTTAGGTGGGTTTATGCCTTCAAATTATGTTTGAAACCTGACTGATGTGTTATTTACAAATACAACTTTAGAAAATAATAGAGGATGATGGTGTGGCACTGTTGTGGTCCACTGACAGCCACTAGGCACTGGTGGTTAGTCACCACCAAGTCATCGGTGGGTTACCACTAGGCCACCTTTGATTTCCACTCTACATTTTTCACTTTCTTCGATATGCAATCTTGAAATTTTCCACCAAACACAATTTTTTATAGTTTACTTTTTCTATGTGAAAAACCTAATCAATATTAGATAAAAAAATCCAAAATTAGTGTTAACATTAACTTTCATAAACTTAAATGTACATTAATGGTCGGTTTTTTTAAGATGAAGGAAATGTGTAATTCAATATCAAAATACAGATTAATGAAAAACCTTTTTTTTTTTTTTTGTTTAAGGGACTTTGTATTAGTTATACATGCATTTAATTTGGAAAGATGGTAGGAAATATGTGCATTTAATTTAGGAAGAAGGCAGGAAGGGTAGTTAGGTCAAGACATTTATGAAAGAGGCTAAAATTTTAAATCCTAGAAAACTTGACTAAAAAAAATTTAAGAATCCCACTACAAGCTATGACATCAAAAAACCCCATCGAAAAACCCTATATTTTATCGCCCTAACTAAATTCAAACCAGCTTCTAATTAAAGTTCTTTATTTTTGTTTATAAAACAAATATACAACTAACAATTAATTTATTATTATTATTATTATTATTATTATTATTATTATTATTATTATTATTATTATCCCCACCTGGGATCAGGCCCACAAGTGAACCGTCGGTGGTGGGCCAAGGCGGGGGGTGGGCCCCGTAGGGCGGTGGACCTGCCGGTGGACTCGTGGATCCCGCCAGGTGGGCCTGGCGGCCGGAGTAGGCCCGCAAGCGAAGGTGCCGGTAAGATCGGCCCGCGTGGCAGCAAGACGACGCCTACAGCAGTGGACCTCGTTTGGAGCGGTGGAACCCCGGTAGGATGGACCTGGTGGCGGAATGCAGAGGAGAATCAGAGCGGTGGACCCCGTCTGGCGACAAGCGATGCGCGCGTGCGCGGCGGTGAACCCGGTGGAGCAAGTAACCGACGGGCATGGAACAACAACCCGAAGGGGTGGGCCCGAGCGGTGTTAGCCTTCAAGCTTGTAAAAACCCCGAGAGGGGCAGGTGTCTGTAATAAGATTTGTATTTCCTTGTATCCGCCCTCCATTAGAGAGGGTAACCTCTTCTGATTATTATTATTATTTTGTTTTTTAAAGACAATGTGTGAACCGCATTTGATTAGATATAGGCCTAGTTCGAATTCTTATTTTCTTTTTTTAGAATTATAATATTTTTAATCTAAAAGGGAGAGTCTAAAGGGTGTGAATATGGACATAAGGGGCATACCATTATCAAACCTCATTCCTCAATTCAAATTCTTATTTATATCTTTTTTATTTTTTATTTTTGGTAAATAAATTCAAATTCTTATTGAAAAGCTAGTTTGGACGCCTTTGATGCATGATCTACGACTATAACATATAACAAAGGAAAGACAAAGAGAGAAGGAGCATATCACATTTACTGTAGCTTAAACATGTTAATTTCTTTTAGCTAAAATATTCTAAAAATAGTACAGCTGGGACTTGTAGAATAATGGGGAATAATATATATGCAGAATATTAAGTGGCCACATCAGTAAGAAGAATTAAGGCTGACTTGCATGACAGCTTTACTCTTTTACATGACATACTTCTTCTATCATTAAAGAATATTATATAAATGTTCAAGCCAAGAATTATACACTTAATTATATATATGTGTGTATGAATTTATTATATGCATAACTCTTTCACTCTACCTTTTGTTATGAGAGTTTTAGCAATATTTCCTAATAGAGTATTTTAACAATTGTTTATAGCATCCTGAGCTTTCCGAGTAGAAAGCAGGCACCTATTTAATCTTGATTTTATCCCACGTATTTAACATAAAAAATATATATTTTTTATACACACAACCCCACACTAATTACCCAATAATATATATATCTCCAAGTTTATCTAATGAAGTATTCATTTCATTATGTTGTCAATTAATTTGACATTGTAGAGGATGGGAATTACAGAGCAAGCATGTTTTGATTGTTCCTTTCTATAATCTGTTAGTTCAATGCATGGCTTGTTCTTTGAATTTCTTAAGCCTTAATTAGTTGACTCTCTAACACTCTCTGTCTGTCTTGGCTTCTGATTTCGTTGGACGATATCTAACAATTCAGGTCATGTATTTGGAAATCATATATATATATATATATATATATATATATTGACACTTATACTTAGTTATGCACCTGAGAAATCAGTGAGAATTTAATTTGGTTCACAAATGACCGATTCATGACCAAAATAATCTTGGACAATAAGGAAATTAAGTAGTATAGCATACCATGTTATTCCATTTTCATGACCTTAATTTTAGTTAACTGAGAAACAATAAGCATTGAATCAAAATTTAGATGCTTTGTATAATTCTAATGAACTTTCTTCTCCTCTCTCTCACCAATTTTCCATTTTACTTTCAAAGTTTGATATTATATAAACTAATGAGGAATACTTAATGAATATATAGAAGGAAACATGCATCGATGATGAACTCAAAGCATTTGATTTCGGATATTGTTTACACAGAATACGTTTGCGACAAATGGGAGAGGTATTGCAGTGAGGGTTTCAGAAGACAAAACTGCATTATAACTGCTCAGCACAGGATGTCTTCTACAGAGAATATTGGCTTCACATTTTTAGGCTGCAAGATCACAGGTGGTGCAGGAGCTGCTCTTGTTGGAAGGCCATGGTGCTTACTCTAGGGTGATCTTTGCATTGATTTATATGCCCAATGCATTCATCCCACATGGATGGGATGATAGGACACATGTAGTTGGTGAGTGACGGTTGTTTTTCTATGCTTTTTTTTTTTTTTTTTTATCATACAGCACACATGATATATGGAGGATTCTTCTCTTTCAAATTGCAGGCATCTATGGTAGCATAAAATGTATTATCATTGGAAGTTGATATAAACGTTGAATTCAGGTATGAAAATATGACATTGGAGTGTAATTTCGAATACAGTGTTAGATTATTTTAGGATTTAGGAATATTATTTTAGTACTTTAGTACATTTATATTGTTATAATATTATGTGTAAAACAAATTATGTTTTGATTATTAATAATGTAATTTTAGTTTAAGTTTAATGTTTATGATTTTTAGAACATATGAATTATAATGGTAGAAGTATATCATGCAGGTATTAATACTATAAAAAATGAACGAGTAGTTGCGACGTTTTTGTAACAAAAAATTAAATCAGTAATAAAACTATAAGCTGTAGCTATTTTGCATATAGTAATTTTTTGTAGCTATTACTTTTTAAGTAATAAAAGTAATTCGTAGCTTATTATGAAAAATGACAAAATCTAATTTTGTAATTATAATTTAGTAACGAAATAAATCTTCGTAGCTACCCTTTAGCAACGAAATATGATTTCATGCCAATATTTAGGTACGAAATTTGTTCAAATGATGGGCTAAATATGAAAATTTATCGTAACAAAAAACACTATTTTTAGTTACGAAAATCAATTTTCATGATTAAAACTGTTCTATTACGATCCTTTAGCCATGCACGATCCACATTGACAGGTGGCCCACTGATCTCGGTTTAATTAGCAGAGACAAATTGAAGAGATGATTTAATTACCATTTGTTGTTAAATATTTTGGTATAGCTGGTCATAACTGTGTACAGAATTTCTATATTTATAGAAGTATAGTACAAGTAACCAAGTGTCACACTAGACAAGTCAAGTGAAAATAACCCTCATGTCGTTGTTTGATTATAACTTGTGTTTAATCTATGTAATCTCTAATTTATATATGCTTAAACAGAAAATAAGAGAATATTTTACATTATTTTTATTGGGTGGCATATCTAATTACACTGACTGAATTACTATGCCTCTGTGTACACAGAACCCTCCTTTTTCTTCCTCACAATGGGTACAAATTTGTGGTTAGCTCAAGTGTAGAAGGTTGACTAACGTACTTGCTAAATTTCAAATAATGTCCCCTCAATTAATCCTTATAGATAATACTGATAATAATCATAATAAGTAAGAAAAAAAACAGAGGAGAAAAGAGACTTGGAAGGCAAAAAGTCATTTTAAGGCTTCTTAGTTATATAGTATTTAGGTTATAGGTAATATATATATATATATATATATATATAACTTTCAAGCAGCAAATTTGGTGGCAAATTTAATATGGGTTTGGGTGTTTTGTGAACAATTTTGAATTGCTAAAAGCCAACCCTATAATTTTGGTATAGCTAGGTAGAAGATGTAGGAGCTAAACTAAAGGAGCTTAAGACAGACTTATAGTTTACACCACAATAACTGAACAGAGATTGATGGGTGCATAAGCAGAGAAGACACAAGATTACCTACGATTAATACTTGAACTCCTAATACCAAATTCAAATATCATGTTCCATATATGACTGCCATTTATCACAATATTGTGACAGGTGAACAAAAACAACAATTAATATTGAGTATTAATCATCAGTTCATAATAAAAAAAAGAACCAGTAAGTAGTTAGTTCAATACCAATACCAAATCAAAATAGGCTTAGTTATCTTTTACCAAAAAAAAAAAATAGGCTTAGTTATCAGTTTCAACTGGCAGTTGAACCAAACTTGAAGGCAATCTAATCAAACATATATATATATATATATATATATATATATGTGTATAGTTTTATTTTCTCCTCGGAATGTTTTCATTTATTTCAAAATCTATGCTGCATCCAGTTATCTCTATCAACATCAAACTTGTTTGATCAAGACATCACATATAAGGTCAGTTTCTCCGTAACCTAACTTCTTACATATTACTAATCCATTTGGCTTTCAATTATTTGAAAATGTTTTCCAACTGAATAATTAGGATGCATTTATTTTCTTGCACCAGCTTATCTTAGTTTTATACTTTGTTTGGCAATACCTTAGCTCTGATTTTGTGCGGTCAATAGGTTTTATTATTTTTCGTCACAGAGCGATCCAAGAGCTGAAAGATAAATTACTATGTATTGACTTTAACTACTAAAGTAGATCACAATATATTTTTGTGTGTATGTAGTTGTGGAGAAAATTTCTAGCACTTAGTAAATGGTGAGGCATATTAAAATCATTTGATCTATAGATAGCTATCTGTTGAAGTTATGTTTTAAATTTACTTTTATTCTTCTTTCAGATAGGCAAGTTACATAACATATGAGGAAGTTGTGAAACTTTTAGCACCTTGTTAAGAGTGATGAAAGCAAATTTGGTTGACTATTGGGTTTCACGTAGCATGAATTTATTCCCTACTTTCTCAGAGTTAGTCCAATGTAAATCACACCAAAACTTACTAAAAGGCATGATCACCAAAAAGACATGCTGGTCATAAACAATTCATTCGAGCAAACAAATTAAAGTATAATTCCAAAAAAAATAATTATATTATGCAGAATCTACCAATAATTAATAATAATGTAAGATAACGAAGGCACAAAAAGAGAATCATCTACGTATTTTATGTTAACCAACGGTACTTTTTTTTTTTTGGTAGAAGTTAACCAACGGTACTTAGGGTCTGTATACAAACACA
This sequence comes from Rhamnella rubrinervis, assembly GCA_007844105.2. Classification (NCBI taxonomy): domain Eukaryota; kingdom Viridiplantae; phylum Streptophyta; class Magnoliopsida; order Rosales; family Rhamnaceae; genus Rhamnella; species Rhamnella rubrinervis. The sequence goes on from CM017582.2 coordinate 3,282,391, forward strand.
CCAATAAGCAATAGATTGAAACCTAAATCAACGAACGAAGTTAGTATTTCCATGTTATATCTATCTCTTATATCCATGAAAAAAATAACGTCACCAGTGAGTTTCTATAGCAAATAATTAGAAAGTACAAAGAAATGTATTCAAATAGAATATGATAAGAAAGTTAAAGCTTTTCCAATAAATATAGGAGTAATTCTGAAACATCATAAAGAAATTCAAGTAGTAAATGCAACAGACATTGGTTTGTACAGAAAAAAAAAATTAAACTCAAAAACACAATATTTTAAGGTAATTGCAATTTTCTATCTAAAAAGTTGTAAACAGAAGTTGTACTGAAGTTACCAATCAATTATATTTCCATTAAACTTTGTTAGCGCACGCTTTGTCAGAAACAGAACCACATCAAAGTCATGACTATAGTAATAACTATCTTTCCAATGAGACAAACAATATATACATTCAACTTAATAAGACATCTACAAAAAAAAAAAGGAAAATCACATTGGTGGCAGTAATGAGAGAAATCATGCACCCTGAAAATCTATTTTGAAAAAACTATTGTAATCAAAGTTAAAGCAAAGAAGGCTAACATGCACAAATGCTGGCACATGAAATTTCTCTTTCAGTATTCTTAAAGCTTTAAAAATTATAGATTAATTATCTTGTTCACATTTTAATTTCATTAAATTTTATCCTCAACAATATATATAATAGTAGGAATACCAATGAAACAATTATAAGAATTTGTTCACATGCTCTTTTCTTCCCACTTTCTCACCAGTCCCCTCTGCAATGAGAAACTTTCCTCTACGGCTAGTAACTAAATTAAGGGGTATCCACATTTAAAAAATAAATAAATAAAAATTCAACACTGTTCCAATGCATTGTTTGGATCTAAAATTTTGCTGCAAAGCTACCGCCTTAACTAAAACATGAATACAATATCAGTACAATAATTACCAGTACCTTGAGAAGCCACGAACCTGGATTTAGCGATGCCCCTGTAACACACCCTAACCAAGTCCCTTAGGTCGAACAAGGTTAGAGTGGCTACCAAAGCTTAACTTGCGGAAATTGCGGAAAAATTTAAAACTTATTCAATCATATATGCATAGACAGTCAAAACTCATACTTAGACTGCTATTAAATGCTTAAGTAATTATCACAAATATTATAGTAACTAATTAAATACTTGACTTCCAACATAATTATAAAAAAAATACTAATAAATTAATTCAAAGGATTATAACCATTCTTCAACACACGTCCAACCATATTAAAACACTTCAATTTAATTAGGAAAATAGTTCTCAGTTGAAAAACAAAATAATAATAATATCACCAATAGGTAGACAACTTTATTGCTTTATTTAGATATCCTCAGGAAACCTCCTCTCGAGCTACCACGTGTCTACCATTCCCACAAGTTCGAACAATCACAAAGATCTAAGTGTGCTTACCTGGGAAAAAGAAAATAATAAAAACGTGAGTTTACAAAACTCAGTAGGCTTTTCCAAAACCAAGCAAAACATCAATATCAAACATATAACTTCACATGCCAATGAAGACCACAATATCAAACTAGTCATAAACTTGCTTAAACATGAATGTCTTACATACTTGAAGATTCATAACATTTCATAGCTCATTATAAACTTATAACATAATCAAAAAGAAAACTTGTAATGCATGCATGATTAATGAGCTTATCACATAATGGTTGGATTTCTAAACAAATTCTCAAAGGGGTGCATGCATCTCAATCTCACTTATAGCATAACACCGTAAGCATTTCAGTCTTACTTATAGCTTACATGGTTTGTCATTATCAAACCCCAAAACTTATATAGCGCGCTTTCAAAATACCATCCAAATGTAATGTACCGTTCATAGTCCGTCGTACATTTTTATGCACATGCATATATGCATTAATTTTTGTTCACATAAACATGCATAGATCACATATACATATCATACTCATCAAATTCATGCTATAACAATAACCTCAAAATTTCCAAGACATGTTATCCAATAAACACATATGAAAATTGCACAACAGCTGTATTGTAAAATTCATAATAAATTCAATACTCATCCAAATCACATGATTCCAAAAGCACTAGGATCTCTTATATGTCTCGGATGAGCCATAATTTTCTCATAATTTTCAAAAACAAGTAAATATTTAATATCTATTTTTTAATATGAACTGTCACACAAATTCTGCAGTGAATCAGAGACGATCAAACATTTTTAATAAATTCCACAAAAATCTTTTTCTGCCAAAACCAGCGGCAATAAAACCATAACAAGTAGAGGTAACTGTATAAATTCTTTCATTCCAATCCAAGCAAAGAAACCTAACACGCTTATCCGAAAATCATAACAGTCTTAGTATTCCAGCAGCAATGCCTTAAACTTCAAAAATTCATAACTTATTCATTACAGATCGAAAAATAGAAATTTCAATTTGAGAATGTTCATAAATCTCTTAAGTCCAAACTGTAAAAGTTTCAAAGGAAAATAAATCCATATGCCCCACGAAATTATACAGAAAATACCCATTGGTCATAATTTTCCAGATTGACAGTATGAGCTTCAACAATTATAACTATTTCTACAAAAATCTGATTGAGGCTAAACGAAAAGGAGAATATTCAGTAGAGGATAGATCTAATGACGAAAAATATATACAAAAATATTAAACATATACTGGTATTTCGAAAATCCATCAAAACTCATCAAATAGTATATAAATCGTAAATCTCTTCTTAATAATAAAAATAGAAATAAACATAAATAATAATAATATATATAAATCATCCAGAAAATTATTAAACAAAAAGATGGTTTAGGAAAACCTACCTTAAACTCTTGAACTCCTCAACAGATCTGAAAAGTTCCTCGTCGAAAAGCCAAAACCAAAACGCGTCTTTTGAATTAAAAAGATTGAGAGGTAGAAGAAGTGATAATCGAAAGGTCACAGAGAAAAATAACGTAAGCAGGGAAAAACAACCTGTAAAGTGATACGCCTTTAAATAGACAGTTTCTAGGGTTTTGTCATTAATTAAATTAATAAAATGAATACACATAAATAACACTTTCCTAAAAACATAGTCAATCATCATAAATACCATAATTCAAATTCATCAGATACCATATTTGCAGAGAATCCATAGTCAACTGTCATAAATACCATAAATCAAATTCATTGCATACCATATTTGCAGAGAATCCATAGTCAACTGTCATAAATACCATAAATCAAAATATTAAAAACCATTTAATGGCAACATTAATACCAATTAGGGTTTGAAACCCTAATACATGTGTGAGGGTCCCACAGCCCCAATTTCGCGTACCTATTCTTCTGAGGCCCCAATACACAAAAATTCAGTTTCAATTTAAAACAAGTGAAATAAACGAATGAGAAAACATAAGGAAAAGAATGGAGAGAGAAGTAGTGAAAAACATTGGTGGGTGCGAACTGATTTTTTTGGGGAGGAGAGAGACGATGGAGACTGATTTCAGTGCATTTGTTCCAGCCAAACACTAAATCAAGTAAATCAAAAAATAATATGACTTCCCCGAATACTAAAATGAATGGCACACTTGCATTGAACAACCTGAGACTAGACCTCCCCCATGCTCCTGGAAACCCTAAAACAAGAAGATTATAGAGTAAAACCCCAATGCATGCATATAATCTAAAAAGGGAAAGCAATATAAATGGAGAATATGAGGGTTGGAGAGGGATATTACCAACGATTGATTATGATGGTAGAGAGAGAGTTGAGTACTTTTAGATAGGCAATACAGTAGAGAGATAAAGGAAGACACTCATGGGGTGTATTTAATTCAAACTTTTATAGACTTTTATAAAATTTTAAAGTCTATTGATATTTAATTTAGAGGGATATTACCAACGATTGATTATGATGGTAGAGAGAGAGTTGAGTACTTTCAGATAGGCAATACAGTAGAGAGATAAAGGAAGACACTCGGGTGTATTTAATTCAAATTTTATAGACTTTTATAAAATTTTAAAGTCTATTGGTATTTAATTTAGACTTTTAAAGACTCCATAAAAGTCTGCTGGTATTTAATATAAACTTTTAAAAAGTCTATAAAAGTCAAGATGTATTTAATTAAAACATTTGAAAAGTTTATAAAAGTTTTGTGGTATCAAAAAATCAAGAACTTTTATAAACTTTACCACATAGTAGACTTTTATGGACTTTTTGATAGAAAATATAAATACCAGATCTCATTTTTTCTCCTTCATTCAACCCTAAAATTTTTATCGACTTTTATACAGAAATAATTGACTATCTCTCTGTTCTTCACCCTTTTCGCTATCTCTATGCTTTTCGCTGTTTTTTCCTATTTTTTCATGTTGGATCCACTTGCACTCATCACCTCATGTAAATGATTTAGGGCTTTTAAAATGGAAAGAGTGCGTATAAAATAATCATCATGATTTTCAAGAGAAAAAAATTTATTTATTTATTATTTTTATTAATAGAGAAGGCTTTTTTTGTTATTATTAATAGAAAAGAACCCACAATTGATTTGATTTGGAAGATGAGGCTGCTACGAAGAACAAGTTTGTACTGAAACATAGGTGATTTGTTAAAGTTTGACCTCTGGTCTCGTTGTCATTGTTTTTCTGTGGCCAACTTCAACTCATTGAAGTTTATCTGCAGTTCTTCTACATCTTCTTTATTGTTCATTCATCACTATATGTACCTTAATAATTTTGCTTTACATCCACGAGGAGTTGTTGATTAATCTTCAAATGCAAATACATGCGTGCAAAATGATTTTTTTTTTAATTTTTTTTATAATTCTTAGAAGTTAATGTCTGTGAAAGTTTATCAAAATTCATAAAAGTCTTTAAATTAAAGTTTACAAAAGTCTATAAAAATCTTTTGAAATTTTATAAACTCTACAAAAGTCTATAAAAATACATAAAAATTCATAAAAGTCATCACTTAAAAAAAGTCTATAAAAGTTTCAATTAAATACACCAGTGAAATTTGGGGGTTGGAGTTTTTATGTTTTGATTTGTTCATAATCCTAAAATGATGTTGTTTAAAAGCAAAGAAATAAGAAAAAATATTTACTATGTTTTCCTTTATTTTTTTTGGTAATCATAATGCTACTAAACTATAAACAATGTCAAACACTAAATGTCACAAATATTGTAACACATTTTTTACCAAAAATTTTAGGCTTTTAGTGATAATTTATAAACTTTGTCACAAATTAAGCTCAAATTTAGGCGGGAAAATTTTCCTCAAAAGAAATTACACTTTATGTCACAAAATAGTCTGATGAAAATCAATTTGATACTATTTTATTTACCTCACCGAGTATCACTATCTAACACAAGTTTTTGACACTAAATATATACTTGTTGTGACAAATGAAATGTTGACACAAGGAAATTTGTCATAGTTGTTAAATTTTTTTGTAGTGCCAACAATCTATACAAAGTCACATACATAGCTTCTATACCAAAGACAATATTCAACTTAAATTTTAATTCAAACAAATGAAACAAATTACTAGTTGAATACTAGTCAAGACATTTTAACTTGTTGTAAACCTTTGTACTATTGTCTCAAAAATAAGGTGACACAACACTGCGAAATATATCCAACAATCTATACAAAGCAACATATATAGCCTCTATACAAATGACATTGTTCAACTTACAATTTAATTCAAACAAATGAAACAAATTGCTAGTCGAATAATAGTCAAGACTAAAATAAGCAAGATCAGACTTTAAGTAACAACTTAGCCTTCACTTCTAGATACTAAAGTTTATGTGCCTTCTAACTGAACATTAAATCCACTATTCCTGGTGTTGTTTCTCACATAGTTGTTGTTCTTCCTTATGATGCTTTTCTTCTTGTTGTTGTTGATGTTGTTACTGCTGTGGCATTAACCTAAATAAAATACAATACAAATTAAATATAGCACAAATGAGTAATGTGTATTAATTGAAAAAAAATTAAATTCAAAATGAAATAGCAAAGAGAATAAGTTTCAAACATAATACAGGTAAAGTTTTAGCAAAAGAGAAAATGAAATACCTCACTATTTCTCATCCTCTTCATATTTGCAACAGAATTTGGATAGAACCTATTATGCCCAATGGCCTTACAGATTCCACACTTAACATTGTTTAATCTCTTCTCCTTTTTTGTCTCTTCAGCTTCTCTTCTTCTCAGTACATTTGGGCTCCTAGGTTTCTTCTTTACAATTAGAGGCATCATATAATCAACATCAATATCAGGACATGATGCCTCATCAAGAATAAGGTGAATCATAGAGCTAAAAGTCTGTAAGTATAGCTCCTTATTCAAACTTTAATCCACATATACAACTGGGTCATATTTTATGCTTATTATGCAGCACATGGCATGTTTACAAGGTATGCCACTTACTTGTCAACTTCCACATTGACATCATTATTCTTTCATCGTTATGACAACAGTCTTTGTTTCCACCAACAAGGCATACTCTTCTTCACCCCCAAAGATAACTTTCAGATTCCTTGAACCCTTTCCTTTCTTGTTTATAGCAAATTGGACTCTTGGTAGAACCAAACTTGTCTATGTGAATGCTAGCTGGAATCTCTTTTGAATATTCCTCATTACCTTTCTCCTCAAACACTCAAGCATTGTCAAAATGGGTTTGGACTTGTGCTTGTCAATTTGACAATTAAATGACTCAGTCATATTATTTGTCACATGGTCCTTCTCAACACTAACATCAAAATTATGTCGACTCCAATGATAGCTTGGAATACATCCAATATATGTATGCTTCCTCATTCATACATTTTATTTCTTCCATTCTTGCACTAAAAGCATGTGCACTTGTGCCTCTTGCTGCTCTCCAATATAGGTTTATAATGTCCACACTTAGATACCTTGCTTTGAAGTTTGCATAAATATATGTTACATAAACCTATTATTGTGACCTTGAAATATGTTGGCTATAGCTTTTAGGATACCTTTTTGCCTATTAGTCATGAAGCTAATTGTCCTTTTCTTTTCTAGATGAATATAATTATGTAAGAAAGTTAAAAGTCATGTTCAATTCTCAAAGTCTTCTGCCTCACACATAAAGATTGCAAGTGGAGATAAACTACTATTTGTATCTAATAAAATAGCACATAAAAGCATTTCATCATATCGTCCTCTTAAATGACAGTCATCTAAACCAATAAATGACTTGCAACCCTTTAGAAACCCTTGTTTTTCTATAGAAAAACTAATAAAAAATCTGCAAAATATAGGATTTTCATTCTACATATTCCTGTTACAACTAGTCTTTATCATTGTTCTATGATTTACTATCATAAGTACATGACCATATTTGTGCAATTTGTGATAACACTCAATATGATCACCCCTCAATACCTCCAGTGCAATCTTCTCAGCCCTATGCAATATATGAATGTTCCCTTCAGTGCAAGCTTCCCATACAATTCATGTTGGAGCACTAATACTTTGATTTCTGGACTCCACTTAAACAAATTAGGGCCTATTTGGTAGACCGGATCAGGGAGGATAGGAATGGATATAAGTTTTATACGGTGTTTGGTTTGCCAAAAAAAATTACATGTATAAAATTCTGAATTTCTCCTTATCCGAAATTTAATGATTTTTTACCTTACCCCCATTTCCCATGCCCCCCTATAGGATACGACGGGAAATAGAAAAAGGAAAAAAAAAAAAACATGAATGCTCGCTCTCGCTTTCGCGGTCGGTCTCTTCCCGCTCTCAATCTCTTCTCTAGATCTTCATCATCTTTTGTCTTTCTCTTCACTTACATCTGCTTAGCTTCATAGATTTGGTTTCTCAATCACAGTAAGCCTCTCATATACTCATCTATGGTTTGGGAATTTTGGGGATTTTGTTGCTAATTGGTTATGAGGTTTATTTTTTTGTTCGTTGAATATGGATTTATAGGAAGTAGAAAATTTTAACTAATCCGAAGCAGAAACTTCTAATTGATTGCGTTATTTTTACTTCCAATCTGCAGTAGGCAAGAGGAAATTGGCGTGTAAATCTTTTGATCAATTCCAAGCTTGAGAACGAGAATATTCTGTTAGACGTGCTTGATAGCTTCCCAAATCCACCACCTGCAGTGACAAATATTTCAACGTTGAAAGCGAGATAATGTGTCTTTTGTACCAAGTGTTTTATGTTCTTGATGGGTCTGTATCCAAATTGTTCTATTGAATTCATATTGTTTTGAGGAATCGTATTTGGTGCTGCACATACTGGTACAATTTTTTATTTGATGACTATTTATGCCGAATTTTACTCCGCCACAAACGGTTAAATTTCCTGCCTTGCACCACCGTGGATCTGCAAAAAATAAGGGAAAGCGTGAAAGCTTTTGGGGGCACCGGTGTGGTACCGGCCAAAGAACCTCCGACGCTCAAGTCAGCTAATCGGCTTTGGACTTTTGGGTGAGTTCTAGTATAAAGTGTTGCGTACCTTGCTTTGAGTCATCAAGAGATATATATATGCATGGCCTTACCTTGTCTATCAAGCTGGGGGCTTGAAACCCTAGCCGTCCTGAATTAAGGCAAGTCCTAAATGGGCACTCTTCCCAGTTTGGTAAATGAAATATGGGAAAGTATCCAGCATTTACTACGGAGCGAACTTTCCTTTTGGAACCCTCCTAGGCTCTTACCACATTCGAGCCAAGGGAACTTGTTCCGAGCCATCACTACCTGGCCGTTGCCCGGCTCTGATGTCCGAACTAAGCCTTCTCCGAACCATGCAATGATAGCTCCTCCCTGAGGTCCCGTGCTCTTCCTTGCCGAACCTCCAAATAGACCCTGGTTCAGTTAGTTCGGCGCTTCCAAGCTAGCCCGCTGGGTCTGTGGGCTCTTCTTCTTTCCAACTACGGTGGCTCCGCTCATTCCTCCACCTTCAGCCTCACCGGCCCTGCTCAGTGGGAATTCCTCCTATACAGTCAGCCCCTCAGTCACCGAGCCAAAGTGACTCGCAAGTATTACCAACACTGTGGCTCGATTACTGAAACATTCTCGAATGCTCTTCGCTACATGGGGAAAATCAAACATCCTTCTGACATTCGGCCGTCATTTCACTTACCATGCCATTATGGCAGACGTGGGAGCGATGTGCCCGGACTGAAAAGGCACATCACATCACGCACCGCTCATTCAAATCTCTGACTTGATCGCAACCTTCGTGCTCAAACGTCCAACTGCAAAACCTTTTCTATTTCCAACCCTTTGGCTTCCGTCCCTCACTTTCCTCATTTCGAAAACTCCCGCTGCAACCTCTAGTTTGTCTTCTTCCCCAAACATTTTCCATTAACCAAAAACTTCCTGATCGTGATTCTCCAGCCCTAAGACCGTTCCTGAGCACGACTCAACGCTGCGGACACTTCTCTGCGACTTCTACGAGATTCGCGAGTCAATTGCGCACTAAAATCCCCAGTTCCAGTTTCTGGTTTTGGCCGAGTTCTTCATTTCCGGTGACACTTCGCCTTCGATTTGGTCTCAGGTCAGATTCTAATCCTCTCGCCTTTAAAAGTTTCAAAAATTCTTACCTCGCTCCAACGATGGAATCCCCTGGATCTGACTTGGTGGTCGAGGAGCAACTAGCTAGGAAAAATTCAAACTGAGGGGCCAGTTCCTCCACTGGACCCCTCGTCGTAGGTAAGCAGATGACCCCAACGTAGAAACCCCCATCCGAACTCCTAGCATTAGGGTAGACGGCCCAGACGGTAATAGGTCCGGGCTGATAATCATGCGACCCGTGATAATCAAGACTGATATACCCTCGATCTTCAAACAAAGTGACATGTCGTACCTCCAGGAGAGGTTCGACATACTGAGCCAAATCAAGTTGTCCGCTCCAGGACCCTTAGAAAGAGCTGACTTCCTTCGCGTCGGGTAGATCTGCTTGTACGAGATCGCCTTCAAGATGGGGCTCAGACTCCCTTTCCACCGCATCATTAACATGGTGCTAAATTTCTACAGTATCGTATCAGGGCAACTTATGCCGAATAGCTAGCGATACTTACTGGGACTTATCGTCCAGTCAGAAAAGTGTGGCCTACAAATTGACATGGCCACGTTTTTGTATTTTTTCTATATGAAACCGAGCGAAGAGAGAAGATACACCCTCTACGCTCGGAGGCGAATCAGGCTGTTTGAAGATGCCCCCACCAGTAACAAAGGCTGGAAAGACCGCTACTTCTTCGTTAAGAGGGAGGGTCTATGCGACCCTGTTGGCACGCTTGAATCTGGAATCCACTCTGCCTGGACTGAAAGAGGTATAAATTCAGCTTACTAAAATTTTCCCTGTGACTATGCAGGACCAAATTGACTTTATGCTTGTGCAGCCTCGAATCTCAGCGAAAGGCTTAGGATCACCGCCGAGCAGAAGAACGTGATCCGAACGCTTTTAAGGACTAAGACCAAGAGCCTTCTATCCATACTTTCTGAAGATTCCTTCCGTTCGACACGGTACTGGCCAGCCTTAGAGGAAGCTACCTCGAGCAAGAGTCGAAAGAACTTTGAGGAGGAGGACCCCTCTACCCAACAGTCCGAAGAAATTCCCGAAGGTATCCCTCTTCCTATACTCGAGGTCCCATACTTACATGTTCTCGAAGGTTGCATTAGGCTTTTGTACGGCGTGCCAACTAACCCTCTGTGGGCTTCTTATCCTGCAACCGATATGGGCAAACTGAAGATGAAGATATCCAAGGCCGAGCTGGAGGCCACAAAGAAGAAAAAGAGGGATAAACAAGCTGCAGCGAAGGGTGGCGCGTTTTCCCAAACGGACAAAGGCGAGGAACGTCCAACCTCTACGGTCGTTGTCGAGCCTAGTTCGCTACCAATCGCCATCCCTTCTGGCGACTCTTCTCCTCCCAAGAGGTCGAGGCGCTCCAGCCCCGGCTCAAGATAAGGGCAAAGAAAAGTAGAATCCATCGATGTTGGGACTGGAGGATAGCTCTACCATCCATTCGGACTCATCGATGGTCTGCCCGATCGTGGATTCTCTCATGACTCGCCACGCCAAGAAGGAAATGACCCTCGAGTAGGCTTGGAGGCCGAGCAGAATGCCCTGAAGGTAACGGATACTATTCCCTTGATTCTCCGATCCTTCCCTTCACAAAATTCTAACTTGAAGTCTGAATTGTAGCTTGCTCAAAATGCTCGGTATCTATATGATGCCGTCATCAAGGTGGACAAGGAATTCAAGAAGAAAGCTGAGGCCTACATCAATGCCGTGGCAGCAAACAAAACGCTCGAAGAAAATAGCCTTGCGCTCAAACAAACTGCCATGGAAGCTACGAAAAGAGCCGAGCAGCTGGAGAGGAAGTGGTCTGAGGCCAACCAAAAGCTGATCGAAAAGGATAGGGAGCTGGAAGCCCTCAGACTCAACTACGCCCAAGTTGCTGGGGAGAGGGATGCGCTGCAGGCCAGGGTGGCTCGATGGCCCGAGTCAAAAAGCATATATACAAGAAAGCAGCCATCGACGCCATCCTCAAGAACACCAACGACATGATCGGGCGTTGGTAGGCGGCCGAAGACTAGGTCACTCCCGACCCCAGTGACGAAGAGGAGGATGGTCAAGAGGATATGGAGATCACCTCGGGTGAGGATGAGCTGGATGACGGAGATGTCCCTCTTGTGAACCAGCCTGAAGCCCCCAGACTCAATGCCGAGCCGAACCAAGCGACCTCCAACGATTCTTCAAGGAGGCTATGAGGTTGCCTTCAAATGAGGAATATGGTCCGTGCCAAACCTCCCACGCTGCAGACGCCAACGTCGGGGCTCAAGATTAGAGTTTTTTTTTTTTTTTTTGTTTGACGGTACATCCATCGTTTGCACAAACTTTAAAACTGTTAATGAACGTCTTGCCTTTATTTTCCTCTGAGTACGAATTACGGAGCCGAGCTTTCAATTTAGTTTTAATTGACCAAGTTGTATGCTATTGACTTAATTGATTTAACTAATCGATTCACTCGTCTTCCAAGTCGGTCCAATGCCGCTTGGGATCTCCTCTGCTCGGACTCCGAGCGGCCTTGAGCCGAGGTGGACAATTAGCCTTCCGGACGGCTGTCCTTGTCATTTCGCTCGACTGACAGTATCGTGATTCCGAATCTAGAATCAAAATGACCGGGTAGCATGACCTGAATTGACCTTGACTCAAATCCATAGTTAAAGCGCGCTACGGGTAAGAAATTCCATACGGCAATTAATAGAAAGGTAGAATCTATCGTCCCATCCTTTTAGCCTGTACTCATTCATAACAGAACGAAACATGGAATGCTCGATTCACACAATTTAAGTAAATAAAATTGATTTTATTGACTTGTATCAAAAGATGACAGAATTAATGTAAATTACATCGTTCATCCTATCAAACTTTAATGGTAATAACGGCGCAAGTGAGTCGAGCTCCAACTCCTAGGCACGTCTACCCCATTCAAAGACTGTAGGTGATAAGCCCCGGTCTGGGTATATCCACGACTCGGTGGGGCCTTTGGGGCGAAGTTTCCTGCGTTGGATCCCGTATAAGGAAGACTTTACGTAATACGTAGTCGCTCACCTTGAACTTCCGAGGCCGAACCTTGGCATTATAATAATTGGCAATTCGCTGTCGGTATACCGCCATTCGTACCAAGGCTTGTTCCTTCAATTCTTCTGAGCTGTCTAGTGATTTTCGCCTTAGCTCATTATTTCTATTTGGCTCGGCAGAAGCGACGCGAAGGGTTGGAATGGCAACTTCCGCTGGGATCACGGCCTCCGTTCCATAAACCAAAGAGAACGGGGTTTCCCCCTTGCACTATGCGGGGTAGTTCGGCTTGCCCAGAGTACTCCTGGCAACTCATCGGGCCATTTACCTTTGGCATCCTCCAACTGTTTTTTAAGATTGGCTACGATAGTCTTGTTTGTTGACTCTGCCTGTCCGTTGGCTTGTGGATGTCTTGGCGAGGAAAATCTCATGGTAATCTTCCACTCTTTACAGAATTCCTGAGTTGCCGAACTAATGAATTGTGAACCGTTGTCTGCAATCAGGATTCGAGGCAAGCCATATCGACATATGATATTCTTCCAAATAAAGCGTATGACATCCTTGTCTTTAATTTGGGAATATGCCTCGGCTTCCAACCATTTGCTGAAGTAATCCGTGGCCACGAAGATGAATCGCTTTTGCGCAGCAGCAAGGGGTAAGGGCCCTACGATATCCAGCCCCCATTGCATAAAAGGCCATGGGCTTGACAAATTGGTCAACTCCTCAGGTGGTACATGCGTGATTGGGGCAAAACGTTGGCACTTGTCACAATGCCACGAGTAATCCGCGGCGTCCTTCCGCATAGTTGGCCAGTAGAACACTTGTGACATAGCTTTGTGCGCTAAGGACCGTCCTCCCGAGTGGTTTCCACAATGTCCCTCATGTATTTCAGCAAGTACTTGCTGTGAATCTTTACTATTCAAACACCTTAGAAGTGGCCCGCTGTACGATCGCCTATACAGCTTTCCCTCGATCATAGAATACCAAGCAGATATAAGTCTGAGCTTCCGAGCCTCCGCCTTGTCTTGGGGTAATTTGCCAGCAAGTAGATATTCTATAATGGGGTTCATCCACCCTAACTCGCCACCTTCACCTATATTCATTAGCTCCTCACTTTCTTTTACGATGGAAATATCGATACTTGGCTCGGCCAGGAATTCCAGGGGGATCTTCCGATATCTCTCAGCCGCAACTGCCGAGCCTAATGTAACCAATGCGTCTGCTTGCATATTTTCACATCTTGGCAACTGACTGAGTTCAAAACGTTCAAAATTGGCAATTAGCTTTCTGACTAGTTCCAGATATGCTATCATCCTTTCATCTTTCGCTGTGTAGTCGCCATTCACCTGGCTCACGACCAACTGAGAGTCACTATATGCCAATAATTGTGAAGCCCCCCGCTGTCCGAGCCAAGTTAATTCCAACTATCAGAGCCTCGTACTCAGCTTCATTGTTCTATGCGGGGAAATCGAAGTGGATAGCCTGTTCCATTACTAAGCTGCTGGGGTCGACGGAAATTGGAAGACCCATCCACGTGAAGTTTCCAGGGCGATTCTGCTCTTGCTTTCAAATTGTTTCCGCTGCCTAACGCCTTTGCTGAGATGAGTTCATGTCCGATGTTGGATATGTTTGGTTCCTCTAAACTTTCAACCAATGGCGCTTCATGCGACTGCTCGGCTTGTCCTGTGAACTCAACTACAAAATCTGCAAGTGCTTGGCATTTGATTGCTGTTCGTGGTTGGTATTCTATCCCATGATATCGGGACTATGAAGAGCCATTCTGAGTAGATATGAGGTTACCACAATAATCTTGTGGCATTGGAAGTATGGCCTTAACTTTTTAGAAGACACGAGCAAGGCCAGTGCCAGTTTTTCAATGAACGTATAGCGGGTCTCCGCATCTACCAATGCTCGGCTGACATAATAAATAGGCTTTTGCTCCCTTCCTTCCATCCGAACCAACACCGAGCTGACCGCATGATCCGAGACCGATAAATACAGGTATAACGTCTCTCCTGGCTTTGGTTTGGAGAGTATAGGGGGAGAGCTCAGATACACCTTTAGTCGTTGGAACGCCTGTTCACACTCTTCTGTCCACGTAAAGTCTTTATTTCCTTTTAGAGCTCGGAAGAACGAAATGCAGTGGTCAAATGACCTTGAAATAAATCGACTCAAGGCCGCTATTCTCCAATTTAATCTCTACACTTCCTTGGTATTTTTTGGCGAAGGCATGTCGAGCAACGCCTTGATCTAACCTGGATTGGCCTCGATGCCTCTCTGGGTCACGAGATAGCCAAGAAATTGCCCTGAACCAACCCCAAAGGTGCATTTAGTGGGGTTCAACTTCATACGATGTGCGTCTAATACATCAAAGGCTTGGACGAGATGTTGGATATGATCGTTTGCTCGGATAGATTTGACTAGCTTGTCGTCGATGTAAACCTCCATTGTGGGCTGCAAACATCTTGTTTACCAACCTTTGGTAAGTAGCCCCTGCATTTTTCAATCCGAACGGCATAACCTTATAGCAGAATATTCCCCGTTCTGTTATGAAGGCTGTCTTTTCCTAGTCATCCGGGTGCATCAAAATCTGATTGTAGCCTGAATAGGCGTCCATAAAGCTCAACATCTCGTGGCCAGCGGTAGCATCCACCATCTCATCAATCTTGGGTAAAGGGAAACTATCCTTTGGGCAGGCCTTGTTGAGATCCGTGAAATCTATGCAAACCCTGGGCTTTCCATTTTTCTTCTGGACCACTACCATGTTGGCGAGCCAATCCGGGTACTGAACTTCTTTGACAAACCCATTCTTTACTAACTTGGCAATTTCCTCGTTTATAATTTGGTTCCGCTCAGGGGCGAACTTCCTCTGCTTTTGTCGAACTGGTTTGTACGAAGGGTTTACGTTCAACTTGTGAGATATTATACTTGGGTCTATTCCGACCATGTCATCCATAGACCATGCGAAGGTGCTACGGTGGTCCCTCAAGAATTGAATCAGCTGGATTCGGATCTCCGGATCTAATTGTGTCCCGATCTTGGTAACTTGCTCGGGGTGGTCCGGATCCAGAGGCACCTCCTCTAGATCCTCCAGAGCATCCATCTTTTCTACTTGGGCCACCCCCTGTTTCCATAAAATGCAACCAAGCAATTCCTCCACTTTCTCCCCTGACGGGAATTTAATCTTCTGGTGGTAAGTAGATGGTACGGCTTTCATAGAATGCAACCAAGGCAGACCCAAAATCATGTTATACGCAGATGGTGCGTCTACCACAATCATCTCTGTTAGCCGGTTCACTCCTTTTGCGGTAACTGGCAGAGTCAATTTTCCCTTAGCCATGCTTTCGTTGCCATCATATCCTACCAATGTTGCCGCGGTAGGTTGGATATCTGACAACTAAATTCCTATTTGATCTATGGTGCTGAGGAAGATGATGTTTGCCAAGCTCCCATTGTCAACTAAAATTCTCTTCACAGTACAATTTCCAACGTGCAAGGTTACTACCAACGCATCTTCATGGGGAAATATCGTGCCACTAGTGTCCTCTGCTGTGAACACGATATATGGGATCTTCGCTTGCACAGTCGATACTTGAGCAATAGGAATCCGCGCATACGTTCTTCTATCCTCCCTGCGTTCTCCTCCACGCTTTCCCTCTCGGTGAATGGTGAACTTCCGGCCTTCCTCCTGGCCCCATTTCTCCGGGTTCTCAACGAACTGTCTTAAATAGTCGCGCGTCAGCAACTCTTCAATTTCTCATTTGAATACTCGGCGTTCCTCCGTTGCGTGTCCTTGCTCGCGGTGGAAAACACACCACTTCGAGTTATCCTTCTTCTTTGGGTCCAAATTCAAAGACTGTGGCCGCCGGACTTCATAAATCTTTTCCATGTGCGCGATTAACCGAGCTGGGGACACGGTCAATCCGAACTTTCTCAAACGGTCCCGCGTGTGATCACTCTGTTCGTTCTCCCTGCGGGGTTCGCCTTGTCTCCTATTCTGCGTGTATTCTTGGTTAAAGCTTTTCCTACCCGAGCGGCCATCCCTTTGTCCTCTAGGGTATTTTGTAAATTCATTATCCCGAGCCTTGACGGCTGAGTCAGGTCGGTACTCTTCTCTTCCAGCTGGAGCAATTCGTCCTTCCTTGACTGCGCGCTGTACGTCCAAAGTTGTTTCCTCCTCTAAAACTACAAAAGTCTGGGCCTTTTGTAAAGTTTGTAATAAACTCCTGGGTTTCTTCCGGACCATGTAGTCATAAATTTTGGTACCGAGTAACAGTCTGCATTTGAAGGCGTTGCATGCCACCACATCTGGACAATCCATAATTTCCCTCAAAGATTCCCCTTTCTGTTGCTGAACCCTGAATAAATCATCCGGGTCCTTTCTGTACTGCCGACTGGATGCAAATTGGGTCAGGAAAAGCTGAGCCAGCGTATGAAAAGAATCCACGCTGTAGGATGGCAAGCGGCTAAACCAAAGTAAAGCTGGACCTTTCAGACTTAATGCGAACACCTTGTACATCACAGCGTCACGCTTTGGCTGGGGTATGCAAGTCGGAATCATAGCCTGCTTGAAATGAATTATATGATCCTGTGGATCGGCTATGCCATCATACAGAGTGAACTTTGGGGGAGAGAATCCTGCCAGGGTATCAACCCTTGTGATTTCGTCCACAAACGGTGTCTCGTCCACCTCTCTGAACCAATCACCGGTTCGGCCCTCTTGCCTTGCCAAGTCCTCTTGGCTGGTCCGATCCTCCCGAAGGGTGTAATAATGCTTCGTTTTCCGAGGGTGGTATGCCTTCGCAATCCGTCCCTTTGCGTGGAGTCCAAATCTTCACTTGGTTCCTTCTCTCGCTAGCTCCGCGTTGTCTTCCGAGAATGGTTTCCATCCTCGGCGCGGGTATTTTTGCCAGAACGACAGAACCTCTCGACGTCGCTGCCTTCCTCCCTAGTTCGGACCTTGCCTCGGCTGGGCAAGTCAGTTTTTGCGGCTGTCCTGTTCAAATCAACCTGCTCCTGCCCTGAGTTGTTTTGAACAGCATTGAAAGCCTCCAGTAGTTGCCTATTGATCCTCTTCTGTGCTTCATTCCGCTGTTGTAGTGCTCGAGTGGATTGCACCAACTCCTCCATCTGGGCGAGGAGCTGGTCTACACATTCATTGGTCATACTGGTTCCTCCTCCGGTAAATGACGGCCTTGCTACGTCTTTTTGGATAGGGGTGACCTCCTCCTCTTGTCTTTCAGGCGCGACAATTTTAGAAGCAAGATTAACGCGTTCGCTGGGCATGGTGCTGCTAGCGAGGTTACTAGAGATAGGCCTTTGATTGTTTTAGTGCAAAAACTCGATCTAATGCCCTCCTTTTAGCGCCAAACTGTTTATGCCGAATTTTACTCCGCCACAAACGGTTAAATTTCCTGCCTAGCACCACCGTGGATCTACAAAAAATAAGGGAAAGCGTGAAAGCTTTTGGGGGCACCGGTGTGGTACTGGCCAAAGAACCTCCGACGCTCAAGTCAGCTAATCGGCTTTGGACTTTTGGGTGAGTTATGATATAAAGTGTTACGTACCTTGCTTTGAGTCATCAAAAGATATATATATGCATGGTGTTACCTTGTCTATCAAGCTGGGGGCTTGAAACCCTAGCCGTCTTGATTTAAGGCAAGTCCTAAATGGGCTCTTCCTAGTTTGGTAAATGAAATATGGGAAAGTATTCAGCATTTACTACGGAGCAAACTTTAGGCTCTTAGCACATTTGAGCCAAGGGAACTTGTTCCGAGCCATCACTACCAGGCAGTTGCCCGGCTCTGATGTCCGAGCTAAGCCTTCTCCGAACCATGCAATGATAGCTCCTCCCTGAAATCCCGTGCTCTTCCCTGCCGAGCCTCCAAATAGACCCTGGTTCAGTTAGCTCGGCGCTTCCAAGCTAACCTGCCGGGTCTGTGGGCTCTTCTTCTTTCCAACTACGGTGGCTTCGCTCATTCCTCCACCTTCAGCCTCACCGGCCCTACTCAGTGGGAATTCCTCCTAGACAAAGACTAAAACTTTGGACATGCTTAAACCTGTGAATGGATCATATAGTTTATGGCGATAGAAATGGGACGATGTTCATCAGTTCATTGAGAGAGTCTTGCTTGTGTATGAGTTACATGAATTATGACAAATACTAGTTTCTTTTTGTTTTGAATCTCTAAAGTTGAAGGTTACATTTTCTGTTCCTCTGCCTGTGAGATTTTCAATTCGAATGTTTTTGCAAATGTGTTTAATTAAGTAGATATTGCATTTTGTATTTGTGTATGTTTTACAGTCTCCCACCACACCATCTCATCAATCTATAGCCGTTCCAAGAATATTTTGTGTGCACATGTGGAATTGATACCTTGTCTCCTATTTGGTGCAATTCTATATTTTCTCTATTTCTTTTTTATTATTTTATTATTTTTTATTACACCAATTATTCAATAATATAATGGTCTACATAAATATTTTGGGGGGTAATATGTGCCTCAATAGGGAGACACGCAAGGCTTACAATGCCAATTGTTTCAAAATTGATAATGTTTAAAGGGAATGAACGAAAAATTTATATGATATTAATGGAGCACTAACCTATATTAATTGAAGGCATGATCAGTTTATGGGACTGAGACTTATATATAATGGTGGATTGAGGTTTTGGTGAAAAATTAGTAATTTAAAACTGGAATTTAAATGAAAATCCAAGAACTGATTTTCGCAGTTCAGAATCCATGAACCAATTTTGTTTAGGAAAAAAATGCACTTATTATGTTTTTGATAAAATGTGTACTTCTTTTCACCTATTTTATTTTTTATTTTTATTTCATGGCCTATATGAAATTTATACGACTACTTTCCAATTATTGTTTATAATTATTTACTCTTTGTTTTTTTAATTATTATTATTGTTTTTCCATTAAATCTTGTTTGTTTCATATCCACCATTATTGTTGTAGCACAATGGAATATGCTTTCAATTTAGTAAGAAATGACCAAGGAATGGGCTTTCAATTTAATTTACCCAAAAAAAAAATATATACAAAATAATAAAAATAAGAGCCTTCATGTACGTTTAAAGTTAGTTTGGCTTAATGGGTCCAATATATGCTTATTATTTTAGTTACATTGGGTCCTTTTTATTTTTTTTTATTAAATTGATTATTAATAAGAAATCTATTTCATTTCAATATGGTTAAATTTCTTTTATAACTACGAATTTGTACAATTTGTTTATTCTTTTTAATTCATATGTTAATTTTTTAATTGTCTCCATTTTTAATATTAGTCATGGATCAAAAACAGCTTGCCACATTCCTATTACTTATTGAGGACTTAGATTTAAAATATTTTATAACTACTTTTATGCTGATTTTGTTTATGTATATGTTAGCATTACGACATTATGAGCATTTGGAACTCAAGATCAAGTATTTATAAGGAATGAAATACGTATGTTGTTAGACATTAAAATATATCTATTTTATGATTTATTTGAAATTTAAATAGTTAATTTTCTTTATTATATGATGGGAGAATATTTTAATTTATTCAAAAAATAAAAGAATTTCTTTTTAAGTAGTATAAAATAATAATTAAATGTTTTTATTTGTTAGGTGGACAACCTTTGTCAATAACAAATTAATCCAAGGGCTTAATGGAGGACACATGGAAGCATCTTGAGGAGGCCTGGCAAAAGGAAATTAAAAAGGGAAAAAAGTTAAGTTAGAGAAAGAAGGGTATAGTCGGCCATGTGAGAAGTGGAAGTTGAAAAGTCAATTGAATTTTATACTTTGGTGGATTGGAGCTCGTGATATGAGAGGATTTGGTGGTTTCATGATGGAAGCAATTAAAGGAGTAAAAGGGTTTTGGTTATATGGTTTTTTTTAAATAAGAGGTGCGGCAGCTGAGAAAAGCAGGGGGGAGCAGACGTTTCAAATCAAATAGAGAGGTGCGGCAGTTGTGAAGAAAAACAGAGGAAAATGGCAGCAAGAAGAAGAGGACTGTGAGAGAAAAAATTTCGGCTTTCTTTGTTGGAAAATTGGAGTTAATTCCTTGGGGTTAGCAGCAAACTTTTCTCCACAATTGGGGCATATGAGGCAGCAAGCTGAGAGCAGAAGAGGAACGCACACCAGTTCGCTAATATAGTGTTTGAGCATTTCTTCTCCTTTCTTTACTGTCTAGTATGTTTATAATTTATTTAATGGTAGGAATTTTTATAGTTATGAAATAAACTTCATAACTAGGGTTATGATGAAGCCCAAGTCAAGAGGAATCAGATGATGTAATGGGTGTTAAATGTTCTTATTGAAAAAGGTTCATAATTCGTCTCTAAGTTTAAAGCTTCATATTTGATCTCTTATATGAATGATTTGTGCCTTTTAATTTCATGTGAAAGCTGGATTAATTGGTAGACTTGTGAAGAATTACATGCTAATTTATTTATGTGAAAGCTGTTTAAATTAGTGTGCCATGTTAGTACCTTTAACTTGAACTCAATGGAGTTGCATGACTGTAGCTTTCCTCCGCTGTGTGTAGGACTTCAAAATTAAGGTGAGCCAAATGCTTAGTAAAAGCTTCTTGCACGCCAGATTTGTCTCGGTACTGATTCATATACCAGTGATACATCACATAGCCATAGTCTTTATGGAAATGATCTAATTCCCTCAAATCAACATACCACACCTCACCATCAAACAAACGTACAACAGTAGTAAAAACACTTAAGAATTTAGCTACTTCAAGCCTTTTTCACTCCATGTCCTAGTGCATTGATTCCTCAGGCACTCTGATGTCCCTGCACTCAACTCTAGAGGATGATGCTAGGTTAAGCGCTATCATGCGATGAGATGGCTATCCCTCCACTATGACCTCTTTTCATGGGCATTAACGTGACCCGTAAGATGGTCTCTCAATCATTACCTCAGCTCGATGAAGCTCAGTCACTATGTCACTCAAGAAGGTTGTCGGCTCGAAGCTCAATCTCGATCTCTTGAAGATAGGCTCCGCCACTAGCTTATGACTTCGCTTATGTAAAATGCAAAAAAAAACACTAACTAGCTGACCCATCTTAACATGGTAAATCAAACAAAAGTTTAAAGTTAACAATAACACGAAACTAAATGCAACAAATCAATTCTACCTTTGGCACGTGAGTGGACACAGGAGTAGGCTATTAGTACAAATTTTTAACAAAACCTAGGTTCTGATACCAAAACCTATAATACCCCTTTACCTAAGTCTGAAGACCTAACTAAAGGATTGTCACAACGGAATACGTTCAAAATAAATTGTTAAAAATAGTTCCTTTGGACAAAACAACGTTTTGAATAAAATTTTTCTTTACTCTTTCAGACACATTCAAACCCTTAATATTAAATAAAAACAATAGTATTTTAAAATTTAAAACGAAACATAGTTGTTTACAAAAGAAAATCATCTAGTTAATCAGATATTACAATGTCCAAAAAGGAAATAAGAATGTTTGAAAAAATTATTTGAACTATAGCCAACCCTCTGTAGGTCCGCCACCATGCTACCAAGCCTTTTAAGAAAAAGATTCGGAATTACCTACACATAGAAAATGAACAAAAATGAGTAAAAAAAAACTCAGTAGGTTTTCAACATGCCCATGCTAATGCAATGCAGGGTGATAGTGAAATGAAAACCTCTTTTAAACATTGATTTTCCTTCCTTATTTCTTATCATAAATCAAATGCAAAAACTTAACTCTTTCGAAGGTTTTATGCAATGGCATTAAAAACAGACAATCATAGAGCTTTGCATTAAGTGTAAATTTTGAATTATGCTAGAGCTAGTTACCCATCGATAACTCTTATTTCCTAAAGCAGTATACAAATATACTTTCAAGGAAATCCAATACAATTAACCATTTAAAGGAAACAGTATAAGTGGAGAAGAGACTCACTTCAATCTGAGTTATGCAAGTGCTTGGGTTCCAACTACCATATACACTAATATGCTCACATGCGAGC
Organism: Rhamnella rubrinervis; assembly: GCA_007844105.2. NCBI lineage: Eukaryota > Viridiplantae > Streptophyta > Magnoliopsida > Rosales > Rhamnaceae > Rhamnella > Rhamnella rubrinervis. The sequence goes on from CM017582.2 coordinate 3,304,991, forward strand.
ATATGCGAGAATCCAATCTCTCCACTCACTAGAAAGTAATAAATGATAAAAATTAAATGATATATATAAATAAACCAAACTAGTTTCAGTATGCACAATAAATTTTCAAAAAACACATCTCGCCCATTAAAATCTAGATTTCGATGATTAAAAATCATAATGACCATGACTTAATATAGTTTAATGGAAAAATATGGCACAAAAATAACAAAAATTAAAACCCTTTAAAAAATAGTGAAACCCGTGGGTGCTAGTCTAGTATTTTCCAGAACTTTTCAGAAAATGAACAAATTTGTAAAATACAATCCATTCAACTTTGATTTAAGAAATTTCAAATTCAAACTGACCATGACTCATTGTAGTATAGGGGAAAAATATTATTAAAAAATAACAAAAAATTAAAAACCCTTCAAACCAGACAAAACCAATGGTTGTAAGTGCGTAATCGTCCTAGAAATACCTAAAAAACCAACAATTTTATAGAATTCATATATTATACATTACAACTCCAAATTAAGTATTCAAAAGCTAAAATGTTCAAAACAAACCCAAATTCTTAGATTAATAGTAACAAAGGTTTGCATCCAGCAAAAAATTCATAGATTCCAAAATAATTTCAGCTCAGCATAGCACATTATCTCAAGGTAATCAATAAGTCTAAATCAAGCTATTACTCCACAAATCTATCAAATTTTTCCAATACAATTTCAACAATAAACATGGAAAATACATAAATACTTGGGTACTCAATTTAGAATAATAAGCATGCAATTAATGTAACAATTTTCATAAATGCCAAAAATCCTTAACACCCAAATTGGGTTCTCATCAAATACCATAGATCACATCTAAATCATGCCAAATTTAGCAATTTTGCATAAGATTCAAAAGATTCAAAAAGTGGTTTAAGTAGAAAAGAGATGGGAATAGATGGACCTAAGTTCAAACATACTCAAAACACCAAAAACCAATAAAATAACAAGTGGGTATGGAAACCTACCTTGTATAAGCTTCAAACTCTACACTAACACCTTGATCTACAAGAATAAACCTCTAAGATTCCAACTCCAAGTGGTCGGCCCTCTTGCATTCACCCTTTCCTTAAGTTTTCCTTATTTTTCTCTTGAAAATACTTGATTTTTTTAATTTTTCCTCACTTTCCTTCACTTTCTCTCACTAGAAAACACTTTTCTCTATTTAGAATGGTGATAGTCAGCTACAAGGGTTCAAGAATGAGACTTGGTCTCTTGAAAAGTGTGCTTAAAATGGTGGTCTTAGGGTTTTTAATGAGGTGATACAAGTAAGACCACTTTTTATCAAAATTTAACGAAGTCAAACTTTGTTTCCAAGTAACCCTACTGTATTCAACAAGTCTTAATAAGACCTCTCCTACACTTGCCATGTGTATAGGAAAGAAAATCTAAATCAACGCTTTGTCACTCTAAGTGATGATGTGACAGTGTTGACTTTGACTTTGACCTTGACCAACAATTACAAGCACACTTAGACAACTTAAAACCAATCAAAATCATGATGTGGTAGTCACCGGTCTAAATTTTGACTTTAAACAGAGTTGATTTTGACTAAAAGTCAACTCTACAGAAAAGGAAGTAGATATTACACAAAAAAAAACACTATAATGTCATGTTTTCTTCCCAAAATACCAAGTTCACCTCAACTTCAAGTGACAATATGCTTTTTATGCTACTATAGATACTTGCAGTCCATAAACTAAATTAAAAAGGTCATAAAACCTAAAAAGCATATGAAAATTTTAATTATTAGCTAAGTTTTAACTTAGTAAAACCTGTTGACTTTTAATTTTTGGCCAATCCATTGTTAGTAACTATCTTAGTTCTCAGTAGTCTATAATCGCTATTAATCATTTTATACTACAAAAAAAATTTTCAGTTACCCACAAACCTATATTCGTATGAGACCAATGCAAGTAAAATTACCATATTGGCAATTGAAGAAAATAGTAAAGGAAAAAGAAATGAGCATCTATATATATACATATATATAAATATATATATATATATATATTCAAATTTATGCTTATATTTGACTTGATCTTGGTGTTTTGTTGGATAGTTAATGACAATAAGTGCATCAACATGACTTCTTTCTAAGATAGTATTATTAACAAAACTTACTACCTGAACCAAAAAATAGAAAGAAGACTACAACAATGACAACAATAATTAAAATATATATATAATACATCACAAAGGTTTTAAATGTGAAAACAGGGAAATAGGATACCAAAGGAGGTAACCATGTGAACCTGGTTTCTCCATTAGAGATATATTGCAGCATGAAAACTAGCTAGAGAAGCATTATAATTGTAACTATTTTAATATGATTACCTAACCATTACAACATCGATTAAGCAGAAAGAGAGAAAGTTAACTAAACATGGCCACATTGATAATGACAATAAACAAAACTAATAGACTTTAGCCAATATTTACATGCTTGTACATACTGCTACTCATCTACCTTGACAACTATAAATTAGTACAAACCTATGACATAATTAGTCAACAACAAAAAGAAAGAATGTGTAACAGTCGCCTCAAAAATTTACGTGATGGTGTGTTTATTTGTGAATTTTCACTTATGTACATATGCACGAGTGTACATGTACAAAATTTAAAGCATTACATGGACACGAAGTCAAACGCAATGTCAGCGCAATAACTGGTGCTTGACATGGTTCAAAGTTTGCCATTTTCCCCCTCAAACTTAAGAGTGTCAAGCACCTGACATTGTTCGAAGCTTGGCAATTCCACAACTTGTGTGTGTAAGGAGCAGTAACAGGTGCTTGACATGTTGCCGAAAGGTACAGTGAGTTTTGAGTTTCTGTGTGTGTATGGAAATGTGTGTATAATTTGTCTTGTGCCAGCATGTGTGTGTATGTGTGTGTCCTTAAGGTTGACACTCATTTATGTGTGTATTTAATATTTAAATTTTTTTTTTATTTTTTACTGACATTAGTTAACAAGATTGATACTTTCCTTACTTGAAATAAAAAAAAGAAAGCAAGAGCTATGAAAGAAGGCAAGTTTTGACTAGGGTTTTTGTCTTTAAAATAAAAAGCATCCAAGCGGAAAAATTTTCTGTATTCTCTTCTCCTTTTAATGCTGAAATTTCTAAGAGAAAATTTTGTGAGATTAAGTAAGGATTTTTCAAGATTTTTGAAGATTCAAGGTAAGTTTCACATTTGATTGCTGTTTGTTCTTATTTGTTTAAATCTCTCTTCTTCTCCAATATTTTTTATAGATTTAATTGATGATTTATGCATGATAATATGAATCGTGTGTGCTGGAAATTTTGATCTAAGAATGGGTTATATATTATTGTTGAAAAGTACATGAATTAACAAAGGAAGTTTGATTTTTGTTTTAAAGTTGCATATTAAATCATAATTCTTTTTATGGTCAATCATCCTGTACATGACAAGTTTGAATTTTTACTCACATTTGATCTTCAAATCATGACCTTCTATGTATTATTTTGAATAGGTTTTATAATATCTATTTATTTTTTGTCAAAGTCAACCTTGATCAAAGTCAATTCTGATCAAAGGCAACGCATAGATCAATGACTGTTAGATCATGGTTTTGGTTAAGTTCAATTAGGTGCAATAGGATTACTTGGAGACTATATTTGACTTGGTCAAACCTTGATTAAAAAGTAGTCTAGCTTTTACCACCTCATTAAAACCCTAGCCCTAACTATTTAAAGCACCTTTAAAGAAACCCAAGCTCATTTTACACCCTAGAGCGCCTAGCCACCAACTTAGAGAAAGAGAGAGAAGTGTGATTTTAGAGAGAGAAAAGTAGAGAAAGCAAGAAAAAGTGAGGGAGATCAAGCATTTTCAAGATTTCTCAAGAGGACAGCTAGAAGGCAAGAGGCATAGTAGATCCAGCTGGTTTTGTAGGGTTTGAAAACAAATCAAAAGTAGGGACCCATACCCCACTACAAAAAAATGAACATTTTGTGTCCCCACGTTTTTGTCGCATATACCCGTTTTTTGTCACTGTTTGTAATTTTGTGATAAAAATACGTTGTCACAATAGTGGCACTAAAAAGTAGACACAGATTCTTCTTCAGTGATGAACACATAAATTTGTCACTAATGCGACAAATATTGTATCAAACTAAAGAGTCCTCACTGATTGAAATAGTTATGGTGACAATAATTTTTGTCACAATGTGTTTATAAATTTGTCACTATTTGCATACATTTCTCCGGTCAAACCTTGACATTCTGTGTCAATGCGAATTTTAGTGACATTGTATACTAGGGACACTGAATGTTTTTGCTTCAAATTGTATTGTTACGGAATACATATGTGACAATTTAACGGTTTCTCACAATAAATATTTGTGACGATACTATTTGTCAATAGTATTAACGTTGTCACAAGTAATATGTGTGGTATTAATACTTGTGACTGAAACTATCCGTCACAATAATTAATTTTGTCACGTCGACTTTATGTGACAATAGCAATTGTCACTGAAATTATCCATGTTGTGTGTATGCAATGACACTATTTGTATCCATTTACAAGTCCATTTAACACTAGATCATTTAGTGACATCATTTGATTTGTCACATTGTATTTGTGATAAATATTTTTAACACTATATCATTTGGTGACATTGTTCGAATTGTCACTTTTTATTTGTGGTAAATATTTTTTTACACTGGATTATTTAGTGACATTGGCCTATTTGTCACTTTGTATTTGTGATAAATATTTTTAACACTGTATCATTTTATCATTTGGTGACATTGTTCGAATTGTCACTTTTTATTTGTGGTAAATATTTTTTTACACTGGATTATTTAGTGACATTGGCCTGTTTGTCACTTTGTATTTGTGATAAATATTTTTAACACTGTATCATTTTATCATTTGGTGACATTGTTCGTATTGTCACTTTTTATTTGTCATAAACATTTGTTTGTGACACAAACCATTTCCAACAATACTTATCTGACACAAATTATTACAATACAATAAATGTGAAGAGGATGAAATTTACAATCCTAAATGAATATAGTATGTAACGTGTCTGTGAAATAAATCACACCCTCTAATACACATTCTAACATGTAAATAATAAATTCTCATGTAACATTTTATATATAAAAATGCACATTCATACCATAGAAGACTTCAAAATAAGTTATTTCATTTGAAGACGTACATTATGATAATTTTTCATTGAAGCAAAGCAGCTGTTATACATGCTTCCATGAAAAATTATCCCAAAATATATCTAGCTCTGTTTGCATATGCACATCCTAACCATTGTAATTTACTTATAATTCCAAAATATACTCTAAATTTTTGCATGTCCAAGGTCATCCTAATACCAAAAGTTAAGTATCCAAAATATGTTGTATTTAACATTTTTAGTTTTGTCAACTTATAAATAACTTACTAGCCCTCTGCATGTCTTCATTATCTACCATACTTTACTTGTGCTTTATACATTCAAGCCATGGCCTGCAAAACAATAATAACAATTGATTATCATTTTGATATCAAATTAGTGAACTTCGACACCCTAATGTTGAATGCTTTCATTGGAAAATATGTGTATAAGACAGCATATACAACTTAAACAGCACACTAATCATGAAGTGTGGTAATACAAGCAATGCACATGTAAAAAGTATGCATGGTTTGTATACTATATGTGCATTGCAATAAAGTACCTTCACCACTATCTCCATTGCATGCAGGTTTCAAACAAGCTAGGGCTGAGACCAGCCTCTCTTGCCCATGAGTCAACTCTCTTCTCATGCAAATCCACTAAAATTGCCATTTTCTTTTCCCTGTCTATAAGCCTTGTTTCCATTTCTTTATTTTTCTTCAAAGATTCTGCATAAATTGCATGGTTTTCCTTCTCTCTGTCCTTATACTCTTCTAGTTCCTTTCGCATTGTTGCATTTTCTTCACTTGCTTTATATGTCTTGGATTTTTTGCCCACACCCATTCCTCGAAAACAAACAGATTTTTCAGTTAACACTTGTGTAAATATCTCATCCTCGCTTAATGAACTTGACTCTCTTAATGCAACAAGCCGATCCTATAAAATAAATGGAAATCAAATAACAAATTAGCATTACTTAATAAATTAAATATATGGAGTGATTCAATTTATTTTAATATGCACACATAACCATCATCTTACATAAATATCTTTTGACCTTGGATCCACCCAATCATTTTCCTCTTGCTAAAGTGTGTTTCATTCCATAACCCAATTTTGTCTATTTGATGACCATTTTCATGAGTCTCCTATATACAAGAAAATAAATGTATTAATCAATACATACTTAATTTCACATTAGTGCTTATAGGTATGAAAAAGTAAATAGCTATAACATCAAACACAAGTGTTTTAATGAATTTTTGGAGTATACTTCCCAACGTCCGATTTCTTTTCATGCATTATCCTAGCAAAGCACTTGGTGCCAGCACAATAATTGCTTCTTGTTGAAGTCCTGTTTCGCTTGTTTATGCTGCTTCTTTCCTACCATGTTAGAAAAAATAACAACCTTTATACATTACATTGTTCAGAATAGTAGTAATGCATTATTCACATCTCATGGTCATCATAAACACTTGCAGCAGCATTCCAGCGTTTGTTTCCTAGTTAATGCAATCATAATTTACTTATTTCCATAATGCTAAACTTGAACGCTATATTTTCAAAGTATACCACGAAGTCATAAAACACAAGTCAACTCATCTAGATCATCTAGCTGTGTACATGCCTATGTTTACCAAAACGTATGTAACACTATATGGTTTACTTTAATAAATTTAATCAATTCTTAGTAATTATATTTCAGGGTTCATTAATTTTGTAACACTTTATGACTTAAAACTTTTACAATTTAATATACATAGAGCTTATAATTAATAGATCTTCAATTTAATCAAAAAAACAAGAGACTTAATGTTTACGAAGACAATTAATATAACCTGGAATTTTTCTAAGGTGAATCGATTAATGAACTTCATCCAATCTTCCTCTGTTATACGTTCTGGACGTAGCTTCTCAATGTCCTTGTAATCATCCAACTTTTTCACTTTTTCATACATCCTATATCTCCAACTCCTAAAGCTTCTTCGCATCTGTGCATCCAGTGCTTGCTCTACATGTGGTTCATTATCAAACTCAAAAGATTCCTATAAGGTAACAAATCACAAAATTATACAAAGTATATGCAATGAGGTTATGATAAATAAACACTTCATCTACTTTAAGGTATATCACACAAAAATGGATTAACTAATCAGGATTAGAAGTATGCTAATACCTTCAACCCATCTATCATGTCCTTTTTTATGTTATCATTTACATCATTCCAATCATAACATGAAGTGGTGCATGACTCCTAACTACCACACCAATCTCAGTTGTAATCTCTGTTGCATAGTCTCCTATGAACCGCATTACATGAGAGGGGACTTCAACAACCATTTTCCCCTTTGGAAGTTTCTTTCTTGCAAATGCAACACCTCGAGTAATTCCACGTCTACCCTTACCACCGGTGCTTGGTACTGTATATGAATTTTACATATCAACCAATTGCATCAATGAATAAATGTTTAGTAAAATTTTTTTGTTGCAATGACAAAATAAAAAAGTTTAATAACGCATTTTGAAAGATAACTCAATTGTCTTTCAAAGCATTCTCCTACATGTATTGTTCAGTTCTTCATCTCCACACTCAGTTGTTGGTGTAATATCTTGTTCTGGGTGACTATGACCATGTGTTGTTGTGGAAATAGAAGTCTGTCCAATGATACCTTCATGTGTTTCCACTCCTACAGTATTTGTAATGTATTGCACTGGTTATATGTAATAAACTAAAAATAGTTGAACAAGTACATTATGCTAGCATTATGAAAGACAAGAAGATTAAAATTTACTATAGTCTATATACTATTTATCCCTGACCCTGGGTAGATATAGTTTCGCGATCAATAGGTGTACTAAGATGTATGTCAGTATCATTTTCTTCTTCATTTGATGGTCCATCTTCTACACATTTGGGTGGTCCAAAAAGTCTAGTATGAACCTTTTTCCTAGGAGATGTCCTAGTGGGCAACACTTTGTCTTTTGTCCTTGAAGCTGTCGCTGTACAGATGATAATTTCCCAAAAATTGCACCATAAAAAAGTATCAACATGGCATCTAAAAACCTTCCATTTGAATAAAAAAAAACGCAAACTCAATATATATATTGGAATCTCATTACCTTTGAATAAAATAATACATGCATATTTAGGTGTTATTGAAAGTGGTACCATATATAATCCATGCATATTCATTGATACATTTGTACTATAAAATTTAATTCTTTACTACTCTATATATGGTAATAATAATTGTCATTTTGTTCCTGATCAATTTAATCATTCTATATACAGTAAAGTAATATTAAACTAATTTCTACCATGTGTATTTAAATTGAAAGTGTCTTTTGTACCTTAAAGTACATTAAAATTGAGTAATGTCTATTATCAAATTGATTGTCAGCAATATGGTCCAAAAGTTTAACATGGTAAAAAAATTACAATCTTATAACCAAAGCTCATGTGTGCCAATGAGACGGATTTCTCCATCGACTAAGTAGCTAATTCATAGATTGCTAGAGTTATTTACCATATACTTTGATGTTGTTGATTTATCAAGAAAAAAAATATATATATAACAACTAAATATGCAAATTACATGGATGTGTACAACTATATATGCAAATTAGAAGGATATATAACTTAATATTTCATATTATTCATAAGGAAGACAAAATGGCATTAACATATTTTGGTGCACATACCTTTTGAAGTACTTGCAGATTGTTGTGGAGGCTTCATTAAATTATAAGAAACAGGATGCTTCATATTCATTCTACCTTTATTTGTAACTCTGTTTTTGTCTTTCTTGACATATATCCATGTAGTACCATCTTTGTATTTTAATTAATAACACATGTATTATCCAACTATGTTGCACATTTTATATACAATAGTTGTTAGTGAACTTGACAATTCAAGTTTACTAAGTTTGAAATACCTAGAATAGATTGATTTTCTTTCCTCGGTGATGCTCTAGTTGGCATCTTCACTCCTCTAACTGACAACTTTGGTCGTGGCTTTAGAGACATTTCAAATCAACAATACCTATAGAAGAAAAAAGATTTATCATAAAATAATATCATAAAAAAAAATTAAACTGAAAGATAATGAGGGGACCAAAAAAAAGAATTATTTGGCTTCTAGGCATTGTACATCTAAATCGCTTTAAAGGCTTGTCACATTATCGTATGCCTCATTTGTTGAGTTGTAATTTGACACATATGTATGGACAAAGTCATATACTATTTAATAAACTAAATTTTATTTTAAAGGCTTTATAACTCCCCATAACAGATTTTATTTTTGAACTAAATTGTTTATCTGTGTCACTTTATAGAATCATGACATCGAGATTATATAATTGACAAAAAACTGTCAAATATAAAGTTGAACAAAGTTAAATTTCATCATCATATATATATACATACATAAAATATTAGGAAAGTAAGTTATTATAATTGCAAGTGTACTAATTAATATAATATATATATATATATATTCCTTAAAATCCATTGCACCAAGAAGTAAAAGACATTTTTTAATGAATTGAGGACGGGGGCTGTATAGAATTTAAGAACACCACCAAGACCAAGACCAAGTGCAAGACATATATGCAATATATTATAATAATAAAATAATAAAGAAAAAAGAAAAGAGAGGAGTAGTTGGTAGAATAGGGTTGTAATGCATTACTATAAGCACGTAAAATTATAAAATAATAAGAAGGAGAGTGCATGTCAAAAGCTTGATGTTGCCATGTTTACTATTTTGGGTGGTGCATCGCTTTCACAATGCACTGAGACTAGATTATATTGGATGGTATCTGTGCTTTGCTTGTCCAATCGAGGCAACTTCAAAATGATGAAAATTCCAAAGCCCACATGTCCACCATGTTACCCAACAGCATCTCTCTATTATTATTATTATTAATTTTTTCTTTAAATTTCTTAGGAAGTCTCTCTCTCTCTCTATATATATATAATTAAGCTAGAGGGTTTCAAGTCCTCTAACTTAAAATTTTTGAAGAGAATAACAACCATAAACAAAGTTTCAAATACTTTGTCTCAACTGGCAAGTACTCATTTTTAGAGAATAAAAACCATAAACAAAGTTTTTAAAGATAATAATCATGATATCCTTATAGTCGAGAAAATGATAGTGTTACACTTTTGTGACTTTAATATATAATCAATCTATGATTTGGTGGATTAAGAGTCTCTCTCTCTCTTTCTGTTAGGGCAGATGTCTTACTGTGTGTCTCCATATCGATTGCATGACTTATAGTTAATCAAAGTCTTTGCTTTAAGTAATTTAGAGAGATGCGTGGCTAGCTAGGGTTAATTATGAAAAAAGAAAAACTTTATTTTGCACTTTATTAAAGTCTAACAATATCCACTTTAATAATTTTGGACTTTCTGATTCTTCTTTTACTTGGATCACTCTCATTGTTTGCTTTTTTTAAGACTATGGTCGCCACTTTGCACTACAGATAGAAACAAAATATGAATTTGAAAACAGAGAAATACAGAGTCGGCACTACAGATGGAAATGAAACATGCATTTGAAAACATTTGAAAACAGAGAAATACATAGTCGGCACTACAGATGGAAACGACACATGCATTTGAAAATAAAGAAATACAGAGTAGACTACATAATATATAAATTAAAAATGCAATTGGAATGAAAATTAAATAACCCTAGAGAACTATAAATTTCATAAAACAAAATGAATCAAATTCATCAAGTACCTTGGAAAGCGATGAACTGTTACTGCATTCAACCCCCCATCTAAAAGGAAAAGCAATACAAATAGAGAATAAGAGGCTTGAAGACGGAAATTTACTGGCGATTTAGTACGATAATGAATTCAATAGAGATCAGACATAGACAATGACACTCTAAAAATCCTGTACACGTCGTCTGAGGGTGGAACAGAGAAGAAATTTGGGGGTAGATTTTCTTAGGTGTTTTAAAGCTTTTCCACACCAAAACGACGTCGTTTAGATGTGAAGGAAAATAAAAGTAAAAAATTTCCCATTTTAATTTACTTTTTGGGTAATAAAACTAAGGTTCAACTATTTATTGTCACAAATAATATATGCCTTATTTGACCAATAAATGTAGCTTGTTATAGTGACAATTTAATAAATTTTGTCACAAATTGCACTCAAAATTACGTGGGAAAATTTTCCTCCAAAAAACAACATGTTCTGTGACAAAATGTTGTGACACAAATCCATTTGACACTATTTGATCTACCTCACCAATAATCAATGTCAAATATAAGTTTTTGTCATTAAATATATATTTTTTGTGACAAATCAAATTTTGACACAATGAAATTTGTCACAGATGTTATAATTTGTTGTAGTGCCCATACTTGATTTGGTGGAGTTTTGAGGTTCTATTCATGTTTGGCTTTGGATCTAGCTAGTTCTTTCTCTTATCTTTGTGTGTTGTGAATGTTTCCTTTGAAATACTATCATTGGTTGTTGTATTGTGATATTTGTGACGTTGGAAATATGATTTGAGTGGAGCAAGGCTTGATCTAGTCTTCTAAAGGGGTGAAAATGCATGAGTTGTGAATTTCTGAAAATTTTTTAAAATTTTTGTCAACTTTGACTACTTGTAACGCTAGTTATGTATGCCCAAAATTTTTGAAACTTTTTCTATAATAAGTTTGGTTTGATATGTATTTTTTGGCTTTTAAATCACTAGATTTGGATTTGTATTGAGAGAGAACCGACTTTTAAAAAATTATTGATAGATTAGAGATCTCTGGAAATATTTATGCATCCTAACCCATGGGTTTTTAATTTTTCTTATTTTTGAGTCATATTTTAACTTTTAATTCAATGACTTATGGTCAGTTTGGCTTTGAAATTTCTTAATTCAGAGTTAAGATGGAGGTTTTACGAATTTTACAATTTTACTCATTTTTTAGAAAATCTTGGAACAGAACAATATTTTTGTACCATGGGATTTCACTAATTTACTAAGGTTATAATTTTTGTTAATTTTGTGGCATATTTTTCTCTTATAATAGATTAAGTCATGGACATATTGGTTTTGGAATCAAGGAAATCTAAATTAGAATGAGTTAGTTATGATTTTTATAATATTAGTTGAACATGTTGAAATCGGTTTGATTAAATTGATATATTATAGTAAATACATAATTACTAGTTTTAAAAGTGATACCTTTTTCTTGGTTAATTCCCTTTATGTAAATAAACAATAAAGTAACATCTTGATGTTTAATTAAGTCATATTTTGTTTAGCTAAGTTTTTATTAAGTTATTTACTATTTAATGAACATGTTAATTTTACTTAAAACGCTTTATATAGAGAGTTATTTCCTAATGCTTAATTTCCTTCTTTTACACTTTATTTTTTGGATTATATACGATAAGGTACGATATTTAATTTCGAATAAGTCTTACTGGATTGGATACTGTTTACGAATGGGACGTGATTTAGTTATTGAATGCTTTGGATTATGTATGTGCTTTATAGACAGAGTTAATGCTTACCATTATTAAAAAAATCATGAGCATTCATATGCATCAAAGTATGCCATAGAAGTTTTTGGCCTCTGTATAGTTCAATCAATTTTCCCACGAGAATCATGTTTCAAAAATTTTGAATTGAAGAGTCATGGCCATGCATACGTAGGCATCTATATTAAGTGAATGAAGCTTATATGAATGTGTTATGTGAATCGTTTAGTTGAGGTCCTACTAACTAGTGAGTGGAGAATTTGGATTCTTGTATGAACGCACATGCGAGCGTATTGGTGTATGTGGTGATTGTAACCCCAGCACTTGCATGATGTAGATGTAAGCGGGTCTCTTCCCTACTCACACCGTTTCCTCTAAATGATTAAGTGTAAAGAGTTTCCTTGAAAGTATGTTTGTGTGCTACTTTGGAAAATAATAGTTACCGATGGGTAACTAGCTCCAGCATGACTAAGAAGAGTTGGACTCAGATGTCATAATTTATGAAAAGTCCTATGACGTTTGTTTTCTAAATCACTAAATAAGAGTTGAGAAAAATTGATGTTTTGCATATGGTTTTGTTAAAGAGAAAAATCAATTTTGGAAAAGTATGACATTTTGTTAGCATATTGCATTGCATCAGCATGTGCATGTTGGAACCTACTGAGTGATTTCCACTCATTCCTGTTTGTTTTGCTGTGTATACATAACTCTGAAAGCCTAGCTTGAGTGAGTGGCTTAGCAGTGACGTGGCAAACCAATGGAGGGAGACATTAGTATAAATAAATTCTGCATTTTATTTTCCTTTTTGAACAATATAAAACTTTGATTAGATACACAGTTTTTTTTTCTTTACGTTGAGAGTCTTTTATAAAACCCATATTTGTTTTAAGTTTTAAATCACTATGGTTTATCTTTTAATATTAATGGGTTGATTGTGTTCTAAAAGTAAAAAAAAATTTTATTTGGATTTTAGTTTTGTCCAAAAGGGACCGTTCTTTTATATCTTAGTTCAATTATGTATCGTTATGACATTCCTTTAGTTAGGTCTCTGGACTTCATAAAGGGGTGTTACAGGTTTGATTAATTTTAATTCGTTTAATATTAAACAACAATTTTCCTAAGTTCAAGAATGTTTTTATTGAATTCTTAAAGGATTATTGCTTGCTTGAAATTCTAAGCATATTTTCTTTAAACATTGAAAATTTATGCCTCTTTGTAGTTTGAAGTCATTAAATTTTTTGAAAGAAAATTTGGAGCCAAAAATATTTGAATATTTTTTCTATAAATTTTATTTTTGCAGCTGTGTAAAACTAAAAATAGATTTAATTTATATCAATTACTTAAAAATTCTGCTACAATATGTCGTAGCTAATTTGAGGATCAATTGCAAAATTCAATTGAATAATTAAAAAAGTACTTTAATTATGAATTTAAAAATTATAGCAATGATTCACGTGGCTAAATGAAATTTTTTTACAATGATGTCGCCTTTTTTTAGTTTTTGCTATGAAATCTAATTATGATATTTATGTCATAACTAATTATAATAACTTCTGAAAGTTCAATCATGAAATATAATTTTATAACTAAAGTTCAATATTTAGTTACGAATTTTAAAATTGTAGAAAGGCTTATCGTAGCTACATGAATTTTTTTTTTTTGAAAAATTATTAAATTTAAATAATAATAATAATCAACTAATTAAAATTTACAAAATTTTTTAGCCACTGCTGCATGCATTCTAGGAAACCTAGTCAGATCTCACTAGACACGTTAGGACTATATATATATAGCTTACCATTTTTGTTGACAGTGGAAGTCTCAGCCAGATCTCTAGCTGAGACTTCCGAAGAGATGAGAAGAATGATAGGCAGAAGAAGACCCAGGAAAAAAAAAGCCTTGGAACCCATTTAAAGTTTTCTTAGCAAATATGTTAAGTAGACTAAATAATATCAAGGAAATTAAAATGTTGTAGAAGGATGAGAAAACTATACCACCGTGTGAGTTAAAGATATGAATGTATATGGGACCCCACGCACGTACTCTGTGGTTGGGCCTTGGGGTAGTTTTTAATTCGTCCAAGTTTAATCTGACTTAACCTTTTTTTCAATGTTGAAATTTCCATACGAGTGCCTTGTGAGAGAGAGAGGGTGCATCATGAGTGACGCAAATCATACCGAAATGAATATATTGAACTTTTATATATAGCTAGAGCATTCCATGCATTATTAATTGGAATTCCATTCAGAATTATAATATAAGAATCAGTGAGATATTAATTAAGAAAATTAAGAAAAGTAGAAAAATTGACAAAAATACCCACCAAAATAATATAAATTTAAAAAATACCCACTTCTTAACCCTTGTAAAATACACTTAAACTACTCATTTTATCCTTACTACAGACCTATAAAATTTGAACATATAAAACAGTAAGTTGCACTTGTCATTTTGCACATTCTAAAATACATATATTTGAGGACATGTAAAACGGCAAGTCCGACCTATCGTTTTGCATGTCCTCAAATATATAAATTTAGACATGCAAAATCACAGGTTGAACCTGCCGTTTTGCACGTCCTGAAATATATGTACAAAATACATACAAAATCATAGGTCCAATCTATCATTTTGCATGTTCGGAAATATATGTATGAAGGACATGCAAAACTGCAGGTCGGACCTGCCGTTTTGCATGTCCTTCATAATATATTTCTGGACATCCAAAATTATAAGTCGGACTTACCATTTTGCATATCCTAAAATATATGATCCGATCTGTCATTTTATATGTCAAAATTTTATAGGTCTGTGGTAAAAGTAAAATGAATAGTTTATGTATATTTTACAATGATTAAGAAAAAATATATATTTTCTAAATTTGTATTGTTTTAATAGATATTTTTATCAATTTTCCAAACAACACTACAAAAAAAATGATCTATTGTGAGAACGGAACTTTGTCACTAAATCCCATTTTTTGTCACTATATTTGTATCTGTGACAAAAATCGATCGTCACATAGTGGACACAAAAAAGTAGACTCTAATTCTCTTTAGTGATAATCAAACAGTATAGTCATTAATATCCACTTTTCTGTGACAATTTTACTATAGTCACTGAATGTTAGGTCTTTTGTGACAACGCGTTACGTCACAGTAAGATGTAAAATTTATCATTGAATCCTCCGTTTTTGTCACTGATTGCATTGATGAATCTGGTAAAACTTTGACTCTCTGTGACAAAATAGGTTTCAGTGACGACTTATACTATTGACACGGAATAATACCGTGTCAAAATTATTATGTCACTGAAACTATTTGTGGCATATTATACGTTTGTCACGATAAATATTTGTGACATTAGTACTTGTCACAAAATGTATTTGTGACATTATGTACAATTATCACAATATGTAACAGTGACAATATTTTTGCTTACTGAAAGTATCTGTGACATGAGTAATGTTTGTGACAATAACTTTTAGTGACAGAATGAATTGTCACACAAAATATTAGTGTCTACTTTTTTATGGACACAAATGTTTTTCCATTTGTAGTGACATTGCTTATTTTGTCACTGTAGGATATTATAATTGTTATTTGGTACTTAGTGACAAAATAAAATTGTGGCAAAAAAACCAGTGTCAATCTTTGTATTGACACAAACAATATTGATTTGTAATTTATTCATACAGTGATAATCACTCCATTATAAATGTTTTTTATGACAATCTCGTAACATTATATAATTTGTCATAATTTCCTTTACTTCTTCCATTCCTGCACACCATTACACAATAAGAAATGAAATTTTCACTTCAATTTGCTTTCGAAAATCACATGTCCAATACATATAACACTTACAGTATATGCTCATTAATACTAATTTCCACAAAAATGCATAATTTTGAATTGAAGCATACCATTCCATTTAGTTATATGCTTCCATGCAAAATTATCTCACATTTTGATATCGCACATCCTAAACCATTTCAGGCCACTGCCTTGTCAAAATATATACTAAGTGTTTGCATTCCTAATCGACTACAATTGAAGAGTACCTAATTGTCAAAATATATACCTAATTGAAGTGCATGTTGCCAAATTCAGAAATTCCCAAATTACATACTATTTTATACAAAACCTAAGCAGTATGTTCCATGTGTAAGCTCCATGCCTTGCAATTTACATTTTTCCAAATCAACCTGCATACATTGAACACAATATATTAACATATAAGAGTTGATTCTAAATTCTTCATTAATAAACAAAGTAAATAATACACCATAATCACACTTTGCATAATCATTTTACCTTGGTTGGAATCATCTCCATTTTCTGTGTCATTGTCACCTTCTAACTTATTCACTATCCTATCAAATAAGTCAAATTCCCTCTCATACAACTCCAGTAAAATTTTAACTTTCTTTTCCATCGACATGAGTAGCATTGTTTTCTTTCTCTCTCCTTTTGTACTCCTCCAGTTCCTTTCTTAATAGTGCAACTTCTTGGGTTGCTCGCAATTTGTTGGGTTTAGGTATTACACCAATGCCTCGGAAAGCTGCAGAATTGGAGGGTAGGACCTAAGCGAAAATCTCATCTTCAGTAAGTGAAGTTGACTCTTGCAACTCTACAAGTCGGTCCTACAAATTAATTTCAAACTCACATTGTTATAAGGTTTAATTTAGCAATAAACTATTTGATGAGAATTGATTTACTTTTTCATATAATGCAAATTAATGCAAAACCTTACATATATTTGTTGCGACCATTCATCCACCCACTGTTTTTTCTTTTTGCTATAATGTGAGTCATGAAATAGTTGAATTTTATCAATTTCACCTTCATCTTCTTCCACTTCCTATACAAATATGAAGCATAAATATTAAATATAATTTTACTATCTATGCATATACATAGTTTGATTTCAACTATCAATACCAACTGTACGTATATGGTAAGGAAACTACAATCAAGAATATTTGCACACCTCTAATTTCTTCTCATAAATCATTCGAGCAACTGACTTTGTACCGACGACATGATTAATCTTGGCTGCTTCTCTATTGCTCTTGTTTGTAATGCTTCATTTCTATTATGGAAAGCAAGACACCAAAATTAATATGCTTGAGCTCATATTCAACTGTAGGAACCAGCAGATGAATTTTATTCACACAAATAATAATATAGAATAATGACTCAATAAGATCATTATCATTAATTTACATGAAACATCCGAAATTAGGCTTACATGGTTGAAATAAATTTTAACACATCAACAATAACGCAACACTACAACTGAACCCATTCCACTAGTCCATTCTCATATAAAATTCCAAAAATAATAATAAAAATCATCCACATAATAAAAAATATTTCCATTAGTCCACGTATATGTGTTTTACCAACCACATCCAATTATAATCAAACTAGGGAATTTCTCATATGACTCTCGTTCGACCAAGGCTTATTTAATTATTCACCACAAAGAAAGTGAAAGAATATTAAATCAGTCAAGAAACAAATATTCCCACCCAAAATGCCAACATAAGAAATTGCTTAATATGGAGGATTTATATTAATATATATATATATTGATAGTTTAAATAACCAATCAATGATATAACCAATGACTAAACATGTGTCAACCAATTTAACCTGGAAATCCTCCGAGTTTATATGATTCATAAATATCGGCCATTCTTCAGCTGTTATATGATCGGGCTTCATTGCAGCAATTTCCTCTTCATTTTCAGACCTTTTCACGCTCTTGTACAACCTGTACCTCCATGTTATGAAACTCCTTCTCATTTGTGCATCTAGTGCACTCATGGTGATGGCATCGTCATTAAACTTAAAAGACTCCTATAGGATAATACAAGTGTGATAATTATTATCATAATACCTTCCAAATTATGCAGCAAAATTAAGTTATGATAATACCTTTAAGAAGTCTATCATATCCTTTTTCACTTCTGAACTTACACCAGTCCAATTCTTTATATGGAGTGGTGCATGACACCTTACTGTCACACCAATCTCGGATATAAACTGTGCGGAATTATTCCCTACAAAACGCATCATATGGGGAGGGGGGCTATAACGAGCATTTTCCCTCTTGATAATTTCTTCTTTGCTAATGAAATGCCTCTTGTTCTTCCACGTTTTTTTGTACTACCAATAGTTGGTACTTCTATATCATACAATAGGATAAAAATAATCAGGTTATGCACTGTATGGTTCCTTTATTGCTAAATTGTATAGTAAAATTTATAAGATATTAGTACCTGTATTCTCCATCTCAGAGCTTCCACCTTCATGTTCTGCTCCTTCTACATGTCGTCCATCTATTTACACTTCTAAGTTATTTACAAATTTAATTGTACTATTTACAAGTATACAGAAAAAACAAGAACTACTTTAATGGCACCATTAAAGAATAACTTACATATTTATATCCTAACCTTAGTTATCCATTATTTGAGGTTCATTAGGAGCATTTCCAGTTTGAGGAATATGTTGTGATTTGACCTCAGGTAAATCAGCATTTGATTGACCTTCTTCAATTGCTTCCGTGGGTCCAAATAGCCTTACACGTGCCATTTTTCTAGGAGAGGTCCTAGTCGGCAGTAGACTTCCTCTTCTACTTTTCCATTTCCCTGTAAATATGGATGTTACATTACCAAATTCAAGGCTAAATGCACAAGATATGATCCACACTAGTTTGTATTTTTAAAAGATTAATACGTTACAAAATAAGGTAACAGATTTTCCCTCTGCAGTCCAAACTCCAAAATGATTAGATATAAAAGGTTTACAAATCATGGGCTTGTAATGGATCCACATACTTTCCCCCAATTATTTTGTTATATATGTGTTGTGATCCAATATCATCAATTTGTTTTGCAAGTGAAACCTGCACAAATTTTCCTGTCATCTTGTGGCTCAATGGTCATGGAACCTAAAAGGTCTAGTTGATCCTAGGTTTAAGTAATGGGCATGCCAAACACTAGAAAGGAAACCTGCACAAATTTGGAATGGAATGGTTCAAGCAACCATGTTCAAGAGAGAAAATATAAGTAAAATTGGCCTGCCATAATTTGAAGTTAATACTCCCATGTAGGTGTGGACAGTACATGGGAGGAAACTGACAAAAACAAGGGAGTGTGTACTGTGTAGGGCGCGCTGCTCTGGCATGTAGAGACCAAAGACAATTGCAATAAAATTAATACGACGTTAACGAATGTGACACTCTACGTTCAATCCCCTTTGTTTCTTTTATTTTTATAGAGACTATAGAGCTACGTACCAATATAAAAACCAACATAAACTCGTGGTAGAGGATGAGGTAAAAGACCACAAACTAGTATTTGTTATGGAGTGGCTACATGACTCCTAGCATTAAATTCACACTAACCGGGCCATCTTGTTTTCGTGTAGTCCTAGCTAAGGGGTCACCTAATAACATAAAGCAAATTTAACAGTTATATCAAACTAAGGTTACTATCATTGACTTTTCTAATAAATATTGACTATTTAAACAAAAAAAAAATCAACACACACACACATTGTAGGGCACTGGAGGTAGGGACCATTTCGTTAAGGGCTCTACATTGAAGTGAAAAATAGGAAAAACATTGCTACTTATGCACAAAATCCTTTCCCGCTGAGTGCATGCATGTGATTGAAGATGTACTATCACAATCTTTCACACCTCATAATTATACTTGACGAAATAATTTTAATTATTTATTTATTTTTTATAGAATTATCTTTTTGGTGCAAAATTGGAGGCACTATGTAGAAACTCTCCATAATAGAAACTTGGTGTTGATTTCAACACCCTTCTACAGTTTCAAGTTAAAGAATAGTACAAATTCAGCAGTATGAAAGATTATTTATGCAACAAGCCTTTTCTCATATTCAACAAATTAAAGGGAGAGGAAAAAAAAAACAATGCATTCATAGAAATTGGAAAGAGCAACTGCCTTGGCCAAACAAAAAAAGTAAGAGGAAGAAGAAGAAAGAGCACACACCTCCCTCGATGGGACGTGTACAACGTGATGACCCATCAAAGTACATCTCTCTACCACTAAACAATCTCGAATGAATTACAGAAAGAGCCATGCCATTCAAACCAATGCAAACCACTGACTCCCATATGATTTACACAGAATCACAAACAGGATATGCATATCTCACTATCTCAGGCAAAAAAAAAATTCAACATACATATCCTATTCACTATGGCCATCATCTAAGGCATCTTCATCATTGTCATTGTTCACAGTACTTGAATAATCATTTAAATGTACAAAATTATATTCATTTGCATTAATATATATGTCATCCATGTCATTTCGGGTTAGAGGCTGAACAAAATCATCAAGTGTAGCATCACTATCAAAATCATTGCAGTTTGAATCTTGTTGGAATGGCTCAGTTTCTGCATCTCCCTTTCTTTGCATAACTTGTGCATCATAAATATGTCGTGGTTGTACCCTTTCAACAACCCTCCAATTTCGTCCCAACTTTGTTTTGGGGATAAAAATAACTTCCTCAGCTTGGTTTGCAAGAATATAAGGATCATCCTTATACCAAGTTCTTGACACATTGTCACTCAAGAAATGATATTCATCTATACGAGTCCCATTTCTATGGTTGATGTCCCACCAATCACACTTGAAGATGAAGACTCTATTATGACCTAAATAAGACAACTCAGTTACATCATTAAGAACACCAAAGAAATCAATTTCAGCCCCATCGTGCTCTCCTTTCACAACAACTCCACTGTTTTGAGTTTTTTTATTTACATCACGTTTTATCGTGCAAAACCTATGCCCGTTAATAATGCAGCCAGGATATCTAGAAACTCTTCTATGGGGTCCCTTTACTAAAATTTTTAAGTCAGCAATACCATTAACATTGCCATCAGACTCCATTTGAATCAGCTGCACACAATTGCACAAATTGATTAATTACAATATTGACATAATATGTACAGATTAATATTTATGACAGCACATTGCACACCCATTTTAGAAACCATTTGGGGAACTCTAACTGCTGCTTATGTGAAATATTTTCAACATTCTCTCTTTCAAGTTATTCCTTATGTTCACTATACAATTTGCAAATGGCACGTTATATACAATCTGGAATTCCATGTTAAATTTCTTCATTTAATCAGTAAATGATAAAAAAAACCATGTAGAATATGACTTAGTGTAAATATGGGAGAACCTTCGCACAATTATTCAATACATACCACCTTAATCTTGCCCACTCAATCATGTTAAGATCCTCAATTGTGGGTCCTGCTAATCCATGAGCTTTTTGAGTGAAAATTGATAAATCACTGAAACTTTCACAACCATCAGCATCACAATTCCTTTCGGGTTTGTTAAATATAGTCTCCATCTCATTGAAATACATGGAGTAAAATGTCAAACATTCTTTGTCAATGTATCCCTCGGCAATTGATCCTTCTGAATGTTCCTTATTACGAACATAACCCTTTAGATTGTGCATGGACCTACAAAGGATATAACATTAATAGGCAATTGAAAAAAAGTGAACAACAATTTGGAAAACGTACATACATAGATGTTGGAACTAGTACCTTTCAAATGGATACATCCAACGATATTGGCAAGGACCGGCAATCTTGGCCTCATGGGGAAGATAGACTAATAAATTCACCATTACATCAAAGAAGGCAGGAGGAAATATTGCCTCTAGCTTAGAAAGAATTACAGCAATGTTGTTTTCTAATTGCTCTAATGCATTCACGTTCAAACTTTTAGAACTCAACTCTTTGAAAAAGAAGCATAGATCAATCAATGCTTTACACACATCTTTGCGTAAATTTCCACGCAAACCTATTGGCAATAATCTTTCCATGAGGATATGACAATCATGATGCTTTAGTCCAACAATCTTATACTCCTTTAAATTCACACATTTAGAAATATTAGATGCATATCCATCGGGTAGCTTCACTGAAGTTAAGAATTCGCATAACTTCTTTTTCTCATCATGATTAAGCATATAACATGCCAGGGGTAAAGAAATTGCACCATCCCTCTGTATTGGGTGTAGGTCACACATAATGCCCATATCCTCCAAATCAAGATGAGATTTTAATGTGTCTTTTGTTTTGCCTTCAATGTTCATAATAGTTCCAATAACACTATCACAAACATTCTTCTCGATGTGCATAACATCAAGATTATGACGAATTCTTAAATCTCTCCAATATGGCAGCTGAAAGAAAATACTTTTCTTGGTCCAATTTAACATGCATGAACCACGCTTCCTCTTCTTCGACCCATAACTTGTCTTCCTAAAAACAGGTTGCGTAAAACCATCAAGTTGGTCAAGAACATCTTTTACAGACAATAACTTTGGGGTTAATCTATGCTCCCTATGACCAAATCGTTTATTATTGCGCCAATTATGATCTATAGGTAAGAACTGGCGATGTCCCATATAGCAAATCTTTCACCCATATTTCAACGAATGAAAAGATGCATCTTCATTACATACAGGACAAGCTAATTTACCTTTCGTACACCATCCCGAAAGATTGCCATATGTTGGAAAATCATTAATGGTCCAAAAAAGTGCGGCTCGCACTTGGAAGAGATTGTTCATTGATGCATCAAAAAGTTTCAACACCTTCATCCCATAAATTCTTTAACTCATCTATTAATGGTTGAAGATAAACATCAATGTCATTACCTAGGGCTTTAGGACCTGGGATCAACAAAGTTAACAAAAGAAAAATATCTTTCATACATCTCCATGGTGGTAAGTTGTATGGTACTACAAATACTGGCCACATACTATAAGAGCTGGTCATGTTATTAAAGGGATTAAAGTCATCACTTGCTAATCCAAGCCTCACATTGCATGGATCACTAGCAAAATAAGGATATTGTTAGTCGAAGTCCTTCCAATGTTCTGAGTCAGCTGGATGCCTCAAAATCCCATCTTTACACGCATATCTATATGCTATCTCATGTCCGATGCGGTTTTAGAAGAAATAAACAACCTTTGCAACCAAAGTGTTAACGGGAAATAATGCAAAACCTTCACAGCAACTTTTTTTTTACCTTCTTCAACAGGTTTGTACCTAGGTGCTTTGCAAATTGGACAATTATCTACATCTACCAAATCATTCCGGAAGAAGACACAATCATTCTTGCATGCATCTATCTTCTCATACTTGAGTCCCAAGTCACGAATCACTTGCCTAGCTTGGTAATAATTTGGAGGGACGGATGCATCGGCAGGGAGTATATGTTGAAGCAACTCAAGTAACATTGTGAAGGATTTATTAGTCCATTTATTAATTATCTTTAAACGCAGCAACTTCACAATGAATGACAACTTAGATGCCTTACATCTCGGGTACAAAGGTTGTGTTGCATCTCTAAACAAGCTTGCAAATGTATTTGATTGATGGGGGACATCACTTTTCGAAGAATAAGATGTAGATGCATTTGCCCAATCTTGAAAAATTTCATGATTATTCAACTCCTTCAACATATCCCAAGTTCCATCTCCAACATAACCTATGTCCTCCTCGATATTGTCTTCAATGTCTTCAAGGATTGGAGCATTATCATTAGGGGTATCCGACATCTCTCCATGATATATCCATGGTTCGTATGACCTTACAATGCCATGTATGAGCAAGTGATCCCCAACTTGCTCCGGCGTAAGCCAATAAACATTATTGCACTTGTAACATGGGCAACGAATTGTATTTGTATTGCCCATGTGATCAATGGCAAACTTTAAGAATTCACTAACACCATTCGGCGCAATCGACTATCAAGATGCATCCAACTTTTATCCATCTATAGTGTGTTTTCCACGTAAAAACAAAAATTATTGGATAATAAATAAAACTAAAAAATAATTGAAAATGCTATCTGGAAATAACATTGCATTAAAGTAAATTGTAATACTACAACCGAAGTAAAAAAGAAGCATCTGAAGACAATCACATAGCTACATAACATGTGATCGTATGTGTGACAAGCTTTGTATTTTATTTCTTCTTTTTAAAATCTCAAAGTTGTAGCCTAGAATAAAGAAAAAAGGAAAAAGGGAGGTGAAAAGTAAAGGAAAACAAAGCAAGCCATGCTAAAGATATAGGACAATTTATCACGGTCTCCAAAGGTAGTGTTAGTGAAAGTAAGAGACTGCTAATCAAAAATTTCACGTTATGCTTCTAAAGAAAGAGAGAGAGAGAGAGGCTATAATCGTATATAAGAATTTGAAGCCTAATTCTGTTGAAACTACAAACTCTAAACTTTTTTTTGCAGATTTTAATTGAGAGAAAGAAACAGACATTATATTACCAAAAATAAAAATAAAAAGAAATGGACATTAAGAAAGAGACAAACAACCAGAACACGAGCTGGCCTTATAGTTGTGATTAATTGATTCCAGTTCACCATCACTTTCCCAAAACATAAAAAATATCTCCTTTACACATCAGTTAGTGGTAATGAAAAAGATTTGAAAGCTCCTAATTAATTAATAAAAAAATTATGATTAATAAATTTACACAACTAAGAAATAAGTAATTAACAAGTCAAAGGCATAGCAAAACTTGGGAAAAAAGTCACTAATAACCTAAAAAATTTGCATGCAAAAGGATGTGCTCCAAACCTTAAGTAAATTTATTTATTTTGTTTGATTATAGTTTCTTGAAATCACACTTCTTGTACCTAAATAGGATTTAATATAAAAAAACAATATGCAATTTTTTACTTGAATAGTTCTCTTTCTGATAAGGTTGAGTCGTGCACGATCAGACTCAATAAACAATATAACTATAATCGCCTAGACTATCCCATGCAGAGACTTTGAAGAGTAAAATAAATCGTGTCTCTATTATTTCATAGCTATTGGTACTGTTTCTTTTCTACCGACTTAATTAAAACAACTCCTGTCTAAAACCTATAGAAAATAATGATATAGGAAAGTTCATCTAAATAAATGGAAATAAAAGCATACATTGTACTATTGACAAGTTTGTAGTAATGTACTTTAATGTACTTTAATGTACCCCCAACTGACAGCCCATTAGGAAAAAGATTTTTTAATTCTAATTATAAATAAACACAATGAAACAGAGGAAAACTAAAATAAGACATAAAAAATATTGTATACATGCTAAATTAACAATGAAGACTACATAGAGCAATTACTTAGCCTACCAAAGCTTTAATTCACAGCCAAATGGAAGACATCAAATCCTAAACAAGTATATATATAATATGTACCTTCTATCAAAAACAGAGCAGCCTAACTTAGCAAGAGAAGTGTGAAGAATCTGCTTGAAAAAGAGGCTTAGCTGTGTGGTTGATGTTGCAAGTGAATAGAAACTGGAGGGAAAATAATAAATATAAAATGTTAAATATATAAGAATATGTGGTTAAATAAGAATCTAATTGTACAAGTCTATTAGAATAAGAACGTGACAAATAAGCATTTTCAATATTGGGTCAGAATAAGTAAGTTATTATGGCCTATTCTATAAAAATCAGTGGCTGAGGGGCAAAAGAGGTTATTGAAAGCTATATGTGTGTGTGTGTGTGTGTGTGTGTGTATATTCACATATTTGTGGGTTAAAATTTAGGCTACCAGCCTTACACCTTAAGGCAGAGAATTTGACATATAATTGGTTAAATGGTTTAGAAACATGCATGAACATTAGGATTCATACACACACAAACGCACATATATATAAATTGTTGTGCATTTCCTTTTGACCTGTATTATTTGGGACAAAACTCCAATCTGTCCAACATTATTGTCAATAACCAAGAACAACTTTTATATTCTCTACCTTTTGGGAATCGATCTAGTAAAAGCTATGTAGAGGGAATAGTTTATATAAAATCCAAATTCAAATGTCTTATAAAACCCAAATTCAAATGTCTTCAGTTTAGACGTGGGAAGAATTAGTGGATGAATGTTGTTATAAGCAAAAGATCAATCCACATAGGTTGTCGAATAGTCTGATTTCACAAACAGTTGAAAAACATAACACAACATTAAAAAAGGATAAAAACAAAATAAAAGAAAGCTAATTTAGTGGGCCTTTTAGAAAAAAGAATAATTAAAAAAAGGTTAATATGGGACTACCAAGACTTGAAAAGGACGAACTAAACCAGGGTCACCATGAAGTTTGTTTAACTATACAAACATGTAAAATGAAAGCATAAGAGAAGCTACTAGCATTACTAAAAAACATGAAACTTTGTGTTTGGATGCCTTTCATGATCTATTTGAAGTAGGACTAGTTAAAAGAAACTTTTTCTTTTGCCTAGCTGTTCACGTCTAAATATGAAGATTCAATTGTACAATACATATTTTACATTATTCATGTACTTTAAGTAATTTCCATTAGAGGGTAATTTTCAATTGTCATATTATGCAAATTAGAAGTATTGGTGTTGTGGCAATGACCAAAAAACTAAACAAAGTGAAAAAAGGCTGAATAACAAATGGGTCAAGGGTGCACATTGGGAAAAAAATTATTCCATCACAATGATTTCAACGAATACCTTGTCAGTAAACATATAAAAGTAAGCAGTAAGCAAAATGCACGGGGAATCAATCTTTAGTAAATGGGCAATTTTAGAGTTCCACATGTTAATTTAATATTTACATACAGAAAAGAATTCAAAAAATCTATAATATTTGGATCTTTTCATATTGAAGAGATGCATTCGATAGGTATCATCCCATCTTAAAACAGACTAAGTTCGAGCACATAAGAAGAATACAATCACCTAGGTACAAAATGCAAACAAATAAAAAAAAAAAGAATTCTAAAAAGGAGTTTTACAACCTGCTAGCACAGCAATGCAAATTGAAACAATTATTGTTGAACACTAAATCAAATAAATACATGACATACCAGCAACTAAATCACTTAATTAGAATAAAAATATGACTTACCGGAACAATAAAAGGAATGACGCACTTGCATTGAACAACCTGACACAAGATGGAAATCCTAAAAAAAAAGATTATAGAGTAAACCCCAATGCATAAATATAATTGGGAAAGCAATATAAATGGAGAATAGAAGGGTTGGAGCGGACTATTATCGGCGATTGACTGACGGTAGAGAGGGAGTAGAGTACTTTCTGAGAGGCAATACATCAGACAGCTAAACGAGGAAGAAACGTTGATGAAATTTGGGGATGGGTTTCTTTGTCTTTTGATTTGTCCATCCTAAAACGACGTCGTTTAAAGGCAAATAAATAAGAAAAAAATTTAATATATCTTCTTTTATTTTTTGGGTAAGCATATTGCCATTAATATAAACAGTGGCCACCAAAAATTGTCACAGATATTGTAACACAATTTTGACCAAATATTCTAAGTTTATTAGTGATAATTTATAACCTTTTGTCACACATTACCATAAAAAAAATTACACTTTCTGTGACAAAATATGGTGACACAAATCAGTTTGACACTATTTTATCTCCCGCACTAAGAATCAATGTCAAACATGGATTTTTTACACTAAATGTATATTTGTGTGACAAATTTATAGTTGGCACCAATTTTTTTGTCACAGTAGGTCATTTTTTTTGTAGTGGAAGTACGAGTGCATGTATGTGGGATTTGCGTGGGACGCCTCTCAGTGACTCTGATTCTCCCCTCTCTACGTTACATCATAAGATTGAGGGCCCGCTAATCATTTAATCCCCAATATATGCACACACAAGTGAATAGTAGCAAGTTGCAATCACAAAATATATGTCCATTATACACTACAAAAAATTTTATCTACTGTGACAACACAAAATTGTCAATAAAGCCCTTTTTTTTGTCACTGTACATGTATCTATGACAAAAAATGAACGTCACTGGGTGGACACAAAAAAGCAGATACTAATTTTACTTCAGTGACAATCTAACGGTAACATCACTGATGTTCATTTACATGTGACAAGTTTTCATTTTGTCACTGAATTTTAGGAATTTGTGTCAAGAATATTTGTCACAATAAGGCTTCAAAATTATCACTAAATCCACACTATTTGTCACTGATTACATTAAAAAATCCAGTCAAACTTTGAGTTTCTGTGACAATATAAGTTTTAGTGACAACTCGTACTCTTGACACGGAATGATACCGTGTCAAGTTGATTATGTCATAGATACTATTTGTGACATACTACACGTTTGTGATATTAAATATTTGTGACATTAGTACTTGTCACAAAATATATTTGTGATATTCTATATAATTATCACAATACGTAACAATGACAATATTTGTTGATACTGAAAGTATCTGTGACATAGGTAATATTTGTCACAATAGCTTTTAGTGACAGAATAAATTGTCACAGGAAAAATATCAGTGTTGAATTTTGAATAGACACAAATATTTTCCATTAATAGTGACACTGTTTATTTTGTCACTGTAGAATATTGTAACTGTTATTTGTTACTCAGTGACAAGTGAAATTGTAACAAAAAAAATATCAATGTTAACCTTTGGATTGACACGAACAATACTGATTTATAATTTAGAAATACAGTGACAATTATTTTGTCACAGTTCCTTTTGTAAGTCATTACTCCATTTTTAATGCTTTTTGTGACAATTTCGTTACATTGTATAATTTGTCACAATTTTCTTTACTTCTGCCACTGTATTTGTCACTATCATTTGATTAGTGTCATGCTTATTTTGACATTAATTGGATTGAGTGCTAAATTCAGTATGAATGTAAATGTATCAATGAATACCGACCCCTGCACACCACTAGACAATACAAAATGGAATTTTCATTTCACTTTGCATATAAAAAATGCATGTTCAATACTCACTTACAATATATGACTCAATTAATGCTAAATTTCACAAAAGCATAATTTTCCAAAGAAGCAAATCATCATCATATAATATGCTTCTATGCAAAATTATTCCAAATTTCCTTATCGCACATCCTAACGCATTTCAGTCCATTGCCTTGTCAAAATATATACCAAGCATTTGCATATCAGCTTCTATGTAATACCTAATTGAAGAGCATGTTGCCAAATTAAACTTCCAAAATTACATACTACTGTATACAATACCTAAAGAGTATGTTCCAATTGTAACCACCATGCCTTGCATATTAAAGCTTGTCCAAAATCAACCTGCATACATTGAAATAACATATTAATGTTTCATATTTATGACAACATATTATTCACCTATTAATGTTTTCATATTATGACAAACCATATTAATTTAGACTCTAAATTTTTCTTCAATAAACAAAGTAAGTAATTTACCATAATCAGAAAAGGTATAATTACTTTACCTTGGTTAGAAGTATCTCCATTTCCTATGTCATTGCCACCTTCAAGACGGTCCACTAGCCTATCAAATGAGTCAAATTGCCTCTCATGTAACTCTAATAAAATTTTGACTTTCTTTTCCATCTCAACAAGCCTACCTTCCAACTGTTAATTTTTCTTTAATGATTCCAAATAAGTCGAATTATTTTCCTTCTCCCTCACCTTGTACTGTTCAAGTTCCTTTCTTAGGGCTGTAACTTCTTAGGTTGCTCGCAATTTGTTTGGTTTTGGAAGTACACCAATGGCTCGGAAAGCTACTGATTTGGATGGAAGGACCTCAGTGAATATCTCATCTTCGCTGAGTGATGTTGATTCTCTAATAATAAAGTCTTTCCTACAAATTAATGAGAATCACATGTTATTAGTTATACTTTAGCAATAAACTATAATTGTGAATAGATTTACATATATAGACATTGCATTTAACAATGCTGCTTACATATATTTGTTTTGATCCTTCATCCACCCACTGTTTTTTTTATTACTGTAATGGGTGTCATGGAACAATTGAATTTTATTCACTTCCCCTTCACTTTCTTCTACTTCCTGTATACATATCAAGTGTAATTATTAAATATCAAATTTACTATGTATACATATATACTTAATATATGCTCTGGACTATCAGTAGCAAGTGTAAGTATATTTGCTGCAATTAATAATATTTGTACACCTCTAATTTATTTTCATAAATTATTCGAGCAATCGACTTTGTGCCAACAGCATGATTCATTTTGCCTGCTTCCCTGTTGCTATTGTTTGTAATGCTTCATTTCTATTATGTTAACCAACACAACAAAAATAATATGATTAAAATCACTTGGTAATCGGTGCAAACCAACACAAATTTTCATACCACATAAATAATAATAAAGAACAATGAGTCCATAGCATCATTATGTTTAAAAAATCTGAAATATTCGAATGTGGGCTTACATGGTTCAAACTCATTTACAAAATAAATAGCCTACGCATCACTGAAACTGGACCCATTCAATTAGTCCAATTGCATAAGAATAAGATCAGATCCAATTTATTCCAGATAAATTTTTTTAAAAAAAATAATTATAAGCTATGTATGCTTATAATAAAAATCATTCCATTACTCCATATATATTTTTTTACCTATTTCATCCAATTATATATGTGTACGGAATTTGTACTATGACCCGCATTTGCTAAATGCTTCTTCAATTATTCACCACAGACAAAGTGAAAAAATAAAATACAGAAAATCAAACAAATATTCCCACACAAAACATCATTCATATTCAAATGCTTCATATGGAGGATTTATATATATATAAGTAATGACTAAACATGTGCAAACTAATTTAACCTGGAACTCCTTCGAGTTGATGTGATTCAAAAAAACCATCAATTCTTCGGTCGTTATATGCTCAGGCTTCGTTGTAGCAATATCCTCTTCATTTTCAGACTTCTTCACCCTCTCGTACAACCTGTATCTCCATGTTCTGAAACTCCTCCTCATTTGTGCATTTAGTGCACTCATGGTCATCACATCTTCATTAAACTCAAAAGATTCCTACAAAGTAGTATGAGTGTCATAATACTTACCATAATACCTTCCAAATTAAGCAGTAAAAGTAGGATAATACCTGTAAGAAGTCTATCATTTCCTTTTTGACTACCGAACTTACATCAGTCCAATTCTTTAAATGCAGTGGTGCATGACACCTTACTATCACACCAATCTCAGATATAAACTGTGTGGCATATTTTCCTACAAAACGCATCAAATGGGGGGGGGGGCTGTAACGGTCATTTTCCCCCTTGGTAGTTTCTTCTTCACTAATGAAAAGCCTCTTGTTGGTCCACGTTTTTTTGCACCACCATTTGTTGGTAATTCTATATCATACAATATAATAAAATAATTAAAAATACAAATAATTAGTAAATGCACCGCATAGTATAATTTTTAACATATTAGTACCTGTATTCTCCATATCAGAGCTACCACCCTCATGCCATGTTTCTTCTACATGTCCTCCATCTATTTACACTTCTAAGTTTTTTACATTTACATGTACTTTTTATAAGTTTATAGTAAAAACAATCTTACTTTCATGGCACCATTAATAAATAACTTACATATTAATATCTGTATATATAATTTTTATAAAATATTATATCCTTACCTTGGTCATTTGCTATTTGAGGCTCACTAGGAGCATTTGCAGTTGGAGGAATTTGTTGTGAGTCCATCTCATGGAACTCAGCATTTGATTGGTCATCTTCAATTGCTTCTATGTGTCCAAATAGCCTTATACATGCCCTTTTCCTAGGAGATGTCCTAGTGGGCAGTAGACTTCCTCTTGTACTTTTCCCTTTCCCTGGAAATATACATATTCTCTGTTTGTTTAATATTGTAAGCATGAGAATTAACTCATCGTCTCTTCTATTTTTCTTTTAAAAGTTTATGACTGACAAACATATGTCATATAAAAAAAGTAATAATTAAGTTAAACAATGATTATCATTGGTGCACATGCAGTAATACTGGTGAAGACAAAAATTTATCATTTCATCTTTCACAACTTTCCCTTATATATTTAAACTCATTGCAATTTTAAATGACATGCTATTTAGAGAGGGAGAAGGGTCCCAACACATCATCCAATGAGAACTAACCATCTTTAAAGCATCTTAATATTAACAATTTCCTAATAGTACTATTACTGATTTACTTATATATATAATGTTTCATCTCAAAATTAATTATCAGCTCCAACTCTAATTTCCACAGTGAATTCCTACTCTTCAACACCACTGAATTTTGACATCTAATTATATATATATACACCATATTCTTTACTGTATACATATTGAAAATGAAATTATAAGGGAATATTTGTCTTTTTTCCCGC
Organism: Rhamnella rubrinervis; assembly: GCA_007844105.2. Lineage (NCBI taxonomy): Eukaryota > Viridiplantae > Streptophyta > Magnoliopsida > Rosales > Rhamnaceae > Rhamnella > Rhamnella rubrinervis. The sequence goes on from CM017582.2 coordinate 3,337,968, forward strand.
AAAATCTATATAGCTAAAATCCCATCAATGGAATCAAATATTGGTATACACTGGTATATGCTTTGCAATCTATATTTTAATTTTCCACTACATGTAGCAGTCCATTTGCTTCATGTTAATGTGGAATATGATACTAAAGAAAAAGGAATAAAAAATACAAAGTTCCATTTGGAAAGAAAATAAACTTTTGATATTTACATACATCAGTTTTAAAAAAAAATATTATTAGACAATATGTGTATATTTAATTAATCATTAATATCACTTTCTAATATGATCTGTAACCCACAACTTTGACAGTAATGCTAATCCTTAATTCATCAATTAATTAGTTATCCAATTTCTACCTACAATCTCTATCTCAAACGTCCTAATTAACTAGTTACAACTTGGTTTTCATAAAAAAACAGTTTAAGGAAATTAAAGAAAAATCCAACAAGCAAAACTGTCATACATGTAAAGAAACCCGTACATATGATACGCTAAGCAAATACAACTTGGAACTATATACTACTAGTAGTACTACTACTTTATACTTTTTACTCTATTGTAATAGTAATGAAATTGACCACTTTTGATTTAAAAGTGGGTTCAATCCAGCAGTTCCAACGGCATGGCCATCTTTTCGGCAAAATATATAGAATACAAAGGATAATGTAGAGAGAAATTAAAGCTGATGAAATATGTAAAAGCAGTACACAAATACGACCATTTCAATACCATACAATGAAAAAATAAATAAAAAAACAGGAAAAAAAAAACCAATTTTATCGGTGTAGAAGAAAAAAAATTCCCAAGACAGATCAAGAATCCAACTAATAACTTAAAAAAAACAATACATCAGAAAAAACTTACACTATTACAGATGTTGGTTTATTGGTGGCATAGCCGATATAATTTTGTTGCACATGATTTTGAATGGTAGCAACAAGGTACCAAAACAATGGGTTTTAATAGGCCAAATGAACGTAGTTTTGAACCTCATGCATTTCGGAATAACTAGGATGATGACTAGATTTATGGCCATGCAAACAACTTACAGCCTATAAACTAGATAAACATTTTATTCACACTTATAGTTAAACTAATATTAAGAAATTTTTTACAAATGGTTACATTTAGGAATAAGTATAAGATCCCTTTATTATTAATATAGCTAGTTAATCCTTAACCAAGTCATGTAACAGTTTCTTATGGCAAATATGAAAAAAAAATTGCTTCAATGAGTGTCTGCCGTTACCTTCCCATCATATTCTTTCTTAATAAACACTTCATGAGCCATATACATGTCCAATATACAACTATATATACCTGATGAAGCAGTTTGACTTTGGTGTAGAAGTTGAGATGTATTATGTGCAGTAGTATCCTTCGTGTTGACCCCACCTTTGTCTACAGTTCCTTTTGTTGCTTTCCGGACATTTATCCATGTCGTACCATCTTTGTCAATGTATTGATACCACAACATTATAAAATGCACCATTACTCTTATATTTTCTTCTTAAATGTATTAGGTAAAATTAATGTGTAACAGTCAAACCTGCTGTACTTTTCATAGCTTTCCTTGGCGACACTCTAGTTGGCAACTTTCCTCCGCATATGTCAAGCTTCTTATGTGTCTTCGGAGGCATATCAACTCAACAATACCTACAAAGGATGTAACATTAATGATTAGTGATTCAACAGTGCATATTAGTGTAAAAATATTCATGTCATTTTTTCTACTAGACAAATCACTTAAAAAGTATTAACTAATTAAATGAATAAACCATTATTGGCACATAAATAAAAATATTCTCCAAGTTATTTGATTGAGACATTACGTACATGAGTTGTCCATCCATATTAAAACAAAACAAAAGAAAAAAAAATCAATCAAGTACAACATACATATCTTAATCACTATCACCATCATCTAAGCCATCCTGGTCATTTTCATTGTTCAAAGTACATGAAGAATCATTTAAATGTATAGAATTATATTCATTTGCATGAATATATATGTCATCCATGTCAGTCCGGGTTAGAGGTTGAACAATATCATCAAGTGTAGCATCACTATCAAAATCAATCTAGTTTGAATCTTGCTGAAATGGCTCAGTTCCTGCATCTCCCTTTTTTTTGCATAACTTGTGCATCATAAATATGCCATGGTTGTATTTCAATTTCATCCTAACTTTGTGTTAGGGAAATAAATAACTTCCTCAGCTTGATTTGCAAGAATATAAGGATCATCTTTATACCAAGTCCTTGACGTATTGACACTCAAGAACTCATATTCATCTATATGAGTTCCATTTCTACGGTCGATGTCCTACCAATCGCATTTGAATATGAAGACTCTATTATGACCTAAATAGGACAACTCAATTACATCATTAAGAACACCAAAGAAATATATTTCAGCCCCATTGTGCTCTCCTTTCACAACAACTCCACTGTTTTGAGATTTTTTATTTGCATCACGTTTTATCGTGCGAAACCTATGTCCATTAATAATGCAGCCAGGATATCTAAAAACTCTTCTATGGGGTCGCTTTGGTAATTGTTTTAGGTCAGCAATACCATTAACATTGCCATTCGACTCCATTTAAATTAGCAGCATATAATTGCACAAATGGATTAATTACATGATTAACATAATATGTACAGATTAATAAATATTACAGCACATTACGCACCCATTTTAGAAACCATGTAGGGAACTCTAACTGCTGTTTATGTGAAATATTTTCAACATTCTCTCTTTTAAGTTGTTCCTTATGTTCACTACACAATTTGCAAATGGCATAAGTTACATATATGAATAAAGATATATAACATTTGGAATTCCATGTCAAATGACTTTATTTAATCAATAAATGCAAAATCTAACTTTGTATAATATGACTTACTGTAAAATGGGAGAACTTCTGCACAATTATTCAATACATACCACCTTAATTTTGCCCACTCAATCATATTAAGATCTTCAATTGTCGATCCTCCTAATTCACGAGCTTTTTGAGTGAAAATTGATAAATCACTAGAACTTTCACAACCATGAGCATCACAATTCCTTTCGGGTCTGTTAAATGTAGTCTCCATCTCATTGAAATGCATGGAGCAAAATATTAAACATTCTTTTTCAATGTATCCCTCAGCAATTGATCCTTCTGAATGAGCCTTATTACGAACATAACCCTTTAGATTGTGCATGGACCTACAAAGGATATAACATTAATGGGCAATTGAAAAAAGTGAACAACAATTTGGAAAGCGCATACATAGATGTTGGAACTAGTACCTTTCAAATGGATACATCCAATGATATTGACAAGGACCGGCAATCTTGGGCTCATGGGGAAGATGGACTAATAAATGCACCATTACATCAAAGAAGGCAGGAGGAAATATTGCCTCTAGCTTAGAAAGAATTACAGCAATGTTGTTTTCTAATTGCTCTAATGCATTCACGTTCAAACTTTTAGAACTCAATTCTCTGAAAAAGAAGCATAGATCAATTAATGCTTCACACACATCTTTGCTTAAATTTCCACGTAAACCTATTGGCAATAATCTTTCCATGAGGATATGACAATCATGACTCTTTAGTCCAAAAATCTTATACTCCTTTAAATTCACACATTTAGAAATATTAGATGCATATCCATCAGGTAGCTTCACTGAAGTTAAGAATTCACATAACCTCTTTTTCTCTTCATAGTTCAGCATATAACATGCCGGGGGTAAAAAAATTGCACCATCCCTCTGTATTGGGTGTAGGTCACGCATAATGTCCATATCCTCCAAATCAAGACGAGATTTTAATGTGTCTTTTATTTTGCCTTCAATGTTCATAATAGTTCCAATAACACTATCACATTCTTCTCAATGTGCATAACATCAAGATTATGACGAATTCTTAAATCTTTCCAATATGGCAGCCGAAAAAAAATACTTTACTTTGTCCAATTTAAATCTTTCCACGCTTTCTATTTTCGGAAAGTGTCTTCCCAAAAATAGGTTGCATAAAACCATTAAGTTGCTCAATAACATCTTTTCCAGACAAATACTTCGGGGGTAATCTATGCTCCCTACCACCAAATCGTTTATTATTGCGCCAATTATGGTGTATAGGTAAGAACCGACAGTGTCCCATATAGCAAATCTTCCCCATATTTCAAGCGAATGGAAAGATCGTCTTCATTACATACGGACATGCTAATTTACCTTTTGTACACAATCCCGATAGATTGCCATATGCTGGAAAATCATTAATTGTCCAAAAAGCGTGGCTCGCATTTGGAAGATATTGTTCATTGATGCATCAAAAGTTTCAACTCCTTCAACCCATAAATCTTTTAACTCATCTATCAATGGTTGAAGATAAACATCATTGTCATTACACGGGCTTTAGGACCAGGATCAACAAAGTCGAAAAAATGATCATTCATGCATCTCCATGGTGGTAAGTTGTATGGGACAACAAATATTGGCCACATGCTATAAGAGCTGCTCATGTTATTAAAGGGATTAAAGCCATCACTTGCTAATCCAAGCCTCACATTCGTGGATCACTAGCGAAATAAGGAATATGTTGGTCGAAGTTCTTCCAATGTTCTGAGTCAGCTGGATGCCTTAAAATCCCATCTTTGACACGCATATCTGTATGCCACCTCATGTCCGATGTGGTTTTAGAAGAAATAAACAGCCTTTGTAATCTAGGTGTTAAAGGAAAATAACGTAATACCTTCTCAACAACTTTTATTTTACTTTCTTCAATAGGTTTGTACCTAGGTGATTTGCATACGGACAACTCTCTACATCTACCAAATCATTTGAACAAGACACAATCATTTTGCATGCATCTATCTTCTCATACTTGAGGCCCAAGTCACGAATTACTTGCTTAGCTTTGTAACAATTTGGAGGGATAGATGCATCAGCAGGGAGTATATGTTGCAGGAACTCAAGTAACATTGTAAAGGATTTACTAGTCCATTTATTAATTATCTTCAAATGCCGCAACTTCACAATGAATGACAGCTTTGATGCCTTACATCCAATGTAACAACCGCATTTTATTTCGAAATTGTCGATTTTCGCAGCGTTTTCGTTTTTCTACTGTTTTGCCTTTTTCACCGAAACAAGCAAATTCTGAATTCCTCGGGCATTTTGTGAGGGTCGAGAATACCTAAGGGAGAGTTGAAAAAAATTTTCTACCTATTTTGCCCTTGGTCAAAGTTTTACCAAATAGGGTTACTATTCATTATTTTAATATTTTATTAAAATATCTTTTACTTTATTTAATTTTATTATTATTAAATTAGGTTGTCAATTGCCAATTTACCTCCTTATAGCCGACACTTCCTCTCCAAATTTCCTTCTTCTTCATTAGGTCCAATTGCCATTTTCGTTCTAGAGAGAGAAACTCCAAATTTTAGAGAGAGAAAATGTGAAATTCAAGGAATTTTCCGACGAAACTTTAGGGTTTTGTTCCGGCCATCAAGGGGAGTTTATTGCCATAGTTTGTGGTGGTTTTAAAAGCTTGGAAGTAGTGATTTCTTGCTTGGAAGAGAGGTAGGCAACTTCTCTCTCTTGAATTTTTCATATAATTGGTTGTTTTTACATGATTTATGGATGGATTCATGTTTGGAATTGATGAATTTATGGTTGGTGATTATTAATTTGATGTGTATTGAGTGTGAGACAAAACCCCCAATTGGTTAGGGTTTAGATTTTGTGATTTTGATGGTTTATGCTTAATTTTGTTGGATTTAAGCTTGAATTGTTGAAATTGGTTAGTGAATTACATGATTAGCATGCTTAATTTGATGAATTGATGGAGAAATCAATGTGATTAGGCTTGTATAAGGGGCTGGCCATGTGTGGGGTAATTATGTCAAAATTTTACATGTGAGGGGCATTTTGGTTTTTTCACATGTTAGGGATATTTTGGGTATTTCTGAAAATTGCAAGGGTATTTAGGTCATTTTGCATGTAAAGGACACAAATGGAATTTTTGAAAATGTTTGAGGGCATTTTGGTATTTTACATGTAAAGGATATGGATGGAATTTTGGAAAGGTCAAGGGCATTTTGGTCATTTGGCGGTAGGGACATAGATGGAATTTTTAAAATTGTTGGGGGTATTTTCATCATTTTTCACAAGAGGGGTAGAGTTGAAAATATTTAGAATTGGAGGGGTATTGAGGTCTTTTCTAATTTCCAAATTATTTTAATACCTATATATATTAAATTGCTATTTATTATTTAATATACATATAAGTATTTTCAATTACTATTATTTACATTTGCATAAATATAATTAATTACACATGTATTTGTATAATAGTAATAATATATGTATTTTATAAAATACATATATTTTATGTATGTATTTATTAAATATACTTAAGTATATTTTGTAGAGAGTTATGTATAAAAATAATACTTTACGTATTACATGGAGTATTAAGTTAATATATATAAATTTTGTGAGTATTTTATACATGGGGCTATGTATATATATATATATATATATAATTATGTGTATGTATAAATAGTATTCGCATGCATGTATATGTGTATAAAATACGTGTGTACATATATGGGTGTGTATATACGTGTTTGTGTATATATATGTGTATGTGAGTATATATTTATATGTGCATATTTTATATATGTATTTATGTGTATGTGTATATGTGATTATGTATATATGTAAATTATATTTGTGTGCATATATATGTATATATAAAATGTATATACATATATGGGTGTGTATATATGTGTTTATATATATGGATATGCGTATGTGAATGTGTATTTATGTGTGTATATTTTCATATATATATTTATTTATATATGTGTTTATAATTGTATCGTAAATGTGTATGTTGATAGAATTAATTAACTCCGTTATTTTACCAAGGGTAGAATGGTAATTAACCATATGCCTATTGATGAGGCATTAGTAATTACCCATGTATTCGAGGGTTATCTTGGTAATTATCGAAGTGGCCAGTGGCTTTTCGATAATTACATCAGTGTGTTCGGCAATTTGTGATCATTGGTGTGAGCAGTGGCAATTCGGTAATTACAGCTATCAAAAGAGATGGTTTGGTAATTATGCATTTTATTGCATTGCTTGGTTATACTTATGCATTGTAGCATGAGCATTCATTTGCATAGAGCAATTCATGAAGTTTATTATTTTATGTAAAATGAAGGATTTTTCCCTGAGGGTTTGTGTTTTCAAAATGGTTGCACACAAATGGTGCATGGTTTTAAACCCCTTTTTAATAGTTACGTGAATCATGACCACACACGTGATGGGTCGCGAACGATGTTTCATCCGCATACCAACAAAGTGGCGTGGTGGCCGCATCGAGACGCGGAAAGAAAGTGAGCTATTTAATTAAATTAAAGAGGGAAAAATTATGGTTTTATGTGTATGGTGATACACTACACGACATGACATTGACATATGCATCTGGTTGCCTACTGAGTGATTTATCACTCACCATTGTCTGCTATTGTGTATGGCGTAAATCCAAAACTTCAGCGTAGGGCTTGGTGGTGAGTACGGACACAGGGAGGCATGGCATAGTCGGTGTTCTTCCATATTTTGACTTTGGTATTTTGGGCAAAGATACTCGTGTGTATTTTTAAATACCTTTTTCCTTTCTTGTGGGTGTGTATAATTTGATATGTTTTAAAATATTACTGTTTGTGGTGTGGTTGCAAAACGATCTCAAAGAGTAAAGGAAAGTTTTATTATTGTTGTGTTGTTGTCCAAAATTATTTTTAACTAGTCAAATTTATAAAGAAAAGAGAAAAAAAAATTTACGTTATAATCACACCTTGCTCGGGAACGTATGCTCGGGTAAGGGAGTGTTACATCCAGTTACAAAGGTTGTGTTGCATCTCTAAACAAGTTTACAAATGTATTTGATTGATGGGGACATCACTTTGATGAATAAGATGTAGATGCATTTACCCAATCTTGGAAAATTTCATGATTATTCAACTCTTCCAACATTTCACGAGTTCCATCTCCAACACCATCTATGTCCTCCTCTATATTGTCATCATTGTCTTCAAGGATTGGAGCATTACCATTGGGGTATCCGACATCTCTCCATGATATATCCATGGTTCATCGACCTACAATGCCATGTACAAGTAAGTGATCCCCAACTTGCTCCAAAGAAGCCAACAAACACTATTAATATTGTTTTACATTGTATTTATATTGCCCATGTGATCAATGGCAAACTTTAAGAATTTTTGACACCATTAGTATATGTAGGGTGTAATCGACTATCAAGATGCATCCAACTTTTATCCATCTAAGGTGAATTTTCAAAGCAATCGTCAAAGAGGCATATTTTTTTGGGGGTTGGGGGTTAACATAAACAAATTGTACTAAGCTAACTATAAAGTGTATGCATAAATTGGTTCTTCATTACTCTTAGTCAAGAATGTCAAAGCAGATTATGTATGCATAAAAGTCTTCATAATGGAATTGATTTAAAAAAGGTAAATACATGTAATATGATACAGAAAAGTTCATCTACATAAATGAATATAAAAGCATACACTACAAAATTGACACGTTTGTAAGTAATGTAGTTTAATGTACCCCTAACAGACAGCCAATTAGAAAAAGATTATTAATTCTAATTAAAAATGAACACAAAAAACAGAGGAAAAATAAAATGAAACAAAAAAAATATTTTGTACATGCTAAATTAAAAAGCAAGACGAAGTAGAGTAATTGCTAAGCCTACCAAAGCTTTCATTCACAGCCAAATGTAAGACATCAAATCCCAAACAAATATATAGAATATGTATCTTTTGTCAAAAACAAAGCAAACTAACTAAGTAAGAGAAGTGTGTATTCGCAGGAAAAGAGGCACCTTATTGTGGTTGGTGTTGCAAGTCAATGAACACGGAAGGAAAATAATCAATATAAAATGTTAAATATATAAGAATATGTGGTTCAATAATTAGAATTGTATGAGTCTCTTACAATAACAAATGACTAGTTAGCATTTTGAATATTGGGCTGAATATGTAAGTCGTTATAGCTATTTATATAAAAATAATAATATATGGCTGAGGGGCAGAAGAGGATATTGAAAGCTATAATTGTATGTGTACGCGCGCGCGTGCGTGTGTATCATTGATAGATTTGTGGGTTAAACTTTGAGGCTACCAGCCTTACACCTTCACGCAGAGAATTCGACATATACTTGGTTAAATGGTTTATAAACATGCATGAACATTATGATCAGTACACACACAAACACACACATATCGTCTTTAAAATGACATGGCCAGCTTAGTCATTTTCTATTATTTATTGCCACGGTTGTTGCAATAATTGATTTTAAATTAAGAAAAGAAGAAAGAAAACATGAATGATGCATAAAAAACTCAGCATATAAGGCCAAAACTACTCTACATCCTCTGTTTTCTCTTATCATCATTTGTGCCTTTTTATAGGCACAAATGCTTATTGCCACATGGGTTGTGGATGAGTCTCAAAACCCATTATAGGAAAATAATATATGCTACAACATAAGGGTTTTAGTTTATTATTTGGATTAATCTCCATGTGATAATATAATTCTTTTTTTTTTGCATACAAAATTAGAAGGATATTGTTATATATTAAACCACACTTATATTCTTTTCTTCCCTCACTGGATCCATGACAGGCCAAAGATTTTATTTCTTTTCTTATCTTCTAACTACCTACATTCGACTATAATCTATAAAAGCTTAATCTTTTATGTAAAATCTTAGGCTTTAAGATTCTATCTAGCAATTACTTAAACTATTGACGATAACAGCTTACCATTCTTAACATTATTAGTGGTCCCCTTTTCAAAGTTTCAAGTTTCATCTCTAGTATGGAATCAATATTGGTAAATGCATGCTTATAAAAGACAAGACACATACAAAGAATGAACTTGGAAGATTATTATATGTAGAGAACAAGGTGTGCGTATTGCAAGCTTATCAAGCTGGGACCCCAAGATATTAAGATAAAAATAACCAGAACAACAAGAAGAAGTGAAAATACAAGTGGTTGTGGTGGAGGTGGCGACTCATGTAAATAAAAGTAATCAGGGGCTATCATCCTAAAGTACCTCTGCTGTGTGGTAATAGTGTGCTTACTCATTCATTAATAAAGAAGTTCATATATGTCAAAGTCAAAAGAAAGGAAGCTTTTTCTTGGTTGACCAAAATCTATGCATCACCTTTCTTGTACTTTTCTATTATTATTATTATTATTATTACTTTGTCTTTTTCCATTGTTTTATGTGTTTAATTTAAAGTCTTTTATGTAATTGTTAATTTATTTTGTTTTACTACTAAAAATGGTTTCATATCTTATATCACAATACATATACAAGTTGTTGTACATTTCCCTTTCGCCTATATTAGATTTTCTAGGCATAAAGAACATTAATGTCAATCATAAAGAACAACTTTTTCTTTTCTACCTTATTGCCCATTGATCCAAAAAAGCTATGTATAGGGAATAGTTTATATAAAACCAAAATTCACATGTGAAACTTTAGACATCTATAAGAATTGGTGGTTGTTGCTTTTAATTATTTATAAGAATTAGTGTATCAATTGCAGTTGTAATAAAAATATGAATCCACATAGGATGGCCAAATTTTGAGTTCATAGATAGTTGGATAACATAACAGAACAAAAAAGAAAATAAAATAAAATGAAAAAGGAGAAAAATTAAATAATTGAAAGCTAATTCAGTGGGACTATTAGAACAAAGAATAAGTAAAAAAAGGTTAGTATGAGACTACCAAGACTTGCAAAGGACAAACCAAGCCAGGGCCAACATGAAGTTTGTTTAGTTTTACAACATGTGAAATGAAAATAGAAGAGAAGCTACTAACTTACTAACAAAAAACTTGAAACTTTGTGTTGGTTCCATGAAGAATCTCCACACTTTGGGAATTCCATCTCATCATAATGTGCTTATTTCTTTTCCACTGTCATGTTTTTCATATTAAAACTTTTTATATACAAAGATATAAAAGAAGATTAAGATTATTAACTATTCTGATTTGATCCATTCGAGTCTGCCTACCAACCATATATTTAAGACATGTTACCGAATCTTCTAAACTTGGTATAAGTTTAGAAGTCATTTTCATTGTTTAAGTAAAAAAAATAAAGAAATCATGCCTAGAAATTTTGGTTTTTCCTCCTGGAATCCATGTTCTAAATAAATGGGAAAAGGGTTGCATAACATGTGCACACATGGGCTAAGAGTAGACAAATTGAAAAAAGTGAACACAGTAATTTCATAGAATACCTTGCAAGCAAACGTATAGAAGTAAGTAGGCACGCATAATTTGCAAAAGGAATCAATCTTTACTATATGGGCAATTTCAGAGTTGAACATGTTAATTTCATATTTACATACAAAAATAAAATCATAAAATCTATAAAATTTGGATTTTGATTATTGAAGAGGTGCATTCAACAGTATCATACCATCTGAAAACAGAGTAAGGTAAAAAACATAAGAAGAATACATTCAAATGGTCAAAACCCAAACAAATACAAATTTTTATAAAATAATCAAAAAAGGGATTTAAAAGCTACTAGCGTAGCAATGCAAGCGAAACAAACACACCCAGCAACTAAATCAAGTAAACTCAAAAGAATACTATGACTTACTAGAACACTAACAGGAATGATGCACTTGCATTAATTGACCACCTAACTGAAACTAAAAACCCTAAAAAAAAGGAAGAAAAGGAAGAAGAAAGATTACAGAGTAAACCCAATGCATGCATATAATTAGGAAAGCAATATGAATGGAGAATAGAAGAGTTGGAACGGACTATTACCGTGATTGACTGATAGAGAGGGAGTAGAAAATTTTCTAAAATAGCAGAGATAGATGAGGAAGATGGTGAAATTTGGGGTGTTTTCCTCTGTGTTGATTAATTATCATGGAGCGCGACGCGTTTAAAGGCAACAAATAAGAAACAAAATTAATATATTTTCCTTCATTTTTTTTGGTAAGCGTAATGCAATTAAAATATGAACAGCGTCAAAAACAAATTGTCACAGATATTATAAGACAATTTTGACCAAACACTCTAAGGATTTTAGTGATAACTTATAAAATTTTATCACACATTACCATCAAAATTTGGTGGGAAAATTTCCCTCCAAAAAAATGTACTTTCTGTGATAAAGTGTTGTGGCAAAACTCAATTTGACACTATTTTATCCTTTGGAGTGAAGATCAATGTTAAACACGGATTTTTGACACTAAATGTATACTTTCTGTGACAAATTAGTATTTGACACAATGAAATTTATTACAGTAGGTGAAATTTTTTGCAGTGATATATTCTCAATGTTCATCCCCATATTTGAAATTTTTGAACATACTATAAAAAAGTAAAAAAAAAATTATGAGGAAAAAAAGTTCCTCATAGATATTCTTAAAAATTCAAGTTCTTAAGCATTCTCATTTTACGTAAATATATATATATATAATTAGTTTTGTTTTTCTCTCCATGTTTTTATATTTTTTAAGATGCTTTAGGAGTTTCAGAAACGCCAACAATGACACTGAAAATAATTATATAATATTGCAAAGTTAATCAAAACATTAGAACTAGGCAGTGGCACTAATGGGAGAAGAATTACAGTCATAGTGGTTTTTGCCTTAATTAGTAGTCAAATTTTCGAGGAAAGTAATTGAAGACGTTATATAATGATCATTGGGTCTCATCGGTTTTTATGGATGATATAATTCACTTTATTTTGTTACCTTCCGTTTGATAATAAAGCTCCACGGTCAATGATTCCGGTAGTATAATAGTCATTTGACTATTATAGCGTCCGGTCAAGGCTTTGAACCCATTGGATTTATGCTCATTTGACCATTATAGGGTCTGGTCTACGGCTCTGAGCCCATTGGATTTATGACTTTCCCACGTCCAAGATTACCCATGAAATTTAAAAAGCAGGGATGCTTTGTTGAAGCTGAATCTTTTATTCCAGACATACCCAGAAAATTCCATGTGCAGCCTTTAGTTATTACCAAATCAAATAAATAAATAATTGCATTCCATGTGCAGCCTTTAATCATACCAAACGTTAGTAGCTAGTTTGGCTTCGTATCAGTCTTGTTGCCCAACGAGAACACAAGTTAATGAATACCATGTATATGATTTTCTAACTAACTATAATCCATACTCTATAATCTCTACACTCTCTTATTCTCTTTCTCAGTCTGATCTCTATTTTCTTTATTCATAAATCTTTGACTGAGTCTTACTCTCCTTTTTTTCATTTTTCTTTTCTTTTTTAAATATTTATGTTTGACTCACCTTACAATACTAGAGTACATAGATGACGCAATATGTGTATTTTTAATTTATTTTAAATTAGAAAACTATATTTTCGAAATTTAGAACTTGTTTTTAAATTTATTTTTAATATAAACTTTTCAAAAGACAACGTTTCTTTAACAAAATATTATTGTAAACCACACACAGATGATATTTGAACATATGGCGACACAATAAAAGCATTGAGAAATATTTAAAACAACGGTTTAATAAAAACTATAATTGTCATGTATGTTTTAACATTGGCTATTCAATACAAATTATCTAACTTTTAATGTCATTATTCGTAAAACCGTTGTATAAAACTTATGACAATGTTAAAAATCATCGTTGTATATGACTATTTAAGAGTACCTCTGATAATGTGAAGTGCAATTTTTCTTATTCTCCTATGCTATAGTATGTTATGCAAATCATTAGCTCCTCTTCTATGTCACAATGTCTATCTTTTGATTCATATTGACAATCAATTCCTAGTATCTAGATTTAATAAAGGCTTGTTTGATAACATAGTTATTTTTATTTTTATTTTAATTTTTTCCTCTTGAGTTATGTGTAATTTAGTTAGTTTAGAGGTTAATTGGAGTTTGTTAAATGTTAGTTAGACTGCTCAATTGAGAAAGAATGTGAAGAAAATAAAAACACAAAAAAAAATGAAAACACTTTCTAAGTGTTTTCATTTTCCTTTTGTTTTACAGCTTTACTCAATTGAAGCGATCTAACTAATATTTAATAAACTTTAACGACCTCTAAACTAACTAAATTACACATAATTTAAGAGGAAAAACTAAAAGGAAAAATAAAAACAATTATCTTATCAAATAGGCCCTAAGATTACTAATATACTTGATGCTTGCTTGGTGATGCTTTGGATAACATTACTTGAGTTATGAGCATATGTGCTTTTTAATGAATATCGCTCATAACATTAGATTTGAGACCCTAGTTACATGTACCCACCATGTACAATAATCATACATACATATAATCTTGAACCTTTGTGGACAAGACTTCATAACCTTAAATTCAAAAGTTTCCTTTATTGCATACATAACCAACTTCTATTGTAGCTCTTTTATGTTGGCATATATTTGTCCAATCTTGATTGTTTCATTTGCGACATACGGTGAATTATCATTACTCGAACTTAGTTCATTGCTAATGTTAAAGGATGACTCACAACTTGAGATGTACATACTCTTATTATTTGAAAGTCACTTTCATTATAAATAGGTGGAATAAGAACACTAGCCATCATAATCCTGGCCATTGCAAAAGGAATGACAAGACAATGCCGAATGTATCACATCTTAGGAAATTCCACTGAAATTTCTACCAAAATTTTAGTCTCCCCAAAACTTAAACAAACCTAATTTATTCCTGCATAAAAATGCAATTTCTATATGTCCCACAACAAATGTTATTGGAGATCCTACAATAATTATAATTACATTTCATATTTTGAAAAATACAAAATTATTAAATAAATACAACCATGGCACCGACATGGGTTATTCTTAAAGCCATCTGAATCGAATAAGGTAAGAATAATTATATAAACTACAATATAATGTTCAAAGAAATAAATCATATGCTTTTGCCATAGTGAATGAAAATCAATATAATGAATATCGCATTGATGCTAAAAATCAACTCTACTATTTAACATACAAATATACATAAATTATTATATGTGCATTTTGTAACACGCATTCATCAAATTAATTAGGGTTTCATGATAAAGAAAATCAATTATACACTATTCAATAATGGAAGGAAACCAAGAAAATTAGTTGAAACCTAAGAAAATATCTTTAAAAATATAATCTGAGAGACTCACCCATTAAGTATATCAATAATAAAATATAAAATTAAATACTTGAAATATTTTTGAAAAACCTTTGAAATCGTAAAACAACATACAAATATTATATCACAAAAATATAACTTAAAACTAAATAAATCTCATAAAATAATTATTTATATATCTCATAATATAATTTAAAATTTGAATAGCATTCCATAATATGATTTAAAACATGCTCACATATATATATTTATATATATCCAAAACCCATATCAATCGGTCTCAAGACATCAAGTTTTCGACTCTTAATCACGGGGAGAAGGACCAAAGCATAGCAGAGGGTATTATCGTCCAACCTAGTGCCACTAGTAATCAAGCAGAGAATGAAATATATATCAATCATCATCTCACTCATGACCATGCAAGGGAAAAAATGTATTTCATCAATAATAATAGATGTGTCGAGTGATACATGACATACTCAAATCAATGATATAATGTCCCAAGATCTCATTATTATAAAATCACTTCACAATAGGCTCATCGATACAAAATCAAATCAATATAGTTTTCTCTCAAAACCATATTTGATAATCCAAATATTCCAGAAATATTTTCTCAAAATAAGATTATACATGTATACCATAAAACCAAATAATCAATTTAATTTTGATTTCCAAAGGAAAATATATATATATATATATATATATCGACTTGCAAATAAATTCAACTTATGATAATTTAGAAATAAAATACATATAAATATAAATAAAGATATAGATATTAATCCACTCATTGATAGTATCTTTATTGATCTTAAAATGTTTTCACTCAAGATTCACACAAGCTACTAAATTTATTAAATATTAAATTTATCCAACTAAACAAAATGTATACCATATGGATCCAACAACATAATATATAGTTCCCACACATGGAATTATCCAACAACCATAAATGATGGACCGTACCGGGATGGGTCCGTCTCGGAAAATTCTACCAAAATTTTATATAAATTTCAAAAGAACCTCCCTAAAACTTGGTCTAACCTAGTTTTGTACCTGCAAATAAAATCATTTTCAAAATATACATCCAGTGGTCACAACAAATACCACTGGATTTCCCACAACAGATTAACCAGTTACCATAATAAATTTTAAAGTAGGAAGAAATTTAATATACAGCACACCTTGGTACCAACATGGGATATTATCAGAGCAATCTAATTGATTTTTCAAAAGTAGTAATAAAAATAAAGTGCGCCAGTTGAATTCAAAAGAAGCTGAAAAGTTTATTACAAAAATAACAGAAAACTCTTTAGCGTTGTAATATAGGGGCGGTGATACCTTGCGTGGAGATCCAACCAGAGTCAGCTAAAAGTTTACTGAAAGAAAAAAAATTTTTTTAAAAAAATATAAAATAGAACTAATGAGGCAAGCTCAATGAATGGACCCATTACTAACAATGTAAAATAATTTATGCAACAATGTAAATAAATTATATTAAATAATTTAATAACCTCATGGTAACAATTCTAACACTAATGAGAATAACAACAATAATCAATACCTATACAATAAAAAATTTCATAATAAATGATCACAGAAATAATAATATAAGAAAATCTCTTAAACGGTGAAGAATTATACGCCAAGATACAACCCAAAATCATAGAGGGAAGGGGGAAAGCGCATATACTACCCTTGGCGTCCCCAAGGCGTAGACAAGCAGGGGAATGGATCCTGGGGAGTAAATATACATATATATAACTGTCCACGTAAAACATATTTAATGGTCAAACTCAATATGTTTATGTAATCATTATAAATTCTCCAAAATCACATTTAATATAAAGATATAATTTTAAAAGTAAGATTTAATCCACTCACAAATTATCACTGCTAATCAAGGTGAAAGCGCCTCCGAGATCCGCTTTAGTCCGATTCCTACGTAATAACCAAATATACCATTTATTAATTCTCAATTTAAATCAATAATATTTTGTTTACACAATCTCACCTCAGCACTCCCTTTCTCATATTTGGAAAATTTCTAATTTTTTTCACACATTTAGTATTGTATACGTGAATAGTACCGTATACGTTAATAGTACCGTATATATGAATAGTACTGTATACGTAAATAGTACCGAAATGTGAATTGTACCGATATCAAATCTGAACTTCAATTTAACTTCTACTTGATATTGAGTACCTTAATTCAACCAAATTTGAGTTCTCTCATGTCCAATTGATATAATTCCCAAAATACATCAAACCCCTAAAATTGGAATTTTTCTCAAATCTTAACCAAAATTGACGTATTATATACCAAATCGAAGCCCACGAGACAAGGATCAAGAATTTACCCTCAATTGGACCGGGTGATAACCGACGTGGCCGGAATTTGGCCGGAAAGTTTCAGGTTCGAGGAGAATTTTATAATTTCTGCAAAATCAAGCATTTTTAAGGAAAACGGAGCTCAGAATCGCATTCAAGAAGTCAAAAACAGTGGGAAAGCACTTACCTTTCATAATAAAACTCACCGGAATCCGGCGAATGGAGGAGAGAGAAACTTATCAGAATTTACTCCGATCTGGCGGCTACCGGCAATTTTCCGGTGGAAGAAGGGTCGGTTATGGTAGAGTTCGACGTGGCGATTCTAATGGTGAGCAGCGGGTGATGATGCGGTGAAGCGTAGTAATCATTTGTTTCCAATGGCACTTAGTGAGAGAAAATAGGAGAGAGAAGGGAATTGGAGGGTGAAGGCTCGGGGAAAAAGAAGAAGAGGAAAAGAAAAGAAAAAAAATTTTAATTATTTAATTTTAAAATATTTATGATTTTGCCACTGTCTTCTCTTGACCATAACTTTCAAACCGTAACTTCGAATCAACTGTACTACTAGTCCACGAACTCGTATCGATAAGCTGTACGCAACGGTATCAAAGTCAAAATAAAAAAATAACATGTGACAAAAGTCAATTTTAATCCCTACCAATTTGGATAAAATAATAAAAAAATAAAATTAAAAAAAAAATACGGGTTGTTACAATAAACATAACCAAATTAATATAATAGCATTTCTTCTGTTTTAAAGACAATATAGTTAATAATATTAATTTCTGAGTATTTTGAAAAAGCCACTTACATGGTCCATATGTTATGCATAATGCATGTATGTGTGTATATAATGACAATATTCTCTAATTTAATTTTTATGTTTATTTTTTATTTTCTACTTTTTATGGACTAAACAAGCATATATATTATCTTCCCACTATATCACGCCAAAGCATGAACAAGTTCACACTGTTATTATATATATATATATATATATATATACATATTTGTATTAATTAATTAAGGTCGGCACTTGTATATTATTTTCTTTTTAATTATTTGTTACTAATTATTATATTCAAGATCAACAACATGGAAGTGAATTACTCTGTCTTAATTAATATAGTGTCGGTTATGATATTGGGCAAGGTTCTTATGTGTTGTTTTGTTAGGTGCAAGAAAATGAATATTAATGATAATTGCACTTAGAGAACCTAAATTTTACCTTTAATAATGTTAGGAACTTTAAATTAACAAAAATTAATCATAAGTACTAATTATAAAGTCTAAATTACACAGTAAAATACCCTAAACCCCCAAAATAGGGCTTTTCGTAATTCTTAACCAAAATTAACAAACTATATATCAAATCTAAGTCACAAAATAAGGAATGAGAATCTACCTTCATTTTGGTAAGGTAACACTCTAGGTGGTTGGAATTTGGTCAGAAAGTGGTGGCCCAAAGGGGTTTCACAAATCCATCGCGATCGAGACGTTTACAAGTTAAATGGAGAACAAAATCAAACTCTAGGGGTTGAAATTAGTGGGAAAGGACCAAAATTTGGGTTGAAACTCGCCAAAATTTGGCAATAGGAAAGAAAGAGAAAATTGGATTTTGGTGGATTCAAGTGGTTGTTGGTGTTGGTGCAACTCAGGGACGACTGGTGGGTGTGCGTGCAACACAATGTTCAGTTGCAACACGATGGTGATTTCTCCATTGGTTATGTAGTGGTTAAAAAGGACAGAGGGAGGTGATAAAAGATAAAGCTAAGGGAGGAAGAAGACGGAAAAAGAAGTTTTTGAAAATTTTATTTAAAAAACTTATGAAATTATGATTTTACTATTATCTTCTTTTGACTATAGCTCTCATTCTATAATCCTGATTTGGATCGGCTGCCTATCTGCAAACTTATATCAACGAACTCTATGCAATATTTAAAGTCAAAATAAAAAACTGCACGTGATAAAAGTCCACTTTGAACCCACTAATTGAATCAAATTTTAGTCACCCCTCCAAGTAAAATAATTTTTTCAAGTATTTTCCAGGAATGAGTTAAGAACTTCTATAACACCCCCTTATCCAAGCCCGAGTTTTCGAGTAAGGAGTGGTTACCGTGTAATATTTTTTTAATGTAAATTCAAACTATATTTAAAACAATTTTGAACAATGCTAAAATAGTATTAAAACTTTTCTTTACTCTATGAGAGAATTTCTTTTTAAAACCAAACTAAATAAAATTATATTAACTAAAATATTTAAAAATACTCACACCTACACTGTAATAGAAAAGTACTCTAATATACAGAGTATCATTGACCAAAATTATAAAGTCATGGAAAATATGTACTTTGTTGCGCTCTCCAATCCCGTGCCTCAACCAAGTCCTATTGTCGGGTTTTGGATTTACCTACCACACACCTAACAAACTACGGCGAATGATAAACACTCAGTAGGCCTTCAAGATGCACATGACAATGCAATGTGGTGCCATATATGTAAAATCTCCATTTTTCCTTTTAAATTTTTAAACCAATTAGCAATTCCACATTCATGTGGGCTCATATGCACCTTTGTGGTCGCAAGTCTATCCCGCATCCTCACGGAACCCACATGCTCATTTATGGTCATGGTTGAATTACATTTACTAAGAAAATACTCATATATTTGTGGTGGTCGATGATCCATGAGCTATTAATAACAATGATTTAAAATTAGTACTCTCGATACACCCACTTTAAAACATAAATCATAGGGAAAAACTCATCTCTTTACATAAAAATATCAAAACTCATGATATGTTTCTATATAAATATATGCACATAACTTAATGTATCACTACAACCAAACAGAGCATAACCATGAATAGTTACCAAACTACCCCTCATGGTAATGATAATTATAAAAATGACCTTACTTACCACACTAAATACCAAACTACCCTTGTCGAGTAAATAACTAAATAATACTTCTCAAACCTATATATATATATATATATATATATATATATATAAACACCCAAGTACATACATGTATATAAACACATAACCACATGCTTATATATATACACATAAATAAATATGTTAACTTACACACATATATATAATGCATACACACATAAACACATATATATACATATATATACACATATATAAATATAGGTAAACCTACACACACACACACACACACATATATATATATATATATTTATACATATATATACATGCACAATATATATGTATATAAATACATACACACACACCTACGCATATATATATATATATAAATATATAATTCATGCACCCCTACATACATAAACACAAATAAATTACCATATCCTAATTTTCAACAAAACTATTAATTAATGAGGAAATGTCAAATAATGAAAATATCTTTCACAATTTTAAAAATACCAAACATGTTCCTTCTAAGTGAAAAGACTAAAATACCCTAATAAATATCAAAATACCAAATATGTCCCTTCATGTGAAAAGATAAAAAAATACCCTTGGTAATTTCCAAAATGCCAAGAATACCCCTACCATGGCCGAATTCCCTACCTCAATTTTCCACAATTTTGCATCCAAAACACACAATTAACAAGGGGCTTTGCAAGTTCTAACCATCAATTAACCATACCAAGCAATAATTCAATTAAAACATATATAATTTCATGATTTTCACCAAACACAAAATCCTAACAATTGGGGATTTTTCCATAACATCAAACCAATTCAATTCATCACAAATTAACCACAACCTAGCAAAATTCAACCTAGAATTCACAAGTATAAAGAATGAAATCAACCAAAACATCAAAATCCACAAGGGTAAGAACGTCTACCTCTCTTTCAAGCTTGCAAACTACTTGATCACCTCTTAAAAATACCAAAACAACCTTGCTTTGGAGTCCTCTTGGTGGCCGGTTCAAAACCCTCTATTTTCCCTTGATTTTCCTTGGTTTTCCTCTCTTTTCTTCACTTTCTCTCACTTCTCTACCTTTCTCTATTTAGAAAACAATGGAAACTTGAATAAGACAAGGAAGTCAACCATGGGTTAAAAAGAAAAGAAAAAGTAAAAAAAATAAAGTAAAATAAAGTAGTAAAAATTTAAAGAGCAAAGTCCAAGTCAACATGTAAAAGTCAAATGTCAAACTTTGACCAAGGAAAAAATGAGAAGAAAAATAATCCTTCTTAACTAGACACTTTAAACCCTTATCAAATGTTCAAAAACTCAATAGCTTATCGGAGTAAGTGGCGTGGATATTAAACTTTAACGCAACCGAAAGTCAACGGTTGTAGAAAAATGTGGATGTTACAACTCTCTCCTTTAAAAAAATTTCATCCCCAAAATTAAATTTAAAGAGCTAGAGTACTTACTCGAATAAAGTCGGTACTTGGCTCTCATCTCATCCTTCCGCTTTTATGTTGCTCCCTCCACCTTATGATTCCTCTAAAGGACTTTTACCAATGGAATCGCTCCGTTCTAAAGAACTTAGTCCTTGTGATCCAATATCCTTATCAATTTTCAATCATACGTTAGGTTCTCACGGACCTCGAATGGCTCATACTCAATTATATGAGAAGGATCATGTAAGTACTTTTGCATTATCGATACATGAAACACATCATGTACGCCACTTGAGATATAAAGCTAACCAATACGCTAGAATCCGAACTCTCTCAAGTACTTCAAAATGTTCTATGAAATGAAGACTTAACTTACCCTTTTTCTCGAACCTCAGTACATCCTTCATTGATGCAACTTTAAGAAACACCTTCTTCCTGACATCAAACTCCAGATCCTTTCGATGAGTGTTTGCATAGCTCTTTTTTCGATCTTAAACAACTTTATCCTCTGTCATATTTTGTTTGTGATTTCATTGGTTTGTTGTAAAATTTCAAGCTTAAGCAACTTTCGCTCAATGACTTCATCCTAATGTGACGGAGATCTGTACTTCCTTCCATACAAAGCCTCATATGGAGTCATCCCGATGGAAGCATGATAACTGTTGTTATAAGCAAACTCTATAAGCGGAATGTGCTTTTCCAACTTCATTCAAAATTCAGAATATGTGCCCTTAGCATATCCTCCAATATCTGAATCATCCGGTTTGAGCCTATCTATTTAGGGATGAAAAGCCATACTAAAAGTCAATTTCGTCCCCATTGCTTTGTACAAACTCTTCCAGAACAACAATGTGAACCTTAAGTTTCGGTCTGAAACAATTGACACTGCCACACCATAGATTCATACAATCTCATCCACATACATTGAGTGAACTTCTTCATCGTAAAGCTATATCCGTGGGTAAAAAGTGAGCCGATTTTGTAAGTCGATCTACTATTACCCAAATCATATTGTTGTCTCATTTGGGGCCGTGCTAAACCCACAAAGAAATCTATTGCTATGTGTTCCCACTTCCATTCTAGAATGAACAGAAGCTTTAGGAAACTAGAATTTCTCTGATGCTCGATCTTCACTTACTGGCAAGTCAAACACTGCTTCACAACATTTACGATGTCTCGCTTTAAACCAGCCTACTAGAATGTTTTGAAAACGTCCCATACATCTTAGTAGATCCCGAATGAGCGGTGTAAGGTGTATAGTAAGCCTCTACCAAAATCTCCTTCTTAATCTCTTCAACATCTGGCACATACAAATGAGTACCACACCTCAATGTCCTGTCTTCAGTGAGATTAAACCCTAATCTCTTTGCCTGAATTACTTTATCTCTAATCTTTAGGAGAGTCACATTGCTAGTTTGACCTTCTTTTATCTTGTCCACGATCAAAGGTTGAATCGTGAGAGACGCCAACATGGATGAACACTAGTTAATAACTAATTCAATGTTCATTCTCTGCAAATCCTCCATAATATAAGGTTGGGAAGTGATCAGACTACCGTTGAAACTTGTATACTTTCTACTTAGAGCATCAACCATTGCATTCGGTTGCCTAGGTGATAGTTAATAGTATAGTCATACTTCTTAATTAGCTCCAACCATCTCCTTTGCCTTATGTAGATGTACTTGAGACTTTTGTATTAAAACTTTTCTTTACTCTCTAGGACCATTTCTTTTTAAAATCAGACCAGATAAAATTATATTAACTAAAATATTTCAAAAATACTCATATACACACACTGTAATAGAAAAGTATTTTAATATACAAAGTACCATTGTCCAAAATTATAAAGTAGGAAAAACATGTATTTTACTGCGCTTTCCAGTCCTACACCTCGACCAATTCCTACTGTCAGGTTTTAGATATACCTACCACACATGAATGAACTACAATGAGTGATAAGTATTTAGTAGGCATTCAAGATGCACATGACAATGCAATACAATGTGGTGCCATGTATGTAAAATCTCAATTTTTCTCTTTAAATTTTATAAACCAATTAGTTCGGTTATTCCGCATTGAATTACGGTGGTCGATGATGCATGAGCTATTAATAATCAGGGCCAGTACTCTTTAGTGCATCCACTTTAAAACATAAACTCTCAGGGAAAAATCTACCTCTTTATATAAAAACATCAAAACCCATAACATGTTTCTATGTAAATGTATGCACATGCCTCAATGCATAAATACAATCAAACAAAGCATAACCACACATAATTACAAAACTACACCTCACAATAGTGATAATTACTGAAACGCCTTTACTTACCACACTAAATACTAAAGTAACTTTTATACCGATAGAAGTACCAAAATACCTCCTTAGGGCAAATGAAAAATTACCAAACTACCCTTGTCTAGTAAATAACTAAATAATACTTCCCAAACCTATATATAAACATCCAAGTACATACATATATATATAAACACGTAACCACATGCTTATATATATACATAAATTAAAATATTAACTTACACACATATATATAATGCATACACACAAACACATATATATACATACATATACACATATATAAATATAGCTAACATACACAGACATATATATTTATACATATATATATATACATGCATAATATACATGTATATAAATACATACACACGACCTATACACATATATATACATATATTTTATACACATATATATAAATATATAATGCATACACCCTTGCATACATAAATATAAATAAATTACCAAACCCTAATTTCTAACAAAATTATTAATTAACAAGGAAATGTGAAATGACCAAAATACCTTTCACAATTCCAAAAATACCAAACACATCCCATTTATGTGTCAAAATAGCGAACATGTCCCCTTTATATAAAAATATTAAAATATCCCTAACAATTATCAAAATACCGTACATGTCCCTTTATGTAAAAAGACCAAAATACCCTTGATAATTTCAAAATGCCAAGAATAACCTCTATTTTCCTTGAATTTTTCTCACTTTTTCTCACTTTCGCTCTCTCTCTATCTCTTTCTCTCTATAGGAAATAATGGAAGCTTGAAGAAGATAAGAAGGGTTGTTGAAGGGTTAAAAAGAAAAGAAAAGTAAAAAAATAAAAGTAAAATAAAGTAATAAAAATTTAAAAAGTAAAATCCAAGTCAACAAGTCAAAGTCAAAAGTTAATCTTTGACCAAGGGTAAAATGAAAAAAAATAATTCATTGACCCCTAACTGGACACTTCAGGCCTTTCCCAAATGTTCAAAAAACTCCTAAGCAACTCGTTCGTACGGTATAAGTTGTGGCGTGCGATCAAACTTTAATCAACTAAAAGTCAATAATTTTGAAAAGTCATGGATGTTATAACTTTTGAGTTTATTAGGGGCAAAATTAGAATTAATAACCCATCAAACCTATTAGGAACTCTTGACCATTATAAGTAAGCAAATAGACCCAAGCTATTTAATAGGGCTTATTGTTAGGGTATGGTTTGGTCAGCACGAGAAGTTATATTGCATGTTTGGGTTGATTTATTTATATTGATTTAATCCACTGGGGAGGTTCTGAGCCATAAATATAAGTAGATCAAAACAAACTTGAAAATTGGTAAATTGCAAGCTCATTTCAAATGTTATTATTGTTTGTTATTTATGAGTTTATTTATTTATGAGTTTATTTTATATTATTATTATTGTTATTATTATTATTATTATTACTATTGTCTCATGTTTAATTCCTTTTCCATAAAGAAATACTTTAGATTTTTGTGGTTGTTGTAGATTTTGTATTTTACTCCGTAGAAATAGTGCCTCTAATTCTTCATTGCGAACACTACCGCAGCTAACTCCAAATCTTATGTAGGGTAGTTTCATTTGTACAATTTTAGTTGGCGTGAAGGCTAAGTTATCACCTTTACTTTTGCATTAGTACACACCCAATACTAGTTCGGATGCATCAACAAAAACAATGAACTTATCACTTTCAGTAAGTATAATTAACACAAGTGCAAGAAACCAACCTTCTTTGAGTTCTTAAAACCTCTTCTTATATGTCTTGAACCAAACAAACTTAATCTCTTTTCTCATTAACTCTGTTAGAGGGACGATCTTTGAAAATCCTTGAGCGAACTTTTGAAGTAATGAAATAATCTAACAAAACTTCTTACTTTTCTAATATTTGTTGGCGTCTTTTAGTATTGGACACCAGTTATCTTGTTTGGGTTGACTTCCTTCCCCTTTCAAAACTACATGACCAAGAAAAACTATAGTTTCTAACCAAAGTTCACATATTTTGAATTTTGCATACAACTCTGTATAAGCTTCCAAGTGTTGCTCATGCTCTTCCTCACTCTTGGAATAAATCGGCATCGTCAATAAAACTATCATGAACTTATCCAAATAGTCCATAAATACTTTATTCGTGAGATCTATAAGGGCTACTGGGGGCATTGGTCAATCCAAATGGCATTACTAGGAACTTTACCTCTCATTTTAGTAGCACTCTCGGTAAATCCTCCGAGAACACATCTTCAAAGTCTCATACAACATTTACATCCACAAGTGACGGTACTATCTTGCTAGTATCCATCACACTTGCCAAATAAACTTGGCACCTTTTCCTTACACTTCTCATAGCTTGAAGTGCGAAATAACACATGGAGATGATTTATATTTTACTTCTTCAAATGATGCGATCTCACCCTCCATTGTAAAGATAATCTTATTCCCTTTATAGTGAATACTAACTCCATAATGAACATCTTGTCCATGGAAAAAATGACATTAAAATCATACATATCAAGGATAATAAAATCAACAAATAAAGTTTTATCTTTAAACATAACCTTGCATGATTTCAAAATATCACAAGTACACATCATAGTTCCAACAGGCGTAGAAATATATAATCCAAAATTCAAATTTTCAAGCTTCACACCAACCTTTTTAGCCAACTTTCTATATATGAAAGTATGCATTGACTCAGAGCCAAATAAAACATACACATCATGATCATATATCGAAAGTATACCTATCACCACATCAGCAATCTCATTCCTTGACCTAGTTGGTGCAAATCCCATATTAGCCGCTAATGCTTGCAACATAGCATGAGAAGCTTCATTAGTACTAGAGGCTTGCTCATTAGTTGAGTCATTCCTTGGGTGGACCATTCTTAACTATACATAGGTCTCAAACAATTTAATAATCTAATTTGAAACTTTGAGAAAAGACAATAAACTAAAACCTCTGAGTTTAAACCATCATTCAATTGTGTGCATTTAAATGATATATGTAACCTAGCTCATAAATATGGCAAAAGAATTTCAAATATAAAATATATCAAAAACTTTTTTGAACAAAACACAATTAACCTCATTATAATTCATAACAAAAAATAAAATTTCAGCTTAACTAAAGATGTAATAAAAACTTTAACTAAAGTCATAGAGTAGCATAGTATACTCATTTGTTTTAAATTAACCTTCAATTTAAACTAAGTGTTTTAACTTCTTTTGGAGTTTTTTATTAACTAACGTCATCTCTAACTCCTCAACTACCCTACTAGCATATAGGTGGTGTTTTTCCTTCTTGCAGGACCTAGGCTTGATTGGTCTTGAGCTAATCAGATTTCTCTTTCTCTTCTTGCTTCTATACTCCTTAAAATAACTCTTCTACAGTGAAGAATCCTCAACCACTTCATTATCTTAATGAACTTTAATCTCTTTAAAAGCCAGACCTTCTTCCTAAATTTCAATCTTCTTATCCATCGGTTCACTATCCTCACTTAGATCCCCTTTTGGGTCCACTTTTGGTTCCTCCTCTGAGTTGTACTTTGGATCCTCCTCCAAATTCTCCTCTAGGCATTACTCCCTCAGATCTTTCTCATGCTTTTCCTTAACATCTTTCTCGAGCTCCCCCCCTCTAGATCCTCCATTTTGCTTAAGTCAATGACAATTAGGTTGTCCTTTCCACCTTTTCAAAGCAGATTCAACCTTTTCATTTTCGTAATCAGATCTTGAACCCTGTAACATTCTTCATTTCCCTCGGTTGGATATTTTTCCTATAAAGATCATTTAATGGTAGCATTTAAATCAAATGTAATAAAATCAAATAATCAAGGCTTTAATCATACATTGTGGTTCCGTGATCTCGTGATGCTCCTAAGATATTTTTGGTACTTATAGATTCTCAAAAATTTAATGGCTTGCTAGCATAATCAAATGAAAATATATTTTAGAAATATTTTACTCATCAAAATTTGCCACATGGCTTGAAACCATGTTATGATACTAAAATTATAACACACCCTAATTAAATTCTTTAGGTCAAATAAAGTTAGGATGACTGTTAAAATTAAACTTTTGAAAATTACAGAAAATTTACAATATTTTAATACATGAATACATAGATAGTCAAAGTCCATACTTTGATTGCTTTAAATACTTATTTTAAATTTTTAAATAAAAATCTAAAATACATATCAATTATTTCTATCTTAATTTTGAACATAATTCATAGAAAGGAAATAGATAACTTTAAATAATATAACTAGTTTGGGACTCTCCTTCCAAATTAAATAAAATCATAATAGTTTTAAAAGAAGTAAAATGTTAAATATAAACCAAAACCAGAAATGCCAACCCATATGCAACTTTGTAGACTTTCACCTAGTACCCAAAAGATCTCTCTTGAGCCATCATGAAGTCTACCATCCACATGAGTTGGTGAACAAAACACTATGGTCTATACATTCTCACCTAGGAAAAATAAACAAATATAGACGTGAGTTTATAAAACTTAGTAGGCTTTTCAAACAAAAAAAAATCAAGGATGGTTAAATATGTCAAATTTATTAACGCAATTCATAATATTATAATTAATCAAACATGTACTTGCTTATTCATAAATGATCAAACTTATTCATAGTCTTAACATAGCATAATGCAAAACAACCTTATAGCATGATCATATCAAGTTTACAACGCATTCATGAATAGTTGGATTTTATATAAAGTAGCATTTAAATCTAACTTGAAGTTGCTTTGTATATCAAAGGTGTTCATACATTTCAATCCAACTTGTAGCATAACATAGTAAGAATTTCAGTTTAACTTATAGCTTACAAATTTTCATGATCAAACTCAAATATTTATATAGAGCGCTTTCAAATGACCAACTATATGCAATGTATTATTCATAGGTGTTCATGCTTTACAGTCCATAGTAACTTGTTCCAAATTACTTAAACTCCATAGTAAAGTTCTTAACAAGAATATGCATAACCCATTTACTTTCTGTAATCATCATTTCCATGGAACCGTAATGATAATGATAAAGTAGCTATTACTTAATTTCCAAGATAACATTCATACAAAAAAGAAATATTTCAAAATTCATAACTAATTCAAATCTTAGTCAAATGAACTAATTCCAAAAGCATTAGAACTATATGAATCTCTCTTATGAGTTAGAAGTTTTTTAAAATTTACAGAGTTCAATAAATATTTAATTACAGTAAAAAATCATAGACTATCACATAAAATTTCTAGCGAACCTGAGACTTTCAAACAATTTTAATTAATTCTAGAAAAATCATTTTACACTGAATCTAGTGGGAAAATGACTATAGAACACATACATATCCTATAAATTTAATCAGAAGTTTCCAGATAAGATAACTATCAATTTTTAACATAAAATCGAAACATTCTAAGTAGTTAAGGAGGTGTTATGTTTTACCCACAGTAGATTAATATGATAGATTTTGTAACATTTGTGATTTTCATGTATAATACAATGATGATACATATGGAGAATGGCATGAAAGTGATATTAGACTGGATGATGATATTGCATTGCATAATGATATGAGCGGAGATAATAATGAGTTAAATTCTACATATGAAGTTCCCTGTAATAAATGTTGATGTTTCTTTAGTACCCGTGGGTAGTTCTCCTATTGCACCTATTTCAAAGGATGTGGCTGACATTTTCTCATTCATAATGAAAAAGAGTCACAAACAACAAGAGCTCAGAGTTATCGATCTATTAGTCATCCTTCAACATCAGCAATGAATCGAGTTTGAGTATCAATCATTCCATGTATTCAAATGATGCAATCATGGTTGGACAAATATACTTCAACAAAAAGGAGTTACAATAGAAGTTGTCTACGTATGCAGTGAAGGAAAATTTTAAATTCAACGTGAAGAAGTCTTGTTTATAAAGGTTTGAGGTGCAATGTACATTTAATAACTGTTCATGGCGGGTACGTGCAACTAAGATTCCAAATGTAGAGTTTTGGGAAATTAGGTATTCATTAAAAGGCACACATGCTCACAACTCGATCAATATCATCCATAACATTGTCGGACAAGTAATAAATATACTACAAATCATATTAAATATAAGTACCAGGGAATTGGTTATTGATATAAACCAAAAGATATACATTGTGATGTGGAAGATGAGCTAAGGATTTGTATAACATATGATAAGGCATAGAGAGTAAGAGAAAGTGTACTTCATAGTATCAAAGGTAATCCTAAGGAGTCATATCAAACATTGTCTTTATGGTAGTCAATGTTAGAGCTGAAGACTCAAATTCTATTACTCATACGAAATGAATGAAGATAACTTCTTGTATTTTTTCATGGCTTTTGAGCAAAGTATTGTCAAATCTAGTCTAGTTGTAGCATGAATGAGACCCATTGAAAAGGAAATTACAAGTGTTTCAATGATAATGAGTAGATATACCCTTTGACTTTTGACATTGCGATCTGAAAAATAAAATATCATATACTTGATTCTTTCGAAGTTTGATGAAGTTCATGATAGAAAGCTATTGCAATAATCTATCCCAATTCTTATCATGGGAATTATATATATCATCTCTTTTGCAATGTGTAACTGTATTTTGGAAAAACAAACATGTCCATATAGCTTTTACCAAGTAGTGAAGGCTTATTTAGAGGTGGATTTCAAGGCATATCACGATAGTTAAAGGTCATTAACATTAAAATGCATAGATATGTAATAGAAACTATCCTAGAAAAATGGACTAAAGCTTTTTCTGAGTAATATATACAATATTATGACAATCAATTTAGTTGAGTGTATGAATGCTATACTAAAATATGCTAGGTCACTTTTGGTTATATCGCTACTTGAGGTCATGCGGTCATTGATACAAGGATCGAATGAATCGAGTGCAATGACACCAGTTACTCCATGGCTAGAAAAGATTTTAACAAAGAGATTGAATGAATATTGTAGATTCATTGTAACACCATTGAGCATGTATGAATTTCAAGTCCATACATTTGAACTGGTTACGATTGTCAACTTGGAATTCAAAACATGCTCATGTTGGTAGTTTCAATTAGATTGATATCCATGTATATATGTAATTATCGCATGTTGATATCTAAATTTGTCCTCTTACCTATTCTATTATGAATATTATAATGTTTCATTATGGAGAAAATGTTATATAGCAACCATATACAGGCATCAATGCATATGTGGCTCATACCACTAGACGTAATTGAATGAGTCATCTATCCTCCACTAGTTCATGGACTCTAAGAAGAGCTGGGACTAAAGATTTTGTCTAGATGAGAAGAACAACCACATCGTAAATGTAGCAGATATGGTGTATTTGGTCACAATCAACAAAATACTCTAGACTATTTTATTTTTTATATTTGTTTTATATGTTGATATACTTAACAATAGGAAGTATACCTATTGAGACTTCATCTATTGTGATTAATCATATAATGTGTGATTATACTCAAGTATGGCAAGGACAAAACATAATATATCTGTCTATAAAGATATATGATACTTTCTCTTTGTCATTGCTCAATGTTACCAATATTTTTGTAGCTCATTGTCTTTTATTTTTATATTTGTTTTATATGTAACATACTTAACAACAGTAAGTATACATATTGAGACTTCATCTATTGTAATTAATCATATAATGTATGATTATATTCAAGTATGGCAAGGATAAAATATGATGTATATGTCGAACGGTGTATGAAGATATACAATACTTTGTCTTTTGTCATTGCCTGAATGTAACCAAAATTTGGGGTTATATCCCCAGTCGCATCAAGAAAAGCCATACTTGTACTAACTATGCCTAATCTTTTACTAACTGAACCATCTAGTTTGTTTAACTTTCAACAAATTTCTAGACGTTTTCTTTCCAAACTTTGCATTACTATATAGAAAGTTGTAGACTAAAATTCACAAAGCAGACCGGTTGTTTTCTCCAAAATATACTCAAATGTTCTAAGAAATCCTCCATGAAGGAAATGATTATTTAAAGGGTAATTTAGTTGAATGTCCACTCCTCTAATTAAACTGTAAAAATATACGCATTCTCATAATTTTTTAAAAAGTAACCACCAAACACTTATAATACCTAGAATACCATTGTTAGTCTTACAACTAATTTCCATCCTTATTTTTTCACCTTTTTTATTTTTTTTTTTCCTTTTTCTCCTATGATTTTTATTTATTTTCTAGCATATTTTTCCTTTCTTATGTACTTGTACAATTTTTATTTCTTTTGGCATAATTATATAAAATTACATTAAGTTGTGAGCATTTTGATTTTTAGTTTAAGTCATTTCGATAAATATTGAATGAGATATAATTTTTACAAATTTATTAATTTTTTTTCTAAAAAAATGCTCATTTTGGGCGAGGATGTACCCTATTGCATGGCGGACCTGTCATGTCTCATGGCCTACTTGCCATATATCATGCAGCCATGCCATATGGCAAGTCGGCCATGCAATATAAGAGGTCCCTCATGTAATATGGTAGGTCCGCGATGCAATATGCCGTAGAATGTTCCATAATTTTTTTGTAGTTTGTGAATTTTCTCAAATATTGTAAGTTTGAGCTTAAAAAAATTTCAACTTAGATTAAAAGATTAACTGTGAGTAAAAATAGAGATCTAGATTGAGAATGGATAATTAGAAAGAAGAATAAGAAGAGGAAAACATAAACAAAGCAAAAGTGGGAGCAAAAATAGGGGTATAGTTTATTATGTTTTGGGGGCATTTTGGATGGTTTGGGTAGGTTTTGAAAGAAATAAAATGTGGTGGTTATTTTTCAAATTGAAGTTATTATTTAAATTAGATAAATCTTCCTATTTCAAAGTGTAAATAGGAAATGATTCTTGAATTTAATTATGTATTTTATAATTTTTTTCATAGAGAAGGTCAACGGATTTAATTTTTTTTTTTATGATCAGCTAAAACTCATTTCTATTAATATGCTTGATTTTTATTGTTATAAAAATAATATGTATATTTAAAGGTAATCCGTAATACTTTACATATTTTTCCAAATTAATTAACATATATAAAGATCATAATCTCCTTTAAATTATAAGTATATGCACTTGCCATACTTGCCATATTGTGAACTTTTTGATAATATTTATTCAATACCTAAAACAAATATAACTATGAAACTCTCATGTACATGCAGCAGTAATAGAGATTTGAGATAGTATACTATGTATAGTGTTTTAGACATATTCAGTTTTACTAATTATCAAGCGGAGGAGAAACTATTAGGGATATAGGTTAGCCTTAGTAAATGGGAGATAGAGAAGGAGATGTTAAGGGTGTGTGATTTATTATTCTTGAATCTTATAGAATAGTAAATATGTTCTATATACTAATTAATTTATGAATGAATTTCCCGACCCTTTTCTTATTTATTAAAAAATAGAAAACTAATAGAGGTTCGAGAAGGGACAGATCAAAACTATTTTAATTATAATTAACTTCTTATTAGATTTAATTAATGTCAAAATGAATATAGTGCCTTCACTCGCTTGTCAGTCAAAAATGTTTATTATGTTTATTGACTTTTTTAGGCTCTAAACCCATTGAATTACCACAGATTGCTAACTCACCAAATTGAACCATTGACGAGTACGTACAAAAGTTTTCTAACAGGCTTCATGGCCCTGGCCCATTGACTCGTAAGTAAAAGTTTTCTAATAGGCTTTTAGCCTTCTTTGCTTTAGGGTACACAAGGCGTATGCAACCATGCTAGTCTTCTATTATTTGGTCTGCGTAAGAATCTCAAAAGTCTCTGGCAAAAAGAAAAACAGCTGGCCATTAGATAATTGGGTTTCAAACAGCATTCATTCCGATATATATATATATATATATATATATATATATATATATATATATATATATATATATGTCTCATAGCGAACCAGAAAATTCCAGTTCAGAATACCCTTTAGTTTTTTATACTTTCTTTTGGTCTTTTGTTTTCAAAAAAAATGAGTGTGGAAGTATTAGACGGCGCAACCATCCTCCACTTTGTCGAGGACAAAGAAGCATTCCATGTCTCTATTTGCGACCGTTTTGATTACCTCGATGCCGACCGTGATGGCCTCCTTTCGTACACTGAGATGTTGAGGGAGCTGCAGTCTCTGAGGGTGTTAGAGACACATTTTGGCATCGACGTGAAACCTGACCCGAGTGAGCTTGCTAAGGTTTACGGTTCACTTTTTGATCAGTTTGATCATGACTCCAATGGGACTGTTGATCTGGAAGAGTTCGAAGCAGAAACCAAGATGATGATGCTTGCCATGGCAAGCGGGCTAGGAGTCCTGCCCGTTCAAATGGTGTTGGAAAAGGACAGCCTCCTTAAGAAAGCAGTCGATCGAGAGTCCAAGTAAAGTTGCTGCTATGAGTATATGTTAGAGAGCTTGAGTGATGTTATTCATTTATGTTTTGGGTGTTTGTTCTTTTGGCCTAAGATTTCTCCTCTGAGAGGACTCTGGATCCATAACTCTTTATTTGCGGTCTGGAATTATTTTGTTTTAGTTTTTGATTTGGAGGTTTTTAAATTTTTTATGATGCGCTAATGAAACTGAACTTGTTTTGTTTTGGGTTTTAATATGGCATAAGTTTCTAAATCCAATATCACTATTGTTAGTGCAACAATGATGCGAAAAATGGGACTAAATGGAAGTTGGGAAAATTGCATCGATAAACAGTTTCTGTAATCACTAATAAGGAAAGTACCGAAGATTTGCACTGAGACCTTGAATTTCATTGAAATTCCACTGAAATTCTACAAAAAGATTAGTTTCAAGTAATGTACATCATTTTATCGACAGTTGGAAATCTGTGCCTACGCTTATAGAAACAGAGACATCTCAGGAGCTGGAATGAAGGGGAGAATGCCTTCCCCAAAGAGCTCAAACAATTTTACCAGGAGTTTCCCATAATTCAAATCTTCCTTCCACACCTGAGAGGATGTTCCTCTTCACTATCTGTTATGAACCCCTCATCATTGTCATTTGACTCATAACCACTCCAATTATCTATGCTTACACTGGATTCCCCCTCCATTATATAATCAGTGTCTTCAAAATCATCATTTTCATCCATTTAATCACCATCACTATATTCATCCACTTGATCATTATTATCATGTTCACTAAATACAGGAACTATTTGGGATGAGGATTGGGGTTCTGTTCCGGGTGGGGAATGAGGTATAGGAATATTTTGAAGTTCAGATTCTATTTGGGATGAGGAAGGTACAAGAACTATTTGAGGTTCAAGTTTTGTTTGGGGTCCAATGTCAACTTCTAAAAGGTTAATAGTAATATGAAAGTGAAATTCTCTTTCTTTTCTTTTAGAAAATAACTCAAACACATCCATCAACTCTCTGTCATTATAACCACCTCAGCCGCCATTATATCCACCGCTTGGGTATCCACCATATTATGTTTCACTCACGCTACTGGGTTTTGCTATGGCATCCACTGCAACTATTGGGGATAGTCCCCTAGAAACATATTTATTGTATTTTTTATTGTTGAATAATAAATAAAATAGTAATTGATTTTCATATTCTTTTTGCTAATATTATTTGTAATACTTTATAAATATCATAAAAATTCCTTAATTATTAATGTGACCTTCAATTTAATATATAAGAGTTATATATGTGAGGATTAAGTTTAAGGATAATAATCTAAATAAGTATGTAATTAATAATTTAAAGTTTTAAAATTTTTAATTTTATAAAGTTACTTGTGCGTTCCATTACCATTGAAAATGAAACGGTTTGATTCAGACTGTTAATGTAGTGAAATTTAATGGAGGTACTTTCTATAATAAGATTATATAGGACTTACTCCTCAGTATTTAACAGACTCCTGTTTGTAATGTTATGATTTTTTATTTACTCGAAAAGGTTTATTACTTATGATAAACTATAATTTTGTATTTTGCAAACATGATGGAGTGAATAGTTGAGAATGATAGATACATATATGAAATCCATTTCTTCTTAATAGAAGTTAGATAATAGTTCTCTTAAGTGACAATTCAGATCTTGAATAATAGAGCACTCAATTCATGATATGATTATGAATTTATTATTCATTATAGAATTGTTGGTACTTGAGGATAATGATGTAATTAGAGAGGTTAATGGATTTTGGTCCTAACTCTAATTATGGAGGATTGATCTATATGTAGTGATTATATTAATGGACTATTCAATGTTTATTTTGGATCAATTAATCTATAATTTCAAGAGTGCAATTCCAACTTTTAGTGGAGTAACAGTAGAATTAATAAATTAGATATATTAATTAAAAATTTAATTAATTATCAAATTTATTGGAGCTTAAAATTATAGGTCTATAGGTCCCCTTGTCATCTCTATGAAAACTTGTATTGAACATATGGAATAAAAATAATTAATTTTAAATAATTAAATTTTAAATTTATTATTATTATATTTGTATCTGAGGAAAAATGCTTTTCTAAATTATATATTTTCGTGATTACAAATATTGTAAGTTAATAAATTATATATAGTTAATGATTTACCTAATATTAATTTTATATATATATATATAATTATTTAATTGTTAAATAGTTAATTAGTAAACGTATTTTATGTGATAATTTTTGTTATTGTCCTATACATTGTCTATTCAGATTAGTTATCTGAAATATATATATATATATATATATATATATATATATAGATATATAAAATTGATTATTGGATTATTAATTAGAATTAAAAATAGAGTTATTTTTTTCTTTAAGAAACTTAATAACTCTAGGTTTTAAAAGGACGTCTATAAGATAGAAACCGAAGAATTTTTTGACACACAAAATTTACACGCTCTACCTCATGTGTTGAAAAAACAGAGCATATTAAGAAAATAATATCATTCCTAAAGATGCCCACTCGTCTGTTCATTTGGTAGGAGACTAGCCAAGAAAGATCGTGGTATCAGAAAGGTTGGACAGTAGATCTTGGTGTTCTTCCTAATCGCTTCTTTGGTAATTTTTCTTCTAATTATTAAAGATTAAATTCTATATGCATCTATAATAGCTCCTGGCTATAAAAGTATTTTATTATAAATTTTAAAATTTGTATTGTTGTTTTATTTCGCTGATTTAATTTCTAAAACCAACAATTGGTATCAGAGCCAGATTATAGATCTATATAGATTTAATGATAATGTTTTGTGAAAAAATAGTTTATTTTATTGTATAAATTGAGCATGCACATATGCATATGATGTATGTTATTTTATTATTATTGATTTATAGTTCATGTGATGAATGGTTGATAGAAATTTGGTCGTAATTTTGGATGATTCCCTTGGATTTATTGTTATTTTTTTTTTAGATTAGAAGTTATTGTATAATTCTATAAAATATAGGATTTTATTTTATTTTTGTAAATTATTGTAATTGATGGAGATCAAATTGGAGACAATTTTTTCAACACAAACTGAAAGCAGTCAAGCAAATCTCGACACAGGCTTCATATACACACAACCCAGACATCATGATCTGGTTTTGTTGAGAACATAGCTCACTTGCATGATTCCCTATCACGTGACCCATGATCTACAGGCAGGCAAATTTTCACAACACGTTGCTAGCTGCTGCGATTACATGACACACCCATATGATAAGGTCTAGATGATTTTTTTAGGCACGGGTGAGAGCTTGATTGCAAGTGAACAGGGGGTGAGAGCCTAATTGTAGGCAAATTGAATTAATGCCCGTGTGATGACATCATGAAGAAGACATGCCCACGTGATGGTGACATGAAGATGTTTTCTGCAATTCACTAAGAGCCCATGTGATAGTGTCATGAAGAAGATTTTTTGTATTATTTATTTATTTATTTTTTTATTCTTTTAATTTTAGGAGGGTTTGTAAAATTTTATAAATATTCAGGGACCCGTGAAATTTTAATTGTATTTTATGTTATGGTCATTAAAATATAATTGCTTGATATGCATAAAACATGCCATTTAGTTTAAGCAATGCCTACTCATTATGATATAATATGACATGCATACATATATATGTAATTATCATATATTTTTGCTAATATTGTACTAGAAAAGAGGATAAAAGTAATTTTGAAATAATTTAATTGGATTAAAATTAAAGGTTTATTTGTGGATAAAATTTTAAGAGTTAAAATTATTATCCCACCCATCTTATTAATTATATATATAATTAATTAATAAAATTAGATTTTTTTAACATAGCTTATCTTATTAATTAAATTGTTTAATTAATTAAGATTAGGAAAATATGATAATTTTTATAAATAGTTAGTGGGAAAAGGTTATATGATAATATGACCTATAGTCTCCACCAGTACAATCTTTCAATTTAAATGATGCTTGAGACGCTTTGATTCGTCCTCCCTACGGAGGGTGTTCATTTAAATTGTAACAAAATTGACTTTTAAAAGATAAGAAACCTAAATGGATTTCATTTTGACCTTCTCTACGGAGGCATTTATTAGATTAAATCTATGAAATCCGAGGTGGTGGGTTACACCTATGAAGATATATTTAATAAGTTAACAATACCTTGACTAAATAATGAAGGTAATTAATAAGTGTGAAAATATAAGATATTTTGTTTAACATTTATTAATTGAGAAAATGTCTATTCAAAGTAAGTATTGTGACCTACCCTACAAAGGCATGTTACTTGAAACTTGAACAATCTTGGTATTGTAATTTTGCATCATGCATCATGTTTACTTTACTAAATTTTGATATGATATTTATGCGATATTTTTATTTATTTATTTTAGCAAAATGATCAATTCGATCATCGCTATACTTGCAACTGAAAAGTTAATCGGCGTTAATTTTATCAAGTGGAAAAGTAATATGAATATCGTATTACTCTGTGATAATTGTAAATTTGTTCTCACAAAGGATTGTCCTCTAGTACCTGCTCTCAATGCAACTCGAACTGTTCAAGAAACAAATGATCACCGTATCGAAGCCAACAATAAGGCTCGATGCTATCCGCTAGCTGGCATGTCTGACGTGCTAAGAGCTGAACATGAGAAAATAGAGGCCGCATAGATGGAGTCTTTACAGGATGTTTGGGTGGCGTTATGATCAATAGCATCATGAGGCTATAAAGATTGTAATGAATGCTAAAATGGGAAGTGGTACTTCAGTCCAAGAGCATGTGATTAAAATGGTTAATTACATCAATGATATTGAAACTAATGGGGTAGTTATCGACGAAGCCACTCAAGTGGGAATGATTTTGGAAACCCTATCCCATGATTTTCTCCTGTTCAAAAGCAACTATTTTATGAATAAGTTGAAATACAATATGACTCAATTGTTGAATGAACTTTAAAATTTTGAATCTTTATTGAAAGAAAAAAGCTTGAAGCAAATGTTGTTGAAGCAAATAATTTGAATGGTCAATCCTCTCGTAAGAGTTACCAGAGGAAAAACAAAACTAGAGGAAAAGACAAGTCGGTAGGTGGAGGCAAGTTCAAAAAGAATAAGAACAACACCAAAGACAACACCATGAAACCAAAAGGGAAACATTTGTGGTATAGATGGACATTAGAAGAAAAAGTATTTGAAGTTCAAAGAAAAGAAAGGTAAATTTGATTTAATTGTTTTAGAAGCTTGTCTAGTTGAAAATGATTTGTCACCTTAGATAGTTGATTCAGGAGCGACTAACCATAAATGTTCTTCATAGCAGATGCTAAGTTCTTTTAAAGAGCTTGTCGACGGAGAGTTTCACGATGAGGATGGATAATGATTCAGTGGTGTTGGCTAAAGCAGTAGGAGAAGTTAGAATTCAATTTAGGAATAATAAATTTCTTGTTTTGAACAATGTTTATTTTATTCCAGGATTTCGTAGAAATTTGGTTTTTGCTTCTGTTTTATTTGAACAATTATTTCAAGTTAATTTTAATGTAATTCAGTTATTATTTCCAAAAATGGTTTGGATATTTGATTTCTGGTCTTTATATGATAAAACCAAAACCTAATACACTGCTTAACACTGAAATGTTTAAAATTGAACAACCAAAAAAATAAAAAGCAAAAGATTTCTCATAATAATGAAACATACCTCTGGCATCTTAGACCAGGTCATATTAACCTAAACAAGATAGAAAGACTGATTAAGGATGGTCCTTTAAGAGAACTAAATGTTGGTACTCTATCAGTTTGTGAATCTTATCTGGAAGAAAAAATGGCTAAAAGATCTTTCAAAGTAAAAGGTCAAAGAGCCAAAGTACCACTTGAGCTAATACATTCAAATGTATGTGATCCTATGAACGTACAAACAAGAGGTGGCTATGAATATTTTGTCACATTTATTGACAATTATTCAAGCTATGATTATGTATACCTAATGCAAAGGAAATCAAACTTTTAAAAGTTCAAAGAATTTCTTCTTGAAGTTGAAAACAATTAGGTAAAGTGGTAAAAACTCTTCAATCGGTCGAGGAGATGAATATCTTGATAATGAGTACAAAGATTATCTTGTCCCGACTTACAACAATCGCACGCCACAACAAAATAGTATTACAGAACGGAGAAATAGAACGCTACTAGACATGATGAGATCAATGTTTAGTTATTCTTCATTACCTACTTTTTCTGGGGATATGCACTTCAAACTGCAATGTATATATTGAATATAGCTCCATCTAAGTTTGTTCCTAAAAGACCCTTAGAATTGTGGAACGGGCATAAACCTAGTTCGCATCACA
The DNA here is from genome assembly GCA_007844105.2 of Rhamnella rubrinervis. Lineage (NCBI taxonomy): Eukaryota > Viridiplantae > Streptophyta > Magnoliopsida > Rosales > Rhamnaceae > Rhamnella > Rhamnella rubrinervis. Next base: position 3,379,004 of record CM017582.2, read on the forward strand.
TTCGCATATGGAGGTGTCCAGCACATGTATTAAAAGGAAAGACTAAAAAATTAGAACCACATTCAGAACTATGCCTATTTGTAGGTTATCTGAAGGGAACAAGAGAAGGTTTATTTTATAGTCCTTAAGAAAAGAAAGTCTTTGTATGGACAAATGCTACTTTTCTTGAAAATGATTACATGACAGATTATAAATCTTGAAGTAAAGTTGTTATAGAAGAGTTACTTTTTGATGAGATTAAACCACACCTGACAACCGTTGTCGAAAGATAAAATGAGGAGACCACATATGTTATACAGGATGCGCTACCTTCTTATCGTAGTGAGATCACAAGGACAGATTGTTAGCGCTATCTCAAGCATTGTATATTGATAAGGTGTTAATAAGAGTTGCGATGCAAAATTCCAAAAAAGGTAATTTACCTTCACGTTATGGAGTTCGTCTTTCTAAATAGCAATGTCAAAAGCACCTCAGGAGGAAGAAATAAAATATTGATAAAGCTAATGGGTTATTGATAAGGCTTTGGCGACAATTCTAACATGATTGTCACCATAATAAATAAAATATTATTATTTTTAATTATATAGTGTAATGGTCGGCTCACTTTCGAAGCTTCCTCAAACAAATGAAAAACCATATTGGCGTTTACAAAACTTTGAGATTCAAAACTATGAAACTATAAAACTATAAAAGAGGTAGGACAAGAGCTCACATTTACTACAATCAGAACTATGAAACCCAAGGAAACAGTGGTACCTTCCATCAACACAGTCTCCATTGAAATTACATGAATTTGGACATTGTCCACTCACAAAAAGTATGCTTGTGTCATAGAGTTCATGGTAGGCGGGGAAATCAAGTCACCTACAACACAAAATAATTGAATTTCAAGTAAGGTTGAAAAGTAATCTACATTAAAATAAACATGGGATAGAGCGAATAGTATAGTTACAATCAAATAGTTAAACAAACAAACAGACCTTGAAAAATTAAAAATTAAAAATTTTACATAAATAAAATAAGAATATTTAATTACCTCATGGTTAACTGAAAACTTCACTTCTTGAGCTCATGGTTGTATTCATGGAGGATACTGAGCAAATCAACTACACACATTTAAGCCTGATTTATGAAAATCACAAATTTTAACATAACAATAGAACATACATACAATAGGAAATTTACATACAAAAGCCCTAACAAATTTTCATTAAAAACTAAAAAAAACTAAAAATGAAGTAGGAAAAAACTAAAATTATCCATAGATGATCAGATGAGAGGGCTCACCCAGTCAAAAATTAACTTGATTTGGGTCTGATCTAGGTGGTTTTGAAAGCTTGGAATGGGCGATGCACAATGTGGATAGGGGCGACGCACAGTGTGTATCCGTGTGAATGGGGGAGGCACACGACATGGATGGGGGCCTGTGCTTAGCGTCGATGGGGGAAGCACGACATGGGGGGTGGCAGCGCACGACTTGGATGGCAGTTGCAGAAGACAAAAAAAGAAAAGAGTAGAAAAAGAGAAGAAAAGTGAATATGAAAAGAGAGGAAGAAAAAGAAAAAGAGGTTGGACCCTTTTTATTATTTAATAATTTATTTTATCTATAAATTTGATGACGGCCACTACCCATATTGTCGCTTAAACTGTTATCCGTGTAATTTTTTTAATAAATTAAATTTAGTAAAGAAATAATTTATGAATATGACAATGACCTTACACATTCGGTGATGGTCCCTATCCTGACCATCACCAAAATTTTATATATTTAATTATTATTATTTAATAATTTATTTTATCTATAAATTTTGATAACAATCACTACCCAGTCGGTCGTAAAACTCTTATCCATGTTATTATTTTAATAAATTAAATTTAGTAAAAAAATAATTTATAAATATGACAATGACTTTACACATTCGGCGACGGTCATTTTCATGACCGTCGTCAAAAGTTTATCTATTTAATTGTTAATTAAATTTTATGCAAATTTGACAACAGTTTCTTTAAAGACCATCGCCGTATCTGGTAATGATGTGGCCATGATTAGCTTGACCATCGTCAGTTTTAGCAACGGACTTTAACGTGTCCATCGCTACAGTAGCATCGCCGAATTTGATTTTTGTAGTAATGAATTTACTAATTAATTTCTTAATAAGTGGAAAAAAAAACAACAAACGAAAATACATGTTGTTGTTAATTGGTTAAGTAGCTATTATCCAGAAAATTAGTAGTCAAGCCACCTTTATTTGTATTGATTTTTGTGTGTGTGTGTGAGAGAGAGAGAGAGAGAGCGTTATGAGTGACGCAAATCATACGAAATGAATATGTTGAACTTTTATATATAGCTGGAGCATTCCATGCATTATTAATTCGAATTCCATTCAGAATTATAATATAAGAATAGTGAGATATTAATTAAGAAAATCAACAAAAGTATGAGTGCAAGCATGTGGGATTTGCATGGAACGCCTGTCACTGTCTCTGATTCTCCCTTGTCTACGTTCCATCATGAGATTGAGGGCCCGTTAATTATTTAATCCCCAATATTTTCTTTCATATCAATTATTAATTGCCCATCTGTGTAATATTTAGAGCCTCAGCCACTAAAGAATAATTACAAGCCCTGTCACAATCCCTACACAACAGCCTTAAATCGTCCGTTCCAATTGCTCTGTACATTAGATTTTAGTTTCAGATAAACCATGTACTACCTTGTCCCTCCAAATGAAGCCCCCCTATGTCTTGTTTGGATCTTTTTCTAAAGTTCTAACACATACCTTTAAATTCATCAATTAGGTGTAATCTTGTGTTTACATTTCTCTAAATAATTGATGCCCAAAAAAACAGAAGCTTATTATATTTTCGATATAATGGTGATTCGTAAATATTTTAATGATGTATGTCGCACACTAAAATATGTGGACCCTGTAAAATATTTTCCGTATGACTGATGACCACAGGCAAGAAGCAATAACTCATTAGCAGGTTTTGATGCCAAATTGATATGCAGGATTGTTATAGATAATTGAGGTCCACAAGGCTGCTGGTGGATTTATAGGTATCAAGATCCTAAGCAAGCCTCGTATTCCAGTTCCTTTCCCTGACCCCGGCCAGCTCATCTGGGTCGTGGTAAGAAGCTACCATCCTCTGATGGCATCCTCATCATTGGTCGCTGGCGCAATGGCTATTCTTTAACTCATGAACAAGGTATGAGTTCGATATCTAATCTTACTATAAGTTAAATTTACGTAAGGTATTGGAACACAGTACTGTACTGTCTTCCCGTTTGAGCTTGATCTAGTTTCAGTCATTCCTACTTTTTAGTATAATTTTATTGGATTGCCCCACACCACGTACCACCATTACTACTTTTTTTTTTGACAAAGTTGCTATAAACTGGTTGGTTGCAATGAAAACATGAGTTTGTTGTAATTATGCTTGCTGCTAATGAAAAATAAAGTTTTGGCTTCTAGAGCTCTTTATGGGGTTGCTGTAGTGTGCTATCGTTGAACTTCGGCTTTGTTTTCTGGAGTGCCATAATTGTTGTAGGCATATTGATGATTGGAAATTGAGGTAATGGAGTACTTGTTATCTATTTATGTTGCTTTTGTTGTGGTCTTATTAATTCTTTTAGATAGTTTTTACTTGGTTTAATATGTTAACATGGTAATATATCATATGGTAGATCATATTATTTTAAGTCAAGTGAGTTTACATGTGCAGGTAGATGATGAGCGTGCATAGGATTAACTCCTACAAGATCAAGCTCTATAACACATATGCAAGTAGAGGATGAGGGTGTATAAGATCAACTCTATAAGATCAAGCCCTAGAACATATATGCATGTACTAAGGACATTGGCTAAAAGTCCACAAGGTGTTAGATTATAAATATGATACTTGAGGGTAATTTCAAATATATAGTTGCTAGATTATTTTAGAAATATTATTTAGTGCTTTTATAATGTATGATTACCATTGCATAACAATTTATGTTTTCATTATTAATAAAATAATTTCATTTAAATTTAATATTTTATGATGTTTGGATGATATGTAATGTAATAGTAATAGTATAATTTTATAGGTATGAAAATTTATGTAGAAAAATAAATTAATTTGCACTAAATAATCAATACAGGCCTTAGCTACAATATTATTTTTCACTATTGCATGATTTATATTAAGCAACAATTTCATTTGTAGCTTAAAATTAACAATGATAAAAAATAGTTCGTAGCTCAATTTTAGCAACAATATATATTTAAAGCTAAATTTTAGCTATGAAATTTACATTCGTAGCTTTAGTTTAACTACAAATTTTAACTTTCTAGCAGATTTACAGCTAAAATATTTATAATCGTAGCCTATAGTTAGCCACAAAATCAAGCTGATATATGTTTTTTGAAAAATTTACGTACGAAAAACCTTTCGCAACTAAATGATAATATGTAGTCACGAAAGTTTATTTTCATGGTTGCAAACCATTTAGTTATGGTCGTTTAATTACGACCGAGTTACGAAAAATATTAGTAACTAAAAGCCCTTAAGCTGCAAAATACATCATTTAAATATAGATAAGTGCTCATGACTGAAGGTCTTTTTTTTTGTTGTTGTAAGTAAACAGTAGCAAGTTGCAATCACAAAATATACGTCCATTATATATTCTCAATTACCATCCCCATGTTTGAAAGTTTTTAACATATTATAGAAAAAATAAAGAAATTATGAGGGAACAAGTTCCTCATAGATATTCTTAAAAGTTTAAATTATTAAGCATTCTCATTTTTATGTAAATATATATATGATTAGTTTTTTTTTCTCTCCATTTTTTTTAAGATGCTTTAGGAGTTTCTAAAAGGCCAACAATGACATCGAAAAATTATATAATATTAAAAGTTAATCAAAACATTAGAATTAGGCAGTGGCACTAATGGGAGCAAAATTACAATCATAGTGGTTTTAGCCTTAATTAGTAGTCAAATTTTCAAGGAAAGTAATTGAAGACATTATACAATGATATGTGAGTCTCATCGGTTTTTATGGATGATCTAATATTCACTTTATTTTGGTACCTTCCATTAATAATAATGCTTCATGGTCAATGAATCTGGTAGTTAATAAGGAAGCTTTTTCGGTGCCTTTTACCCTGGATTTTTTGACTCAATGTTCAGGCCTAATGCTATTTGAATTTTTTTAGTCTATTTTTTTCAGAATAATTATTTTATCCTAAAATTACAATGATACTCATGAATAATGAATTACTTTTTTAGCCCATTCTTTTATAGTTTGTCATAAGCTATTTTTTAGCCACATATTTAAAATTTTTAAATAAATTATAAGAAAAATATATATTAGAATTAAAAAAATCATAATAATTTTTTACGGATATTGAAGACTCATAAAAAAAAATTGTAATTTTGCAAAAAAAAATCATTAGGGTTGAATTATTTTGTCACTCACAAACTGGGATTTAAGGACACGGAACTAGTTGATTGTCGTTAAAGCCCACTTTGTCAATGACGAAGTAATTCATCAGTTTGATGAATTAAGGGCTTTAAGGACGGGCAACTATTTGACCGCAAGTCCACTTCGTCAGTTTGACAAATTAAACTGACGAAGTGGGCTTTAACGATGGTCAAATAGCTTCTTGTCCTTAAAACCCTTAATTCGTCAATTTGACGAATTACTTCGTCACTGACGAAGTGGGCTTTAACGACGGTCAAATAGTTGCCCGTCCTTAAAGCCCTTAATTTGTTAGTTTGATGAATTACTTCATCATTGACGAAGTGAGCTTTAACGACGGTCAAATAATTTCCCGTCCTTAAATCCCACTTCGTCCTGATGAATTTTTTTTTTTGAGTCTTCAATAGTCATCAAAGTTTTGTTAGAATTTGTTACTAACAAATTAATTCATCACAAATTATTTACATAGATATGAAAAAAAAACTACACGGCAAGAAGAGACCCAGGAGAAAAACACCCCGAAAAAAATGACTTAAAAAAAAAAGCATTGTAGAAGAAGAGATATTGCAGGAAAAGATTACGACAAAAGAGATGACAAATGAACTGAATAAAAGAAGCTGAAGAAAAAGAAGTTGTAGAAGAAAACCAACGAGAAAACAGGGATGAAGAATATAAAGAAGACAGAGAAGACGATGAAAAAAAGTGAGAAAACCTACAAATGTTCAAGGGTATATTTGACTTTTTATAAACAAGTTGGCTAAAATAATACTTACAAAGAAAACTGGTCAAAAAAATTCAAATGGATCCCACAAGTGATATGGTATCAAAAAACCCTTTTACCCTCAAAGTTTTGACTCTCGGTAGTCATTCAACTATCATAGGGTTTGGTCAAGGCTTTGAGCCCATTGGATTTAGGCTCATTCGACTATTATAGGGCCTGGTATACAACTCTGAACCCATTGGATTTATGACTTACCCACGTCAAACAAATAAGAACAAACAGCAGTCAAATGTGATACTTGAGACCTTGAAAAATCCTTACTTGATCTCACAAAATTTTCTCTAAGGAATTTCAGCACTAAGAGGAGAACAGAATGCAGAAAATTTTTATAATATCTACTTATTTTTTTGTATAGTTGACTTTTAGTCAAAATCAACTCCGATCAAAGTCAACGCATGGACTAGTGACTGTCGGATCATGATCTGGTGTTGGTTGACTAAGACTGAGTGATTTGCAATCTTTTATGTTTTTCCTATGTTTGTTTTCTTAAATGACAAAGTGAAAGTCAAAGTTAAAATCAAGGTCAAAGTCAAAGGAGTGACTTGATTGTGTTTGGAGCATATTTGTCTAAGGAGTGATCTTGTTTTAATAAAGGGGAACCACTTGTAAGACCAAGTTTGAATTTGGTCAAACTTGAGTCAAAAAGTAACTTAGTTTGCATCACCCTCTTGAAACCCTAGTTCCCTATTTAAAAGTAATCTTATGAGTGAAACCCAAGTCCCACAATTCCCCTTGGTAGCCGCCCATCACTATAAAGAGAGGGAGATAAGAGCTTCTTGAGAGAAGAAGAAAAAGGAAGAAAAGGAGGCTAGACCTTCAAGCCTTTCAAGAGGAAAATCAATGGGAACTTCAAGAAGAAAGGGGGACCTTTGGGTGGGCCACTTTCCAACAGCTTGGAGGTGGATTTTGTATTACTTTTTCAAGGCTTTAAGTGAGGTTTTCTTTAGCTAACTCAAGGTAGGATCCTAACCTTACATGTGTTTGTTAGTAATTTAGTAGTGTGTTCTTATGATTGTGACTTAGATCTATTTTTCTTATGTGTTTTTCTTCTTGGATCTACTTTGGTTCACTTGGAAAACGTTGAAATGAGCTATCTTTAACTTGGTTTAAGTGAGTATTTTTTTAAGTTATCCAAAACCCTAATTTTTGTATTATGGCAGGCTCCCCTTTTCTTCTTGTGTTTTTGGTTGAAAATGTGGGATTTGAGTGAGCTGTAAATCTGTGAGTTGCTGAAAATTTCGTGGACTTTGGTTGGATACTGACTTTCGTGTATTTGTCCAAAAATCCTAAAATTTTTATTACTTAAACTTGGGTGTCTCATGAACATGTTGGTTTTTGAATTTCTGGAATTGGAATTTTGATGAGAAAGAAATAAATTTTACAAAAAAACTGGTCGGATAGGAATTTTGGAATGAACCTTGCAGCATAACCCATGGGTTTGATGATATTTCAAGACTTCTAATTTTTACTTATTTTTGGTTCACTTTTTCCTCTTTTAATTCATTAAGTTATGGTTATGTTGGCTTTGGAATTTTCCAATTCAGAATTAAAATGAGGGTTTTATAATTTTTACAATTTTACTTGTTTTGCTGGAAAATTCTGGAACTTGTCAATTGGTTTGAAGTTTGAAATTTTGATAATTGTTGGATTGTTATATGATCAGTTTTACATGAAGTTTTAAACTAGTAAAGCTCAAATCTTTATGCATAATATGCTAGTAGTTTTTAGTAAAGTTGTAACTTATTTATGAGTTGTAATTGCTGAATTTAGCTAAGTGTGAATACATTACTTTATTTTGCAAGTAGATTGGTGCATACAAATGGTTTTGAATTTAAATTTATTTTCTCAATTTGATATATATATATATATATATATATATATATATATATATATATATATATATATATGTTTAGATGTGTGTATAGTTGTTGATCAGTTGAAGCATGAGAGCAAAATGGTAATTATACTTATGCATGTTTGATATATATGTATATATATATATATATATATATTCATTTTTCACATGGGAATTGATTATGTTTTGTGGCTTTGTACATTAATGGCATGAGAGTGGTATTTGCTAGTTAAGGCACGAGCATACATGTGCATCGTAACCCATCATGAAAGTTTAGATTATGCAAGAGAAACTATCTTTCTTGTCAATTCATGTTTTTTTTTAAAAAAATATGCATTGTATAGTTATGGCTATGCATACGTAGACAGTTAAAATTATAATGGATGGAGCATATGTGATTGTGTATGTGAATCGTCTAGTAGAGGTCCCACTAACTAGTGAGTGGAGAGATTGGATTCTTGTATGCATGCACATGCGAGCGTATTGGTGTATGTAGAGGTTGTAACCCCAGCACTTGCATGACGTGGATGCAAGCAGGTCTCTTCCCCACTTATACCGTTTCCTCTAAATGATTAAATGTATAAGGATTTTTTTGAAAGTATGCATGTGTGCTACTTTAGGAAATTAGAGTTGCTGACAAGTAACGAGCTCCAGCGTAACTAAAACTTACGCCAAGTGAAAAGTCCTACATGTACGAACTTTTAAAATCATTGCATAGATGGTTGCTTTTACAAGAAAATTGGACAAGAGTTTTTCATAACTGTGACATTCTAACAGCATATTGTACTACATCATCACTTATATGTTGGGAACCTACTTGGTGTATTTCACTCATTTCTGTTTATTTTATGTGTATAGGTAATCCTCAAACCTAGCTTGAGCAATTTGGCAATGATGTGGTGGACCAGTGGATAGTGGCAATAATACAAATTAGTTCCACGTTTTACTTTCTTTTGATTAAAACTAAAACTCTTATAGAGATACAGTTGATTTTTTTTACGTTGTGGGTTTTGTGTAAAGAACCGTGTTTATACAAAGTCTAAAAAAATATTTTGGTTCTGTTACTAATACTAACGGTTTAATTTTATCCTAAAGAGTAAGGAAAATTTTTTATTTGGTTTTTTCTAAATTTGTTGCAAAAGGAAATTTTCTTTTATATTATTCAATTGTACTGTCTTTTCGAAATAGCATCTCTTTATTCGAGTCTTCGGGCTCGGGTAAATGGGTGTTACATATAGCATGATCATATCAAGCTTACAACGCATTCATGATTCGTGAGCTTAACACATAATAGTTGGATTTACATAAAGTATATATTTAAATCTAACTTGTAGGCACTTTGTATATCAAAGGTGTTCATGCATTTCAATCTAACTTATAGCATAACACAGTAAGAATTTCAGTTTACCTTATAGCTTACAAATTTTATTATGATCAAACTCAAACATTTATATAGCCCGCTTTCAAAAGACCAATGCAATGTTCATTGTCTATTGTATGTTACTATACTTATGCATGCACTAGCTTGCACCAAATTACTTAAATTCCACAGTCAAGTTCTCGACAAGAACATGCATAACCCACTTGCTTTCCATAATCATCAATTTCATGGCACCATAATGATAATGATAACATAGCTATTACTTAATTTACAAGATAACATTCATAACTAATTCAAATCTTAATCAAATGACCTGATTCTAAAAGCATTAAAGCCTTATGAATGTCCCTTATAACCTAGAAGTTTCTCAAAATTTGTAGAGTTCAATAAGTATTTAATTATAGCTAAAAATCACAGACCATCACATAAAACTTCTAGCAAACCTAAGACTTTCAAATAATTTTAATTAATTCCAGAAAAATCATTTTAGATTAAAATAAGTGGCAAAATGACTACATAACACATACATGTCCTATAAATTTAATTATAAGTTTCCAGATAAGATAATTATGAATTCTTAAAATAAAACAAAAACATTCTTATAATTCTAGAAACAAAAAAGTAACTTTCAAAGATTCATTACTAATTCAAGAAAATTTGAAAAATAAAAATTCCAACTAACACATGTCTTGGTTCTAGTCTATAAAAACATTCAGAAGAAAATAAGTAGATTTACTACGTGAAATTGCACAGACAGTGTGAATTTTGAAAAATACTAATTAATTTTAAAAAATTCAGAGGAAAACATTTATAATTAAAAGATCTATTCATAATAAATGACCAAAATTTTAAAAACTCATTTAGGTAATCTGAAATTAAAAATTCAATCCAACTAGTGATAGAAACCATAAAATCTCGGTTAAACTCTTTTGCAAAATAAAATAAAATTCGTCATAAATATATATAACACATCACAAACAGCAACCAAACACGGTTGGGTACAGAAAATGGAACAACCCTCTAACCAAGTCTGGAGACCTGACTAAAGGAATGTCATTTCAAAAAGCATTTGAAATGATTAATAAAAAAACGGTTCCTTTTGAACAAAACCATAATCCGAGTAAACGTTTTCTTTTCTTTTTAGGATGCAATCAAACCAATTATATAAAGGAATAATCCAAAGTAGTTTTAAAACTTAAATAGGTACGGTTCTTTACAAAAAAACTCATGTTCAATACAATAGAGTGCATATGCAATACATAGTCTTTTCCAAAAGCATTTTATGCAATGACTTTTCAAAAATCATGCTCGTAAGACTTTCCATTTAGCGTAAATTTTAGTTACGCCGGAGCTAGTTACTCATCGGCAGCTTTAATTTTCTAAAATAGCACACATGCATACTTTTAAGGAAATTCTCATGCATTTAATTGTTTAGAGGAAATGGTGTAAGAGGGAAAGAGACATGCTTACATCCACGTTATGCAAGTCTTTGGTTGCAACCACCACATACACCAATACGCATGTGCCCAAATACTAAAATCTAATCTCACCACTTACGAGTTAATGGGATCTCAACTAAACGACCTATATACACAGTAATATAAGCCCCAATCACTGTACTCATAAACGTTTACGTATGTATGGCCATGACTTCTCGATGTATAACTTTTAAAACATGATTTGGTGAGAGAATAGTTCCTTGCATGTAACAAAACTTTCATGACATGTTATAATGCATATGTATGTCCATGCCTTATCCAGAAATTCCATTCTTATACTCAGAGTATGAATATCCACAATATTCAATTCAATCCCATGTAAAAGGTGACTATATATATATATAACAAGTAAACTCCACACAAGTCATGATAAAGTTCCAAGCCCAATACATTTCTCAAATATATATATATATACACACATGTATAATCATGTATATATAGTTACCAAAAAAAATTAGTCATGTATATATATTTATAAATATATTTAGGTATAAATATAAGTATCATTTTTATACTTCAATTAACTTTACTATACTTATATATATATTCTATAATAAGAAGATCAATTTATTTCCAAAACCATTTGTAAATAAACTTCTACTTGCAATAAGAAGTATTACACTCATATCTAAATAATTTTCAGCATCTATAAACCATGATCAAAATATTAACTTTACTAAATTAACTACCATATTAAGTATAAAGTTTCAAACTTTATTGATTTAGAAGCTAGATAAAGCAAGATTGGTCTTGATAAAGTAGAACTGGATGACAAGTATTAAGCTAGTTAAAAAAACAAAATCACATTTTATTCAATCTTAAATGCATCCATTTTGTCGGTCATGAACAGTCCATTTAGTCCCAAAATTCCAGCAACTTTCAACCATTTCCTTAGCATAAAACTTCATATAAAAGCTAGTTATAAAACAACCCACAAGTTGCTTCTTTGACTACGTGAACATATCTTACTTTTCGGTAGCTTAAACCCTTCTTAAACACTTAAAAAAAAAAAACTTCAATGCAGCTGTTGGAAATTGGCCAACCACCTAGATCTTTCCCTCTTCTTGAACTTTCCTTGATTCCCTCTTAAAAAACTTGAAGATCCTTCACTTGCACCTCCCTTTCTCTCTCTTTTCTCTTCAAAAGAACTATTTTTCCTCTCTCTAAGATGGATGGTCGACAGCCAAGGAAGTGTTTAGGGTTTGGTTTCAACAAAAAAGGCTTTTAAAAGGGAGAGGCTAGGGTTTCCTAAAAGCATGATATTAGCAGTCACTTTTTTTACTTAGGTTTAACCAAATTCAAATTTGGTCTTTCAAATGGTCCTACCTTACCTAACTAAGACCACACCTCACCAAACCCAAGTCACAAGTTTAGTAAGAAAGAATCTCAGTCACTACACTGCTAGTCAAAAGGATGATGTGGCAAGGTTGTCATTTGACTTTGAAATTGACTTGGACTTTTCCACCAATAATAACAAGCACAAAATAAATAAATGAAAGTAAACAAACAAATTGTCCTAGTCAACATAAAACCAACTCAAAAACATGATATGACATTTACCGATTTAAATGTTGATTTTGCCTAAAGTTGACTTTTATCAAAGTTGATTTTGACCAAAAGTCAACTGCACACGAAAGTAAACAGATATTACAACTCACCCCTCTTAAAAGAAATTTCGCCCTAGAAATTAAATGCGAGTTAGAGTACTCACTCAAACAGAGATGGATACTTGACTTTCATTTCCTCTTCTCGTTTCCAAGTTGCTTCTTTGACTGCGTGGTTCCGCTTGAGTACCTTCACGAGTGGAATTTCTCAATTTCATAATACTTGCTCTTACCGATCCAAGATCTTCACTGGTTTCTCCTCATACGTCAGGTTCTCGTATACCTCCAGCGGTTCGTACTCGATGATATGAGAGGGATCATACACATACTTATGTAGTATAGACACATGAAAAAATTATGAACGCCAGATAACTTAGGAGGTAGCACCAAACAATAGGCCAAAATTCTTACTCTTTCTAGAATCTCGAAAGGTCTGATGTAGTGAGGACTTAACTTCCTCTTTTTACCAAACCTCATTACATCCTTCAATGGTGCAACTTTGAGAAACACCTTCTTCCCAACTTCGAACTCCAGATCCTTCTATTGATTATCGACGTAACTCTTCTGCCAATCTTACGCAACCTTCATATTCTGTCTTATCTTGTTGATTGTGTCACTGGTCTATTGTAGGATTTCAGGTCCGAGTAGTTTTCTCTCACAAACCTCATCTCAATGTGATAGAGATCTATATTTTCTTCCGTAGAGAGCTTCATACAGAGCCATTCCAATGGTAGAATGGTAACTATTGTTGTAGGCAAACTCCACTAATGGAATGTGATTTTCCCAATTTTCTTGAAAATCTAACATGCACGCTCTTAGCATATCTTTCAATGCTTGGATAGTCCGCTCTGATTGGGTCTCGGTCTGATCAAGGATGTAAACATTGGGTCTCAGTCCAATACAATTGATAATGGTATGCCATGAAGTCGTACAATCTCATCTATGTACAGTTGAGTTAACTTCTCCATCGAGTAAGTCATGCGCATTGATAGAAAATGAGCCGATTTTGTAAGTCGATCCATAATCACCCAAATAACATCATTGCCCTACTAAGACGAAGGTAAATCGACAACAAAATCCATGGCAATGTGCTCCCACTTCCATTCTGGAATCAATAGTGGTCTCAGCAAACCAGATGGCCTCTGATGCTCGATTTTCACCTGTTGACATGTCAAGCACTGGTCCACGAACTTTGCAACATCTCACTTTAAGCCAACCCACCAGAAAGTCTTGGAGACATCCATGTACATCTTAATAGCTCTCGGATGAACAGTGTAGTGTGTACAATGAGCTTCCACCAAGATTTCCTTTTTGATTTCTTCAACACTTAGTACACATAAGCGAGTACCAAATCTCAACATCCCATCTCCAGCGAAATTAAACTCCGGTTTCTTCCCTTGAATTACTTCATCTTAGCTTGATCATCCTTTATCTTTTCCAAGATTGAGGGTTGAATAGGGAGTGCAACAAACATGGATGAATATTGACTAGAAACTAATTCAATATTCATTCTTCTCAGATCCTCCAAAATGTGTGGTTAAGTAGTAACTAAGTTTCCACTGAAGCCTGCATGCTTTCTACTCAATGCATTCGCTACTTTGTTTGCCTGACCTGGGTGATAATTGATTGAACAGTCGTAGTCCTTTACCAGCTCCAGCCACCTTCTTTGCCTCATATTCAACTCTTTCTAGGTGAAAAAGTACTTGAGACTCGTGTGGTCTCTATGGATTTTATACCTTGCTCCATAGAAGTAATGACGCCAAATATTCAGAGCAAACACCATCGCTGCAAGTTCTAGGTCATGCGTAGGATAATTACGTTCATACGGTTTCAACTGGCGTGAAGAGTAAGCAATCACTTTGTCGTTCTACATGAGTACATAACACAAACCCTTGCCCGAAGCTTCGCTGTAGATCATAAAATCGTCCCCGCCATTTGGTAGAATGAGGACAGGTACTGAAATTAACTTCTTCTTAAGTTCCAAAAAACTCTCTTTGCAAACTTTAAACCAGATAAACTTGCTTTCTTTCTTCAACAACTATGTCAACGGCATGGCAATCTTTGAGAATCCTTATACAAATCTGCGGTAGTACTCAGCTAGACCCAGAAAACTTCTGACTTCTCTAACGATGGTTGGGCGCTTCCACTCTTAGACCGCTGCAACCTTACTAGAATCTATTTGAATTCCCTTACTCGAAATCACATGCCTAAGGAAGGTGATGCTCTCCAGCCAAAACTCGCATTTTTTGAACTTGGCATACAACTGCTTCTCTCATAACCTTTGCAATGCTACTTTCAGATGCTCTTCATGCTCCCCAACCGACTCTGAGTATATTAGAATGTTGTCAATAAATACCACAATAAACTTATCCAGGTAGTCATGAAACACTAGGTTTATCAAATCCATGAATGCCGCTGGTGCATTTGTCAGTATGAATGGCATTACCATAAACTTGTACTGGTTGTATCTCGTTCAAAAAGTACTCTTCGGTCTATCCTCCTCCTTGATCTTCAGTTGGTGATATCCTTATCGTAGTTCGATTTTTCAAAAGATACTTGCTCCTTGAAGTTGGTCGAACAGGTCACCAATCTTCTGTAATGGGTACTTATTCTTGATCGTTACTTTGTTGAGCTTACGACAATCAATGCATAACTGTAATGAACTGTCCTTCTTTTTTATGAACAGTACTGGTGCTCCCCAAGGTGAAACGCTAGGTTTGATGAAATCCTTGTCCAAAAGGTCTTGTAATTGCTCCTTTAGTTCCTTCAGCTCAGCTTGTGCCATCCTATAGGGTGCCTTCGAAATGGGTATAGATCCCAGTACCAAGTCAATGGTAAACTCTACTTCTCAATCTGGTAGCAACTCCAGTAGCTCTTCAGGAAAAACGTCCAAAAAATCACGAACTACCTTGACATCTTGCGGTCTCAAAGCCGACAGTTCCTTGTCATAGACACTAATAAGGAATCCTTGGCAGCATTTACGCAAACACTTCAGCGCTTGTAAGGCAGATAACAACCTTGGATACAGTCTCGACTTTGACTCTTCAAACTCGAAATACTGGCCACCAATAGGGCGAAATAGTATTCTCTTCTCCTTGCAGTCGATACAAACTATATTCTTAGACAACCAGTCCATGCCGAAGATCCCATTGAAATCAAACATGTCCAATATGATCAAATCAACATGTAACTTTTCGTTTTCGAGGCATACCTCACAAGAGTTCAACACAAACGAGGCACATATACCAACACCAGATGGTGTGCCAACATACAAGTCATTGACAAGACGAGCTAGTTCTTGAGCTAACTTGGACACAAATCGTTTAGATACAAACGAGTGTGTGGTACCCAAATCAAACAAAGCATAAGCATCCAATCCATGTAAAGAAATCGTACTTGCCACAACGGTAACATCATCTTTCTTACTTTCTTCCTTTGACAATGCAAACATCCGACCTTGAGTGGGCTGCTACCTTCTTCCTCCCATTTCAGGACAATTTCATATCATATGGCTAATCTTGCCACACTTAAAGCATGCTCCAGTCTTCTTCCAGCATTCTTTGTTATGATTCTTACTACACGATTGACACTGGGGAATGTTAGGTCGATTGTCGTTCCTTTTAGGCTTCTTATTGTCATTTCTATTGTAATTGTAGTTCCACTTCCTTCTCTCAGCCTTCCTCTTGCGCTGGTGACTTCCACCCTAAGACTTCCTTTAGTTAGTGGTGCTTTATCCCGCAGTCTTGCTCATTTCTGGGTTATGATCCATTGCGATCAATTGAACTCACTGCAGTACCTCAGCATAAGTTGGTAGTCGCAACACTGCTATAGCATTGTAAAGTTCTGGCTTCAATCCTTTCTCGAAGCGCCTGGCTTTGCGCTCTTCAGTATTCACCAAATATGGCGCGTAGCGAGAAAGTTAGTCAAACTTACGATCGTAATTGATTAGAGAAAAATTTCCTTGAGTCAGTCACAAAAATTCAACCTCCTTTTCATCCCTCTTTTAGATAGGGAAGTAGTTCTCCATAAACAACTCCTTAAACTGGGTCCATAACATAGGGCTTTTTTTGAGGTTAAAGGCCCGCTTTACCATATCCTACCCATGGCCCCTTTTGAGCATGAATGAAGCGCATACAACCTTCTGAGACTAAGTGTAATCCATCAATATGAAGATCTTCTTCAGATCGCGGATCTAATCTTCATCTACCAATGGGTTGGTTGAGCCTTCAAACATCAGAGGATGGAATCGTTTAAACTACTCCACGACTCCACTAATTATGTTAGATTGTTGTGATCCTTGGCCCGCAATGCTTCCCAGAGCCTTAAGCAGTTGGCTGACCAAATTTTCCGTGTTGTTCTCATTAGTGTCGTTAGCTCTTGGTCTTCCACGTGGCATCTTTGAAATAAAAGAATACCATACAAGATGATTAAAATAGCTATAAAAGAGAAACAAACTAAAATAACACAGAGATAACACTTCAATTATAAAAGAAATCAGTCATATAATAGGTGAACAAGGTTAAAAGTTAATAAACACAAATCATAGTCAATAGCTCAAACACAATCAACAGCTCCTAACTAGACTACTACTAATACTACTACGATAGAGAATGACTGAACCCTATAAACTTCAATAAGAAACTCCTTAGGGTCCTCTTCTTCTTCAGGATCCTCTTCTTCAAGGTCCTCCTTGCCACTGTCGCGCATGGAATTTCAACGCTGATATGATCTAAATAATCATTAAGAGCTTCTTGTTCGCCAGGGTCATTCTGATGCTGATCCATATACCAGTGATACATCAAGTAGCCATGGTCCTTCTGGAGCTGATCTAGCTCCCGTGAATCTACATACCATACTCGTTTACCAGGTAGAGGTATAGCCGTAGTAAACCCACTCAAGAACTTAGCTACATCAAGCTTCTTCCTTTCCAACTCGTAACGCAGTGATTCCTCATACGCTCTAATCTCCTTACACTCAACCCTGGAGGATGATACGCGGGTAGGCGCTACCATGCAACGAAATGGCTCTCCCTACACTATGACTTCTTTTCCCGGACATTGGCGTGACTTGCCGAAAGAATTGTCAGTCTTCACCTCAACTTGGCAAAGCTCACCCACTATGTTACTATGAGAGAATGTCAACTTTGGACTCAACCTTAGTCTCTTAGAAATAGGCATCTCCAACTGGTCATAACTCCGGTTATGCAAAACACATGAAAAAGTGATAACTTACTGACCCATCTTAGTGCAGTAAACCAAACAAAAGCACAAAGTCAAATAGAGCAAAACCAAACACAATTAAAGTAATCTACCTTTGGCACACGAATGGAGACTGAAGTAGGCATTCAATACAAATTTTCAATAAACCTAGGCTCTGATACCAAAATCTGGAACAACCATTTAACCAAGTCCGGAGACCCGACTAAAGGAATGTCACTTCGAAAAGCATTTGAAATGATTAATAAAAGAATGGTTCCTTTTGAAAAAAACCGCAATCTGAGTAAACTTTTTCTTTACTCTTTAGGATGCAATCAAACCATTTATATAAAGGAATAATCCAAAGTACTTTTAAAACTTAAATAGGTACAAATCTTTACAAAAAAAGACCCACAACGTAAAGAAAAAGTAACTGAATCTCCAATCAGAGTTTAAAATTATTCAAACGAAAAAGAAAATATGGAACTAATTTATACTAATGTCTTCCTCAACTGGTCCTCCACGTCAATGCCAAACCGCTCAAGGTAAGCTTTCGGAGTTACCTAAACACAAGAAAATAAATAGGAGAGAGTGGAAAATCACTTAGTAGGTTTCCAACATGCATGCAATGGCATAATGCAATATGTTGCTAGAATGTCATTATTTGTAGAACTTTGACTTCTTTTAAAAGAAATATTCTCATGTAGATATAGTGCATATGCAATACATAGTCTTTTCCAAAAGCATTTATGCAATGACTTTTTAAAACTCATGTTCGTAGGACTTTCCACTTGGCATAAATTTTAGTTACGTTGGAGCTAGTTACCTGTTGGCAACTTTAATTTCCTAAAGTAGCACACATGCATACTTTCAAGGAAATTCTTATATATTTAATCGTTTGAAGGAAACGGTGTAAGTGGGGAAGAGACCCGCTTGTATCCGCGTCATACAAGTGTTGGGATGGCGACCACCACATACACCAATACGTTCGTATGTGAGGGCATACGAGAATCCAATCTCTAAACAACTAACATACACAATTATATAAGCTCCAATCACTATACTCATAAATGCCTACATATGCATGACCATGACTTCTCGATGCATAACTTTTAAAGCATGATTTGACTGAGAGAATAGTTCCTTGCATGTAATAAAACTTTCATGACATGTTATGTCCATGCCTTACCCAAAAATTCCATTCTCATACTTAGAATATGAATATCCACAATATTCAATTCAATCCCATGTAAGAGGTGACTATGTATATATATATATAACAAGTAAACTCCACACAAGCCATGATAAAATTCCAAGCTCAAATATATATACATGTATACACATGTATAGTCATGTATATATATTTATAAATATATTTAGGTATAAATATAATTATTGCTTTTATACTTCAATTAATTTCACTATACGTATACACACACACACACACACACATATATATATATATATATATTCTATAATAAGAAGATCAATTTATTTCCAAAACCATTTGTAAATAAATTTCTACTTGCAATAAGGAGTATTACACGCATATCTAAATAATTTTCAACATCTATAAACCATGATCAAAATATTAACTTTGCTAAATTAACTACCATATTAAGTATAAAGTTTCAAACTTTATTGATTTAGAAGCTAGATAAAGAAAGATTGGTCTTGATAAAGTATGCATGGAAATTAATTGGATGACAAGTATTAAACTAGTTACAAAAAAAAAAAATCACACTTTATTCAATCTTAAATGCATTCATTTGGTCGGTCATGAACAGCCCATTTAGTCCCAAAATTCCAATAACTTTCAACCATTTCCTTAGCATAAAACTTCATACAAAAGCTGGTTATAAAACAGCCCATAAACTCTCAAAATTTCCAGCAAAAGACCACCACTAAACAACATAAATTACAAGGAAATAATCAAGATGTTGAAGAAATTAACACAGTTTCCCTTAACCCTACATGATCGAAATTTATGGGTACAAAGCCACTGCAACTTTCCAGTAAATCAAGAATAAATAAACCATAATATAGCCAAGGGTAGGAATATCAGACTGAAAATTAGTAGAAAAACCATAAAGTGTAGAAATTTTCCGAATACATCAAACCCTAACATGCACAAAAAATGATGCTTTTGCTAATCTTCTTAAAACACTCTTAGATCAAGTTAAAGCTAGCATTTTTACACACTTTCCAAGTAAAACAAAATGGTCCCAAGTAGAAAAATAAATAGAAAGAGGAGATCCAAGCCAAAATACAATGAAAAATAACAAACACACATAGGGTTTGGGATCCTACCTTTAGCTAGCTTAAACCCTCCTTAAACCTTTGAAAAGTAAGACAAAAGTCCAATGCAGCTGCTGGAAAATGGCCAGCCACCTAGATCCTTCCCTCTCCTTGAACTTTCCTTGATTCCCTCTTAAAAAACTTGAAGATCCTTTACTTGCACCCCCTTTTCTCTCTCTTTTCTCTTCAAAAGAACTCTCTTTCCTCTCTCTAGGATGAGTGATTGGCAGCCAAGGGAATGTTTAGGGTTTGGTTTCAACAAAAAGGGCTTTTAAAAAGGGGAGGCTAGGGTTTTCTAAAGACTTAATGTCAGCAGTCACCTTTTTTATTTAAGTTTGACCAAATTCAAACTTAGTCTTTCAAGTGGTCCTATCTCACCTAACCAAAACCACACCTCACTAAACCCAAGTCGCAAGTTCAATAAGAAAGAATCTCAATCACCACACTGTCAGTCAAAAAGATGACGTGGCAGGGTTAACCTTTGACTTTGACTTTGACTTTAACTTGGACTTTTCCACCAATAACAACAAGCACAAAATAAATAAATAAAAGTAAACAAACAAATTGGTCTTAGTCAATATAAAACCAACTCAAAAACATGATGTGACAGTTATCGGTCTAAATATTAACTTTGACTATAGTCAACTACACACAAAAGTAAGCAGATATTATAGATTACCTACCATAATTCTTGAATCCTTCAATCGATTTGCTTTCCCAAATATAATTACCAAATCCACAAAGGATGGAGGAATAAAACAAATATATCTTTTTTTTCTTTGTCTTCTCATAGTTAACAGAGGCGAAAGACAAAAAGAAAAACAACTTAAGAGAAAAATTTATCTTTAATTAGACATGGTAAGAAAAATAAATAAATAAATAAAAGAATAAAAAAATACTTATCATCCATATAGCCAGCCTTCAAAAGAAATTTCAAAAAAAAAATTATGTTATCTCTAATCAACTAAATTAAATTTAAATATCAACTTCCTTAAATGCTCAAAATCAAATCAATTTACATTATTATAAATGTGACAATTAAAAAAAAATTGATTGCACACAAATCAATTATCATTTACCTCAAAATCTCAATTACACCAATTTATCAAATCATTTAATGGCAAGTGATTGCCAACTTGGATTTTGAAACCCTAATTCATATAAAGAGTCCTACACTCATAGTGGACATTAATAGAAATAGGATTAAAGGCAGTCAAGAAGATGAAATCCTACAAGATAAAAGAGAGGAAAATAATATAGTACATTGGTCTGCAATAAATTTCCATGATGAAGTAGATGTTACAGGGGTAATGAGGTGTTACGTGTTACCCACAGTATATTAATACGATAGATTTTGTAACTTTCATGATTTTGATATAGAATACAATGATGATACATATGGAGAATGACATGAAGATGATATTAGACTGGATGATGATATTACATTGTATAATGATATGAGCAGAGATGATAATGATTTAAATTCTATATATGACGTTACTATAACGAATGTTTATGTTCCTTTTGTGCCCGTGGGTAGTTCTCCTATTACACCTATTTCAAAGGATGTGGCTGGGCATTTTCCCATTCATAATGAAAAAGAGTCACAAACAACAAGAGCTCAAACTTATTGACTCGTTAGTCATCCTTCAACATCAGCAAATTAACCGAGTTCAAATATCAATCATTCAATGTATTCAAATGATGCAATCATGGTTGGACAAATATACTCCAACAAAAAGGAGTTGCAATGGAAGTTGTCTGTGTATGCAATGAAGGAAAATTTTGAATTCAATGTGAAGACGTCTTGTTCACAAAGGTTTGAGGTGCAATGTACATCTGGTAAATATACATGGTGGATATGTGCAACTAAGATCCCAAATGTAAAATTGTAGGCAATTAAGGTATTCTTTAAAAAGCATATATGCTTTCAACTCAATCAATGTCATTCACAACATTGTCAAACAAGTAGCAAATATATTACAAATCATATTAAATATAAGTACCAAGGAATTGGTCATTGGTATAGACCAAAAGATATTCAATGTAATATGAGGAAGGAGCTAGGAGCTAGGAATCCATATAACGTATATTAAGGCATGGAGAGTAAGAGAAAGTACATTTCATAGTATCAAAGTTAATCCTAATGAGTCATATCAAACACTGCTCTTGTGGAGCTTTAAAGATGAAGAATCCAAATACTATTACTCATATTGAAACGAATGAAAATAATTGTTTCTTGTATTTCTTCATGACTTTAGGGCAAAGTATTGTCGAATCTAGGCTAGATATAACTGTGGATGGGACCAATTGAAAAGGAAATTACAAGTGTTTAAATGATAATGAGTAGATATACCCTTTGAGTTTTGGTATTACAGATACGAAAAATGAAATATAATACACTTGGTTCTTTCAGAAGTTTACAATGAAGTTCATGATCTAGTGTTTATTATAGACAAACATAAGGGATTGGAGAAAGCTATTGCAATAATATATCCCAATGTTAATCATGAAAATTATATGTATCATCTTATTTGCAACGTGAACTATATTTTGGGAAAAACAAACATGTCCATATAGCTTTTTACCAAGCAGCGGAGGCTTATTTAGATCTCAATTTCAAAGCACATACGCAGTAGTTAGAGGTCATTAATATTAAAACGCATAGATATGTAATAGAAATTAGCTTAGAAAAATGGACTAGAGCATTTTCCTAGGTAATATATACAATATTATAACAATCATTATAGTCGAGTGTATGAATGTTGTACTAAGATATACCATGTCACTTTTGATTATATCGCTACTTGAGGCCATATTGTCATTGATACAAGGATCGAACGAATCTGATTCAGCAATGTCATTAGTTACTCCATGGTTGGAAAAGATTTCAACAAAGAGATTGAATGAATGTTGAAGATTCACTATAACACCATTGAACATGTATGAATTTCAAGTCCGTACATTTGAATTGGTTACGATTGTCAACTTTGAATCTAAAACATGCTCATGATGGTAGTTTCAATTAGATTGGTATCCATGTATATATGTAATTGTTGCATGTTGATATCTAAGTTTGTCCCCTCACCCATTCTGTTATGAATATTATAATGTTTCATCATGGAGAAAATATTATACGGCAAATATATACCTACATCAAGACATATGTGGCACACACCATCAGATGTAATTGAATGAGTCGTCTATCCTCCACTAGTTGATGGGCTCCCAGAAGACCTAAGACCAAAAGGATTTTTTCTAGAGAAGAAGAACAACCACATTATAAATGTAGCAGATGCAGGGTATTTGGTCACAATCAACAAACATACTCCAGATTATTTTTTATTTTATTTTATATTTGTTTTATATGTTGATATACTTGACAATAGTAAGTATACCTATTGAAAGTTTGTTTGTTGTGATTAATCATATACTATCTTCCATAACAAAAAAATATCGCAAATATTTTTTACACTCAGGTATGGTATGGAAAAAATATAATGTATCTGTCCAAACCGGTCTATGAAGATATATGATGTTTTGTCTTTTGTCATTACCTGAATGTAACCAATATTTGTGTAGTTCTTTAATATTCAATATAATGTATATAAATCATATGGAAGACAACATATTGTTTTTCGAGATTTAATGAATGGTTTATGATTTATGATCTTCAAGTTTTATTTATGAAATATTAATGGTATTTTTTTCACGTAAATGGTGTCTAATTTTTTTGATAAAGTTGACAATTGAAAAACTCCTGCTGTTTTGTAGTGCAATTTTGATGGGCCTATAAAATGGCCTAGAATCTCGGCCATTCTACAGGTCCAACTCCACTATATTGTGGAGGAGTAATATAGACCTATAGAATAGTTAAGATTATCTACCATTTTGTAGGTCCCCATTCATCCTTGACAGTGTGGTGGAGTTGGACTTGCAAAATGGCTAAGATTCTTTGCCATTCTATAAGTCCTTATTCACCCTCCACAGTGTAGTGGAGTGGGACTTGTAGAATGGCCAAGAGTCTCGGCCATTCTCCAAGTCTAGATTACCATTCATAAAATTAAAAAATGCAACCTAATTAATTTCTTAATTAATAATATATGTCATTACTATGCTAAAAGACATCAATACACTACTGGTTGTGAAAAATATCAATAGCTAGTTTTTCTCTAAATAGATGAGTTTGGCTATCATTGAAATCAAAAGGTCATCTAACAACCATGTACTCTATGTACTTAAGCATGCAAAGTCCACAATCGCCACTGCATATGAAAAATAGTAAAAAAAGTTAAATAAAGTTTAGTTAAATATATTGAAATCATGTATTGAAGGAAAAAAAATAATTAAATAAATAAAATAAAAACTTATGAAACTTTTTATTGTTGCATAGAAATTTCATTATCACATCTCATAGAGAATGGTTGCACATTGCAATTCCCTTCCATCTTTGAGATCCAGATGAAGGTTATAATACCTATGTACCACTAAAAGGTACGAAAATATTTATGGTGTTGATGTTGCAGTTGTTAACTGGCACATGTATATGCAGTAAAATAGGGTTGCTTAAACTGATAATTTCCATAAATTGTTATGCAAATTAAATCAATTAGGGTTGAAAATAATTACCCACATATCAATGTCAACCTAAAACTTTGATCCAAGAGGAAATGTTCCTAACACATACATGTTGAATGGAGAATCTTTCATCTCCATCTCCCGATCGGCATCAGCTGACAACTCATCCTCCTCATCATCGTCATCCTCCTTATTTGGTTGCTTCATCTAATATTATATGTATTGTCCTCGCATTGAATCTTGTTGATCATATAGAAGTAAGTAAAAGAATTCAAACTCACCGGTATATATACAAGTAACTTATGTAATAGTTACTTACCCAAAACATGTAGTCAATTAAATTACCTTTGGCACAAAATGATCTACGAGTTGACAAACTAAAAAGTATATGTTCTGCATTTCATTCTGTTGCTATCGTAGCTCCTCTCTAAATTAATCTGCATACTAACAAACTCACTGCGCAAGTCCTCTATCTGCACCTTCAACTTTAAAGAATGCTCATTATGGCTCATGACTTAGGACACATTCAAGATAGTCTAGAAAAAGAAGAAAAATAATGTTTAATACTATCCACCAGATCGCTTTCCTCAGTTTGATAATTTTCAACAAAGTTAGGCATAACAAAAGTATCCTTACAGTTAGTCTCTAAAATACAATTCTAGAATAATAGTTCCACCCCAAGCCTCAGCCTCTCTTGAATTGTTAAAAATTATGTAGCAAGAGGAGACAACATTTGAAAAATAAAATAAAAAAGAAGAATGGCATAGCCATCGCTATCAATATATCCCCAGCTAATTCAAGAAAAGCCACACTTACACTTAACTATGCCTTATCTTTTATTAATTGCACCATCTACTTTATTTAACTTTCAAAAATTTCTAGAGTTTTTTTCTTTTCCAAACTTTGCATTACTATATAGAAAGTCTTATATGCAAGTTTGCATACTAAAATTCACAAAGCAGACCAATTGCTTTCTCCAAAATATACTCAAATGTGCTAAAAAATCCTCCATGCAGAAAATAATTATTTTAAGGATAGTTTGGTTAAATTTCCCTCCCACTAATTGAAATTGTAAAAATATCCACTCTTATAATTTTTTTAGAAAGTAACCACCAAACCCTTATAATACCTAGAATATCGTTGTTAGCCTTACAACTAATTTTCTTCCATATTTTTTCATATTTTTTTTTTCTTTCTTATCTACTCATATGATTTTTATTTATTTATTGGCATATTTTTATATAAAACTATGTCAAATTGTGAGCATTTTGATTTTTGAATTAAGTTATGTTAATAAGTATTGAATGATTTTACAAATTCATTATTTTTCTTAAGAAAATGCTCAACTACTATCTCATTTTTTTTTCACTCTTTTTTCCTTTCTTATGTACTCTTATAATTTTTATTTATTTTTTAGCATATTTTAATATAAAACTACATTAAGTTGTGAGCATTTTAATTTTAAATTAAGTTATTTTGATAAATATTGAATAAAATATAATTTTTATAAATTTATTATTTTTATAAAAAAAAATACTCATTTTGGGCGAGGATGTACCCTATTACATGGTGGACCTACCATATGGCATGGTCGACTTGCCATATGTCATGCAACCATGCCATATGGGAAGTTAGCCATGCAATATGGCAGGTCCTTCATGCAATATGGTAGGTTCGCCTTGCAATATGTCAAAGAACGTTTAAGAATTTTTTTAAAAAAAACTTTAATACATGAATTTTTTCAAATATTGCAAGTTTAATTTTTTTAAAAAAAAAATTCAACTTAGATCAAGAGATTAGACATGAATAAAAATAAAAGATCTAGATTGAGAATAGATAAATAGAAAGAAGAAGAAAACATAAACAAAGCAAAAGTGAGTGCAAAATAAATAGGTATGGGTTATTAAGTCTGAGGGCATTTTGGATAATTTAGGTAGGTTTTGAAAGAAATAAGATGTGCTAGATATTTTTCAAATTTAAGTTATTATTTAGAGCATTTGACACAATAACCCATATTTTAATTCCAAAGACACCACCATTCATAGAATAAAAACATATAAATCTTCCTATTTCAAAGTGTAAAAAGGAAATGATTCTTGAATTTAATGATGTATTTTATATTATTTTACATATGAAAGGTCAACAGATTTAATTTTTTATAATCAACAAAAACTCATTTTTATTAAAATGCTCATTTTTGTTGTTATAAAAAAATAATATGTATATTTAAAGGTAATACATAATACTTTACATATTTTTCCAAATTAATTAACATATATAAGGATCATAATCTCCTTTAAATTTTAAGTATACCCACTTGCCATATATTGAAATTATTGATAATATTTATTCAATACCTAAAACCGAAACTCTCATGCACATGCAACAGTAATAGAGATTTGAGTTAGTACGTACACCCCATATAGTATCTTAGACGTATTCGACCTTATTAAATATGAGGTGGAGAGAGAACGGTTAAAGGTGTGGATTTGCTATTCTTGATTCTTATATAATAGCAAATAGACTTTATATTTTAACTAATTTATAAACGGATTTCTATATTGATATCTTTTTTTATTTGTAAAAAAAAATAATAATAAATAAATTTTTAAAAAAATAGAAAAATAATAGAGATTTGAGAAGGGACTGATCAATACTATTTTAATTATAATTAATTTCTTATTAGATTTAATTAATGTCAAAATTGTATATAGTGTCTTCGCTCACTTGTCAGTCAAACACGTTTATTATGTTTACTGACTTTTTTTAGGGTCTAAACCCATTGAATTACCACAGATTTCTAACTCACGAAATTGGACCATTGACTCGTAAGTACAAAAGTTTTCTAATAGGCTTTATAGCCCTGGCCCATTGACTCGTAAGCCTTCTTTGCTTAGGGTACACAAGGCGCTCGCAACCATGCAAGTCTTCTATTATTTGGTGTGCGTAAGAATCTCAGTCTGTGGCAAAAAGAAAAACAGCTGGCCATTAGATAATAGGGTTTCAAACAGCATTTATTCCGATCTATATAAGAGTCTCAGAGCAAACCAGAAAATTCCACTTCTGAATATTATTTTTTTATACTTTCTTTTGGCCTTAAAAAAAAAATGAGTGTGGAAGTATTAGACGGCGCCACCATCCTCAACTTTGTCGATGACAAAGAAGCATTCCATGTCTCTATTTGCGACCGTTTTGCTTACCTCGATGCCGACCGTGATGGCCTCCTTTCGTACACCGAGATGTTGAGGGAGCTGCAGTCTCTGAGGGTGTTAGAGACACACTTTGGAATTGACGTGAAACCTGACCCGAGTGAGCTTGCTAAGGTTTACGGTTCACTTTTTGATCAGTTTGATCATGACTCCAATGGGACTGTTGATCTGGAAGAGTTCGAAGCTGAAACCAAGATGATGATGCTTGCCATGGCAAGCGGGCTCGGAGTCCTGCCGGTTCAAATGGTGTTGGAAAAGGACAGCCTCCTTAAGAAAGCAGTCGATCGAGAGTCCAAGTAAAGTTGCTGCTTTGAGTATTTGTTAGAGTGCTCGAGTGATGTTATTCATTTATGTTTTCGGCCTAAGATTTCTTCTCTGAGAGGACCGAATCCATACCTCTTTGTGGTCTGAAATTATTTTGTTTCAATTTTGATTTGGAGTTTTTTAAATTAAATTTTTCATGATGTGCTAATGAAGCTGAAATTGTTTTGTTTTTGGTTTTAATATGGCATAATTTTCTAAATCCAATATCACTATTGTTAATGCAACAATGATGCGAAAAATGGGACTAAATGGAAGTTAAGAAAATTGCATCGATAGACAGTTTCTGTAATAACTGACAAGGGAATTACCGAAGATTTGCACTGAGACCTTGAATTTCATTGAAATTCCACTGAAAAAAAGATTTGTTTCAAGTAATGTACATCATTTTATCTACAGTTGGAAATCTGTGCCTCCGCTTATAGAAACAGAGACATCTCAGAAGCTGGAATGAAGGGGAGAATGCCTTCCCCAAAGAGCTCAAACAATTTTACCAGGAGTTTCCCAGAATTCAAATCTTCTTTCCACACCTGAGAAAGGATGACCGCTGTCTTCAGTGATTTACCAGCATCCTTGACTCCTCTGTTGTGTAAAGTAATCTCGTTAGGCGTCTGCCTGGAAGATGATGGATCTGCATTTGTATCACTTGAATGAACTATAACAGCTGTTTTTCCTTGACATTGGGATGTGGAGAAATTAGCTGCAGGTATTGGGCCATCGGCAGCTATTTTCTTGAGTGGTGGCTCCAGTTCCATGTCATCCGCACTTCTCTTTCGTTTATCTAGATGATTCACAGAAAAAAAGAAGAAGAAAGTGTTGGACTGATTTCAAGTCACATGAACCATGCCAGAAATTATTTGTGATGTCGGTCTTGTTCATGGTTTTAATGCAATTGTTATTGTAGCATGCATACCAAAAGCTGGGTTTAATCACTTCCTGCCATAAGCATCACTAGTTAATCAACTTCATGTAGAGATTCTTATTTGCAGCTTTACTTCAAAAGAAAAAATTAAAAGAATAAAAGCTTTCTATGTCCTAAAACATAATATGACAAGACATGTTTCAACTAAGAAGCATATGCTTCTGAAGCCCCCCGCCTATGCTTTAGTCTGCACTTGAATTCCCAATACTAGTGTATTCTTTTTCCTCCAAACAAAAACTTTTTATACCAAATCATTGAAGTAATCTAGATATTGGGAATTGCGGTCCAAATTCATTTTCACTCTATAAGTTCAGTTCACATAGAACCTTACGTGTGTATGTGCGCTATAGCAATATGACCACTCTCAAAAAGTCATATGGTGGAGCGGCGTTGTTTTAGAAAGTGAAGAAAGTCACTGAACTCTTACTTGGTGAAATAGTAGCAACTCTTGCATTGACTTTCCAGTAAGAGAGTGAAGCTGGAGATTGTAAAGGAGGGAAGATCTTGAGCCTATCATACATGCATCTACCTGCTGCACGCTGAAACATGCATACTCCCGTTAGAATTAGAGTTCCTGTTTTAAGATTCACGCTGGAGAACAATATAGGAGTAAAAGACTCACCAGCAAGGCTCCATAAACACGCCAAGCTTCATATCTCTTCATCTCATTCTTTTGTTTCTCAACAAGCAACTCTGGTTCAAGAAGTTGCAGATATGGCTCGAGATTTGGCAATAAAAGGAGTCGAACCTACTTGCAAAGATGTACCATAAACAGCTCAAAATTCCAATGGTATGTAGAAAAAGGATGGATATTTCAAACAAAATATACATAAAACTACGGACATCAGGAGATAAGAGTTGGGACATTTGATGAATTACACAAGGCAAAACCATTCACAGAAAAGATGAATAGATTCAAAGATTGATGCAAATGGAAACAACCTTTGAAAACCTATCAAAGGAAAGAGAAACCGAAATCCAAAGCCCAAACCTTGATTTAGCATGATTCAGGTGAAGATGGGCTTATATGGGACCTTTAAGAATCCAAATAAGCCAGTGGTCTTGGGCTTGTTTTGAGTTTAAATGTTCAGCAGCCCATATTTGTTCTAGTCAAATATCTTTTAGTTTCTAGTCAAGGGTTAAATAAAAACGTCTTAAGTTTATATAATTATCATTAAGGTTATCCATATTAATTAGGGTGTTTAAAGTCATACATGAATCCCTTGGGTTCTTGTGTTAGCATTTATGAGTCTTGGTAATGTACTACAAGCATTAATGAGTCTTGGAAATGTACTAAGAAGTCACTATAATTAGAAGACCAAGGAAATGAGAAAGCAGAGTAATATTTCCTGAAAAAATACCTTGTCTGGTTCTGTGTGATGCAAACCTTACTTGGGTGTGATACCTAAGGTCCTAGGAGTGATTCCTAGGATTTGCTAGAGTGATTCTAGCATTCTAACCTTCTAATCTTCCAAAATCATACCTGTCTACGAATTTTCTTTTCATTACACAATCTGTCCTACATCAAAGGTATACCAACACCCTTATATAATTTCAAAGAATAAGGAATAACACAATTTGGTCGTTCTGTCAAAGGGTTGGGGGTTATGTGCTATGGACTGATATTAGGATTGAAAAAACGCAATTGCAAAAGTTAGAATATGGGGGAGAATATAAGGTAGACTAGACTATTGAATTCTCATAGAAATATCAACCCTCATCTAGAATTATTTCTTAATTGCATAAACAATTCTACTACGAACAAAGAACCCTTGAAATTCAACATTCAATTGTAATTTTAGAAAGTTCAGAAACTTTTCTCAATAACAAATAAACACATCATCGTGTTGTAATTTACTCTTTTCTTTCGTTTGCTTACCCCCCCTCCTCTCTTTCACTTTTTTTTTAAAAAACTAAAATAAAGAAGAGAAAGAGCGTGAGAGAATACCACATTGGGACCTAGGACTGTTAACCCCTGAATCGCACCATAGTGCTGAGTTATTGCTCGTTTAGGATCCAAAAAGGCATTTACCAAAGTTTTTGTAAGACGTGTCTGAAGAGTGTTATAAACATGCCCAAACCTGCAAAATAAATCTAAAACATGAATTCCTGCACATAATACAACCAACAAAGCAATTCTTTCAAAACTATAACACATTTTGTTCAGTATTTGGATTGGACACAGATTGATAACATGGCAGGACAGTCTAATTACTTAAATGGCAACAAGCAATCCCTCCAAGAATATTTACAAACATGGAAGAACCCTAGGGTTTATCCACCTCCATCTTAGAAGAATGTCTACTGGAAGGCTCATATAGTAGATAATTTGGACCAGTCTGTAAGAAACCAATCCTGGTTCAGAAGTGACCAGGAGGTTAGGCCTTATGGCTCAACTAACTTGGGAATCCAATGAGTGAAGCACTTGCCAAACCCAAAGGTTGACCAATAACCAACTTCTTGGAATATGGTTTAACTGGATAGTGCCAAATGTTTCAGATCCAACATATACAACTATAACAACATTATCAAAATGAACGTTGAGTTATCAAGCACTGCTGACTATTATACTAGCAACAAGAAAAGCATGCTCAAATGCCAAAAAAAAACAGAGGCATGTCAATACCAAGATAAGCATAGAGGTTCAGATCTAGTTCCTTAAACCTCTATTATATGCATAATATAAATTAGTTGCTTACCTTTTGCATATTGAAGCAACAAGGTTAGCTGTATAGTCTCTAAGTTGCCAGTGGTTGTCTGCAAACCTATTCCCCAACCTTTTCGCAACAAGGCAAGTAACAACAGATGGCATCAATTGATGAAGCTGGCAAGGAGAACAAAAGCTTCTCAGGTTCACAGATAATAGACTCTTCCCGAAAACTAATAACAAGCAAGGTTTTCAAATTAATACGAGTACTGTTACTTTTAAAAATTAATAGTGTACAGTTAATTTTTTATTTTTTTTCCACAGATACATGCCTATGTAATATATATGCCTATTATATTTGGATATTTATTCATTAAATAATTACACATCATGGTGGTATTTATATAATAATATAAGATAGAAAGAACTTGATATATATATATATATATGTATACATTAATTCTTAAACGATTGCCCATGACAGTACTGACATAATTATGTGCTTAAAAGTAGACACAATAAACTATAATTTTGTTACAGGAATAGTGGAAGAAAAATTGTGGGTGGAGGCAAAGAAAAATGAAATTATTTTCAAAGTATGAAATAAAGGGAAGCATGAGATAGAGCTGAAGGGCATAAATATGAGTCACCTTGATATGTGATTCTCTAATTTCATTTAAGAATTTACCACTTTTTGTTTTCAGATATAAACCTAAGATCCAATAAGAAAATACTATCAGCAGCAAAGAATATCTAAATCAAACTTTGTAAAAATAGTAAGAATAATTACTCAAATTGTTAAAAAAAGTAAATTTCACTCATTTGAGATGACAATGATACAGGTTATCTACAATGAAAGACAATTTATTGGCAGGTTGAAAATGTTATATTACACCATAGAGAAAAGTGACACATGGATACAGCTAATTCACTCTCCAACCTTAACATATAGATGCAATAAATACATTAAATAAATGATGTTTTACTTACATATGGCTCTATGTGTATATGAGGATTATGGAGAAGACTCCGAACAACTCGCATCAAAGCAAACAGAAGCGGATAATCATTTAAACCACGGGAGACCTGGTTAAATCAGCAAGAATAAAGATAACTAACAGTGGCTACATATCATAATCTATCTGTTTATGTTGATAGTTTAGTCAAACATTACTACCTCATCAGCGATAAAGCATGTAAAATAAGGAACTAATGGATGCAGTCCTGAATCTGTGGCCAAACTTGCTAATGCTTCTTTGAAAATAACTGAATCGGACTTACTCACAATAAGCTCAGTGATCTTCTCAAAATAGAGCTGCAAAGGCAAGAAAAATACATGTGAAAATAGCAGCATGAAAATAAACAATATACAAAAGTAGATTGCTTGTTACATACCTGAAGCTCCCTAGACAATACATGCTTAACTGGTAATTTAATGTCAACAGGAAGTTCTTCATCCTTCTGTTCATAGTTTTTTCCATCAGAAGGAGCTGCAATTGCTACAAATTAAATCATAACCAATAAAGAGATTAGAATGCAACTTTGCTAACAATCACAAGAAACAGAAAATAACTTCCACTTACATCTTGTTCATGACAACATACTCAAAATGGAAATTTTCAAGGAAAGTCGTCGATAAATAACATTAATTCATCATTCATATTATGTAAAGTAAATTCCAAACACAAATAAAGCAACTCATAGTATACCACAAAGCTCAACACTACACCAACCCTAAAGATTATCTACATTTCCTAGTGTACTGGAGGCTTGATAATTGATATCTTTATATTTGGAGTTATCTTAACTAGTCAGAATACAAAGCATAAAAATTTGCTTGTTAACCACAACCACTGATATGAAGCAATAGTTAGCAGCAAACCTTCTACAGGAGCATTTTCTGGAATTGCAGGTTGTACACCACCAATAGCCAGCCAGTGACAAACAACTGCAGTATCCAGTGGTGCTTTTGGTAAAGGAGCTTCAATCACCTACAGTCCAACATTTAGAACATTAAGAAAGATACTACACTAAAACAAGTAGAAAGGTAAACTCAGATAATCAGTAATTCCTTACATCTTTAAAATCCACATCCTTGTCATCAATATAAAACAGATCCCTATGTCCAACAGCTCTTTTGAACCGCAATGGAAATCCAGAAGTAAGTCCATATATCGGCTGCTTCAAGATGATCGAACAAAATGAAATAGAAGAAAATGAAATTTGCAAGAGTTGTAATTGGAACTTGAAAATATACTATATAAGCAGGAATGTCTGTCACTTTCTATCAATCCAGCATTCCAACACAAGCTATAAGGTAGAGGAATATGCTACTAACACAGTTCAAAAGATAAAAAAAGACAGAGGAGTTTGTCCTTGATTGTTCCCAATTACCATGATTCACATCTAGTATTAATTAGAGACTAATTAGATTTTAGTATTTAGCTTAACTCTGATAAAATCTATACTGAGTACCATTCACATTAATATAAATTTATCGTTTGGCTAACAATACCATTCAAGTCATAGTATCTTATAAGTCAGATACTCTGTTATTCAGTTTAACTCTTATAAAATCTATCCTGCATACTATTCACGCTAATATAAGCTTAATATTTGGCTATAATTCGAGTCATAGCATCTTATAAGTCAGATACTTTGGTTCTTCTGGAATCACTGTTTCGAAACCAAAAGTGACTGTTTTTGGACGACCACATATGATGCCCTAGAACCAATGACAACAAATTTTGAAATGCACAACCCATAACTGCTAAATTATTAACTAGACTCACCTCAACGTTTCTCAAGCTCAGTGCACAATCAACATCATCTGCTGCCAATCTAGTTCTCCTTGAATGACACATGCATTTGATGGCCTCCTGTAGTTTCATTAGAAGAAAATTACGTTAGGTCCTGAATATTACTCCATAATTTCTCATTATCATATTACTCCCTCATTCAAATTCACTCTCACTATATCTTTAAATATTTCAAATTGTGAGTACATACTGAAAAGTCTTCTGAATGAATGCCCTAAATAGTGCATTTCCAAAATCAACAACGAAGACTGCACTGCTTACCAAAGGGAATGCTGGAATGCATTTACCCACTGATCATATAGAATGTCCCAACAGCATTATGCCATTATACAACTGGAAAACAATACGTACCTAAAATTTCTTCACTAAATTACTTACTGAAAACCATTTTACCCTGCTAAACCCTCGCGCGCACACTCAAAAACAAAATCAAGCCTACGGAAACAACAATGCACAAACGAAAAGGACATAAGCAAATTAAGATTGAGAAATACCTGCATGATCTCACGCAAGCGATATTCCACATCGGGAGCAAGAGCGAGGGCTACGTCAGGAGACAAATTGTTGATCCCAATGCTTTGTGAAATAACCTCAATACTCTCTTTAGGCACGATGCTCATTATGCTGAATGAATTAGAGCCGCCTCAAACGGTCGACTAGAATTTCAGCTAAACGCGAAGCAAGCAAAGCAAAACCAAATGATTACTTTTGAGTAAATGGGGGTTTGTCGATAAATATGGTAATTTTTCCGATCGTCTGTTCCTTTTTTCTCGGCAACCAAACAAAAACACCTAGGCAATGTTGTGACCAGACCGGTTACAGGCCAAGGCGACTAAGGGCCATGTAGAAGGCCCAAACAAATATAAATATTCTTTTTTTATATTGTTCCTCTGTAAGGTTGAGTTTAGATGGAATAATTTAATCTTTTTGTATTTTATTTGTGTAAATGTCTAATTAATTTTTAATTTTAATCACTTTTGATTGGTCATATAGAACATTTTTTTGTATTTGATTTGGATAGAGGTCTAAGTAATTTTCAACTTTAATCTCTTTTTATTAGAAAAGCTTCGGCCCTATTGCAATGCTTAAATGCAACTGACTAAACATGTATTCGCCAAAAAAGACTTAAACAGGACATGTGGCAGGGCAGGATGGCTTTGCTCAAGACCGGAATGCTGCCTCGCTCGAACTCATATTAAAATTTAATTTATTCACCAAAAAAAAAATATTAAAATTTAATTCATCATACAAACAGTAAATAAAATAAATATTTTGCAATATGATGATATTTTAAAAAGATTGATTTCATTTGAATAAATGTGTCTCATTTCATTTGGACAAATTATATTTTTGTGATTAAGTAAAAAGATCTTTTTTGATAAATAAAAAAGGATTTTATTATGGTAATTATAAGTTCGGAAATTAAAACTCCTCCATATGATATTATAAAACTAAATACACCTGAGACAATACTGAGTATATCTAAGGCACTTAATGGGACTTATTAAAACTGAGTTTATCAAAACTCAAACTTCAACTCCTTATAAAGAGAAATATTTTACCAAAATTTGAATTCTAGCTCCTGCAAAAAAAAATATGAGAGTTCTATCAATTTCCTTCACTATGACAGCAAATGAAAGTTACCAAAACTCAAATTTAATATATATATATATATATATATATATAATCATAGAAGAAAATTTAAATAATTTTAACATTTTAATATGCATGGAAATATATATATATATATATATATATATATATATCATAGAAGAAAATTTAAATAATTTTAACATTTTAATATGCATGGAAATATATATATATATATATATATATATATATATATATATAACCAAAAGATTTCATTTGACATTTAAACTTCTACTCTTGGTAAAGAATTTGTATAGAATAAGCCACTGGAGTATGTGAAGAACAAATCAATATATACCAGGTGGGTAAGCTAACTACAATCTCCACTACTCTGTGGATATATCATACCCAAATAAGTGTCCCCTACTGAGTAATTTTCATGCAATAAGGTTGAGTACTCTCTAAACCTTTACCCACCATACTAGACTGAGTTATCTCCAAGTCCAATATGGTGTAACCTATCATGCGTAGTGTGCGGATAAAAAATCACACCTTGGATGGTATTTAATTATTCGTAATTAATTCTAGGGATATAGTTAATTATGAATAATGAACATACATGGAAATTCCCAAGGGCTACTAAATAAATCAAGACGGTTAATGTTTCCTAAACCCTAGTCTCTAAGCCCTATAAATACAATGCTCCAACGACGATACGCATATATCACATCTCTCAGTCTACATTATCTCTAATAGACTAGACTGACTTGAGCGTCGGAGGATCTTTAGGCCGGTAGAATCCCGCTGATCTAAGACCACTGATGTTCTTTTTTCTTTTTGCAGGCTAATCGGTAAGACCGGAGCACCAATTTCGACTGTTTATGTATTAATTTTGACTGTGTTTTGCATCGAAGCCAGATTGAGGCCTACCAGTAAAATTCATCTCAAATTCAAATTCGGTACCCATCTCACCATGCAAAACAAAAACAGATCATGGCATCATCTTCCTAAATTCCAAACGATGATCTCTGCAAATTCGGCCAACCATCTCCCCAAATTTACCTACTATGGTCACTACGAACTAGACCACACAGCTAGTACCAAAAGACTCGGGGGATCCGAGCTTTGAAGCCCCACTACTTTTTCACTGAGAAATTGCCGGAGAATGCAAGAATTAGTGTTCAAAATTTTCCATTGCTGCAATTAATTCAACTACAATCCATCCTTTTTCCAGTAAATCAAGCTTCAAGATTGGTCTTTTATGATTTCCTTGTAAACCATATAAAATATTATGTGGCCCATTAATTATATGTTTTATTATGGTTTAAATAATATTAAGTGCTAAATTCTAATTGGTTAATTTAATTAAAAGTCAACTAGGGTTTTACTGTTTAATAGGAACGGTTATTATTTAGCTATTTAATAGAAACTGGTCATCTTTGTCACCCTACTCGCCTCTCTTACGCTTCCTCTATCAGAAAGCAGGATCACTGAAGGGACAGAGGAGAAAAATCAATTTTTTCCGTAGACAAAACTTTATAGGTTTATTTTAGATCTGGATCTGACTAATCTCATGGATCAAGGTATGTAATTCTATTTTATTTTCGGGTGAAAACATAGAATTCTACGATCTGTATTAAGGAATTATTGCAATTATGTTTGTACAATAAAATTTTGCTTACATGTGGTATCAGAGCATGGTTTGGAATTCTATGATTTTCCATTAAAGATATATTTTGATCACATATTATTTCCGCATAAATGTTTGTTAATCTTAATGGGTTATTAAGGATTCCAAGTTGTTGAAATTGTTTTCCCCAATTTTGATTTCAGCGAAAACCCGTTGTATTTTGTGTGGTGTCAAAATTTCATGTTTTCGAAGCCTTATGTTTCCGTGCATAGAGATTGTTTTTGAAATTGAATGTGACTTATTTTTTTCGGCTTGCAACTTCAAACTGGTTTTATAAATTATACTTTTGTGATTTCCGTGCACTTCTTATTATTTTATGTGAAAAAATTATGTTGCCTTATGCAAATCATGTTGCTTTGTGAAATTGCAAGTAAAAGTTGAAAGCATGTAAT
Source organism: Rhamnella rubrinervis (assembly GCA_007844105.2). Lineage (NCBI taxonomy): Eukaryota > Viridiplantae > Streptophyta > Magnoliopsida > Rosales > Rhamnaceae > Rhamnella > Rhamnella rubrinervis. The sequence continues at coordinate 3,417,254 of CM017582.2, forward strand.
TATGACTCCACGTGCATCAAAGCAATATAAGCATATATTATTGAGATTTTATAGTCGAATTACATTGTGCTATGCATGCCAAGTGATTACTTTTATTTAGTTTAATATGTGTATATATATTATTAAGAGTGCCTTAATACGTACATTAAGAATATATGTATTAATGATATTAAATTTTAAGATGCCATTAAGTTGTAGGTTATGAATGTATAATTATTATAAATTGTACATTATTTGTGCAATATTAATATTAATATTTATGATAGTTTGGTAGTCACCAAAGTGGCCAAATTTAAAGTCATATGAATATCAAATTATGAAATATTTTATTCAATTATTCATGATTTATGGATGCTTATAAAGAAAATGATATAATGAATTCATGAATATTTGGAGTTTACTAGTTATAAAATATTTAAGGATTGCTCAAAGGTTAATCAGTTAATTTTATAATTTGTGAACATAAAATGTTAATTTATATACTTAAAATGAATGTGTTTAGTATATCCAAAGATAGCTAGCATGTTTGTTTGAGGTATATTTAATTAACAATTAAGTAATATGAAATTAGCATCATTATTGTAATTATGGTATGTCTAGAATCACCTAAAGGAGATTTTAGATATACACTAAAGGTTTTATGTGAAATAATTGTTTATTTAAATATGATTTAAGTTTTAAATTTTATGACTCAAAGCATTAATGTGTGAGCATCTTATTATATTTTGCAGTTTCTGTTCCTGTTAACTTTAATTCGCTTGCTTCATCTGTTCCATCCTTTAATGGGTTAAACTATTATGACTGGTGTGAACGAGTCCAATTTCACCTTAGTGTATTAGATTTTGATTTAGCACTCCAAGTTGAGAAACCAACTGCTATTATTGTTTCAAGCACTGCTAAAGAAAAATCCTTCCATAAAGCTTGGAAAAGATCGAACAGATTGAGCTTAATGTTTATGTGAATGACTGTTGCTACCAATATTAAGACAGCTCTTTCCAAAACTGAAGTTGCTAAAGAATTTATGAAATTTGTGGAAAAGCGTTCCCAAACTGCTGATAAGTCACTTGTAGGGACATTAATGGCTACTTTAACCACCATGAAATTTGATGGTTCTCGTAGCATGCATGAACATGTTATTGAAATGACAAATATAGCAGTAAGATTAGAAACGTTGGGAATGAAAGTTGATGAATTTGTTCTAATACAGTTCATACTTAATTCTTTGTCTCCTGAGCAATATGGGTCATTCCAAATGAATTACAATACTATAAAGGACAAGTGGAATGTGAATAAATTGGTCAGTATGCTTGTTCAAGAGGAGACAAGACTTAATAATTAAGGGACTCATACCATTAATTTGGTATGTCATCAAGGAGCTGGAAAGAAGCCCAAAAAGAATTATGGCAAAGGCAAAGGCAAGTAAGAACCACTTAAAGTCAATTAGTCTTCTAATCAAGTTCAAAAGAAGGAACATAAGGGTGATAGATGCCTTTTCTGCAAGAAACTCGGGCACTGTCAGAAAGATTGCTTGAAACGTAAAGCATCATTCGAAAAGAAAGATAAGCCTAGTGTTTTAGTATGTTTCGAATCTAATTTAATTGAAGTTCTTTTTAATACTTGGTGGATTGATTTTGAATGTACCACTCATGTTTCGAACACCTTGTAGGGACTCCTTACAACCCAAACCATAAACCTAAGTGAACAATTTTATGGGGAATTGTGTCAAAGCTCCAGTTGAAACCATTGGAACTTACCGTATAATATTAGATACTGGGCATCATTTAGATTTGTTTCAGACACTTTATGTAGCTTCTGTTTTCCGTAATTTAGTTTCTTTATCTAAACTTGATACCATTTGATACACTTTTAAATTTAGGAATGGATGTTTCAATTTATTTAAAAATAATTGTCTTATTGATTCTGGTGTTCTTTATGATGGCCTGTACAAGTTCAATCTTGATAATCTTTCTGCTGAAACCCTATTAACCCTGCATCATAATGTTGGTACTAAACATGGTTTGATTAATGAAAGTTCAGCTTTATTGTGACATAAATGTTTAGGTCATATTTCCAAAAAAGTTTATAAAAACTGGTAAATAATGAAATCTTATCAGATTTGGATTATACTGATTTTGGTGTATGTATGGATTGCATTAAGGGAAAGCAAACCAAACACACAAACAAAGGAGCTACAAGAAACACTCAGCTTCTTGATATTATACACACTGATATATGTGGGCCTTTTAATGTTCCATCTTTTAGTGGAAAAAAATATTTCATCATATTTATTGATGACTTTTCACGTTATGGATATGTCTATTTATTGCATGAAAAGACTCAAACAATAAATGCCTTAGAGGTGTTTATTCATGAGGTAAAAAGACAATTAGACAAAAAGGTGAAAATAGTTAAATCTGATCGAGGTGGTGAATTTTATGGCAAATATAATGAATCAGGACAATGCCTAGGTCCATTTGCTAAATTTCTTGAAAAGCATGATATATGTGCTCAATACACTATGTCAAGTACACCACAACAAAATAGAATAGAAGAAAGGCGCAATCGTACATTAATGAATATGGTTAGGAGTATGTTTAGTAATTTATCTTTACCCTTATCTTTATGGATGCATGCACTAAGGACCGCTGTTTATTTGTTAAATAGGGTTTCTAGTAAGGCAGTTCCAAAGACTCCTTTTAAACTGTAGATAGGAAGGAAACCTAGTTTAAGGCACTTACATATTTGGGGTTGCCCGGCGGAAGTAAGAATTTATAATCCATATGGAAAGAAATTGGATACAAGAACAATCAATGGTTTTTTCATTGGTTATCCAGAAAAGTTTAAAGGGTACAGATTTTATTGTCCTAATCATAGTATAAGAATTGTTGAAACTGGAAATGCTAGGTTCATTGAAGATGGTGAAACTAGTGGAAGTGTTGAAAAACCACGCAATGTGGTTATTGAAGAAATAAAAGTTCAGGTTCCTTTAACTGCAACTTCTTTGAAATCTGTTATTCCTATAGTTGTAAAATAGTTTAACAATTTACAGGAACAATAAATAAATGATCAAACACTCCATGAAGAGCTTGTGGTTAATGAACCTATTGAACCTGCAATTAATGTTTCAGTTGTAGAACAACCACAAGAAATAATATTAAGAAGGTCTCAAAGACCTAGAAAGCTAGCTGTTTCTAATGATTATGTGGTATATCTACAAGAGTCGGAATTTGACTTAGTAATTAAGGATGATTTGGTTTCGTTTTCACAAGCCGTTGAAAGTGTTAATTCTACTACATGGATTGATGCCATGAAAGAGGAGTGAAAATTTATGGAGCAGAATAAAGTTTGGAATTTGATTAAATTGCCTGAAGGTTGTAAAAGAGTCGAGTGTAAGTGGGTCTTTAAGACTAAACGTGACTCTAATGGCAATGTTAAAATGTATAAAGCCAGATTTATTACTAAAGGTTACACTCAGAAAGATGACATTGATTATAAGGAGACCTTTTCACATGTTTCAAGGAAAGACTCCTTTAGAATTATTATGACATTAGTGCCTCATTATGATTTAGAGTTACATTAAATGGATGTGAAAATTGCCTTTCTCAATGATGATTTAGAGGAAGAAGTCTATATGGACCAACTTGAAGGTTTTTCTGATAAAGGGAAGGAAGATATGATGTGTAAACTTAAAAGATCAATGGACTTAAGCAAGCCTCCCGACAGTGATATCCTAATCCCAATGATATCATTATCTCCTTTGGATTTAAGGAAAACATCATTGATTGATGTATATATCTAAAGATCAGTGGGAGTAAGTTCATATTTTTGGTACTTTATATTAATGATATCTTGTTAGCTACTAATGATCTTGGTTTAATGCATGACACCAATAAATTTCTCTCTAAGAATTTTGAAATGAAAGATATGGGAGAAGCTAGTTATGTGATAGGAATTGAAATATTCCATGACAGGTCATAAGGACTATTAGGTTTATCTTAGAAAGCTTATATTAATAAGGTTTTGGAGAGATTTGACATGAAAAATTATTCTGCAAGTGTAGTTCCAATTCCAAAGGGAGACAAGTTTTGTCTTAATCAATGTCTAAAGAATGAATTGAAACATAAGCAAATGGAAAATATTCCTTATGCATTGATTGTTGGAAGCTTAATGTATGCTCAAACTTGCACCAAACCAGACATTAGCTTTGCTGTCAGTATGCTGGACAAGTATCAAAGTAATCCTGAATTGGATTACTAGAAGGCTACAAAGAAAATTTTGAGATACCTACAAGGTACTAAAGATCACATGCTCACTTATAGGAGATCTGATCAACTTGAAGTGACTGGATATTCAGGTTCAGATTATGTCGGTTAGATTGATACCAGAAAGTCCACTTTTGGCTATCTTTTCCTATTAACTGGAGGGGCTATTTCTTGGAAGAGTGCGAAACAGTCTATTATTGTTGCGTCCACTATGGAAGCTAAATTTCTAGCATGCTTTGAGGCTACAATTCAAGAATTATGGTTGCGGAATTTTATTTCGGGACTTGGAGTTGTCAACAGCATTGCCAAGCCACTGAAAATTTATTGTGACAATTCTGCATCAGTTTTCTTTTCAAAGAACAACAAGTATTCTAAGGGTGCTAAATATATGGAATTAAAATACGTATCTATTAAAGAAGAAGTTCTGAAACAAACAGTGTCAATTCAACATATTAGCACAAATTACATGGTTGCAGATTCTTTGACGAAAGGATTGGCACCGAAAGTCTTTAATGAATATGTTGAAAGGATGGGTATTATGGAATACCATTATTGAAATTTATGATGTTTGTATTTTGACACTGTGAGCTCACTTATGTTTATGTTTTTGTTAATCCTATTTTCTATGGTACATATTTATGAGATAGATTATATTAAATAAGATTTGTCTTTAAACAAGACATTATTATTGGACTATCATTGTGTTTCTTATGTATAGATCATATTGAATGAAATCCTAGTATTGTAGTACGTGGAAGGAATTATGTCGTTTATAAAGACGTGAAACCGCCACGACTCGTATTAATATCTTTATTTGATTATGATACATGATGTGATTGACATTCAAAGAATTTAGCAAATTTATGCACATAATGTTTGTTTATTATACCATGATATAATGTTTTAATTAATGAGCCAAGTGGGAGAATGTAAACCATATAAAATATTATATGGCCCATTAATTATATTTTTAATTATGGTTTAAATAATATTAAGTGTTACATTCTAATTAGTCAATTTAATTAAAAGTCACCTACGATTTTACCGTTTGATGGGAACGATTATTATTTACCTATTTAATAAAAATTGCATCTCTCTCTTGCCCTACTCGCCTCTCTTACGCTTCCTCCATCAGAAAATAGGATTACTGAAGGGACAGAGGAGAGAAATCAAGTTTCTCCGTAGACAAAACTTTATGGGTTTATTTTAGATCTGGATCTGACTAATCTCATGGATCAATATGTAACTTTATTTTACGTTCCAGTGAAAACATAAAATTCTAAGATATGTATTAAGAAATTATTGCAATTATATTTGTGCAATAAAATTTTGCTTACGTTCCTATGAAATTTCGAATCTAACAAGCTCTCACCTATAAAAAACGGATGTCAGAGTCTCAGAAAATTGCTATTTGAAGTTATCGGCGTCGCGGGTCACGGGATGTTGCTGGAGGATATGTGGTCGTCTGGTCTTCAACAAACTGCATGTCGTTCTTCGAAAAAAAAAAGAAAAGAAGAAGAAAATGGGCTTCATTATAATAATGCAGGGCCCACAAAATACATTTAATGAAGTTGAAGGTGATTTTTGGTGGCATTCGGTCAGTAAAAAAACAATCAAGAAAGAAGGGAAAGTCTTAAATACCATGAGTCCCACTGAGTAAATTTTTTAATGAAGTTGATGAAGGTGGATTCATTCCACGGGAAAAGGAAGAAAAATTTGGAAGACATTGGCTATTAGGCAAAGTGGGGGCCACATGCAAAAAAAAAATTGGAAATTGAAAAGAAGAGAAACGGCAGGGGGGGCTGGCGGCAACAGAAAGGAAAAAATGGAAAAGTTTTACAATAGTAATGTGAGGCTCACGAAGGAAAAAAAATATTTTGAAGGAGGCCTTCGAACAAAGAGAAAAGCAAACAATTGCTGCAATTTTACAGAGACTTGGAGCAAAATATTCACTTCTCTATAATGCGATTATTTTTTCATCTATTTCAACCTGGTCTGGGGGGCTTGAATACATCGGCGTGTCATTATTGATGTTGGATTTCGCCAATGGATGCAATTATTACACATACTTTCTACAAGTTGGATTTCACCAACAGACACAGTTATTACACATATTATCATCTATTGGATTTTCTACAGGATCTTAGCATATTTATTATCAACTTTTTATCAGCTTTTGGATTTTCTACCAGATCATAACATATATTGTCTGCTTTTGGATTTTCTACCGGATCATAGTATATTTATTATTGCTTTTGGATTTTCTACTAGATCTCAATGCTTAAACCCCACAAACAGCTGAGAGTAAAATGTCTGCAAATCATGAGATGAGTGCCCACATTATTATGGCGGATTGAGTACCCACAAATAGATTGTAGAGGATTTTGTTCAAGATTTCACCACGCGCATAGTCAGTAAAGCTCACAAGTCAATCTACATGCTTGGGTGATATTCATAAGCCCCAAGAAATTACACTTTCGATGAGGGTTGGTGCTGACCCGGACAATTTGATTTGGTTATAATTGGGATGTGGATGACTGTACAAAAGTCAAATATTCCGGACGACCGTTGGAACCATTCGATCATGCATAACGAATGGTTTTCGAATGGACAGAGCAATCCGAGTTATGCAATGGATTGACTATCTTTGGTACAGCTTTTTTGGCTCTTCGGGGGCATTCTCTCAGTTCGGAGTTCAAACTGGATGGCTTACCAATAGGCTTGAAACTATCCGGTCATGCATAACGGATAGCTTCCTAAACAAATAGTTTTCTAATGGACAGAGTAATCCGAGTTATGCAATGGATGAACTCTCCCCAGTATAGCTTTTTCGGCTTTTAAGGGCATTCTCCAGGTTCGAAGTTTGAACTTAATGGCTTAGAGCGGACTACATAAACAATTGATTATATTAAATTCAAGTCATTAGGACGTGATTTGGTCAACCTGTAATCAAACTGTTTGTATAGCTTGGACAACGCAATCACACAAGACATTTACTTAGTTTCTAAACCGAAGTTATTATTCACTTTAGAAACTAGGGGGCTAATTGTGTGGACAACAAATCACACATTGGATGGTATTTAATTATTCATAATTAATTATAGGGATATAGTTAATTATGAATAATGGACATATATGAAAATTCCCAAGGGCTACCAAAGAAATCAAGACGGTCAGGATTTCATAAATTCTAGTCTCTAAGCCTTATAAATACAAAGCCCCAACGACGGTACGCATATATCACATCTCTCAGTCTACATTATCTCTAATAAACTAGACTGATTTGAGCGTCAGAGGGTCTTTAGGCCAGCGGAGTCTCATTGGTCTAAGACCGTTGACGTTCCTTTTTCTTTTTGCAGGCTAATCGGTGAGACCGGGACACTAATTTCAACTGTTTATGCATCAATTTTGACTGTGCAAATTTTTGTATAAACACATGGACGTACCAAACCATGAACTAACCCAATCCCAAATCTCCATCACAACAACTCCAAAACCTCCTCATGTTATTTTCACAAGAAATAGTATAATCTAGATGCCACATATACTTCATTTCAAATGTTTATAACAAAACAATTTTGGTTTCCAAATATCATATTCATAACTTCAAACCACCAATTATGATAATATAAAATAATATATATATATATATATATATATATATATATATATATATGTATTGTAAGCCACCAATTATCAAATTCACTTTGCTAGCATAAATCAATATTCATAGTTTATATATATGTGTGTGTGTGTATATAGAGAACTGATATACTGGGTGACGTTGCTCAGTATATCCTATGTGAAAAAATGAAAAAAATAACGTGTATTTTCATTAAATGTGAGGGTTTACTAACCTCGACAGTTTGACCGAGGGGTGGTTGTAGACCCCACATTTAATGAAAATACACGTTATTTTTTTTATTTTCTCGTGTATGATATATTGAATGACGTCGTCCAGTATATCAATTCTCCATATATATATATATATATATATATATATATATATATATATATATATACTTTGTACAAGACTAATACAAATGTACTAGCAATTCATAATCAAATCACGAAATCAATATATATATATATATATATACATATATATAAAAAAAAATCCAATTTTTATAAATAAAGTTAATACGTCTAAATTATTGATCAAGACATCGATAAATTATTATTTATTATTATTTTTATGTGTATATATATATATATATATATATATTTATAAGCATGACATTTCATTTATTTATAATTAATTAATAATCAACATGTCATCATATAAAATCAAATGCTCATATCATAAATATATATACTAAAAAAACTGCAAATTTATAAAAATATTATTAATATTAATGTCCCACTCACACAATAGCCAAGTTTAGATTGACTCTCGACGACATATTCCTTGACGACCATCTTGTGTTGATCCTTCCTCTAAAGAGTTAAACAAGAAAAGTAGTATTATATACTATTCCATAAGTAGTGACTTATAATAAATAGAATTCTACATGTTTAACTACGAAAAAGAGATTTAATTGAGGACTTTTCCTTTATGAATATAGATTACAACACTACTACCAAAATTCTCAATTAAACTAAATATGAAAGTTTTCTCTTTTAAATTTCACATTTCCAACCAGCCACACATGTGTTCTCATAGTTCCCTAATTCCTTCAATCAAGACATGCATACCCACGTTTAAAAAAAAAAAATCCATTTAACAAATTCAATCCACAAACCAACTATCATATTTAACCAAACATTTCACCAACATCAATTAACAAGATAGATTATCAAAGTTTAAGCTTAAAATCACCAAGGCTGGTTGTTTCTCTTAATTTTTCTCAAATAATTGTTTCAATAATCTCACTCTAATTTCCCATACCTACAGCCAGCTTAGCAAACACCACAACCACAATTCATTCCATCATATCAATCTTATTTTCAAAGTTTCCAACAAGCATGCATGTTTCCAATTCCTTCTAAATTCCTTCCAACCGAGGACATGCATACACAAAATAAGTAAAAATACTCAATTTCTCAACCCAAAAATCAAAACTAAACTATCTATGCTCCAAAAATCTACCAAAATTATAAATTAAATGAAACTTATCAAATATTCTTATTTTCACAAAACACCCTGTTGTTCCCTCTTCATTTCAAAGCTTGGCTTTCTATGGCAATTTGAAATTTCTTAGTTTTCTTGAACATCCAATTCAAGATCTCTTAAAAATAATTTGCTTTTCTTCTAGAATTTACAGCAAAAGCTGCTGGTTTCAATGGATGAATTGACTCATTTAGAGGTCAAATGAACAGAAAACAAGCTCACCATTGGATTTAGATGGTGGAAAACCATTGGGTGTCAAGAAATTAAGGTTGGGTAGTAAAAATTTGTGAAGAAATGAAATTTTTTTCCTCTTGAGATGCTACTACGAAATTTCCAGCAAGGGTCATGGAAGAAGGAGAGAAAATGGGGGCTTAAATGATTTTAATCCAAAATGATCAAAATGCCATTGCTTCCTTTCTTCTTTTTTTTTTTTAAAAATATAAGAGCAATTTTGTTACTCTTTTATTTAATTGTACTTTACGACATTTAACCCTACTTTTCCTAAAATAAAATATAACTAAAGATATTTATGGTATTTCTTCACTTCAATTAAAATGATTTTCCTCTAACCTTATTTTTCTTAAATTTTTATTTTGACCAAACTTAATTAGGTGATAAATTTTTTTTTGCCTATACTTGGGTGTTACAAATTTTATTTCAATTGTATATATTCTTTTAAAAAAATTGTGTATACTTTTTCACACAATTATCGTGACAATTTTTAACAAATTTTATCTTTATATTTTAACAAGTAAAATTTGGTCACATTTAAATTTGATGTTCATAGTCCCAATATGGACATTCCAGTGGCAAAACTACTAATATTCTTGAGTTCTTCAAATCCCTCTACCTCCAAGTACAAATATATGTATATATATATTCTATACATATATAAAGTAGTCAAATGTAACATAATCATATTATTACAAGAATTGTGGCTTAGATTTGAACTTCATATCTACTAGCTTTTCTTTAGGCTCTTGGACTTAAGCATCGGTAGATAAAAAGATCATATAATTGATCACTATTAAAAAAAAATTGAAAATCGATGTAAAACATTGGAAAATTATACTATTGAATGGTAAAAGAGAATTTTCTAAATGTGTTCTTGATATGTTTTAAGAAAAATTTTATGCTAAATACAATTTAACCACAATTACACAAACAACACCAAATTTATAGTAGTTCAGTAATTGCCTATATCCACTTTAGGTCCAATTTTTGGAAGCCCCTATATTGATTTCGTCTGTTTACAGATTAAAAACCTTTCCAAATAACTAACAATAGCTTTCCTTATAGTTTCACCGAGAGACAGCCACTCAATCCTTCAGCCCAAATACATCATTTTCTCACAATAATTTCCATTTAGAAAAATCACTCACCCAAAAGAGAGAAAATTACAAGGACTAAAAGAAAACACACTAAGACAAAAAACACCTCTGTAAACTGAAAACTTCTACACGATTTGATTGAAGAGAAGAGAGAATATAAATACCTATAAGGAAGATAAAATGTGGACTAATCAATTAAATACAACTGTGCGCTACTGTGTAATATACTTGATAAAACGTTGTTGTTCCTCCTTAAAAAACTAGTTGTGTATATAAAACCCATATGCAATTGATTATAAACCCCAAAATAAGAAATGACTAAAATTGTAAATGTCGTTTTTGAATAAACAAGAGTGTGTTTTTCTATAGTAACACGAGCACTATTCAAATAAGGATGCACTTGCTTGGCACAAAAACTATTTCAAATGGCATGTTTTATTATTCTTTGAAAAATACCAACCTTCTTCTTTCTCTGTTTTATTCTTCTTCCTCATTAACTGCTTATTTGATATTGAATTATTTTCAATAATTCTCCACCTAATTCAATATCAAACTATATGAGGGCTCTTCAAGAATCTTCCTAGCTATAATCATTTAACCAGTATCAATCTTAAGCAAGTTCTTACAAGTGTTGAACTTGCTTACCGTTAAAATTTTTATTCCCATTTTTTATGGATTTAACTATGTAGGAACCTTTTCCAACTTAAAAGCTTCTTATGCAATGATATCTCTAATGAAGTGTTACTTGACTTGTATATGCTTTAATCTCTCCTGAGAAACTAAAGTTTTATATAGATGTATTGCACTTTGACTGTCTGAATAAAACACCACTTATTGTTATAACACATTCAACTCATGCAGTAACCCCTTTAGCCAAATTTCTCCCTTAGCTACTTCAGTAACTACTATGTATTCAGCCTCTGTAGAAGACAAAGGTACCACTAATTGCAACTATGATTTTCAACTTATACAATTCTCATATAGAGAAAAAATATAAGATGTAGTAGACCTTCTTTTGTCCTTGTCACTTACATACATAAAGTCAACATAGCCAATCAACTCTACTACTCCCTTACTTAAGTGATTGCTCAACCCTTCATTCACTGTGCCTTTCAAGTATTTGAATAACCATTTCATTGTATCCCAATGTTCTTTACCTAGGTTTTTCATATATCTACTCAAAGTGCTAATATCATGAGCAAGATCAGGTCTTGTGCATCATCATATACATCATTGATCCCATAACATTAGAGTATGGAACACTCATCATATCTTCCTTCTTTTAATAAGTTTCTGGGCACTGCTCTACAGATAGTTTATAGTGTCCACCTAGAGGTACACTAACTTCCTTTGCATTTTCCATTGAAAATTTTAATAAAACTTTACGCAAATATGGACTTTGACATAATTTCATAAATGAGCTGCTTATAGTCCCTGTGACTGTAATTTCCAAAATCTTCTTAACCTCCCCAAGATCTTTCACATCAAATTTAGAATTAAACACTCCTTTAACCTTATGATTTTCCTTCAAACTTGGACCTACTAACAATATCATCTACATACAGAAGTAGATCAAATAGCTTGTTCACTGTTTAAACTCTTGAAATAAAGACAATTGTCATACCAACTCCTAGAAAACCCGAATTAAACAACAAAGGTATCAAACCTCCTATACCACTGCCTTAAAGCTCACTTCAAACCATAAAGTGACTTATTCAGCAAACAAACCAGTTTGCATTCTTTTTCTTTACTTTAAAACCCTCTAGCTATCTAATCTTAATTGTTTCCTCTAATTCACCATGTAGGAAAACTGTTTTTATGTCTAACTATTCCAGATTCTAATTAAAATGAGCAACCAATACAAGAACAGTTCTTATAATGTTATACTTAACAACTGGAGAAAACATTTTGTTGTAATCAATGCCCTCCACTTGTGTATAACCCTTTTCTACCAACCTGGCTTTGAATTTTACTGGTTCAACATGTGTTAGACTTTCTTTAGCTTTGAATATCTATTTACAATCAACTATTCTTTTACCAGTAGATAAAGGAGCTAATTCCTAAGTTTTGTTTTGATGAAGTGAATGCATCACCTCACTCATAACTTTCTATCATTGCTTTGAATATTTGCTTTTCATAGCTTCACTGTAGTTTCTTGGTTCACTGTATACAAGCTCATAATAAGCAACTAAGGCATATGCTATCACATCAGCATAACTATACCTTAAATTTGAATTCACAATCCTCTTTACTTTATCTCAATTAAGCATATAACCAAGACTAAAAATAATACTTTGATTCCTTGTTGTTCTAGCTTGAGTTTGTTCAACTTCACTTTCTGATTCTTCTTTAAATTGAATTGGTGTCACATGTCTTTGATTAGAAACTTCTCTTTTATCATTAGAACTATTTACCCCTGTGTTTTCATCTTGGCTAGGCTCCACCTCAATCTAGAATTCATTTGTGCCTGCTGTATTTTTAATACCTGTATGAATTTCATCTCTACAATGCATACAATTTTCATTAAATATAATATCACGACTAATTATCACTTTAAAACCGCTACCTTTTACCCATAGCATATACCTTTTTACACTTTATGGATAACTAATCAAAACACACTTCGTAGACCTTGGTTCTAATTTCCCTTCATGTTGGTGAGTATAAGCTACACAATCGAAAACTATCAACCTGTGGTAATTAGGCATTTTCCTAAACCAAAAAAAATTCAGGTGGTTTGAAATCAATCACTATACATGGTGATAAATTCACTAAATTGGCTATTGGTTGTTGTCATAACAACCTCGCCCCATAAAACTTTTAGCAGACCAAACAACACAAGCATAGACCTTACATTATTCAATAAGGTTCTATTCATTCTCTCATCAACACTTTTTTGTTGAGGGATACGACTCACATTTTTATGTCTTACTATCCCATGTTTATTACAAAAGTGATCAAATTTATAATTGTAAAATCTAAGGCCATGATCTATTTTAATTCCTTTTACCCTTTTATTTGTTTGATTTTCAACTAATGAATGTCAAAACTTAAATTTGGTAAAAGCATCACTTCTCTGTTTCAGTAAACAAACCCAAAATTTTCTTAAACAGTCATCAATTATAGACTTGAAATATTTGTTACCACTTTGTGTTTGAACTTTAGTAGGACCCCATAGATCAATATGAACATAATCCAAAATATTATGTGCTCAAGTTAAAATTAAGTCTATGTTGCTTGCCTAAAATGCAATTTTCACACTTGATCCTTGCTAAACACTTTCTACTTGTCAAGAAAGTAAATTCCCTTTTAACTTATATGACTTAACCTCTCATACCATAATATGGTCTAATCTCCTATTTCTTTTGCAGCCACAAAAGTTGCATGAGGGGTTTCAACTGTCTTACTAAGTAAAATATAAAGACTATTTTTCTTTATTCCTCTCATAGCAACAAATGATCCCCTGGTTATTTTCATATTACCTTCTTTTATTTTACATGTATAACCTCCCTTACCAAGCATTCCTAATAAGATTAAATTTCTTCTTAGTGCAGGTACATGTCTACATCAATAAAGGTCCTAACAATTTAATCTGTACATTTCCAATGAATATAACTTGGCAAGACACATTATTACCCAATAATACTTGACCACCCTCAATTTTAAAATATGCAATGAACCAATCTTGATTGGGGCACATATGAAATGTACAACCTAAGTCAAGAACCTATTCTAGACTGTTTTTCCATATTATGATTGCCAACACTTTAGCAATCCCACTCTCTGTAAAGTCAAGTGACAAGCCTCCATCATTTCAAGGCCTATCTCTATCTTCCCTTTTCTTTTTATATTAATCAAGAATATAATGTCCTACCTTCTGACAATAATAGCATTTTTTTGCATTTAACATAAGGTTTGTTTTTTGGTCTTAATTTACTACTTGACTTAGACCTATTCTAATTGGAACCTTGCTTCCAATTCTTAGTTTGGTTTCTTTCCCAAGCCATTGAGCCTTCGCCTCTGTCTTTAGACTCATTATTCAACTCCGAATCTCTTAGTTTAAGAGCATTGACTACCATGTTACTTGTCAAAGAGTCTCTGCCATATTTTATAGCATACCTAACCTCTCTAAAAATTTCAGGAAGGGAATTTAGTAAAATGACAGCAAGGTGATCGTCTAAAAAATTTTCATCAAAATTTGCAAAGCTTAAGGAAATCCTGAAGTCTTTTGTAACCAATAAATTGTTCAAGAAGAAGAATTCAGTTTGGGAGAGATTTTACAAAATATAGTGCTTCAAGTTTATTCTACAACTCCTCTGTGGTTTTCATTCCATCCACTTTCCTTAATCACATTGTCTGACAAATGTAAGATGGTACTAAGCGCACTTTAATTTGAATAAGCACTACACGCATCTTCTTTCTCTATAAGAAGAAGTCACTTTTGCCATTAAAGATTTCCACCTCAACCATTATGGTCATTGTTGCCAAAAGAGAAATTAAACTCATTGATTCAAGAAAAATTGAATCCCAAATTATCACAAACCCTAAAAATGCTCTAATACCAAATGTTAAGAAATTTTTTTTATGCGAAACACAGTTTAACAACAATGACACAAACAACACAAAATTTATAGTGGTTCAACAACTTCCTACATCCACTTTAGCAATTCTCGGAGAGCCCCTTTATTAAATTCATATGTTTGTAGATTACAAAGCCTTTCAAATAATCAACAATGGCTTCACTTATAGTTTCATCGATAAATTACCACTCAATCCTTTAGGTATAATAACCAAGTTATTATTTCTGAAATTGTCGATCTCCGGATGCATTTTCAATTTTATTGCAGTTTCTTCTTTTTCACCGAAACAAGCGGCTTCCGAATTCCCTGAGCATTTGTGAGGGCCGAAAGTACACTATGAAGAATCGAAGGATTTTTTTCTACCCATTTTACCCTTGGTCAAAGGTTGACCAAGTTTGACTAGGGTTTGACTTGTACTATTTATTATTTAATAATATAGTTAAATATCTTTTACTTTTCACTTTAATTTATTATTATTTTAAGCTACCAATTGTGATATTTCTACCCTAAGTGGTCGACACCCTCATGGTTTCTTCTCCATTATGTTTGCTTTCATTTGCATCTTAGAGAGATAAACAAAAACCTAGAGAGAGAAAGTGAGAGAAAAGTGAGAATTTTAAAGAATTTTCAAGTGAAAATCAAGAGTTAGTGCCCGGCATCAAGGGAAATTCATTGGCAAAGCTTGTATGGATTTTCATAGCTTGGAAGGAAGTGTTTCTTGCTTGGAAGAGAGGTATGCAACTATTCCTCTTTGAATTTTTCATTTAATTGGTTGTTTTTACTTGATTAATTGATGGATTCATACTTGGAATTAATGAATTGATAATTGATTATACTTAATTTGATGTGTATTGAGCATATGAAAAAACCCCCACTTGTCAGGGTTTAGGGTTTTGTGAAATTGTTAGTTAAAGTGTGGAATTGATAGATTAAAACATGATTTGATGAAATTGATTGATGGAATTGGTGTTATGATTAATAAATTTGATGATTTGATGGAGAAATTATTGAATTCAGGCCATGTATAGGACAACTATGTCAAATTTTTTCATGTGAGAAGCATTTTGGTTTTTTCACATGTAAAGGGTATTTTGAATATTTCCAAAAGTTTTAAGGGTAAATTGGTCATTTTGCATACAAAGGATATAAAATAAATTTTCCATGTGATGGTAGAGTTGAAAATATTGGAGTTTGGAGGGGTATTGTCATCTTTTCCAATTTCCAAGTTATTTTATTATATATATATTATTTATTTATTTTATTAATATATATATATTCAATTACAATTATTTATATTTTTATAAATACATTTAATTATACATGTATTTGTATAGTTATAAATATAGTTATATTTTACAAAACGTATATATTTTATGTATGTATTTATTAATTATACATAAGTGTATTTTATAAAGGTGCACGTATATAAATGATTATTTATGTATTAAAATGAGAATGAATTTATTATACACTTATAGGTATTTTCTTACATGAATGTATGTGTATACATATATGAGTGTATATATATGTATATATATATATATGTGTGTGTGTGTGTGTATTTATATGTGTGTATTTTTATATATATTTTTATTCATAAATATAAATATATATATGTGTTTATAAATGCGTATATGGTTGGATATATTTATATAAGGATGTACTAGAATGGCTGTACGTATGTACCTGGTTGAAAATTATTGTGGATTGTTATTTAACCGAGGGTATGATGGTAATTGGTCATATACCTATTGAGGGGTATTTTGGTACTTGAGGGTTATTTTGGTAATTATTAAGGTGGTCAATGTTATTTCGGTAATTACATCAGTGTGTTTGGCAATTTGAAATCGTTGGTTTAAGCAGGGGCATTTCGATAATTATTGTTGTTGAATAAGACGGTTTGGTAATTATGCGTTTTATTACGTTGCTTGGCTGTATTTATACATTATGGCATGAACATTCATTTACATAAAGTAATTCATGAGATTTATTATTTTATATGAAATGAAAGATTTTTCCTGTAGAGTTTGTGTTTTTGAAATGGTTACACGATGAGGTGTATGGTTTCAAATCCTATTTTTAGTAGCTTTGTGAATCACTAGTAGCACATAGCGGTGGATCACCCGGAACGGTGGTTCATCTATAAACTAATAGAGGTGTGGTGAGTGGGCTATTCGGTTTAAAATAAAGGGGGAAAAATGATGATTTGAGGTGTATGGTTGTACACTACATGACATGACATTGGTATATGTATACGGTTGTCTACTGAGTGTTTTCACTCATAGTTGTTTGCTCTGTGTAGCAGGTAAATCCAAAACCCAACAGTAGGAATTGATGGCAGTGGGAGACCTAGGGAGGCGCAACAGTGTACATTGTTCTTCTGCATTTTCTTTTCATCATATTTTGGGCTAGATATTTTATATTTTATTAAATTCTTTTCTATTACGGTGTGGGTATGAGTATTTCTACAGTACTTATTTACGTTATTAATAATGGTTGTGGTTGGATAAAATTGTTACAAAGAGTAAAAAAAGGTTTTTAATACTGGTTTTGATATTGTCTGCAATTGTGTTAGTTTCAAAGTGGTTTTGAATATTTATTTAAAAAGAAAAAAAAATGGTAACTGTACCTTCTTCGGAAACCTAGGCTTAGGTAAGTGGGTGTTACATTAACTCAAATACACCCTTTTCTTACAAGAATTTTCACTCAAAAAATCACTCACCCATAGAGAGAAAATTACAGGAATTCAGAGAAAACACAACAAGATGAAAGCAACACTCTGTAAACTGAAAATCGAAAACTTCTACATCTTCTGATTGGAGAGAGAGAGAGAATATAAACACATGTGAGGAAGATAATGTGTGGACTAATAAGTTAAATATACATGTGCACCATTGTATAATACACTTAATAAAACGCTATCGTTCCTCCTTAAAAAACTAGTTGTGTATAAGTAATAATCATACTTATTTTGCTTCGATTTTATATTTAAATATTCATTTTCTTTATTTTATCGGTATTACTTATTCTTGCTTTCGACTTAGTTTTCACTGCCCATATACGTTTTGGCACTATCGGAAATGTTTGTTTGCATTTCCGGCACAATTGACTATTAATCCAAGTCAAAAGTCAACTTTAGTCAAAGTCAAAGTTTGACCGCAACATCATCGTGCTGCATCATCGCCTAGACTGGTGATGGTTTATTTGTACACTTTGTAGGTGTTTAAAGTGCTTTGCTTGTATTTTGACTGTGGTTTGAAAAATATTCCAAAAACCAGTTCGAAAAGCACTGTAATTATATCGCCTTTTTAAATTTTTTAAAAAGCCATTATTTTAATAATTTTTTTAAGAACACTTAGCATTATTTAAGTGTATGGCTGGCCACCTTGCCCTCATTTGAAGCTTCTTCCACGTTCTAGAGAGAGAAAATCAAGGAAAAATTGGGAAAAAAAAAGGATTTTCAGCACTATAGATCGTTGTAGGAAGCTTGGTTCGGGTGATTAAAGTACTTTCAAGTGTGTTCCAAGAAAGTTTGCAAGGAAAGAGATAGGTTTTCTAAACTAAGTTGATTTTCGGTTTGATTTTTTAATTTTTCGGTATGATTTCATGAGGATCTATGTATTTTGAACGTTCCCATGCCTGATTTGTGTTTGAACCCATTGTTTTGAGTGTATTATAGATGAACATAAGAATCCCCAAATGGTGGAATTAGGGTTTACTTCCAAGGGCAAAATGGGAATTCTAATTTTCTACTAAGGGTAAAGTTGGAATTTTATATTTTTATGAGGGGCATTACTGTAATTTTGAAATATATACAAAGGCATTTTTGGAATTTCAAAATATTACCAAGGGCATAATTGAAAATACATTTTTTGTTAAGGGCAAAATTTGTATTTTATCTTCTCACTAAGGACAAATTTATAAATTCACACTGTATCAGTGATTTAGAGATATTGTCTTATATGTTCATATGTATGTGTATAACCGCTTTGATTATTTCTTATGAATGAGTTATGTATAGCAGTTTATGGTACTAAACGCAGTTATAAAATATAAAAATGTAACTGTGTGTTAAGTTGATGAACAATCACGTGCATACATTTGTACATAAACAAGTCATAAAAACTACTGTTTTTACTTAAAGAGACTAATTTTCTGAACAAAATATGTTTTCGAAAAGCGTTTAGTTAGTCATAGTCATGCATACGTAGGCACTTATGTAATTGATGGAGTTTCTATGAATATCTATGAGAACCATTTAGTTGAGGTCCTAATAACTAGTGAGTATGGAGATATATATTCTCATATGAGCGCACATGCAAGCATATTGGTGTATGTGGTGGTTGGTACCCCGGCACCTGCATGACGCGGATGCAAGCAGATCTCTTCCCTAATTGTATCGTTTCCTCTAAATGGTTAAATTAATTTTGTTTCCTTGAAAGTATGTCTGAATGCTGCTTTAGAAAATAATATTTGCCGACGGGTACTAGTTCCAGCATAACTGAAGAGATTTCAGACGCTACGTTTTAAAGTCCTATAACCATTGTTTTGAAAATTCAGTGCACAATTTATGTTTTAAAGATTTTATACCATAGTAGAATTCATTGAAAAATGAAAATCAGTATTTCAGAATATATGAGAAATATTTTGTAAAGCATATAGCATTACATCGACATGTGTATTTGGGAAGCTACTGAGTGTTTTTCACTCACCTTTGTTTGCTTGTGTGTACTAGATAAATCTTACTCTTGAACTGTCAAGTTTGGTCACAACCGAGGCATTGAAGGGCAGGGGCAATAATGTATATTTATTTTTCGTACTTTGGTACATTATCTTGAGACAATAGTACTATGATTTTGAATCCTATTTTCTTTATGCTGTGGGTTTTGTAAATGACTAAGTTTATAATTTACTTTTAAGATTTTATTATTGTTTGCTTCGATTTTTAATTATCAGGATTTCATATATATGAAATTACATGATCCTAAAGAGTGAAGAAAACATTCTATATGTGTTATTAATATTGTTTAAAGAATCCAAAATCTTTATACTTCAAAAATGATATGAAGTGACAACTCTTTAGACGGGTCTTTGGGCTCAGGTAACAGGATGTTACAGGGAGTATGTTTTTATTTAGATTTACATTGACTGCCTACTCCAATGTCCATCTGCGCGACAAGGTAAATTATTTTATTTGTTTTTGATATTTGCTGTGTTATTTGACTGTGTGTTATTACTTAAACTATTATATAAGATGGGTCAACTGGTAAGTATGTTCTCTTATTTACTGCGTAAGCGAGAGTGTGATTCTGTTGAGGAACCGAGTCCCATGATACGTAGGGAGAGCTCCGATCTTCCATCGACTCTCTTTAGTCGGGTCTTTGGGCTTGAGTAACTGGGTGTTACAAGGACCAGGTTCTTATTTAGATTTACATTGACTGCCTGCTCCAGTGTCCATCTACGAGCTAAGGTAAATTATTTTATTTGTTTATGATATGTGCTGTGCTATTTGACTGTGTGTTATTGCTTAAACTGTTATATAAGATGGGTCAACTATTAAGTATGTTCTCTCATTTACTGCGTAAGCGAAAGTGTGACCCTGTTGAGGAACTAAGTCCCAAGATACGTAGGGAAAGCTCCGATCTTCCGTCGAATGGTGAGATATTAGTATGGTGGAAGAGTCCGTTAATCGAGACTTAGAGCGAAAGAAGCATGAAGTAACCTAGTTTCTAGAGGGTGAAACCGTGGCAATACCCTTACCAGGCGGTGGGGTTAGTATAAAACAAAGTATCCAACTTTGTTTGAGTAGTTACTCTAACTTCTTAAACTGAATTTCGGGGTCAAAATTTCCTTTTAGGAGTGGTCAGTTGTAATAACTGTACCTATTTTGTTTCGATTTCATATTTAAATATTCATTTTCTTTATTTTTTCTTTATTCTATTTGTATTACTTATTCTTACTTTCGGCTTAGTTGCCACTACTCATATTCATTTTTGGCACTGTCGAAAATGTTTGTTTGCATTCCTAGCATAGTTGACTACCAATCTAAGTCAAAAGTCAACTTTGGTCAAAGTCAAAGTTTGACCACCACATCATTGTGCCACGTCATCATCTAGACTGGTGATGGTTTATTTGTACACTTGGCAAGTGTTTAAAGTGCTTAGCCTATGTTTTGACTATGGTTTGAAAAACAATCCAAAAAGCAATGTAATTATATCGTATTTTTAAATTTTTTTAAAAAAGCCATTATTTTATTAATTTTTTTTAAGAACACATAGCATTATTTAAGTGTATGGTTGGCCAGCCCACCCCTATTTGAAGCTTCTTCCACATTTTAGAGAGAGACAAGTGAGAAAAAAGAGAGAAAATAAAGGAAAATTAAGAAAAAACGGAGAAAGAAAGGGTTTTCAATGCCGTAGATCATCGAAGGAAGTTTGGTTCGGGTGATTGAAGTGCTTTTAAGTGTATTTCAAGAAAATGAGCAAGGAAAGAGATAAGTTTTCCAAACTAAGTTAATTTTCGGTTTTATTTTTTAATTTTTCGGTCTGATTTTTTGCGGATCTATGAGTTTTGAACGTTCCCCATGCTTAATTTGTGTTTGAACCTATTATTTTGAGTGTATTATAGATGAACATGAGAATCCCCAAATGGTGGAATTAGGGTTTGATCTAATTTACAATTTTGTTATTGTATATTGAAAATTGGCTTGTTGAATTTGCATATCCCTTTTGAAATTTCATGATTTAATATGAAATTGTGCTGGAAACCAAGCTTGGGATTTTTAACAATTAGGGCACATATTGGTTATTTTTGAATTGTGTAGGGATATTTTGGTCTTTTCACATGTAAGGGCATTTTGGTAATTTTTGACAATGTGGTTTGGTTTTAAAGTAATTTTTTCTAATGTCATGTGTTTTGTATTCAATGATAAATCTTTGTATGAGAATGTAAAAGTGTAGAATTAGTTTACATAAGTGTGTATGTGTGTGTATACATATATATATATATATATATATATATATATATATATATATATATATATATATTTAAATGTATAAATATGTGTAGGTGTATTTAATTAAGTGTGAATTAATAAGCACAAGTAGGTATGAATGTGTGTGTATGTGTGGCCGTGTGTACACGACTATACATATATATATATATATATATATATATATATATATTTGTAAAAATATATAATAATATGTGTGTGTGTGTGTATATATATATATATATTTATAGTTAAATAAATTTTCAAGGGTAAATAAGTAATTTTACCTCTTTTAAAATATTATTAAATATATTCTCTCTTGTGCAAATTTTACAAGAAGTATTTTTACTTAATTGGTATTTTAAAAATATATATATTAATTTTGAAGAAATAATATCTTCTATTTAATTTATACTTATTTTATATCTAAGGGTAAAATGGTAATTTTATTAAAAATTTAGAAGTAAAATAGGAATTTAGTGTTACTTCCAAGGTCAAAATGAAAATTTTAATTTTCTACCAAGGGTAAAGTTGGAATTTTATAATTTTATCAAGAGCATTACTGTAATTTTAAAATATGTATAAGGGCATTTTTGAAATTTTAAAATATTACCAAGGGCATAATTAGAAATACATATTTTAATTAAGGGCAAAATAGGTATTTTATTTTTTTACTAATGAAAAATTTATAAATTCACACTGTATAGGTGATTTAGAGATATTGTCTCTTAGGTTCATGTATATGTATATAACCGCTTTGATTATTTATTATGAATGAGTTATGTATAGCAGTTTATAGCACTGAATGGTAACTGTGTGTTAAGTTGACGAACAATGACGTGCATATATTTTCATATAAACAAGTCATAAAAACTGCTGTTTTTACGTTAAAAGACTGATTTTCCGAACGAAATACGTTTTCGAAAAATGTATAGTTAGTCATGGTCATGCATATGTAGACACTTATGTAATTAATGGAGCTTCTATTGATATGTATGAGAACTATTTAGTTGAGGTCCCACTAACTAGTAAGTATGGAGATATGGATTCTCGTATGAGTATACATACGAGCGTATTGGTGTATATGGTGGTCGGTATCCCGGCACTTGCATGACACAGTTGTAAGAGAATCTCTTCCCCACTTATACCGTTTCCTCTAAATGGTTAAATTAATTTAGTTTCCTGAAAGCATATCTAAGTGTTGCTTTAGAAAATAATAGAAAATAATAGTTGCCGACGGGTAACTAGCTCCAGTATAACTGAAGAGATTTCAGACTCTATGTTTTAAAGTACTACGACAATTGCTTTGAAAATTGAGTGCATAATTTATGTTTTAAAGATTTTATACTGTAGTATAATTCATTGAAAAAGAAAAATCAGTATTTTGAAAAAGATGAGATGAGAAATGTTTTGTAAAGCATATAGCATTGCATTGACATGTGTATTTGGGAACCTACTGAGTGTTTGTCACTCACCTTTGTTTGCTTGTGTGTGCT
Organism: Rhamnella rubrinervis; assembly: GCA_007844105.2. NCBI lineage: Eukaryota > Viridiplantae > Streptophyta > Magnoliopsida > Rosales > Rhamnaceae > Rhamnella > Rhamnella rubrinervis. The sequence goes on from CM017582.2 coordinate 3,441,024, forward strand.
AGGCAAATCTTACTCTCAAATTGTCAAGTTTGGTCGTAACGGAGGCACTGAAGGGTAGGTGCAGTAACGTAAATTTATTTTTCACACTTTGTTACATTATCTTTAGACAATATTATTCTAATTTTGAACCCTGTTTTCTTTACGCTGTGGGTTTTGTAAACGGCTAAGTTTACTATTTACTTTTAAAATTTTATTGTTGTTTGCTTTGGTTTTTAATTATTAGGATTTTATATATACGAAGTTAAATGATCGTAAAGAGTAAATAAAACATTCTATATGTGTTATTAATATTGTCTAAAGAACTCGAAATCTTTATACTTCAAAAATGATACGAAGTGACAACTCTTTAGTCAGATCTTTGGGCTCGGGTAAGGGGGTGTTACAATATATAAAGCCATATGTAATTAATTATAATGCTTAAAATAAGAAATGACTAAAAATGTACATGTTTTTTTTATGTGAGCAAGACCATGTTTTTCTACAGTAACATGAGCACTGTTCAAATAAGGATGCATTTACTTGGCACGAGAACTATTCCAAATGGTGTGTTTTACTATTCTCTGAAAAATATTATCCTTCTTCTTCCTCTGTTTTATTCTTCTTCCTCATCAACTACAAGTTTAATATTAAATAATTTCCAATTACAAAAAGTTAATATAAAAATATTATGTAGCGTAGATGTTATAGAACAAGCCCACGAGAATAAAGCAACCAAACAAACTCACAAATAAAATTAAACAGCCGAGTCATGCGTACACTATCCTTAAAGTAAGATTTTGCCCCTCTAGATAATATTTTGGTGCAGATAGGCTTCAAGACGACTAATCTTTCAAGATAAAACAACTAGATACAATAATGGTGCACTCCAAATATTGCACCTTCGAATAGCCAATAAAACCTGTCTTTTGTATAAAATAAATCTCCAAAATTTTATAAAATAAAACTACGAAGAAAGTTATTATTTCTAAAAGCGATAGAAATAATAAATATTTTTTTTATAAATAAAAGTGAATAAGGGCTATGCTTATTTAGAGGAATAAACTTCCCCACCTTTTATCTATAATCAATGTGAGACTTTTGCACTCATATATATACTAAACAAAATCAAGAGTTTTATGCTTTCTATTCAATGTGGGACTAACTACAAATAAACATATTTTAAAATAACAAATAAAATATTATAAAAAATAATATTTATATAACAATCCCCTACATATTTTAAAATATTTTTTGAAAGTCTTTTTCAAACTTCTTTTATTTTACATCAAAGTATTATAAGAATTTAATGTATATTAATTGGTGCTTTTAGAGCTATAAATCAACCATTGGACGACTAATCGTATCTTAAAGGAATATAGTGAAACTAAATTTCTATGAACCAAAACCCTTTGTGCGAAATAGAGGACTAGCAATCATATCAAATTCTTCTTTTTAGTTGTTCTACGGTTTGACACTTTATGACCATATACTTTCCTGGAATCTACAAGTGCTCTAAAGATGCTTAGCTCTTATAGGAGTCGACTCAACTCCACACTCATACAGGTGAACTTCCATTAAGTGTGCACTGCAATTTAACACACCACCATAGATAAGGGCTATAGAGTTCATTAAGAATACACTATCCATTCTTATTCAAAGCAACCAACACTATCCCGCCTTAGGATGGACTCCAAAAAAATAAAAATACAATAGTGCTCTTAATATAGCAAGTGAATTGTTCTTACCTCTATGAACATATTTCATGGGATTTCTAATCACATAAATGAGATTACCATCACCCTTATCTCAATATCTTCGACGTTTGTACCACTAGCCTAATGTGTTTTCTTTTTCCATTATAAATTTTACTCTTTGCCCTTGTAATCGTAGCTTGATAGTCGCAATGGATATAAAAAGAAAGAGGTAAGTGATAACTAATAGGAAAATTTGCTAAGAGGTTTTTTAACCACTCAGCCTCAAAACATGCCTTCTTTAAGGCGATCAGCTTGGACTCCATGGTAAAACAAGCTATATAAGTTTGCTTGGATGACTTCCAAGACACTGCATCTCCCCAAGGATAAACACATATCCACTGGTGGATTTGATGCGGTCTCGCAAGCCAAGGATCCACTTCAATTACCACTTGGTCCAATTCTTAAACTTGTGAAAAAAAGTTCAAGGGAGCCTTGACTAGATTGATCAAAGAACACCTTGAGGAAGGAGGATTGGCCACATTTAGTAGCCAAGAGGGACTAGCCCATGATCATTGGTGTGCAACACATGGATTCTTGAAGAATCTTACTTGTACATGTGGAATCTTGGAAGAAACTTGATACTTGCACACATGGAATCTTGGAAGAATTATTGAAGCTTGAAGACATGGAGTTGGCGTGGATGTTGTCTAGCAGCTTATTTAGTAGATTAAATTAGGATTAAGTTATTGCAAGTGTCTTTATTTTATTGGTCCATATAATTGTCAAGTGTCTTAATTTTATTAGTTGTTTGTTTAAACTAGTCGTGTAAGAGGCAAGTTTCTATGTTAGTCTTAGAGTGTGAACACAATACATGGTGTAAACATATCCTTCCTACATAGTTGGCTACTTATTAATGTGTTTTATAATGTAATTAGGTTTTTAGATTTCCTAATTTTAGTTAGAATTTGTCTAGGATTAGGACATTTAAGAGGTTTATATATAGACCCCTATTTATGGACAAATTTTGAAATAATATTATTAGATTTATTCAATAAAAATTAGTCTTGGTTTTTGTCAATTCCTTTGAGCATTCAAGAGTTGATTCTTTGTTTTGCTAAACAAAGGGTCGTAATTCTTGGATATTTTTTGTTCCTATTTTTCTAAGTAGAGGGTCAAGATCTTTAAGCCTTTTGAATCTTTTTAGTTTAAACTTTGGGAGTATAATCTTGCAAGTTTCTTATTCGAATTCTTTGAGGATTGCATTAAGATTTTACTTCATCAAAATCAAATATTCAATTTAGATTACTATAACTTGCTATCACAAGTGGAGACCTCCCAAATGTTGTCCAAGATCAATAATGTCTCTCAAATATTTTGCAATTCTATCTAATGCAATACAATGACCTTACTAGGATTATGAGTATATCTACTCAATCTATCCACTGCATAAGCAATGCTAAGCCTTGTATAATTCATCAAGTACATCAGGCTGCTAATGATCTGAGCATACCTTGGCTGTGAGACACTATGATTTAAGTTCTTCTTTAAATGAATATTTGCATCATAAGGAGAGATAATCGGTTTACACTCATAATACCCAAATATTTTTAAGAACTTCTCCACATAGTGCTCTTATGACAAAATAATACTATTTACTTTACGCAGCACTCTATTCCTAAGGATTACATCTACATCTCTCATATCTTTCATATTAAAGTTAGAAGCCAGGAAACCTTTGATCTTTATCACCACATCCATGCTTGTCCCAAAGATAAGCATGTCATCAACATATATGTATATAATCACATAAGCATTAGTATCAAGATTTTTGAAGTAAACACACTTATGTGCCTAATTAATTAGATAACCATTTGATACTAACACGTGATCAAACTTCTCATGCCATTGCTTTAAAACTTATTTTAGGTCATACAATGACTTAATAAGCCTACACACTTTATGCTCATTCCTAGTTGCAACACAGCCCTCAGGTTGATCCATATAAATTTTCTTTTTTAAATCTCCATTAAGGAATGCAGTTTTAATATCCATGTGATGTACAAATAGTATATGAGTTGCAGTCAAAGCAATCAATACTCTAATCGAGGGAATTCTGCTAATAGGATCATAAGTGTCAGAGTAGTCTATGTCTTTTCTTTTTTTTTCTTTTTGTTAAAGCCCTTAGCTACCAACCTTACTCTATATTTATCAATCGACCCATTAGTTTTCATCTTCTTTTTTAAGATCTTTTTACAGCCTAAAGTCTTCATTCCTAGAGGCAAATCAACTAACTCCTAAGTGTGATTACTCATAATTGAGTCTGCCTCATTGTTGATTACTTCACTCCAAAATGGAGCATCAAACGAAGTTATAACCTATTCATAACTTGAAGGTCATTCTCAGCAAGAAAGACATAATCATTACCAAAATTGATAGCTACTCTCTTTGTTTTACTTCTCCTTAGTTCTTATTCAGAATTCTCAAGAGGATCACCAAAACATCTCCTTGTCTTGAGAGGATCATCAGAGCATCTCCCTATCTTAGGAGGATCTCCAGAACAATTCCCTATTTTGGGAGGATCAATACCATTTTCTTCATGAGGTGAACTTCTCTCAATTGTAAATTTCATAGGAAATATGTTTTCAAAGAACTCAACATTTTTGGATTCAATGATGTTGTTCACATCAAATAAATTAGTAAGAATCTTCAAGATCAAGAATCTATATGCAGTGTTATTCTGAGAATACCTAATAAACATATAATCCACAGTCTTAGGATCCAATTTACTCATTTTAGGGACTAGGATAAGGACTTTAGCATGACACCCCCACACTTTCAGATATCCAAGGTCATATGGCGTCTTCTCTATCTTCTTATAAAGAATTCTATTTTGAATATGACAAGTAGATAAAATAGCTTCCCCCACAAGTTCAAAGGTGCCCCAGAATTCACTAGCATTACATTCATCATATTTTTTAGAGTTCTATTATTCCTCTCAACTATCCCACTGGATTCAGGTGAATAAGGATACGTGACTTCATAATAATGTCATGCATCTCACAAAATTCATTGAATAAATTGGAGTCATATTCATCTCCTTTGTCAGTTCTCAATCTCTTAATCTTCTTATCAAGCTGATTCTCCACTTCTACTTTAATACCTTAAAGTATTTGCTAGCCTCATCTTTAAACTTCAAAAGATAAAATCTAGTAAATCTTGAGAAATCATCAATGAAAGTAATGTAAAACCTTTTTCCACCTTTGGTCATAGAATGTTTTCAATCACCAAGGTCACTGTGAATTAGTCTGAGTAATTCAGTTTCTCTTTGTTGAACTGGTTTATGACTCTTCTTTGTAGATTTTGATTCTACACACACATCACATCTTCCGACTTTAGAAAGGCTCATATTAGTCAATAAACCACAATCCTTCATCTTTTTAATATAAAAAAAATTCACATGACTCAATCTACCATGCCACATATCAATTAAGTCCACAAAGTAAGCAGAAGATGATGCATTATTATTAATAACGCTAAGTACATTCAGTATAAATAACTCATTTGTATAATAACCATTCCCTATTAAAGTTTCTTTTCCGGATAATGTAAATTGATTCCCTTAAATGACACATTCACACCTGTTTTGCCAAGAACATAAACAGATACCAGATTACATTTAATATATGAAATATGGAGTATATTACTTAGTGTGATGATTTTTCCAGTAGTTAACTTTAAAAGAACTTTTCCCTTTTCTGTGATAGGTGCTAAGTGAAAATCACCCAAATATACAAGCTCTTCCCCTTCCCTCAGTGGCAGATATTCAAAAAATTCAATTCACTTCTATTACCATAGATATGCTTGGTCGCACCAGAATCTACCACTCATTCCTTATTTCCGGCTATCAGGTTCACCTCTATTACTACAACAACAACTATCACATCATCTCCTTTAACTATATTGGCTTTAAGAGGATTTTTCATTCATTTCTTGTATCTATTTCTGTATTGAGCTACATAATGCCTAGGTTTTCCATATACAAAGTAGTTTTTTTTCCTTTTGAAGGTAGTGTCAATGCTTTTGAAGATACTGATATTGGGTTTCCATCGCTTCTTCTTGTTTTGAAATTTATGATGTTTCTTACCATTACTCTCTACTAGATTAACTTTGGAATTCAATTCCTCAGCTTTCTCAACTTTGTTTATTTGCCTATTTTTCTCTTCAATATGAACGTGAACAATCACATCTTCAGGACTCATTTGTTTCTTTTTATGCTTTATACAACTTTTATAGTCCCTCCAAAAGTCAAGTAATTTTTCAACCAAACACCATGACAAAACTTTCAAAAAAATTTATCTCTTCAATTTTTAAATCAATTTATAAAGACACATCTTTCTCATTAACTATTTGAAAATTTAAGAAATTCTCAATTGCATATTTCTTGGAACCAGCATCTTCTTGTTTCCCTTCTTCCATTTAACAATCTCCTCCTCAAAGTGCTCAGTATCATCGTTAGGTGCCAGTATCATCGTCAAGTGCCCAAACCTATAGCTTCCTCAGCTAACTACATAGAGAGTAAGACAGAGATCAGAGATGTGTTCGAGGGTAAGAGACCGCCATGATTGCAAGCAGAGACGACTTTATAATTGGTCCGAGATCCACCATCACCCACAATTATTTCCACGTGAAAATGGCGACCAATAGAAGCGAATATCTTAAATGGACCACTTGGGTTTTCTGGAATGTAAGCTTTCGTGCTGAGTCCTCGTCTTATCCTCCCAGCTACCACAAAAAGCCTACAACTTTATGCTCTAATTACTCGTTCAGTCTGACTGTCTCTCTGTACAATCAAACCCTCTCTCTGCTTTAGTGGGCTGCACATGCTATACTCTAAATTTTACCGTCACAATCTAACTCCTTGCTTATGATGAAACTACTAAATGATCTTAGTGTGTGTCTGAAGGGGTACCAATCTGGTAGATTATAAATTATACCTGATATTGGAATATAACTGTTTGTAAATGACACATATGGTAAGGATTTTTTTTCTCACACTTCCAAGCATATAAACGCTTCATCAAGCTAGCATCAGCATGGCTGCATATATCCTTGGCTTCACATATAGCCCTTAATAAAGTAATTGACATATTTTTTTAACGGTCAGGTGTTTGAGCCAGCATACACTTCCAAGCATATAAGAAACTGGCATGTTTTTCACTTACAAAAAAACTAAACAGCTTGCAGCCACACAATAACATTTTGAGAAAAGGTCACTTAGGGGGCAGAAGTAGTAACCAGAAAGGAATGGACATAACCCCATTAGCAAGCAAACTTTATGAGGCCAATGTGCTGCTAGCCATGTGCAAAAAGCATCACATAAAACCAATAAAAACCCAAGGCAGTTTTCAAATCCATCCTTTCTATCTAATCTCCACTTTTCAATTTCTATTATTTTTTGTGGGTTAAAGTACAAGTCCAGCTATAAAGCTCTACAAGCTTTGCTTATCTTATCACTTAATCCAAGCTAACATGTGGGTTTCCTCTAATTAACATTCTTTACTTAATATTCTCTGAGTTTATAAAACGTAATAGCCTGTGAAGCTTGTATGGTTATACAATTGAATAGGAAGATTCCACTTCCAGTAATACAACTTTTTTTTTTTCCCAAATCACATATAATTTAGGGAATCTCAGCAGTCTGGATGGTTTTTACTATATATGGAGGCTCTGGATTTTGAGAATTCTCTCTTAGGTTTGTTCGGATGAGATGGGTATCACAGGGGGGTTGGTTAGGATCGTCTTCACCAAAAACAGGTCTGCTGGAGCTCCCGAAAGCAATGTGAGCTTCTTATTCCTCATTAAAGTTTGCTTAAGTCTCAAATTTTCATGTTTCCTAGCTCTTAAGCCGACATGGTATAATGCCATTGATTTTCTGTTTGACCATGTTAGGCAAAGAGCAATATAATGGAAAGGAAAAGATGGAACTCTGTTAGATCATATTTGTGTGGGGATGAATTTAATTCAGTACCTGTAGAGGAAGATTCTGCTTCAGTTAAGAGTTTTGGGGCTACTGTCACACAGTTCAATTCAGTCATAGAAGAGGAGGATTCAAGGTCAGTTAGGAGCTCTGAAGCCACTGTTACACAGGCCATAGCAGCCGAGGAAGGAATCCAAGGAGAAGAAACCAAGGAAGATATACAAATGCAAAAGCTTGACTCAGACTCCAAATTTATGCATGAAGAACAAGCTGCAAGAATCATACAATCGGCATTTAGAGGCTTTCTGGTTAAAATACTACAATTTACTTCTTTATATCAAATCATATATAGTTCTCTAATGAAAGTTTTTTTTACTTGAAACGAAAATTAGATGTGAGTATTTTTGAGATCGTTGATCAAAGTAGTTTCACAGCACATGCATGGGAATTTACTTCTAAAAAATGAAAATCATTGTAGTTGGTTTCCTGAACTTCTCACTTTTAATGTCTTTGCTGCACTTGAAACTCTGGCTACGTGAAGTCATTGAAGCGCTGGAATTTCAGGTTAGGTGTCGAAGTGAAGGAACCAGATCAAAGGGTGGCAATGAGGATATTCTTGCTGTAGCAGAAAGTCCAAATAGGGAGTCTCTTGGCACTTCAATTCAAGTTCAAAATGGAAACTCCGCGGAATTTTTCTCGGTTCAAGATGAAACAACGGCTGTTCACCACCGAACACAAAAGAAAGCCAGAACTCAAGTTGTGAAGGTAAAGGTGGAACGTTATATGTTCCATGTCTAAATCCATTGGTATAAAAGTGTTAATTGTAACATCTCATTCATCTGTGTGAAGGGTTAACAGAAATGAGAACAAGTAAATGTTGAAAAAAAGAAAAAAAGAAAAAAGAACTTTCATAAATATAATCCGAAAATAGCTAATGATGGAAGTTGTTAAACTTGAAGCAGAAATCGCCATCCACTCAATTTAGACTTAATTTACTATTTGGAAACTCAAAATGTGAATACAGATCTGATGCACAATACAATTTAAACAGGAAGACTGGGATGATAGCACAGTGAGTAGCAACATATCAAAAATGAGGATTCAGAACAGACTGGAGGCAACCACTAGGCGTGAGCGAGCACTAGCTTATGCTTTTTCTCAACAGGTCCATCTTAAATTTTTTTCCAGAATGAGTCTGAGTATAAGCTTAAAATAGCCTTACTAAATCCTTTTTGTGCTCTTTATAGCTAAGAATATGTTCAAACAAGAGATTAGCCAAATCGGATGGCACAGAACCTGACATGGGTTGGAGCTGGCTAGAACGATGGATGGCAACACGCCTCCCAGAGAGCTCCTTAGTTGAAACCCGTATAAACCTTGAGCCAAGTAAATGCAAACAAAGTTTCATTATAAGCAAGAAACTTTCTGATGTGTCGGTGGAAGAGAAAGAAAGCTGTGGTTCAAATGAAGTGCCTGTCTCATTTGATAGCTTTCCAGTAAGAGCAGCAAAACAGAAAGATGGCAAGCCAACTGGTTACAGACTCAAGGCTGCAAGGAGCATGTCAATGCGAAAAACTGCAGCAAGCTATCAGCGTAAAAAAGGGTATACAAGGTGGGAATTTCCTTTCAATGTAGCATACAAAACTCACAAATCAGGAAAATACTACAATTTCCCTTTTGAATTTTGGTGTTCGATATGTTAGATTAGATAGAATTCATCACTGGACTTACGTGGTATATTCAGTTTTATGAGCAAAAATTTGTGTTTCGTCTGCTAACTCTATGAATGTGGAGATTTTATATTTCTACAGGTAAGCAAGGACAATGCAAGGGAGCCTGAAATAGAGAAAAAAGCAAAAAGCAAGCAGGTAGAACCAAGCGCAGATATACATGCTTCATCTTCGTAATATCTATTCTCTAAATTGTGTCATAGGTTTCTCCCTACTACTTGGAATGTATTTTGTAATTTTATTAGAAATGTATTGCTGAATAATTCCTTTGTGTATGCTATCAAATCGAATGCATTATCTTGATCGAGTAAAATCCAATAAGAATTAATTTGGATCAAGTTCATAAGTTTTACTTTATTTGGAGTGAAGAAAATTCTGGTAAATAATAACTTGACTGGGGTCTGGGGTTAAAATGTAAAAAAAAATAAATAAATAAATATCAATCCTATATTTCCTACTTGCACAAAATACAACCCCAAAGGAGTTCTAAAGGATTTTGAAGACCACAACAGTTAAGGATTCCTCATGCTTCAATTGTTTTAAATTTGTAACATAAAATGCCTATGGATTCCAACAGAGCACAAAAGTTTGTTCTTGCATCGTTATCAACTAGTTGAAACTACTCCATGAGGGTTTGGATATAGAATACTTGCAGAACATTACCAAATCCACCATACCAGGAGTTCCAAGCAAATTTTATAAATCACAGGCAAAACCAAACTCTGAAAATGATACAAAAACAGCAGACAATGGAAGCCATGAAAATGAGAGGATCCTGGCAACAGTAGCAAGTTATCATAGATACTTAAAAGCTTCATGATTAAGAACTAACCCATAATCCCATATTAAACCAAGAAGGGGATATTCAATCACAAATCCATCTAAATACTTTATATAGTAAGACTAAATAGTAAGACAGGCATCAAATCTCCATATAAAGTAAGCAAGAACAATGGGACCAAAAAAAGAAACAAAGCACCAACCGAGATTTAATATTGTTGCAAAACGGAAAACAAGATTACATATATTTTTTAAGAGAAGATGCTACATAGAACATGACAATTCCACCACCACATGAAAATACAAATTTATAAAGTGCAAGTGCTGACTTTGACTTATATAACTGTAATCAATAGGCACTTTGTAGAACTAAGCATAAAAACCAAATTTTCATTTCCTTATATCTTATCAATATCTTCGTCCTCAAACTCAAGGTAATCATCACCAGCACCTTCTTCTTCATCTTCAAGACCCCCAGCAATACCCTCATTGAGACGAGTATTCTCAGGAAGCTCACCATAGGCCTTGAGAAGCCTGGCCTCGTCTGGCATGTACTTGAGGATCACATCAGCTTTGTCATCCTGGTAATCACGCAGACCAACAAGTATAATATCTCCGGCTGCAATCCAAACTTTCTTGTGCATCTTACCCCTGATATGGCAGAGTCGCTTGGTCCCGTCGATGCACATAGCTTCACATCGGCCATTACCCAGCATTCTAAGCACTTGAGCATACTCCTGCCCGTCCTCCTTGAAGACAAGCTCACGCTTTTCATCATCCGCTTCATTCTTTCCTCTCTTCCTGTTCTTTCCTCCTTTTCCCTTGTTCTTCGGCATGGTTACTGATTCTGTCAGAATCATAATTAGGAAAAAATCAAACCTTTGTAATCCAAACATATTACCAACTTGTGTAAATCATCGATTACGTTAACTAACAACGAAAATTTAACAAATTTGATAAGAATTTAACAAATTTGATAAGAACCCAATTGTGTAAAAACAAATATATAAGCAAAAAATTTGGGAAAAAAAATGAAGGGGTACCTCAATGTCGAATTGATAAATTTATTAACTTGATAGCTAGAAACAAGAGTATAACCGGCTACAAGTTCACCGAATCCCAAAGAAGCTTAATTTTGATGGTTTAGTATTTCAGCTTGCGAAGATCAAATTTAAGCTTGAAATTTATAAAATTTGCCCATGTTATACCATCTTAACAAAGAAAAAAAAAGAAAAATTATAATAATTTCGCACAAAAAAAAATAATTATTAACCGGATCAAAAAACATAAGAACAATAGAATTACAAAACTAAAAGTCGATCTAGCGACTTAAGATGAATAATCGGAACAAAATTAACAGTAGACATTAAAATAAAGAAAGAAGAAATTACGTAATAATAATAATAAAGCAGAAGAATACCTTTGTTCTTCTTTGGCGAAAGGTGGAAGCTAGGAGAGAATCGAGGAAAGAAAACCTAAGAGTTATCACGTACCAGAAATGAAGCAAGAAGCCCTAGTTACCCAGTATATCAATTTTGTACCGCAAAGGTCGAGTCGGTTCCAATTGGACTCGAAACGGTTTTTTGTACCCGTGAATTTTTCAAAGTCCACTAAACTACTACCGGCCCATAATAGGCTTAACAGTATGCAGTCCACTCATCAAAAACACCGTATGCCCCTATATACACCCACCTAACAACGTTTTAATTGTTTTTATGGCAAATGCAAAAATATATATAAATATTATTATTTTATGGGATCCGCCCAATAATTTTTCCTCCTTTTTAATTGATTTTGTTTCTTTTTTGAATTATTATTATAAACTTTTAGGTTGTAAGACCAAAAATAATGCAATCTTCCCTCCATTTTATTTTTCCCATTACTTTAAGTTTGTTTATGGTATAAAAAATTGATTCCAAGATGATTTTTTTTTTTGTCAAAGAAAAAAGATTTTAATATGAATCTCATCAGCTCAGGATTTTATTAATGGGTAGAGTTTTTTTACTGCTCTAGCTTTGCAATCCTGGAGGAGTTTAAAGCAGCTGGCTCAGCCCCCTAATAGATCTCTCTTCACCTAACGATTCAAGTAAGGTTGAGTACACTTGAGATAATAACGAGGCTTGCCAAAACTCGAACTATAACTCTCGCAAGCAAGTGTGATGGAACGGTCGGTTTCTTTTTCATTAGACCACACCCCCAGGTGCATTCCAAGATGATTTGACTAATGATGATCCTAATAATAATAATTAACATTGTCATGCAATTCCAATAGCTTATTATTAAAGCATGGATGTTGTTAATTGGGAATTTTCACCTTGGGCCTCCACCCACTTCTACCTCCGTTTAGGCCCAAACCTCGTGCCTTAAGATTGAAGAAAGAGAAATCCACCCGGTCAGGTTCAAAGATTAACAGGGGTGTATTTAATTAAGACTTTTAAATATTTTTACAAATTTAAAAAGTTTAGAAGTATTCAATTAAGACTTTTAAAATATTTTTAAAGTTATGAGGTATTCAATCAAGACTTTTATAAACCTTTAAAAAGTCTTAGAAAGTATTAATTATAATTTTTTAAAAGTTTATAAAGTCTATATGTATTCAATCTAGACTTTACTTTTTTAAAATAATGACTTTTACAGACTTTTAAAGACTTTTAGGTGATGATTATATATATTCGATGTTAAAATTTATTTCTCATCTACCTCAAAAACTTTCAGACTTTTTAGAGAAAAAAAAAATCAAAGGTTAGAGTTCATCTCCACCTCATCTCTCTCTTTCTTTATCTTTTTCTTTTTGCAAACTAATTATGGATCCACTATCTTCATAAAAAAAAAATTGGATTCTATAATCTTGAATTGGATCTACTATTTTTTTTCCTATTTTTAATCAAAATTATTATTTTCATATTGAAGATACAAAAGTATATGAGTAAGATATATAATTTGCAATCATGAGTATCTATATATCCAAATATTTCATTTTAGCGATTAACATATATGTTAGTTAACGTGAAATTTTGTATCTCTATAGCAAAAAAAAATATGCAAGGTGCATAAAATATTTTGCTTAACATGAAAATAGATATTCTCCTAATACGTGGAATGATGTTGCAATTATTAATAATGATGGACATAAGATTTTTTTTTTCCATTAATTCTTTTTTCATATTTTATAAACATCATTTTTTTAATTGAAAATTTTTATTTCCATATTTTAATAATTTATTTGTTGATATATTAATCATTATAATTTATTTGTTATTATATTAATTATTATTATATCAAAGTTATTTTTTTTCCTCATTTTCATCGAATAAGCATGTTTATGCTCATATAGCCAACATAGACGGATAATAGGGCATCATTTAGAACATTTAAAAAATGATTAAATATTTTTAATTGAAAAAAAAAAAGATATATGAAGTATTTATAAATGTGATAAGCAAAAATAAAAAGTTTACAAAAATTTATTCAAAGTCTATGAAAATCATTAAAAAAAATTTACAAAAGTCACTTAAAGTCATTCATACTTTTATAAAGTCTACAAAAATTAATAAAAATCTACAAAAGTCTATTATTAAAAAAAGTCTATAAAATTTTTTAAAAGTCTTAATTGAATACATCCCCCTAAGCCTGGTTCTACCTTTATCATGCAGAATGTTTTAAAAGCCCCTTACAATTGGCAAAGCTAGCCCAACAAAATTGTTGATCGGAATTAGGCTTGAGTTTGACCGCACTCCCTTAGTCAAGCCCGAAGATTTGATTAAGAAGACATTACAGGTAAAAATATTTTAACAAAATATTTCTTGAGAGTAAAAAAAATCAATCTTCTTTACGCTTTAAGATTTAAGGCTCGCAGAATAAAGTATAATAGTTATAAAAATAAGCAGTATATTTCTTTTCGTTTTTTAGATAAGATCTCACACACTTACAACATACAGAAAATTTTAGATAATATATATTTATATAAATGTATATTAATTCAAAACAACAAAATATCTAAGTCTTAAGATAAAAAAAAAAAATAGATGGAATGGATTGTACTACTATTGATGCCCATTCCTCCACTCCATCACCAAGTTCAGTGAAATCAAGCTTGTTTACCTACACACACAACAAAAAAGAATGAGTGACAAGCACTTAGTAGGTTCCACAAATACAAGTGTAAATGTTATATTGAATGTGTGTAAAATATTTACTATTATTTAAATATTGATTTTCTCTTTCTTGAAAACTCGATATTTCAATAAACAAACTGTTTTTTAAAACAATATTTATAAGTCTTTTCATATTTTGTGATGTCTAAGTCTAACTCTTCTTAGTCACACTAGAGCTAGCTGTTCGTTAGCAATTGTTGTTTTTCCAGCTGTCTGCGGACAAATTGTAAGAAAATCTTTTTCAAATTTTTACCATTTAGAGGAATAACGTAAGTGGGGCTGGTCTCACTTATACCTGCAAAGTGCAAGCTATAGGATTGTCAATCCACCACATATATTGATACGCTCGCATGTGTCAATGTGAGAATCCAATCCTCAACTAACTAGCCAATGAGTCATCTGTTAAATGATACATATATATCACATATTAAAAGCTCCGAATCACATCTCATATTTGCTTATGTATGTATGGTCATAACTCTTTTTATTTTTTTCTTTTCAAAAATATTCAACCTTTGAGAAAATCAGTTCGTTGCATAAAAACCAAGTTTCTATTTCAAAATTATTTTTATACAATGCATGTATGTATGAACTACCAAGCAGTTTCATGCACAATTTATATTAGTAGACCATTACCATCAGGACAGTTCAATTCCAACTAATATAAATCACAGCCACACTAATTATTCAACCATCACCAATCATGTTATGTCATTATAAAATAATAAATCTAAATAAGCAATCATTGCATTTCAACTTGTCACTATATAACAAACATTATTATAATGGAAATACCATCATTACATCACATATACATATATATATATATAATCTAGTCATGATTACATTAATTATACATAAATATTTTAATACTAGTAAATAATAATAATAATAATAAAACAGAATATTAATTAAACTAAACTTGTTTTTAGCATGCATAATAATTTTTCAAAACCATAACTTACTCATTTTAACTTGGATTTTTATAATTCAAAAGACAAAATGACCATGACTCAATAACATTTAAGAAAAAAAATATGAAACAAAAACAATTGAATTTCTAAACTTTTCAAAAACAGCAAAATCTGTGGATATAGGTACCGAGTCTACCCAGATTTTTCCTAGAAAATCAGTAATTTTGTAAAATTCATAATACAATCAATTCAACTCTAATTTATATGATTCTAAACCCAAACTGACTGTAACTCACTATAGTGTAGGGGAAAAAATGTCTCAAAAATAACAAAAAATAAGAAACCCTTCAAACATAACAAAACTCATGGGTATAAGTGTAGAATCTTTCTATAACTTTCTAAAAAACCATCAATTTTGTAAAATTTATATCTCACTCATTACAACTCCAAATCAAGTGATTCAAAAGCCAAAATGTTCAGTACCAATCCAACTTATAGATTAAAAATTTCAAAGCTTTTAGATAATAGTAACCAAGGCATGCATCTAGCTAAATATTCATAGATTTTAAAATAACTTCAAACCAACATTGCACATTAACTCTTTGCAATCAACAAGCCTAGATCAAGCTATTACTCCATCAATCCATACTCTTATCATCACTAACATAAGAAACAACAACCTTATCACATCATTTCAGAAAGAACGTTAACATAAAATAAAGAATCTCTGCATGCATGTCAAGAATTTAGCAAAAAGCTTAGTTTAAACCCATATGCAACCCACTTCAGACATGGAAATGGAAACCTACATTGTCAAACAGCAAAAGCAAGTTTCAAAAGCCTTGAGAGTGAGGAAAAAAGCTGAGATTTCACAATAATGGTGGTCGACCCTTGTCTCCCTCTTTTCCTATTTAAAACTTCTTACTTCTCCCTTGAAAAACCTTCTTCTTCACCCTCTATTTCTCGAAAACCTATGGAGCTCACACTTTCTCTCTCTAAGCTCTCATTTGGCCGATTCTTTGAAAGAAAATAATGATGGCTATTGGCTGATAGAAAGCTTTATATGTCGTATTTATCTTGATTTAAAACAATGACTAATTTACTTATAGAAATAGTAATAAAATACTAACAAGTGGTGGGGTTTATAAATAAAATAATAATATTTTCAAAAGAGCCTCTCATTGTTTTTTTTAAGCATATTATTAAATATATATATATATATATATATATATATATATATATATATATATATATAAACCTTACTTTATACAAAATAAGGTAATAAATAAATTCATGACTTGTTGACCACACTCAGCAACAATACCCAAGAGTTTAGTGACATAGTCCAACACCGACTTGCCAGCATTGGCCCTAGATTGGCCTTGACTTGACTAAAGTCAACTATACCAGAAAATCAACAATATAAAAAAATACTAATAAATAATAACAAAATACAGTGTCAAACATTATAGGGAGAGTAGGAGAATTACACAAAATAGTTATTGTTGTGATTGACCGTTTAAATAAGGATAGGATTAACCGATCAATATAGAGGAAAGTTGGCCTAGCCCAACCTCTTAGGAAGGTAATGCCTCTTGGCATGAGCTATGCGCACCTTTCCAACTCCTAACGGTATAAACTTTACTTCCATATGTTGCTTTAGGATAAGGCCCATAAGCAATATGTCAACAGGTTCGACCCCGCAAGCTCCAAACTTTAGTCACACCTCCTTGAGGGAACCAAAGTGGGACCTAGGGGATAGCTGTAGACGCTTATGAGGATTAGAAGCGATGTGTCGCCTATTTGACCAATCACTAGTTGTGTATGAAAGGTAAACTTTGGCATTCAATGAGGGGATTGAATCTTTCATTTTTGGATTCACTTAGTTCATGCTTAGACTGAGAAAGTTTCTAAATATTGGTTTATAAACAGTACCTAGACCCCCAATTATGTCGAGGAATAAGAAAAGATCCGAGGAAAAGCTTTCAACCCCCTTTATTGGATAGCTAACACCAAAACTCATTTTTAAATTAATTATCTTCATTCTCTTGACATAAAATGGTGACTTGGGTATTGAATGGTGCATGTCGGTGTTTACGCTAGCACCACCTCCGTAACACTTATATTATTTTCAACTTTATTAGTATTGCTTGTTTTTGCTTTTGACATAGTTTTTAGTGCATGTATTCACTTTTGGCATTGTTGAAAATGTTTGTTTACATTCACGATACAATTGACTACCGATCAAAGTCAAAGTCAACTTTGATTAAAGTCAAAGTTTGACTGTCACGTCATCATGCCATGTCACAATGCACATCATCGCCATGTCATCACCCTAACTGTGAAATTTTTTATGGTTTCTCTATACACTTGGCAAGTGTTTAAAGTGCCTAGGCTGTATTGTTCTGACTATGGTGTGAAAAGCAGTCCAAAAATAATGTATTTATAACTACCTTTTTAAAAGCTATTATTTTATTATTATTTTTTAAGTAACCAATTAGCTTTTAAGCACCATGGCTTGTGACCCTCCCCTCATTTTCAAGGTTCTTTCAAGTTTAGAGAGAAAAAGAGAGAAAACAAGGAAAAATCAAGAAAAATGGGAGAAAAAAAGCTGTAGATCATTCTAGGAGGCTTAGATCCTTGGTTGATGGTGTTTTCAAGTGAATTTCAAAAACGAAAGCAAGGGAAGAGAGGTAGGTTTCCAAACTTTTTTGATTTTCGGTTAGTTGTATGTGTTTTTTGGTTTATCCAAGTAAATCCATGTGAATCTAGGTGTTTTCTTACTTGATTTGTGTTTGAATCGTGTGATTTGCACTTGATTTGGTTTATGGAAAAGATTCCCAATTTCTAAAATTTGGGCTTTAATTTTTTATGGATTTATGTATTAAATTATTAATTAGCATATTGATCTCGCAAAACCCTCAAGAAATTGCATGATTTGATGTGAAATTGTGGTGGAAATCAAGCTTGGAAGTTTCAACCATTAGGGGATACATTTGTCATTTTAAATTTTGTTAGGGGCATTTGGTCTTTTTATATATATGTGTAATTTTATGAAAAATAGTAAAGTTTAATTATAAGGTGGTCACTATAATGGTGTGTATGGTTTTATAGAATAAATTTGTAAATTCACATTGCATGGGTAATTTAGGGATACTGTTCCATATTTTTATGTAAGTGTGTATAACCGATTTGATTATTTATTGTGAGTGAGTTATGTATGATAGTGTATGATAATGAACGCAGTTATCAAGTATATAAAGGTAACTATGTATTAAGTTGATGAGTAATCACGTGCATACATTTGCATAGAAATATGTCATGAAAAATGCTATTTTTATGTAAAGAAATTGATTTTCCGAACGAAATATATTTTTGAAAAGTGTATAGTTAGTCATGGTCATGCATATGTAGGCACATATGGATATGGTATGTGAACCATTTAGTTGGGGTCCCACTAACTAGTGAGTGTGGAGATATGGATTCTTGCATGAGCATACATATGAGCGTATTGCATGATGTAGATGCGAGCGGTCCTTTCCTCACTTATACCGTTTTCCTCTAAATGGTGAGATTAATTTGATTTCCTTGAAAGTATGTTTGAGTGTTGCTTTGGGAAATAACAGTTACCCGTTGTAACTAGCTCCAACGTAATTAAAAGATTTCAGACGTTACGTTTAAATAGAAAGTCCTACGATTGTTATGTTGAAACATTTAGTGCACTATTTTTGTTTTAAAGATTTGTTTTCATAGTAGATTTTAGTGAAAAAGAAAAATCAATATTTCAAAAAAAAATGATAAATGTTTTGCAAAGCATACTGCACTACATTTGCATGTGCATTTGGAAATCTACTGAGTGTTTATCACTCACCTTTGTTTGTTTATGTGTACTAGGTAAATCATATACTTATACTATCAAACTTGGCTGCAACGGAGTCAGTGAAGGGCATAGGCAATAATGTAAATTTATTTTCTGTATTTTATTATACTATCTTTAGACAATAGTACTATGATATTAAACCCCATTTTCTTTACGTTGTGGGTGTTGTAAACATCTATGTTTGCTATTTACTTTGAAAATATTATAATAGTTTGCTTCCATTTTAATCAAGTTTTTTTTTAAATGATCATAAAGAGTGAAGAAAACATTTTATATGTGTCACTAACATTGTCTAAAGAAACCCGTGATATTATATTTCGAAAATAATACGAGGTGACAACTCGTTAATCGGGTCTCTAGGTTCGGGTAAGGGAGTGTTATTACCTTTGACTTGTGTGCTCTAAATGCAAGAAAGATACATTAGAAGAACAAGGACTCAACCTAATCTAGTCTAGTCAAAATCCTAAAGACTCAACCTACATTAGAAGGATTAACCTAACTCCGTATGTACAAAAATTTGGCGACAACAATTGATGTCATCCAAGGGAAACTTAGCATATTTACTCTACTATTAATCTCGCTAGACGACATATCTCACATACAACCATATCTTGAGAATGAGGAAGTAAAGCTAGACAAGATCTAAGGCCCTCTTGGATGGGCCTTATGGTGGAGCAGTCTGAAGAGCACATTTCGATGGTCCGATCGCTTAAGGCACTGCCTGAGAGACAAATTAATGAACTGGGTAACAAAAGGAAAAGGATTGAGGAAACCTTTCTAATCATATCTAACCTTACCAAACTCTCCTACACAAGCCAATCCTAAACAACTTAGTACCGATTACTGCCATGATGTGGTAGTCACCGGTATAACTGTTGACTTTGAACATAATTGACTTTGATAAAAAATCAACTGTACAAAAGAGAAAACAGATATCACAGACTGTTTTGGGTTGGAGAGAGGTTAAAGTTGTCGTATTCCCTATCATTTGATCCAATATCTAAACCACACATGTGCTTATACCAGGGTTGGCTAGGTGGATCTTGGACTTTATCATCAAGCTGGTAAGGATCTTGTGAATTCTAAAGGAGAGGATCATCATAAGATGGTTCACTCATTCAAGTTATAGGTCTTCATCAGAAAAATGATCTGAAGGATGAGGTTTCCTGTTAATATTGATTTGTTCCATATAGGGAGATGGTAAAGTATACTTATAAGGAGTTGGTGGAATCTCAGTGGCTGAGGAAAAGTTTTTCAATGTACAATAAACTTTTTCCTTTGAACCTTTATAGTCATTGAGCATGCATAAATGTTTGATAAGTGGACGGATATTTTCATTAGTCGGTTACTCAGCTAGAAATGTCCACTTATACTCATAACCTTGGGTGTGGATTTGTCTTGTTGTAGATTGGAAGTAAGGCCTTCTTAGAAATAAAAAGGCCTTTAATTAGTATGCTTTCTTCAGGAATCTTATCTCTCAGTGAATAATGATTCAACATTTCTCTGAGCTTAGATTTCCACCAAGTAAGAGAAGAATACCACTAGAAGAAGGTCCACATAACTGAACTAGCTTTGTTAGGATCACAGAGATAATCTAAAACCCTAGAGATAGGGAAATAGATATAGATATTGTGCAGAGTAGTGAGACACTATTAGAACCATAATTGGGTGCAAGGTTTCTTAAAGAGATGTGAAATTTTAGGTTGGAAACAACCAGTTTCATTTGATGTCAGGGCCTTGTCATCGGGCTTGACATGCTACTAAAGAGAGGCCCAACATTAACATACCCAACACATGTCAGGCTCCAAGTCAGGTGCCAGATCAGGTCCTTTGTCAGGCACCTGACTTGATGTGGCAATGACTAATGTCAATTATGTAATTTTTAAGGTTTTAAGTTTAAATAAGTAAGTTTAGGATGTTATTATAAATATATCTATTCTTAGCAACTTTTGATTATTGATTTGTGCTCTGAAATTATGAGTTGCTAAATTTCTTTTCTTAGGTATGAGTTAATTTTTGTAATTAATTTTTTATGTGTTAGACTTGAGCTTACAATTCTTTAATTAATTTAATTAATTTGTTCGTAAATATTCTTCTATGTTCTTGATTAATTTCAATTATCTATAATGACATTTTGGATCCAATATTATTATATGTAATTGAATGCATGCTAAATTATATTAGACTCGTGTTATGGTTCTAATTATCTGTAGCAATTTGGAGAATATAGTTTAGATTAAAATTCTGCAACATTTGTTGGATTTGTCTAATTTTGGCTATCTTTCTAGATCACAATGCGATTTTAAATTAATTTGGTTCACATTGATTCTAAATATTTCGGAATTAGGAATTACTTATGAACGTTTCTGTGTTGCTCAACACTAAGGAAAGATTGCAATAGATTGGTCGTACCGTCTATTGATGCCAAAACTAAAGGATTGATTGTTAATTAATTTGATTCATTTTTGTCAATGATCACATGCAATTAATGTTAATAAATTGCTTTGAACTGAGATTGTGTTTTTTTATTATTAATTATCTTAATTTATTCTGGTCAATTATTAATTTGAATTACTTGCATTTTAAGGATCCCTTTTTGTTTTAACCTATTGATTATAATAGAATTAGAATTATTCATTAAATCAATCATGTGGGTTCGCCCTTGACTTACAACTACTATGTATTTCGTAATTTTAGTAATTGAATTTTGGTGTAAGGCGACTACATATAAAAATTTTGGCGTCGTTGCTAGGGATTGCGTGCTAAATTGATTTTCTAATTTCTGTTCTAGTTTTGAGTCTATGTTTTGTTCAGATATATGACTAGATCCACTAATCAAGAAGAATTACAATACGATCCAGAGATAGAAAGAATTGCAAAAGTTGAGGAAGAAGACTCTTTAGAAAATAGTTGCTAACTCACCTTCAGCTACTCTTCAGTGTTAAACCCAAAGTAAAGAATCTGATTCAAAAGACGAGGCAAAAACAGTTAACATGAACAACAATAGGACATTAAAGGAGTTGGTTGCTCCTGATTTAAATTCTCAGCCACTGCGCATTGAATTTCCTGATTTAACTGCAACTTTTGAATTGAAATCTGGATTAATTCATTTATTATCTACTTTTTGTGGCCTTGTAGGAGAAGATCCTAACAAACATCTCAAGGAATTTCATGTAGTTTGTTCTACCATGAAGCTACAAGGAATGACTATGGAACAAATTAAGTTGAGGGCTTTTCCTTTCTTACTTGCTAACTTTGCAAAGGATTGGTGTACTACTTAGCTTCAGGATATATCAATTCATGGAATGAAATGATGAGATTATTTCTGGAAAAATACTTCCCTGTATCTCATGCTATAAACATAAGGAAGGAGATTTATGGCATTCGTTAGCATGATGGAGAACCATTGTATGGATATTGGGAGAGCATTAAGAAACTTGCTAGCTGCCCGTACTACTAGTTAAGTGTCCAATTATTAATTCAATATTTTTATGAAGGATTATCACATATGAATAGAAGTATGGTGGAAGCAGTGGTGGAGCTTTAGTAGACAAAAACCCTAATGAAGCATGATGAATTATCTCTACAATGGTTGCGAACTCTCAACAATTTGGTATAAGGGCAGCACCTTCATCGAATAAGGTTCATGAGGTAAGTACGTTTCCATTAGAATAATAAATTTCTGATTTAACTTTCTTGTGAGACAATTGGTTGTAGGACAAGCTCAAGTTATTTGTTTGACTTAAGGGCATGCCATTAATATGTGCTATACGTTGCAAGAAGAAGATACTAAACAATAAGTCAATACAATTGGTGGATTTCTGGGACAACCATAGTATAAATATGATCCTTATTCTAATACTTATAATCTGGGATGGAAGGATCACCCTAACTTTCGCTATATAAATAATCCCGCCCTAAACCAGTATCATCAACCTTATCAACTAAGGCCACCATAACCAACCGAGGTTCCAAAGTTAGGTATGTCTTTAGAATATATTGTTAAAACTCTTGCTACTAATACTCAATTATTCTAATAGGAAACAATAGTAAGTATCCAAAACTTAGAGAGTCAAATGAGTCAGTTGGCCATATCCATAAGCAAGCTTGAGGCTCAAACTTCTGGGAAGATTCCATATCAAATAATTAATCATAAAGAGGAAGCAAAGGCGATGACATAATGGAGTGGTAATGAAGTTGAGATTCCTAAGAAGAAGATGAAGTGGAACCTAAGAAGCTCCAGTTGGAAAAATAAGTTGAAGTCCAACTCTTTTCAAAGGTAAACTCTAAATCTTTAATAGATTGCTCCTCCACCTTTTCCTAGTAGGTTGAAAAATAACAAAAGGGAAGAACAACAGAAAGAGCTTCTCGATACTTTTCGGAAGATGAAGTTAAATATACCGCTACTAGACACAATTAGGCAAGTTCTTTGCTATGCTAAGTTCCTTAAAGAACTATGCATTAATAAGAAGAAATTGTAAGGGGACAAAAAATAAGCGTGAGCAAGAATACTTCTGCAATACTCCAATGGAAGCTACCTCCAAAGTGTAAAGACCCAGGTACATTCACTATACCTTGTATAATTGAAAATATTAAAGTGAAATGGGTCATGTTAGATTTAGGAGCTTCCACCAATGTAATGCCCTATTCCTTATATTCTTTTGAATTTAGGTTCATTCACAGAACGCGAGTTATTATTCAACAAGTAGATAGATCTAATGCCTACCCTAAAGGGTTACCTAAAGATGTTTTGGTGCAGGTTAAGGATATGGTTTTTTCTATTGATTTCTATATCTTAAATATGAAGGACGATCATTCTCTGAATTCCTCACCAATCAATCTAGGAAAACCTTTCTTGAAGATCACTAGAACCAAAATTGATATTTATTATGAAACTTTGACTGTGGAATTTGATGGGGAACTTATTAAGTTTAATATTCTTGAAGCTATAAGGTATGTTGTTGACTTTGAATTTGTATTTTCTATTGACATAATTGGTGGAGTGGTGCAGGAAGTGTTTAACTGTGACAGTGATGAGGAATTGTAGGTTGTAGATCGACAAGTGGAAATTCCAAGTTTGGACATGAGATAAATATTTAAGAAATTGGCCATGTCAAGCTAACAATGTGAAACAAAAGTATTATGTGTGAGGCAAACTACAAAACTTTTATTATTCATTCATTCAAAAAAAAAAAAAAAGCAAAGATGTTAGACACCTAATATGGAGCGTGAAATGGCACTTAAGATCCCCTACGTTGGATATTTTTGGAGACATGTGAACACTAACTATATCAAGTGCTTGATATGGGACCTAGCATTGCTACTGCCATGTGCATTATGAGAAAAGGAGTAGCTCCAGCAGATTCGAGCTGTTCTCGAGCGATTTCCTCCATAACCTTCCTGATTCTGCTCTGTACTTGGTTTGAGGAGTAACTTTTTTTTTTTTATTTTCTTTAAAGTTTTGCATAGTGAGGGCACTATGAACTTGGTGAAGGGGGGAGGTAGTTTTGTTTTGTTTAGCATATGAATAACATGCTTAATTGAGGTAGCTTAATGAACTTATGTTGGTCATAATAGTTAAATGAGTTAGATAGAAAGTGCTAGTTCTGTAAACTGGAGCCTAAGTGAACTTTTGAACCTAATAGAATTCTAATTATTCTCCTGAGTGATATTTGTGTAGATTTTGTTACTTTAGAACTTGCTTTGGCATACTGATTAACACTATATTCATACATTCATGCACTAAGATGATGAACGCATTATTTATTTTTATTTTTTATTTTTATTAATCACTTAGACTAAATAGCCAACTTGTACATATATCCTTAGTCAGCCTTTTTATGCTTATATGCTTCTCATTCTTGGTATGAATAACCTATATTATTTAGCCCTTGGCCTCATTATTTATTTAAATCACCTACCTTAGATGTAGTAGAGCATTTGCAATATGAAATTTGGGGGAATTTTAGGGTTATTTAACATCAAGATTGTGGAAAATTAAGTATGTGGGTATTTATTTATTCTTTTGTTGGTGAATTAGGTGAAATGGATTGGGATGAATAAAAATTTATACTCTCAACGAAAGTAAAACAAGTGTTCTGTATATTAAAACTGAATAACAAAGAAGATCATGTAACTGGGAAAAAAATGTTCTTTAAAAAAAATAAAGGTTATTCCGGAAAACAAATTCAAAACAGATCAGAGGTTGGGGAGTATGAGAAAATATTAAGAGTGTTTGGAAAATTGGAGAAAGGAACTATAAAGAGGGTTGTGTTTTTTTGTCATTTTATTCATGGTCAATGCTCTATTAGTTCTTTAGGGTTGACCTATTTCTTATCATTTTTCTTTCTTTTTCCTACCCTTGTCCCTAACCCCATTACAGCTAGTGAAAGACTTTTAGATTTTAGCTTGATGGTATGCTAGGTGGTGGAGATTAGATTGATTGGCAAGTGTGTAGTAGTGCAACTTTTTTCATTGAATTTGTGTGTATACATTCCCTATTTAAACACTTGAGTGATTGGAAAGGATTGTTTTCATTGAGGTTTCACCGAGCTAATGATTTTTATTAAGACGAAGTTGATTACTATTAAGATAGAAGAGTATTAAGTAGCTTAAATTTTATTGTGTTATGATTTATGTTTGCCCGGGATGTGCAAAGTTTTAAGTGTGAGGGGTATTTGATGTGTCTTCATTTTCTTATCTTTGATTAATTTATTGTGTAATCTTCGCGTGTTTTAATTTCTAGAATTGAGCTAATATTGATATATTTTGCATGCAAGGTTACTCAAAGAGATGTTAAATATTTGGTTGGAAATTATGAAGAAAACAACGGGTTCAGTTTCATGTTAAGCCCTTGTCATTGGGCTTGACATGCTACTAAAGAGAGACCCAACATTCACATGCCCATCACATGTCAAACTCCAAGTCAGGTTCAATATCAAGTGTCTGACATGCATCATAGAAGTGTACGTGCGCACTACAATTGGACAAGCAAACCCTTGAGACTCAGGTGCTAAGTGAGGTCCTTTGTTAGGCGCTTGACTTGGTGCAGCAATGACCAATGGTAATTTTGTAATTTTTAAGGTCTTAAGTTTAAATAAGTAGGGTTAGGATTTCATTATAAATAGACGTATTCTTTGGTTGAGAGGAGACAACTATACATTAACATCTGTTGATTGTTCTCTGAAGACTATGAGTTGCTAAATTTCTTTTCTTAGGTAGAAGTTAATTTTTATTATTAATTGTTCACGTGTGAGACCTAAGTTTACAATTCTTTAATTAATTCAATTAATTCTTTTGTATATATTCTTCTGCATTTTTTATTAATTTTGATTATCTGTAATGATATTTCGTATCTAATATTACTGTATGTAATTGAATGCATGCTAAATTAGATCAAACTTGTACTATGATTCCAATTATTTGTAGAAATTAGAGGAATATAGTTTAAATTAAAATTTTACAATGTTTGTAGGGTTTGTCTAATTTTGGCTATCTTCATAGATCACAATGCAGTTCTAAATTAATTTAGTTTACGTTGATTCTAAATAAGTTGAGATTAGGAAGTACTCACAAACGTTTTTAGGTTGTTCAACACTAAGAAAATATTGCAATAGATTTTTCGTATTGTCTATTAACGCCAAAGCTAAAGGATTGATTGATAATTAATTTGATTCCTTTTTATCAATGATCACATGCAATTAATGTCAATAAATTGCTCTAAACCAAGATTGTGTTTTATTTATTAATTATCTTAATTTATTTTGGCCAATTATTAATTTGAATTACTTACATTTTGAAAATCCCCTTTTGTTTTAATTGTTTTAACCTATTGATTAGAATAGAATTAGAATTATTCATTAAATCAGTCCTTGTGCGTTTGACTTAGACTTGCAACTACTACATATTTGGTAATTTTAGTAATTGAATTTTGGTGTAAGACGACTACATATTAGTTATCCTTGCCTTTTATGTGCTTGAACCTGAAAATCATATTTTACAAACCAGTCCTTAAGTCTCAAGATTTGAGGATTTGGTAGAAGCTTGCTTTTAAAGTCTATAGCTTTAGGCATGGACAAAGTGATATCCAATGTGATGGAATTCAAACTTCTAAATTCCTCTTTTGATTGCCAATATATTTCAAATACATGTATTGTATTATGAAGAAATAATATTTTTTATTTTATTTATACCCTAAAGGTAAAACGGCAATTTTGTTAAAACCTAGAGGTAAAATAGGAACTTGGGGCTACTACTAAGGGTAAAATGGGTAATCAGGCTACTGCTAAAACTTGTATACTTTTTGCTCAATGCATCAGCTACTGCATTTGTTTTGCCTAGGTGATAGTTGATAGTGTAGTCATAATCCTTAACCAACTCCAACCATCTCCTCTGCCTCATGTTCAACTCTTTTTAGGTTAAAAAGTACTTAAGACTTTTATGGTCGGTGTAGATGTCACACTTTACTCCATACAAGTAATGATGCCAGATCTTCAGTACAAATACCACTGCTGCTAGCTCTAAATCATGCGTCGAGTAATTTCGCTTTTACGGTTTCAACTGGCATGATGCATATGCAATCTTCTTGCTATTCTGCAAGAGAATGCAATCCAAACCTTTCCCTAAGGCGTCACTATAGATTACAAAGTTGTCCTCGTTGTTCGGCAAGACAAAAATATGTGAATAGACTAGTTTCCTTTTCATCTCCTAGAAACTTTCTTCGTATTTCTTTGACTAGATAAATTTGGTTTTCTTCCTTAACAATTACATCAGTAGCAATGCAATTTTGGAAAACCCTTGCATGAACCAACAGTAGTACCCAGCCAAAACTAGAAAATTTCAAATTTCTCTAACATTTATTGACTTTTTCCAATCCTGAATTGCTGTAACTATACTAGGATCCACCTGAATACCTTCAGTGGATATCAAGTGTCAGAAAAGTAATGCTTCCCAGCCAAAACTCGCACATCTTGAACTTGGTGTACAACTACTTCTCATGCAAATGTTGCAGCACTAACTTTAAATGCTCTTCATACTTAGCTACTAACTTGGAGTAAATAAGAATGTTGTCGATGAACACCACCACAAACTTATCCAAATAATCGTGAAAAATAAGATTCATCAGATCCACGAATACTGCTAGTGCATTCGTCAAACAAATGGCATTACCATGAACTTGTAATGGCCATACCTTGTTAGAAAAACACTCTTTGGCATGTCCTCCTACTTAATCTTTAGCTAATGGTAACCGAAACAAAAGTCGATCTTTGAGAAGATACTTGCTCCTTGCAACTGATCGAACAAGTTATCAATCCTTGGTAATGGATTCTTGTTTTTCATCATTATCTTGTTGAGCTCCCGGTAATCAATGCATAGCCTCATTAAATTGTCATTCTTCATAAATAAAATTGGCGCTCCCCAAGTTGAAACATTAGATAAAACCCCTATCCAAAAGATCCTTCGGCTGTTCTTTTAACTCCTTCAACTCTGCTAGTGCCAGTCTATAACATGCCTTCGAAATAGGTGCAATCCTCGTACCAAGTCAATTGTAAACTCCACTTCTCAGTTCGGTGGTAAACCTGGTAGTTCTTTTGGAAATACATCTAAGAAGTCATGAACTACCTAAACATCTTGAGGTTTAAGAGCTTCCAATTCCTTATCGTAAACACTAACAAGGAATCATTTGGACCC
Source organism: Rhamnella rubrinervis (assembly GCA_007844105.2). Classification (NCBI taxonomy): domain Eukaryota; kingdom Viridiplantae; phylum Streptophyta; class Magnoliopsida; order Rosales; family Rhamnaceae; genus Rhamnella; species Rhamnella rubrinervis. The sequence goes on from CM017582.2 coordinate 3,469,822, forward strand.
TTGATGCAAACACTTTAGAGTTTACATCGCTGTTAGCAATTTAGCCTATGGTTGCAACTTTGATTCTGTAAACTCAAAACTCTGAATGTCTACGAGGCTAAACCAGATTTTCTTCTCCTTGCAATCAATGCAAGTTTCACATTTAGACAATCAGTCCATATCAAAGATCATATTGAATTCCAACATTTTCAATATGATCAAATCGGCACGTAGTGTCTCGTTACCGAGGTACACTTTACAAACAACAATTATAAATGAAGCATACATACTAACACTAGATGGTGTAGCAACATATAAATCACAAACAAGTCTAATAAGTTCCTTAGCAACTGAGTCAAATAATGCAGAGAAATAGTACTTACCACCACAGCAGCATTATCCTTCTTCGCTTCCTCCCGAGTCAGTGCAAACACGTGGCCTTGTGTAGGCTACTGTACCCTTCCCGATCCTGGGTAGTTTTTCTTCATGTGGCTAGGCTTGCCACACCCAAAGCATACTTCAAACTTTCCCCAGTATTCACCAAAGTGGTTTCTACCCCATTTCTTACACTACGGAATACTAGGTCTATTCTTGACTCCCTTGAGCTTCTTATTATTATTGTCGTTACGAGCGTTGTTCGTCCACATCCTTCCTATAAATTTCATTTTTTATTGGAAACTTCCCTTCCAAGGTTTCTTTGTAGGAGTGGAGCTTTGCCCTACAGACTTGAATACTCCTGAGGCAGGGTCCTTAACAATCAATAGGACTTGCAGTAGAATGTCGGTGTAGGTGGGGAGTTGAAATAGAGCAATCACATTGTACAGCTCTGGTCGTAGCCCTTTCTCAAAATGTCGAGCCTTGTGCTTTTTTGTTTCCACCAAGTATGGCGCATAGAAAGAAAAACCATTGAACTTCCTTTGGTATTCCACTAGGGAAAGATTCTCTTACTTCAAACCCAAGAACTTTGCTTCTTTCTCCTCTCGCTTTACCTGAGGAAAGTCCTTCTCATAAAACAAAGATTTAAATTGAGTCCAAGTCATTGGATTCTCTGCTATGCGGTACGCCTTTTGTATCATGTCCCACTAGTGAATGGCTCCCTCCTTCAGCATAAAGGGAGAAAAAGTCACTTTTTGAACTTTAATGCAGTTGATCAAAGAAAAGATCTACTCCAGTTCATGGATCCAACTTTCCGCCACCAAAGGATTTGTTGATCCTTTGAATTTCGAGGGATGGAAGTCTCTGAATCGCTTTATCATGACATTGATCCTCGTAGATTGCTGTGGTTGTTGTTGTTACTATTGTTGTTGCATATTCTTACCCATAAGTCTTTATAGGGCCTTCAATATCTTGGTTGTCGTGTTCTCCGAGCAAATTTGTTGCTCGGGGTGAACATTTCTCAGTGGTTGTGACATCTACAGTAATAGAGAAATAAATTTTATACAAATTATACAAGATAATTTGTTAAAACACATAACAAAACAACACTTCATTTACAAAATAAAATGTTACACCATAATATACAACATATGTAATATATACCATATACAATATATATATATATATATATATATATATATATAATACATACTATATATACAATTTATACAACATATATACGAACAACAAAACTAAATAGACCCCCAACTAAAAGAAAACCAAACCCTCAATCCCTATCAGGGAAACCACCCGAGTCAAAATCCTCCGGGTCTACTGGCTTTGGAAAGTCTTCAAACACTACAAAATCCTAAAACTCCTCGGGATCCTCCTCAGGGTTCTCTTCAGGATCCTCATCCTCCTTAGGATCCTCCTCGGGGTCCTCATCCTTCTTAGGGCTCATAGCTACTATAGGTGGCACCTCCAAACTTGTGTAGCCAGCTGAATAGCCATTGCCTGCTGCTCTCCCAGATCCTCTCTATATTGATCCATGTACTAACGGTACATCTCATAGCAATGATCAGTCTGAAATTGCTCCAATCTCCGTGAGTCAACCTAAAAGCATCCTCCCTCTGGTGATGGTACAGTCATGGTTATCCTGTTCAAAAACATGGCTACCTCTAACTATTTAGCCTCTTTCTAAATAGAGTCCTCTTTTACACCAATATCCAGCCACACATCTCCTAAGGAAGAAGCAATATTAACCTCTTAGGGTTAGGCTCTATCACAGGCTCTTACACTGGCTCCCTAACCAACTCTGAAGCGGGCTTCGCTACCAGTTCCTCAACCAGAGCACCATGCCTCTTGCATAGACCACATAGCAGACTACTGACCAACTACCCCATCTAGGCAAGCAAAGTCACGCAATACAAAATAAATAAATAAATAAATAATACTAAACAAATCCAAATAAAATAGTCTACTTTGGCGCGCAGTTGGATACTGGAGCAACAACAAGTACATGTTATAAAATTTGAGCTCTGATACCAAAACTGAACACCTCTTACTGAAGCCTAGGTTCCCGAGTAAGGAGTAATTACAACTAATATATATATTTTTTCCTAATATAAACTTAAATTATATTTAAAAACAATATTAAAATTTTTATTTACTCTTTAAAACCATTTCACAAAACAAAACCAGAAAAACTATATTACTCAAAACATTTAGAAAGTAATGACACACACAATGTAATAGAAAAGTATTTTAATACATAGAGTACCCTTGCCCAAAATATTAAATGTGGAAGAACATGTACTGTGTTGCGCCCTTCAGTTCAGCACCATAACCAAGCCTTACTGTCGGGTTTTGGATTTACCTATCACACAAAAGCAAACTATTGTGAGCGATAAATACTCAGTAGGCAACCTTAATGCACATGACAATGCAATCCAATAAAGTGTAGTGCTATATATATAAAAGTCTCAATTTTTTCCTTTTCATTTTATAAACCAACTAGCTCGGTTAACCCACATTTTGTAGGACCCACAAGTTCGTTTGTGGTTAGCGGGTCTATCCCACGCCTTCACAAAACCCACATGCTCATTTGTAGTTGGCGGTTGGATTACAATTCAGAAAATGACCCACCTACCCATGGAGGTTAATGATCCAAGAGCTATAAAACTAGGGTTTAAAACTAGCACACTCTGGTACACCCATTTTAAATACATAATTAAATAAATATATATAAGTATTAAAATAATTAGAAAATATGATATGACCAAAATGCCCTTTGTATTTACAAGAATACCAATTTTATCCTTTTCATGGGAAACGATCAAACGCTTGCATAGATCAAAATTTCCAGTATACACCAATCCATATTATCATGTATAAATCACCAAATCAATCCTTAGAAAACTTGGAGAAGAAGAGAGAGATTTAAACAAATAAAAACGAACAACAATTAAACGTGAAACTTGCCTTCAATCTACAAAAATCTTGAAAAATCCTTCCTTGAACTCACAAAATTTTCTCTAGGAAATTTAAGCACTAAGAGGATAAGAGAAGCATAAAATTTTTTCTCTTGGATGCCTCTTAATTTAAAGAGAAAAACCATAGTCAAAACTTATCTTATTTTATAGTTCTTCTTACTTTTCATATTTCAAATGAGGAAAGTATCAATCATATAATTGTCAAATAATGCCAATTAAAAATAAAAAATTTAAATATCAAATGCACATATAAATGAGTGTCAACCTTAAGGACATACACATACATGTTGGCACAAGACAAACTGTACACACATTCCCATACACACATAGAAACTCAAAAATCATTGTATCATTTGGTAACATGTCAGGCACCTCTCACTGCGCCTGAATCTGCGCCTGACATGCACGGATTGTGGAATTACTAAGCTAAAAACAATATCAGGTGCCTGTCATTGCTCCTAACATTGCGCTTGACACTCTTGGGTTTGAAGGAAAAATGGAGAACTTTGAACCATGTCAGGCACCTATCATTGCACCTGACATTGTGCCTGACACGCTCTGACTTTGTGTCCACGTAGTGCTTTACAAACTCATATATGTACACTTATGCTCAAGCACACAAGTTAAAAATTTACAAATAAACACACCATCATGTAAAGTTTGGAGGCGATTATTATAGCTCACCCCTGTTAAATAGAAATTTCATCCCCGAAATTTCTTCAAACAGGAAATAAAACTTACCAGAAAATAAATTCAGGTACTTGAATTTCATTTTATCTTAATGTTCCCATGTTGCTTCTTCCACAACATGGTTTCTTCAAAGAACATTAACCAAGAGAATGGTCTTAGTCCTTAGTACTTGATCTCATCAATCCAGAATTTCCACCAACTTCTCTTTATAGGTAAGATCATCTCGTACTTCTAATGGTTCAAACTTTAGCACATACAATGGGTCGTGCATATACTTCCTCAACATAGATATATGAAACACATCGTGAACACTTGATAAGTTTGGCAGCAAAGCTAAACGATACGCCAATTCACCAAATTTTTTCTAAAATTTTAAATGGCCAAACGTATCGTGGACTTAACTTTCGTTTCTTTCCAAACTTCATAACACCTTTCATCGGTGCTACTTTAAGAAAGACCTTGTCTCCCACATCCAAACTCAGATCCTTCCATTGTTTATCAGCATAACACTTTTGTCTATCTTGAGCAACCTTCATTCTTTGTTTAATTCTACTTATAACTTCACTCGTTTGCTATAGATCCTTAGGTTCAAGTAGCTTTCTCTTGCCAACTTTATCCTAATGTGTCGAAGATCGACATTTTCTTTCGTATAAAGCTACATAGGGTGCTATGCCAATAGTTGCATGATAACTGTTGTTGTATGTGAACTCCAATAGTGGTAGATGTTTCTCCAGTTCCCTTGAAAATCCAACATACAATTACGTAACATGTCCTCAAGTGTTTGAATCGTCTTTTCTGACTAACTGTCAGACTGAGGATGAAAAGCAGTACTAAAGTTTAACCTCATTCCCATAGCCTTATGCAGACTCCTCTAAAATAACAATGTGAAACATGGACCATGATCAGACACAATCGAAACAGGCATTCCATGAAGTCTCACAATCTCGTCTACATAGAGTTGCGCCAACATTTTCATATGATATGTCATATGCATAGGTAACAAGTGAGCAGACTTTGTGAGTCGGTCCACTATTACCCATACTGCATCATTACCATGTTGAGATAATAGTAATCCCACTACAAAGTCCATGGTAATATCTTTCCACTTCCATTCAGGAATCATCAGAGATCTAAGCATACCAGAGGGTCTTTGATGTTCTATTTTCACTTGCTGACACATTAGACATTGCTCCACAAATTGCGCTATGTCCTTCTTCATGTCGTTCCACCAATAAACTTTGCCGATGTCTTTGTATATCTTAGTAGCTCTAGGATGTACTGTGTAAGGCATACAATGAGCCTCCACCAAAATTTTCTTTTTAATCGCTTCAATACTAGGCACGCAAAGACGACATTCAAATTTTCAAGTTCCATCTCCAGCGAGAATAAACTCAGGTCTCTTTCCTTGAATGATTTCTTCTTTGATCTTCTTCAAACTTATATTACTTTCTTATTCTTTCTTAATCTAATCAACCAATGATGGTTATACCTTGAGCGTAGACAACATGTATGAATATTAGTTACGAACTTACTCAATATCCATTCTTCTCAAGCCTTCTAAAATATGCAGTTGCGTAATAATTAGATTACCACTAAAACCAGCATACTTTATACTCAAAGTATCAGGTACTACATTGGCTTTTCCAGAATGATAATTGATAGAACAATCATAATTCTTAACTAAATACAACCACCTCCGCTATCTCATGTTCAGCTCTTTTTTAGTAAAGAAATACAAACTTTTATGGTTAGTGTAAATGTCACACTTCACACCATAAAGGTAATGTCTCCAAATCTTCAATGCATAGGCGAGTATAGCTAAATCTAAATCGGGCATTGGATAGTTGTGTTCATACGGCTTTAACTGTCGTGATACGTAAGCAATTACCTTCTCATTTTACAAAAACACGTAGCCCAATCCTTTGCCAGAAGCATCACTATAGATCAGAAACTTGTCTTTTTTGTTAGGTATAATAAATACAGGGGCCATAATTAGTCTTTATTTAAACTCTAAGAAACTTTTCTCACAAGTTTTAGTTCAGACAAACTTCACATCTGTAACACCCACTTAGTCAAGCCCAAAAACTCAACTAAGAAGACACTACAGGTGAAAACATTTTAAACAAATATTTCTCGAGACCTAGTTGTTCGTATATATATAGAAACTTTTGTACTCTTTAGGATCTAATACACCATAATAATATATAATAGATATTTAATAAATAAAATTTTTTCTACATATATAAAAATAGTAAAATAAGATACGAACATAAGATCACACACACCCACAGTGTACAGAAAATTTAAATAATATATATTTACATATATATTAACCAAAAGTATTAGAGTATCTAAGTCTCAAAATTTAATCAAAATGTAGAATGGTTTGTACTACTGCCAGTGCCCATTGCTCCATGCAGTCACCAAGTTCAGAGGTAATTAAGTCTGCCTACCTACACACATAGAGTAAGAAGTGAGTGACAAGCACTCAGTAGGTTCCACAAATGCAAATGTAAATGATATGTCGTATGCGTGCAAAATATTTACTAATATTTCAAATACTGATTTTCTCTTGCTTGAAAACTAGATATTTCATAAACAAATTGCTTCTTAAAATCATTTTCATAAGACTTTTCATATCAGATGACGTATGAATCCAATTCTTCTTAGTCACAATGGAGTTAGCTGCCCATCGACACTTGTCATTTTCCAAGCTGTCCGCGAACAAACTATAAGGAAACCCCGTTTTAATTGCTATCATTTAGAGAAATAGCATAAGTGGAGCTGGTCCCACTTACACCCGTGAAGTACAAGTTAAGGGATTGTCAATCCACCACATACATTAATACACTCGCATGTGCCTATGTGAGAATCTAATCCTCAACTGACTAACCAGTGAGCCCTCTACTCAATGATGCCCACATATATCACATATCATAAGTTCCAAATCACATCTCATATCTGCCTATGTATGTATGACCATGACTTTTTCATTTCATAAATATTCATCTTTGAGAAAATCAGTTCCGTTGCACAAAAATCACATTTCTATTTCAAAATTGTTTTTATGTAATGCATGTATGTATGAGCTACCTAGCAGTTCCATACACATTTTATACCAGTACACTATTACCATCAGGCTAATACAATTTGAATAGATTACAAATCACAACTATAATATATTGAACAATAGTCATATCCATTCACAGTACAGTGTGCATAATGGATCAATCATCATTAATCACATTATGTCATTATAACATGATAAATCTAAATATACAACCATTATAATTTAACTTGTCAATATATATATAACAAGAAATATTATAATAGAATGCCATTATTACTTCCCATATACTTAAATATAAATAAATAAGTCATGATAATACTATTTGAGTTTACATATTTTAATACTTGAAGCAATGTAAATAAAATAAATTTTCAACTCAATCAAACCTGTTTTAGCATGCATCGCAATTTTATAAAAACCACAACTCACTTGTTATAAACTGGATTTATATAATTCAAAACCAAAAATAATGATGACTCATTATAGTTCAAGGGAAAAATATGCCATGAAAATAAAACAAATTATAACCCTTTCAAAAATACTGAAACCCGTGGGTGCAAGTGTAGAGTTTTTCTCAGAACTTCCCAGAAAATAAATAATTTGTTAAACTCAATATCTCATTCATTATGACTCCAAATGAAGTGATTCAAAATCAAAATGACCGCGGTTCATTTTAGTTTAGGGGAAAAATATATCATGAAAATAATAAAAATTTAAAATCCTTCAAACATAACAAAACCCATGGCATTGGTACAGGTTACTTCCAAGATTTTTTAGAAAATTAATAGATTTTGTAAAATCCATAACTTACTTAATACAACTCCAAATCAAGTTAGTCAAAAGCCAAAATGCTAAAAACAAATACTGCATTTCATGGTAAAAGCTTCAAAATTTTCTGATGTCAATAACCTAAGTATACAAACAGCCAAATTTTTATAAATTTCAAAAGAAACACCATTTCAGCACAATGCACTAGTTCATGATAAAACCATACATAAAACAGGTCATATTTCACCAAATCCATACACGCAACAACTCACATAACAACCAGCATCTTCATTACACCATTCCAGCTTAAGACAACTATTAAACCCAACATGCATGTTGAAAATTCAGCCAAAAACACAATTTAACCACACATGCAACTCATTTCCAGTAAAAAGGTAAGAACCTACCTTGTCAAACAGAAAAAATTGCTTTCAAAAACCTTGAAAATGAAGGGAAACTTGGGATTTCATAGCAATGGTGGCTGACTCCTTGTCTCCTTCCTTTTCTCTTTGAAATTTCTCACTTCTCCCTTGAAAACTCTTTCTTCTCCACTCTCTCTCTCTAGAATGCAAGAGTACCTCTTTCCCTCTCTCTTTAGACTCTCTTAGCCGGTTTTGAAAGAGAAATGAGGGTTTCTTTTTTGCTGAAAATTGGCTGATTGGGGGCTTTTAAAATAAATAAAGAAAAGATGACTAACCAACTTAAATGATGGTGCGGTTTATAAATAAAATATAATAACACCATGCATTCAAAGCTCCAAACCATTCCTCTCTTTTTTTCTTTTTTTTTTATAAAAAAGTCCATCATAACATTTGCAAGACTTTAAGTTCCCTTATTAGTAAAAAATGTGGTGATTTGGTGGGAGTATAATTGCATTTTAAATGTATTTACAAAGAATTCAAGCAATATATATATAGCTAAATGAGCCAACTATACAAAAATATATAGTAATAAATATTCTTTGACTTGCTAACCCAGAAAACACTTAATTACAACAGAAAGTCAACAACACAGGAAAACTTTCTAATAAACAATAATAATTACAATTCACCCCTCCTTAAAAGAAATTTCGTCCCCGAAATTTACACCTTTAAAGATAAAACACTTAATTGATTAAGTGTGGATACTTGGCTTTAATCTCATCTTCATGTTCCCACGTTACTTCCTCGACTGTGTGATTTCTCCAAAGAACCTTTACTAGTAGAATTGTTCTATTCCGAAGTACTTAGTCCCTTTTGTTCAGAATTTTCACCGGCTTCTCTTCATACATCAAGTTCTCAAAAACTTCCAACGGCTCGTACTCAATCACATGAGAAGGATTATGGACGTACTTCTGTAACATCGACACACGAAACACGTTATGTACGCTTGCCAAGTTGGGAGGTAAGGCTAAACAGTATGCTAAAGCTCCAATTCTTTCCAAAATCACAAAGGGCCCAATGTAACAAGGACTTAACTTCCCTTTCGATTCAAACCTCATTACACCCTTTAATGGCGCAACATTGAGGAACACCTTCTCCCTGACTTCAAACTCCAAATTCTTTCGTTGATGGTCAGTATAACTCTTTTGTCGGTCTTGGGAAGTCTTCATTGTTTGCCTTATCTTGACTATTAACTCCATGATCTGCTGCAAAATTTCTGGCCCAAACAATTTCCTTTCTTTAACTTCGTCTCAATGCGATGGAGATGTGCACTTTCTTCCATACAGAGCCTCATATGGTGCCATCCCAATCGAACTGTGGAAACTGTTGTTATAAAAGGAATGTGTTTTTCCTAACTTCCTTGGAAATCCAACATACATGCCCTCAGTATATCCTCCAGTGTTTAAATTGTTCACTCTGACTGACCATTAGTCTGAGGGTGAAAAGTCATACTAAAGTTCAACTTTATTCTCATCGCCTTGTACAGACTCTTTCATAAAAATGATGTAAACCAGGAATCTCGGTCTGAAATGATCATCACTGGCACACCATGAAGTCATACGATCTTATCTACCTATAATTGAGCTAAAGAATATACCATAACGACAACAATCACCAATCATGAGTACCGATAGAAAGTGAACTGATTTCGTAAGTCGGTCAACAATCACCCAAATAGCATTATTACCTCGCTTGTGACAAAGGTAATCCCATAATGAAATCCATTGCAAAGTGCTCCCACTTCCACTCTTGAATCATTAGCAACTTAGGCAGACCATACGGTCTCTGATGTTTGATGTTTACTTGCTGGCACATCAAGCACTGTTCCACGAACTTAGCTATATCTCGTTTCAGACCAAACTACTAGAAACCTTGGAGATGTCCTTATACATCTTTGTCGTTCTCGGATGAACTATATAAGGAGCTTAATGAGCTTCCACTAGAATCTCCTTCTTGATCTCCTCAACATTTGGTACATATAGACGAGTACAAAATCTTAAGGTCCTATCTCCAGCGAGATTGAACTTCGGTCTATTTCCTTGGATAACTTCATTATTGATCTTCAAGAGAGCTAACACCACCACAAATTTATCCAAGTAATCGTGAAAAACATGATCCATCAGATCCATGCATGTTGCTGGTGCATTCGTTAGTCCAAATGCACTCTTCGTTCTGTCCTCCTCCTTAATCTTCAACTGATGATAATCAGAACGAAGGTTAATCTTTGAAAAGATACTCGATCCTTATAACTGATCGAACAATTCGTCAATCCTTGGCAATGGGTACTTATTCTTGATCGTCACCTTGTTGAGCTCTTGGTAATCAATACACAAACGCCAACCATCCTTCTTTTCATGAATAAAATTGGTGCTCCCCAAGATGAAACACTGGGTTTAATAAAACCTTTGTCTAGTAGATCCTGCAACTGCTCCTTTAACTCATTTAACTCTGCTGGAGCCATTCAATACGGTGCCTTAGAAATAGGTGCAATCCTTAGTACCAAGTTAATTGTGAACTCCTCTGGAAAAACATCCAGAAAGTGTCGAACGACTTCAACGTCTTGCAGTTGAAAAGTATCCAATTCCTTGTCCACGACACTAACAAGAAATACCTGACATCCTTGATGCATACACTAAGAGTTTGCATCGCCGTTAGCAATTTTTGTCTAGGCCTTAATGCCAAACCTGCAAACTCAAACCTCTAACTATCTACAAGGCTAAACTGAACTTTCTTTTCATTGCAATCAATGCAAACCCCAAACTTAGATAGCCAGTCCATATTGAGAATCACATAGAAATTCGACAATTCTAATATGATCAAATCGGCATGCGGTGTCTCGTTACCGAGCTAGAAAACATAATTATCAAGCAAAGAGGAAACAAACATAAACACCCGAGGGTGTAGCAACACACAAACGACAATCAAGACTAACAGGTTTTCTAGCCAATTTAGAAAAAAACTGACTAGACACAAACGAATACGTAGCACTTGAATCAAATAATGCAAAAAAACTGAAACTATTCAAAGTAATGGTACCTGTAAATACTGTAGCATCATCTTTCCCGCCTCCTCCTTGGTCAGCGTAAACATACGGCCTTGGGTAGATTTCTACATCTTTTCCGCTTCTGGAAAACTTCTCCTTATGTGGTCACGCTTACCATAATCGTAACAGACTCCAACCTTGCTCCAGCTCTCACTGAAATGGAGCTTGTCGCACTTCTGGCATTACGAATTGTCAGGTCCCCTGTCAACCGCCTTGAACTTCTTCTTATTGTCACCACAATTACTGTTAGTCCACGACTTCCCATCAAACTTTCGCTTCAGCTAGAATTCTTTGCAAGAGTAGAACTTGATCCTGCAGACCTGCCTAGCTCTGAAGCAAGATCCTTCGCGATCAATTGCACTCACTATAGTATCTTCGAATGTGTAGGGAATTGAAACAAGGCAACAAGCTTCGAGCTTTACACTCCTCCAAGTCCACCAGGTGTGGCATGTAACAAGAAAGTTCATCAAACTTCCTTTCATACTCCATAAGAGAAACGTTTCCCTACTTCAAACATGAGAACTAAGCTTCTTTCTCCTCCCGTTTAACTCGAGTAAAGTACTTTGCATAAAACAAAGTCTTAAACTGTGCCCACAACATCAAACTTTCGTTAGCATGGTATGCTCTCTTAATCATATCCCACCAATGACTAGCTCCCTCCCTCAGCATGAAGGAAGCACATATCACTTTTTGCTCTTCAGTGCAGTTAGTTAAAACAAAGATTTTCTCCAACTCGAGGATACAACTCTCCGCCACCAAAAGATTTATTGACCCTTCAAACTCAGGGGGATAAAAATCTCTAAACAGCTTTATCACCACATTAATCCCAGTAGGCTGATGTGGCTATTGTTGTGGTTGAGGTTATTGCCCTTGCTGTTGCTGCTGCTACATTTCTCAATGGCTTCCAGAAGCTGACCTATGGTATTCCTAGAACTACTATTAGGTTTGGAGTGAACATTTCTCAGAGGATGCGACATCTGCAATAAACAAGAAAATAAATCTTAAACAAATTATTCGATAATAATTTGATAAAATACATAACAAACAATACTTCATTTTTCACAATAAAGCGTTACACAACCACCACGTACAATACTATATGATACAATATATATAATATAAATATATATACCCATATATATATACCATATCTATAAATATAATACATATATACAAACAACAAAGTCGCTAAGACACCGGAACCCTGTCGCTAGCAAGGTCATCCTAGGGATCAAAGTCCTCTGGGTTGATCGGCTCAGGCGAATAACTAAGAGGTATGTAGTCGTCTGAACCCCTGCAGTACTCCTCTGGATCGTCCTTTGGATCCTCCTCTAGCTCTGCAATCACAACAGGGGTTCCTCCAAACCCCTATGCCCCTAACTGCATCATCATAGCCTGTTGCTCCTCTCAATTCTCATCGAGCTGATCCAAGTACTATATATACATGTCATGATGATGCTCAATCTAGAGCTGCTCAAACCTCCCGGTGGGAATTTAATAGTGCCCTCCACCCGATAGAGGTACCATAGTAGACTAACCTCACAGAAACATAACAACATCCTGTCTCCTACCCTCCAGCTCTCGACGAGCGGAGTCCTCAACCAAACCAATATCCCGATATCCTCCATCTGATGTAGACGAAACATCCCCTCTATGTGACTTCCTCACAGAGTGTGACCCTAATAATGGCCCCCTCACTGGGTCACAACACATCCAGCCACAAGCTCCTCCACTTGTGCATCCAGTCTCCCACGAATCAAATAAGAAATATGGCTAAAAAGCTGGTCCATCTAAGCAGCACAATAACGTAAAGCATATAAATAAACATGCAATACTAAAAATGAATCCAAAAGTTAGTTTGCCTTGGTGCGCAAGTGATCACTAAAGCATTGGTAGTACATGTTTAAAAACCTAGGGCTCTAATACCAAAAGTGTAATACCCTCTTACTCAGGCCTAGGTTCTCGAGCAATATATGATTACCATTAAATTTTTTTTTCTTCTCCTTTCAAAATATAAACTCAATTTATATTTAAAAACTATTCTGGACATTACGTAAACAATATTAAAATCTTTTTTTACTCTTTGAGACCATTTTTTTTTTTACAAACCAAATGACTAATAATAAAATAAACAAAGTATTTGAAAATACTTATACCCATAACGTAAAAGAAAAGTATAGTTAATACACAAAGTATCTTTATCAAAAATACTTTAAAAGGAAAATGCGGAAGAACCATGTACTGTGCCTTATCTTCCCAGGTCTACACAACCGGCAAACCTTATTGTGGAGCTTTGAATTTACCTATCACATAGGATAAACAGTTATAAATGAAAAACACTCAGTAGGCAACTCAAATACATATGTCAATGTCATGCCATGTAGTATACAACCATACATCTCAAATCATCATTTTCCCTCTTTATTTTTAACTAAATAGCTCACTCTCTTTCCGCGTTTTGTGCAGCCACACAAAACAACACACCTCTAGTATGCGAATAAACCACCGTTCCAGGCGACCTACCATCGTGTGTGGTCAGTAACTTATAAAGCTTTTAAAACAGGGTTTAAAATCATGCACCTTAATTTGTGCAACCATTTTGAAAACACAAACTCTCAGAGAAAAATCCATCATATCACAAAAAATAATAAATCTCATGAATTGCTCTATGCAAATGAATGTTCATGTCACAATGCACAAGTACAACTAAGTAATACAATAAAATGTATAATTACCAAACTATCTCATCCGATAGCAGTAATTACCGAAATACCCCTACTCAAACCAACGATTTCAAATCACTAAACACATTAATGTAACTATCGAAATGCCACTAGTCATCTCGATAATTACTAAAATAACCCTCAAGTATATGAAAAATTACCAAAATACCTCTCAATAGATATATGGCTAATTGCCATCATACTCTTAGTTAATTAATAGTACTTAATAATTATCCAACCAGATACATACATACAACCACTTCAGTACATATATACATATCCATCCATATACATATTTATAAACACAATTATAAACACATATATATACAATTACATATGTAAAAAATTCAAATATATAAATATATATTCATATACACATATATACACATATATATGCAAATACATATATACACACTCATATATGTATACTCATATTTTATACACATATAGATGCACACAAACACAAGTTATACATATACATAATTATATATATATACACCAATACGTAAGTAGACCTGTATGCATACAATAAATTAATACTCATTTTTATACATAAATAATTATTCATATACATGCACTTATACAAAATACACTTATACATATTTAATATATACATACATAATATGCATGCATTTTCTAAAATGTAATTATATTTATAACTGTACAATTAAGTATATAAATAAATGTAATAATAAAAACATAAATAATTATAATTGAACATATATATATATATATATATATATATAAATAAATAAGTAATTTAATATATATAATAAATAACTTGGAAATTTGAAAAGACCATAAAACCCCTCCAAACTCCAATATTTTTTACTTTACCCCTCATATGGAAAATAATGAAAATACCCTTAACAATTTCAAAAATTTCAATTATGTCCCCAATACATCAAAGGACCAAAATGCTCTTGATCTTTTTTAAAATTTTGTTTATGTCTCTCGCATGCAAAAGTTCAAAATGCCCTTAAACATTTTTAAAAATCCCGTTTGTATCCCTTACATACAAAATGACCCAAATACCCTTGAAATTTTTGAAAATTCTCAAAATGCCCTTTACATGTGAAAAGACCAAAATGCTCCTCATATGTAAAAATTTGACATAATCACCTAATATGTCATCCTCTTTACAAGTCTAAAACCAATCAATTTCACATCATTCCATCAAATTAACAAGGGTTTACGCATTAATCACCATCAATTTCAATTAACTATGCATTAAACCATCAAAATCACACTTTAAACATAAATTCCATAAAATCCTAAACCCTCATCAATTGAGGGGTTTTCTCGTACGCTCAATACATATCAAATTAAGCATAACCAATAATCAAATCATCAATACAAAGTATGATTCCATCAATTATTCAAGTAAAAACACATGATTTACATGAAAAATCAAAGAGGAATAGTTGTTTACCTATCTTCCAAGCAATAAAATACTTTTTTTAAGAGTTGAAAATCAACACAAGCTAAGCCAATGAACTCTCTTTAATGGCCAGCCAATAACCCTTGAATTTTACTTGAAAATTCTTTGAAATTTGCAATTTCTCTCTAAAAAACTTGGCATTTCTCTCACTAGAACTAAATGAAACAAAACACCATTGAAGAAGATGAAGGAGGGTTAGCCAACAAGAAGAAAAAACTCAATTGGCAACTTGAAATAATAATAAAATAAGTAAAAAGTAAAAGATATTTACTAAAATATTAAAATAGTGAACAGTAAAAATCAAACCAAGTTAAACTTTGACCAATGGTAAAATGGGTAGAAAAAGTCTCTCAACTTCTCACAGGGTACTCTCAGCCCTCACAAAATGTTTAGGGAATTTAGAAACTGTTTGTTTCGGCGAAAATGACAGAACCGCGATCAAACTAAAAATGCGTTCAGAAATCGATAATTTCAGAGATAATAACTTGGTTATTACATATATAGTTTTTGAAAATCATATAAATTGACTGAAATTTGATCAAATTTTTAAGGGTTGTATGATAATGACCCTAAGAAAACGCAAAAATTATAGTTTGACTTTCTATCTTGGTGCTTACAAATTGTCTATTATTGGTGGCTCACAAGCATTAATTTTTTTTTAAAAAAAAATTAGGCTTTATCTGCTTCATATGCATTTGATTATTTATTTAGGCCAATGGCTAGTTAGGGTGGGTCTTTAAATCTTTCTAACTATTTTCTTTTTTTCAAAATTAAAACTGTATAAGTTTTTTTTTTTCTTCATGTTAGATTTTGAAAATATCCTTGGTTGTTATAATATTTGTAAAACATTTTGGGCTATAAGAATTTGACAAACACACATAACTAATATCGATTCAGCTTTGGCATTTGGATTCAAGAAAGTTGGAACTTTTAAGAAAAAGTCTTCAATTAAGGTTGTAGTTTTAACAAGTATAAGGTAAATGCATAATAGTCAAATAAAACAAGGTTAGTAAATGTTTTCAAATAAAATTTTTATTTTGAGGTTGTATTTTGGTTTACTGAACATAGTGGTTTGATTAGAATACCATAGTGTTAGAGCCACATCTTGTTTAAAGCATTACAGTTTGGAGTTTTTGTCCCATTGTATTCACAATTTAAAGCAATTTGGAGTTTTTCACCCAATATTGATTCATAACGAAAAAACTGGAACCAAAATGAAATATTGATTTCAATATTTAAAAGAATCGATAAATTCAGTTTCAATCACAAAACAGTATTGTTACTTCTGATAGTCATAAATAGTAATCGACATTTTCGATTCTACTTTAAATTTGAATCAATATTTTCGATTATAGTTGAATATCAGAATCGATATTTTCGATCAGTGTTATATTTGTAAATTATGATGAGAAAAATATATACTTCTATATGTCAGAGTGTACAAATGATGGGCTTATAAAGCCAATGAATAATACAAGAGAAGGAAACTAATAATTACAATTGAAAGCACAAAACTATATTAGTGGGTCAAGAACAGGCTAAATCACATATGTCAACATCCCCCCTCAAACTCAAGGCGGTATACTAGATGACAGCTTGAGTTGAAAATCAACGTATGGTAACATCCAGATGTGTGGGATTTGGTGAACAAATTTGTAATTTGATCTTCAGACTGAATGGAGTAAAGACTTAATGTTCCTTACAGAAAATGATGTCTAACAAGATTACAATCAATCTCGATATGTTTTGTTCTTTCATGGAAAACATTGTTGTTTGTTGTTTGAATTGCACTGGTTATCACAATAAAGTGGTGTGGAACTTGAAATGGAGACACCAAGATCTTGTAATAGCCATCATAACCAAAGTAGCTCAGCTATAGTGTCTGCAAGAGCTTAATATTCAGACTCGGTGTTTGATCAAGCAACTACAGTTTGTTTTATACTGCGCCATGAGATAAGAGAGCCTCCAAGGAATAAACAATAACCAGTTGTAGAACGTCTATTAATGGGATCACCTGCCAAATTAGCATAAGAGTATGCACGTAATTGAAGAGATGAGGAAGCAGAAAAATGCAACTCATGAAATATTATGCCTTTGATGTATCTCAAAATATGCAAAAAAAGTGAGATGATTGAGGTGAAGACATGAATTGGCTTACCAAATGAACAACATAAGTTATAGCGGGGCAAGTAACAGTAAGATAAATGAATCTTCCAACTAAGAGTGGGTTCAGTGAGTGGTTCACCATCACTAATTTGAAGCTTGACATTAACCTCTAAAGGAGTGTCCACAACCTTACTATCAGAAAGGCCAGCACAAGATAACAATTCAAATGCATACTGACTAAAAAAGTATCCATTAGATGTTGTGGAGACTTTAAGATCTAAGAAATAACTAAAAAATCCAAGATCATTCATATCAAATTGGCGACTCAAGAATTGTTTAAGATTTTGTATCATCAATGCATGTAATAATCATGTCATCCACATATAGAAGAATAATAATGATGCCATGATTTTTCTTGTGAAGAAACAAAGCTAGATCATGAGAGCTTGATGAAAATCCAAATTTTGATATCATAGAGCCAAATTTTGCAAATCATGCACGTGGAGCTTGTTTAAGACCATACAGAGCACAATGAAGACAAAAAAATTTATTTGGTGGATGTTCATATCCTGGAGGTGGGATGCATATAAACTTCTTCAGTAAGATCACTATTGAGAAAGACATTTTTGACATCCATTTGAAACAGTTTCAAACGTCTGATAGTTGCAAGGGCAAGGAGAGTGTGAAATGTGATTAAACGGGCAACAGGAACGAATGGCTCTTCATAGTCAATGCCATATTCTTAAGACAATCCCTTTGCAACAAGATGAGCTTTATATTGCCTAATTAAACCATCCTACCGAGTTTAAATCTTGTAAATTCATTTGCATTCTACAACTGACTTTCCAAGAGGTAAATCAACCGATTCCCATGTTTATATTTTATGGAGAGCTTGAAGTTCCTCAGACATTATGTTTTGCTAAAGAGGGTTAGAGGAAGCCCTGCAAAAGAAGCAAGGCTCATGTAAAGTAGCTAAACCATATTAACAATGAAAATCATGAAGTTTAGTAGAAGGTTCTCTTACTCGAGTGGATCAACGAAGATTGGTAGTGGCAGGATCAACAAACATGTCAGATTCATTAGGAACAGTTGAATTTGTTGAACTACTTGTCATGTCAGTAGACGAGAAAAGGTTAAGAGAGGGATTTGTGAACAATAATAACTGAGAAGTATGAGGAAGAGAAAAGGAATAAATATCTAAAGACATTTTGTTTTCCCAAAACACAACATGATGAGATATACACAACCATTTAGAAATAAGATCACAACATCGATATCCCTTATGGTCAATCCCATACCCGATAAAGCAACATAGACGAGAGTGAGGTTCAAGTTTGGTATGCTCATGAGGTTTAAGAAGAACAAAGCAAGAGCAATCAAAGACTTTGAAATAGTTGTAGTTGGGTAAAGAACCATATAGTCATTCAAATGGATTGATGAACAAAAATAGAGGAAGGAGTACGATTGATTATGTACACAGCTATAAGAGCAGCTTCATAAGACCATGCTATTTATTAAATTTCTCTTTACAAGTGGGTATTGATTTTAATATGCTATTAATATCATTATTATTGGTATTTCATTAATTTTAAATTTAGTATTATTTTATGGATCCGAAGTAAAGAGGAAAAAAAATTAATCTTATTTTACGACATGTGCTATAATAGTAGCATCCCCTAGAACGGATCTATGAGGTTCAATTAGAGGGTGTTACACTCGATCCGGTGGTAACTCTGGCAACTCCTTCGAAAAAACATCCAGAAAGTCTCGAACAACTTTGACATCTTGCGATTGAAAAGTATCCAGTTCCTTGTCAACGATGCTAACAAAAAACACCTGACACCCTTGATACAAACACTTAAGAGTTTGCATCGCCTTTAGAAATTTTGGCTGCGGCTTAAACGTCGAACCTATAAACTCAAACCTTTGACCATCTACAGAGCTAAACCAAATTTTTTTCTCCTTGCAATCAATGCAAGCTACTGAGGTTGCTACTGATGTTGTTGTTGAGGTTGTTGCTCTTGTTGTTGCTGCAAGTTTTGAGCCACAAGGCTCTCAATAGGTTCTAGAAGCCGACCTATGGTATTCCCTGAACCACTTTCAGGTTCGAGGTGAACATTTCTCGTGGGACATGACATCTACAACAAATGAAAAAATAAATCTCAAACAAATTATTCAATAATAATTTGATAAGATACGCAGACAAACAACATTTCATTTTTCACAATAAAGCATTACACAACCACTATGTACAATACATATATTATACAATATATATACACCATATGTATAAAATATAATACATATATACAAACAACAAAGTCGATAAAATGCTGGAACCCTAGTCACTAGCAGGGTCATCCCAAGGATCAAGAGGTAGTAATTATTTGAAACCCTGGAGTGCTTATCTGAGTCCTCCTTTGTATCCTCCACTGGATCCTCCTTGGCTCTGGAGCCGTAACGAGGGGGTCCACCAAACTGCATCATCATAGTCTGCTGCTCCTGTAGATCTTTACCAAACTAATCCAAGTACCACTTATACATGTCATGACGATGCTCAACCTGAACCTACTCAAACCTCCTAGTAAGAATGTAGTAGTGCCCTCCACAAGATAGAGGTACCATCATAGACTGACCTCACAAGGACATAGCAACATTATAACACCCCTTTACCCGAGCTCGGAGACCCGAATAAAGAGATGTCATGATGAAAAGACGGTACAAAAATAATATTATAAAAAAAATTTCCTTTTGAAACATAACCGTAAAACTGAATAAAAATTTTCTTTACTCTTTAGGATAAGTTAAACTCTTAGTAATAATGGCAAAAACCAAAATATTTCTAAACCCCAAAAAATACAGTTCTTTACACAAAACCCACAACGTAAAGAAAATTAGTTTATCTCTATCAGAGTTATAGTTTTAACCCAAAAGGAAATAAAATGCATAACAAATTTGTACTATCTCTGCTAGTCCACCACGACGGTGCCAAACTGCACAGGCTAGGTTTCTAGATTGCCTAAACACACAAAACAAATAGGAGTGAGTGAAAAACACTCAGAAGGATCCCAACATGCATGATGATGCAGTGCAATATACCATGAGAAAAGTTAACAATCATGAAAACCTCTTGTTCATTTTTCTTTTAAAAGCAACCATAAATGCAATGACTTTTAAATTCTTATACGTAGGACTTTTCACTTTACCTAAATATTAAATTACGTTGGAGCTAGTTACTCTAATTTCCTAAAGCAGCACACATGCATACTTTCAAGGAAATCTTTACATATTTAACCGATTAGAAGGAACGACAAGAGTGGGGGTGAAACCCGCTTGCATTCGCATCATGCAAGTGCTGGGGTTACAACCTCCACACGCACCAGTACGCTCGCATGTGCGCGCATGCGAGAATCCTTTCTTTCCACCTACTAGTTAGTGGGACCTCTACTAACCGATTCACAAACTTGAACACATATGCTCCATTCATCATAACATTAAAACCTACAAGTGCATGGCCATGACTATACGATGCATATCTTTTAAAAATGTGAATTGCGATAATCAAAACTTTCACGTTGGATTGTGATGCATGTGTATGCTTGTGCCATTACTAGCTAACACCAATCTCATGTCATTAACGTATATGGCTTCAAACACAATTAACTCTCATATGTAAGATAACACATGCATTTAAATACTTGTATATATATATATATGTATAAATTCATACTAATAAATTCATAAGAATAAACCCATGTAATTCCAAAGAAACTATTTCTAAATAGCCTACTAATTACATAAGAAAGCAAATATAGTCATGCTCAAACCAATTTCCAGCAAGCATACTTTATAAGCAAAGATTGCAACTACAATAAATTAACCAACAAAAAGCATAAAAAGTCCATGCTTTAATAATTTAACAAGCTAAATATCAACAAGGTTAGTTTTAGACAAGGTAGTCATGGAGTTTAACTTAAAATCAAGTCCTAAACTAATTACATTATAGCCTTCTCTTAATTTATTAATACACGACAAATGACTAGTCAAGTCCAGCCCATTTTATCCCACAATTTCCAGCAAGAAACAATATTTACCCTAACTTAAAACCATAGACACAAGCTGTTGGCAATAGTTACAGATTTTTCAGGATTTCCAGCAAAACAGGTATGATTTTAAAAATTATAGAACACTCATCTTAACTCCAATTGGGGTAATTCCAAAACTAAAGTAGCCACAAGTTAATTAGTTTAAAGAGAAAAAATGTGAATAAAAAATTAGCAAAAATTAGAGGCCCTGAAATAACACCAAACCCGTAGGTTATGGTGCAGGGTTCTCCCAGAATAATAATCCATCTAGTAATTTTGAAATAATTCTTTCTCTCTCATCCGGAATCTGATTGCAAAAATTCAAAAACGAAAATGTTCTCAAGACACTCAAGTTTTTACAGTAAAAATTACAGAATTTTTGGACAACTACCCGAATACCAGTTTTAATCCAAAGTCCACGAAAATTTCAGGAATGTGCAGGGTTCTCCCAAAACATCTATCCGTCCAGAAATTTTGAAATAATTCTTTCTCCCTCATCCAAACTCTGATTGCAGAAATTCAAAAACGACCATGTTCATAAGATACCAAAGTTTAGGCATTAAAAATTTCAGAATTTTTGGACAAATACACAAATGAACAGCAAGCAATCAAAGGCCACAAAAATTTCAGTAACTTTCTAGAATTCACATGTTACTCCAAACCACACCAAATGTAACCCTAACATGCCATGACTTTGGGCTTTTGCTAATCCACTTAGGAACACACCTAGATCTAGTTAGATCTAGCATTTAAATATAATTTTCAAAAGATTCCAAGTGGTCCCAAATAGAAAATGAATAGAGGAGAGAAGATCATGTCAAGCCCCATTAAATCACCAACAAACACATAGATGGGTTAGGGACCCTACCTTAGATTAGCTAAAACCTTGCCAAAAGCTTTGAAAATCAAGATTAAACACCTCCCTCCAGCTGTTGGAAATGGCCGGCTTCGCACTCCTCCTTCCTCTTCTTGAGGCTTTGAAGAAAACCCCTTGAACAAACTTGAAACTTTATCCTAAAACACACACTCTCTCTTGTCTTCTAAGAAAAACCTTTTTTTCTCTCTTTATGGTAAATGGCCAGCTGCAAGGAGGGAATTTTTTAGTTTGGGTTTTAGTTAAAAGGCTGCTTTTATAGTGGGGTTTAGGGGTTTCAAGAGGGTTGCTAGGGTTTTGATGAGATGTCAAAAGCTAGACCACTTTTAACCCAAGTTTGACCCAATTCAATTTTTAATCTTGAATGTGGTCCCTACACCCAACAAGCAAGACCACTTCAAATTTAAACTTGCCACATAAACAATCAAGAGTCAAGGAAAGAATCTCAGTGAACATACTGCCAGTCAAAGGGATGATATGGCAGGGTGGACTGTTGACTGTTGACTTTGACTTTGACCACAACTTTGACTTTATCATAAAAGGAAACAAACACATATAATACACAGAAGGTCACATACCACTCAGTCCCAGTCAACCAACACCAGACCTTAACTTGACAGTCAGTGGCCCATGCGTTGACTTTAACTAAAGTTGACTTTAACCAAAAATCAACTATGCACAAAAGTAATCAGATATTACAAACATCCTATCTCCTACCCTCCAACCCTCGACGAGCAGAGTTCTCATCCAAACCAACATCTTGATATCCTCCACATGAGGTAGACGGAATATCCCTCTCGTGACATCCTCATAGAGTGTGACCCTAACGATGGCAACCTCACTAGGGTCACCACACGTACCGCCACCGACTCCTCCACCGGTGCATCCCATCTTCTGCGAATCAAACAAGAAACACGGCTAAAAAAGTGGCTCATCCAAGCAGCATTGTAACATAAAGCAAATAAATAAACATGCAGTACTAAACATGATTCTAAAAGACAATCTTCCTTGGCGCGTAGGTGATCACTGGAGCATCGACAAGTACATGTTCAAAACCTAGGGTTCTGATCCCAAAACTGTAACACCCTCTTACCCAAACCTAGATTCCCGAGCAAGGTATAATTACTATTAATTTTTTTTTCTTTTTCTTTTAAAATATAAACTTAATTTATATTTAAAAACTATTTTGAACAATATGTGAATAGTATTAAAACATTTATTTACTCTTTGAGAATGTTTCACTAAACTAGACAACTGATATTACATAGATGCATTCAACTCATAAAAGTCAAGATGGTAAAATGAGGCACCTAGTGGATTCATTGGGTTGGGAAACAATAAATAAGAGGTGGCTACATTTTGCATTAGATCCTTGAAATATTAGATTAGGTCTTGCTATGGATGGATTTAACCTTTCAAAGATCTTAACTCTAGATATAGTTGTTGGCCAGTAATTCTAACTATATACAACTTGCCTCCCTCGTTATACATGTCAAAAGAAAGTTTAATGTTGAGTTTATTAATTTCTGGACCAAAATAGTTAGGAAACAATATAGATGTTTATTTGGCACCACTTGTAGATCACTTAAAGTTATTATAGAGTGATGGGGTTGAATTGTATGATTCAGTTACTAAGTCTACATTCAACTTAAAAGTTATTAGGACGTGAATAATAAATGACTTTCCAGTATATGGAAATATATCTGGATGGCCCAGTAAGGGAAAAATTGCTTGCCCTATTTGTCGTCAAGAAATATGTTCACAATGGTTGACACACGGTAGGAAGTTTGCATACATGGGACATAGAAGATTTCTTACCATAGGTGATCAATTTCGCGCAAAGAGTAGCTGGTTTAATGGAAAAATTGAAAATGGTGTTAGGCCAAAGATAAAAAATGGTGAAGAAGATTCAAATGATTTAACCTGGAAGAAAAAGTCAATATTTTTCTAGCTACCATATTGGAAGGTAACTGTTGTAGTATTTGTTTTTGTTTAATTTGGTCATATTATTAGATATATAGTATATCATAATTTTTTTGAATGTTTGATTTGTAGAGTTTACATATACATCATAATTTGGATGTGATACATGTGGAAAAGAATATATGTTAGAGCATTATTAGTACACTTTTGGATGTAAAAGGAAAATCTAAAGATGGTATTAATTCTCGTAAGGACTTGGAAGTTATGAACATTATACATGAATTACATCCTGAGAGTAGAGGAAATAAATTCTGTAACACCCCCTTACTTGAATCCGAAGATCCAACTAAGAAGATATTACTCTGTATAAACTTCAAAATATGCTCCTTCGAACAATGCCCAAAATACATATAAATATTTTATTCACTCTTTAGGTTCGTATTTCATACTCATTAAAAACCATAATATTTAAAGTAAATACAAAAGTTTACAAAACCCACAACATAAAGAAAATAGTATTTAAAAAGTAGAGTTTCATTGTCCAAAGAAATGAAAAACATAATATGGAAAGTAAATTTACATAACTATCTCTACTCTCTGGTACCTTCACTGCGTCAAACTCAAATAACTTAAGTGTTGTGATAAATACTCAAGTAGATAATAGTGAGTTATAAACATAATAGTGAGTGATAAACATTCAGTATGTTCTTAAAATACAAATATAAATGCATAGCCTCATGTGTACAAAATTTCATTTTCTGAAAATAATGATTTTACCCTTTCTCCATCACAATTCATTTGTAAAACATAATTTATTGTTGAATTCTTGTGTAGTCATTTATTTTTATTTGAAATCAACGTATATATACGTAAAATTTACAATCCATCATACTCTACTCAACCGCGTTCTCATAGGGCACACATGTATGTTAGTAGTCGGTTTGTAACTAAATCACATCCCCCTTATAGGACTTACATGCACGTTTGTGGTTGGTTGGTTAGTCGAATTGCACCCTCACGGAACCCACAAGCACGTTTGTAGTTGGTCGGTTAGTGAACCGCATCTCTTTATGGGATCTACATGCTAGTTTATGGGTGGTTGATTCATGAGCTTATCCATCCACGACTCCTATAACTATTATTTTCTAGTACACCTTTCAAAACATAACTCTCATGGAAAAATCAGTTCCTATGATATATTTTTATGCAAATGTTTGAACATGATAATTCAGTTACCTTTCTATACTTTATAACTGTGTTTAGTGTAATAAATTACCACACAACACTCATTCAGAGAGATAATCAACTTGGTTATATACATACACAGGAAAATATGAAATAATATCCCTAAATTACCCATACAATATGAATTTACAAATTTGCTCTTAGTAAAAATACAACATACCAATTTTGCCTTAGCAAAAATATATAATACCAATTATGCCCTTGGTAATATTTTAAATTTTCAAAAATGTCCTTGTACATATTTCAAAATTACTACCATGCCTTTGGAAATATTCCATAATTACAAATATACCCTTAATGAAAGTATAAAATTCCAACTTTACCCTTGGTAGAAAATTAAATTCTCATTTTACCCTTGGTAGGAATACCAAGTTTCCATTTTACCTTTATATTTTAACAAAATTACCATTTTACCCTTGTGGTATAAAGGTTAATCAAAACTAAATAGAAAATATTATTTTTTCAAAACAAATATACATATATTTAAAATACCAATTAAATAAAAATAACTTCTTGTAAAATTTATACAAGTGAAAATATATTTTATACTAAAAATTATTTTTTCAAAATTATATTTTTACCCTTGAAAATTAATTTAACTATAAACGTACATATGTTTATATATTTATACAAATATATATATAACCATATATACAACACACACACACATGTCCATATGCTAATACACACATACACTCCATTCAATCATGGGAAGACAAGCACATATATATTTTTTTATGGGGGCCTACAACCACCCAATACACCCCTCCGCCAAACTGCCAAAGGCCTTGGCCGATGGGTGCTTTGCTGATGCATCCTTCAGCCATACAGTCGAGGATCTCAGAAGTATAACCGAGAGATGCATTAGAAATGCTGACGAGGGGTTCATTGCTCATGCACCCCTTGGCCATACTTTCTAGGGATACAATGCTAATGCACCCCTCAGCCAAACTACCGAGGGACTCAGCCGTTTGGCCCATAGGTGGTTGTAGGCCTCCACATTTAATGAAAAGATGCACATTATTTTTTTTTTACTTTTTCGCGTACTATAACATGCACGACGTCGCATTTTATAACAGTTTTGTATAAATTCATACAATTATATATACATACAAATAAATATAAATATATTTATATATATACATACACCTTTACTCTAACACTCTCTTACCCAAGTCTAGGCTCCTGAATAAGGTGTGTTAACCATATAATTTTTTTCTTTTAAAGTTGATTTACTTAAAAAGTCTTTAAACAAAGCCACAATAAAATCAGAAACTTTCCTTTACTCTTTGAAATCGTTTTGCAAACCACATCAGAAAACAGTAATTTTAAAATAAATCAAAATATACACACCCACACCATAAAGAAAAATAGTATTTGAAACTATACAACATTTTTGCCCCAAAATACCAAATCACATGCAAAAGAACATAGTGCCACTCTATATTCTCCAATCCACACCCCGCCAAGTTTTACTGTGAAACTTTAGACTTACTTGTCACACAGAACAAACAACTATGAGTGAAAAATACTCAATAGACAACTCATATGCATATGTCAATGCCATATCATGTAGTGTACAACCATACATCTCAACTCATCATTTTTCCCTCTTTATTTTATAACTGGATAGCTCACTCTCTTTCCGTATTTTGTGTGGCCACAGAAACACCACGCCTTTTGTTGGTATGCAGATGAACCACCGTTTCGGACAACACACCGCTATATATGGTCAATGATTCACAGAGCTATTAAAACAGGGTTTAAAACCATGCACCTTCACTTGTGCAACCATTTTGAAAACAAACACCCAAGGAAAAATTCATCATTTCACATGAAATCATAAACTTCCTTCAGTATGAAGGAAACACAAATCACTTTCTACTCTATGGTGCAATCGATTAAAGCAAAGATTTTCTCTAATTTGTGGATCCAATTCTCTGGAACCAAAGGGTTTACTGATCTTTCAAATTCAAGGGGGATGAAAGTCTCTAAACTACTTCATCACCACATTAATCTCAGAAGGCTGATATGGGTTGTGGCCGAGGTTGTTGCCCTTACTGTTGTTGCTGCACGTTCTAAGCCACAAGTATCCCAATGGCTTCCAAAAGCCGACCTATGGCATTTTCTGAGCCACTTTCAGGGTCGGGGTGAATAACTCTTTGAGGACGGAACATCTGCAATAAATAATAAAATAAATCCTAAACAAATTATTCAGTAATAATTTGATAAGATACACAGCCAAACAACACTTCATTTTTTACAATAAAGCGTTACACAACCACCACATACAATACATATATTATACAATATATACATAATATATATATACACCTATATATATACCATATGTATAAAATATAATACATATATACAAACAACAGCATTATAAAAATGCTGGAACTCTAGTTGCTAGCAGGGTCATCTTAAAGATCAAAATCCTCCAGGTCGATTGACTCGAGCTAATAACCAAAAGGTACGTAGTCATCTGAATCCTTGGAGTCCTCCTTTGTATCCTCCACTAGATCCTCTTCTGGCCCAGTGACTACAATAGGGGGTCCACCAAATCCCTGTGCACCCAACTGCATCATCATAGCCTACTGCTCCTATGGATCCTCATCGAACTGATCGAGATACCACATATACATGTCACGTTGATGATCAGCCTGCATCTGCTCAAACCTCACAGTAGGAATATAGTAGTGCCCTCCACCTGATAGAGGTATCATTGTAGACTAACCTCGCAGAAACATAACAACATCCTATCGCCTACCCTCCAGCTATTGACAAGCAAAGTCCTTGTCCAATTCAATGTCCTGATATCCTCCCTAGAGGTAGATGAAATATCCCCTCGGCATGACCTCCTCACCGAGTGTGATCCTGAAGATGGCTCCCTCACTGGGTTACCGCACGTACAGCTATCAGCTCCTCCACCGATGTATCATGTCTTCCATGAATAAAACAAGAAGCATGATTGAACAACTGGCCCATCTAAGAATCACAGTAATGTAAAGCAAATAAAAAAACATGCAATACTAAAAATAAATCCAAAAGATAGTCTACCTTGGTGAGCAGGTGGACACTAGAACATCAACAAGTACATGTTAAAAAACCTAAGGCTCTGACACCAAAACTGTAACACCCCCTTACCTAAGTCTAAGTTTCCGAGCAAGGTATGCTAACTGTATATTTTTTTTTCTTTTAAATTTAATTTGCTTCAAACGTCTTTATATAAAGCCACAATAAAACCATAAACTTTCCTTTCACTTTTGAAATTGTTTTGCAAATCACACCATAAACAATAATACTTTTTTTAAAAAAAAATTAAAGTATATACGCTCATACCATAAAGTAAAATAGTATTTAAAAGTTTATAGTATCTTTGCCTAAAAATACCAAATCAAATGTGAAAGAACATGGTATTACGCTGCGCCCTCCAGTTCGCACTCCGGCAAGTTTTACTGTGAAAACTCACCTGTCATATAGGACAAACAACTGTGAGTGTAAAACATTCAGTAGACAACTCATATGCATATGTCAATGCCATGTCATGTAGTGTATAATCATACATCTCAAATCATCATTTTTCCCTTTTTATTTTATAACTAGATAGCTCACTCTCTTTTCGCGTTTCGTGTGGCCACATAAAATACCACGCGTCTATTACTATGTGAATGAACCACCATTTCAGGCGACCCACCACTATGTGTGGTCAATGATTTACAAAGCTATTAAAACTGAGTTTAAAATCATGCATCTTCACTTATACAACCATTTTGAAAACACAAGCCCAGGGAAATCCATCGTTTCAAATAAAATCATAAATCTTATGGATTGGTCTATACAAATGAATGTTTATTCCATAATACATAAATACAACCAAGCAACATAATAAAACACATAGTTTTCAAACTGTCCCATCCGACAGCATTAATTACCAAAATACCTCTACTCAAACCGACGATTTTATATCACCAAACACATTGATGTAATTATCAAAATGTCATTGATTACTTCGATAATTACCAAGATAACCCTTGAGTAGATGGAAATTACCAAAATACCCCTCAATGGATAATTGGCTTATTACCATTCTACTCTCGGTTAACTAACAACCAAATAATAATTATCCAACTAAATATATACATATAACTACTTCAACATATATATACATATCCATTCATATACATATTTATAAATACAATTATAAACACATATATAAAAATATATATATATACACAAATACATAATTATATATATACATACGCCAATACATAAGTATACCTATATGTATATAATAAATTAACATTTATTTTTATACATAAATAATTATTTATATGCATGCACTTATACAAAATACACTTATTCATATATAATAAATACATACATAATTTACATGCATTTTGTAAAATATAGTTATATTTATAACTATACAAACAAGTGTATAAATAAATATATTAATATAAATATAAATAATTGTAATTGAATATCTATATATATATGTATATATAAATTAATAAATAAATGATTTAATATATATATATATATATATATATATAAAATATTTGAAAATTGAGAAAGACCACAATACCTCTCCGAATTCCAATATTTTCAATTCTACCCCTCATATGAAAAATGACTAAAATACCCCTAATAATTTTAAAAATTTCAATTATGTTCCAAATGTGTCAAACGACCAAAATGCCCTTGATCTTTTTAGAAATTTTATTTATGTCTCTTACATGAAAAAGACAAAAATGCCCTTGAATATTTTTAAAAATTCCATTTGTGTCCCTTACATGAAAAATGATCAATTTACTCTTAAAATGTTCAGAAATTCTCAAAATGCCCTTTATATGTAAAAAGACCAAAATGCCTCTCACATGTAAAAATTTGACATAATTCCCCCATATATGGTCGTCCCCTATACATGTCCAAAATCAATCAATTCACACCATTCCATCAAACTAACAAGGATTTGTGCTTTAATCCACCATTAATTTCAACTAAAACCACTTTAATCCAACCAATCAATGCATATTTCAACAAAATCTCAAAACCCTAAGCCCTCAACAATTAGAGGTTTTATCATATGCTCAATACACATCAAATTAAATATAACCAATGAACAAATCTTCCATACCAAGCATAAATCCATCAATTAATCAAGTAAAACACATGAATTACATGAAAACTTTAAAGAGAAATAGTTACCTACCTCTCTTTCAAGCAAGAAACACTTCCTTCCAAGTTATGAAAATCCACATAATCTATGCCAATGAATTTCCCTTGATGGCTGGCCACTAACCCTTGAATCTCCTTGAAAATTCTTTATATTTTCCAATTTCTCTCTCTATGTTTTAGTGTTTCTCTCTCTAAAACCATTGAAATGCAAAACTAAACAAGACAATGGGGTATGGTTGGCTAACAAGGATGAAATATCCCAATTTTTTAAATAAAATATTAATATATTAAAGTAAAAAGTTAAAAGATATTACTAAAATATTAAAATAGCGAATAGTAAAAGTCATACCTAGTCAAACTTGGTCAAATTTTTACCAAGGATAAAATGGATAGAAAAATATCCTCGACTCCTCATAGGGTACTCTCAGCCATTGCAAAATGTCTGAAAAATTCAAAAGCTGCTTGTTTCAGTGAAAAAGGCAAAACCGCGATAAAACCGATAACGCGTCCGAAAATCGACAATTTCAGAAATAATGACTTGGTTATTACATTTACACATACATTTTATGCACAATGTAAGCTTAAAACATCCTATAAAATCATACACACCTTTGTAGTAACCACGCTGTATTTAAACCCAAATATTTTTCATAAAATAATAATTAAATATGAAAAGTCCAAAATGCCTTTGACAAACTTACAAAATGGCAAATATATCCCCTAATGGCCGAGACTTCCAAGCTTGATTTCCATTATATTTTCACATAAAATCATACAATTTCTTAAGCACTTTGCAAGATTAACAATTTAATACATAAATTTGTAAAAATTCAACATATAATATACAAAAATTAAAACCCTTATTTTGAAATTGAAAATCTTTACCATAAACCCAATTAAGCTCAAATCATGTGATTCAAACACAAATCAAGCAAGAAAACATCTAGATTCACATGGATTTAAACCGAAAACCACATAAATGCAACCAAAAATAAAATAGTTTGGAAACCTACCTTTCTTCCAAACTTTCTTTTTGTAAAAACCATTGAAAACACCACAAAAACAAGCTTTGAACTTCCTAAGGTGTTTAGCTCCATGTTGTCCTTCTTTACTTGATTTTTCTTTGGCATTTCCTTGAATTTTTGGATTTTCTCTCACTTTCTCTCTCTCGAATGGAAAAGAAGATGCAAGAATGGGGATATATAGCTAGCCATGGTGGTGGAGAAAAGCTAATTAAACACTTTTAAAAAATGATGATGTGGCATGAAGATGTGGCGATCAAACTTTGACTTTGACTATTTGACTTTGACTCCTTACACTTTATCAATGGTAGAGAAAAAAATATTTTGCAAAAGGGTTGGTAATTCGAAACTACCGGATGGTTATGGTTCTAATATTGGAAATTGTGTTTCACTAGATTAATGTAAGATAATTGGACTTAAGTCTCATGACTATCACATTTTAATATAACAATTACTGTCAGTTACATTGAGAGGACTTCTACTTAAAGGACCAAGGAACTGTATTTTTAAACTGAGTTCATTTTCAATGAAATAAGCCAAGGAGTGATATATAAAAATAGAGTTGAACATTATAGATGATGTTTTAGAAACATTATGCATGTTGGAAAGATACTTTCCTCTTTTTTTGATATAATGGTTCATTTGGTAATCCACCTTGGAAGAGAAGTTCGTTTATGTGGACCAATACAATATTGTTGGATGTACCCTTTTGAGAGGTAATTTCCTGTTAAGTTATCGAAAAACAATTTGTAATTAAATTCATTTCAATTCAACTTTATATACTTTATTTTAAAAAAAATTATATGTAGGTACATGAAAGTGTTGAAAGGGTATGTTATGAATCGAGCACGACCTAAAGAGTGTATAGTTGAACGATATATTGTTGAAGAGAGTGCAATGTTTTGTAGCAAATATATAAAACAATCTTCCAGAATATGGTTTAGGCTTACACGCAATAAAGAATTTGAGAGTGATTTCTTAGTTGCACGGCACGCAATTTCTAAAGGGAAATCGATTGTACTTTCTAATGAGATGTTGAAAGTTGCTCATAACTATGTGTTGGTAAATAGTTTAGAAGTTCAGTCATAAGTAGGTTTGGTAGATAGCTACTTTCTTAGATTTTAAATTGATCAAGAATACTTTTTGATATATTAATTTTTTGTTAGGATGCATATGGATGAACTCAAAAGTTTTGACAAATGACTTGAGAGGAAAGAGACATTGATTCATTTGCTGTGTGGTTGGATGATAAGGTATATTTGCTTGTCAAAAAGTTCAGTATTTAGAAATATAATTCATTATTTTATTCTTAACACATTTAAACTTATAACAGATTAGAGTTCAATGTTTTTTGGATAATGTTTCAAATACTTTGAAGTGGCTTGCATGTAGTCCTAGATGTCTTTCCATGTCATATTCTAGTTTTGTCATAAATGGTCTTCGGTTTCACATTAAAGATGCAGAAAAGTCTAGGCAAAATAGTGGCATTTTAGTTGAAGCAACTACCATTTGTAGATCTAGTGCAAAAGATAATGCACACATCGTTGGAGAGGTCCTTTATTTTGGAGTTTTGCAAGATGTTATAGTGCTTGATTACAACACTTTCCAAGCTTCAATATACAAGTGTGACTGGGCAAATATTGTGCATGGAGTAAAAAAGGAAGATGGATTTTCCTTGGTTAACCGTCATGAGGGACATAACGAATTTGAAAATGATTAACCAATTTGAAAATGATCCTTTCATATTGGCATCACAAGTGAAACGAGTGTTCTATTCTCAGGAGAATGAAACATCTAATTAGTATGTTGTTTTGCATGCGCCATCAAGAGGCTTTCATGAGTTAAATATGAAGGAATATGCTACTTATGGGACACCTACTCCATTTGATGTATCACAACTTGAAGACAAGCATGATGAAGATGAGATTTATTCAAGAATAGAAGTGGAAGGCATTTTATGTGATGCATAAATTAGTTTAGTGAACAATGAATGTTAAGGGCATTATATAGTTATTCCTTTAATTTAAAATTTGTAGCTAAAATACTTTTTACATAATGAATAAGTTTATATGGTTTATTTCATTTAATCCCTGTAATTATGAGATTTCAATTTATTTTACCATGTAGTTCTACATATTCATATTGTGAGAACATTTTGGAGATGTTGTGTTTATTAAGATCTCTGACATATTCTTTTAAATAATGCAGATGTGCTTTCTTATCTAAAAGGAATTCTTGAAATCATTTGACAACTTTGTCCTAGGTAAGTTGATTAATTCATGTTATTGCTCATGTGATGTATATTTTGAGTAATTCCTACTTCTTCATTTTGAAACAAAACTGGTCATCAATTTGAAATATCTAGTTACTTTGTGCACAGTTGACTTTTGGTCAAAGTCAACACATGGACCATTGACTATCGGGTCAAGGTCTAGTATTGGTTGACTAGGACTGAGTGGTATGTGATCTTCTGTGTTTTATGTGTGTTTGTTACCTTTTATAGTAAAGTCAAAGTTTTGGTTAAGTTCAAAGTTAACAGTCAACAATCGCCACATCATCACTTTGACTGGTAGTGTGATGACTGAGACTCTTTGCTTGACTCTTTACTGTGTATATGGCAAGTTTAAGTTTAATGTGGTCTTGTTTTGGAAAAGGGGGGACCACATGCAAGATCAAGTTTGAATTTGGTCAAGCTTGGGTCAAAGTGGGCTGGTTTGGGCCCACCCTTTTGAAACCCTAGGACCACCCTTTTTAAACACTTAGTTGTCAAGCCACCAAGCTTAATTGGAGCTAGAGCAGCCGGCCATTCCTCTTGGGAGAGAGAGAAGAGGGTTTTCTTGAGGACAGAAGAAAAAGGGAGAAGAATTAGGGCTAGATCTTTAAGTGTATCAAGAAGGAATCAAGAGAAACTTCAAGAACAAGGAAAGAGTTAGTGGCTGGCCATTTCCAGCAGTTGGAGGAGGAGTTTCGGTCTTGACTTTCAAGGTTTGAGAGAGGGTTTTAGCTAATCCAAGGAAGGATCCAAAGTCTACTTGTGTTTGGTAGTGTATTAGTGTGTTTGTGGCCTAAATCTACACTCTTTATGTATTTTCTTGATGGATCTGCTTGGGACCACTTAGAAATTTATGAGATGCGTTGTCTAAAATGGGTGTTTTTGTTTTTTTTAGTTAATCAAAGCCCTAATCTTGTATGGTGGTAGGGTCCCTTTTGCATCTAGTGTTTTGATTTAAAAATGTGTGTTGTGAATCAGAAAATTCCTAAAAATTTTGTGAACTTTGAATTAAAACTGGCATTTAGGTATTTGTCTAAAAATTCTAAAATTTTTATTGTATATACTTGAGTGTATTGTGAACATGTTCATTTTTGAATTTCTCTAATCGAAGTTTTTGAGGGAGAAAGAATTATTTTGAAATTACTGGACGGGTAGATGTTTTGGGAGAACCCTGCACCATAACCCACGGGTTTGGTGATATTTCAGGGCCTTCAATTTTTACTAATTTTCGATTCATATTTTTCTCTTTTAATTCATTAAGTTATGGTTATTTTGGTAATGGAATTTCATCATTTGGAGTTAAATTGAGGATTTTATAATTTTTACAAGTTTACCTATTTTTGTTGAAAAATTGGAAACTTTAACTGTTTGTGACTAGGTTAATTGTCGTTTCTTGCTGGAAATTTTGGACTAAAGTGAGTTGTACATGACCAGCTATTTGTGTGATTTTAATAAACTAAGTAAAGGCATTAATGTGACTAGTTTAGGACTTGGACTTGAATCAATTCCATAACTACTTTGTCTAAAACCAACTTTGAAATTTATTTAGCTTTCTAAACTAATAAAGTATGAACCTTTATACTTCTTATGTTGGTTAATTTAGTGAGGTTACAATTTTAATCATAGAATATGGTTGTTGGAACTTGATTTAAGTGTGACTATATTTACTTTCCTTTGTAATTAAATTGTTATTTCAAAATGGTTCTTTGAAAATAAATGAGTCTAGTCGCATGAATATATTTGTATGAATCTATATATATATATATAGATGCGTATATGTATAGATTTGCATATAGTAGACAATAAATTGAGTTATTAGGATGAAATTATATCTATGGTTATGCATGATAAAATCACATATATATATATATATATATATATATATATATATATGTATAAGTATTTAAATGCATGTGTTATCTTGCATATGGGAGTTAATTGTATTTGAAGCTATGTATATTGATGACATGGAAATGGTGTTTGCTAGCTATGGCATAAGCATAAGCATGTATTGCAATCCATCATGGAAATTTTGTCATACGCAAGAAAGATTATTTTCTTGTCAACTCATGTTTTAAAAGTTATGCATTGTATAGACATGGCCATGCACTAGTAGGCTTTTAAAGCTATACTGAATGGAGCATATGTGTTCAAGTTTGTGAATCGTTTAGTAGAGGTCCCACTAACTAGTAAGTGGAGAGATTGGATTCTCGTATGCGCGTACATGCGAGCGTATTGGTGTGTGTAGAGGTTGTAACCCCAGCACTTGCATGATGCGGATGCAAGCGGATTTCATCCCAACTTATGCTGTTTCCTCTAATCGATTAAATGTGTAAGGATTTCCTTAAAAGTATGCATGTGTGTTGCTTTAGGAAGTTAGAGTTACCGACGGGTAACCAGCTCCAGCGTAATTAAATTTTACACAAAGTGAAAAGTCCTACGTATAAGAGTTTTAAAAGTTATTGCATAGATGGTTGCTTTTGAAAAGAGAAACAAACAAGAGGTTTTCATAACCGCTGACATTCCTTCAGCATATTGCACTACATCATCACATGCATGTTGGGAACCTACTGAGTGTTTGTCACTCACTCCTATTTGTTTGTTGTGTTTAGGTAATCCTGAAACCTAGTCGAGATGATTGGCAATGACGTGGCGGACCGGCGGAGGGTGGCAACAGTATAAATTAGTTCCGCAGTTTTATTTCCTTTTTAATATTACTAAAACTCTGAGAGAGATACAGTAAATTTTCTTTACGTTGTGGGTCTTGTGTAAAGAACCTTGTTTTTCGGTGTTTAGAAACATTTTGATTTTTCTATTAATAGTTTAACTTTATCCTAAAAAGTAAAGAAAATTTTTCATTCAGTTTTATGGTTATGTGTCAAAAGGAAATTTTCTTATATTACTATTTCGCATTGCCTTTTTGAAGTGACATCTATTTATTTGGGTCTTCGGGCTCAGGTAAAAGGGTGTTACATGTTTTGGTATCAGAGCTTAGGTTTATTGAAAATTTGTACTGATTGCCTACTGCAGCGTCCACTCGCACGCCGAAGGTAGATTACTTTATTTGTATTTGGGGCCTTATTGTTGACCTTGTGTTTGTTGGTTTACTGTATTAAGATGGATCAACGGGTTAGTACTTCTTCTTGTGCTTCGCGCAAGCGATGATGTGTTAGAGGCATCTATCTCCAAGAAGCCGAGGCTGAGCCCAGAGCCGACGTCCTTCCAGAGTGACATCGTGGCCAAACTTCAGCAAGCAGAGGTGGATGTTGAGAGCCCAAACCATATACCTCGCCAGCGTCCGGGAAAGGAAATCGAGGCGCAGGAAGAACCTTCTCGCCGCTGATCCGTAAACGCCCCAGCATCAATTTTCAAGGACGAGTGCAAGGAAATCAGGGAGTCCGAAGACGAGCAGCATCGGGAGCTTGATTGGAAAAAGATAGAGGAAGTTCGGTACTTGAGTAGGGATACCATAGTCATGCCTTAATCGGATGACCGAGTACAATACGTAGAAGCATGGCAGCTGGAGCAGTTCCAAATAGATTATAGTTATGTTATATATCATTGGTACATGGATCAGTATCGGGATGACCCTAGCGAGTAGGAAGCTTTGAACGCTCACCTAGAGTATATTGGGGTTGAAATTCCATGTGCACCGGTGGCAGTTACGGTTGAAGAGAATCCTAAGGAAGAAGAGGATCCTGAAGAAGAGGAGGACCCGAAAGAAGAAGAAGACCCCGAGGAGTATTCTGAGGACGAGTAGGGAGAGATTACTTGTTATATTGGTAGTAGTAGTAGTAGTGGTAGCCTCTCTATGACTATTTGACTGTGCTTGAACTATTATTATGCTTATCTATATTGACTGTTACCCATGTTTATCTAATTCGTGACAAATTTTTTAAAATTGAAATGCTATATATATATTTTTGTTTTTCTTGTTGTCTCGTTGTCTATATTAATTGTTTTGTATGGTATGCTACTATTTCATAGATGTCTCGTAGAAGACCAAGGGCCAATGACACAAATGAGAACAACACGGCAAACATGGTTAGTTAGTTGCTTAAGGCGTTGGCAGGCCTAGCGGGTCAAGGACCACAACAATCTAGTGGGATTAGTAGAGTTGTCGAGTAGTTCAAGCGATTCCATCCTTCAGTGTTTGAGGGCTTTACCAACCTATTGGTGGCTGAAGATTGGATCCGTGATCTGGAGAAAATCTTCACTCTAATGGAGTGCACTGAATTCCAAAAGGTGATATACGCGTCATTCATGCTCAAGAAGGGTACTAGCCATATGGTCAAGTGGTCCTATGTTGTGGGCCCAGTTCAAGGAGTAGTTTCTGAAAAAATACTTTCCTATCGTGAAGCGAGATGAGAAGGAGGCTGAATTCTTGCATTTGACTCAAGCCAACCTTTCTCTAGTGGAGTATGAGCGAAAGTTTGACGAACTTTCTCGTTACATGCCACATCTGGTGGATACCGAAGAACGCAAAGCCAGCCCGTTTCAAGAAAGGATTGAGGCCAGAGCTGTACAATGCCATTGCAGTGCTGTGTCTACCCACCTATGCTAAGGTGCTACAGCGAGTTCAATTGATCACAAAGGATCTTACTCAAAAAATGAACAAAGGTACAGGGCAAAGCTCCTCTACTTAACAAAAGATTTGGGATGGGAGTAACCAGCATAAGAGAAAGCCTGATGGAAGGTAGTGGAACTACAAACGCAACAATAATGATAACAAAAAGCCTAAAGGGAATGGCAGTTGACCTAGCATTTCTCAGTGTGAATCCTGTGGCAAAAATCATACCAGAGAGTACTGGAAGAAGATTGGAGCATGTTTCAAGTGCGGTAAGGCTGGTCACATGATACAAGATTGCCCTGAGCTGGGAGGGAAAAGGCAGCAACCCACTCAAGGTCGGGTGTTCGCATTGTCAAGGGAAGAAGCTGAGCAAGATAATGCCACTGTGGTGGAAGGTACGATTTCTTTGCATGGATTAGATGCTTATGCTTTATTTGATTTGGGTGCTACGCATTCGTTTGTGTCTAGACGATTTGCGTCTAAGCTAGCACTAGAACCAACTCGTCTTAAGGATGATTTGTATGTTGCTACACCATCTGGAGTCTGTATGTGTGCCTCATTTGTGTTAAAATGCTGTGAAGTCTATCTCGGGAACGAGAAGTTGCAAGCCGATTTGATCATATTGGATATGTTTGATTTCGATATGATTTTCGGTATGGATTGGTTGTCCAAGAGTAGAGCTTGCATCAACTGTAAGGAGAAGGTGATACGGTTCACCCCCGAAGGCGGCCAGTGTTTCGAGTTTGAAGGGTTGAAGTTGGGATCGCAATCAAGGTTTTTAATTGCTTTGCAAACATTGAGGTGTTTGCATAAGGGTTGCCAAGGATTTCTTGTTAGTGTTTATGATAAGGAACCATCAGCTTTGAATCTGCAAGACGTCAAGGTGGTTCGTGATTTTGTTGATGTGTTTCCCGAGGAGTTACCGGAGTTGCCACTACGGGATCTGCGCCCATTTCAAAGGTATCCTATAGAATGGCACCAGCAAATATTAAAAGAGCTGAAGGAGCAGTTACAAGACCTTTTAGATAAGGGTTTTATTAAACCCAGCGTTTCACCCTAGGAGCACCAGTTCTGTTCGTCAAAAAGAAGGACGGTTAAATGCGACTGTGCATTGATTACCGTGAGCTCAACAAAATAATGATCAAGAATAAGTACCCACTACTGAGAATTGACGACTGTTCGATCAACTTCAAGGAGCGAACATTTTCTCAAAGATCGACCTACATTCGGGTTATCATCAACTAAAGATCAAGGAAGAAGACCGACCGAGGAGTGCTTTTCGAATGAGATATGGCCATTACGAGTTCGTAGTAATGACATTTGGACTGACAAACACGCCGGCAGCATTCATGGATTTGATGAACCGAGTGTTTCATAACTACTTGGATAAGTTTACAGTGGTGTTCATCGATGACATTCTTATTTACTCGAAGATGACGGAAGAGCATGAAGGGCATCTGAGACTAGTACTATAGAGGTTGCGTGAAAAGCAGCTGTACGCAAAGTTCAAGAAGTGTGAGTTCTGGCTAGGGAGCATCACCTTCCTTAGTCATGTGATATCGAGCAATGGTATCCAAGTAGATCCCAGCAAAGTTACAGCAGTTCAAGAATGGAAAAGACCAACCAACGTCGGAGAAGTCAGAAGTTTTCTGGGTTTAGCTGGGTACTACCGCAGATTTATGCAAGAATTGTTGAAGATCGCAATGCCGATGACGCAACTGTTGAAGAAGGAGAGTAAGTTTGTTTGGTCTAAGGAGTGTGAAGAGAGTTTCTTAGAACTCAAAAAGAATATGATTTCAGTGCCTATTCTTACTCTACCAAACGGCAAGGACGATTTTGTGATATACAGTGACGCATTGGGTACGGGTCTGGGTTGTGTGCTCATGCAAAATGGCAAGATGGTTGCTTATGCTTCGCGTCAGCTGAAGCCGTATGAATGCAATTACCCTACACATGACTTAGAACTGGCAGCAGTGGTGTTTGCTCTGAAGATTTGGCGTTATTACCTGTATGGAGCAAAGTGTGAAATCTACACTGACCACAAGAGCCTCAAGTATTTCTTCGCCCATAAGGAGCTGAACATGAGACAAAGAAGGTGTCTGGAGCTGGTAAAGGATTACGATTGTTCAACCAACTATTACCTAAGCAAGGCGAACAAAGTGGCGGATGCATTGAGTAGAAAGTATGCAGACTTCAGCGGAAGCTTGATCACGACTCAACCACACATCTTGGAGGATCTGAGAAGAATGGATATTGAATTAGTCCCTAGTCAATATTCATCCATGCTGGCTACACTTTCTATTAAACCCTCGACCATGGATAAAATAAAGGAAGGCCAAGCTAAAGACGCAACTTTTATGAAGATCAAAGACGAAGTGATTCAAGGGAAAAAGTCGAAATTTAATCTTGCTGGCGATAGAACGTTGAAATTTAATCAGTGCCAAATATTGACGAAATCAAGAAGGAGATCTTAGTGGAAGCGCATTGTACACCTTACACCGTTCATCCAGGAGTAACCAAGATGTACAGAGATGTCTCTAAGACGTTTTGGTGGTTTGGTTTGAAACAAGACATAGCAAACTTCGTGGAGCAGTGCTTGACTTGTCGGCAGGTTAAGATTGAGCACCAAAGACCATCTGGTTTACTAAGACCATGGTTGATTCCAGAGTGGAAGTGGGAGCATATCGCCATGGATTTCGTGGTTGGATTACCCTTATCTCAGTAGAGCAACGATGCGATTTGGGTGATTGTGGATCGACTTACAAAATCGGCTCACTTTCTAACCATGCGTATGACTTACTCGATAGAGAAGTTGGCTCAACTGTATGTGGATGAGATTGTACGACTGTATGGGTCCCAATGTTGATTGTATCCGACTGAGACCCAAGGTTTACGTCATCATTCTGGAAGAGCTTACACAAAGCATTAGGGACGAAGCTGAATTTTCGTACCGCTTTTCATTCCCAAACTGATGGTCAATCGGAGCGGACTATTCAGATATTGAAAGATATGCTAAGAGCATGCATGCTGGATTTTCAAGGAAGTTTGAAGAAGCACATTCCCTTAGTAGAGTTCACCTACAACAACAGTTACCATTCTACTATTGGAATGGCCCCGTATGAAGCTCTCTATGGAAGAAAATGTAAATCTCCATCGCATTGGGATGAGGTTGGAGAGAGAAAGATTCTTGGACCTGAAATCCTACAACAAACCAGTGACACCATCAACAAGATAAGACAAAGTATGAAGGTTGCATAGGATCAGCAGAAGAGTTATGCCGATAATCGACGTAAAGATCTGAAGTTCAAGGTTGGAGAAAAAGTATTTCTCAAAGTTGCACCATTAAAAGGTGTAATGAGGTTCGATAAGAAGGGGAAGTTAAGTCCTTATTACATTAGGACTTTTGAGAGACTGGAGAGAGTTGGGATTTTGGCTTATCGTTTGGCGCTACCTCCCAAGTTATGTCTATGCTGCGGAAATACGTGCATGATCCTTCACACGTTATCGAGTATGAGCCACTGGAGGTATACAAAAACTTAACTTACGAGGAGAAACCAATAGAGATCTTGGATCGGAAAGAGCAAGTGTTGCGGAACTGAAAGATTCCACTAATAAAGGTGTTCTGGCGGAACCATGCAGTCGAAGAGGCAACTTGGGAATGGGAAGCGAAACGAAAGCAAGTATCTATCTCTATTCGAGTAAGTACTCTAACTCCTTACCTTTAATTTCGAGGACGAAATTTCTTTTTAAGATGGATGAGTTGTAATATTTGCTTACTTTGTGCACAGTTGACTTTTGGTCAAAGTCAACTTCAGTCAAAGCCAATGTATGGACCACTGACTGTCGGGTCAAGGTCTAGTGTTGGTTGACTAGGACTGAGTGGTATGTAATCTTTTGTGTTTTATATGTGTTTGTTTCCTTTTATAGTAAAGTTAAAGTTTTGGTTAAGGTCAAAGTTAAGAGTCAACAGTCCACCCTGCCACATCATTACTTTGATTGGCAGTGTGATGACTGAGACTCATTTCTTAACTCTTGACTGTGTATGTGGTAACTTTGAGTTTAATGTGGTCTTCCTTTGAAAAATAGGAGACCACATGCAAGACCAAGTTTGAATTTGGTCAAGCTTGGGTCAAAGTGGGCTAGTTTGGCCCCACCCTTTTGAAACCCTAGGGCCACCCTTTTTAAACACTTAGTTGTCAAGCCACCAAACTCAATTGGAGCTAGAGCAGCTGGCCATTCCTCTTGGGAGAGAGAGAAGAGGGTTTTCTTGAGGTGAAAAGAAAGAGGGAGAAGAATTAGGGCTAGATCTTCAAGTGTGTCAAGAAGGAATCAAGAGAAACTTCAAGAATAAGGAAAGAGCTAGTGGCTGGCCATTTTCCTTCCTTTGATGTTCTCCAGTAGGTAATAGGTAGCTCGTTGCAGGTTAAGTTTAGTGTGAGGTTAGATTGTTGCTAGTTTCAATTAATCAAGGACAGAATTTGTTTTCCAACATTTTTTGTGGTTACTTTAGGAAGATGAAAACAGACTTTTTACTCTCAATGCCCTTCAGGTTTGTGATAACTTTACTCAAGACTTGTAAAGCTTGTATAGGTTTTAGTGAGATCCTTTTTAGAGTAAATGGAGGTTTATATGTTTTTATTTTAGCCTTAAATAAGGGATGGACTCTACATAAATGGCCATTTCTATAAAATATTATCACATTAGTTTAATGAATCAGCTAAGCATGTGTCTTGGAGCAGTTGGATTTCGGCAAGGTTCAACTTTGGGGTTTTTTGCATGGTGTTCTAATACTCTGTAAACCTAGGTTTATGGAGGGAAAATGTATTGTCATGCTGCATTAGATAAGGAGTTTTCTTCTGTTTATTGAATTGAACAGTAGTGTGAAGACTAAATCTTAATGTAATGCAATTAGTAAGTACATTTCTTCAAAGATGGCCACTTTCTATAAAATATTGTCACATTAGTTTACTGAGGGCTTGTTTGATAATACAACTATTTTTTGTTTTTAGTTTTAGTTTTTTTCCTCTTGAGTTATATATAATTTGGTTAGTTTAGAGGTTAGTTGGAATTTGTTAGATGTTAGTTAAACTACTTAATTAAGTAAAAATGTAAAAATAAAAATAGAAAATAAAAACACTTTAAAAGTGTTTTCATTTTCAAGTTTGTATTTTTCATTTTTCTTCACCTTTTTAATCTAATTAACATCTAACAAACTCTAACCAACCTCTAAACTAACCAATTACACATAATTTAAGAGGAAAAAAACTAAAAATATAAATTAAAAACAGTTGTGTTATCAAACACAACCTGAATAAACTAAGCATGTGTCTTGGAGCAATTGGATTTCGGCAAGGTTCAACTTTAAGGTTTTTGCATGGTGTTCTGATACTCTGTAAACCTAGGTTTATGGAGAGAAAAGGTACTGTCATGCTGCATTAGATAAGGGGTTTTCTTCTATTTGTTGAATTGATCAGTAGTGT
Source organism: Rhamnella rubrinervis (assembly GCA_007844105.2). Classification (NCBI taxonomy): domain Eukaryota; kingdom Viridiplantae; phylum Streptophyta; class Magnoliopsida; order Rosales; family Rhamnaceae; genus Rhamnella; species Rhamnella rubrinervis. Next base: position 3,514,087 of record CM017582.2, read on the forward strand.
GAAAACTAAACCTTAATGTAATGCAATTAGTAAGTACACTTCTTCAAAGATCTTTATTTATGAAAATGTTATAGATTGGACTTCAAAGTATTCTGCATGATCTATATTGGACCATTCAAGTTTGTACAGGGTGTATTATGGTGGCTTTTATGGTTCTTATTTCATTTGAGAAGTAAATTAAGTATTCATAATTAAAGGATCAGTATTCTAAAAGAGAGAAATTTACATGATGCTACATGTGCAGTAGGACTGAAAGAAAAAGAGTTCACTATGGTTGTCTAACTTTCTATATTTTTCCCACTTGAAGCTTCTTGGGGGAATATACTGTAAAAGTATGGCTTGAATTTCCTTAAACTTTATTATAGTTATTAACATGTTAGTGCTTCGACTAGCAACATACGACAAAATTGTTTAATAATTTTTTAAATTATATGGCAATGATATGGTATCGGAGCATTGTTAATGCAAGATACGACATAGTCCATTGATGCTTTTCAATTATTATTACTTTTGAAAAAACTAATTACTTATCTCCATCATCTCTCCAGCAAATCAGTATCAACACGCACTGTTAGATTATATAAAGCCTTGCTTTCTTCTCCTTCAGAGCCCTACTTCCTGGAAGCGGAAAAGGTAGACATCCCATTCCTAAAAGAAGTTTTCCTTTTGTTACCTTTACAAAGAAAATATATTTTCTTTTCTTACAAACTAAAGAAAGCAATTTATTGTTTTGTGTTGTCTCAAGCACTTTTTATTTTGCTTTTCATTTATTTGATTTTCTTTATCATTTTCTTAAACATATTCGAAACATTAAGGATACGTATTATAAGATAGATAGAGCAGAGGTAAGTGTGTTTTCTTTTACTTTATAAAATAACTTTATGAGTATGTTTTTTAGACATATATATATATTTCTTACATTCTGAAAATAATTATATTTACAACTTCTTTTCATGTTGTATTTATAAGTTTTCTAAAAAAGCTTCCAAGAGAGGAACAATTGCTGCTTCAAATTGAGATCAAAATGAAAGACTCCGAATTATGGATGAACTAGAAAATCGTACATCCACTCCAACTATAAATGAGGAAATCATCCAGTCAATGAATGAAGTTGCTCCAAAAAAAGAAAGAGACCCATAATTAGAGCCATGGTACGAGAACATGTCTCAGTTGTAATTAAAGATTGGCATTCAGTGGATGCCAATAAAAGCTGAACTTTAGTCTCTCACACAAGTATATTTGTTAATTATTAATAGTTTTTAAGTATGTTTCTATTAAGTCTTTATTTGTATTTATGTAAAAATACAGCAAAGGTTCATTATCAGTGATTGCCACCAAAAAATAACATTTCAACATGTGGAAAATTATCGGAAGACAATCAAATCAAGGTTGAGAAAAAAGATAAGAATAGCAGCAAAAAATAAGACACTAACTATTGACAGTCTTAGACCAAAGAATGTAATCTATCATGAAGCATGGAAAAATTTTGTCAAAGAGACATTATCTATTGACTTTGAAGTAAGTAATATTTCGTAGTAAGCTTATAAATTTTATTTGATTCTTTTTGGTTTAGAATTTTTTGTTTTATAATTAGGCAAGAAGTGAAAGGTTTAGTAAAATGAGAAAGATGAAAAAACTTGTCCACACTATAGGTCGAAAAGGCTATTCTCGTACAACTCATGATATGGTACAGTTCCAAAATAATATTTATTTTTATATTGATCCATGATTTGAATTGTATCATATTAGCCTATGTAATTACTTTATTTATATTGTAGAAAAAAAAGAATCTAAATATCAAAGCGTTAAGAACTAAAGTGTGGACTAGTTGACATCTTAGAAATGATGGAAACTCAACAAATGAAGCAGATTCTGAAACTTTGGTATGATTATTTTATCAATGTTATTTTAATAATATTTGTGATATTATATGTAGTAATTGATAGTATTAAATTTGAGTTTTATATTTATAGAAAAGGACAGAAGATTGTGCTCAATCAATCTTTAATACACCAGCAGAAGACTCCATACGCACTACAAAAAATTTTTGGTTTAGCCACTAACCTAAAATCGTACCTAAAGATTATTGAGCTACTGTAAATCGTGTCAGATTCACATATAGCAATGAAAATATTTTATAACTTGACTGTTGCTAAAGGCATGTGATAGAATAGTCTTAATCACTAAATTTAATTTTCGTGACTGAATGTGGTATCTTTTGTTACGACACATATCTCGTAGCAAAGCTAAGCATTCAAGTATAAAATATTTCGTAACTAATTGGTAATTTTTTTGTGTCTAAAAACGTCATGTCGTAGCTAATTGGGTATGAAAATTAGATGTTTCAGATGATTTGTTGCAAAATCATGCATTTAATTACGACCACTTTTTCATTACTATTTGTTAGAGTGTCACGAAATTACACTTCGTAGTTACCTTTTCAGTTACAGTAATTATTTCGTGTGTGAATTATAGCTACGAAAGTAATATCGTCATTAACATTTAGCTATAATGATGTATTTTGTCAATGTTGATCAAATATTGACGGATTAATTTTTGTAGGTGTCTCATTATAGTTACGACCAACACATAAATGTCAATTAGCTACGAAAGTATATTTTGTTACGAGTTATAGTATTGTTACAATAAATTTATTAGTACTTGTAAATTATTTACATTTGTAATTGTAATTATCCTTCCACATATAGACCAATATACATATTACAAATATACAAACATTTGTAATGTTTGTTACTTGTTATAATTGGGTTACAAACATTTTCATAACAGGTCATTAATTATGCACACGCACCTAATTATTCCTGCTGTAATATAACACCCTTCCCAGTGAATTATTATACTGTTGAATATAAAGCTATGAAATCAATTATCACACAAATTTTTTACCTATTCACCCTACCACATGGCAAATCCATAAGACTATATTACTTAGATTTTAACATCCATACTTAGAGTATTTTTATAAAATATAGTTGGAAACTACTTTGTCTTCCATCATGGATATAAAAAATTTAGCTCAATATAAGAGAGCATCAAATCTACCTAATCAGTTTTAAATGAAATTCATCAGATTGTCCATGAGATAAACTATACTATACAAAATACTTGTCACTTTATGACAAATGCATGGTCTTTCCTTAAACTACCACCTGTAAGTAAACTTTAAGGAAAGACCACTGCTCATGTTTCGTGCTAACTGAATTAATTTCCTAATATTATAACTGGATACATAAAGTTAAGTTACTAACTGTGTCTTACCAAACAAAATAGTACATCTAGTGAACAAACTTTTAGCCTGCACATTGAGCATTTCCTTCATCATCTTCATCCTCCCATGATGGATTCAATTACCTGTACATTGTACAAGCAATTTAAATATGAAATTAAATAAGTTTGAACTTAATTATATCTCCTATGATGAATAACTAATTCCCATTTCCATACTAAATAACTTATGGAATTTTAGTATTATGACTTATGATTATAGACACTATCATTCATGAAGGAAGGTAATGAATTGCTAGTAGTCCACCCTGCTTCCTCATAATGTTGTCTCATTTCAACTTGTAGCTTCTCAAATATCGATGTGTCCATCCCATCTTAACGAGCTTTTAACTCCTCCATTTCCTTATGCAATTTCTTACTCATTTTCTCTGCTGCCTTTGCCCTTGCCTCAGCTTCTTTCAATCGTTCCTCAGCTACTCGTGCTTTCGAAGGTGGTTTCGTGCCTGGACCACGCCCTCGAACATAACCTGACATTGGAGGAAGAACAAGGTCAAAGATCTCATCAATTGTCATTGGTGAACCTTCATTATCAGCCTTCTCTTTTATCCCTAACAGCTGGTTCTGTAAAATACAATACATAAACATTACTACTTGGGTACAACAACAAAGTAAAGTGAATTATATATAGACTATTGGCAAATACATTTATATTTACATATATATATTTCGATTTAGCATCACTCCATTTGTTAATCTTCTTATTATAGTGTGTTTCAAACCACAATTGGATTCTATCAAGCTTTTCACCATCTTTCATCTTCAAACACCCAACAGATAACCAACAACAATTTCAGCACATATTCTTTTATACATATTACTTGTCAATTTACATACATATTAAATGAAATGCTATAAAATAAAAAAAATTTAAATTAAGTACCAAATCATTACAAACACGAGCATATGATTTTGTCCGGAAGTGTGGTGTGTTTGTCAATGCGTCCTATTGCGTTTGTTTATTACACTTCATTTATGTTATTAAAGTAAGTACATTTTCAAAACATAATCGATATTTGTTTTCTGTTAGTAACATAGCTAAGTTTTCAAACAGTACAATAAATTAGAATGACAAGAGGTAATAAATAATTGAAGATTGGTGTAGAAAATTACAATATAGTCAGGACTAGATAAATGATCACACAGGTTCGGTCATTCTTCTTCTTTCACTTGCTTGGGCCTATTCGAGAGGGCTTCCTCTTTTGTATTGAAATTGAGGAAGTGTTTATGCATCTTGTGTTTATGTGCACGATACATTCTACCCATGTCTGCAAGAATAGCCTCATCACTATGTCCATCCTATTCTATATCAAATGCTTTCTATACAAGATCAAGAAAGACAAATGAATAATATACAGTTGAATATCCTTAATAGATATAGAATTCGAACTTCTCTTAAATTAAATTATAATTGGACGTAAACTGAAGCTATTACTTTGTATCTCTGTATTAAGTATATTCGTTACTTCTAACCCGATGGGTATATAGGTTATGGCAAGTTTTGTATTGTAATGTGTTTATTTACTTATTTTTGTTTTTGTTAACTATGGTTAAATTTATATTTACTACTATTTTTTAACATTGTATCTATATACATTTACATGACTCTGTATTTTGTTGGTGGTGCTATTTAATGTTCTAACTATGTAATATTCTAATTATTCATTTATCTCTATGTCACATTCTTCATGATACATTATATACATATTAATTTTTATGTGACAAATTATGATTTCTATTGAAATAATGTAATTATTTATATATGTAAGTGTAATTTTATATTGATAGTAGGAAAAAAAAATAAAAAACCAATGTACATGTTGTAATGGAAAAACATCTTTTATTGACATGAGATGTAAAATCCATACCCTCAATTCTGTCAGCAGATCATTTCCTTTGTCCTTTTTGACATCTTTCCAAGCTTTAGCAGTCATTGGTGCAAATCCTCGTACAATACAACCTTCTTCTGTTATCAACATTTGACTATTTATTCCCACTGGTCTTACCATATCTTCTAGTATCTTAACAGAGAGTTTTATATCTCTGTTCTTCCATTTAATCAATGCTTTTCCAGTTGTGTATCTATGCTTGTGATGCAATCTATCTACGCAATCTGCTGTCATAAGATGCAACATCATATATTTTTGCATTTTGTCAATCAATATACTATATCTTATGCAGCATGAAGGTTTTTCCATGTCAAATGCATACATCATTAAAGTTACAGGTTCAAAATCAAATAAGTAAAATGTGTAAGTCATTAATTAAACTAAAGTGTATGCAAGCATCAGTTTTTTCACAGCAAAAGTATAATAGGAAAAGGCCGACAACAAATTTATAATTAACATAATCAGATACCCACACACCACACATCAATAAACATCATTTAGTTTGCAAGTACATGCATCGTAATAAAGTTGTGCCTCACATTCAAACATGTTTGAAGGTATACAATTACATGCATCTCATCATAACTATCTACACACAATAAAAGGACAAAGTAATGTCATAAATTTCTGTTACTAATTTACCCAAGGGTTCCACACGAACTGCATTCTCCATAGCATCACCATCATTACCATCGCTTGGTGGTTTTGTATCATCCATGAAAGAAGTTTGTCTTCCATCAGCATAACTTGCAAAATTTATGAGCCTTAGGATGTTATACATTTTCAATCATAATTATATATCTTCTACATTCAAAAAATAATCTCACAACTAGTCATCTGGTATAACATTTTAATTAATGAAATGTATTTATTACACCTTCTTCGTGATCGTCATTAGCCGCTGCATCTTGGTGATGATCGTCAATGGGTGCTGAAATGAGTGTTGACTTAGAAGGACCCACACCTTCAGTAACTTCTACATTTCAAATATTAGTAATAGTCTATATGTAGTAAAATAAACAATAGGTTTAGTTTATTAAACTTAATTCTTTGACCGTATTCAAAACGAAAATGTGAATGTATACCTTCTACATTTTCCATCACTTGACAAACCAAGCCTAACATTGTGTGGATCACTAGAGAATGACATATGCAGCTCGTCGAATTGTTTCCATTCTTTTGAATCAGCGAGATGACGCATTATACTATCATTCTCGCATTTTTCTTTGTGCCACCTCATATCTTGAGCAATTTTTGATGTTATAAACAATCTTTGCAATCTTGGTTTCAAACGAAAGTAACATAACACCTTCTGAGGAATTATTTTATTTTTTTGCTCATTAAATTGGGATTGAGGCAACCCACAAATGGGACAATAGTCTACATCTTTCAGATTTTTCCAAAACAGGACGCAATCATTTTTGCAAACATCTATCTTCTCGTATTTCATCCCCAATTCCTGAATTATCTTCTTTGCTTGATAATATGTCTTCGGAACATGAGCATCGGAAGGCAAAATTTTATTAAGAAATTGAAGCAACATGTCAAATGACTTGTTAGTCCATCCATTGAGTAATTTAATGTGCAGCAACTTAACAATAAAAGAGAGTTTTGAAACTCTACATCCACGATATAGCTATTGGTCAGCATCCATAAATAACTTACCAAAAGGAATTGAATATGCTAAATTATCTTCATGGTTAGATTCCTCCATAACATTGACATGTGTGCAATTATACATGTCATTTAATATGCCAACGGTCTCATCAATGTCATCATCTACTTCTGCATTCATATTATCACCGTCATCTTCTCCATTTGCATCAATATTTATACCTTCATCATCTTCACCATGATGCACCCAACAACTATAATTCTTTAACATTCCATTAATAAATAGGTGATCTTTGAACTTGGATATGATTTCTCCATACAAAATTGTTGCACCTCGAACATGGACACCTTATTGAAGTTTGATTGGGAGAATTGGAAAGAGTGAAATTCAAAAATTCCTTAACTCCCCTAACATATTCCGGACGTGACCTATTGCTCAGTTTGATCCAACTTCTATCAATCTCCATTTCATTATACATGAACAATTAGTAAATTTCTTTATGTAAAGGTGTTGTCACATAGATTTCATGTGGCCGAAAAAGATAAATGACACATAAATAAATTTATAAAAGCATGTAGTGCCACCAAATAATTAGAACAAGAAAGATGACTATAATTTTATCACAACTTCTAATGTACAATGTGCATAAAGAAGGAATTGTACATGCCATTCATAAAAAGAGCATAATGGAATGATTTAAAATGTACATATTCACACAAATAAAACTGATACAATAGGATCGATTACATACCTAATTGTTCCAATTTTAAGATGACTATATCGAAATCAATTGGACAAAGTTGCTGCTAAATGATAGGGCTCCTACACCACAAGGCCTATATTGGAAAGCATCGATATGAACTTCATCAAGCTTCTATTGAAATATGAAACACAAACATTAAGAAGAACAAACATTGGCATTCAATTTAATAAGTCCCTAAACATAAAAAAGAAAAATAATCCAACACTAATGAAACTAAAAACAAAGACAGAAGAATGTTGGGAATTGAATAGGAAAAATACTCAAATTAATTACATTATGCAATATATAAGACATCAACAGTCCAATTTCAGCAACGCCAAGGAAAATTGGCCTCACAATAATTAGGAAATTGAACTTATCTAATATATATAGAGTACGCATACCCGCAAGGATATATGTATACATAAATATGAAACGTACGTGGACACTACCTATATGTAAAACACAGGCCCTAATACATTGCAAGCATATGGATTCTATTTCGCAGCAATGTCAACCTATGGTATTTTTCAGTACTACCAAGACAATATTGGCATGTATAGATTACTTTTTAAGAAGTTTTGCAATAATCATAGAATCTGCATCTGCCTAACTTAAAAATTGTCAACAATTATACAGATTATACAGATATAGAGCTGTTAACGTTAATAACATGTAGTGGCACATCCAAGCAAGCATAAGTAGAAGCTATGATTGCAATTTAATCACTTTTATTAAAAAAAAAAATGCATTCCTTCTGAGCTCTTATTCAAGAAAATCTGGAGAAGTAAAAGAAAAGGCACCATGAGGGTTCTGATTTGGAACAGATCTCTATTAGGGTGACAGTTAGAGTTTATATGTATAGAAAATTGTAGACTAAGAAATTTTTTCTTATGGTTTGATTTAGACAGTAAAACAAAAACAAAAAAATAAACAAGCTTCAAAACAAACCCTTATTTTTGACATTTACAAAAAACAAGGGGTGAAGAAGAAGAAGAAAAAATAGAAGATATATATAAAAATAAGTGGTTGTTTCACATTCAGATCCAGCATGGAAACAGAACACATTCACTCTTCTTTTAGTTGCACCCTAAGACACAGAAGAAGAAAAATACACTAAAAAGATAGTAGAAATTAGGCACACAGAAATGGGTGTAGTTGTGTATAGATCATGAACAAAGGAGAATATGATCGGGAAACAGTTGGAAGGAAATAGGTAGTAAAAAAAAAAAAGGTTATGGGCCATTAAAAAAAGATGAATGAGCACTGTGATTTTAAAAAGAAGACTAAGATGTGCAATTAGGCTGCATTAATTATCCTCATCTATGTCACTTTATACAATCATGAGAATTTTGTAAAATTGACAACAAACTGTCAAACATAAAGTTGAACAAAGTTAAATTTCATCATCGACATATATATATATATATATATATATATATATACGATTAGGAAAGTAAGTAAAGTGTAGTGATTTATATATATACATAAACACACATAAACATTACACATGGATTGAAATAGCTACACCAAATCTTTTTTGTCATTACTGCATTGGATGCGGGAATCAATTAATATGAGTTCCATTTATATGTATACATAAACACACATAAACATTACACATGGATTGACATAGGGACACCAAACCTTTTTTGTCATTGTTGCATTGGATGCGGAATCAATTAACATAGGTTCCATGTGATTGCATACAATGCTTCCATTTGTTTGCCAACTACTATAACACTCTGGTAGGGCCACTTTCCCTAGTCAGTGGTTTTTCTTACCATCAATGCTTGCTTTAGTGAACTACTTTCTATTTCAAAGTGTTTCTTTTTGGTTTTTGTTTTTTCATGGGTTATTAGGGATGCCATTGTGTTTCCACACCTTATCTCTGCTTTCACTATTTAAGTTTGTAAAGTAAATTATCATGTATTTACAAGATTGGTGGAAATATTCAATTATGAGTGAAGTTACTGCCAAGGAATAGCACATTGGTGATATATCTTTGGCAATTGATTTAAAAGTGCTTCCCTAGAGATGTAAAATGACATCGGGACAAAACTTCTAAATTCTTGTATAGTTTCTTTTGGCTTTTAAAAAACTACAAGCTAGTTCACAATGTATCAGTTAATTGGTTCTAATGTAGTCCCTTTATTATTAAGTTTATTGATTATGAGAAATTCTATAACATCCTAGTATAGTAATCAATCAATGCTACAGATAAAAGTTTAAACAAGGAGACGTCCATTGGGGGATAAGTTTATCCAAAAGAGGCATTTATGACATCTAGTTAGGAGCAGCATATTTAAAGAGACAAACCAATCTTACATCATGATGTTCATGCCAACAAGTGGAGTTTCTAATTTATGAGCTATGAAGTCAAACACTTCTTTTCAACACAAGCACTGGATGAAAAGAAAGAGGTTGGAAAATAATAGTACATTGTATCCAAAATTTAACTACTATAAATAAATCTGTATTTTGTCTTACAACTATAGGTTATGTGAAGTGGTTACAAAATCTAAAAGTGCCAAATAATCGTGCCCTTACTCTGCTGATTACTACACAAAAAATATTTCAAGTTCTAGTTTGCTTGTTGAGGACATATTACATCCTGCAGCAGCAGGCAGAGATGATTCATCAAATAATTCCAAGCTGGTACCATAATATTATAGTTTTGAACATGGTTCTTCTGAATATATACACACGCATAACAAGCAATCATTGCTTGGTTAACAGAACACATGGAAACAGAACAGATTTAATAAAATAATTGCACCCAAATACACAAAAGCACGGAAATACACAAAAGCCATAAATGCATCATGAAAGCTTTGAAAACAGAGGACATCCATCCATCGAAGACCAACTATATACTAAAATTTTAGAGACATAAATGAAGAAATTGCATACCTAAAGCTTAAATTCCACGACCACTCTTATATCCTAGAATTTCGGCAATGCAGTTGGTGATCAATCCTCTATTTCCCTTCTTCAACTATAGAAATCTTGTGAAGAAATAAAATCCCAATTATAAACAGCCATGTACACCGAATAAACCCTAAATGTAATACACAAAGTCAAAGATGAAATTAAAACTTACATCACAAATACCCATACGCAATCATTGATGGAAGAACGTAGCAGGCGTCAATAAGCTAGTTTCGCTTCAGAAATTCAGAAATTTTTTTTATGTATTGAATGATAGAAGGAAGCTCAGTGAAGAACGATCAATGATGGGTTACTCTGAAGATGAAGTAAACGACATCGTTGAAGGATAATATTTTTAAGTTTACTTGCTACGATTGGCTATTGTATCTTATTAGGATTTTATTTTGCCATGTCAGCATTATTGTCGCGGGAATATTGGCACCAAAATGATATATGGGTTTTTTGCTACAATTTTTTACAACAAATGTTAAGTTGTAAGAAAATGGTAAAATTTGATTGATTCAGTTACGACAGAAATGTTTGTGTCAAAATCATATAATTTTGTTACAAAACTTTTTATTGCAGCAACCATTTTCGTGACTAAATGAAATTTTTTTTGTAGTGACGGGATGATGCTATTGCTCAAGTTTTAGGACCTGAACGTCATAGAAGTGTTGGGGGATGTGGATTCGGCGCTACTACTTCATAGTAATAAGAGAGTAAAAGAACTTGAAAGCCAATTACAATCTTAATAAAAAAGGATGGTAGCACTAAAAGAAAAGGTTGAAGCACTTCCAAAGTTATCTCAACAAATTATAAACTTATTCCATAGTATAATATGATAATATTAAATATATTATTATACATAGAATTTTTATTTTTGCCTTTGTGTCATTTTACAAAATCAAAACAAGAATGCAAAGGATATAAGTTCACATGCATTTAGTCCTCAAGTTTTTATATTTTACTATGACAGTTATTTAATTTGCCTTATTTAATTATAGTATTCTTTAAAAAAATTAATTTTAATTTTACCATGTCAATTTGTAGTTACAATAAGAAAGTAGTATTCAGAGAGCCAGTGCATAGATGGAAAATAAAAGATGTCAACTGTTACATTGGTACAAGTTTGATGAGGAAGAAGTTATAGCAGAAGGGAAGATTGCGTCAACAGACCCAAGTGCAAAGTGCATCACATGCCTCTTGGATGAGATTGTTGGAAGGTTTGGGTTGAAAAAGTGATAGTAGAAAATTTGAACTTATATAGACCTACAGACGAGTTTCAAGTTCTTACTTAAGCCTTAGGAACTATTGTTGCTTGGCCAAAGAGCAGTATTAAAATTATTTGACAAGGTATTTTTATATTAACTCTTTTTTCCCATGTTGACTTTTTATATTTTTTTTGTTGTTGATGGAGTTGATTATGGTTGTTATACACATACACTAGAACAAATACAAAAAGAAAGAGGTTTACTTTAACAGAGAGGAAGTATATAATGTGAGAGCCTAACAGAAAAGAAGTATATAAGAAGCTTTAGAAAATACTACTGATAAAAACATTTCTTAGGATATATACTTTCCTTTCTGATTTTTGTTGCCTATAAATTGTAATTGATAATCCATTGCCTTTAAATTGTGATTCATGGTAGCGATATACCATTGTATTTGTCATTTGTAACTCTATCCAAAAACACCTGTGTCTTTCCCCTTAAATTATTGAGACCATACGATACTTGTACCTTTCTTTGGATAGAAGAGTGCATCTCTTGGTTAAATAACTATGAAATTAAACAATATTGCTACAATATTTTTCTCTACTAGTTGCTATCTATTGTGTTCAGTTGTAGTTGATAAGTTTACTTATACCGATGTTGATAAGTTTGGTAGTTATTAATCCACAATTTTTATTAACTTTTTTACAAAGTGTTTTTGTTTAGCATCCTCAATGGCATAGACAAAAAAAATTTCCAAGATATATTTGTATCAATTTTGTTAGGTTTTATTTCAAACTCTGTATAAAGTCTATATTGAATATTTGACAGTATTTTGTATGGCAATTTGTAATTTTTAGTTTATAATACATTTTAGGCTGATTAGCTTTGGTCATATATATTTGGCATGGAAACTATAACTATGTAATTGATACGGATTGGTTGGAATATATAACTCATTGCATGCAATATGAATTTAAACTAATTAGAAAGCAAAATATAAAAAAACAATAATATATAAGATATATTTAATTACAAAAAAAAAATCGTGTTGATGACTGTTGCCAAAAATGTTACCAAACAATCCATTAACCGCAATGTGCAAGTAAATGTTGTCAAACACAAAAGGCAATGTGCAATAGTCCATATATAAACAATAACATATATTTGAATGTTGCTAAAAATCCACACGTCCTTAATGGTAATGTGCTAGTGATTGTTGCCAAACATCAAAGGCAACATACAAAAATAGTTGTCAAAAATGAACAACAACATACTACTGAACGTTGCTAAAAATCTACATCTTTTGTTTTAACGCAAAACGCCAGAGCACTTTGTGAAAACCCCAATGTTCGTTGCTAAAATGATAACAACAACATGCATTTTAGATTTAACAACAAGCATTGACTGTTGCAATAAACGTTGAGTTTTTGGCAACTTTGCATATTTCAATCACAACAAAGAAAATCCTACTTCATTTGTTTATCTATTACTTTTTTGTGTTGATTTATAAGAATTAGAGCTCATTTTCATAATCCCATTTTCAGATTTAGAAACATTTTTTTTCTAGATTGATTGCAAAAATAAGAGGGCTTTAGGGAGATGGAAAACACTTGTGACCCTAGTAAGGAAGATCAGCAAATGGAATTGCCTCTAGGGTTTCAATTTCATCTCATAAATGAAGAACTTATAACTTCCTATCTTTCACCCAAGGCTTTCATCGGCTAGATATGTGCTAGAGCCATTAGCAAGGTTGATTTGAACAAAAAAAATTTTTTTTTAAACTTGTTTCTAACATCTTTTACTTTTGGTGTTTGTTTCAATGAAATAGGGAGGCCTAAAATGGGTGAAAAGCAATGATATTTCTTCTATGTTAGAGGTAGAAGATACTCAACTAGTTTAAGAATCATCAAGGCTATTGAGGATGGGTATTGGAATGTCACATGCAAAGATAAGTACATTTTTAAGGCCAAATCATTGGTTAGGATGAAGAATGCATGAAGAGGACGAGAGAAGGAAATCTTGTTGCAAGGAAGAATGGGAAACATACACAGAGAGAAAGAGAGAATCATTTATTTTTAAAAATATATTTTTTTATTTTATAAAATTTTATATTTTAAATTAATGGCTCAAAGAATTTCTGGGGTTATATGATAAAAATTACTTATGAAATGACAAAAATGATATTTAAAGATGCCATATAGGATTATACAATTTTTCTACCTGAATGTTATTATTTCTAGGGGTGGGATGATAATTCCCAAACCAGTATAGGTAATTTAAAATAAAGCCTAACCTTAAGGTGATTCTCTCTATATAACTCTTAAGTATTTAAATAATACAATTAAAAAAATGAGTAAAGAACAAATTAAAGTTGACAACTCAATAGAATAGTAAAACTAAAGCATGCAATTTTATCATCACCAATTGAAATCAAATCAAGGTGTGAATAATTTTAAATATAGCTAATCATATTGATCGCCTTATTCTAATTTATTAGTAACCTTTTCACATAAACATCAAACTCATTAAGAACTATGGTTAAGTTATTTTTATAATATGCAAGTATCCTTACACATATCTATGACAAATAGAATGGAAATACAATCAAGTTCACAAATATACAAGGTATTAATTGGACTTCCATACACATGCAATAGTTCAATCTTAACATGATACTTAGGTCATTCAATGGTGCTCAATAACATCAAAGCATCAAGCAACCAACCAATACTCATAAATTTATTACAACACAAAATAGAATATCCACGGAACACTATTTTATAGAATTAGGGCATGTTTGATGCATCATATTGGATTAGATTTGACTATATTTAGTTTCAGCTCGACATTTGGTGCAAATAAAATTTTGTACATAATTATCTAACTCTGACCCAACCAAATTGACATGTCTACAATTTCAGACTAGGCTTCTTACTCTCACCTTCTCACACCCTCGATCACTGAGTCTTTTACACGTAGAGGCATTCCTAGTTCACTGTCAGCATCACTTTCTCAGTCTCCCAATCTCGTACATACATACATTTTCTCACATTGCAATGCCAAAATATAAATTCTAAACCTTGATTCTCTTTTCAAGCTTTGTTTTTAGATGATCCTTTTTATCTTTGGAATTTCTTCTATGATATGTATATTCCTACAAAGACGTGTTCCTTTAATTTTACTTAGAATTTTTTTTTTTGTGGTGAAATATTTGGTGGTTTTGATTAATTTTTGTGTTGTATATTTTGATTGACTTGATTTGGTGTTCCTTCTTTTAATTTTGGTGTTTCAAGATTTACATTTTGGTCCAATATTAATTGCCAGAGCAATTTACGTTGGCGGCAAAACATCTTTTCCCTAATGAAATTAAGGTATATTAGAGTATAGAAAATTTGATAGTATGTGGGAGCATTTTATTTTATGGACCAATGAGAGGGATAAGAATTTCAAATACATGATCTCAAAATTTTAATTATTCAATACAATTCCAATTGAGATGAATAATCTACTTGTTTTGTTATTCAATTTGTTATATGAAAAGGGAGAAAACATGTAGAATAAAAAATTGTTGTTCGTCGAATATTACAACCATCACACATGTATCTATAAATTTAGATTTTGTAGTACAATGACATAAATGCCTTCTAATAAGAGCATCTCCAAGGATACTATTCATAATAGAGAGCATATTTCTTTTAAGAAATAGCATCTTTCACAATTTTGAAAAAATAAAGAGTGGCATAAGACTTTACAAGTCCAACATTCCCCTTATTCTCTTCTTTATTTTGCTTTTCCTTTTCTTTTTATAGCATTTAAGATTTTTCATATTTTTCTTTATTTTGAACCAAACTTATTTTATATTTATTGTATCATAGAGATAGTGGTCCATGAGAACTTACACAATATAATTGTAATTATAAATAAAGAATGAATTTGGCTTTCCAAATATAAAGAGTCAAAACTTACTATTCATTTTAACTTTATAAAATAAAGAGTTTGTTGAACTCATATTTTTCATAGTTTGCTCTCTAAAATAAAGAGCATGAGTGGAATAACGAGCCTATAGGTGATGCTCTAATAAAAACCATATATACCCTTATATTTGAATTAAACTAATAACTTTAACACTTTTCCTCAAGTTGAAGTTTACATATTTAAAAGCCTAAACTTGAAACAAAAAAGGGTATTTCCCCTGAATGCCCACGTAGATATTAATTTGTTCCAAAATATCCATTCATCTATATTTCTGTTTAAAATGCTCATATATTTTATTAAATACTCAAAACACCCTACTTTAGTTGTAAGTGTAGGTTGGTAGTGAGTAGCTTACTTACCACTTGGTGGCAAGTCTCGCTGTCTAGTGGCGAGTAAATTAGACAGTCCATATTCAATGAGGGCTGCTTATTCGCCACATGCATGGTAAGTAAGTGTAAACTGGTGGAGAGTATGTATACAAACAGTGGTAAGTAGCTTACTTGCCACTTAATAGTATGTCTCGCTGCCTGGTGGTGAGTCTCATGGGTAGAAGAGAGAGAAACAGTAAAGTTTGAAATAAGGATATTTTGGATAAAAGACGGCAATTTTGACAGAATTATAAATAGATAAGTATTTTGGAACAAATTAGTGTCCAGATGGGCATTTAGGATAATTACCCAATAAAAAATAGCAAATAAAGATTTGCCAAGCGCCTTAGCAAAAATATCACCCACTTGGTCTTGAGATCTCAAATAAGGTCTACACACTGCATCACTCATAATTACTTGTTTGATGATGTGACAATCTCTTTATATGCTTGGTTCACTCATAAAATATAGGATTTCTCACAACATATCTTAATAGGTTTATTATGAAAGAATCCAAGTTTTTGAAGGAAATTTCTTACCCAAAACATTCCACACACTTTATCAGCCATGGCATGGTATTCAACCTCTTAGCTAGATTGAGCAACCATATTTTAGTTCTTATACCTACAAGTCACCAAGTTCCCAATATATAAACGTACAATAACCTATAGTGGATCTCTTGTCACTTGCACTACCTGCCCAATCAACATTAGAAAAGTTCACAACATCAAGAATTGAAGAAGCTGACTTCTTATACAAAAATAAATACCACACATTCCTTTCAAATACTTCAAAACTCTACACATAGCTTCCAAATGATTTTGCCTTGGTTTGTCCATTAATTAACTAAGAACACTAATACAAAATTGAATATCTAGTATTGTTTCCCAATCAAACTAAGATAAAATTTTACCAAGATATTATGAACTTGATGGATCATTTAATTTAACATTTACTCCATTGGATTCAACTTGTTTTAACCTTGGCAACCTTGTTTCAGTCAACAAAGCATGCACATAGTTTGTTTAGCACAAAATAAAACCATTTTTGTAATGAGCAACTTCAATGCTAAGAAAGTAAAAGAACACCCAAATTCTTAATCTGAAATGAGTTTCAAGATACTTTTTCACTTCTGAAATACCTGCTATATCATTATTAGATATAATAATATCATTAACATATATAACAAGAATGACAATTCTAGACGACCATTTTAGAACAAAAATATAATGATTGAATGTCTTAATATCTTAATGATATTAAGAGAAACCAATCGATTACAATACAAGACTAAGCTTGTCAAACCAACCCTGAGGTGACTGCTTTAGGCCACAAATAGCTTCCTTCAACCTATATACATAACTAGGCACCCCTCTAAACAAGAAACTGAGGTTTTTTTGTATACACTTCCTCCACTAAGTCAACATATATGAGAGCATTTTTCAAATCTAACTAATACACAAGCCACAGACAATGAACAACCAAAGCAATCAAAAGTCATACTACAGTAAGACATGCAATAGGAGAAAAAGTCTTATACTAATCAATATCATACTTTTATGTATAATCTTTCGTAACTAGGTAATCTTTTAGTTGTTTAATAGAGCCATCATAAGGATATTTCACAGTAAACACCCAATGATATCCAATCACTTCTTTATCATAAGGCAATAGAGTAAGTTGCCAAGTATCTTTATTCACTAGAGCATCCATATCTGATTGCATAGCCTTTATCCTTCCAGGGTGAGAAAGAACTTCCTCATATAATTTAGAAACACAAATAGAAGGAAGTCTAAAAAAAATGATACATAGGATGAATACAAATAAACAAAAGACACAAAACTGGATACAAGACGTGAAATGCAAAATGCTTACCCTTTCTTAGAGCAATCGAAAGGTCTAGAAAGGGCTCTTGATGAGTTACAATAAGTGTCTCTAGACTTCCATTGGAGTTTGAATGAGGTGGTGATATAGAAACATAATGTTTTATTTGAGCTACTTAGAGTTTCTTCTTTTAGAAAGTTACAAAAACATTTAATCAGTTGTGCACTTGCATTAACATCATCAAAATTTTGTGGTGGCACACTTGGTAACAACACCTCATTGTCTACAATAATGACAAAATTAGGATTTTTCTGTTGATATACATGAATAGACACACATTTTGCTTAAGACAAAAAATAAAGGATATGCTGAAAAATGTCAATTGAACCCACAAAAAATTTATTACTAAATGGATCAAAACATTTATATCTTTTTTTCCCACAAAGACACAGTTTGATAGCTCTTGAAGAAAATTTATTTTTGTTAACATCAAAACTATGAACAAAATACACATAACCAAACACACGAGGGGGTAAATGATGTAAACGATTATCATAACATATATGAGATAAAGAAATTTTGTCATTTAAAACAGAGGATGCATGTCTATTCATTATGTAGCATGCTCCCGAAACACCATATTCCTAAAGCCTTTTTGATACATTCATGTGAAATATTAAATTTGGAACAATATCCAACAAATGCTATTTTAAAGTTCGGCAACCCTATTTTATTGAGGTGTATGTTTGATGTGTAATACCATGTTGAACATAATATCATATAAAGCTCAATGTTTGTATTCTATAACAATATCATAATGCAAAAATTTAACAAAAATTCAAAATTAATTTTTTATTTTAGAATAAAAGAGTTGGAACATTTAAGGAACTTCACTATGTTGTTCAAGAAAATCCAACAAACTCAAAAATAGTCAACTAACCATATAAATATCTATACCATGAATATTGGGTTAATACATGGCCCTAAGCACCTGAATGATTAAATATTAAAAGGTGAAACTTTGGACTTATACAAGTTAATTACTCCTATTTTTTTTTCCAAACTCATAAAAATTACAAGAGATAGAAAATGATGAACTAGAAAGACCTAAAACACTCAATTGATGAAGAGATGCATGCCCTAATCGTTGGTTGCATAACGACCACGGTGCTCATGTCTACCTATTATTTTACTTGAGCGAGGATTCTTAAACATACATTAAGAAGATGAAAAAAAATGTAAAATTATGGTAAGATGACTAATATAGATACCAAATTAATAGGAAATTGAGGAACGTAAAGGATAGAAAACAAACAAAAAGCTAATTTTTTAACAAGATACATGCTATCAACTTCAACAATAGAAGATTGAGACTCATCAGCTAAAGTAATGAATTTTGGATGTTGAAATTTATGAAGCCTAGTAAACAAAGAAAACTTACGATACATATAAAAGGAAGTTCCTAAATTAACTATCCAAAATTAGTATCAAGATTATTCTCTAACAAAGTAGATAAAGACAAACCTAAACAATCAAAGGTTGCCATAAGAAATTCTGACTAGTATTCCCCTAGTACACAATAGAGAGTACTTCTAAAGTGGTTGGAGATGTCATCTGACTTGCCCATGATAGTTTACCATGTAAATCCTAAAAATGATCCGCTAAATATCTCTCACATTTGTAATAAAACTCTTTAGGAAATAAGAGGATCCTCTACTATTCCACAACCTCCACCTAAAGTACCAAAACCCTTACCCATTGCATTACTATGACTTCATGTTCTAGACACCAAAGCTAAAGCATTAAAAGCAGCAGAATTATGGTTACCCACTTCAGTCTTCAATAATTGAGTAAAAGAAGACTTCAGAGTAGGCATATACTCACTTAACAAAATATTTTTCTTTGCTTCTTTATAATCACCATCAAGATAAGAAATAAAGGTAGAAACATAGAAATCATCTCGTTGCCTTTGAAGTCTTACAAAATCAACAACTAGATGATATATATTTAGTTCATCAATAAACCTTTCAACCTAGAATAACATTTAGAGAATGACTAGCCATTTTGTTTGACATTAAACATTATATAATACAAGTAAGATACTCTAGTAAGATTATCTTCCTAGCAACAAAAAAAATCTGACAACATCCCATATTTGTTTCGTTATATTTGAAAACGAAATATTATTTCTTAATAATAATTCCATGCAGTTCCACAACCATGCTTGACCATGTAATCATTTTGCTTTCATTGTGTAGACTTCTTTGAATCATCATGACAACTTTAGATGGATCATCCATGTTCAAGTGTTTAGACTTCCCCCTTGCACCAACGTACACCTTAATTACTTTTGCCAAGTGTTGATAGCTAAGGCCACATTAGCAATTTGCATGGTCAGATCACCTTTACTGACATCGTCGTAGGTAACTTCCACAGATGTTTCCATCGTAACTTTAAGCAAGACACAACTACTAAGAAACAAACACACGTCTTACATCCAAGGAGGATGTATAAACATTATTCATGCAATACTATTGATCAGATACTATTCAATGGATAATCTTCACTGATACTATTAACGCATGTGTATGGATGGTCGGTGCATATCTATTTTGATGAGTTTTATTTATCATACTATCTTTGTATTAAATTAGAACAGTTTATTTAAGGAGTGTTTAAGACTTACCATATTGTAAGTTATTACTTTCTTTTTTAATTAAGTAACAAATATTTAATAGGTGCTTGAGAGTATTGTTTACTTTAATTTCAAATAAGTGTTTAAAGTAATCAAAGTATGAGCCTTGACTATCTACATATTCATGGTTGAAAATTTTTAAAATTTTCCACAATTTTTGCAAGTTTAGAATTGATAAGCACCCTAACTTTATTTGACCTAAAGAACTTGGTTAGGATGTGTTACAAACTATGACCGCAAGAACAAGTAAGATTGTAATAAAAACATTTTCATCTTTTACCTATCCAAAAAAATGCGTCCATTATGGTCCTCCTCTTGCAAATTAAATCAGGATACAATCTTATACAATTGCGTATCAACATGGTTATGACATTCACTTGTTGTAACATATCACATTCACTTCTTGTTGAATTAGAAACAATAATATAGACAACTTAATTATTTTGTAATGACAAAGTAAAGTAAATATTTACCTTTTTTGTAAATCATGTTTCCTCTATAAAGAGTTATGTGAAGAAACCTTTATCAACATCAGACACTTCATAGCCATGTAATTTATCTTCAATGGATTGCATATATTTAATAAATTTTTTATGAATATCATTGGAACCAGCCGCTTCAGATCAACCATATCCAGTATAGGTAATGTATTCTTCAATTTCTTTCAAATTTCTTTAGGGACTACATACAATGATTCTATTGTCTTTCCAAACTTCTTCATTTGACCCCAATAGTTTATCACATTTGATTGTGTTAATTCCATGAACTCACTATTATCATACTCTACAACACTCAATTGGAGATTTAAATTTAGATTTTCATTCTTATTCTCATTTCTTATTTGTATGTCCTCTTTATCATGATCGATGTGGGAAGTGTCATGAGTGTCACGATATATGATATGGTACCCCCATTAATTTCGCTTGGAGCTGGAAGAAGAGCGCTTTGAGGCTACTAGAGTCTCTAGTGAGGCTTATGCTATGGTATCTGGCTATAACAAGAGTTCCAGCTCCAAGCAGAAGCGGGAAAATTATAAAAGTAAGGGCAAAGGGAAAGCCGAATCATCTAGTCATTCTAACAAAAAGAATAAGGCATGAAGGCCCAAGCGAGGCAAACGCACCGGCAAGAAAGACAAGAGTAAGATGAAATGCTACAACTGTGGTAAGTTGGGTCATTTCGCTCATGAATGCACTGAGCTGAAAAAGGTACAACCCAATTCAAACTCTACTAATTTTAATACAGTTTTTGTTTCAAGTTCTGTTTTATTAACTGAGTCTTGTCCTATGTGGACTGTAGACTCAGGAGTTACCAACCATGTAGCAAGAGAAAGAGAAGCTTTTGTGGAGTATCGTTGGATTCTGTCTCAAACTAGATAGATATATGTAGGGAACAACTTTAAAGAAGAAGTCAAAGGGATCGACACCTGCAAGTTAGTTATGCGTGGTGGCCGTATTTTACTTCTATATGATGTTCTTTATGCTCCGGAGATCCGACGAAATTTAATTTCTATTAATGTCCTTTTTAGCTTAGGTTATGTTTTAATTTTTAAAGATAATGGTTTAGATATATTTTTTAATTTAGTATTAGTAGGTACTGATTATATGTTGGATGATTTTATAGTGCTAATGTTGACTCTTATATTAATGAAAGTTGTTTTTCTTTTGTTACATCTACTAGTAATGCTAATGTTGATGTGAATATATGGCATTCTAGACTTGGACATATAGGGCAGGATGGAATGAAATTGTTAGATAGAGAGGGGATGTTAGGTCCACTCGCTAAAATTGATTTGCTTATACATGAGAATTGTTTAGCTGGAAAAACAACTGGAAAACCATTTGGAAAAGGAATCAGAGCTACATATCCATTGTAATTAATTCATTTTAACATCTGTAGCCCAATGAATGTGAAAGCAAGACATAGTGCTTCTTATTTTATCACATTTATTGATAATTTTACTCGTTATGGTTATGTCTATTTGATCTCTCACAAATCTGAGGCATTAAGTTACTTTATGAAATATAAGTTTGGTTGAGAATCAACTAGACAAAACTATTAAGGCTCTAATAATAGACCATGAGAGAGAAAATATTTTAAAGAATTATGTAAATGAAAAGGTATTGATAGACAGTTGACCGTTCCATATACTTCGCAATAGAATGGTGTAACGGAAAGAAGAAATAGAACTTTATTGGAAATGATTACGTCTATGATGGCACAAGCTAATCTCCCTATTTCGTATTGGGGTGATGCATTGTTAACTGCGGCCTACATACTTAATTGTGTGCCTTCAAAATCAGTCATCGCAATTCCATATCAACTATGGACAAAACGAAAACCTGAACTAGATTATTTACGACCATGGGGTTCAGCTGCATATGTTCACAACCTATCAAGTAAATATGGAAAATTGGATCAAAGAGATAAGATACTCTACACATTTTATAAATATGGAACATTTGATAAGATACTTTGAACACTCCAAAGGGTATGTATTTATTTGTGAACATATAGATGAGGATATGACTGAACTAAAGTCAAGAGATGTCACATTTATAGAAGATGAATTTCCTAGCCAAGGTGACATAGATAAAAGTGTTCAAATTGAAGAGTTGGAAGATCAAGACATTACAGTAACTCTTAGTCATGTATCTAAAGATCAATCTGAACCGTCAACGACTAGTGGGAGTAATCCAAATGTCGAATTAGTTCTAAATGATCTACCACTAGATAGAGTAATTACACTATAGTTCCTCATCATCATTTTGAGATTGAAAGGGAAGCTTTTATACTTGCAGTGCATGATAGTGATGAACCTAAAAATGTTAATGTAATATCTGGTTACTTTGTGTACAGTTGACTTTTGGTCAAAGTCAACACATGGACCACTAACTGTCGGGTCAAGGTCTAGTGTTGGCTGACTGTGACTGAGTGGTATGTGATCTTCTGTGTATTATGTGTGCTTGTTTCCTTTTATAGTAAAGTCAAAGTTTTGGTCAAGGTCAAAGTCAACAGTCAACAGTCCACCCTGCCATATCATCACTTTGACTGGCAGTGTGATGACTGAGGCTCTCTTTTCTTGACCCTTGACTGTGTATGTGGCAAGTTTGAATTTAATGTGGTCGTGCTTCGTAAAAGGAGAGACCACATGCAAGATCAAGTTTGAATTTAGTAAAGTATGGGTCAAAGTTGGTTAGTTTGGCCCCACCCCTTTGAAACCCTTAACTCTTCCACTATAAAAGCAATATGTTGGCTGAAAACAAACCCTATTTTCCCTAGTGTTGTCGTTTACCATAGAGACAAAGAGAGAGTAGAGTGTTTTGGAGAGAAGAAAGAGAAGAAGGCAAGGAGAAAGGGCTAGTTTTCAAGCTTGTTCAAGAGGTTTTCTTCAAAGCACCAAGGAAGAGGAAGGAGGAAGAGGCCGGCTATATTTTTAGCTGTTGGAGGGAGGTTCTTGGCTTGCATTCTCAAGGGTTTTAGTGGGGTTTTAGTTAATCTAAGGTAGGACCCAAACTCTACTTGTTTTTTGTAGTGTGTTAGTGTGTTTGTGACCTAGATCTACCATCTTTTTTATATTTTCTTCATGGATCTACTTTAGACCACTTAGAAATTTGTGAGGTGGGCTGTTTAAAATGAGTTTTTAAAAAAGTTAATCAAAGCCCTAATCTTATATGGTGGTAGGGTCCCTTTTACATATAGTGTTTTGATTTGAAAATGTGTGCTGTGAATCAAGAAATTCCTGAAATTTTTGTAGACTTTGAATTAAAACTGGCATTTGGTTATTTGTCCAAAAATTCTGAAATTTTTACTACATATACTTGAGTGTTTTGTGATCATGCTCATTTTTGAATTTCTACAATCGAAGTTCAGATGAGGGAAAAAGATTTGTTTCAAAATTACTGGACAGGTAGATGTTTTGGGAGAATCCTGCACCATAAACCATGGGTTTGGTAATATTTCAGGGCCTTCAATTTTTATTAATTTTCTATTCACATTTTTCTATTTTAATTCATTAAGTTGTGGTTATTTTAGTTTTGGAATTTGGAGTTAAATTGAGGATTCTATAATTTTTAAAAGTTTATCTATTTTTGCTGAAAAATTATGAAACTATAACTATTTGTGACCAGATTTTTGTATATGGTTTTAAGCTAGGTTAAATGTTGTTTCTTGCTGAAAATTTTGGACTAAAGTGAGCTGTACATGATCAATTTGTATGGTTTTAATAAACTAAGTAAAGACATTAATGTGACTAGTTTAGGACTTGGATTTAAATCAATTCCATGACTACTTTGTTTAAAACCAACTTTGATATTTGTTTAGCTTTGTAAACTAATAAAGTATGATATTTTATACTTCTTATGTTGGTTAATTTAGTGAGGTTACAATTTATTTATAAAGTATGGTTGTTGAAATTTGAGTTAAGTATGATTATATTTGATTTCCTTTACAAATAGAATGTTATTTGGAAATGGTTTCTTTGGAAATAAATGGGTCTATTCGCATGGATATATTTGTATGAATCTATATATATATATATATAGATGTGTTTATAGATAGATTTGCGTATATTTTTATTAGAATGAATTGATACCTATGGTTTTGCATGACAAACTTATATATATATATATATATATAAATATTTAAATGTATGTGTTGTCTTGCATATATATGAGAGTTAATTGTGTTTGAAGCTATGTATATTGATGACATGGTAATGGTGTTTGCTAGCTATGGTATAAGCATAAGCATGCATTGCAATCCATCATGGAAATTTTGTTATACGCAAGAGAAATTATTTTCTTGTCAACTCACGTTTTAAAAGTTATGCATTGTATAGACATGGTCATGCACTCGTAGGCTTTTAAAGCTATAATGAATGGAGCATATGTGTTCAAGTTTGTGAATCATTTAGTAGAAGTCCCACTAACTAGTACGTGGAGAGATTGGATTCTTGCATGCGCGGACACACGAGTGTATTGGTGCGTGTGGAGGTTGTAACCCCGGCACTTGCATGATGCAGATGCAAGCAGGTTTCATCCCCACTCATGCCGTTTCCTCTAATCGATTAAATGTGTAAGGATTTTCTTGAAAGTATGCATGTGTGCTACTTTAGGAAGTTAAAGTTACCGACGAGTAACGAGCTCCAGCGTAACTAAAATTTACGCAAAGAGAAAAGTCCTACGTATAAGAGTTTTTAAAAGTTATTGCATAGATGGTTTTTTTAAAAAGAGAAACGAACAAGAGGTTTTCATGGTTGTTGACTTTCTAATAGCATTTTACACTGCATCTTTACATGCATGTTGGGAACCTACTGAGTGTTTTTCACTCACTCCTATTTGTTTTTTATGTTTAGGTAATCTTGAACCCTAGCCGAGCAGTTTGGCAATGATGTGGCAGACCGGCGGAGGGTGGCAACAGTACAAATTAGTTCCGCAGTTTTATTTCCTTTTAATAATACCAAAACTCTGATAGAGATACAATTAATTTTCTTTACGTTGTGGGTCTTGTATAAAGAACTGTGTTTTTCGAAGTTTAGAAATATTTTAATTTTGCTATTATTATTGACGGTTTAAATTTAAATTTTATCCTAAAAAGTAAATAAAATTTTTATTCAGGTTTTCCGGTTATGTGTCAAAAGGAAATTTTATTATTTCGTATCGCCTTTTTGAAGTGACATCTTTTTATTTGGGTCTCCAGGCTCGAGTAAAGGGGTGTTACAATTAATGAGGCTCTCACGTCACATGCTAAAGAACACTAGATTAAACCATTGGAAGAAGAAATGGCTTCGATGAAAGTCAATCATGTCTAGAACTTGGTTGATTTACCGTCTAATTGTAAGGCTATTAGAAATAAATGGGTTTTACGTATTAAACATAAAACAGATGGCACAATAGAAAGATATAAGGCTCATTTAGTAGTAAAAGGTTACACTCAGCAAGAAGGTATTGATTATGAAGAGATCTTCTCTTCAGTTATAAAGTTTGCATCCATACAATTGATTCTAGCAATCGTAGCTCACATAAACTTGGAGTTATATTAAATGGATGTAAAGACTGTATTTCTAAATGGAGATTTAGAAGAAGAAATCTATACAGATTAGCAGTGGATTTTATGGTGGAAGGCCAAGAACATAAAGTTTGCAAGCTCAAGAAATCTATATATGGTCTTAAATAGTCTTTTAGATAATGGTATTTAAGATTTCATCGAGCCATAATTACCTATGAGTTTATAATGACTGATGAAGACCATTATGTCTACGTGAAAAAGTCTGAGGATAATTTTGTAATTTTATCCTTATATGTGGATGATATCTTATTAGCTGGAAACAACTTGGAGTATCTCATAAAGATTAGAGAATAGTTGTCCTCCAATTTTGAGATGCGCAACTTATATTTTGGGTGTTAAGATACACAAGGATCATTCTAGAAAACTTTTATCTCTTTTACAAGAGCTGTATATTAAAAAAATTTTAGAACGATTCAATATAACAAATTGCAAACCCATGGATTCTCCAATTGTCAAAGGACAATATTTAAGCCTTAAAATGTGCCCTAAAACTCATGAAGAATGTAATAGAATGGCTAGAGTTCCTTATGCTAGTTGGAAGTTTAATGTGCGCTATGATGTATACAAGGTCAGATATTTATTATGCTGTGGGATTGGTAAGCAGGTACTAATCGAATCCTGGATATAAACATTGAAATGCTGTTAAAAGGATTTTGACATATTTGAGAGTTACGACGGATTATGTGCTATGCTACCAAGGAGGTGATATGCGCTTAGTGGGTTATAAAGACGTTGATTGGGGAGGCGATATAGATGAGCGTAAATTGACATCAGGCTATGCATTCTTACTCAGTAGAGGCGCCATTTCATGGTCTAGTAAGAAGCAAACTTGTACTGCCTTATTTACAATGGAAGCTGAGTTTATGGCATGCTCAACTGCAGTACAAGAAGCAGTGTGGCTCAGAAGATTTTATGAGGGTCTGAATATTGTTACTGATGCAACTCAACCAGTAACACTATATTGTGATAATCGAGCAACCATAATCTATACAAAGGATCCTAGATATCAGAGCAAATTTAAGCACATAGAGATCAAGTATAATTTTGTGAGAGACATTATGACATAAAAGGAATTAGAGATACAATATATTTCTACGCAACAGATGGTAGCAGACCCACTAATTAAACCTATGATTAGAGATATGTATGTATTACATTATAAGTCTTTAGGTTTGCGTAGATTGTAAAAGGGTTTTTTGATGTCATATCACATCTGGGACTCATTTAAATTTTATTGATCAGCTTCTCTTAAAATTATTATTTTAGCCAGATTTTAAATGAAAAGTCAAACATACCCTTAAATATTTATAAGTTTCTTATGCTTTTTTTCTTCGTATCCGTGTCTTCTTTATCGTTGTCTTCTCCTCTTCTTCTACAAGATTTATTCTTCTAGAATGTTTTTTTTCTTCTGGGTCTTTTTGTAAGTCTTCTTGGTATTCCTTTTCTTTTTCTTCTTCTTGGTTTTTTGTTTTTCTTCCTCTTCGTCTTTTTCTTGTTCGTTTTTTTTCCTTATTCTTCTTCTTCTTCTTCTCATTCATCTTTTTTTTTTACATCTATGTATTTAATTCATTAAAGATTCATAGGTGATGAAGAAATTCGTCATTGATGAAGTAGAATTTGTTGCTAATGAAGTGAGTTTTAGCGAAAAATTTTGTTGCTAACGAAGTGACTTTTAGTGACAAATTCCTTCGTCGCTAACCAAATACTTCGTCAGCTTCATCGTCGCTGACGAACAACTTCATCAACTTTAGCGACGAAGTGAGTTTTAGTGACGAATTTTGTTGTTGATGAAGTGAGCTTTAGCGACGAATTTTGTTGCCAATGAAGTGTGTACTTTATCGATGACAAAGAACTTCATCAGCTTTAGCAACGAAGGAATTTTGGTGACGAATATACTTCAAATATCATTATGCCATATCCAACCACAATTTCTTTTAATTTCCTTTTAAATTAATTTTTATAAACTTTTCAATATTCATCAAAGTTTATCGTGATTTTTTTATTCCAATATATATATATTTTTTTTCCCGTATACCTATCTAAAAATTTCAAATATATAGTTTAAACAATATTTTAATGAATTATAAAAAATGAGGTTAAAAAATAATTTATCATCTAAGGGTATTATTGTAAATTTGGGATAAAATAATTATTTTTAAAAAAATGGGTTAAAAAAATTCAGATATCATTATGCCTGGATATGGTATCGAAAAAACCCATTGTAAAACTAAAGTGTTGTACTTTTTAAAGCACTATTTATATATATGATATATTTTATCTCAAGTTTGGGTGCTTTAAAAAAAACTAGCATGATATTTGTCATTTTTGAGAGAATGTCATTAAGTTGAGGCCGGCTTTCTCACACAAGTGGTTGCCTTAGGTGCGGTGGCAGCGAGCTGACATTAGACAGAGTAAGAAACAATGAAAGTTGTATTGGAGCTAATAATTTTGTGATATTGTCGTCTTGACTAAGTCAATATGAGGTCTTTATAAATAATTTAATCAAAAACCGATCATAATGTACCCCAATATTATGTTAACCTGATTAAAGGTCAGATATGAAGCTAGAAGTTTGATGCTAAAAAGGGTAGGTGAGCATTTAAAAGTTTCAGGTTAGACGCATTGAAGAGCGACTGAGCTAAAATCTGTATGTTGATATAAATAATTAATAAAATAAAGATATACGCTATTTTTTAGTAGAAAAGAAAGAAAGATTATCATAACACATGATTCATACCATGTGTGCTAATCGATCATATAAGAAAGTTAGTGAATGAATCCTTGCTTCCTCACTGTGTGAGTTCTTTGAGATTTAAATAGAATCTCATTAAGTGTTTTAGTGACTATTGACTATGTTTTTGAAATAACAGGTTAATGTTTGCTACTTTAGCATGTAATCTATGACTTAAATTAATTAGCCTATAGGGAACATGTCTAGGAAAGCGGTTAGCCTAGAATGGATATACATAAGGACAATAGGAAGATTTTTATCTATTTTACATCATTTAATATCTATTCACTGGTCGACCAATTGTATTGTCTTATGAAAGTATATATATACAATTGTGAATATATAGTTGCAAGTGTAGCCTTTCAATGAGAGATTAGGTATGTCTAAATTGATGTAATAAAAGAAATTTAGGACACATTAAACAAAAGTTTAGTGGGAGTCAACATACTTATAGAAGCTCCAAAATATATTTGTTCAAGGGTTATACGGTGTATTTGCAAGTATGAATGTTATGAATATTGTGTGGAATTAAAGACTCAAATATGTATAGCCATCTTCGCATCATGTGCCAGTGGGAGATGTTGGTAACTATATGTGTACACCCATGATGGGCAGTTACCAAATTCAAATCAAGTTGCCATTTGACAGTTATATATTATATATATATATATTATATATATATATATATATATAATATATGTAAGAGAAGTTAACGTGGGTTATATACTTTGTCTAAAAAATAAGTGTAAAAAAACAAAAAAAACTCAAGTATATTATTTCCACCAATTTTATCACAACAAAGGCATTTACATTGTAGATTGAGAAGGATTTCCAATTGCGTGATTTTCTTTCAAGACCGTTTGAAAATTTACATCGCATTGTTCATTGTTGTACTGGGAGCACAGTAAAAGGTTAGATTGAATTTTGTATTTGCTGTGTAATTAACATTTTAATTTCCATCAGCTTAGTATCTAATATTATTGCAGAGCCATTATCCCTAGCATAACTTATGCTATATAATAATATGATGGTAAAATAATAAAAATATGTAATATATAATAATTACAACCAGATATTATATGATAGGTAAAGGAATTAAAAACAATAACTATTTTTACATTATGTTCTAAAAGATTTTATAATTTCATTATAATATATTTTTATTTGTTTTAATTTTTTTTTGAATTTTGTTAATTTGCATCATAGTTTACGCATTCTTAAAAAACAGTTACTGTTGTAAATTTTTATTTAATTCAAAATATTTCCTTATTAAAAACTTTAGGGAGCAAATTTAAAAAGGATATAGAGGTAAGAGCATCTCCAATACTATTCTCTATAGTAAAGAGCATTTTTTAAAAAATAAAGAGCATCTTTAAAAGTAAAGAGGTAAATTTGTTAGATAAATCCAATAGACTCTCTATTATAATTTTTATTTTATTATTTTCAAAGCATAATTATGATCTATTCATTTTATTTTTTAATTTATAATTAAGTAAAATATAAATATTATATGGAATGTGCAAAATTAAATATAAAGTAGTTGGAAGTTGTACAATATTAATTACAAAGTATATTTATTATGAAGAAGAGAGTAATTTAACTCTCGAAGAATCAAACTTTATTTTTATTTTAAATATATAATATAAAAAATCTCTGAAATAAATAATATAAATGATTTATAAAACCTTCCGGAGATGCTCTAAATTTTGGCTGGCATACAGGGGAGAGAGCAAATTTAAAAGCGTAGTTTAACGGAGTTGCTTGTTATTTTCTTGAAACCACAGGGGTCTAATTGTATCTTACCAATCCAGAGGATGTAGAAGATATCAACCCTAAAATCTTTGAAAAATGAAGAGACGTAGACGTATTGAATTTTGAATTCTCAACGGTCTAGTTTTGCTTAATGCCTAAGATGGGAGATGATGAAGGAAGGTACTAAGGTAATGGAGAGGACGTAGCCAACAATGGTGGGGTAGTAGCCATGGGATTTCAGCGATTCGAGGTCTTACGTAGACTTGTAGTGACCGGTGATTTGACAGCGTATCAAGAATTGCTCAGAGTCGATCAAAACCTACAAGGTCTGCAGGATTCATCCACGGAGACTACCATCAGTTTCTCTACAGCAATACACAACTTCCCCTTTGTTGAATGTGGATCCTCTAAGAAAAGGTCATCACCCTATTTTCCATCTTCGTCCTTTATTCTCTACGACAGTGACTTCGAATACAACCGACAACCCAATCTCAAGAAACTCTTTCTTGACACCACGCCTACCTGCTCCTCCAAGATTAATGCCATCCCTCCTCTCGTCCATGCACTGGAATGCTCTTTTTCCACCCACACTACCAATCAGGATGATCTTCACCGTTGCATTTCCGACATTTTTCTGGGTCCTGCTCCGGCGAGATGGTTGTTCGTGATGATTGCTAGAATAAGGTATTATATTTTGTTACTAGAATTTGATTAATGACATCCCTCATCTCATCCATGCACTGGAATGCTCTTTTCCCACCTACACTCCCAATCGGGATGATCTTCATCACTGTAATTCCGACATTTTATGGGTCCTGCTCCGGCAAGATGGTGTTCGTGATGATTGCTTGAATAAGGTATTATGTTTTGTTACTAGGATTTCAAAACGTTTGGATCTTTCTATGGGGTTTAGGTTTTGGGGAAACAAAACTTAGGTTGGATTTGAATATTGTGGCTTTTCATTGAATTTTGAATGCTCTGGATAGGGGATAAATTATACTAGTAAGGTTGATATTAGGGTTTTTGTTTTGACTAGGCTGATTTATGTGTGATTTTTTGATTTTATGGTTTTTTATTCTGACTAACTATTTTGCAGCAATCTCATGATTGAAAGAGAGACTTAATCGAGAATGAGACATTGGCTGACATTGACAAGGATAGGGAAAGGGACCTAGACAGAGGCCATAATTGACATCACAGAGATCACTATAGATATTAAAGGGAAGAGAAAGGAACGTGCAAGATATAGGGATGATGACAATGATACCGTAACCGAACTATGACAGGTAACACGTATGAATAATGCTAATGTTTTACCAGTTTGTGTGAACAAATTATTTGCACTGGTTGGAGTCAAAAACATTATTGAGGATTCTAATAATGTAAAAGTATATTTTCATGAAGTTCAATTTTTTTTTTTTTCAATTTTATTTCAATCTATGAATTCCTTGTTTATTATAGGGGGTGTTAATTTTATTTAATGTTTTCTACAGTCGGAGGGATCGTTATAGAGAATAGAGATATAGACATGGAGGATAGACATAGGCGCAGATCCTCATTACGCTTGAGGGCTGGATCTGAGCAATGATCCAAGTCAAGGTCGCGTTCTCGTTTAGACTTTGTAATGTCATTGATATTTGTAATGTATATTTTTACTCTTCAAATTATTAACTCTGTAAATGAACACTTATTCTTTCAATTTATATGGTGGTCATATATTTGGGCCTTTTTGGGTTAGAAAAGTAGAACCTTACACTTCGTTTATGGAATTCTTGGCTTGCACCCTTGTGGCCTTCTTGTTGCCCAAGTTGTCCATTAGCTAGTTGCTAAGGGTTACAAAATTGTAATTTGATTTGTGTTGTATGTCTAAAAACTCTTTATCTATATAATAGACTTTGTCCTAGACTGGGTTGTAACATACACTTCCCATGTTTCTTTATATTAAACTTTTCATTTGTAGAATGTCTTGCTCTTATATGCTAACATCTTACACTTGCAGCAAGAGGATTGATGATTTTGATATGGACCATCCGACTTTTGCAATGTTTGCTTGTGCAAAATATTGCTGGTTCATTTATCCTTGTAGATTAGGATTATTATATTCTCCTAGCTACATTTTCTTTGTTGTAATAGAGTGGAAAGTTTGTATCAAACTACATGGTGTGATTTGGTAAGGTATATTTTGTTCCTTGCATTTGAACATATAGTAAAGCAGTGTTCTTTGGATAGGCTATAAATTTATTATTGTTTACCTTGTGAAATAATTCTGGGACTGAGATCTTTTTGGTTTTCTCTTGGGTTTCGTGTTTGTTTGTTTGTTTCTTATATCTTGTGTTTTGGTGTAAGAAGGCACAGTTGGGCTACTTGCCAACTATCCTGACAATGGGTGCGTGCTGACATTTGTATCTTTAATGTATAAGGAGGAACTAATGCACCAGTTTGATAGATCTAGTTCGTCTTCAATAGGAAAATATTTCCTTTCCTGGCAGTCTTAAATTATTTCCTCCAAAACTTGTAATATGATGTATTCTATTCTCATCTTCTTTGATAAAATACGCCTTAGAGGTTGGATCCCTAATCTAGTGAATTCTCTAACTTAAGAAGATAATTCTTCTTGTATTAAGTTTGGAATAAATTCATGTTATCAGCTTTAGATCAATATTTACATGTGATTTAAAGTATGATTTTCCTGTGATCCTAGGATGTGACAAGAAGTGATAATATATTTTGAGAGTAATGATCGATAATCGTACCTAGTATTTCTATTTTGTGCTATTAATTCTACTAAGCTTTGCCAAGTATTATGTTCATTGACCATTTGCTTCTTGGTGTAGGTGATTTTGACATCATTGGTTTATGAGAAACAGAAGTGACTAAGAAATGCACGGGCTTGGCAATGAGCCATATTGGTTGATCTATTATGTGAACTTTCTTTGTATATCTTTCAATATACATGTTATTTGTCATTATTTTTGTCTCAGTAGTAGGTGTTTTTAAGTCAACCACTTAACTTCATTCTTTCTTTGACTTCACTTCAATTTGTGTGACTGCAGTTAACTCCTATGCAGGGTTAAGTATCTTCATATTAAATGCTTACAATATTCAGTTTGTATTCTATTTCATGTATTTGAATTTGCAAATTTATTTTGGCTTGCTTGAGTTGCATTTTTTTTCAAATGTTAAGACCACCTCAAGTTCCACACTAGCATTGAGTTCGTAATCTTTTTTTCTTCTCTTTTTGGAGACTAATTGAAATAGTCATAATTGAAATTTCATCATTGCAATAGTGGGGTATATATAGGTCTTAGGAATAGGGTTTTTTAGCATTTTTTTTATAAGATTTCTTCCAAATTCGCCATT
Organism: Rhamnella rubrinervis; assembly: GCA_007844105.2. Classification (NCBI taxonomy): domain Eukaryota; kingdom Viridiplantae; phylum Streptophyta; class Magnoliopsida; order Rosales; family Rhamnaceae; genus Rhamnella; species Rhamnella rubrinervis. The sequence goes on from CM017582.2 coordinate 3,548,552, forward strand.
TCCAAGTAAGTAAAGAATTTGTCATAAATGCATATGTAATTGTCAAGGAAGCAATCTACTATCTTATTTATTTATTTTTCTTCATGTATATTTCTTGTTTATATGGATTGTCAAGTGCATTTTGGTTATGTTTGAACTGCTCACTCATACATGACCACAAATCAAAACTCATGCTCTTTGAAATGCTTTTGATAAACTATAACTTTATCCTTTTTCCTAAGATATTTGTCTATGAGGAGTTTCTCATTATATTTTGAATATTGTTCTTGTTGTATTAACATAAGAGAATGGAAACTGGAGATCTTCCATCAGAAAAAAAACTTTTATATAGCTGAGTCTTGGGAGGATAGGTCTAGATTTGACAAGGAAATGGACCCAAGTCATTTATATATCACAAAACAACAGTTTAAACAGCAACATTTATCTGCTATGCAGATAAGTTTTATATGCTACCCTGAGTTACAACATTGATGTGAATCATTTACATGCCCTGGTCTAACCTTCATTTGGATGTCGGAGGACAGATGGATTAAAATATTCACAACAAATTTGCATTGTACATTTTTTTTTTTGTGTTTTTTCTTTTTATAAATTTAAGAGCTACTACTTTCTCAAGTAACTCTAATAAAGTTTTGAAGTGTTATATCAAATTCATGGGGGTACTAATTGTATTGCTTCAAAGGGACAACATTGATGGATTGCCTTTCAGCCTGATCTATTTGTAATTCTGAGAATAAAGCTGCTTTCATCACTATTGGTATATAATGGTGGGCCACTATCCCAAACAGTTTAAGCATTAGAATTGATTGTTAATAACTAAATACGGGATTAATGCTCTGGGTTCTGCATTTAGACCCCATCTTTCGGTAGGCCTAAATATGATTTCTTTTTCGTGTATTGGTGAGTCCTAAGGCTGATTTTTGGGTTATTGATTTTTTCACTAGATTGATTAATGTGTGATTTTTTAATTTTAGGGTTTCTGATTCTAACCAACTGTTTTATAGCTGTCTCATGATTGTTAGAGAGAGTCTTCAAGGAATAGAGAGGAGGGAAAAGACAACGAGAGGACAGAGAGATTGGGATTGAAATGGGGATACAAAGGGAGGAGCAAGGACAAGGACAAGGATAGGGAAAGGGACCAAGACAGAGACCATAATTGACTCCACAGAGATCGAAATGAGTAAAGGGAATGTGGGAGAGAAGGGGACGATGACAATGGTGAAAGTATATCATAAAGTTCAAATTTTTCCTTTTATCATTTAATTTTAGTCTATGAATTCGTTGTTTATTATTTCTTCTGGTAGACATTAAGTGGGATGTGTTGATTTTATTTAATGTATACTACAACCGGAGGAATCCTGATAGTGGCAGAGAAAAAGAGAGGGAGGATAGACATAGGCGGAGATCCTGATGATGCTCAAGGGCTGGATCTGAGCACTGATCCATATCAAGGTCGCGTTCTTGTTTAGACATTGTAATGTCATTTATTATAATGCATATTTTTACTCTTCAAATTATTAGCTTTGTAAGCGATACTCTTACCCTTTCTAGTTTATACAGCGATGTCATATTTTTTGGCCCTGTTTGGGTTCCAAATTTAGAACTTTGTACTTTGTTTGTGGACTCCTTGGACTGCACCTTTGTGACCTTTATGTTGCTCATGTTGTCCATTAGCTAGCTGATAAGGTTTACAAAATTGTAATTTGATTTGATTTGTACTGTAAACCTAAAAACTCCTTTTATTTATGTAATAGTTTTTGTCTTTCTTGTCAGTGTTGGCTGTAACATTATACTTCTTGTGTTTCTTCATATTAAACTTTTCACATGTATAGTGTCTTGCTCTTGTATGCTAACATTTTACACTTACAGCAAGAGGATTAGCGGTTTTGATATTGCACCTCTGGTTTCTGCAAGTTTGCTTGTGGAGTTGCTGTAGGTTTATTTATCCCCGTAGATTTAGGACTATTATATTCTTCTAACTTCATTTTCTTTGTTGTAATAATGTAGAAAGTTTGTATCAAATCGCATGGTGTTTTTTGGTAAGCTATATTTTGGTCCTTGCATTTGAACATATAATAAAGCAGTGTTCTTTGAATTGGCTATAAATTTGTTGTTGTTTACCTAGTAAAATAATTCTGGGACTGAGAGGTCTTTTTGGTTTTCTCTTGTGTTGTGTGTTTGTTTGTTTCTATGTCTTGTGTTTTGTTGTAAGAATGAACTGTTTGGCTACTTGCCCCACTGTGTGTGTCTCGACATCTATAGCTTTGTGTGTATATACATGGATGATTGTTCTGTTGCTTTCACTACTTTTACTTTGTTTGTTTACAGCAATATCTGCTCTTCTTGTTATACCAGTTCAGGCAATGGGTCAACATGTTGCAATTTTACGTAAGTTTGTTGTTGGTATTTGGCTTTTACATCTTCCTAGTTCCTACCCTTTTTACCCTTATTATTGTAAATTTTTTTAATTATTTTGTGTTTAAAGTTACTAGGCATGCCAGATGGGTAAAGGTTGGATGGCTTTCCTCTATAGTAAATGAACAGGTAACACATTTTCTATGATTAATCTCACATTGCTAGTTCTGGTAAGATGTTTGGAGGGCATCCGCTTACACTGCTAGTCCAGGTATGTTTATGATTAATCTCGCATTATTTACATGTTTTAGTTTCATGGCTCCAATTTTAATTTTTTTTCAATGTTCATGATTAATCTTGCATTATTTGCAATTTCTGCTCTTCTTGTTATACCAGTTCAGGCAATGGGTCAACATGTTGCAATTTTACATAAGTTTGTTGTTGGTATTTGGCTTTTACGTCTTCCTAGTTCCTACCCTTTTTACCCTTATTATTGTAAATTTTTTTTAATTATTTTGTGTTTCAAGTTACTAGGCATGCCCGATGGGTAAAGGTTGGATGCCTTCCCTCTATAGTAAATGAACAGGTAACACATTTTCTATGATTAATCTCACATTGCTAGTTGTGGTAAGATGTTTGGAGGGCATCACCCTACACTGCTAGTCCAGGTATGTTTATATTAATCTCGCATTATTTACATGTTTTAGTTTCATGGCTTCAATTTTTCTTTTTTTTTTTAATTTGTGTGGGGGATGTTGTAAATGTTTACATTAATCAAGAAAAGAAGTTTCCATTTCTGGAGAAGGGATCTGTTGAGGAGGCATGTGATTGCTTTGAGCTGAATAATTTTTTAGGTGTTTGTTGTTGTCTCTGTTTTATTAGTTCATTTTGAATTTTTATTTAGCATTGTGATTATAAAATCTCATTTCATGGTAATAATCTCTTTGTTTTTATTTTTATTGTTTTTGTATTTTTATTTGTTTATTTCTGGTAAAACACAAAAGGAGCCCCTGTTAAGGTAGGGGGCCTAATGATTACAACCTTTCTCTTGCTGTGATCTCATGCGCGGCCATCATTAAGTCGGGTCTGAGCTGCCTGCGGTTACAGAATAGCCCGCGGAAGCCCCCTTGACTCTCTCTCTATAAAAAAAAGCTTTCTGCATCATCCGCGGTGCTGGCGCAGGTTTTTTTTGCTTTTGCCCAGCTCCCCGAAAACAACGTTCAACTTGCATGTGTTGTAACACTTGGTCCAAGTCAGCCTCTACTTTTGGGATAACACCTGGTTTTGCTGGTGGGATTGAAGGTTTTGATAGCATTTTGTGGGCAGGTTACCCCATTGCTTCACAGAAGCACAGATCAAGGAACTGCTTGAGTCCTTTGAACCCCTTGGAAGCTTTGATCTAGTGAAAGACAAAGAAACTGTAAACTTATAAGGCTAACATTGTAGCTCGATGTAGTCCTTTTAGAAATTTTTCAAGGTTGTACATATGGACGAGCCCATCACTGGATTAGATCTAACTTCAAGAAATACCTTGTGGAAGATTGTAAAGTGTGCAAAGCAAGATAGATCAATAATTCTGACTAGTTCTCCCTCGCTCCCTTGCCTCCCTCTCATTATTAATTTTGCTTCATTTAGAAACATGAATTTGTAGGTCAGCTATAGTATTATGTTTATGTCATTGACAAATTGACATGGAACTAGCATGATAACACAGAGCACAAGTGTTCTGACCCTAAGAAAGAAGCTTCAATGTATTAGTGAAAATGTCCATTCTCTTGCACTGTTACAGGACTTGATGTCGCACATTATTTTAAATCCTCTATGTGGAATAAACAAAGCAACCCCTTTATAGGAGTGTATACTATAAGGAATGAGTAATGAAAGTAAAATATTTAATGTCAACGTGTGCACTTTCCACTTGGTAAGAGAGCATAATGGCAGTCTTTTCCTTCATAATTATTGACAAGCTGATGTACTTGGTTTCCAGCATATTCCATGGAAGAAGATATCCTGTGTGATTGATTTGGGATTTTTTTGTAGATGGCAGCTTGCAGTGCATTAGAACTCTAAAAAAGGTAGCTTTCATTTTATGCTTTTGTAATATCTGAGGTAGAAAACTGTGCCTCTTAATCTAATTTTTTATTTCTTTCATGCCTTGCTAGCTTATCAAACTAGATTTTTTATTTTACGAACTGAAAATAACTTCTTATGGGTTTTATTCAATTAAAAATGAGCCTGAGGTTCAAATGCATTCAAGGAGGATTTGATGCATTTATTGTTTAAGGGGTTAGTGCCATGCGTACACCTATTGTGCCACTGTGGATTGGTTATTCCCTTTGTTCTACTTTTTTATATTGCTAATATGTTTCTAGCAAGTTGACTTAGCTACTATTGGGCCTTGCTTTGGCTAATGATGGTTTTCATGGGATAAGCGGTAAATTCCATCGTTGGGTTTGATTATTTCTTCTTTCTAGCTTTTGTTACATGGGTTGTTACAATTGCATGATGTTTGAGCTTTAAGAAAATGGTCCTTTCTTCTTATTATTAATTTTTTTTGTCTACTGGCCATTCTTTATTTGGTATAATGGAGATGTCAATGTTTTTGTTGTGAGGGCACCTAATATGACTGTGAGGTTCTATTGGCTTTGGTGGTTGGTTTATCTTCTTGGTTTGTGTCAAAGAGCTATATGAATATGTTATCTTTATTTAAATTTTTGTTTCTGTAGAATAATATTAAGGATCATTGTAGATCTTCTAACACTGAAAACATACTGGCATTATTTTTGAAACTTTTGAGATAGCTTACTAATAATTGCAACTTGTTATGCGAATCAAAATTAGTCCATAGATGGTTTGTTCAATTAAAAATACATGTTTTCATGGCAATTGGCATAACTATTATCTCAAATTAGTGTTTTGTTTTCACTTTTTATGGCATTGCATACTGGTCCTGCAGACTGGTCCTGCAGGTGATATTAGCTTTAGCTTTTGAATTTCTGTGCAACTTAACTATCAATTTCAAAATCTTGTTTTAGATTTTGGATTTAAATTTATGGAGCTAAATGGCCATAGTGAGGGCTGAAGCAGGAAAGAGAAAGTTTCAACTCTATCCTAATTTATAAATGCGGATGGATTTTTAGGGTTTTGATTTGACTAGACCGATTCAAGTGTGATTTTAGGGTTTTAGAGGAATTTAATGATGCTTCTATGTTTTGTTTTGTGCATTATTGGTGCTTTCTAGATAATCTTTTTACGTCTTGTACTAAGTACTAAGAGTTAAAGGTTTTTATGAGAGCACTGTTTTTGTTAATTTTATGGTTTTGATTAGCCTTATAAAATTCCATCTCTCTCTTTTTTTTTCTTTTTTTTTTTCTAGTTTGTCCCTAGATTTTCCTGTGTGCTGAGCTATTTTATGTATTTTTCTTTCATATATTATGAATTCATTATTCTGTATTATAATTTTTTTTTTCTTTTTGCTACATCCTCTACTAGGCATACTTCTATTAAATTTGTTTATATTTATGAGATAATAAATGCTGCTTTTCTATCATTCGTTTATGGAAATCTACTTTTCTAGGCGCAGATCCTTATCACGATCAAGGGCGAGATTTGAGCATAGATTCAGGTGAAGGTCACATTTTCTATTAGACTTTGTAATGTCATTGATATATGCGATGCATATTTTTACTTTTAAAATTATTAACTCTATAAAAGATACTAATATTCTTTCTAGTTTAGAATCTTATACTTTGTTTATTGACTTCTTGGCCTGCACTGCTGTGACCTTTGTGTTGCTCATGTTGTCCATCAGCTAGCTGCTAAGGTTTACAAAATTGTAATTTGATTTGATTTGTGATGTAAACCAAAAAGCTCTTTTTATTTGTATAATAGTCTCTGTCTTTCTTATTAGAGTTGGTTGTAACATTATACTTTTCCACCCTATTTAAGTTTGAATTCGTTTATCTTCATAAATATATATACATATATATATATATATATATATATATATATATATATATATACATATTCATCCCAAAAACAACCCATTTTTTCTACATTAATCCTCAGATCCCTTATTTTTTTTTCTTTATTTCTTTCGAGTTCGAATTCAATTTTCTTCTACTATAAATTCAATTGGTCCACCCTTTTTCCTTTTTTTTTTTTTGCTCTTATCCTCAAAACCTTTTTTTTTCCTTCATTTCTTTTGAATTCAAATTTAATTTCCCTTCACTGGTCCACCCGTTTTTTTTCTTAACTATTTTCTGAGTTCGAATTAGTTTATCTTCATCTATACATTCATCCTCAAAACCCTTTTTTTTCTTTTTTTTGTTCATTTCTTCTGTGTTTTAATTTGATATTCTTCAACTACACATTCTACCAGTCCACCCTTTTTTATTCTTTTTTTTTCTAATTCATTTTTGAGAAACAATTTGTTTCCTTTCTTCTATATATTCATCTTCGAAACCCATTTTTTGGCATTCATCCACGAAACATGTAATATCTTAGTTTAGAATATGTAAATTAGGTTAGATAATTTTGTATATAAGCAAATGCTCTAAATTAAAAGATAAGTTGTACTTTGTTTTATATTATTATATATATAAAGTAGTAGTACTAATAATAATAATAATAACAATAAAAAGAATTAAGGTGACAAAATTAGTACATATCTATAAAGTGTCCTAACCATACTACTTTGGCCTTACTTTGTCATGCTATAGAAGTATGATTAAAAAGAAAATATATATATATATATATATATATATATAAACTTGCTATTGTCTCCCTTTTTATTTTTAATTCTCTCCTTTTACTTTTTACTTTTTATTTTCTTCTTTTAAAACCCATATGACCGGCCCTTCTATGAGGCCTAGAGCAAGTGGGAGTGAGGTGATTCAAGTGGTGATTATGGTGTAGCAAGCTTTGGAAGAAAGGTAGGTGTCCATGTCTTTTGTGCTTTTAGTGATATTCTTAGTTTTTGATTTGATATATGCTAGAAACATGTGATTCTAGGTTGGATATTGTTAATTTGTGGTTATTGTTATGTAATTTGGATTGGATTGTTTGTATGGCAAAATCCTCCAATTTTTAGGGTTTTTAGTTTTGTGAATTTGGTAGAATTGTCTGCAATTTACTTGATTTATTATTTGGATTATGTAATTGTGTTGAGGATCTTGCAAAACTCTGTTTATTAATTGTTTTGGTGTGAAATTGATGGAGTTTTGAAGCTTGGTAAGGGCCGGGCATGGAGGGGTCATGGTTTGTATTTTTGGATTTGTGAGGGGCATTTGACCTTTTAACATTTCTTGTTTATTAAGTTTATATGTATGAAAATTAGGGTTTTGATAAATTCATGTGTGTGTGGGCACTGTATATGTATATGTGTGATTGTGAATATATATATATATATTTATATTTATATAGGTGTGAATGAATGTATATATTATAGGTACGTGAGCGTGTATATTGATATGTATAATTGTGTATATATGTGTGTGATTATATATATATATGTATATATACATATATGTGTATGAATACATATACGAATATTTATATATACATATGTGTGTAGTTATATATATGTGTGTGCTTTTATATTTGTGTGTGTATAAATATATTTATATTTGATTAGAAAATATATTTATATATTGTTATGGGGTATTAAAATATTATTTTAATAAATCAAATATATTTTGGGATAATGAGGGTCGTTTAGTAATTATCATTGCCTTGAGAGGTATTTTGGTAATTATCATTACCTTTAGGGCTATTTTGGTAACTATCGAAAGAGGTGAGGTCATTTCAGTAATTATCTTGGTAAAAAAGGGCATTTTGGTAATTAATGGGGTAAGCAAGAGCGTTTTAGTAATTATCGCTACCGTGATGGATAGTTTGGTAATTATATGCTATATGTGCCTGCTTGGTTGTAATTATGCATTGGAGTGCTGTGTGGGCTGATAAAACTTAGAAGACTTTGTGCCACAAAAATTATGTTTTCCCTCCTCAATGGAGAATTTCCCATTATATAGTCAGTATACACGCTTAACTCTAGCCTATAAAACAACTAAAATAAATACAAGCTGAATTCTATCCTTTAAACTAGCTAAACTACCATATACAAAACTATACAGCTAAAAATTAAAAGATAAAGCTGTAAGGCATGAAATCTGGCATTTATCATGGCTTTAAATGCTTTTAAAAGCATAAAATCGGCATTTATCATTTCATGAAATCGGCATTTATTAGGCGGCTTTAAATGCTTTTAAAAGCGTAAAATCGGCATTTATCGGTGGCTTTAAATGCTTTAAATGACCGACTAATTAACATCTCCTCAATTGATCTTTGGTAAATCTACAAGCATCAATTTGTTAACTAAAAATGATGTTGGCGTGTCATGGATTTGGTGAAGATATCGCAATCTGTAAAACCGTGGATATATGTGGGAGGGTGATAATCAGCTCAAAGGCCTCACGGATGGAGTGACAGGCAACCTCATGTGCTTTGTTAGTTCGTGGTAAGCGGGATTAGCGGCAATTTGGATTGCACTAGTATTGTCGGCATGTAATGGAGTAGGGTGAACTTGGGAAAACCAAGCTCATTAGTAGACCACGCAACCAAATAATCTCGAGCATGCGAGACATTGCGCGATATTCGACCTCGATGGAGGACTTGGAGACTTGCTTCTTGCATTTCCAAGAAATAAGAGCATCACCAAGAAACATACACCATCCAGTAGTAGATTTCCTAGTGTTTGGACAACCAGCCCAATCTGCATTGCTGAAGGCTTGTAGCTGAAGCGAAGATCCGATAGGGAAGAACAAGCCACGATTAGGGGTGCCATGGATGTATCGAATAATGCGTTGAAGCTGGCGATAAGTGGAGATGTCGAGGGCTTGCATGAACTTCCGATAGTGTGAACAGCATAAAAGATGTCTGGTCGGGTGATAGTGAGATAAATGAGACTTCCAACCAGCTTTCGATAAAGAGTAGGATTTTTAAGAAGCTCCCCTTCGTCACGTCGATATTTCACATTAATTTCCATGGGGGTTTCAACAGAAGAATGTCTATGAGTCCTGCTAATTGAATCAGATCTTGGATATACTTGTGTTGATTCAAAAAGAGACCTTGTTGCCGATAATGCACCTCTAATCCAAAGAAGTAGGTTAGGTGGCCAAGGTCTTTCATGTGGAAGGTAGAATGTAATAATTTCTGAATTTTTGAGATGGCCTCCAAATCAGAACCAGTGATAACGATATCATCCACATAAACAAGAAGAACAACTATCCCCTTAAGTGTCCTTTGTAGAAAGAGAGAGAGTCGACTCACGAGTGAAAGAAAAGCCTAGGGCGTGGAACGAAACTTTTCAAACCATACTCTCGGTGCTTGCTTCAAACCATACAAAGAACGTTTTAGTTTACAAACATCATTAGGTGAGGATGTAGACATACTAGAGGGAAGTTTCATGTAAACTTCCTCCTTGAGATCACCATGTAAGAATGCGTTCTTGACATCCATTTGATGTAAGGACCATACTTGAGATGCAGCAATAGCTAGGATGGTTCGCACGGTTGTCATCTTGGCAGCCGGCGAAGGTCTCATCATAATCTAGGCCATACTCTTGTTTGTTGCCAAACACCACCAACCTAGCCTTGTAGCGATCTATTGATCCATGAACGAAGCTTGATAGAAAACACGAACTTACTGCCAAGAGGTTTCACAGATGGGGGACATGGAACAACATCCCAAGTCTGGTTTTCTTCAAGTGCAAGTAATTCTGTTTCAATAGCTTTCCTCCAACATTCATGCTCCATTGCCTGTTTATAAGATGAAGGAATAGAAGTAGAAGACAAGGTGGATGTTAAGGATAAAGGAGGGGTAAAACCAAACCTATCTGGGGTCTTGAACACGTCTTGTGTTTGAGGAGCTGGTTCGATCAGGAGCAGGATCAGGGGGGAATGATCTTAAGAGGGCTCGATATGGGCAGTAATCTGATTTGGTTTGTTAGATGAGTGTCGCTGGTATACTAGAAGAGGCTTAGAAGTGGTAGGAAATGAGGGTAGAATGGAATATGAAGGAGAAGAATGAGTAGAGTGGTCGGGGTAAGTGGGAAAGAAATATTTGTTTTCTAAAAAAATCACATTCCTAGAAACCCGAATACGACGTAGCTTTGGATCATAGCAAAGAAAACCTTTATGGTGCACAGAGTATCCTAGAAAAGCACATTGTACTGATTGAGCTGTGAATTTTGTGCGTTCATGTGCAGAAAGGTGAACATAGCAAACACAACCAAAGGTACGAAGATTAGAATAATCTGGGGTGTGACCGAATAATCTAGTAAAAGGAGAGACATGACTCGAGGAGGAGAAGGCAATCTGTTAATGAGGTATACTGGAGAGAGAGCTTCACACCAAAATCGAGAGAGGATGATTCTAATAAGAGAGGACAACATCTAGAAGGTGGCGGTTTTTCTTTCACCACCCCATTTTGTTGGGGAGTTGAAGGCAAGACCGAGATATTATGCCATTAGTTTGCAGAAATTCCTGAAACAAATGCGACATATACTCTCCCCCATTGTCAGAACGAAGAATTTTGATTTTGGCAGAAAATTGTGTTTGAATATGTGCAAGAAAAATCTTAAAAACATAAAATACGTCATTTTTAGAATGCAAGAAATAGATCCATGTGAAACGACTATAGTCATCAATAAATGTAACAAATTACTTGTAATTAGCATGAGAAGTAACTGGTGCAATACCCCACACATCACTATGTATTAGATCAAAAGGTTGTACTACATTTGGTGTGTGAGTTGGAAAAGGCAAAATTTTACTTTTGCCAAGCCTACAGGAATTGCAATCAAATTGTACCGTACTAAGAGAGGGTGAGTCTTTATTCCCAAGTAAACCAGATTTTAACAAGTCATGGAGTACACTAGAATTTGGATGTCCAAGACGTTTATGCCATGCACGGTAATCAACATGAGCGGAATTACAAGTAACAAGAGGCAAAAAGCAACACGAAGATAAAGGAAATTGAAGAGGAAAAAGACGTCCTACTTTAGGCCCCCTCGCGATCATCTTCCCTGACTGTTGATCCTGCACAACACAACCAGATTTAGAGAATTCCACTTAACAATCATTGTCAACCAATTGACCGACAAAAACAAAATTAGTAGTAAGGTCAGGAGAGACAAAGACATCAGTTAAAGAAGCTGAAATATCACCAGTGACTGTGATAGGTAAATGGTTTCCATTTGCTGTATGAATCTTGAGACTTCCAGAATAGGTGTTTACGTTGGAAAGGAATTTAGCATTGTTTGTCATATGATTGGAAGCTCGGAATCAAAATACCAAGGAGGTGATGTAGAAGGGTTTACGAGAGTCCTAGAGGAAAAAGCTGAAATTATCATTTGTTGAATCATTTTAGAGTCACGGGTTGGCGAGACAGAGCACTTTGTGTCGAAGGAGTTGTATTCACTAAACTACCGTACTAAAAAGAACCAATAGAAATTTGTATATCTTTTTGATTTCTTTGGTGGTGAATAGGACATTCCTTTATGATATGGCCATCCTTTTTGCAATAGTTGCAGAATTTTTTGGAACAATTTGAAGCATAGTGTCCAAATCCTTTGTAACAGAAGCACTGAACATTGCTCATTTCCCGGCCTCTTGGCTTGCCTTGTACTGCATATGCCACGGGAATAGATGTTGATCTACGCTATTCCATGGTAGTTTAGGTGAGAAGACGCTGCTCCTCACGAAATAAATCATTGAGGCATGCATCCAAAGAGGGAATAGGTTCTCGATTCATAAGATTGGATCGGGTGGCTTCAAATTCAGATCTCAATTTCATAAGAAATTGATCCTCTTAGTAATTTCATGGGCGATTGAGCGAACTAAGACCTTCAAGAGGTATGGTAGCATACACTATATCAGTATATTCAGCCCAAAGATTCATGAAGTTAGAGTAAAAATCAAAGATAGAAAGACTATCCTGTTGAAGAGTGGCCAATTCATGTTCAAGTTGGAATCGACGAGCAGTGTTGTGTTGACTGTAGAGCTTTTGGAGATAATTCCACATCTTGGCATTCTTGTAGGGTCTAAGGTTCAAGATGATATTGGATTCGGCTGATCCTAGAATCCATGTCTTGGCTTGATTATCCTTGACCTCCCATCCGCATCTTGATCCTTGTCCTTTTCGTTTCCGGGGCGGGGTTGCTTCCATCAATATATCCCCAAAGATCTCTACCTTTGACAAAAATCTCGTGAAACGCATGGAGTAGTTTTTCCATTGAAGCGAATCAAGAAGTTTTGATTTGTCCGAAGACATGAGGTCGAAAACTTGATAAAAAATAGCAGAATAAGAGACTAAAACAAGGTGAGTTGGACTTGAGAAGGAAAAAAAACATGAGAAGTCAATTGTGGCTCGATACCATGATAAAACTTAGAAGACTTTGTGCCACAAAAATTGTGTTTTCCCTCAGTGGAGAATTTTCCATTATATAGTCGTATACAAGCTTAACTCTAGCCTATAAAACATAAAATAAATACAAGCTGAATTCTATCCTCTAAACTAGCTAAACTACCATATACAAAACTATACTGACTAAAAATTAAAAGATAAAGTGTAAGGCATGAAATCGGCATTTATCATGGCTTTAAATGCTTTTAAAAGCATAAAATCTGGCATTTATCAGCTCATGAAATCTGGAATTTATTAGCTGGCTTTAAATGCTTTTAAAAGCGTAAAATCTGGCATTTATCAGCTGGCTTTAAATGCTTTAAATGACCAGCTAATTAACATGGGCATGTATATACATTTGCATAAAAACTGATTTTGAAAACTTCTGTGTTTTTATGTAAATGATTGGTTTTCCTAAAATGATATGAGAAGTTATGGTCATGCATGCAAAGGTAAAAATTGATGTGATAAAGTTTATGTGATTTGTAAACTGTTCAGTAGAGGGTCTATTAACTAATAGGTGGGAGTTTGGATTCTTCAAAAGGAAAAATAATCGAGGAAGAAATAAATCCACAAAGTGCTTCAATTATGGAAAAGGACATTATGCTGGAAGATGTCCTGTAAAGAAGGCAGTTAAACTCCTATAGCAGTTCTAAGCAGCCTCACTTCCTTATGACAATGACACTGTAGACTTGGAGTTACTTTTTTTCATAACAAAGCCAAGAGGATGAAAATACATCCTTTGCTATTTGATCATTCCATTGACCTTGAATTTGACACCTATTTTGATGAATTCCTAGTGTTGAAAGCCAAAGCTGTACCAGTACCTATGCCAACACTTAGTCTCTATCCAGATCATTACATTCAAGTATGCCTCTCCTATCAATGCAATTGCATATATAGACACAGGAGCACACAAAACCATGATGAATCCTAAGACATTACCACCGATGCATGTATATTTGTGTGTGTACAAATATATTTATATTTGATTAGAAAATATATGTATATATAGTTATCGGGTATTAAAATATTATGTTTATATATTAAATATATTTTAGGATAATTATCATTACCTTGAGAGGTATTTTGATAATTATCATTACCTTAAGGGTATTTTGGTAATTATTATTACCTTTAGGGGTATTTTGATAATTATCAAAGGAGATGAGGTCATTTCAGTATCTTAGTAAAAAAGGGTTTTTTGGTAATTAGTGGGGTAGGCAAGGTAATTATGCATTAAATGTGCCTATTTGGTTGGAATTAAGCATTGAAGTGTTGTGTGGGCATGTACATACATTTGCATAAAAATTGATTTCGAAAGCTTCTGTATTTTTATGTAAAAAACTAGTTTTTTCAAAGTTATTTGAAAAGTGATGGTCATGCATACATAGGCAAAAACTGATGTGGTGAACTTTATGTGATTTGTAAACTGTTTAGTAGAGGGTCTATCAACTAGTAGGTGGGAGTTAGGATTCTTGCATGTGAGACCACATGTGAGCTTATGGTAAATGTGGTGTTTGTAACTCTGGCACTTGTTTGATGAGGATGTAGTGAGGACATGAAGGGCAAGACAGATATACAAATTTATTTTCGTATTTTTTTATATAATAAACTCTTATTTTAAATGTTATTTTCTTTTTGTTTTGGATTTTTTAAACTTTTATGTTTACTTTAAATAGTATTGTTTTTAATGAGTGTAAAAAAATACGTCGGGTGGTAATATCTTAGAATTCATCATGATTTTGTGTGCTCCTGTGTCCATGTATGCAATGACATTGATAGGAGAGGCATACTTGGATGTAATGATATGGATATGAACAATAGGAAATGGAATAGATTAAAGACTAAGTGTTGGCACATGTAATCTTCATCCACTTGGCTTTGTTCTAAAAACGACTCAAAGTCTGCAGTGTCATCATCATAAGGAAATGAGGTTGCTTAGAACTACTATAGGAGTTTAATTGCCTTCTTTGCAGGACATCCTCAAGCATAATGTCCTTTTCCACAATTGAAGCACTTTGTGGATTTATTTCTTCCTTCATTATTTTTCCTTTTGAAGAATCTTATTTTCCGTGAGGATTTCTTCTTTGATTTCCATGAATCATAAGACTTTTATTTCTTTGAATGGGAGGACTTTTTGGGTAAATCATAAGTTTTGTCTTTGCACTTGATCTGAAGATAAGGCTCATAACAAGCCTTCTCAATCTTGTGATTCTTCTTGAGAAGATCTTCGAAGAATTATTGTTGTTCACATAGCTTTTTTGAGGCCTCCAACGCCATCTAATGTATTTGCCCAAGAATAATATGTGTAATGTCCCTTTTTGTAGCAGCAACTGCTCTTTGCAATTCATGGTGGATTTCCTCAGGGAGAGAGGAAAAAATATAAACCTGCTTTAGAGTGGGTTATGAAGTTCCATTAAGGATGTAAAACAATTGAGAATCTTCTCGTAGTGATGACTTAGATCCTTCGTCATTAGAGAATAGCATCGTCTCGCAAAGTATTCATTAGAGGATCTCTAATGAATTCCTGGAAAATAGTTCCTAATATTTGTTCAACAATAGGAACTCTCATCAATTGAAGCTGTCTGTAAGTGTCAAGAGATTTGAACCAATCTCTTAAAGATCTAGTGAAATGAGAAGTAAAGTCTGTCAAAATTGCTTCCAATGTTGCCCTTGAGATTGTCATTTGATTATCAATCCAAGTGCTTAATATATGCATGTGAGAGCACCATTGAGTCGACAGAATGTTATCAAAAGAGAACCATAGTCCAGACGATGAGTATTTTGTACCATGTGAGGGAGGTACAGGAGGAACCTTGGTGGATTATTCCTCATCAAGTTCATCAACCGTGGGTTCTGTTTGAGCTTGTGAACTGGTTGTATATCCTTGTGGTGCATCAGTCATAAATAAATTGGTGACATTAGCAAGATACTCTGTGGATAGATCTGTAGATGATGTCATAGATGAGTCATCTACAGAAGACTCTAATTCAGATGAGGAGGGAATGATAGTATCTGATCAATAAGCAGAAATTGGAGGGCAAACTACTAAAGCCCATAGTGCAGGAGGGGCTGTAAAAGAAGAGGGAATGTCTAAAGATAAAGCAGCACAATTGGATGTTTTGTTGCAACCTTAGGTTGAGCCACTGGTCTTACTACTCTTTTTGGCTTTTCATTCTAAAATAAGGCATGGACCATACCTAAATACAACAGAGCATTGGATTGAGACCAAGATGATGGATAAAGAGGAGAAAATGGTTCATTTTTTAGTTTGTTAAAGTCGTCTTCAATAAGCTAGAGCTGCTTTTTAAAATTCTTGATCTCAGTATATTTAGCATCAAAGTCTAGATTGAATGATTTGCGTTGATTAATCTTCTCTTAGAGATCAATATCAAGTATAGCAATGCATTGCTTAGCTGAGAATCTGTTATGGAAGCTTGAACTGCTAATTTGTCAAGCTTAGTATCAATCTTCTATAGGAGCTGATTTTGTGTCCTGCAATTGAGAGTGTGCTAGTTTAGCATTTCTTCTGCCGAAGTAGGTGGTTTAAGGATTGGCTAGTTTTTACTGCAGGTTTGTGAAGGATTTTAGTACTATAGCCGCCCCCTTTGAATGATATGGTTAAAAAGAATATAATATTTAATTGAGGTAATGGACAAGGAAGAGCGTTTAATACATTAAAAGAAAAGGTAACATCTGCACATGTTCATGCTTTATAGACCCTTGGTTTTTATGGATTTGATATTCCAAACCATGCCTGATGGAACTGTCAAGACCTCCTTTCAGGAGCCAAAAAAGGACACTTGACCCTCTTCTATTATCTTCCATACCTTGATGATTACACCTACCTCTCAACAGTATAATCCATATTCGGACAAAGATATTCTAGTCTCACAATTTTATTCGGATGACCTAATAGCCTATGTTGGTAAAATAAATGGACATTTTATCTGGGATGTTGACTGTTCTATGTGTGATCCCGGATGTGATTGCAACTTGCATAGTGACAGTAATGACGATGATGACTACCTTCCTCCAAGAGGACTTAGAAGAAAAAAGAAATTATCTTCTTCTTACAGTTAACTACCAAGAAGGCAGTATCATCTTGATGACCTAGACAGTCTGTGGATTGGTCTCAAAGGAGCTAGCAAGAAAAGAGATAAATCAACTTTACCTATCTACAGGGAAGCTCTTAAGATCCTTCGCAAGGAACAAGAAGCTACAAAAGTAGTTCAGCCTTGCATGATGTTTTCTCCTGCATCATCCTCCTACAATGATGATTTTTCTACCCTAGAAAGGCAAGTCCATCCTACCACCAAGGTCCAATCTCGACCTTTCATACAAACTAAAAAGGTCCTACCAGGAGGAGAATTGAAGCCACCTACTTAGGTAGAAGAAGTGCTAAACTAGCACACGCTCAATTTAAGGGCTCAGAATCAACTCTTGCAGAAGATTGAAACTAAGTTAGATAAAGTTGTAGTTCAAGTTTCCAAAACCGATTCCTGGTTGGCAGTACTCCTAGATCTCAAGCAGAGAATTGATGTCCTTAATATTGATATCTGAGAAATGATATATCAACGTAGATCATTCAATTTAGATTTTGATACTAAACATGTTGAGATCAACAAGTTAAAAAAGTAGCTCCAACGTATTGAGGAAGACCTTAATAGACCAAAAGATGAACCATTTTTTCCTTTTGTCAATCATCTTGATCTCAATCCAATGCTTTGCCGCATTTTGGTATGGTTTATACTCTATTTCAGAATGAAAAGCCAAAAAGAGTGGTAAGATCAGCGACTCAACCTTAGGTTACAACAAAACCTCCAGTTATTGCTACTTCATCCTCCGACATTCCCTCTTTTTCTATAGCACCTCTAGCCCTAAGGGCCCTAGCAGTTTGCCCTCTAGTTTTTGTTTATAGACCATTTGTTGTTACTTCCTCTTTATCTGAGTCAGAATTTTCTATAGATGACTCATCTATGACATCATCCACAAACTTATCTTCAAAGTATCTTGCTGATGTCACCAATTTATTTATGACTGATGCACCACAAGGATATATAGAAGGTTCACAGGCTCAGATAAGACCCATGGTAGATGAACCAGTAATGAGTAGTCCACTTATGTCTCTCTAGTTCCTCCTTCTCATGGGACAAAACATTCATCTTCTGGACCCTGATTCTCTTTTGATAACATTCCTCCAAATCAGTGGTGCTATCACATGCATACATTAAGCGCTTGGAATGATAATCAAATGACTAATCTAGGGGCAACATTGGAAGCAGTTTTGACAAACTTTACTTTTCATTGCACTAGATCCTTAAGAGATTAGTTCAAATCTCTTGATACTTACAGACAACTTCAATTGATTAGAGTTCCTCCTACTAAACAAATACTAGGAACTATTTTTTAGGAATTCACTCTTGTTTGTTTATGTGTGTAGGCAATAGCACTAAAACCCAATTAAGTGGAATGTGGACTTGGGATATCTGTGAGGTGGTGTTTGGCTACGTTGATCAGCATGATTCAAGTTAATAAGATGCTTCTGCTATACTATATTTTAATCTCAATCACTCTATTTAATAACTTTATATGAAAAATAAGTTCTTACTCTCTTTCAACTCAAACCATCAGGCTTGCAACAATAATCGATGAGATTCCAACTCGTTTCTATAGGCTTCCAATAATTTTCGACAGTCTTCCAACAAGTTTCTTTGGGCTTCCAATTAATCTCTCTATAGGCTTCCATTGCATTCATATGCCCTTCCAATAACTTTTTATGGCCTTCCAACAACTTCCTACAACCTACCAATAACTTTCTATGGCTTCCAACAACTTTTTAAACTCCTCAAATGCATTCTTATCTGCTTCCAACGTGTTACTTTTATCTTCCAACATCCTTCTACAAGCTTCCTACTCCTACAGGCTTCCTTCTCTTATAAGTTTCCAACAACTTACTTCAGCTTTATAATAATTTTCTACAGCCCTCCAATAATTTTCAACAGCCTTTTAACTTCCTATAAGTATCCAATGCATTCCTACATCCTTCTAATATACTTTGTGTAGCTTCAAATAACTTTATATGGGCTTCCAAAGCAATTCTATGGGCTTTTAATGCCCTCGTACAAGCTTTCAATACTTCCAAATGGGCTTCCAATGAGTCTCTATGCGCTTCCAACTACTTTCTACAATCTACCAACAACTTTTATAGCCTTCCAACAACTTCATACGGTCTTTAAAAAACTTTCTATGGGCTTGCAACGCATTCCTGTATGCTTCCAATACACTTCAATAGGCATCCTTCCAATAACTTCTCATGTTCAATCAACAACTTTTTACTGTCTTCCAACAACATCCTTCGAGGTTTCCAATGCATTCCTAGGGCTTTCTAACTACTTCCAACAACTTCCTTTGGCCATCCACGAATTCTCTATGGCCTTCCAACCACTTAGAATTGCCTTCCAATATATTTCTACGTGCTTCCAAGGCCCTCCTACTGGCTTTCATTGCGTTTTACAAGCTTCCAACCCTTTGCCATAAGATTCCAACAACATCCTACTACATTTGAAAAGCTTTCTACGGCTTTTAAAATATTTTTTATGGTCATCCAATAACTTTCTATGGCCTTCCAACAACTTCTTATAGTGATGTGATGGTTCAAGCGTAGAATCCACTTCAAATGCCTCAAGGACCTATCACGAGAGCTCATGCAAAGAAGTTCAAGAAAGCCCTTCTTGGGCTGATCCAATCAACATATTTATTTGGAAGACTTTGAAGAAGATTTCATTAAAAGAAAGATGTGCAAGGGAACTGGTCAAATCATTTATGCATGCATGACCATCGTTATCCATGAAGATTGAAGATTGAAGTTGGCATTGTCTAAGTTCTGTAGTCTAATGACAAGTGTCTTTTTGTTTCAATTAGTTTGGGCTCATCACAAGTGTTTTAATTTTATTGGTTTTTAATTAGTCATGTGACAAACATGTGACCTTTTTATTTAAATTTCCTAATTATTTAGGTTTCCTAGTTGTTTTTGGTGTCCTAATTGTTTTAGACTTACATTTATTTAAGTTATCTAATTGCTGTAGGTTTCCTAGTTGTTTTAGGTATCCTAATTCTTTTAAACTTTGGGTTTTAGGAAGCCTATAAATAGGTCCCTTTAGTATGGACGAATTTACATACATTATATTATTCAATAAAATTAGTCTTGGTTACTTTACCAATTATGTGGGGATAGAAGACATGGTTCACATGGCTATTAAAATTGAAAAGCAACTCAAGAGGCGGGTGACCAATACTTAGTTTAATTCGGCTTCAAGTAGTAACGCACCATGGAAGGCTATTAATCCATCTTGGAAGAGTGGTGATGCAAATTGGAAGAGGGATGAGAAAACTTCCTATAAGCTGAATAAATTTGATGCCCAAGGGAGAGGTGGTGCAGAAAGAGAAAGGGAAGGAAGCCGATCTGACTCGGACTCACGATATTAAGTGCTTCAAGTGCCTGGGAGTAGGACATATTACTTCACAATGTGTTAATAAGAGAGTTATGATCTTAAAGGAGAATGGAGAGGTGGAATCCGATAGTGAAGGCGAAATTGGTGATGAGATGTCGCCTTTGGAAGATGTGAGTGATGGAGAGTATCCTAAAGTTGGACAAGCTTTAGTTGTTGGAAGAGCTTCGAACATCCAAGTAAAGGATGAAAATGATGAACAAAGAGTAAAAATATATTCCAAACTCGATGTCAAGTTAAAGGCCGCATTTGTAATATGATTATTGATGGAGGGAGTTGTACGAATGAGGCTAGTACTGATTTAATGGAGAAGTTAGGATTTCATACCATGAAGCATCCAAATCCATATAAGTTTCAATGGTTGAATGATTACGGAGAGATTAAGATAACCAAGCAAGTCAGGGTTCCTTTTACCAAGAGGTAAAGAATCCGTGTTTGTTGTAGTGGATAAATTTTCTAAAATGGCTCACTTTATACCATGTAAAAACATATGATGCCGTGTATACTATGGACTTTTTCTTTCGTGAGGTTGTTAGGTTGTGTGGCATACCAAAAATGATTATGTCAGATAGAGATGTTAAATTCCTTAGTCATTTTTGGAGAATACTATGGAATAAACTAGGAACTAAATTGCTATTCTCTACTACATGTCATCCTCAAATGGATGGACAAACTGAAGTAGTGAGTCGAACCTTAGGGACTTTATTACATAAAATAATTAACAAAAATTTAAAGAATTTGGAGGAATGTATGCCGCATATTGAGTTTGCTTATAATCGACCATTGCATTCTTCTATTAATTGTTCACCTTTTGAAATTTTTTGTGGTTTTAACCCTTTAACTCCTATGAATTTAATTTTATTGGCTCTTGAAAAACAAATAAGTTTGGAAGGTAAAAAGAAGACTGAGTTTGTCAAAGATTTGCACTCAAAGGTTCATGCGTATATTGAAAGGAAGACTAAGTTGTACGCTGATAATGCTAACAAAGGGCGCAAGCAAGTTGTCTTTGAGCCTGGTGATTGGGTTTTGGATACACATACGTAAACAGAGGTTCCCTTAAAAAAAGAAAATTCAAGCGTTGGGCCTTTCCAAGTGTTGGAGCGAATTAATGATAATGCTTACAAGATCGACCTTCCTAGTGAGTATAATGTCAGTGCTACATTCAATGTTTCTGATCTTTCTCTTTTTGATGTAGGCAGTGATTTGAGGTCGAATCTTTTTTAGGAGACGGGGAATAATGCGATGGTTGAAGAGCAGGATCCGCTTCAAATGCCTCAAGGACCTATCACGAGAGCTCATGAAAAGAAGTTCAAGGAAACCCCAATCAACATGTTTGGAAGGCTTTGAAGAAGATTTCGTTGAAAGAGAGATGTGCAAGGGAACTGGTCAAATCATTTATGCATGCATGACCATCGTTATCCATGAAGATTGAAGATTGAAGATTGAAGATTGAAGTTGGCATGGTCTTAGTTCTGTAGTCTATTGACAAGTGTCTTTTTTTTTTCAATTAGTTTGGGCTCATGACAAATGTTTTAATTTTATTAGTTTTTAATTAGTCATGTGACAAACATGTGACCTTTTTATTTAAGTTTCCTAATTGTCGTAGGTTTCCTAGTTGTTTTAGGTGTCTTAATTGTTTTAGACTTACTTTTATTGAGTTGCCTAATTGCTGTAGGTTTCGTAGTTGTTTAAGGTGTCCTAATTGTTTTAAACTTAGGGTTTTGGGAAGCCTACAAATAGGCCCCTTTTTGTATGCACGAATTTACATACATTATTGGTCAATAAAATTAGTCTTGGTTATTTTGCCAATTATCTCAGAGCATTCAAGATTTAAGTGCTTGTTGTGTTCTTCAATATTGTTGGTTCTTGCCTTCCAAGCATAGAGTCACAATCTTTCTTTGGTTCTTTCTTTCTTAAGAAAAGGGTCAAGATTATTAATCTCTGTTCTAACCTTGTTTGTCTTTGGAGTTTCTTTATCTTCTTTGCCAGCTTTCAATGCATTTCTATGGGCTTCCAACGTGCTCCTACTTGCTTCCTTCTTTTACAGGCATGCAATGAATTCTCACAGGCTTCTAACAACTTCCTTTGGCTTTTTAATAACTTCCTATAACTATCCAACAACTTTCTACGGTCTACCAACAACTTCCTACGGCCTTTCAAAAACTTCCTTCCAACAACTTTTCTTGGGCTTCCAACAAGTTTATACAGGCTTGTAATGCGTTCATATATGCTTCCAATGCATTCTCATGGGCTTCCAACAACTTATTATAACATTCCAATGTGTTCTCACAACTTTCCAAAGTGTTCCCATGGGCTATCAATGAGTTCCTAATACCTTCCAATCCATTTGTATGACCTTCCAACAACATCCTACTCCATCAATTTTCTATGACCATCCAACAACTTTCAACTGCCTCTGAACCACTTTCTATGACCTTCAAACAACTTACTACAGCTTTTTAACTCGTTCTAATGGTCTTGCAACATGTTCTACAAGTCGCCACCTCATTCCAAAAACCTTCTAACAAATTATAATGGTTTTCCAATAACTTTCTACGGCCATCCAATAACTTTTTATGGTTTTTCAATAACTTTCTACAGCCTCAAAACAACTTCCTACGGTATTTTTACAACTTCCAATAGCCTTCCAACAACTTCTTATGCCCTTTCTTTGACCTTTCAACTCATTCCTATGGGCTTCCAATACTTTCCTATGGGCTTCCAACGCTTTCCTACGGACTTCAAATTTGTTCTAACACCTATCAAATAACTTTCAATGGCCTTTCAACAACTTTGTATAGCCTTCCAATAACTTTCTATGGCCTTCTAATAACTTTCTATAGGCTTTCAGCGCGTGCCTATGGGTTTCCAATGCGTTCCTACAATCATTCGAGGCATTTTTGTTGGCTTCTAAAGCTTCTTGTAACACCCTTTTACTTGAGTTTAGAGACCGAACTAAAGAGATATTACCCTGTATAAATTTTAAAATATATTTCTTCGAACATTACCAACTTTCATATCAAATATTTTCTTTACTCTTTAGGATTGTTTTTCACACTTTATTGAAAACTGTACAATTTAAAATAAATAGAAAAGTTTATAAAACTCACAAAATAAAGAAAGTAACATTTAAAATCATAATTTTTTATCCAAAGAGAAGAAAAGAAATGTGAAAAATAAATTTGTACATATATCTTGCCCTTCATACCCTTACTGTGACCACGTTATATAATCCTAACTCACGAGATTACCTAGACACATAAATACAAACAGGAGTGAGTGATAAACACTCACATTAGGTATAACACCCGAATCCTAAATTATATGCATGTTATATATATATATATATATTGCTAATTATTTTATTAAATATTTTATTATTAAATTAAATTAATTACTTGATTGATAGCTATATAAAATTTAATTATAAAGTTGTGTTTAATTAGGAAGTTGTGCTTAATTAGGAAGCCTAAATCTAATAGGAATAGTTCCCCTATATATATATATATATATATATATATATATATATATATATATATAGCTGCTGTGGAAGTTTACATTAAAAAAGAAAAAAGAAAAAAAAATAAAAAAGGGTCCTGGCTGCTAAGGGGTAAAGAAACGAAGAAGAAGAAGAAAAAAAAAAGGATGTGTGGTTTTCATTAAAAATATGAAGATAATTAATTGCTTTTAGTTAGTTTTGCTAAGAAGGCAGTGAAGGTAAGTCCTACACTTTAATTTATTAGGTTACAATTTTCTTCTTCTCTAATTTACTAAAATACAATAGATTATATGTGTGAACTTTTATGTGTTATAATTGTTTCTATGTGTGCATGGAGTAGATATGCCGAATTATATTGTATTTATGTATGGGTTATTCAACCGACTGAATTGTGTTATGTAGGAATTATTTTTTTATATGATATTTAAATCTGATTGTATATATATATGGCATGAAAATTGAGTTGGTTGACTAAGTGTACAATCGAATATAGCATATATATATATATATATATATATATAATATTAGTTAAGTAATATATATAAATATTGTATGTCAAATCAGTTTTTTTGAATGTCAGATGGCCTATGTCAATTAATGTTTATAAATATTTTAATATTTATATATATAGAGCATGTATGTGTATAAGAGTCTATGGCATCAAGACTGAATAGTTTCATTATAAAAATACATTATTTAAATTTACTAGTAGATTATTATTAGAATATTTATATATGTGCATGAGAACAGTCGAATTAATACATATGATGAATATAGATAATATTTATATGTATATATGCTAGCTGGATTTTATAGAATTAATTATACATGCTTGAATGTATGGTTCTTATGGCTGAGTTATTGATGTGATAACTGTTCAAGCGCAGGATCCGCTTCAAATGCCTAAAGGACCTATCACGAGAGCTCGTGCAAAGAAGTTTAAGGAAGCCCTTCTTGGGTTGGTCAAATCGACATGTTTGGAAGGCTTTGAAGAAGATTTTGTTGGAAGAGAGATGTGCAAGGGAACTGGTCAAATCATTTATGCATACATGACCATCATTATCCATGAAGATTGAAGTTGGCATGGTCTTAGTTCTGTAGTTTATTGATAAATGTCTTTATTTAATTAGTTTGGACACATGACAATTGTTTTAATTTTATTGGTTTTTAATTGGTCATGTGACTAACATGTGACCTTTTATTTAAGTTTACTAATTGCTGTAGGTTTCTTAGGGTTTTGAGAAGCCTATAAATAGGCCCATTTAGTATGGATGAATTTACACATTATTATTCAATAAAATTCGTCTTGGTTATTTTGCCAATTATCTCAGAGCATTCAAGGGTTAATTACTTGTTGTGTTCTTCAATATTATTGGTTCTTGCTTGCTGACCAAAAAAGTTACAATCTTTCTTTGGTACCTTTAGTTCTTTCTTTCTTAAAAAAGGGTCAAGATTCCTAATTATTGTTCTAACCTTGTTAGTGTTGGGAGTTTCTATATTTTCTTTGCTAGGTTTTTGGACAATTTCTTAGAGCCACACATCAATTTCTTTGCTATTTGGTTTTTTTTTACTTCTTGATTTTTTCTTATTCTTGGAACATCTTTGTTTTTAATCCTTCAATTGTAAAAAAAAAAAAAAAAAAACCTTTAACCTCAATTTGATTTTTCTTGAAATTTCTGCAAACCAAAGATTAATTCCTTGTGCAAGTTCAGTCATGTTGCCTACAGGTCACGTTTGACACAAAAAAAAAAAAAAAAGAAGCTGCGTAAGTTTGGACCAAATGCAAAAAAAAAAAAAAAAAAAAGTTAAAGGCAAAGCCCAAATCCCAAGTCCAAGCACAAAGCTCAAAGACCAAACCCAAATTTAAAGTGCAAGCACAAAGCCCAACCCAAACTCTTACCAAAAGCCCAAAAAAAAAAATTCCTTTAAGCCAATTGCTTTTGTTTCCTTACAACAAGTTTTAATTTATTGTTTGTGCTTGTATATATACAAGTGCTTGTATGAAACACATATGGGAGTGTGTGAGGATTATTTTCTCTAACCATAACAATTCTTTTGCTAGTTTTTGTTTCAATATGACAAGCAGAGAAGAAACTTCAAGAGAGGAAGTTTTTAACATGCAGGCCTTTGACAACACTTAGAGCAAATAGAGATTAGATTTGGACAAGTGTTGGATCGCATAGAAAAACAAGAGGCTGAAATACAAAAGATCAAGAATGATGTGCCTTAATCCTCTAATCCACCTAGAAGACATAATTGGCAACCTAGAAGAGTTGAGGAGGAAGAAGCTGAAGAAGGGAGTGAAGGAGGATCATCAACCCGAAATTGGCGAAACAATGGTGATAGGAAGGATCGAAACTTAGGCAATATCAAAGTATTTATTTCATCCTTCCATGGAAGAAATAATCCTGAAGCTTATCTTGATTGGCAGAAGAAGGTGGAGCTCATATTTGATTGTCACAATTATTTTGAAAAGAAGAAGGTAAAAATAGCTGTGATTGAGTTTACCGACTACGCTATCGTATGGTGGGATCAATTGGTGACAAATCGAAGGATATATAGAGAGCGACCAATCAGCATATGGGATGAGCTTAAGAACGCGATGATGCGTCGTTTTGTGCCAACTCATTATTACCGTGAGTTATGTCAACGTTTACAAGGACTAACTCAAGGTAATAAAAGTGTGGAGGATTATTACAAGGAAATGGAAGTTGCTATGATCCGAGCAAATATTGAAGAAGACCGTGAAACAAGCATGGCGCAGTTTCTACAAGGTTTAAACCGTGAGATTGCTAATGTTGTCGAATTGTAACATTATGTGGAGATAGAAGACATGGTTCACATGGCTATTAAAATTGAGAAGCAACTCATGATGCGAGTGACCAATACTCAGTTTAATTCGGCTTCAAGTAGTAATGTACCATGGAAGGCTAATTATCCATCTTGGATGAGTGGTGGTACAAATTGGAAGAGGGATGAGAAAACGTCCTATAAGCCAAATAAATTTGATGCCCAAGGGAGAGGTGGTGCAGAAAAAGAGAAAGGGAAGGAATCCAATCCGACTCAGACCCACGATATTAAGTGCTTCAACTGTCTGGGAGTAGGACATATTGCTTCGCAATGCCCTAATGTGAGAGTTATGATCTTAAGGGAGAATGGGAAGGTGGAATCCGATAGTGAAGGTAAAATTGGTGATGAGATGCCGCCTTTGGAAGATGTGAGTGATGGAGAGTATCCTAAAGTTGGACAAGCTTTAGTTGTTAGAAGAGCTTTGAATATCCAAGTAAAGGAAGAAAATGATGAACAAAGAGAGAATATATTCCAAACTCAATGTCAAGTTAAAGGCCACGTTTGTAATATGATTATTGATGGAGGGAGTTGTACGAATGTAGCTAGTACTGAGCTAGTGGAGAAGTTAGGATTTCATATAGAAAAAGGATATGTACTAGAGAGCATGAGTCCATGCGCTGTTCCAATCTTGTTGGTGCCAAAGAAAGATGGTTTTTGGCGTATGTGTGTCGATTGTTGTGCTGTCAACAAAATCACTGTAAAGTATCACCATCCTATACGTCGTTTAGATGATATGCTTGATGAATTGTATGGTTCTATTATCTTTTCTAAAATTGATTTGAAGAGTGGGTATCACTAAATTAGGATGAAAGAAGGTGATGAATGGAAGACTACATTTAAAACGAAATATGGTTTTCATGAGTGGTTAGTTATGCCATTTGGATTAACTAATGCACCTAGTACTTTTTATGCGTTTAATGAATCATGTTTTGTGTGCTTATCTTGGAAAGTTTGTAGTTGTATACTTTGATGATACTTTTGTTTATAGTAAGAGTCTAGATGTGTATATAGGGCATTTGAGATGTGTTCCTGAAAAACTTTGGAAAAGAAAAATTATATGCTAATCTTAAAAAGTGTACATTTTACATGGATAAAATTGCATTCTTAGGCTATGTTGTAGGTGCTAATGGTATTCAAGTAGATGAAGAGAAAGTACAAGCGATTAAGAGTTGGTCTACACCTAAAAATGCTAGAGAAGTTCGGAGTTTTCATGGCTTGGCACCATAGCTGCCCCTTTGAATGAAATGATTAAAAAGAATGTAAACTTCAATTGGGGCGGTGAACAAGAAAAAGCATTCAATACACTGAAAGAAAAGTTAACATCTGCACCTATTCTTGCTTTACCTGACTTTTCTAAAGTTTTTGAGATTGAATGTGATGCTTCTAGTCTTGGCATAGGCGCTGTTTTGATGCAGGAAAACCGTCCAATTGCCTACTTTAGTGAAAAGCTTAATGGTGCTACACCCAGTTATCCAGTTTATGACCTAAAGAGTTTGTTATTCACACCGATCATGAATCTTTAAAGCACATCAATGGCCAAGGTAAGCTGCACAAACGTCATGCCAAATGGATTGAATTCATGGAAACATTTTCTTATGTTATCAAGTATAAACAAGGTAAGGAAAATGTTGTTGCCGATGCACTTTCTCGAAGGTATGCACTTGTTTCTACTTTAACAGCTAAGTTACTTGGTTTTGAGTACATTAAGGAACTATATGTTAATAACCATGACTTTGTTAATATATATAATGTGTGTGAGAGTGTGGAACTTGGTAAGTTCTATAGGCATGATGGTTATTTGTTTAGAGACCACCGCATTTGTGTACCTAAGTGTTCTATACGTGAGCTATTGGTTAAAGAGGCGCATAATGGTGGCTTAATGGGACACTTTGGTGTAAAACTTGTCTTACTTATAAAGAAGCTAAGTCTAAAGTTTTACCTCATGCATATACACCTCTACCTATTCCTAGTGCACCATGGATTGATATATCTATGAATTGATATCATTGCCTCTTGATAAATAACTAAGTTTGGAAGGTAAATAGAAAGCTGAGTTTGCCAAAGATTTGCACTCAAAGGCTCGTGCACATATCGAAAGGAGAACTAAGCTGTACGCTGATAATGCTAATAAAGAGCGTAAGCACATTGTCTTTGAATCCAACCCAGTGAATGGGTTTAGGTACATATGCGTAAGGAGAGGTTTCCCGACAAAAGGAAATCCAAGCTTCACCCACGTGGTGATGGACCGTTCCAAGTGTTGGAGCGAATTAATGATAATGCTTACAAAATCGACCTTCCTGGTGAGTATAATGTCAGAGCTACATTTAATGTTTATGATCTTTTTCTTTTTGATGTAGGAAGCGATTCGAGGTCGAATCTTTTTGAGGAGAGGGGGAATGATGTGATAGCTGTTCAAGCGCAGAATCCGCTTTAAATGCCTCAAGGACCTATCATGAGAGCTCGTGCAAAGAAGTTTAAGGAAGCCCTTCTTGGGTTGGTCAAATCGACATGCTTGGAAGGGTTTGAAGAAGATTTTGTTGAAAGAGAGATGTACAAGGGAACTGGTCAAATCATTTATGCATACATGACCATCATTATCCATGAAGATTGAAGATTTAAGTTGGCATGATCTATTGACAAGTGTCTTTATTTAATTAGTTTGGACACATGACAACTATTTTAATTTTATTGGTTTTTAATTAGTCATGTGACTAACATGTGACCTTTTATTTAAGTTTCCTAGTTATTTTAGGTGTCTTACTTGTTTTAGCCTTAGGTTTTGATAAGCCTATAAATAGGCCCTTTATCTCAGAGCATTCAAAGAAAATTGGTCTTGGTTATTTTGCCAATTATCTCAGCGCATTCAAGAGTTAATTGCTTGTTGTGTTCTTCAATATTGTTGGTTCTTGCTTGCTAAGCAAAGGGTCACAATCTTTCTTTGATATCTTTGGTTCTTTCTTTCTTAAGAAAAGGGTCAAGATTCCTAGTGATTGTTCTAACCTTGTTAGTCTTGAGAGTTTCTATATTTTCTTTGCTAGGTTCTTGGACAATCTCTTAGAGCCACGCATTAGTTATACTTGAAAATTTTATGCACACTTATGTAAATATTTTTCCTAGGTGATTAATGTATGCAAGTGTGCGAATTATGAGTTTTGGTATACAAGTTATTTGAATGATCATGGAATATGCATACATGAGCATGAAAAACATAATAAAGAAGTTTTGTTTTTATGCTAATGAAATTTGATTTCCAAAAATCTTAATGATTTTAAATTGCTTTTGAAAAAAAAAATAGTCATGGCCATTTAAGGGAGGGCTCAGTAATCCGGTTTATTGAGAGATAAGTTTACATGGGCAAATGTGAACGTATTGGTATATGTGAAAGGACTTATTGATTATCACAATGAGGCATGGCTACCACTCGTTGCGCGAGAGTGTGTGGTAAAACTTAACTTATATGGCTAGAATGCAAGTGTACTTGCCTTCACTTATATTGTTTTCCCCTTGATGGTTATTTGTTTTCCTTAAAAGTTAGTTTGTGTGCTACTCTTGGAATAATAAATTGCCGACGGGTAATTTGCTCATCAAAAGTGTGCTACAAGTGAGAATGAGATTGTATACTCTTATATAAAAATTTAAGTCCTATATTTTTATATGTGTTTTCAAACTAAAATGATTAAATTTTGGTTTGATAAAGGAAATCAAAGTTTTATGTATGAAGATTGTTTGACAATGGACAGCATGCATTTTTTTTCTTGTTGAAATAAATTGTTGGAAATTTTAGGTACATCAAAATTATTATTTTATATGTCTAAAAGAAAGAATTATACATGTACATTTGCTTGAAATTATTTAAGTTAGCAATTGTTTTACATGATAAATTTAATAATTGAATGTATTAATACATTGATAATATTTTATAGATTTAATTACATGTGTATGAATATATGGTTTTGATTCCTAAATTTTGCTTGGAAAATATTAAGCATATCTATGTAAATATTTTCCTAAGTAATTTTATGTATGCAATTCTGCAAATTTGGATTTATGCGATATGAATAAGTTGTGTGATTCTGATGTATACATGCATAAGCATGAAAAAGTATAATAAAGAAGTTTTTATTTTCATACTGTAGATATTTAAGTTCTGAAAAGCTTAAAGATTAAAATGTTTGTGAAAAAATTTAGTCACGGTCATGCATAGTTAGGAATGTATGATTTTCATGCTGCACATAAAAATGATTCATTGATGATTTACATTTTGTGAAAGTTTAAGACCTACATTTTGTTCATATATGTATTTTTAAAATAAAATGATTTATGTTTTGGTTTGGAAATAAAACATGAGATATATAGTATGACATTTAATTTGACAATCTACCATATGCACTTCTTCATTGCATTGTTATTCATGTGGAACTCGCTGAGTGACTTGTCACTCGTTCAATTTTGTTTGCATGTGTGTAGGTGAGAATGTAAATTGATTAAGATTGCATGAAGTATTGGTGTGAGGAAACAAGTGGTGAGATAGATTTGTGCAGATGTACAAATTCTATCAAGATAAAATAAAACTTTATTTTATTTTGTTAAAAGGGGCATAACAGTTTAAATTATTATTATTTTTTCTATAAGTTGTGGTTACTAAAGAAAGGTTTTAACTTATTAGTTACTTTAATTTATTTAAAGTATTTTATATAAATTTGGTTTGAAATTTTTAAAAATTTTGTTATAGTTTTTTATTATGTCATTTTTTTATTTATGAATAAGAAGTATATCTTCTTAGATATAATCCTAGATATTCACCTAAGGGGAGTTAGAGTTTCAAAATTGAAAAAGTATATTTTTTACCCTTCACATTTACTCAATTGTGATCCTTTGAAAGGAGACTTGACAACATACGAGAAGCAACTTGAAAAAATTCTCCAACATGAAGAGAAAGTACTCAAGAAAAAAATATTACATTTGTAAAGGTGATTTTGAAGAATCACATGATAAGAGAAGCCCCTTGGGAACATGAACAGGAGATAAGTGTTAAATTTAATCATCTATTTGACCATTAGAAAGAGAATTATTTGTTTTATTTGAATTTGTTACTTTTGATTCGTTATGATTAGTTGTTGTACGAATTCTAGTTTGGGAGTTTTAATTGCTATTGGGATGATAGTTTATGATTATTTTTAAATTAAATAAGTATTTAAGATAATCAAAGTGATTTGACTAACCAAAGTTCAAGTTTTCAAAAAATTAAAATTAAAATTTCAACATTTTTGTTTTTTATATTTTTGGTAGCCACTCGAATTATTTGGTTGGGTTGTGTTACATAAAAGATTAAAGGTGGGGATCTCTTTTCTAACAAAACAACCTTTTGTTTCTATTCTTTTAAAAGAAATCATGTAGTACATATATAAGAATTCAATTTTCTTTTTTTAATTTAGGATAAAAAAGAACAAAGGTAAAAAATATAAAAACATGTTAAAACTTTCCTAAAATTTGGTAGTTTCAAAATTTGAATAATTAGATAGCCCTACTTGGTAATAACAATAATGTTATAAAATAAACCTTCACATAAAACGGTATTTAAGGTCTGCTATTAATTTTATTAATAAATAGAAATTTTAAGATCTCTTTTGATCAAGTCAAAACCTTAAAATAAGG
Source organism: Rhamnella rubrinervis (assembly GCA_007844105.2). Classification (NCBI taxonomy): domain Eukaryota; kingdom Viridiplantae; phylum Streptophyta; class Magnoliopsida; order Rosales; family Rhamnaceae; genus Rhamnella; species Rhamnella rubrinervis. The sequence goes on from CM017582.2 coordinate 3,580,889, forward strand.
TATTTAAAATAGAATTAATAATTATAACATATATATAATCATTCATGTAATTATTCTTAATTCACAATTAAATATTTATTGGTCTCTTTTGAAGTTGTTGTGGCATCTCTTGGACCGTCCACTGCATAAAACATTATAAAGAAATAGTATTTGAGTCAATCAAATACTAAATTTAAACTCTAACTTTAAATGTGATGCGTTACAATATCCTATCACTTTGAAGAGAATTTCGCCATCGAAATTGTTACTCACTGAATAAGTAAGGATATTTTGCAAGTATCTTCTTGACATTCCCAAGTTGTTTCTTCTATGGCATGATTCTTCCAAAGAACCTTCACTAGAACAATCATTTTGTTACGAAGTTGCTTCTCTTCCAGATCTACTAACCTTATAAGTGCTTCCTTACAAGTCAAGTCATTACGAAACTTTAATGGCTCGTAATCCAATACATATGTTGGGTCAGACATATACTTCCTCAATATTGAAATATGGAATATATTGTGTGTTTTAGATAGAGCAGGAGGCAACCTAAGTCGGTATGCTAAAACTCCCATTCTATCCAAAATATCAAAGGGTCTAACAAAATAAGAATTTAGTTTTCCTTTCTTACCAAACCTCATAACTCCCTTCATATGTGCCACCTTTAGAAAAACTTTGTCTCCCACTACAAACTATATAGGCCTCGTCTTTTATTTGCAAAACTGTTCTGCCTACTTTGTGCTACTTTCATTCATTATCTTATCTTTTGAATGACCCTTTTTGGTTTCTTTATAATTTATTGTACTAAAAATTCATACTCACCAAAAGAGCCTAATATGGTGCCATGCCTATTGTTGTCTGGTAAATATTATTGTAGGAGAATGCAACTAATGGAAGAAACTCACTCCAAGGGTTCTAAAGCTTAGCTAGGTACCCATGGCATTGTGCAGGCTTTTTCATAAATTTGAAGTAAATTTTGGATCTCTATCAGAAACTATAGACAAAGGGGAACTCCATGAAGTCTCACAATCTTTGCTACATACAACTTTGTATACTAATCCATCTTGTAGGATTTTTTCACTTGAAGAAAATGAGCTGACTTACTTAGTTGATCCACGATAACCCAAATAGATTTATAGCCCTCTTTTGTCTTAAGTAGCCTAACTACAAAGTTCATTTCGATATGCTCCCATTTCCACTCAGGAATCATAAGAGGTCATAAAAGTCCAAATTGTCATTGATGCCCAGCCTTAACTTGCTAACACATAAAATAATGTTCAACACACTTTGCCACATCTTGTTTTATATCAGCCCACCAAATTTGTTCCTTCAAATCATAAAACATTATGACTCCCTAAATGAACTAAATAAGGAGTATTATGAGCCTCGTGCAGAATCTCCTGTCTCAACTCTATGTTGGTTGGAACCACTACTTGATTGCCACAACATAATGGGTCATCAACAGATATCACAAAGTCTAAGCTTTTTTCCACTTCAACATCTTCTCGAATCTCAATCAAACTAGGTTTGTTCATCAGTTCAATTTTTAGTGTCTCAAGAAGAGTAAACTATATCATCAAGTTAGTAATGTAGCCTAAACAGCCTAGAAGAATAATTTCCAATTCCAACTTCTAAATATCCCTCAATAAGTGTTTTCAACTAGCAATGTATAAGTAACAAAATCAAAAGGCTTTCTACTCAAAACATCAACTACAATGTTGGCTTTTCTAGTATGGTAATTGCTCGCATAATCGTAGCCTTTCATAAAGTCCAACCACAAGTTTTTTGTCTTATGTTCAAATCCTTCTAGATAAAGAAACAATTAAGACTTTTATGGTCTGTTTAAATTTCACATCTTTCACTGTACAAGTAATATTACCAAATCTTCAAAATAAGGACGATTATTCCTAACTCCAAGTCATGCGTTGAGTAGTTCTTTTCATACCCTTTAGGTTATCTAAGCATAAGAGTTTGCCATGTTGCATTAAAATACAATGAAGTCCTTTTAAAAATGTATAACTAAAAAAGACAACTTTCTCTTCCCGCAAGTATTGCTAGAACTGGTGCAATAGTCAATCGACATTTGAGTTCCTGAAAACTTCCTTCACAATCACTAGTTCACTAAAACTTCATTTCTTTCCTTGTTAGTTGTGTTAAAGGTGATGATAACTTAGAAAAACCTAAGATATATATATTGTGTTAGCCTGCTAATCCAATGTCTTGAATGTTGTCTTTTCAATGTCTACTTTCTTCACTTTCAACTAATAATAACTTGGTCCAAACTTACGTAGCTTCTTCTTTTCTTTTTTTTGGGTCAAATGTGACTTGTAGGCAACATGACTAAACTTGCACAAGGAATTAACCTTTGGTTTGTAGAAATTTCAAGAAAAATCAAATTGAGTTTAAGGGTTTTGTTTTGTTTTTTTTTTTTTGCAATTGAAGGGTTTGAAACAAAGATGTTCCAGGAACAAAAAAAAATCAAGAAATAAAAAAAAAAACAAATAGCAAACCTTGTTAGAACCTTGCTCTGATACCAATTGATGCGTGGCTCTAGGAGATTGTCCAAGATCCTAGCGAAGAAAATACAGCAACTCCTAAGACTAAGAAGGTTAGAACAATGATTAGGAACCTTGACCCTATTCTTAAGAAAGAAAGAACCAAAGATATCATGGATAATGATGGTCATGTATGCATAAATGATTTGACCAGCTCCCTTGTGCATTTCTCTTCCAACGAAATCTTCTTCGAAGCCTTCCAAACAAGTCAATTTGACCAACACAAGAAGGGCTTCCTTGAACTTTTTTGTATGAGCTCTCGCGATAGGTCCTTGAGGCACTTGAAGCGGATCCTGCACTTGAACAGCTATCACATCATAACTTAAGTGAAGGTTATATTGGAAAAACAACCGGATCCCTAAAGTTGATCAAACAAGTCTTCAATTTGAGGTAACAGGTATTTGTTCTTAATAGTAACCTTGTTCAACTCTCAGCAATCAATGCAAAGTCTTATTGATCCACCCCCACCCTTCTTCTTTACAAATAATATTGGAACTCCTCATGTAACACCAACACCTTTCAAGAACTATTGACTTTCAGTCACAATTAAAGTTTGACTATCACGTCACTACTTACACTTCAACAAGCTACTTGAGAGTTTTCATAACATTTGATAAGGGTCTTAAATATCTAGTTAGGGGTCAATTGATTATTTTTCTTTTCATTTTACCCTTAGTCAAAATGTTGACTTTGACCCTCTTTTATTTTTAATTCTTTTAATTACTTTTTCTTTTATTTTGTTGTTTTATTTAACCTTATGGCTGGCCACTTTCTCCATTAAAGGCACTTTAAGAAGTTTCTATATCGAGAAAGTGAGAGAAAAATAAAGGAAAATTCAAGGAAAAATAGAGGGAAAGCAACCGGCTACATTGGGGACTCCAAAGCAAGTGAGATTTGTGGATTTCAAATGGTGATTTAGGAGTTTTCAAACTTGGAAGAGAGGTAGGTGTTCTTACCCCCTATAATTTTTGCAGAATTTTGGTTGAATTGTTGCTAAAAACATGTGATTCTTGATTGGTTATGGTTGTTTTGTGGCCTTGATTATGAGATTTGGGCTTGGTTGGATGGTATAACAAAAGCCCCTATTTTTGGGTTTTGATTGTGTGGAAAATTATGGAATTACATGTGTTTTAGGTGAATTATTGCTTGGATTGGTTAATTGTGTTGGGAATCTTGTAGAACCCCCATGTTTAATACTTGAGTTTGTGTGACATCGAGGGGTGTTGGAGACTTAGAATGGATGACTATGAAAAGAGACATGGTTGGTATATTTGAATTTGTGAAGAGCATTTTGGTCATTTCACATTTATCATTTTTATTTGACAATTAGGTTTTTTTGATAAATTCGTATGTGTGTTTGTATGTATTGTTATACATTTGTGAATGTGTGCAAGTGTGCATACATGTATATATATATGTGTATATTTATATAAATATTTATATGTGTGTATGAATATATGTATGTGAGTATGTGTGTAGGAATATCTATATATGTGTGAATATATATATCTGTATATGTGTGTGAGAATGTATGTAGATATGTTTATATATATGTACATGTATGTGTATAAATAAATAAATATATATATATGTATATATGTGGTTATTTATAAGTGTGTATTTATGTGTGTAAAAATATGTTTGTATTGTTTATAATAAAATATAGTTGAATATATATAGTTTTGAAGGTATTAAAATAATATTTTGGAGATAATGAGGGGCGTTTTGGTAAGTACTATTACCTTTAGGGGTATTTTGGTAATTATTCTCATCTTTAGGGGTATCTTGATAATTATCAAAATAGACAATGGTCATTTTGAAAATTATGATGGTCTAAGGGGTACTTTGGTAATTAGTGAGCTAAGTAAGGGTATCTTGGTAATTATAACTACCATGAGGCATAGCTTGGTAATTATGTGTGTTTGTACTCTGCTTAGTTGTTTATGCATTAAAGTATTGTGTGGACATGTACATACATTTGCATAAGAATGTCATGGGTTTCAGTGTTTTTATGTAAAGAAGTGAATTTTTTCCTTTTGGGTTGTACATGTTAAAAACGCACCGATGTGTGCAGGTTTGGAAAACCTAGTTTTGAGCTCATAGATCACGGACCATGAACGGTCATGTGGGTCTCTTAAGAGATGCTAGCCACTAACGGGTATGTGGGTCTCTGTGAGGGTGTAAAAAGTAGACCTCTCAATCACAAACAGACATGTGGGTCCCAAACGAATGCGGGAGGTTGAGGACAATATTTTATGGAAGGAAGGGAAAAATTGAGATTTTTGCACTTACTCCATCAGATTGCATTGCATTAATAAATCCATATTGAATGTCTGTTGAGTATTTATCACTCACTCTCATAATGCTTGTGTGCGCTAGGAAAATCCTAAAAAGAACAGTAAAAGCTTGGTCGGGGTGCAAGCCTTGAGGGCATAGTAAAAAGTATTTTTGCACCAAATTTTATAGGTAATGGTACTTTGTTTAAATAAGCTTTTTTTTATGTTGTGGGGGTAAATATTTTGAATAGTGAAGTATTTATTTATGTTGGTTTAAAAAATATATATATATCCCAAAGAGTAAAGAGAAGTTTTATTGACATTTTGGTGTTGTCCAAAATATTTTAATGATTTTACAAATGATATTTCAAAAATAGTACGTAATAGTATCCTTTTGCTTGAGAACTCAAGCTCGGGTAAGGGTGTGTTACACCCCAAGGTGAGTAATTTGGTCAAATAAAAACATTGTTTAAAAGTTCCTCAAATTGAGTCTTAAAATCTTTAAGTTCTCCTAGAACTGTATGACAAGAAGCTTTTGATATTGATTTAGTTCCAAGAACCATCAACTTCAAGATCAAGGGTATACCATGAAGATTAAAAGAAACACAACAACAAGTTCAAAAACTATTTGAACTTGATCCACTATTAACTCATCATCCAATACTTTCAAAACCGACACAAAGCTATAATAACTATCTCTAAAAGTGCATGATACATGACACTATAGCTGGTCACTTCTTACCTATATGTATGATGCATTTTATGGAAAGATTTGCGTAACTTTATGTTGGTGAGATTGTGAGACTTCATGGAGTTCCTGTTTCAATTGTGTCTGATCATGATCTAAGATTCACATTATTGTTTCAGAAGAGTTTACATAAGGCTATAAGAATGACGTTGAACTTTAGTATTGTTTTTCATCCTCAGTCTGACGGATAGTCCAAAAGGATAATTCAAACTCTTGAAGATATTTTATGTGCTTGTATGCTGGATTTTCAAGAGAACTAGGAGAAACATTACCACTTGTGGAGTTCGCATACAACAATAACTATCATACAACTATTGGCATGGCATCTTATAAAACTTTGTATGGAAGAAGGTGTCAATGTCCGACACATTAGGATGAAGTAGGCGAGAGAAAGCTACTTCGATCCGAGATTTTACAGCAAGCAAATAAAATCATAAGTAGAATTCGATAGAGAATGAAGGATGCTCAAGATAAACATAAGAGTTATGCTGATAATTGATGAAACGATCTGAGTTTCGATGTGGAAGATAAGGTTTTTCTTCAAGTAGCACCGATAACAGGTGTCATGAGGTTTGGAAAGAAAGGAAAGCTAAGTCCACATTACATTGGACCATTTGAAATTTTGGAAAATGTTGGTGAATTAGCTTATCATCTAGCTTTGTTGCCAAATTTCTCAAGTGTGCATGATGTGTTTCATGTATCTATGCTAAAAAAGTATATACATGATGCATCACATGTGCTAGAGTTTGAATTGTTAGAGGTAAGATAGGATATTAACTATGAAGAGAAACCAGTAGAAATTCTTGACTAACGAGATCAAGTGCAAAGGACTAAGACTATTCTATTTGTTAAAGTTCTCTAAAGAAACCATGCTTTAGAAGAAGCGATATAGGTACGGGAAGATGAAATGAAATCCAAGTACCCAAGTTTATTTTATGGTAAGTTTTATTTTCTAGCTTGAGTAAATTTTTGGGATGAAATTTCTTTTTAGGAGGGGTGAACTATAATAACTGCCTCAGAAGTGCATGTTGGTGTGCTTATTTGTAATTCTACTTGTGTGCTTGTGAACGAGTGAATAAGTGTAAGTTTTGTCAAGCATTGCGAGGACTCAAAGTTAGAGACTATTACGTGCATTGACAGGTTCTATATCAGACACCTTACATAATCCATGGTTCAATGAGCCCCAAACTCGAGCATGTCAGGTGCAATGATAGTCAGCTGACATGGTTAAAGTTCAGCAATTTCATTCCCAAACCCGTGTGTATCAGGCTCAATGATAGGCGCCTGACATGTTACCTAATTGTGCAGTACTTTCAAGTCACTATGTATACGTGATTGTGTGTGTGATTTGTTCTATCCCAAGACGTATGCATGTATGTGTTTGTGTTTATGGATGATATCCATTTATGTGTGGGTTTGTTATTTGAATTTTTTATTTTTAATTGATATTATTTGACAATTATGAGATTGATACTTTCCTTATTTGAAATGAGAAAAGTAAGAACCAAATAAGATAAGTTTTGGCTAGAGTTTTGTTTATAAATTAAGAGGTACCAGAGAGGGAAATTTTTTGCATCCTCCTCTCCTCTTAGTGCTAGAATTTCTTAAGGTATTATTGAGAGAAATTTTGTGTGATCAAGTAAGGATTTTTCAAGGTTTTCGAAGAATTAAGGTAAGTTTCACAACTATTTGTTGTTTGTTATTTTTTGTCTAAATCTCTCTTCTTCTACAATGATTTCTTTGGATTGAATTGATGATTTTTGCATGATAAAATGGATTGTATGTGTTGGAAATTTTAATCTAGAATGGGAATCTATGGAATTGACGAATACACATGGATTTCAAGGAAAGTTTTGATTTTACACATTTGCACACTAAACCCTATTTCTCTATATGGCAGATCCTTTTGTGCATAACAAGATTGAATTTTTGTTTAAGTTTGACCACTCAATCAAGGACTGACCATGTTTAGTAATAAATGATGTTTGATAGTTTTAAATTGATTTACCAATGAACAATAATTTCCTTAGGATATATGTGATTTAAATCAAATGTAAAGGGATATTTTTTGCTAAAAAATTCTGGACATTTTAGCTTTGTTTATCCATTGAATATTCATGTTTCTGGACATTTCAGCTTTGTTAATCTATTTTTTTGGGGGAATTTTCTGGACATTTATTTACATGCAATTATGTCAAAATCTTGTCACAATTATGTTTTGGATTAAGTAATGCTTGCTGAAAATTTTAGTACTACATTACATTAAATCATATATGGTAAGTTTGATTTATTTGTGGCTTAAATTTTTTACTAGCATATTCTTATGAATTTCTGTGCAGGAAAATAGCTTGCTGAAATTTATGAAAACAAAAGAAATATAAGTGCATGCGTGGTATGGATTATATTACTTGTGATTAAAGATAACCAAAACCTGCATAAGCTTTTATTGTGAAAATTTATCATGAAATATATGTTTTGGATATGATGGGTTAATGAATGCATGTACACTTGGTTTTATGGATCTTACCAAGTTTGTATGGTTCACATGGGAACATGTGGATGGATTTATGTATGTGGGAGGACTCATTGAAGATCATAATGAGGGCATGAATAATAATCTTTGACTGGAGTTATTAGCATAGGTATATGTTTGCATGACTAGGATGCAAGTCGTCCATTTACACCACTTACACATATATGCCTCTTTGTGGTTTGAAATCTGTTGGGATATACTGTTTAGCTATTCAAGAGATATTATATGGATTACTTATGGGTAATAGCTACCATTGATATGTATATGAAAGTCCTACAATGGTGATTTTGTTTTCAAGCTAAATAAAGAATGTTTTGGTTTGAACTATGCAACATCTATTAGAAAGCAAACAAGTATGCATTGATTCACGCATAAGCATTTCATGTTGTATGTATGCACTGTGGAACTTACTGAGTGATTTGTCACACACTTCTATTTGCTTTTATGTGTAGGTAATGACACTGATAATTGATTAAATGGAATGTGGACTTGGGGAGTCTGCGAGGTGGTGTTCGGCTATGTTCTCTATTTGAAAAGTTTATAAAACCAAGATATTTGTTAAGTTTCTCTTTACATGTGGGTTGCGATTTGAGGTACTATTAATAATATTATTAATGTTATTTCAATAAATTTGAAAGTAGTATTATTATCTTGTGGATTCGAAGTTAAGAGGCAAAGAAAACAAAAAAAAAAATGGTCTCACTTTGCATCATATGCAAAGTAGCATCCCCTAGATCGGATCTGTGAGTTTTGATTAGGGGGTGTTACGAGAGCAAGTTCATCCCTTATTAATTGTGTAATAAGCTTTCATGATAGATATGAGAAGTATTGCATGATACTACTCGTGCCAATCTATTTCGAAAATATCATCAAAATGTTAAATGTCCAAAACTATCAATTTGGCCAACAACTGTTGATCATTAGCCTCCAATGGACATTCTTGATTGTTGTGCTCATTTGCATGACTTCTCCTAATGAAGTAGTGATGTGTCTAATTTGTATCATATTATTGTGAATCTTTCCTTAGTTAATTTGTTAATTTATGGAATTAATTGGCAAAAACTTTCACAATTTCTTCTTGTTTTATATTGTAGGTGAATTGAATGAGAAAGAATGAAATTTAAAAATTAAAGATCAACTAGAATAAAGATAATTTTCATACTTCAAAAATATAGAATAAAATTTCATGGAAGTTTTCAATTATTTTAATCTATGGTTAGAGGTGGGGGTTTGCATTTAATCAAAAACAAACTTTATTTTTATTCTTTAAAAGAAATTGTACAATGCATATATAAGAATTCAAATTTTTTTAAAAAAAATTAGGATAAGTTCCTGTTTTAAATAATATTATATAAATATTGAAATGATAAGATAAACTAAAGATAAGCAAACTCAATAAAAATGAATGAAGATTAAAAATAAAAAAAAACGTAGAAACACGTTAAAACTATGCCAAAATTTGGCTAGTTTTAAAATTTGAAATACTAAATTGTCCATCTTGATAATAATAATATTATAAATTAAACCTTCACTTAAAAATGGTATTTAAGATCCGCTCGGAGCCAGCTCTCACCATGGGCGGGGTAGGCAATTGCCTAAGGCCCTCCTATATATTATTTATAAATAATTATATTAAAAATAAATGTAATAATATATAAAGTAAATCAAGTAGTGATCTGTCTTATTTACTATTCACGTGATGTCCAACCTCTTTTAGTACTCACCTATCAACTTTTCTTTTTTCTTTTTTTTTTATAATTTTTTTCATTTATAGTATTTTTTTTTGGTGTCTTTCAATCATTATTTTTTGACTGCTGAGTGTCGACTAAACTTTCTTTTTTATTTTTTTTCCCTTTAACTCTCTTCTTTGTTATCTAATTCGAGGAATAAAAAATATATATTTTTTCTATTCATTTTGCTACAAATTCAATCCCAAAACAGTACTGCTACTGCAATTGTATATTGCTTTTGGTATGATATTTTTTTGCTTATATTTCTTTTATTCAATAATAGTTTTTGAACAAATTTTCATTCTTTAATTTTTACAGTTTGAAGAGAAATATTTGACTATCTAAAAGGAAATCCCTTTTTAGATTTTACAGTTTCTCAAATAATTTAAATTTTTAGTGTATTGATCGTGGATTGATTTAATATGTCTACAAGAAAGTATTTATCTAGATATGAAAAGGAAAAGAAAAGTTTATTCAATCCCGAGTAGGAGCTATGAACAAGTTTCTTAATAGTAATACTGTTAATAAAATAAATAGTTCAACTAAAGATTTGGTTGATGAAGAAGATCAAACTGAGAAGGATCAAGTCCAAGAAAACATATATATATATACATATAAGGGCCCCCAATTTTGAATAGGTCTGAGGCCCCGAAAATGTCAGGGCTGGCCTTGGATATGCTATTAATTAAATTAATAAATAGAATTTTAAGGTCTCTTTCAATAAAATCAAAACCTGAAAACACTGTGATTAAAATAAACATACTAAATAATAAAGATTATGTATATATATACCATTCAACATTAAATAAAAACATTCAAAAGTAAAAGTAAAAATAACAATAAAGTTATAATCATGCGTGTAATTATTCTAAGTTCACAAATAAGTATTTATTAGACTTTTTTGAAGTTGTTAGAGCACCCCCTGATTCATCAACTACATAAAATATTAATCATAACAAAAATTATAAAGAAATAGCATTTTATCCAATTGAATACTAAATTAAATTCTAACTTTAAAAATGAGGCGTTACATTTAGGATTAAAAGGATTAACCACCATCCTAGATACAATTTTGCTTTGCTTACTCAATTTTACTTCTTTCCATTCAGTCAACTTGATTCTCAAATTACCGACATTAGGACAACAATCATGAAACCTTTGTTGTAGTTTTGAGCAGGTAGTATCCAACAATAGAATAATCGGCATCTCATGTGTATCTCCAATAATAGCATTCATACATTCTGCAATGTTTATTGTCAAAATAGTATACCAAGTCACAGGAAACTTTGTTCTAGCCCACATCTGGCCATCAATATCCTATACATATTGAATAGCTCTTATTGAAACACTTTCTAACTCAATCATATAATGGTCAAACTTGTTCTGCCTGCGTTCACTTCCAAGTAAAAGGGTGGGAGAATGGTAACATTATTAGCAAATTGTTTTGCCTTGAGGTTCTAACTAATTTGGTACACACACAAACTGTGATTGTTGGGATAAACAACTTTCAATGCACTCTTGATACCCTTATATCGGTATGTAAAAAAAACCAAATTAACAATTTCTCTATAACATTCCTCTAAACATTGAAAGAACCAATTGTATGCATATTCATTCTCCCAGTCTCCAATACCAATTGCAATTGGAAAAGTTTGACCACTACCATTGATAGTAGAAGTAATATATAAATAGCCACTATATTTATGCCTAAAAGTTGTTTCATCAACCGTAACAACTAGGCCTCATAAATGAGGCCAATCCCTTTATGCTTCCTCCCAATACCATGAAACAATTGTCGTCATCATTCATAATACTAGTAGCTGTTATTGGATTCATTTTTTCCAACATTCATAATGAATATTCAGAGAACCCCTTACATTCTTAGTACAAATTCTCTTATTCTCTATGCCTTGTCATAAGCTATTTTAATTACATATCTCATATTAATATCATGTATTAGATCTGTTGGCTTACATACCTGAGCAATATCATATATTTTGATTGCATTATTTGACCAATTGTACGATTATTTGCTTGCCTATTATCCCCCATCAACTCTTTTGTTCTTGTTCTTGCGATTATCTTTGAGATCAACTCCTTTTTTTTTTTCTTTTTTTTTTAAATCTTAGACAGCTGATCTGAATGGGGTATTCTTGTCGCATGGACTTTTCAACTACAATTAACTTGTAGACAATATGGTTAGGTGATGATCACATCATCTTGAACTCAAATTATCCTCCATTGCCAATAAATGTAACTTATTTTTTAGTTCTTGTTTCTTGTCATACAAATATCCAATCACACCTTATCGCATATTATCCACAAAAAAAGGGTACCGATCATATATATATTAAAATGAATTCAAGCTTTTAATAAGAAATTAAAGTATAAAAGAAGAACGAAATTAAGCATTAGAAAATAACCTTCCATATAAAGCGTTCTAATTGAAATTAACTTATTTATTAAATAGTAAAATAACTTAATAAAAAAAATTAGCTAAACAAAATGTAATTTAATTAAACCTCAAAATGTTACTTTACTATTTGTTAGCATAAAGAGAATTAATCAAGCAAAAGGTACCAACTTTTAAAACTTGTAATAATGTATTCACTACAATATGTCAATTAAATCAAATTAATTTCAGCATGTTCAACCAATTTGTAAAAATCACAACTCATTCTAACGTAGATTTCCATGATTCTAAAACCAATATGTCCATTACTAAATATAGTACGGGGAAAAAATTTACAACAAAATTAATAAAAAATTTCACCTTAGTAAAACAGTGAAATCCCATGGTGCAAGAGTATTGTTCTGTTCCAGAATTTTTTAAGAAAATAAGTAAATTTGTAAAATTCATAGAACTCTCATCATAACTCTGATTTACAAAATTCCAAAGCTAAACTGACCATGATTCATTAAATTAAAAGAAAAAAATATGAACTAAAAATAAAGAAAATTAAAAGCCCTTCGAACTCAGCAAAATCTTTGGGTTAGTATGCAGAAATATTTTCAGAAATTCCCAATCAACCAATAATTTTTTAAAAATTGGTACTCATTCAATACAAATCCAAATCCAGTGATTCAAAAGTCAAATTATTCATGTCACACCCAACTTATTAGAGAAAAATTTCTAAAAATTTTGGACACCCAAAATCAGAGTTACATTTAGTCAAAGTTCACAAAAATTCTATAATTTTCCAGAATATCAAAGCTCAAGTAATTTTCATCTCTTTACAAGACTATATCATACCTTGCTCCATACAAATCACATTTCCATCATCACAAATACAACAACGCAGCAACCAAAAGATAGTATTTCAAAAGAGAAATTCACAGCATGCAAAGAAAAGGAAGAGAACTAGCTAGATCTAAAGCCAAACATGCTTAGAACCTTAAGACTTAACCAAATCAAGAGATATACTTATACATTGGTGTATCTATATATATATATATATATATATATATATATATATATATATGTGTGCATGTATATGTGTGTAAAATATGTGTATACATATATGGGTGTGTATATACATATTTGTATTTATATATGTATATATGAATGTATATTTATATATGTGTATTTTTATATTTGTATTTGTATATATTTGTGTTTATAACTATATATATGAATGGACATATACATACCTACGGGAGTGGTTGTATGTGTATCTGGTTGGATAATTATTATTCGACTGTTAATTAACTGAGGGTACGATGGTAACTAGCTAATTATCCATTGAGGGGTATTCTGATAATTTTTTATGTACTCGAGGGTTATCTTGGTAATTATCAAAGTGTACAATAGCATTTCGGTAATTGCATCAGTGTGTTAGGCGATTTGAAATTGTTAGTTTGAGCAAGGGCATTTCAGTAATTACGGATGTTGGATGGGAGAATTTGGTAATTATGTATTTTATTGCATTGCTTAGTTGTATTTATGCATTATGGCAAGAGCATTCATTTGTATAGACTAATTCATGAGATTTATTATTTTATGTGAAATGAAAGATTTTTCTTTAAAGGTTTATGTTTTCCAAATGGTTGCACGATGAAGTGCATGATTTCAGACCCTGATTTTAGTTGCTCTATGAATCACTAACTACACATAGCGGGTTGCCTGGAATGATGGTTCATTCACATACCAACAGAGGTGTGGTATTTCGTGCACAAAATACGGAAAGAGAGTAGGCTATTCGGTTTAAAATAAAGAGGAAAAAATAATGGTTTGAGGTGTATGATTGTGCACTACATTAGATGGCATTAGCACATATATATAGTTGTCTATTGAGTGTCTTCACTTACAAGTGTTTGCCCTCTATGGCACGTAAACCCAAAACCCAACAATAGGGATTGGTGGCGATGGAGACCTAGAGTGGCATAGCAATGTACAGTGTTCTTCCGTATTTTCTTTTTATTATATTTTGGGCTAGATGCTCTATACTTTGTTAAAAGTTTTTCTATTACGGTGTGGGTATGAGTATTTATACAATACCTATTTATTTAATTAATAGTGGTTGTGGTTTGATAAAATAGTCCTAAATAGTATAGAAAGAGTTTTAATATTGGTTTTGGCATTACCTAAAATTGTGTTAGTTTCAACGCCATCAGCCCTCTAGGATTAATATAGGGATGAAGTAGTTCAAGGATTTTCATCCCCTTGAGTTTGAGGGTTCAGTTAATCCTTTGGTGGCAGAGAGCTAGATTTGTGAGATGGAGAAAATCTTTACATTAAGTGGCTGCATAGAAGATTCAGAATGTGATCTGTGTTTCCTTCATGCTGAATGAGAGAGCCAGTTATTAGTAGGATATGATCAGGAGAGTCTATCATGCTGATGAACTTTCGATGTTATGGACACAATTCAAAACTTTATTCTACACAAAGTATTTCCCTCAGGTTAAGCAGGAGGAAAAGGAAGCTGAGTTTTTAAGTTTGAAGCAGGGAAATCTCTCCCTAGTGGAGCATGAGAGGAGATTTGATGAACATTCTATTTATACGCCATATCTAGTGGACTCAGATGAGAGTAAAGCCCATCTTTTTGAGAAGGGGCTGCAACCTGAGTTGTATAACGTTGTTGTTATGTTTCAGTTTCCTACATACTTAGAGATATTACATTGGGTACAGTTGATTGCAAAGGACTCTGCTTCGGATAGGCAAGTATGCAGGATTAAGTTCAACAAGAAAGCAATGGAAAGGAGGCTCCTCTCAGAAGCGGAAATTTGATGGGAAGTCATGGTCAAGTAGTAGGTGCAGTGACAATAGTAACAAGAAATTCAAGGCGACTGATAATTGAACTGGTGTTCTACAGTGAAGACAGCATTTTGGAGAGTGCTGGGGAAAGACTATAGTATGCTATGGTTGTGGCAAGCCTAACCACATAAGGAGGAATTATTCCGAAGCAACCCAGATGTAATAGCCTACCTAGGATTGTGTGTTTACGCTGACCAAAGAGGAGGCGGTGAAGGACGATGCCACTATGGTTGCAAGTACCATTACTTTGAATGGTTTGAATACTTTTGGATTATTTGATTCGGGTGTTACGCACACATTTGTGTCTAGCCAGTTTACTATAAATTGGCTAGAAAACCTATTGGTCTTGCTTGTGGTTTGTTTGTTGTTACACGTTCAGGTGTAAGTATGGTTGCTTCTTCTTTGCTTGATGATTGTATGGTGTGCCTCGGAAGTGAGACACTACATGTCGATTTGATCATATTGAAATTGTCAAATTTTGATGTGATTTTCAGTATGGACTGGCTATCTAAGTGTGGGGCTTGCATTGATTGCAAGGAGAAGAAGGTTCAGTTTAGCCCTGTAGATGGTCAGATATTTGAGTTTGCAGGTTCGAAGTTTAGGTCGTGGCCTAAGTTACTAATAGCAATACAAACTCTAAAGTGTTTGCATCAAGGATGCTAGGTATCCTTTATTAATGTTGTTGACAAGGAGTTGGAAGCTTTACAACTGCAAGATGTTGAAGTCATTTGTGACTGTATGGACATTTCTCTGGAGGAGTTGTCTGCGTTACCACCAGATAGAGAGGTGGAGTTCACGACTGACTTAGTACATGGGACTATACCTATTTCTAAGGTGCCATATCGAATAACACCGATGGAGTTAAAAAAATAGTTGTAGGATCCACTGGACAAAGGTTTTATTAAACGTAGTGTTTCGCCTTGGGGAGCACTAGCTTTGTTCTTGAAGAAGAATGATGGTTTAATGTGTTTCCGCATTGATTATCAAGAGCTCAACAAGTTGACAATCAAGAATAAGTACCCATTGCCAAAGGTTGACGACTTGTTCGATCAATTGCAAGGAGTGAGTATTGTTTCGAAGATCAACCTTCGTTTCGGGTATCATCAGTTGAAGATCAAAGAAGATGACAGATCGAAGACTACATTTAGCATGAGGTATGGCCATTATAAGTTCATAGAATGCTGTTTGGACATACGAATGCACCAGCAGCCTTCATGGATCTGATGAATTATATTTTTCATGATTACTTAGATAAATTTATGGTGGTGATTATTGACAACATCCTTATTTATTCTAAGTCGGTAGCTGAACATAGAGAGTATTTAACGTTGGTGCTGCAACATTTGCGTGAGAAGCAGTTGTATGTCAAGTTCAAGAAGTGGGGGTTTTGGCTTAAAAGTATTACTTTTCTAGGACACATGATATCTACTATAGGTATTTAGATGGATGCTAGTAAAGTTGCAGCAGTTCAGGAGTGGAAGAGGCCAACAAACGTCGAAGAAATCCAAAGTTTTCTTGGTTTGGCAGGTTACTATCATTGAAGGGTTTTCCAAGATTGTGTTACCATTGACGCAATTGTGAAGGAAAGAAAACAAGTTTGTTTAATCGCAGGAGTGCGAGAAAAGTTTCTATGAGTTGAAGAGAAAACTAGTCTCTGCGCCTATTCTTGCTTTGTCGAATAGTGAAGATGGTTTCATGATCTATAGTGATGCTTCCGGGAAAGGTTTATGTTGTGTAGAATGGCAAGGTGATAGCGATAGCATAGTGTAGCGTATACGCAGGATTTGGAGTTAGCATTGGTAGTGTTTGCACTGAAAATCTAGCATCATTATCTGTATAGAGTGAAGTGCGACATCTACACTGATCACAAGAGTCTTAAGTATCTTTTCACTTAGAAGGAGTTGAACATGAGACAGCAGAGATGGTTAGAATTAGCCAAGGACTATGACTATACTATCAACTATTATCCAAACAAGGTAAACGTCATGGCTGATGCATTGAGTACGAAGTATGTAGGTTTTACTGGTTGTCTAATCACTTCCCAACAATATATTCTGGAGGATTTGCGGAGTATGGACATTGAGTTAGTTTTTAACCAGTGTTGGTTTCTGATGGCATCGTTCAAGATTCAACCTTTAATTGTAAACAAGATAAAGGAAAGGTAGGCTGGCGATGTAGATCTTTAGAAAATCAAACCTGAAATCTTTGAAAGAAAGAAACCAAAGTTCAATCTCACTGGGGATGGAACTTTATGGTTTGGTATGCGTTTGTGTGATTTCAGAGTGAAAGTGGAAGCACATATCGATAGATTTTGTTATGAGATTACCACGTTCTCAACGAGACAGTGATGCGATTTGGGTAATAGTGGATTGATTGATTAAATCGGCTCATTTTCTACTCATGCAAAGGACTTATTCGATGGAGAAGTTAGCGCATCTATACATGGATGGGATCATACGACGTCATAGTGTGCCTGCTTTGATTGTTTCAGATCAAGATTTGAGGTTTACTTTGTGTTTTGGAGGAGTTTTCACAAAGATATGGGGACCAAGTTGACCTTCCATACAACTTTTTATCCACAGACGGATTATCAGTCGAAGCGGATGATTTAGACTCTTGAGGATATACTAAGAGCATGTACACTGGATTTTGAAAGAAACTGGGAAAAATATTTACTGTTGGTGGAGTTTTCTTACAACAATAGTTTTCATGCATCCATCGGGATGACTCCGTATGAGGCTTTGCATGGATGTAAGTGCAGGTCTCCAACAGATTAGGATGAAGTTAGTGAGCAGAAGTTACTTGGACTAGAGATTTTATAACAGATAAGCGACATCATCAACAAAATTCGACAGAGGCTGAAGATAGCTCAGGATCAGCAAAATTCGACGTAGGTGAGAAGGTATTTTTTAAAGTTGCAACTCCGAAGGGTATGCTGAGACTTGAGAAAAAGGAGAGGTTGAGTCCTCGTTTCATTAGACCATTTGAAATATTGGAAAGGATTAGCATTTTGGCTTATCGGTTAGCTTTACCTCCCAACCTATCTGGTGTGCAAGATGTTTTTCATGTTCGATACTGCGAAAGTAAGTGTATAATCCTTCTTATGTTATCGAATATGAGCCTTTGAAAGTGCATGAGAATCTGACATACGAGGAGAAACTAGTAAGGATTTTGGACCGTAAGGACCAAGTTCTTAGGAATCGAGCGATTCCATTGGTTAAGACTCTTTGGAGGAAACACACTATGGAAAAAGCGACTTGGGAGCAGGAAAACGAGATGAAGGCCAAGTACCCGTCGTTGTTGGAGTAGAACTCTAACTCCTTAAATAAAATTTCAAGGAAGAAATTTCTTTTAAGGGCTGTAGAGTTATAACCAAGTTATTATTTCCGAAATTGTCGACTTCCAAACACGTTTCAGATTTTACCGCAGTTTCGTCTTTTTCACTAAAACAAGCGACTTTTGAATTTTTCGGGCATTTTATGAGGGTTGAGAGTACCCCTTGAGGTGTTGAGGGACTTTTTTACCTATTTTACCCTTGGTCAAAGTTTGATCAAATTTGATTAGGTTTGACTTTTGCTATTCATTATTTTAATATTTTAGTAAATATCTTTTAACATTTTACGTTGTTAAATTAATAGTTTAAGTTGCCAATTTGGATTTTTCTTCTTGTTAGCCGACCCTTCTCCCTCATTTCCTCATTGTTCTTGAATTCGTTTGGTTCTAGAGAAAGAAACACTAAAACCTAGAGAGAGAAAGTGAGAAAATTGTAAATTTCAAAGAATTTCAAGTGAAATTTAAGGGTTAGTTGCTGCCCATTAAGGGGAATCCATTAGCAAAGTTTGTGTGAATTTTCATAACTTGGAAGGAAGAGTTTCTTGCTTGGATGAAAGATAGGCAACTATTTCTCTTTGAATTTTCATATAATTGGTTATTTTTACTTGATTAATTGATGGATTCATGCTTGGAATTGATAAATCGATGATTGATTATGCTTAATTTGATGCGTATTGAGCATATGACAAAACCCCCAATTGTTAGGGTTTAGGGTTTTATGAAATTGTTAGTTAAAGTTTAAAGCATGATTTGATGAAATTGGTGTTATGCTTGATTAATTTGATGATTTGGTAAGGAAATTATTGAATTTGATTGTGTATATACAATTATGTTAAATTTTTCCATGTGAGGGGCATTTTGGTCTTTTAACATGTAAAGGGCATTTTAGGTATTTTAAAAAATTTTAAGGGTAAATTGGTCATTTTACATGCAAGGGTACAAATGGGATTTTTAAAAATGGTTAAGGGTAATTTTGTCATTTGAATGTCAAGGACATGAATGAAATTTTTAAAAAGATTAAGGGTATTTTGGTCATTTAACATATTGGGAACATAGTTGTAATTTTCAAAATTATTAGGGGTGTTTTCGTTATTTTCTAGATGAGGGATAAACTTAAAAATATTACAGTTTGGAGGGGTGTTGTGGTCTTTTCAAATTTCTAAATTATTTTATTATATATATATATATATTATATTATTTAATATAACATATTCAATTATTAATATATATATATATATTCAATTATAATTATTTATATTTCTATTAATATATTTATTTGTGTAGTTATAAATATAATTATATTTTACAAAATGCATGTAAATTATGTATATATTTATTAAATATGCATAAGTATATTTTGTATAAGTGCATGTATATAAATAATTATTTGTGAATAAAAATGAATATTAATTTATTATTTAGATATAGGTATATTTATGTATTGGTGTATGTATATATATATATTTATGTATGCATATAAATTGTATTTTTGTGCATGTATATGTGTATAAAATATGTGTATACATATATGGGTATCTATATATGTATTTGTATATATATATATACGCATATGAATGTATAGTTCTATATGGGTATTTTTATATTTGTATTTGTATATATATGTGTGTATAATTGCATTTATAAATATGTATATGGATGGACATATATGTACATACAGGAGTAGTTGTATATATGTATCTGGTTGGATAATTATCATTTGACTGGTAATTAATCAATGGTAGAATAGTAATTAACCAATTATCCATTGAGAGGCATTTTGATAATTTTTCATGTGCTCGAGGGTTATCTTGATAATTATTGAGGCGGCTAATAACATTTCAGTAATTACATCAGTGTATTTGGCGATTTGAAATTGTTAGTTTGAGTAGGGGTGTTTTGGTAATTACGACTGTTGGATGGGACGGTTTGGTAATTATACATTTTATTGCATTATTTAGTTGTATTCATGCATTGTGGCATGAGCGTTCATTTGTATAGAGCAAATTCATGAGATTTATTATTTTATGTGAAATGAAAGATTTTTCCCTGAGAGTTTATGTTTTCAAAATGGTTGCACGATAAAGTACATAGTTTTGAACCTTGATTTTAGTCGCTCTATAAATCATTGACCACTCATAGCGGTGGGTTGCCCAAAATGGTGGTTCATCCGCATTCCAACAAATGTGCAGTGTTTTGTACACAAAATACTGAAAGAGAGTGGCCTATTCGGTTTAAGAATAATGATTTGATGTGTATGGTTGTACACTACATGATATGATATTGGCATATGCATATAGTTGTCTACTGAATGTTTTCACTCACAGTTATTTACCCTGTGTGGCAGGTAAATCTAAAACCCAACAGTAGGGATTAGTGGCGGCGTGAGACCTAGGAGGTGCAGTAGTATACAGTGTTCTTCTGCATTTTCTTTTCATTATATTTTGAGCTACATACTCTATATTTTATTAAAAACTTTTCTGTTATGGTGTGGGTATGAGTATTTCTACAATACTTATTTATTTTATTAATAGTGGTTGTGGTTTGATAAAATGGTTTCAAAGCGTAAAGAAAAGGGTTTTAATATTGGTTTTAGCATGCTTGAAATTGTGTTAGCTTCAACGTAGTTTTGAATACTTATTTAAAAAGAAAAAAAAATTAATGGTAACTACACCTTACTTAAGAACTTAGGTTTGGGTAAGAGAGTGTTATATCTTTATTAGGCAATTGACTTTCAAGAACTTTAATCGAAAATTAGGAAAGAATTTAATACCAATAGACTTTATAGTAATCCAATTAATTTTAAAGATCTAATTGCTATTGTTTTAAACTATCCAGTGTGAGGAATCCACATATCATGTGCCAATATCTTAGTATTCATCATGGAACAGTGTGCTCCTGTATCCATGTATGCAATAACATTGATAGGAGAGGCATCTTCTATTCAGATCAATACATCCAAGTATGCCTCTCCTATCAATTTCATTGTATACATGGATACAGGAGCACACTGTTCCATGATGAATACCAAGATATTGGCACATGATATGTGGATTCCTCACACTGAATAGTTTAAAACAATAGACAATCAGATCCTTGAAACCAATTGGATTTCCAAAAAAGCCCATTAGTAGCTAGTTCTTTCCTTATTGTATCGTTTGGATTAAAGTTATTGGAAGCTGGTTGCTCCATTATGGAAAAATTCTAAATTCTTTATTCATCTACCTCTCAGGATGAATAAATATATCAATCTTACAAAGGCTACTCATGTAATAATTGTACCTATTTTGCTTTAATATTATATTTAAATATTCATTTTCTTTATTTTATCTTATCAGTATTGCTTATTATTACTTTCCGCCTAAATTTCACTACCCATATACATTTTCGACATTGTCAAAAATGTTTGTTTGCATTCCCGACATAGTTGATTACTAGCCAAAGTAAAAAAAAAACTTTGGTCAAAGTTAAAGTTTGACCGCCACATCATCATGCCACATCATCAATTAGACTGGTGATGGTTTATCTATAGACTTAAGAAGTGTTTAAAGTGCTTAGATAGTATTTTGACTGTGGTGCGAAAAATAATCCAAAATGCAGTGTAATTACACTGCCTTTTTAAATTTTTTAAAAAGCCATTATTTTTTTTTAAGACACCTAGCATTATTTAGGTGTATTGCTGCCCACCCCACACCCATTTGAAGCTTCTTCCATGTTCTAGAGAGAGAAAAGTGAGAAAAAAGAAAGAAAACAAAGGAAAATTAAG
The DNA here is from genome assembly GCA_007844105.2 of Rhamnella rubrinervis. NCBI lineage: Eukaryota > Viridiplantae > Streptophyta > Magnoliopsida > Rosales > Rhamnaceae > Rhamnella > Rhamnella rubrinervis. The sequence goes on from CM017582.2 coordinate 3,603,060, forward strand.
AAAAAATCGGGAAAGAAAGAGTTTTCAACACCGTAGATTGTCGTAGGAAGTTTGGTTTGGGTGATGAATGTTCCAACAAGTTAGGAAGGAACGAGATAGGTTTTCCAAACTAAGTTGATTTTCGGTTTGATTTTTCTATTTTTCGGTATGATTCTTGTGGACCTATGCGTTTTGAATGTTCTTCATGTTTGATTTATGTTTGAATATATTGTTTTGAGTGTATTATAGATGAATATGAGAATCCCCAAATGGTAAAATTAGGGTTTGATCTAGTTTACAATTTTGTTAACTATTTAGGGTTTTGTAGTTGTATATTGAAAATTAGCATGTTGGATTTGCGTAACCCCCTTGAAATTTCATAATTTGGTGTGGAATTGTACTGGAAACCAAGTTTGGGATTTTCAGCCATTAGGGGCAATATTGGTCATTTTTTAATTATATAGGGGTATTTTGGTCTTTTTATATGTAGAGGTATTTCCGTAATTTTGGCAATATGGCTTAGTCTCTACATAATTTTTTCTAGTGTCATATGTTTTTATTTCCTTAATAAATCTTTATACGGGATTGTAAAAGTGTAGAATTAGTTTACATATGTGTGTATATACCTATATGTATATTTTTAAATGTATAAATATGTGTAGGTGTATTTAATTAAATATGCATTAATAAGCATATGTAGGTATGGATGTGTGTGAATGTGCAAGTGTATGTGAATGTGTATGTGTGACTGTGTGTGTGTATATGTGGCTATCCATATATATATATATATATATATATATATATATATTTGCAAAAATATATAATCATATGTGTGTATATATACATACATATATATATGTATGTATATTTATAGTTAAATAAATTTTCAAGGGTAAATAAGTAATTTCACCTCTTTTAAAATATCATTAAATATATTCTCTTTTGCAAATTTTACAAGAATTATTTTTCTTAATTGGTATTTTAAATATATGAATATTAATTTTGAAGAAATGATATTTTCTATTTAATTTATACTTATTTTATACCATAGGGGAAAAATGATAATTTTATTAAAAATCTAGGGTTAAAATAGGAATTTGGTGTTACTTACAAGGGCAAAATGGCAATTTTAAATTTTCAACCAAGGGTAAAGTTGGAATTTTATATTTTTTCTAAGGGCATTACTGTAATTTTGAAATATATACAAGGGCATTATTGAAATTTCAAAATATTACCATGGGCATAATTGAAAATATATATTTTTGTTAAGGGAAAATTTGGCATTTTATTTTCTCACTAAGGGAAAATTTATAAATTCACATTGTATGGGTGATTAAGAGATATGATCTCTTATGTTCATGTATATGTGTATAACCGCTTTGGTTATTTATTGTGAATGAGTTATATATGATAGTTTATAGCACTGAACGCAGTTATCAATTATAGAAAGGTAACTGTGCGTTAAGTTGACAAACAATCATGTGCATACATTTGCATGTAACAGGTCATGAAAACTGTTATTTTTGCGTAAAGATATTGATTTTCTGAATGAAATATGTTTTCGAAAAGCGTATAGTTAGTTATGGCCATGCGCACGTAGGCACATATGTAATGGATGAAGCGTTTATGAATATGTATGTGAACCGTTTAGTTGGGGTCCTACTAACTAGTGAGTGTGGAAATATGAATTCTTATATGAGCACACATGTAAGTGTATTAGTGTATGTAGAGGTTGTCACCCCGACACTTATATGACGCGGATGCAAGCGGATCCCTTCTCCACTTATACCGTTTCCTCTAAATGATTAAATTAATTTAGTTTTCTTGAAAGTATGTTTAAGTGCTGCTTTAGGAAATAATAGTTGTTGACGCGTAATTTGCTCCAGCGTAACTGAAGAGATTTCAGACGTTATATTTTAAAGTCATACGACTATTGTTTTAAAATTTAGTGTACTATTTATATTTTAAAGATTTTATGCCGTAGTAGAATTCATTGAAAAATAAAATTTAATATTTCTGGAAAGATGAGAAATGTTTTGTAAAGCATATAGCATTGCATCGACATGTGCATTTGGAAACCTATTTAGTGTTTATCACTCACCTTTCTTTGCTTGTGTGTGCTAAGTAAATCTTCCTCTTGAACTGTCAAGCTTGGTCGTAGTGGAGGCATTGAAGGGCAGGAGTAGTAATGTAAATTTTATTTCTGCACTTTGCTACATTATCTTTAGACAATAGTACTATGATTTTGAACCCTGTTTTCTTTACACTATGAGTTTTGTAAACGGCCAAATTTACTATTTATTTTTAGAATTTATTTTTGTTTGCTTCGGTTTTAAATTATCAGAATTATATATATATATAATTAAATGATCCTAAAAAGTGAAGAAAATATTTTATATGTGTTATTAATATTGTCTAAAGAACCTGAAATTTTTATACTTTGAAAATGATATGAAGTGACAACTCTTTTAAGGGTATGTTACAACTCATGCAGGAATGTCTCCCTCTAATATTGTTTTTGCTAGACAAGTGTAACACCCCCTTATGCAAGCTTATGTTCCCGATTAAGAATTTTTTTTTTTTTTTTACAAAACAAAGTTAAGTTTAAAACCTTTCTAAACAATACCAAAATTATATTTAAACTTTTCTTTATACTTTAGGACCATTTCACAAAATCAAATCGAATTAAAACTATTTTACTTAAAACATTTAGGAAGTACTCACACCCACACTATAACAGAAAAGTATTCTAATGTATAGAGTACCCTTACCTAAAATATTAAAATGCGGAAGAACATATACTGCACTGCGTCCTCCAGTTCCGCACCTCGACCAAGCCCTACTATCTGGTTTGGATTTACCTATCATACGTAAACAAACTATAGTGAGCAGTAGGTAACTCAAATGCACATAACAATGTAATGCAAGAAAGTGTAGTGCCATACATATAAAAATCCCCATTTATCCCTTTTTATTTTATGAACCAACTATCTCGACTATCCTGCATTTCATGGGACCTACATGCTCATTTGTGGTCGATGAGTCTATCCCACGTACGCACGAAACCCACATGCCTATATATGGTCGGTTGTTGGATCACAATACAGAAAAAGACCCACCCGCCTGTGGAGGTTAGTAATCTAAGAGCTATAAAATTAGGGTTTAAAAATAGCACACTTTGGTACACCTATTTTAAAACATCAACCCTTAGAGAAAAATACACCACTTTACATAAAATATCAAAACCCATGAAATATTCTATATAAATGCTTGCACATGCCTTAATACATAAATATAACAAAGCAGAGCATTACCATGCATAATTACCAAACTATCCCTCCACACAGTAATAATTACCGAAATGCCACTGCTTAACCCAATGCTTAATAAATACGAATTAAAATAATCTAATTACTAAAGCCACTAGCCTTTTCAATAATTATTAAGATACCCCTGAGTACATGTTAAATTATCAAAATACCCCTAAAGGTAAAAGACAAATTACCAACCTACTCTTGTCAAAATCAACTAATTAATACTTCTCTAACCTTCTATATACATAAATAAATATATAAACAAATATACAACATAGCTATAAAATACTACATTGGGGACGTTATAAAACGCGTCCTATGAAAAATAAACGTCTCGTTAAAAACAAGTTCAAAACAGTGAGTTTAAGGGTTTATAAAATGTATATATATATATATATATATATATATTTGTTCTCCCATTCTCTCGCAGTCTCCTTTTCTCCCCAAATACTTTGGTATCCTCATTTGTGAGCTTCAGAGAAAATGGATCGGAAATCAAACCCTCCCACACCCATACAACCCTTTCGGCTTTCTCTTAAATGGAGTGAATGTTGTGACAAAAGCATTAGACCCGAAAGCCAAACACCAAATCTCTGCCCACCAAATTACACCACTGGTATGTGCGGTTTCTATAACACCCTTTTACCCAAGTGTAGGTTCCCTAGTAAGGTGTATTTACCATTAATTTTTTATTCTTTCAAAATATAACCCAATTTATATTTAAAAAACTATTATGGACAATACGTAAATAATACTAAAACCTTTCTTTACTCTTTGAGATTGTTTTACCAAGTCAAACACTAACAATAAAATAAATAAAGTATTTTAAAAATATTCACACCCACAATGTAAAAAAACAAATAATTAATACATAGAGTATCTTTTCCCAAAATACTTTAAAAGAAAAAATATAGAAGAACCATGTATTGTGCCTTGCCTCGTCAGGTCCACTCTGCCACCAAGCCCTACTATGAAACTTTGCATTTACCTGTCACACAGGACAAATAACTGTGATTGAAAAATACTCAGTAGTCAATTCAAATGCATATGTCAATGCCATGTTATACTGTACAACCATACACTTCAAATTCTCATTTTTCCCTCTTTATTTTTCAACTGGATAGCTAACTCTCTTTCCGCGTTTCGTGTGGCCACACGAAACACCACACCTCTGTTGGTATGCGGATGAACCACCATTACAAGCGACCCATTGCTATGTGTGGTCAATGATTTACAGAGCTATTGAAATCGGGTTTAAAACCATGCATCATCACTTGTGCAACCATTTTGAAAATACAAACCCAAAGGAAAAATCTATCATTTCAAATAAAATAATAAATCTTACGAATTACTTTATGCAAATGAATGCTTATGACACGATGCATAAATACAACCAAGTAAAGTAATAAAATGCATAATTACCAAACTGTCTCATCCGATAGCAATAATTACCAAAATGCCCTTGTACATATCAATGATTTTAAATTGCCAACCACACTAATGTAATTACTGAAATGTCATTGACCACCTCAATAGTCACCAAAATAACCCTCAAGTATATAGAAAATTACCAAAATACCCGTCAATAAGTAAACGGTTAATTACCATCCTATCCTAGGTAAAATAACATCCATTCATAATTTTCCAATCAAATACACACATACAACCACTCTAGTACATATATATATATCCATCCATATATATATTTATAAACACAATTATAAACACGTATATATATATATAAATACATATATAGAAATACACATACAAATATACATTCATATACACATATATATACACAAATACATATATAACACACCAATATATGTATACACATATACATGCACACAAATACAACTTATACATATACATAATTATATATATACATAAACCAATGTAAAATATACCTATAAGCATATAATAAATTAATACTCATTTTTATACATAAATAGTTATTTTATGCACACACCTTTACAAAATACACTTATATATATTTAATAAATACATATATAAAATATATGCATTTTGAAAAAAATAACTTTATTTATAACTATACAAACAAATGTATAAATAAATGTATTAATAAAAATATAAACAATTTTAATTGAATATATATATATATATATATAAATTAACAAATAAATAATTAAATAATATATATATATAATAAAATACTTGAAAATTGAGAAAGACCACAATACCCTTCCAAATTTTAATATTTTTATTTCTACCCCTCATATAGAAAATGACTAAAATACCCCTAACAATTTTAAAATTTCACTTATATCCTAATGTATCAAATGACAAAAATGCCCTTAATCTTTTTTGAAATTCCATTTGTGTCCCTTATAGGAAAAAGGCCAAAACGCCCTTAAACATTTTCAAAATTTTCATTTGTGTCCCTTACAAGCAAAATGACCAAAATGCCCTTCAAATTTTGAAAATTTTCCAAAATACCCTTCACATGTGAAAAGATCAAAATGCCCCTCACATGGACGTCCCCTATACATGTCCCAAATCAATCAATTTCACACCATTCCATCAAATGAACAAGGGTTTATGCATTAATCAACTATCAATTTCAACTAAAACCACTTTAATCCAACTAATCAATGCATATTTCAACAAAGTCTCAAAACCGTAAACCCTCATCAATTGGGGATTTTATCATATGCTCAATAGACATCAAATTAAGTATAACCAATCATCAAATCATCTATGCCAAGCAAAAATCCATCAATTAAACAAGTAAAAACACACATTTACATGAAAATTTCAAAGAGAAATAGTTGCCTACCTCTCTTCCAAGCAAGAAAACACTTCTTCCAAGCTATGAAAATCATAGAGTTCTATTCGTCGCCAAAATTATAATTAAGGAGTTAGAGTTGTATTCGAACAATGATGGGTACTTAGCTTTCATCTCATCCTTGTGCTCCCAAGTTGCTTATTCCACTGTATTGTTCTTCCAAAGGACTTTAACCAACGGAATTGTCTGATTCCTAAGAACTTGATCCTTTCAATTCAAAATTCTAGCTGTAATAACCAAGCTATTATTTCCGAAATTATCAATTTCCAGATGCGTTTTTGGTTTTATCGTGGCATTGCATTTTTTGCTAACATAAGAAGTTTCTAAATTCCCCGGGTATTTTGTGACGGCTTAGAGTACCCCGTGAGGAGTCGAGGGATTTTTTTCTACCCATTTTACCCTTGGTCAATGGTTGACCAATTTTGACTAGGTTTGACTTTTACTATTTTAATATTTTAGTAAATATTTTTTTACTTTATTAAATTAACATTTTAAGTTATTTGGGTTTTCTTCTTGTTACCCAATCCTCCTTTACCATTTCAATTGGTTTTTGCTACCATTTTGGTTCTAGAGAGAGAAAATGAGAATTTCACAGAATTTGCAAGTGCAAATTAAGGGTAAATGGTTGGCCATCAAGGAGAATTCTTTGGCTAAGCTTATGGGGATTTTCATAACTTGGAAGGAAGAGTTTCTTACTTGGAAGAGAGGTAGGCAACTATTCCTCTTTGCATTTTTCATGTAATTTGTTGTTTTTACTTGATTAATTGATGGATTCATGCTTAGAATTGATAAGTTGATGTTTGGTTGTACTTAATTTGATGTGTATTAAGTATATGAAAAAACCCCCAATTGTTAGGATTTAGGATTTTGTGGAATTGTTAGTTAAAGTGTGAATTTGGTAGATGAAAGCATGATTTGATGAAATTGATTAATGGAATTAGTGTTATACTTGATTAATTTGATGATTTGGTGAGGAGATTATTGAATTTGTGCATGTATAAGGGTCCGACCGTGTTTACGATAACTATGTCAAAATTTTACAGGTGAGGGGCATTTTGGTCTTTTCACATGTAAAGGGCATTTTGGGTTTTTAAAAAAATTTCAAGGGTAAATTAGTCATTTTGCATGTAACGGGTACAATTGGAATTTTTGAAAATGGTTAAGGGTAATTCGGTCATTTGACATATTGGGGATATAGTTGGAATTTTTAAAATTATTAGGGGTATTTCTGTCATTTTTCATATCAAGGGTAGAATTGAAAATGTTGGAGTTTGGAGGGGTATTGTGGTCTTTTTTAATTTCTAAGTTATTTAATTATATATATGTATTATGTTATTTATTTATTATATATATATATATATATATATTCAAATACAATTATTTATAGTTATATTTTACAAAATACATATATTTTATGTGTGTATTTATTAATTATATATAAATGTATTTTGTAAAAGTGCATGTGTGTAAATAATCATTAATGTATTAAAATGGGGAATTAATTTACTATACTCTTATAGGTATTTTCATACATAGGTGTATGTGTATATAATTATGTATATGTATAAGTTGTATTTGTGTGCATGTATATATTTATAAAATATGTGTATACATATATGGGCGTGTATATACATATTTGTGTATATATATGTGTATGTGAATGTGTATTTTATATATGTATTTGTTTGTGCATATATATGTGTTTATAATTGTGTTTATAAATGCATATATGAATGGATATATATATATATATATATAGATGTACTGGAATGGCTGTATGTATGTATCTGGTGGAAATTACTATAGATTATTATTTAACTGAGGGTAAGATGGTAATTAGCTACATACCTATTGAGGGGTATTTTTGTAAGTTTTTATGTACCTAAGGGTTATCTTGGTAATTATCGAGGTAGCCAATGATATTTCGATAATTACATCAATGTGTTTGACGATTTGAAATCGTTGATTTGAGTAAGAGCATTTCGGTAATTGCTATTGTTGGATGAGACGGTTTGGTAATTATGTATTTTATTACGTTGCTTGGTTGTACTTATGCATTATTCCATAAGCATTCATTTGCATAGAATAATTCATGAGATTTATTATTTTTTGTGAAATGAAGGATTTTTTTCCTGAGAGTTCGTGTTTTCAAAATAGTTGCACGATGAGGTACATGGTTTTGAATCATGTCTTTAGTTCCTCTGAAAATCATTGACCACACATAGTGGTGAGTCGCCCGAAACAGTGGTTCATCACATACGAACAAAGGTGTAGTATTTTGTGCACAAATCGTAGAAAAAGAGTGGGCTATTCGATTTAAAATAAAGAGGAAAAAATAATGATTTGAGGTATGGTTGTACACTACATGACATGACATTAACATATCTATTGAGTGTTTTCACTCACAATTGTTTGCCCTATGTGGCAGGTAAATCCAAAACCAAACAGTAGGGATTGGTGGCGGCATGAGACTTGGGGAGGCATAGCAGTGTACAATGTTCATCCGCATTTTCTTTTCTTTTTTTTAGGGCTAGATACTCTGTATATTATTAAAAAAATTTTTATTACAGTATGAGTATGAGTATTTCTACAATACCTATTTATTTTATTAATAGTGATTGTGTTTAATAAAATCATCCCAATGAATAAAGAAAGGTTTTAATACTGGTTTTTGCATTACTTGAAATTGTGTTAGTTTCAATGCGAGTTTGAATACTTATTTGAAAATAAATAACAAAAAAATTATTAGTAACTATACCTTACTCGTGAACCTAAGCTTGGGTAAAGGGGTGTTAGAGTTTTCGTATCAGAGCCCTAGATTTTTGAACATGAACATGTTGATACTCCAATGTCGACCTACGCACCAAGGCAGACTATCTTTTGAATTTATTTTTAGTATTGCATATTTGTTTATGTGCTTTACATTATTGTGCTTCTTAGATGGGACAATTATTTAGTCGTATGTCCTGCATGGTTCATGGGAGGCGAGATTCACCGATGGAAGAGCTGGTGACAGTACTGGTGGTGACCCCGGTGAGGGAGTCATCGTAGTGATCTTCCATTATGAGGATGTCCCATAGAGGTGATATTCCATCCACACCTGGTGGAGGGTATCAGGATATTAGACTTGATGAGGGGAGGAGACAGGATGTCTCTATGTTCCTACGAGGTGAAGTTTAGTGAGGATGCTGTTGAGCAGCAGGCTATAATGGAACATGTGCAAGCATAGGGGTATAGAGGACCATATGTCGTGGCTGCTAAGCTAGAGGACGAGGATACTGAAGAGAACCTGGAGGACTCTATGGGTTCCGACGACTATGTACGTCTTAATTATTCACCCGAACCGGTCGACCCAGAGGATTTTAATCCCTAGGATGACCCTGCTAGTGATTAGGGTTCCGGAGTTTTAGTGAGTTGGTTGTTTATATATATGTATTATATTTTATACATATGGTGTGTATATATATATATATATATATATATATATATATATATATATATTGTATAATATATGTATTCTATATGGTGGTTGTATAATGCTTTGTTATGAAAATGAAGTGTTGTTTGACGATGTATCTTATCAAATTATTTTTGAATAATTTATTTAAGATTTATTTTCACGTCCTCCAAGAGTTGTTCACCTCGAACTTGAAAGTGGCTTATGAAATACGACTGGTTGGCTCTTAGAGGCCATTGCAAAATTAATGGCATAGAATGTGCAACAATTGCAGCAACTCCAACAACCACATCAGCTTTCTGGGATTAATGTGATGATGAAACAATTTAGAGATTTTCATCCCCTTGAGTTTGAGGGTTCAATTAATCCTTTGCTTGCGCCGAGCTAGATCCACAAGATGGAGAAAATCTTTGCATTAACTAACTGCATAGTAGATCAAAAAGTGATTTGTGTTTCCTTCATACTAAATGATGGAGCCAGTAATTGGTGGGATATAATCAAGATAGCCTACAATGCCTGATGTTGTGGAAGCAGTTCAAAACTTTATTCTACATAAAGTATTTTTCTTAGATCAAGCGAGAGGAAAAGAAAGCTAAGTTTCTAAGTTTGAAGTGGGGAGATCTTTCCCAAGTGAAATATGATAGAAGGTTCGATGAACTTTATCGTTATGCGCCACACCTGGCAGATTTAGAAGAGAGTAAAGCCTGTCGTTTTGAGAAAGGGCTGCGACCCAAGCTATATAATGCTATTGCCATGTTTCTGTTTCCTACGTACTCAGAGATACTAGAACGAGTGCAGTTGATTACAAAGGACCCTGCTCTGGAGGTAGGCTAGTTGATAGGATTGAGTTCTGCTCCTACAAGGAAGTAGTGGAAAAGAGGCTTCCAGCAGAGGCAAAAGTTCGATGGAAGACTAGGAGTAAGAAGTAACCACAGCAACAATAACAACAAGAAGTTCAAGGTGAGTGATAATTGACTTGGTGTTCCGTAGTGTGGTAAGTGTAATAAGCAGTATTTTGGAGAGTGTTAGGGAAAGACTGTAGTATGTTATAATTGTGGCAAGCCTAGCCACATATGGAGGAATTGTCCATAGGCAGTAAAGTCATTCATGACTTTTTAGACATTTTTCCGAAGGAGTTGCCCACATTATCACGGATCGAGAGGTGGAGTTCACGATTGACTTGGTACCGAGGATTACATCCATTTCTAAGACGCCATATTAAATGACACCGGCGGAGTTGAAAGAGTTGAAGGAACAGTTGCAGGATCTGCTGGACAAAGGTTTTATTAAATTTAGTGTTTCGTCTTGGGGAACACCCGTTTTGTTCTTGAAGAAGAAGGATAGTTCAATGCGTTTGTGCATTAATTACCAAGAGCTTAACAAAGTAAAATTTAAGAATAAGTACCCATTGCCAAGAATTGAGGGCTTGTTCGATCAGTTGCAGGTAGCAAGTATCTTTTAAAAAATTGACTTTCGTTTTGGTTGTCATCAACTGAAGATCAAGTAGGAGGGCAGACCGAAGAGTGCATTTTGCATGGGGTATGGTTATTGCGAGTTCATGGTAATGCCATTTGAACTGACGAATGCACTAGCAATACTTCTGGATTTGATGAATAACATTTTCAAGATTACTTGGATAAATTTGTGGTAGTGTTTATGACATCCTTATTTATTTCAAGTCGATAGTTGAGCACAAAGAGCATTTGAAGTTGGTGTTGCAGTGTTTGCGTGAGAAGCAGTTGTATGCCAAGTTTAAAGAGTATGAATTTTGGCTTAAAAATATTACTTTTCTAGGACACGTAATATCTGCTGAAGGTATTCAGGTGGATCCTAGTAAAGTTGCAGCAGCTCAGGAGTGGAAGAGGACAACAAACATCGGAGAAATTTGAAGTTTTTTCGGTTTGGTAAGTTACTGTGGTTTGTGGAAGGGTTTTCCAAGATTGCTTTGCCATTGATGTAGTTGTTAAGAAAGGAAAACAAGTTTGTTTGGTTGGAGGAGTATGAGAAAAGTTTCTAGGAGTTGAAGCGGAAACTAATCCCTGCACCTGTTCTTGCTTTACCGAATAGCGAGGACAGTTTCGTGATCTACAGTGATGCTTAGAGGAAAGGTTTGGGTTGTGTTCTTGTGCAGAATGGTAATGTGATAGTGTATGCTTCGTGTTAATTGAAGCTGTATGAGCAAAACTACCCTACACACGATTTGGAGTTTGCAACGGTAGTGTTTGTGTTAAAGATCTAGCGTCATTACCTGTATAGAGTAAATTACGACATCTACACCGATCACAAGATTTTCAAGTACAATGTCACACAGAATGAGCTGAATACGCAGAAGAGATGGTTGGAGTTAGTTAAGGACTATGATTGTACTATCAACTATCATCCACATAAGGCAAAAGTTGTAGCTGCGGTGTTGAACAAGAAATATGTAGGTATCAGAAAATCAAAGCTCAAGTCTTTGAAGGAAAGAAACCAGAGCTCAATCTCGCTGGGGATGGAACTTTGAGGTTTGGTACACGCTTGTATGTGTCAAATATTGAGAAGATCAAAAAAGAAGTTTTGGTAAAGGCTCCTTACTTAGTTCACCCTGGATTTACTAAGATGTACAAAGATGTCTAAAAAAATCAATAATTACCAAGATAACTCTCGAGTACATGAAAAATTATCAAAATACCACTCAATAAGTAAACGGTGAATAATATATATAAAAAATACATGCATTTTTTAAAATATAACTTTATTTATATCTATACAAATAAATATATGAATAAATGTATTAATAGAAATATATATATATAAATATATAAATTAATAAATAAATAAATAATTTAATGTATATAATAAAATACTTGAAAATTAAGAAAGACCACAATACCCCTCTGAATTCTAATATTTTCAATTATACTCCTCATATGGAAAGTGACTAAAATACCCTTAATAATTTTGAAAATTTCAATTATATCCCCAATATGTCAAATGATCAAAATGCCCTTGATATTTTTTAAAATTCTATTTATGTTCCTTACAAACAAAAGACCAAAATACCCTTAAACATTTTCAAAAATTTCATTTGTGTCCCTTACATGCAAAATGACAAAAGTACCCTTACAATTTTCAAAATACCCTTCTCATGTGAAAGGACCAAAGTACCTCTGACATGTAAAAATTTGACATAATTCTCCCATACATGGCCATCCCTATAAATGTCCAAATCAATCAATTTCACACTATTTCATCAAATTAACAAGGATTTATGCTTTAATCCACCAACAATTTCAAGTAAAACCACTTTAATCTAACCAATCAATGCATATTTTCAACAAAATCTCAAAACCCTAAACTCTCATCAATTGGGGGTTTTATCATATGCTCAATATACATCAAATTAAACATAACCAATCATCAAATCATCCATACCAAACATAAATCCATCAATTAATCAAGTAAAAACATCCATTTACATCCAAAATTCAAAGAGAAATTGTTGCCTACTTATCTTCCTAGCAAGAAAATACTTCTTCCAAGCTATGAAATTTTAACACAAACTTTGCCAATGAATTCCCCTTGATGGCCGGCCACTAACCCTTGAATTTCAATTGAAAATTCTTTGAAATTTACAATTTCTCTCACTTTCTCTCTCTAAACTTGATGTTTTTCTTTTGAGAACCAAATGGAAGCAAGCACAATTGAAAAATGAAGAAGGAGGGTTGGCTAACAAGAAGAAACAAACCCAATTGCTAATTTAAAATAATAATAAAATAAGTAAAAAGATATATACTAAGATATTAAAATAATGAATAGTAAAAGTCAAATTTAATCAAACTTGGTCAAACTTTGAAGAGCATTAACAACTTTTAAAGTATTTCATAATTAAAAATAGTTTTGTGAAACCAAGCTAGTGTTCATTTCAACTGGATAATTAGATGATACCTTTAGTAAAGGACACTGTCAAAACTGTAACCCTGTCTATTGTAAAGAAGAATTTCAAAAATCTAAGATTAAAACACAACTTACAAAAATAGTAATGTTAACTTTAGACATTGGATTTGCTATTTTGTTTAATTTGTAGTATTTTTGTTAATTAGTTACTCTTATTGTTGCTTTTAGGGTTGTTTTCTCAATTTATTTGAATAACTTGTCTGTATTTTACATGTCTTTAACTTTACAAGATTTGTTGTTTAATAAATCTACACGACTTGAGTAATGTAAGATACAAAGGAGGGGACATATATATGTTTTAAGCTTGATTAATGTGTATTTGAAGAAGTTAATGTGTTGATTCATTTTTATTTTTTTATTTTTTAAAATATTTTCATGTTGTCAAATGTCATCATCGAGTACAAATAATAATTATGGACAATGAAAGTGTGAATGTGGTTCTTGTATAAGGCTAATGATATCTCATTTAGAAAAAAATCCAAATAAAAAATATTGGAAGTGCAACAATTATAAGGTACTTTGAGCTTTATACTTTTAGTTTCATTTCATATTAAATAATTCACACGTTGACTATATCATTATTGTGTAGGATGAGTTGTATTGTGGAAGATTCCTTTGGGATGTCAACATATCTTATACAAAATCAAGTTTGTTGGTTAAGGAATTAAATGAGCTAAATTGTAATGTTTGTGAATTGAATTCCAATTTGAATACTCTAGTGGAAGTGTTATAAAAAAAGTCAATAGCATCACCAAGTGGAACAAGCTCAAATAAGACAGAACTCAAAATATTCAAGTTTCAAAATTTTAAATGTAGTTGCTGTAACTATAATGGCAACTGTATTTCTATTTGTTTTATGGTAAATAAAAAATAATTGATGGATGGTTGAAAATATTCACACCCGAATGTTGTGGCTACAAAAACCGCTCTGTAGTGTATGTTTAGCCAAAATGTATATATATATAAAAAAGAGGCTTGTGGTAACTTACAAAACAGTTTGCACCACACCAATAGGTAAAATACAAAACTGAAACAAGTACAATACAAATTTTATAATTCCACAAAGAGGACTATTAACTTGGACCAAACAACAGCTATTTTTTCTCAGAAAATTAATAAACATTAATTGTTCTACAAGTCAACATACCTATGCTAAAGTACTTATAAATCACCCCTTAATGGCAACTCATTTCTCAGGTAATGCCCCCTCGACTTCCAAACCCTGCAGCCACATATGAAGTATATCAAAATGCAATCCACATGTTAGCCTACATAATAAAAGCATCTTTGCTAATATTTTATTAAGCATCAATTTTAGAAAAGATCACCCATTCTTTTCATAGCAAGCACATACATTTTTCAACCAACAAAAGAACTATAGTAGTCCTCAATCTTGCTGTGATTAATACGTCCAATCCACAGTTTTCCAAGGAAAGATATGGTAATAATAAAACTATTCATTATAAATATGCAAGTATAAGAACGTTAATAAAATAAAATGGCTCTGCAGTGTATACAACCAGTCACAACAAATAGCACAATTTTCCATCACTAATTTAAAAATGAAAATTCAAAGGTTTTGAACAAAACAACACTCAATTTTTTAAAAAATAATAAAATTCAAACTCTGTGCAAAGTTAGTCATTAAAACAGCACTTTAAAATGGACAAGATACCTTGTGCAAACTTTGGATTTTGGAACCTACATCACCCCCATTGCTAACATAGACATTAGACTTGCATATTGCATTCATATCATATTTGCACTATAGTCTTTTAGCTAAGCCAAACATATTTAATCCTACAAAATAAATTGCATTGTGTCAAATAAAATTTTGATCCTACAAACACAATATACATAATCAATGAATAACGAAAAAAAAAAAAATACAAGCTTGAGATGTTAAATCCTCATCGGTTGGTGATTCTGAATCACTATTAAAATCATCCATTGCTGATCTACATAGTAAAAACAATATTAATCATATTATACATATAAAAAAATAATTAAGTAAAAGGTAATAACATAATAAAAAATTTATTTAATTGAATAATTAAAAAAATACCTTTCATATAATTTAGGGTAATTTCTTTTGTCATTTGACTATCCCCTTAGTCCACATCCTCGACAAAGTCTAGAGTTTGAAATTGATATTTCCTTTAAAGATTTCAATCTCTTTCCGCATCCTTTTAATCTCACATATCTATGATTGTTAATACTTTTGGGTTCTTTACTGCATACTTTCCCAATCGATTCCAACACCACGTTATGATTACTATTCATATCCTTAATTTGTTTTTTCATATATCAATTCCAACTCATTCAAGAGGATATTAGTGCGTTCAACAGTAAAACAAGCATTCAAATACCATGGAAGCTAATTGAGATAGTTGTCCATGCCTCATTAACAAAACTTTGTTATTATTAATTTTTTGACCAATATTGTCAGTTACTCCACCAATTTTGGTATTTTTTGTCCACCTCATCAAAATATACTCACTTGGTAAATTGATAATTTGTTTTAAATGAAAATAGGCCAACATATGTCTACATGAGATTCCTTTAAACTCAAATTGTCTACAACTACATAAGATAATGTTTGATTGCTTTTTAAAAGTCAAATGTCTATGTCTTGATGAAAAACTTCCTTCAACCCTTCACATAATATAAACTGCATTCTCATCATCCTCATGTGTGCAACTTAAAATGTAAGCAATGCTTTCAAATATTTCCTCTTAAAAATATATAAAATTATTTGTTGTATAAATTCATCATTTGTGTCTCCATAGACCATAAAGATGTCAACTTTGGTTGTTCATTCATATCCTCATGATTTGCAACCAACTCTTCATATCGTTGATGACCTATAGCTTGATTAAAACGTGTGATAAAGTCTATCAATGAATTTCTTCTTGAAGCATATTTCTTGAAGAAAGAATGTAAGTTTTCAGCTCTTTAACTACTTGATATCCCAGCACAAAAATGCATATTAACATATACAAGAACTCATTTCATATAAATGGCACAACCATGCATTATCATCAAATTAATTTTCTTCAACAAATCAAACCAACTTACTTCAAACTCTTCATTAGTCTCAAAATTGAAGATGACATTTTTTAATAAGTTACAATTGTCATGATAAACTATCGCACCCAAGTTTTCAGAAATTTTTTTTAAAATATGCCAAAAACAATACCTGTGAATAGTTAATGGTGGAGCTTCAGCTATGGCCTTGGTCATTGCAGAATCTTGATTAATAATAATCACTTTAGGTGCACCTTTCGACATAGCATCCAAGAATTTATTGAACAACCAAACAAAAGTCTCCATTTTTCATTACTTAAAAAGCTGCATCCAAAAATAATGGTTTGACCATGATGATTTACTCCTGTTGCCGGAGTAAATATCATATCATACTTGTTTGCATTGTAAATAGTATCAAATACTACAACATCTCCAAAAAATTGTACGACCTCCTTTTATAAGGGTCAAACTCATAGTCAAAATAAAATGCTGGATTTTTTTCTTTTCCCAGAGCAAAAAACTCAAGTAAAGTTTTTGCATCAACCTCTTTATGTTCTTCCCTCAAATGTTATTCGTAATTTCTTATATCTTTATCAATACAACTCATGTTTTGACCACCACCAAATTCAATCTTCATGATTTGTATTCATTGACATGTAGGTATATTTGCTTTAAAGAGTTGTTGGTCTAAAATCCTTTTTGCAGCCGATATATTTCTGTGTGAGCTTAGAAGATGTATCATTATAGGAGTGACAATTACATGGTTATACATAGTGACAATTTACTGTGTACATGGTTATACACAGTTTTTTTTTGTTTTTCTTTTTTTACATATATAAAAACAGTAAAATGAGATACGGATATAGGATCACACACACCCATAGCGTACAGAAAATTTAGATAATATATTTTTACATATTTACATTAACCAAAAGTATCAGAGTATCTAAATCTCAAGATTTAATTAAAATACAGAATTGTTTGTACTATTACCAGTGCCCATTACTCCACGCTGCCACCAAGTGCAGTGGTAATCAAATCTGCCTACCTATGCACACACACAGTAAGGAGTGAGTGACAAGCACTCAGTAGGTTCCACAAAAGCAAGTGCAAATTATATGCCATATATGTTCAAAATGTTTACTAATATTTCAAATACTGATTTTCTCTTGCTTAAAACTAGATATTTCATAAACAAATTGCTTCTTAAAATAATTTTTGTAGGACTTTTCATATCACGTGACGTCTGAGTCTAACTCTTCTTAGTCACAATGAAGCTGGCTGCTCGTAGACAACTGTCGTTTTCCCAGTTGTCCGCGGACAAACTATAAGAAAATCCCTTTTTAATTCCTATCATTTAGAGGAATAGCATAAGTGGGGCTGGTCCACTATTGCCATCAGAACAATACGCTCGCATGTACACTATTGCCATCAGAACAAGATAATTCCAACATATTACAAATCACAACCACGATATATATATAGCAATATATATTACAGTAGAATGCCATCATTACCCTAGACATATATACAAGCTAGTCATGATTACACTATTTAAGTTTAAGTATTTTAATACTAGTAAGTGTTATGAACTAAAGTGAACTATTAACTAATTCAAACCTGTTTTGGCATGCATCACAATTTTGTAAACTTGGATTGCCATGATTCAAAAAACAAAATGACCATGACTCAGCATAGTTCAAGCGAAAAATATGCCATGAAAAAAATAAAAATTATAACCCTTTAAAAAATATTGAACTCCATGGGTACAAGTGTTGATTTTGTTTCTTTTTTTTTTTTTGAACATCCCAGAAAAACAAACAATCTTGTAAAATCAATATCTCACTCATTACAACTCCAAATTACGTAATTCAAAGCTAAAATAACCATGACTCATTATAGTTTAGAGGAAAAATATATCACAAAAATAATAAAAATTCAAAAAGCTTCGAACATAACAAAACCTGTGGCATTGTTACAGGTTACTTCTAGAGTTTTCCACAAAATCAATAGATTTTTTAAAATCTATAACTTACTCAATACAACTTCAAATTAAGTGATTCACAAGCTAAAATGGTTAGAATAAACCCAAATATCTATGGTAAAAGTTTCAAAAAATTTTGACATTAATAACCTAAGCATGCAAATAGCCAAACGTTCATACATTTCAAGAGGAACACCATTCCAACACAATGCACTAGTTCATGATAAATCCATACATAAATCAGGTCATACTTCACCAGATCCATACATGCAACAACTCATATCATAACCAGCATCTTCATTACACCATTCTAGCGAAAGACAACCATTAAAGCTAGCATGCATGTTGAAAATTCAGCCAAAACACAATCTAACCTCACATGCAACCCATTTCCAGCAAAGACGTAGGAACCTTCCTTGTCAAACAACAAAAATAGCTTCCAAAAACCTTGAAAATGAGGGGAAAAACTGGCATTTCACAGCAATGGTGGCTGGTTCCTTATCTTCTTACTTTTCTCTTTGAAATTTCTCACTTCAAAGAAAGGAGAAGAATGTTTGTTTTTTTTGGCTAGCAATTGGCAGATTGATGGCTTATATATGTAGGGTTTAGAAATAAAGTAATAATAATAAAAAATAAAATAACAAGTAAACTAGGAGGTGTATTATAATAACACAATGCACTCAAAGTTCATCAACATGGAATTCTTTGTAAAAGCCATCATGAAATTTTCAAGAATCCAAGTTCCCATATTGGTCAAGAATTTGGTGATTTGATGGGAGTATAATTGCATTTTAAATATATTTTAAAAGAATTCAAACAATATATATATACAGTAAAATAAACCAAGTGTATATAAATATACAGTAATAAATATTCTTTCACTTGCTGTTCTAGAAAACACTTAGTTACAATAGAAAGTCAAGATTATAGGAAAACTTTCTAATAAACAATAACAATTGTAGAGTCAAGCATTACAAAATCCTTCAATTAAAATAGAAGAATCCCACAAGTGAAATTCTGAAACTCGAAAAACTTTAAAAGTTCATGATTGATTAGATGCCTCCCAGAGGAAAGCAAAATACAAAACCCAAAAACCTAAAACAAAGAGTAAAAAATAAAAAATTCTAGAAAGAAAGTATATTAAAATCAGTCATGAACCATGTTCTAAAAAAAATTACTGCAGCTATAAAAAAAAATAACAATTAGCATGGCGAAGAAGGGACAGCGAAACTAGAAGTAGGCAATCAAAAGGAAGAAATCCACAAAACAAAGCAAGGAAAAATTTAACTGAAAGTTAAAGAGATTTGGGGGTATCAATGCTAATAAGGAAAATGGGACAAGGAAATTTTTTCACAGAAAAGTGAAACCAGAAAAAAAATCAAAGGGAGTAAGAGCGAAACCCCACATACTAGTGGTGCAATTTGGTGGGCAGAGATTTGGTTTTTAGCTTTTGAGTCTGATACTTTTGTCACAACATTCACTCCATTTAAGAGAAAGCTGAAAGGGTTGTATGGGTGTGGGTTGGTTTGATTGTTCAACCTTAGCAACCAGACCAATCCGCCTGAGCTCCTTTTCAACCTCTACAACCAGACACATCCAGATCCATTTTCTCTGAAGCTTGTAAATGAGGATGCCAAAGCATTTGGGGGAAAAAAAGGGGACTATGGGAGAACATGAGAAACCAAAAAAAAAAATTATATTTTTTTTAAACCCCTAAGGTCACCGTTTTGAACTTGTTTGTAATGACACGTTTATCTTTCACAGGACGCATTTTATAACATCCCTGATGTAGTGTTTTATAGCTCTGCTGTACAAATATATATATGTATAACCACACACACAAATATATATATATACACACACACACACAACATTATATAAATATAATTACACATTTGTATAAATATACATGTAAGTATAAATACCCACATACACATATCTACATGTATATATATACACAAACTTATATATGAATATATTAACTTGCATTCACATATATATATATATATATACCTACATATATAAATATATATAAACATATACACATAAAATTATATAAATAGTTATACATATAAATATACATGCATAACATACTTATATAATTACACACTTATATTACCATAAATAAATGTATTCACATCCTCACACAAACTTATCTATATATATATATATATATATATATATATATATATATATATATATATACAAACATATTACAGATATACATATATACATAAATAAATACATAATTAAATAAATAATAAAATATGTAAATAAATATATATAAATACCAAAATAATTAGAAAATATGATATGACGAAAATTCCCTTCACATCTACAAGAATACCAATTTTATCCTTTCTATGGGAAAAAACTAAAATACCCTTTGGTAAACCTAAGAATTTCATTTGAATCCCAAACATGGCAGACTCCTTTATGCCTCCAAAATTAACTAATTCCTCATCAAAATATGACATTAACAAGGGGTTTTGCAATATTCACCATCCAATTACAATAAACAAGCATCAATTCATATAAATTAAGCTTGAAATCACATTTTCAAAAAGTATAAACCCTAACTAATTGACGGTTTTGTCATACAATCAATCCATATCAATTTAAGTAGACATAACCAACAATTCATCAAGAAAACATAAGAATCTACAATTAAGTAAAAAAAAAAAAAACAAAGTTTGATGTAATTTCACAAAGGTAGGAAACCTACCTCTCTTCCAAGTCTTGAAAATCAACCTTGCATTACTTGAAAATCATAACAAACACTAGCTTTGAGTTCCCCTTAATGGCCGATTCAATACCCTTGAATTTCCCTTTGTTTCTCTCTCTTCTTTTCACTTTCTCTCTCCAAAACAACAATGAAGGTAGAAGGAAGACAATGAGGTCAGCTAAGGGAGCTTAAAATATGTAATACCCCCTTACCTAAGCCTAGGTTCCCAACTAAGGTATAATTACCATTATTTTTTTTATTTTCCTTTCAAATATAAACTCAGTTATATCTAAAAACTATTTTGGATAATGCATAAACAATATTAAAACTTTTCTTTACTGTTTGAGATCGTTTTACTAAATCAAACAACTGAAAATAAAATAAATAAAGTACTTTAAAAATACTTACATCCACAACATAAAAAAAAATATACTTAATACATAGAGTGTCTTTACCTAAAATACTTTAAAAGGACAAAGGCGGAAGAACAATGTATTGTACCTTGCCTTCCAAGGTCTACACTGCCACCAAGCTCTACTGTGGAGCTTTGGATTTACCTGTCACACAAAATAAACAACCGTGAGTGAAAAACACTCAGTGGGCAACTTAAATGAATAAGTCAATTCCATTCCGCGTTTAACTGAGTAGCTTACACATTGATGTATGGTTGTATGTTGTGTACAACCATACATCTCAAATCATCATTTTTCCCTCTTCATTTTTAACTGAATAGCTTACATTCTTTCCACGTTTCGTGCAACCACAAAAACACAATACCTTTGGTGATATGTGGATGAATTACTATTCTGGACGACTCACCATCACGTGTGGTCAGTAACTCACAAAGCTATTAAAACAAAGTTTAAAATCAAGTACCTTCATTTGTGCAACTATTTTGGAAACACAAATCCTCAGGGAAAAATTCATCATTTGATATAATATAATAAACTTCATGAATTGCTTTAGGCAATTGAATACTCATGCCACAATGCATAAATACTTCCAAAGAACACAATAAATGCATAATTACAAAACCATCTCATCCGATAGTGGTGATTACCGAAATACCCCTGCTAAAACCAACGATTTTAAATCTCTAAACACATTGATGTAACTACTGAAATGCCATTGGCTACTTTGATAATTACCAAGATAACTTTTGAGTACATGCAAAGTTGCCAAACTACCCCTCAATAGGTAAATGGTTAATTACCATCATACTTTCATTTAAATAACAATCAATAATAATTCTCCAACTAAGTACATACATACAACCACTCCAGTACATACATACATATCCATCCATGTACATATGTATAAATACAATTATAAACATATATATATATATATATATATATAATACACATATACAAAAGACCAAAATGCCCTTCAATATTTTTAAAAATTCCATTTGTATCCCTTTCAAGTGAAATGACCAATTACCTTTGAAATTTTTAGAAATTTCCAAAATACCATTCACATTTGAAGAAACGAAAATGCCTACATATGTAAAAATTTAACATAACCACCATATGCATTGTCGTCCCTCTCTACACATCAAAATCATCAATTCCTCACTAATACATCAAATTGACGATGATTTATGCCATAATCATGCTTCAATTTTCAAAAATCACATTAAAACTATCAATTTCACAAAACTCTAAATCCTCATCAAGTGGGGGGTTTTTATCATATGCTCAATACACATGAAACTAAGAACAACCAATCTTCAAATCATCAATACCAAATATGATTCCATCAATTAATCAAGTAAAACATATGAATTACATGAAAAATTCAAAGAGAAATAGTTGCCTAACTCTCTTGCAAGGAAGAAAGCACTATTTCTAAGCCTTGAAAAATCACACAAGCTTATTCAATAAACTTCCCTTGATTGGTGACCCTAAATCCTTTAAGTTCAGTTGAAAATTCTTTGAAATTTACAATTTCTCTAAGTTTCTCTCCCAAAAACATGGTGTTTCTCTCTCTATAACTAAATGGAAAAAAACACAATTGAAAATGAGAAAGACAGGTAGCATAAAGCAAAATGCCAACTGGCAACTTTAAAATAATAATAAAATAAATTAAAAAGTAAAAGATATTTAACTAAAACATTAAATAATGAACAGTGAAAGTCAAACTTTGATCAAGGGTAAATGGTAGAATAGGTTCCTTAACTCCTCACGGGGTAATCTCGTCCCTCATAAAATGCCCGAGGAATTCAAAAGTTGCTTGTTTCGGCGAAAAAGGTAAAACCGTGATAAAACTGAAAATGTGTCCGAAAATCGACAATTTCATAAATAAAAAACTTGGTTATTACAACTCTCCCACTTAAAAGAAATTTTATCCCCAAAATGATATTTAAGGAGTTAGAGTTTTACTTGAATAGTGATGGGTATAAAGCTTTCATCTCGTCCTCGTGGTCCTAAGTCATTTCTTTCACAGTATAATTCCTTCAAAAAACTTTAACCAACAGAATGACCCGATTCGTAAGAACTTGATTCTTTCGATCCAAAATTTTTGCTGGCTTCTCCTTGTACGTTAGGTGCTCTTAGACCCCCAAGGGCTCATATTCAATGATGTGAGAAGGGTCATGCATGTACTTTTGCAACATCGAGACATGAAAGATATTGTACGTACCAGATAGATTAGGAGGTAAAGCCAATCGATAAGCCAAAACCCCAATCCTTTTCAATATTACAAAAGGTCCAATAAACCAAGAACTCAACTTTCCCTTTTTTCTGATTCTCAAAATTACGTGATGGTGCATTTATTTGTAAATTTTCACTTGTGTTCTTCAACACGAGTGTACACTTACGAGTTCATGAAGCATTACATTGATACAAAGTAAATGGATGTCAAGTGCAATGATAGGTTCTAAGTCAGACGCCTGATATGGTTCAAACTTCTTAAAATTTTTTTCTCAAACCCGAGAGTGTTAGGTTCAATGTCAGGCGCTTGACATGGTTCGAAGTTTTGCATTTACGCAACCCGTGTGTGTCAGGTGCAGAGTTAGGCGTGGTGACAGACCCCTGACATGTAGCCAAAGTGTGCACTGATTTTAGATCTTTGTGTGTATAATTTATTTAGTGCCAGCACGTATGTGTACATTCGTATGACATTATTTGACAATTATGTGATTGTTACTTTCCTTATTTCATATACGGAAAATAAGAGCTATAAAATAAGACAAGTTTTGACTAGGGTTGTCTTTAAATTAAGAGGAAAAATTTTCTGCAATTCTCTTCTTCTCTAAGTGCTGAAATTCTCTAGAGAAATTTTATGAGATCAAGTAAGGATTTTTCAAGGTTTTTGAAGATTCAAGGCAAGTTTCACATTTATTTGTTGTTTATTTTAATTGTTTGAATCTCTCTTCTTCTCCCATAATTTTTATGGATTGATTTAATGATTTATGCATGATAATATGGATTGGTGTGTGATGAAAAATTTTGATCTAAGAATGGATTTTATCATTTTACTGAAAATCACATGGATTTATATGAAAAGTGTTGATTTTTACAAAAATACACATTGAATCCTAAACCCCTTTATGACTGATCCCTTTGGGCATAATAAGATTGAATTTTTATTCATATTGGACAATAAATCAAGATTAATCATGTTTAGTAATGAATGGTTTTTTATCATTGTAAATTGTTTTTAAAAGAACAATGATTGTCTTTACAATACATGTGGTCTAAAACAAATTATGAAGGGATATTGTTTGCTGAAAAATTCTGGGCATTTTAACTATGTTAATCCATTGAATATTTATGTTTAAAATAAGTTTGAATCTATACTATATTGCTGGAAATCTTTGGACATTTATATGCATGATATTATGTCAAAATCATGTCACAATTATGTTTTGGATTAATAAACACTTGCTAGAAATTTTGGTACTTCATAACATGAGATCGTATGTGGCGAGTTTAATTAATTGTAGCCTAAATTTATCATTATGCATATACTTGTGAATTTCTCTACGAAAACAGCTTGCTAAAATTTATGAAAATAAATACAACTACAAGTGTATGCATGGTATGGATTATATTAGTTGTGATTGAAGATATGTTTTGCAATGAAATATATGTTTTGGACATGATGGATTTATAAATGCATGTACACTTGGTTTCTTATTTTGTGAAACAAGTATGCATGATCATAAGTATGTTAGCATGAGTATGTGCATTGAAATATGAATATGAAATTCAGTTTTACAGGAAATGAATATCTTTAAGATTTAATGAAAAGTAAAGCATGTTTTCAAAGGAAACACCTTGTACGCAAAGTTGACAAGTTTAATATGGTACATTTGTATGTATGTATGAAACTGCATAAGAGAAGGCTTGATTTTGTTGGATTCGACCAAGTTTATAGGGTGTACATGGCCACATGTAGACGGATTTGTGTATGTGGGAGGACTCATTAAGGATCATAATGAGGGTTTGGCTAATGGTCCTTAGCCGGAGTTATTATCATCGATTTTTACTTGCATGACTAGGATGCAAGTTGTCCTTTTTACCCCACTTACGCACATATGCCTCTTTGTAGTTTGAAGTCTCTTGGGATATGCTGCTCAACTATTCAAGAGACATTTTTATGGATTAGCAATGGGTAATAGCTCCCATGTATATGTGTATGGAAGTCCTACAATGGTGGTTTTTCTTTTAAAACTAGGTAAATAAGTTTTTGGTTTGAACTATATAAGAACAGTTTGTAAGTAAGTAAATGTGCATCGAATAAGTAAGCATTAACGTTATGTGTGTGTGCATTGTGGAACTTGCTAAGTGATTTTGTCACTCACTCTTATTTACTTATATGTGTAGGTAACGGTACTATTAACTAAATAAGTGGAACAGGACCTTGGGGAATCTACGAGGTGGTGTTCAGTTAGTTGATCTGCATGATCGAAGTTAATAAGATGCTTCTGCTATACTATGTTTTAAAATCATTCACTATGTTTAAATAAGCTTATAAGACCAAGATATTTGTTAAGTTTCTCTTTACATGTGAGTTTTGATTTTAAGATACTATTAACATTATTACTACTGGTACTTCGTTAATTTTAAAGTTAGTATTATTTTATAGATTCAAAGTAAGGAGAAAAAAAAAATTTGGTCTTATTTTACATCAGGTGTTACAACCTTGAATTCAAGATCCTTTCGCCTAGTATCTGCATAGCTCTTCTGTCGGTTATGAGCTATCTTCAGTCTCTATTGAATCTTGTTGATGATGTCACTGGTCTGTTTTAAAATCTCCGGCCCATGCAACTTTTGTTCACCAACTTCATCCCAATGTGATGAAGACCTGAACTTACATCGGTACAAAGCCTCATGCAAAGCCATCCCAATAGATGCATGAAAACTGTTACAAGAAAACTCCACCAGCGGTAAATGTCTTTCCCAACTTTCTTAGAAATCCAGCATACATGCTCTCAGCATGTCCTCTAGAGTCTGAATTGTTCGCTTTGACTGACCATTTGTCTGTGGAATAAACAACTGCTTCTCGTGCAAATGCTCTCCGTGCTCATTTGCCGACTTGGAATAAACAAGGATGTCGTTAATACACACCACCACAAATTTAACCAAGTAACAGTTAAAAACACAGTTTATTAGATCCATAAATGCTGCTGGTGTATTCGGTAGTCCAAATGGCACAATAATGGCCATACCTTGTGCAAAATGCACTCTTCGATCTGTCCTTCTTAGTTTTCAACTGATGATAACAAAAACTTGAAAAGATACCCGCTCCTTGTAGCTGATCGAAAAAATCATCAATCCTTGACAACGAGTACTTATTCTTGATTGTCACCTTGGTGAGCTCTCGGTAATCAATGCATAAACTCATTAAACCATTCTTCTTCTTCACGAATAGAATAGTGCTCCCCAAGGCGAAGCACTAGGTTTAATAAAACCTTTGTCTAGGAAATCCTACAAATGTTCCTTCAACTCTGTAGGTGCCATTCGATACGGTGCCTTAGAAGTAGGTGCAGTTCCTAGTATTAAGTCAATTGTATAGTCCACTTCTCGAACCAGTGGTAACTCTAGCAACTCTAGAAAAATATCCAGAGAGTCTCAAACGTCTTTAACGTCTTGCGCTCGAAGAGTATCTGGTTAATTGTTAATGACGCTAGCAAGAAATACCTGACATCCTTGATGCAAACACTTAAGAGTTTGCATCGTTGTTAACAATTTTGGCCATGACCTAAACTTCGAACCTACAAACTCAAACCTTTCACCATCTACAAGGTTAAACCAAACTTTCTTGTCCTTACAATCAATGCATGCCCCAAACTTAAATAGATAGTTCAAACTGAGAATCACATTGAAATCTGACACTTTCAATATGATCAAATCGGCACGCAGTGTCTCATCATTGAGGCACACAACACAATCACTAAGCAAAGATGAAGCAAACACACATACGCTCGAAGGTGAAAGCATGTAAACTATGGTTCATTAATCTCATAAATGTACTGAGTGTGTTAATCCAAATGGAATGACTAGCCATTCATACAAACATTGTTTAGTTTCAAAAACAGTTTTTCATTCATCTCCTTCTTTCTTTCTAATTTTATGATACCCATTTTTTGAAGGAATTTTAAAGAAAATAGTAGAACCTTCTAATTCAACCAACATATCATACAATCTAGCAATGGGATGACGATGCTTTATAGGGATTTTATTTAACACTCAGCAATCCAAGCACATACGCCACACTCCATCTTTCTGGTGAACTAAAAGGATAAGTACAGACATAGACTCATGCTTTCCCTCACATAGCCTTTTGTCTTGAGCTCCTCAAATATGGAGATTCTTGTTCTTTCCAGCCTATGGGGATACATCCAAAATTTCCATATTCCTGCCTTTTCTTCATTCTAAGTTATGCCCGTTTTCCCATTGAAGCCTTTCAGTTTCTCTAGTTTGTTTGTGCCTTATATACCATTAGGATACAATTTTATTTGGCATCTAAGCCTTTACAATGAATATATGTTCTGTACGGCTTAAGGCTTTCTTCAATTGGTTTACACCTAATACATATTGCATCAATAAACTTCACCATTATTGGGAGCCATACAGGACAAAGAAATTCTTATCCACATTAAAGTACTAACCCATATTTATCCACATAACCTTCCATAGGCCTTGCATGACATCCTGTGACAAGACTAGATCTCATAATATTTTTGCTGATCCCCTCACTGCCTTTTCGTGGGTAATGGGGTTCAAGGCTCTAATTCCTAAATCTAACCTTGAAATAGTCTGATACGAATCATATGGAGGTTTTATACTTTTTGATGCATAAGATCCTTGAAGAAGACGAGTGTAGAGCATAAGTGCATGCAAGAATAATATAGCTGAAATATAAGAGATAGGATTTCATAAAGGAGAGAGTTTATTGATTCATGGCTATGGAAAAAGAAACTGATTTTTATTTCCTAAAATATTCTTACTTACAACTAAAAACTCCTCTCTATTTATAAAGGGGGAGAGGAGAATAGACAAACAACAAAATCTATTTTTTCCAAAGTAAATACCTTACAAAACAAGCTAACTTAGAAAGTAAGCTAAACAACCGGATAAGAAGCATCTACCTTATACTATAACAGGATGCTTTTATAATCACAACAAAACAAAAGTAAAGCAATTTTGCAAGAGAAGCAACCCCTAAATGCAGAAGGAATCTGCTTTCAAAAATACACATATGAGGGACCACAAGGTGAAGTGCACTCCAAGTCATGCCTGTTTTGAGTAGGAAGGAGGTTGTAGTTTTAGTACTCTGTGGAGTCAGAGTCAATGTCAAATCCATAGAGTTGATGATACCATGCAGGTTTGTAATTTAGAGATGAGGTGTCATGATGGATCAATTGACTATCTAGAGCAAAGGGATCTTGTGAGTCCTGGAGCAGAGGATCATATTGATCAGAGGACTCCTCATATCAGATGGGTCGATATGAGAATCAGAGGAAATAAAATTATGTGGAAGGGTGAGAATCTGGTGTCCACAGAGAATTATTGCCAGGGATAGGTGGAAAGGGGCTGAGAGTATAGACAGTTTTCCCTACAAGTGTAGTGGAATTATTAAGCTCACCGATGTGATGAATAAGTGGTCTTAGTTGGTGTGTAGTGGGAAGTCGAATGAAAAAGTTTCACTCATAAGTCATAAGGTTGGTGCAAAAGATTTTTAGGGTCCCTGAAAATATGGATTTTGGAGAATGAAATACTCATTAACCATGTCTAAGTCTTGAGTCTTATCCCAAAGGGAATAGTGATTAAGAATCTTTTGAAGACTCGTAACCAACCAAGAGAGAGTATCTCGTAAACAAATCCAAAGTCTTTTTGACTAGGAGACAAACATAGATACTGTGAAGGGCAGTTAGGCACCAATGGAACCAAAAATCATCACTGTCAAAGTTATGAATTGTGATTTGGAATGGAGTGATAAAAATAATTTCAAGATCAAATAGATGATATGGCTTTTTCTAGGCTCCTAATCTTGTGAAGATCTTGAAGAGATAATAAAAAAGATGAGATCTATCAAAGTCCTTGATCTGGGAGACCTGAAGGGAATTGTTTGTCCAAATTAGGAGATGGACATATCTGCTGGATGATTTTAGGTTGAGAGAGCATATCTGCTATAATTTTGTCCCTGTCTTTTTTATGCTCAACCTGAAGGTCATATTTTGCAAACAAGTCCCTAAGTGTCAATAATTGAGAGTTAGGTAGTAGCTTGCCCTTGAAATTTAGAGTTTAGGGAAGTATGAGTTGTTCATTTGTACCGTAAAATCATGCCCAATAAGATGGAATTCAAATTTTTGGATTCCCTTTTTTATTGCCAGAATTTCCTTGTAAGAAGCATGATCATATTGTTTTGAGGGTTTGAATTGTCCCCTAGCATGCCAAAAATAATCAATATTATTGCCATCTTTTTCAAGGAGGACTGCTCCTTACTACAGATCACTTGCATTAGTTTGTAATGTGTTATTCTTACTTCTTGCTTTAAAGTTCTTACTAATTCAATGTGTTGTTCCATCAAGGCAAGGAGGAGGGCTGCCTAGTGTGGATAGACATTTGAGGGATCAAATACCTAATTGATGTGTGGCTCTAGGAGATTGTCCAAGATCCTAGTGAAGAAAGCACAGAAACTCCCAAGAATAACAAGGTTAGAACAATGATTAGGAATCTTGACCCTTTTCTTAAGAAAGAAAGAACCAAAAATATCTAAGAAAGATTGTGACCCTTTGCTTAGCAAGCAAGAACCAACAATGTTGAAGAACACAACAAGCAATTAACTCTTGAATGCTCTGAGATATTTGGCAAAGTAACCAAGACTAATTTTATTGAATAATAATGTGTAAATTCGTCCATACTAAAAAGGCCTATTTATAGGCTTCCCAAAACCCTAAGTCTAAAACAATTAAGGCACAGAAAACAACTAGGAAACCTACAGCAATTAGGAAACTTAAATGAAAGGTCACATGTTATTCACATGATCAATTATAAACAAAAAAAAAAAAAAATTAAAATACTTGTCATCTGTCCAAACTAATTAAGTAAAGACACTTGTCAATAGACTACAGAACTAAGACCATGTCAACTTCAATCTTCAATCTTCATGGATAATGATGGTCATGTATGCATAAATGATTTGACCAGTTCCCTTGCGCATTTCTCTTCTAAAGAATTCTTCTTCAAAGCCTTCCAAACATGTCAATTTGACCAATCCAAGAAGGGTTTCCTTGAAATTCCTTGCACGAGCTCTCGTGATAGGTCCTTGAGGCATTTGAAGTGGTTCTTGTGCTTGAACAGCTATCACATCACTAATAAAGTTAATAACACTAAGGAACAGTTGAATCTGCTTTTGGGAGAGATTGGCATCAGAAACTTTAATAATTTTTCAGTGATATGTGAGCCTAGAAAATATTTTCCTCGAGAGAAGTGCATACCCAAGAAGTCTATTTGGGCATGAGCCATATGACTTTTCTTCATCCGTTGAACAATAGCTAGAAATTAGGTCAGCAGCTTATGATGGGTCTCTTCATCCGTTGAGAATAATAGGATGCCATAAATATAGATGAAAGCAAATGAGGATAGAGGGCCAATGTCTTAACTATAACCTTCAAAAATAAAGATGGTCCGACTTTAAGCCCAAAAGGGAGGACATTCCGTTGGTACTGGGCATTAGGATTACAAAATGATATCTTGTATCGATCATCGAGATGGATTCCAATTTGCTGAAAGCCTGCTTCCAAGTCAATCTTGGTGAATATCCAAGCATCTTGAAGTTGAGCAAACAGGGTGTTGATCCGAGGCAAAGGGAATTTAGAGGCTTGATATGCCCAGTCTAAATTTGTTTCTTCAATAAGTCTTTGTACCAGAAGTTATGCACATTCTTGTATTGCCAGAATAAGATCAGAGGGAGAAATTCCTGCATGAGTAGCCTTTATGAGATTAATATCTTCTTTCATCTTGAAAGGAAGACGAATAAAGAATTCAGAATTCTTCCATAGTGGAGTAAGATGGATGAATTGAACATGACTATTAGTAAGAAATTTGAACGAAGTTTCTTTCAAGTCATCAAAGGAAGGAGTACAACATCCTTTAAAGCATATTTCTTTAATGCATCCTTTAAAGATTCTCATCTTTTGAGTTTTGACATAAGTATCCATGTCAATGAAGGTATCTTTATCAGGCAATTAACTGCCAATAACTTTCACCCAAATGATACAACCAGGAATAAACTTGATACCAATAGGTTTTTTGGTAATCCAATTGGTTTTAAAGATCTAATTGTTTGCCGCTCGAAATTGTTCTGTGAGGAATCCATATGTCAAGTGTCAATATATTAGGAATCATCATGGTTCGGTGTGCTTCTGTGTTATGTAGGCATACTTGGAGGTAATAATATGAATAGTAGTAGTGGGAGATGGAATGGATTGGAGATATAGTATTAGCACAGATTCTACCTTGAGAGCCAGAGAATCATCAAAATATATTTCAGATCCATGGTCAAAACATTGACTATCAAAGCATCGGTTAACAAAGGATGTTTCCTCGTTTCTTGACATTGCTCAGAAAACAAAGAGTCTAGATCTGCATTATCATCATCATAAGGAAGAGACGCTGTCTGGAACTGTTGCAAGAGTTTAATTGCATTTCTTTGCAGGACATCTCCTAGCATAGTGTCCTTCTCTTCCACAATTGAAACATTTGGTGGATTTGTATCTTTAAGGAAAAGATTTAAAGGCTTGTAATTAATCACCAATCTTTTCTTTCCTCGTAACTGTTCAAGCTTCATCCATGTGGTGATGGACCGTTCTAAGTGTTGGAACAAATTTATGATAATGCTTACAAGATCGACCTTCCTGGCAAGTATAATGTAAGGGCTACATTTAACATGTGACTCTTGTTTAAGTTTCCTGATAGCTGTAGGTTTCCTAGTTGTTTTAGCTGTCTTAATTGTTTTTGGACTTGGGGTTTTGAGAAGCATATAAATAGGCCACCAAGTATAAACAAAAAGGAGACAATAATCATCAAAATTTAATAAACGAAAGTTCTTGGTTTTTGCAAAATATCTCTGAGCATTCAAAAGTTAATTTCTTATTGTGTACTTTAATATTGTTGATTCTTGCTTTACTAAGCAAAGGGTCACAATCTTTCTTTGATATCTTTGGTTCTTTCTTTCTTAAAAAAAGGGTCAAAATTCTTAATCCCTGTTCTAACCTTGTTAGTCTTGAAAGTTTCTCTATTTTCTTTACTGGGTTCTTGAGCAAACTCTTAGAGTCACACATCACATGTAGTTGCCTTAAAAACTCAGCCTTCTTTTTCTAATTGAAATTAGCATGTTTACTCAAAGGTACAGGCATGAGATCCAATGGAGTCAAAGGATTAAAACCATATGTAATTTCAAAAGGTGAAAATTTAGTGGTTGAATGTACTATTGTAAGCAAATTCAACATGAGGTAAACAATCTTCCCGAGTATTAATATTCCATCTAATCAAAGAACGTAACAAAGTTGTCGAAGTTCTATTTACTATTTCTATTTGTCTGTCCGTTTGTGGATGAGAAGTACTAGAAAATAATAATTTGGTACCCAACTTAGTCCACATTATTTTCCAAAAGTAACTCAAGAATTTAGCATCTCTATTAGAATAATTGTTCTAGGCATTCCATGCAACCTAAAGATTTCCTTAAAGAGCAAATCATTAATATGAAATGCATCATCAGTTTTATGGCATATAATAAAATATGTCATTTTAGAAAACCTATCCACTACCAGAAAAACTGAGTCTCTACCTTTCCTTGTTCTAGCTAGACTTAAAGCAAAGTCCAAAGAACTATCTACCCATGGGTTGCTAAGTATAGGAAGTGACGTGTACAACCCATGTGGTTGCAACTGTGACTTAGATTGCTTACATTTAATGTCTCCATCATATATTCTGTCTACATCTCTTTTCCTATGTGCCTTATTAATCCCCCACCATGAGATTCTCTAACAAGTAATTCATGCAATGAACAACTTTGCACACAAAGTCCATTTTCCCTAAACAAGAATCCCTCAATTCTATAAAACTTTCCCTCAGCATGCTTTTCACAAAGTTTGTAAATTTCACCAAAGTCATGATCTACGGTAGCATATGACTCTTTAATTTGATCAAAACCAAGTAATTTAGCATCCGAAGTAGTAATTTAGCATCCAATGTCCATGCCTACGTTTCAGCTTGGTTTGCCACTTCAAATGCTTCAATGATTCTTATTCAGTGTAGATCACAAATTCCTTAGGCCAAAGGTAATGTTGCCACATTTCCAAAGGCCTCTCCAAAGCATACGACTCCTTGTCATAAGTAGGATAGTTTACTCCACTTAGTTTTCATCCATGACACCTATGCCAATACCTGGAGCATTATTCAATTTATCTTCAAGTAAATTAAAAGCCTTCTCTTACTCATCTCCCCATTTAAAGCCCACATTCTTCTTGATCACTTTAGTTAGAGGCATGACAATGGTGCTAAAATCCTTTTCGAATGTGCTATAAAAACTAGTAAGACCATGAAAACTTCTAACATTAGAGATCGTAGTAGAGGTCAGCCAAAATCTTATAGCCCTTACCTTTTATTCATCAACATCAATTCATTTTGCACTCACAGTAAACCTATGAAAATATGCCCATTCGTACAAAAAATACATTTTTTACAGTTAGCAAACAATCTTTTTTCTTTAAGCAGAAGCAAAACCGATTTGACATGCTCATAATGATCCGCTAGATTTTGGCTATATTTAAGAATATCATCAAAATAAACAACCACAAACTGTCCAATAAAAGCATGCAAAACATGGTTCATCAATCTCATAAAAGTGCTGGGTGCATTAGTTAGTCCAAAAGGCATTCCTAGCCATTCATATAAATCATACTTAGTTTTAAAGGCTATTTTCCTTTCATCTCCTTTCATCCTAATTTGATGATATCCACTCTTAAGATAAATTTTATAGAACACACATGCACCATGCAATTAATCAAGCATACCATCTATCCTATGAATCGGATGATGATATTTAATAGTTATATTGTTAATAGCATTATAATCTACACATATTCTCCATGTTCCATCTTTCTTAGGGATTAATAACACAAGCACAACGCATGGACTCATACTTTTTAACACATAACCTCTTTCAAGCAATTACTTACCTGCCTTTGAAGCTCCCTTGTCTCCTTGGAATAAAATCAATTTAATGTTCTATCCCTCTAATTGGTGGCAACCCACTTGGAATTTCTTTGGGAAATACATTATCAAACTGCTACAAAGAGATTCAATAGAACTAGGCAAAACAGATTCATTAGGTTAGCTAAATTCATATTTGCTTCTTTTTACATCAACACAACCATAGGCTTTCTACAACAAAAAGCTCTTGTAATTTCACTCTGTTTTGCATAAAACTTCTCTTTTCACTCTTTCTTCTTTTTTATCTCTTCCGTTTTTCTTTCCTCTTTCACTTGGCGTCTCCACTCTTTTTCCTCTCTTGGTGTTTGGTCACAACTTCGTTAGGCCTCCCCTTGGCTGGTTGTTCTACCTTGTTTGTGGGTCTGGAGTTGACTTCCTTTGTTGTTGTTCAGCTTCCCTCCTCCTTGGTCAAGCCATTTGATTTTCAAAAACTTGTGTAGGAGTCATTGGCATAAGTACCACTCGTCTGCCCTTGAAGTTAAAGACAATTTTACTAGCTCATTGATGATGATTATTATCTCTATTGAATTGCCATGGGCATCCTAAAAGCATATGACCAACTTGCATTGGCTAATGGATAATGCATAGTCATCAATGGATAAAGCAATCTTTACTTGCTTGTTTACCTTTAACTCCCTACAATCATTAAGCCATTGTAGCTTATATGCATCTGTATTCTTTATAGTGGGTAAATCAAGTTTTTCAACCATAGTGATACTAACAACATTAGCACAACTTCCACCTTCAATAATCATACTTCATACCCTATCCTTGACAGTTCAATAAGTATGAAATATGTTTTTCCATTTTAATTCCTCCTCATCTTTGTACACATTTAAAACTCTCCTAGCAACCAATGCCAAATTCCCACAGACTAGATACTTACAATCACCTTCATCTTCATCATAATCATTCTCTAATAGTGGAGTGGATTCACTATTTGACTTTTCCTCCTCAGATTCAATGCCTCAACTTTCTCGAATCACCAGAACTTTTTTATTTCAACATTGACTTGCAATATGACCCTTACCTTGACATTTAAAACACATAATATCATGATTCCTACTAGAAAGTGGTTCAGATTTCATTGTTTGCCTAGAAGTTCAGCCTTAACTACTAATTTAGGCTGTGCTATAGCTTTATCTTCAATCTTTGGCTGATTGGTTTGCCATGTGGATTGGTTTGATTTCCTAGTGTTTTGAAAAATACTAGGCCGTGTGGTACCCATCCTCTTGAGTTGTTGCTCAACTTTGATGGCCATGTGCAATATCTACTCAATCTCCACATAATGATGTAAATCCACTTGATTTGCTATCTCCCTATTCAAACCAACTAAGAAATGTGTCATAGTAGGTTCCCTATCTTCCTCAACATTGGCCCTAATCATGAGGATTTTTATCACCTTATAGTAGTCCTCTACGGTCCTACTACCTTTAAGACAAGCTATGTAACTTCTAGAACAAACTCCTATAGTGATGGCTAGGTACAAATTGCTTCCTCATCAAAACCTTCATCTCCTCCCATGTTTCTATAGGCCTTTGACCAGCTCATCTTCTAGAGATTGTCTCTTTACCCCACCATCCAATAGCATTTCCATGAACTCCACAGCCATTTTACCCTAAGCTTCTGGATCATTCTTACCTTGGAATGATGGTATTTTCATCTTCACTCCATAAAATCATTGCCTTGGTCTAATCTTTCTCTTCCATGGGTTTGATTAGTGTCTGAACCTAAATCTTCTTCTTTGTTCTCATAATCGTCCCCAAACTGCTTCAAGGCTTTACCTCGTAGAGAATTTCATCCCCTCCTTCCATGGCCTTGAGGTGGGAATCTTTGAGGCGTTTGAATTGATGTTTCCATTCTATCCAATCGATCATGTAGCTGCCCAACCTCCATCCGTAGTGTTCTTTGGAGTTCTCCCACCAATACTTGAATGTATAGCTTTGGATTAGCGACACTTGGAGTTCCTTCCAAGATTTGCTATTGAAATGACCTCACAACACTCCCTCATGTCTTTCCCTTGAATTCAAGATCCCTATAATCACCTAGATCCTAAAGTAAATCGCCAAGGATAAGCTTCAGGAACTGATTCCTTTCCACTAGTTCACCAAGCCATTGGTGGCTATGAATCCTCCATTACAAACTATGCCTAATGGAACTGTCAAAACCTACTTTTAGGAGCTAGACAAAAACATTGGGACCTCTTCCACTGTCTTCCACACCTTGATAGTCACACCTACCTCTCGACGGTTTAATCCAGATTCAGATAAAGTTATTCCAGTTCATCAATTTTATCCAAATGGCTTGAAAGATTTTGTGGCTAAAATTAATCGCCATTTTATCTTAAATGTTGACCCATCCATGTGTGATCCCGGATTTGATTGCCACTTGTACAGTGACAATGATGATGAGGACTATCAACCCCCAAGAAGCTCTAGGAGGAAGAAGAAGGAGCCACTTTCATCTTGGAATCGACTACCTCAAAGGAGATATCATCCTGATGACCTAGGTAGTCCATGGATTGGTATAAAGAGAGAAAAGTTACCTTTGCCTATTTAGGGGCAAGCTCTTAAGATCCTCAGAAGAGAAAAAGAAGCTACAGAAGCATTCAAACCTTGCAAAAAATTTTCCTTTGCATTGTCCTCCTACACTAATGACTTTCCTACATTGAAAATGTATGTAAATCCTACTACTAAGGTCCAATATTGTCCTATCATTCAGACTAAGGATGTTCAACCAGAAGGAGAATTAAAACAATCATCCCAGGTGGAAGTGTTAAATTTGCTCACTCTCAATTTCAAGGCAAAAAATTAGTTGCTACATAAGATTGATACTAAGCTCGATAAGGTGACAGTTTGGAATTCCATAACAACTTCTCGTCTTCCCTCACTCATAGAGGATATCATTCAGATGTATCACGACCTCAACCAGAGAATTTCCGTACTTGATATTGATCTCAAATAAGTGATTGATGAGCATAGATCTTTGAATCTAGAGTTTGATAGTAAACTTTGAGAGATCAACAAGTTGAAGAAGCAATTACAACTCATTGAAGAAGATCTTAATAGACCAAAGGATGAGCCATTTTCTCCTCTCTATCCGTCATCCTGGTCACAGTCTAGTGCCTTCCCACACTTCGATATGGTTCACACTCTGCTCCAAAATAAAAAGTCGAAAGAGTGGTTTCCCATAATATTCAACCTAAGGTTACAACAAAGCTTTGTGAAACTACTGCTTCATCTTAAAAAAACCCTCCTACATTAAAGGCTTTACCAATCCATTCAGAACTTTCTAATTACAGTAATGTTTCTATAACTTCCTTGTGTAGGTCAACTCTGCCTACAAATGACCCTTCCATGACTTCGTCTGCGGACTCATCAGAACATTTTGCAAAATTTACAAATTTATTAATGGCTGATGCATCTCTAGGTTATAGAGCAGGATCACAAGCTCAGATACAATCTATGGTTGATGAACAATCCACTTATGTTCCTCTCGTCCCTCCTTCACATAGAACCACACATTCTTCTTTTGGACCATTGTTCTCCTTTGATAATATTCCACCATTTCAGTGGCATATATATTAAGTGCTTGGATTGACAACCAGATGACCATTCCTAGCAGAACATTCTAGCAGTATTAACAAACTTGATTTCTCGATTTATTGCCTCCATATGAGATTAATTTAAATCTCTTGATGCATACAGACAATGTCAATTAATTAGAGTTCCTACTGCTGAACATCATTTGGGAATCATTTTTCAAGAATTCATTGGTGATCCTACTTTGATTACAACTCATGCGAGTACTGAATATTTTGCTAGAAGAATTTGTTCTTTAATACGAAAAAGGTCTCAACATTTGGCGCTGTCTGCTGGCTTCGAATGTAGAAGCCCAGTTTCTATTATTTGAGCTATTTATATTTCTCCTTGTTAAATCCTAAACCCATATATGATAAGTGGCCTTTTTTTATTATTGATTTATCCTCCCATTCACAGATTATGCCTTGTCATCCGTATATAGCTTCACATTCACACGTCAAGGTACCAATTGTTCCTGTGGTTCCTTTTGTGAACTCACACTCTGGAAGGGTGGGAACTTCTACCCAAGGGACACAAAGGAATGCTGGTGAATGCTGTGATGAAGCAAACCCGTTACAGCTTATTCCTGGCTATGAGGTTTTGCCATATTAGCCAGAATGTCCATAATCATGGAGAAGGGCAACTGAAACCACCACTGCTGCTTCGTAGTCCATTTCAACAGCTCAAGTGCACAAATGTTTGAGTAGTTAGTATGGGGTTTAAATAAGTTTAGCTATGAGTTGTTGGA
This sequence comes from Rhamnella rubrinervis, assembly GCA_007844105.2. NCBI lineage: Eukaryota > Viridiplantae > Streptophyta > Magnoliopsida > Rosales > Rhamnaceae > Rhamnella > Rhamnella rubrinervis. The sequence goes on from CM017582.2 coordinate 3,642,347, forward strand.
GCTGCCTATCAACAATGACTAGTTGTATTACTGTGAGACCAGTCCCAACACAAAATGAGTGAGACTATGTTGATATGAATCCATGAAGATTCTATGCTAGATTTCCTCTAGCAGCAGTCATAAATTCCAAGCCCAGAAATGAGATTCCTATACCTCTAATAAAGATTCAAGTCCATCCAGAAGTTCAAAGTTATACTTTATTAACATGAACTTTGGCATATGATGTCTAGGTCATGAGTATGAACAACATTGAATGCAAGTGAGACATCCTAAACAAGCCCTAAGACCATGTCAGCACAAAAATATACCCATTAAGTGATAGTAACATTAGTACATTTACCAGCATAACTAGCATCATGATAAAAATCCACACCGTAAACATTAAGTCCATCCCAAGTAGAGGCTTTTTCTCAACAATGGCATGCTGAGTTATTGTGGAGGATCACCTTAATTCCTTACTGCCACTTCTGCAACAATTTGATCATCACCGTTCCTAGTCAACTTCAAAATGTCAAGCATAAACACATATGAAGGGATGAAAAATCCTAAGGAACATATAGTAATGTTCCAGCTTGGATGAATATGGAAGGAGTGGCTCCATTTGCAATATGTTGACTATTTCCGTTAACACTGGCTAGCACTGTATAAGCCTGGTATTCCAAGTTGGCACCAGCATTTCTGTATAATTCTAATTAGCTAGCCAGGTTATTTGAAGCACATTTTGTAGGAGTTCTTATTCCTAAACCACCAACAATTAGTTTACGGACAATGCGACAGAAGAGAAGGAATCATTACATAGCTACATTAAGAGATTTAATGATGAGGTTTTTATTTCCGAAATTGTTGATTTCCGGACACATTTATAGTTTTATTATGGTTTCGCCTTTTTCAATGAAACAAGCAGCTTCTGAATTCCCCGGGCATTTTATGAGGAACGAGAGTACCCCGTGAGAGACTTTTTCTGTCCATTTTACCCTTGATCAAAGTTTAAAGTTAGACTAGATTTGACTTTCACTATTCATTATTTTAATATTTTAGTTAAATATCTTTTACTTTTTACTTTATTTTATCATTATTTTAAAGTTACCAATTGGCATTTTTCTTTGTTCTAGCCAAACCTTCTTCCTCATTTTCAATTGTGTTTTGTTCCATTTAGTTCTAGAGAGAGCAATACCAAGTTTTGGAGAGAGAAAGTGAGAGGAATTGCAAATTTCAAAAAATTTCAAGTGAAATTCAAGCGTTTAGGGCTCAGAATGAGTACTTTCTTGCTTGGAAGAGATGCAAGCAACTATTTCTCTTTGAATTTTTCATGTAATTCATGTATTTTACTTGATTAATTGATAGAATCATTCTTGATATTGATAATTTGATGATTAATTGTACTTAATTTGATGTGTGTTAAGCATATGATAAAACCTTAATTGATGAGGGTTTAGGGTTTTGTAAAATTAATAGTTTAATGAGATTTTGATGGATTAAAGTATCATTTATGGAAATTGATGGTTGGTTATGGCATAAATCATTATCAATTTAATGTATTAGTTAAGAATTGATGGATTTGTTTTGTCTTGCCTTCAGCCAATAGGGAATCGGCCAAAGGAGAAATTTCTAGGTATGGATTTTGAAACCTTTGCATGCAATTCCGAACTCATTGCTCTGAAATTCCGAGTTGAAAGCATGAGCAAATCATATGTGGTTATCATATAATTTGGATAGATTGGACAACCTAAAAACACAGCTTAAGTGTCATCTCAACCATCTAGTCAACACCTTAAAGAAGACATCTCACCTTAATAAAATCATTATAAAACAAATCAAGTATAAGGGATTTTGATTTCAAGGACAAAAGAGTATTGTTTCTCAACTGGATGGTTATTTTGTATGCATTGACTTCATGAAGTGGGAAACTAACCTCACCAATTACCACCTATTATTGACCAGAATCCACATTTTGGTTAGATGAAGCAAGTAGTCCTATATAAGCTTAGGCGGGAAATGCAGAATCTGTATTCAGGAAGGTATTTCCTTCTAAGGCATATGTTAGTTGAAACACATTGCAAAAACTAAATATTCATTTTAGTTAATATTCATCTTCATTTGGCATCTACAATTTCTCCATTATTCATATCAGTTTATTTAAATTGTTTCAATTGAAGATGGGGGCTATAGAGTGGATAGACCTCCACTAAGGACCTAAGCAAGTCTAAATATGAGTGTTGAAATGGAATTTTGTAAGGGATCCAGAAGAGCATCATTGAAAATGGGCAAATTTACTAGATTGGAATTAAGTGCATGTTAGGTAGGAATTTCCCCCTCCAGTTGAGATGACTTTTTCTCGTCAGGCAGGAATCTCCTCATAGATTTGAGATGTTATTTCCCTTCTCGGTTTGAAAACCTCACCTTCAATTGAGTTAACGTTATCCCCCTTAGGTCCGTACATCTACCTTGAATTGAGTTAACATTAACCTCCTTAGGTCCGAACATCTACTTTCAGGTGGGGTTTCCATCTTAAGATGTTACTTTCCTCTTTAAGCAAAAACTTCCCCTAGAGTTAAAACGTTATTTTCCTTCTTAGAAAGGAATTTCCTCTTTAATCACCTCGGAATTAAAATAATCTTACGCCATGCACAATGACCAAACAATATTTGAATTACAACCACTTCTTGTTGCAACAAATTTGAGCCTTCTCCTAGGAGCTTATTTAGCTAAGAAGAAATTTCCACCTCAAAGAATCTACATAGGAGAGAAACCAATTTCTATTTATCAGAAACGCAGGGTACAACCCCTCATTGAAGTTTTATCTTAGTTCACACGAGTCTTAAATTCAAAAGAAAGTTTAGTCTCTCATGAAAATTTTCATGTGCAAGGAACTAAAGGGGCTATTGCTGAGGATAATTTCTCACAATGAAACTTCTTCATAAAAGAAGTCCCTCATAGTGAGAATTACGATTTCACTAGGAATTTGTATGAGCTAGGAATTACTTGCTGAAAAGATAGCAGAACTTTCAACTAGGAATTCCTTCCTATGTTGGGATCACATGCCTAGTTGCATCTAGAAAGGGGATTTGGGACCACCAAACTATTATTGCAGAACAAGAAGAGTAGTCTAACCATTTAATAAGTCTCATGATAAAATCTAAAAGCATTGGTTGATCCCAAGGATTTGAGGGGTAAAAAAGATAAAAGGGAACAGGAAAAATGGTTTTCACAATGAAATTTGAAATTTCTTCTTGTTGACCTCCATCTTTTTTTCGCTCAAGAACTCCCAATGTTTTCTTTCTCCTACTTTTACCTCATCAAAACACCTGTACTTGGATGTTGAAAAACCCAATGACAGTGACCCGCCACAGTGATTTATGGTTAACAAGGAAAGCTCTAATACAGCTGCAGGAAACGACAAACCTCTTGAGGAAATCACAAACTAGACAAGCTTAGAAACCACCATATCCAAATTCAAAGTAGTTTGTTTGGATTGAAGCAATAGGCTATGAAAAATTGCTACAATAATTATAAATTTTAAAGCCGGAGGAAAGATTACATATTTTTCTAAAAAATGATCTACATTCTTCTAACATTTCTATTTCTATTTTTATATTTGTATTTCTTTCTAGCATATTTATATAAATTGCCAGGAAAATTAGGAGAAAAACTACATGATGAATTAATAAATTGGTTTAAAAATAAAACAAAAGGGATCCTTGGTATTAAAATAGTGCGAGAAAATATAATAAAAGTTGAGAGAGTGGGAAGAGAGGTATGAAAGAGGCTAAGAGTGAATGAAGGATTCTAGAAAGGCATGGTGTCTTTGTACCGTTTTAGCCATGCTTATTTATAATTCCTAAAAGCAGATATGTACAGCTGATCACTTTTGTTTTTTGCGTGCGCTGGAAGATCACAGTAAACCAATGATTTTGCAGTCGATCATAACAAAGTGATAAGGTGGTCCAGAAGATAAGGTGGTCTAAATAAAGAAGTAAAGAAGATTAACCAAACACAAAACAAATTACAGCAGCAGATAGAACACAAAAATAAATTAGTAAGTGAATAAAAATATATGCCTCTAGACGGATTTACATCAATAGCATTACGTTCCTGTACTTTAGAAACTTTTGAAAAATATATAAACCAATAAAATAATATTGGATGATTAGCAATATTAGGAGAACATATATTAGCAGACAATAGCCCTAATCCCCAAGAGGTTTGGAATAGATATCTACTTTTTATATCCTAATTCGAAAGTTCTTTTACAAAAATTACATATTTTTCCAAAAAATGATCTACATTCTTCTAACATTTCTATTTCTATTATTATATTTGTATTTCTTTCTAGCATATTTATTTCTACTTTTGAATCTGTGCTTTCTTCAGAATCAGACTCTGTATAACTATATATGCTATCATTTTCAGATAATTCATCTATATTTAATATTTCTTCTACTTCTTCTAAATAGTCTTCTATGTTAAAAGTTTCATCCTGCAAAATATTATTAAGATATTAGTCTCAAAAGAATATCTGCTAAAGTATTATCCTTTCCTATTATATGTTCAAATCTCGCTTTATATTCTCTTTCACTTATTACTTCTAGAAAGTAAATCCATCTGTTCTTCTAATATTTCTATTAGATTATTGTCGTTCATTACTAGTGTTACCAATTTCTAAATCTCTTTGCATTTTTTCTATCAGATATTGTCTTCTTTTTGCTATTATTGTTAGTTTTGCACTCTTTTCAGAATTTTCTAATAGATTTACTACTAGTAGATATCTATTCCAAACCTCTTGGGGATTAGGACTATTGTCTGCTAATATATGTCCTCCTAATATTGCCAATATCGTCCAATATTATTTTTTTGGTTTATATATTTTTCAAAAGTTTCTAAAGTACAGGAATGCAATGCTATTGATGTAAATCCGTCTAGAGGCATATATTTTTATTCACTTACTAATTTATTTATGTGTTCTATCTGCTGCTGTAATTTATTTTGTGTTTGTTTAATCTTCTCTTATTTTTAATTATACTGGCTTAGGTGTTTTTGTATCTATTAAATTTATTAATTCTAATATTTCTTTCTTATATGGGAATTTTAAGATTTGATTATTAAAATTAGAAATTTGTTCTCTGATATAATCTAGGTTTTTTGTTAACGTGCTTATGCTATAATCTGTTGTGCATGAATGGATTGTATCATATTTATTTTCATGGACACATAATATATGAGAAGAAAACAATGATCTAATATGCATGAACATGTCATTAAACCAGACCATAAATAAGGTATTAGGCATCAAATGAAATCAAATTTAATATGAAACCTTCAAGCTTCCTATAAAAATAAAAGCTTAATTTGGAAATAAAAATTCAGCTTCTCCATATAAAGGTTTGTAAAGTAAATGCCAGAAGTTACGCCTCCCTCCATGTCGATTTCATCATGTGGTAAAATTACCGTAAAATTTTATAAATTTACTTAAGATCTTTAAAGAAGACCTTAACAAAAATTTTAGGAAAATTAAATAGGCTTAGGGATTTTACTTAGATTTCCCTTTCATGGATTAGTCAATCTAAACAACCCTTTACAAGTGCCGAACATTCTACTATATGAAATCTACTTCTATACTTGAAGGCACATATATAAAAAATGTAATCAAATAATTAAAACATCATATAATAATTGTATTCTAAAAACATTCAAAAGAATAGAACAATACATACGGTCCATGAACTAACTTCCCAAACACAAAACAACATACGTTGGCATGTAATCATCAAAATTTATATCTTGATATTTATAAGTTCAAAGATTGCATATAATATGTATGTGGAAAGCCCCAAATGTTCTCTACAACATATCCAAAAGTGGTTGAAAAACAATACCTCTAAGGCAGTTAACACAATGTTCTTAAACAAATTCGAGAGCTCCTAAAAGATCTTTGCCTAAATTTTTCTTAGTTGCACTTCACAAAATAAAAAAATTCTCTCTTCTAACATCAGTACACAAATCTGACAATAGTCTTTAATAACGTTTCATAGTAGACAGGTACTTTTAAAATGATTTTAAGTTTAATAAAAGTCTTTGCTAACATTAGTGCATAATCTAAATTACCATACATCTTCTAACCATATAAACCTATTAAAGTTCAATCTATAATAAGCCATAATTCTGAAAATGGAATCTAAGTAATCATTAATCAATTAGCATTGCAAATACATTAAACTTTTAAGAATATCAATCATACCTTCTTAGACCATGTTTGAATAACTTTTGCTTTTTTGATTCTTTTATGAGAAATTATGCCAGCAAAATATTGAAAGTCATGCCAAACAGGGCCACTAAGTAGCTTATCTATTTGACTGGACCATATGATGCTATTTGAAAGAAAGAAACATGCTTTTCTTCCATTTATTTTCACAACAGTCAGATAAAGACATGGCTATAGAGTTCTTCTAAGTCTTGAAAATTAAAAATTTCTCTCCTCCATGCCCTGCATATACAAAAGATAATGGCTTCCTTCATCACTTAATAGACGATTTATTCTTGGAACAGCAGTTGCATGACACCCATTCAGCACACTTTTTATCATTGCACGGTGGGAACTTATTTGATTTTCATCCTTTATATTGTCAAATGAGTATCATTGTACTGGAAAAGTAAATAAAGCACCAACAAGGTCAAGAGGAACTCAGCCTCAACATTATCTTCACACAATCTAAGTTCTTGTTTACCATTGCCGAAAACTTGGTGTATTTCTCTATCTTCACTTTTCTCTCTCTTTCTCTATTTCTTTCCTCTCATTTCTTTTTCTCTAATTCTTTTCATTCTTTTGACCTGTCTATCTTTCATTTCATTTCTCTTTCATTCTTTTTATTTTCTCTCTCTATGCCACTCTCCATTAGTTTTTCTCCTCATCCATCTTGTTCTCTCTCTCTTTCAACATAGTAAAGAGGAAGATCACTACAGCACCTTAGAGCACAAGCCATCAACAAAACCTTGTGAGAATTGCACTAGGGTAGCACTATAACTGGAAAAAAAAATACGAAGTTCAATAGTACAGAAAATCAAACTTATCCAAAAGATCCTGCAGTTGTTCCTTCAACTCTTTTAACTTGGCTGGTGTCATAAGATATGGCACCTTTGAGATAGGTGTAGTTTTCGGTACTGAGTCGATAGTGAACTCCACTTCTCAATCCGGTGGTAACTTTGGTAGCTCTTCTGAGAACACATCCAAGAACTCTCAAACTACTTTGATATCTTGCGGTTTCATAGCTTCAAGTTCCTTGTCGTAAACACTAACAAGGAATCCTTGACCACCTTGACATAAACACTTAATGCTTGCATGGCCGTTAGCAATTTTGGCCACGGCCTTAACTTCGATCCTTCATATACAAAACTCTGACCATTTACAACCAATGCATGCCCTATACTTAGACAACCAATTCATGTTCAAGATCATATCGAAATCAAACATATCCAATATGATCATGTCAGCAAGCAGCTTCTCATTTCCGAGATACACTTCACAGGATTTAAGCATAAAAGAAGTGCACAGCTATCAAACAAAATCAAGACCACAACCACACATATAAACATAAAACCACAGAAGCCATAAACATAAGCACTAACTAAAATCTTAATCACTATCTGGATTGTCTTCAAGCTCCTCAAAATCTATGGGTCCTTGGAGTCCTCAGATCTCTTGGAACCATCAACTGTCTCAGGATCTTCTTCAGGGTCTTCTTCATTATTAGTGTCTGCCATGGTCACTTGTCGGGATCTAAAGCCACGAGAGGCTAGACGGTTATCTGTGGCTTATTGTTTGCGTTGATCTTTTTCGAACCGGTTTCGATACTACTGATACATTTTGCAGCCATAATCCCTTTGAAACTGTGCCAATCCTCTCCGATTCATAGACCAAACCCCACCACCTGGTAAGTGTATCGCCACGGTCTCACCCTATAGAAATTGGGCCACTTCTTGCCTCTTTCGTTCTAAGTCTCGATTAACGGACTCTTCCACCATACTAATATCCCGCCATTCAACATTAGAAGTCAATGGAAGATCAGAACTCTCCCTACGTCTCTTGGAACTTAGCTCCTTAGCAGGATCACGCTCTTGCTTATGTAGTAACAAGAGAACATACTTACCAGTTGAACCATTTTATATGACAGTTTAAGTAATAACAAACAGTCAAATAACATAGCACATAACATAAAGAAATAAAATAATTTACCTTGGTGCATAGATGGACACTAAAACAGGCAGTCAATGTAAATCTACATGAAAACAATGCTCTATTACCAAAACTGTAACACCCTTTTACCCAAGCCCAAAGACCCAATTGAAAAGTTGTCACTTTGTATTATTTTCAAAGTATAAAGATTTCAGATACTTTAGACAATGTTAATAACACGTATAAAATGTTTTCTTCACTCTTTAGGATCATTTAATTTCATATATATATATATATATATATATATATATATATATATATATATATATATATATATATAATCCTGATAATTAAAAGCCAAAGCAAACAACAATAAAAGTTTAAAAGTCAATAGTAAACTTGGCCGTTTACAAAACTCACAGTGTAAAGAAAATAGGGTTCAAAATCACTATCGTCTAAAGATAATATAACAAAGTGTGGAAAATAAATTTACATTACTGCCCATGCCCTTTAGTGCCTCCGCTGTGACCAAGCTTAACAGGTCAAGTGTAAGATTTACCTAACACACACAAGCAAATAAAGGTGAGTGATAAACACTCAGTAGGTTTCCAAATAGACATACCGATGCAATGCTATATGCTTTACAAAACATTTCTCATCTTTTCTGAAATATTGATTTTCCTTTTTCAATGAATTCTACTACGATATAAAATCTTTAAAACATAATTAATGCATTGAATTTTCAAAACACTTGTCGTAGGACTTTAAAATGTAACGTTTGAAATCTCTTTAATTACGTTGCAGCTAGTTACCCGTTAGCAACTATTATTTCTCAAAGCAGCACTCAGACATACTTTCAAGGAAACTAAATTAGTTTAACCATTTAGAGGAAACGGTATACGTGGGGAAGAGATCTGCTTGGATCCGTATCATGCAAGTGCTGGGGTACTAACTACCACATACACCAATACACTCACATGTGCGCTCATACGAGAATCCATATAACCACACTCACTATTTAGTGGGACCTCAACTAAATGGTTTTCATTACATAAGTGCCTACGTTTGCATGACCATTACTAACTATACGCTTTTCAAAAATATATTTTGTTCGGAAAATCAATCTCTTTATGTAAAAAAAAGTAATTTTCATGACCTGTTTATATGCAAATGTATGCAGATGATTGTTCATCAACTTAACATACTTTTACCTTTATATACTTGATAATTGCGTTCAGTGCCATAAACTGTCATACATAATTCATTCACAATAAATAACCAAAGCGGTTATACACATATACATGAACATAAGAGACAATATCCCTAACTCACCCATACAATATGAATTTACAAATTTACCCTTAGTGAGAAAATAAAATGCCAATTTTGCCTTTAACAAAAATATGTATTTCCAATTATGCCCTTGGTAATATTTTAAAATTTCAAAAATGCCCTTGTATATATTTCAAAATTACAGTAATGCCCTTACTAAAAATATAAAATTTCAGCTTTACCTTTGATAGAAAATTAAAATTTCTATTTTGCCCTCGTAAGTAACACCAAGTTCCAATTTAACCCCTAGATTTTTAGCAAAATTACTGTTTTGCACTTAGGGTATAAAATATATTTAAATTAAATAGAAAATATTATTTCTTCAAAACTAATATACATATATTTAAAATACCAATTAAGTAAAAATACTTCATATAAAATTTGTACAAGAGAGAATATATTTAATGAAAATTTAAATAAGGTCAAATTACTTATTTACCCTTGAAATTTATTTAACTATAAATATATATATATATATATATATATATATATGTATAGCCACATATACATACAGACAACCACACATACACATTCATATACACTTGCACATTCATACACACTCCTATCTACATGTGGTTATTAATTCACATTTAATTAAATACACCAACACATATTTATGTGTTTAAAATAAATAATATATATATATATATATATATATATATATATATATATATATATATGTATACACACACACACACACACACATATGTAAACTAATTCTACACTTTTACATTCCCATATAAAGATTTATCATTAACCTCAAAACACATGGCATTAGAAAAAATTACTTAAAAATCAGGCCACATTGCCAAAAATTACCAAAATGCCCCTACATGTTAGAAGACCAAAATACCCCTACACAATTAAAAAATGACCAATGTCCCCTAATGGCCAAAAATCCCAAGCTTGATTTTCAGCACAGTTCCACGCCAAATCATGAAATTTCAAGGGGGTTATGCAAATCCAACATGCCAATTTTCAACATACAACAACAAAACCCTAAATAATTAACAAAATTATAAACTAGATCAAACCTTAATTCCATCATTTGAGGATTCTCATATTCATCTATAATATACTCAAAACAATGGATTCAAACACAAATCAAGCATGGAAAATGTTCAAAATGCATAGATTCGCAAGAAATCATACCTAAAAATTGAAAAATCAAACCGAAAATCAACTTAGTTTGGAAAACCTACATTTTTCCTTGCTAACTTGCTTGAAACACACTTGAAAATACTTAATCACCCGAACCAAGCTTCCTATGATGATCTACGACGTTGAAATCCCTTTCTTTCCCCATTTTTTCTTTATTTTCCTTTGTTTTCTCTTTTTTTTTTCTCACTTTCTCTCCCTTTTCTCTCTACAATGTGGAACAAGCTTCAAATAAGGGTGAGGTGGCCATCCATACACTTAAATAATGGTAGGTGTTCTTAAAAAAATTAATAAATAATGGGTTTTTAAAAAATTAAAAAAGGCAGTATAATTACACTACTTTTTGAACTGCTTTTTGTACTGTTTTTCAAACCACAGTCAAAATACATGCTAAGCACTTTAAACACTTGCCAAGTGTACTGATAAACCCTCACTAGTCTGAGTCATTATGTGGCATGTTGACATAGCACGTTGACATGGTATGATGATGTGGTAGTCCAACTTTAACTTTGACTAAAGTTGACTTTTGACTTTGACTGGTAGTCAACTATGCCAGGAAGGTAAACAAATATTTTTTACAACACCAAAAATGCATATGGGCAGTAAAATCTAGACCGAAAACAAAAATAAGCAATACCGATAAAATAAAAAAAATAAAGAAAATGAATATTTAAATAGAAAGTCGAAGCAAAATGGGTACGGTTATTACTGTGGGAGGACTCATTGAGGATCACAATGAGGGTTTGGCTAATGCTCTTTGGCCGGAGTTATTGGCATCAGTTTGTACTTACATGGCTATGATGTAAGTTGTCCCTTTTACCCCACTTACGCACATATGTCTCTTTATGATTTGAAGTCTCTTGGGATATGCTGTGAAGCTATTCAAGGGATAATTCTATGGATTAACAATGGGTAATAGCTCCCATGTATATGTGTACAGAAGTCCTGCAATGGTGGTTTTGTTTTCAAACTAAATAAAGAAGTTTTGGTTTGAACTATGCAAGAACTATTTGAAACTCAACAAGTATGCATCAATTCATGAATAAGCAAAAGCATTCCATGTTTTGTGTGTGTGCATTGTGGAACTTGTTGAGTGATTTTGTCACTCATTCTTATTTGCTTATGTGAGTAGGTAATGACACTAATAACTGATTAAGTGGAACATGACTTTGAGGAGTCTGTGAGATGGTGTTCAGCTATGTTGATCTGCATGATCCAAGTTAATAAAATACTTCCGCTATGCTATGTTTTAATCTCAATCATTATGTTTAAATAAGTTTATAAGACCAAGATATTTGTTAAGTTTATTTTTACTATTGATATTATTATTAGTGGTACCACGTTAATTTTAAAGTTAGTATTATTTTATGGTTCCGAATTAAAGAAGAACAGAGAAAAAAAATTGATATTATTTTACGATAGATGCTATTATAGTAGCATCCTCTAGATCGGGTCTGTGAGGTTCGGTTAGGGGGTGTTACACTCATGTTCCAGATACTGTAAGGGTACTCGCCACCTAGTTTCCTATTGTAAATCCCTACAAGATCTTTCATAAACATTCCTTCTCTCCTACTCGGAGTATTAGAAGGATCATCATATCTTTTCCCTCTCTTCCTATCAAGAAGATAAATCAAAGTTCTAGTATAGGATCTTGCTTGATTCCAGCAAAACAGAATAAGCACTATCTAGATCTACATATCTACCAAGATCTTATCAAGGATTAGCTCAGAGAAGGTTATACTCACATCCATTTTGGAGCCGTACGAGTAGTCCTATCCTCCCATGGTCATCATGGAGTTCCTACTACGGTGAAGATGGCATTACTTAAGTCTACCTTTGTCCAATATGAACAAGCTGTCATTACCACAATCTTGTCGACTCTGAACGCTAGAAGTATCGTGCTAACATTCTATCCCAACTTTAATGTTCCTTTGAAAGATCCAAATATTCCTTCTTTTATAAAGATACAAATCTAGATGACTGGAGCAAAACAAGTTTCTATTGCTTATGCAGCCATTTTACATCACCAACTATTCTACTGTCTCCAGGACCATGCTTTTAACCTGCCTCACGCAGGTTTCATAGGAAATCCTCTTCTGATAACTGCTGAATGAGAAGACATTCCCACAATCACTCAGATTCCAAAGCAGATCGCCAAGGCTGAGCATAGAAAGCTGATCCCTCTACACTGGTTTACCAACTACGAGAACCTTCACAATGCATCTCGACCCTTTATTGCTATGGATCTAACATTCCAGACCATGCCCGATGGAATTGCCAAGACCACTTTTCAGGAGATAGAAAGGAACATTAGACCTCTTCCACTGTCGTTCATACCCTGATGATTACACTTACCTCTAAATGGTATAATCCAAATCCAGACAGGGATATTTCAGTATCACAGTTTTATCCAAATGGCTCAATAGCCTGTGTAAGTAAAATTAATGGACATTTTATCCAGGACGTTGACTCTTCTATATGTGATCCTGAATGTGACTACCACTTGTATAGTGACAGTGATGATGATGATGATGACTACCAGCCTCCAAGAAGGCATTATCATCCTGATGATCTAGACAACCTGTGGATTTGTCTCAAAGGAGCTTGCAAGAAAAGAGATAAATCACTTTTACCTATCTACAAAGAAGCTCTTGAGATCCTTCGCAAAGAATAGGAAGCTTCAAAAGTAGCCTAGGCTTGCATGATGTTTACTTCTATATCATCCTCCTATAATGATCACTTTCCTACTCTGGAAAGGGAAGTCCATCCTGCCACCAAAGTCTAATCTCAATCTTTCACCCAGACTAAAAAGTTCTTACCAGGAGGAGAAATAAAACCACATATTCAGGCAAAAGAAATGCTATAATTGTACACTCTCAATTCAATGGCCTAGAATCAACTCTTACAGAAGATTGACACCAAGCTGGACAAAGTTGCAATTCAAGCTTCTATAACCGATTCCCAACTGTACCAAGGGCTTAGCAATTTGCCCTCCAATTTCTACTTATAAACCAATTGTTGTCACTCCTTCCTTATCAGAATCATATTCTTCTGCAGATGACTCATCTATGATATCATCCACAGATTTTGTCCTCAAAGTATCTTGTTGATGCCACCAATTTTTTTATAGCTGATGCATTAGAAGGATGTACAGTCAGTTCACATGCTCAGACAAAACCCATAGTAGATGAACCAGATGATGAACATTTCACTTATATTCCTCTAGTTCCTTCCTCTCATAAGACAAAACATTCTTCTTCTAGACCATGATTTTCTTTCGATAACATCCCTCCAGCTTAGTGGTGCTCTCATATGCTTATATTGAGTGTTTAGATTGATAGCCATATGACTATCCCAGGAGCAACACTGGAAGCAGTTTTGACAGGCTTTACTTCTCATTTCATGGATCCTTAAGAGATTGGTTTAGATCTCTTGATACTTACATACAGCTTCAATTAATTAGAGTTCCTACTGTTGAACAAATATTGAGAACCATCTTTTAGGAATTTATTGAAGATCCTACGTTGATTTCAACTCAAGCACGAGACATTGTTGTTCTTTAATGAAAAAAGATCTAGATCAACACTACGAGAAGATGTCTCCACTGTTTTAGATTCTCCATGGAACTTCAGAACCCATTATGAAGCAGGTTTACATTCCTCTCTCCCTGAGGAAATCCACCATGAATTGCAAAGAGTAATTGCTGCTACAAAAAGGGACATTCGAGATATTACTCTTGGTCAAATACATCAAATGGCGTTGACAGCCTCAAAAAAGCTATGTGAACAACAACAATTTTTTAGAGGTCTTCTCAAGAAGATTCACAAGATAGAAAAGGTCTGTCATAAGTTTTGTCGTCATGTCAAGTGCAAAGACAAAGCTTATGATTACAGATCCAGGAAATCATCTCATTCAAAGAAACGGAGAAAATAATTGAGGAAAAAATAAATCCACAAAATGGTTCAATTATGGAAAAGAAGGACATCATGCTCAATCATGTCCTGTAAAGAAGGCAGTTAAACTCCTGCAATAGTTTCAACCAGCATCTCCTCCTCATGAGGATGACACTACAAATTTGGAGTCATTGTTCTTTGAACAAAGCCAAGAAGATGAAGATACATTCTTTGCTATTCGATGCTCTGATGTTCATTTCATTGACCCTAAATCTGACACCTCTTTTGATGCTTCCCTAGCGTTGGAAGCAGAAGCTGTACCAGCACCTGTGCCAACACTTAGTCTTCAATATATTCCATCTCCCAATGTTCCTACTTAGATCATTACATCCAAGTATGCCTCTTCTATCAATGTCATTGCATACATGAACATAGGAGCACATAGAACCATGATGAATCCTAAGATATTACCACTTGACGTTTGGATTCTTCAAACTTAACAGTTCAAAATAGCATACAATCAGATTTTTGAAACCAATTGGATTACTAAAAAGCCTATCGGTATCAAATTTTTTCTTGATTATATTGTTTGGATTAAGGTTTTTGAGGTTAGTTACCTGATAAAGATATCTTAGTTCATATGGATACTTATGTTCAAGCTCATAAGTTGAGAATCCTTCCTCATGAGAATAGCTACAAAAGGGAATTCCAACCCTTTACGGATCAACAAAAGATCTATGCCTTAACAAATATGGTGTCTCCCTTTTTTGAGAAATTGAAGGATGCATTGTTGAAATGCTATGCTGACAGTCATGACCAAGTTAATGATCTTGCTCCATTATGGAAGAATTCTGAGTTCTTTGTTTGTCTACCATTTAAGATGAATGAAGATATCAATCCTACAAAGGCTACTCATGTCTTCTAATCTTGCCCTCGCAAGATAAGAATGAGCAGCTTCTAGCACATGGACTTATTAAAGAAACCAATTCAGATTGGACATGTCAAGCTTTCTATATGGAAAAGCAATATGAACAGCTAAGGGGAAAAAAGAGATTAGTCATTGATTACAAACCTCTCAATCTCTTTCTTAAAGATGATAAATTTTCATTGCCATGAATCAGAACCTTGTTTGTTTTACTCAAAGATGCTAAGATCTTCTCTAAGTTTGATTTGAAAGTTAGTTTTTGGCAAATAGGAATTCATCTCGAAGATCGCTACAAGAAGGGTTTTTGTATTTCTAATACCCAATACCAATGGAAAGTCCTACCTTTTGGGCTCAAGGTTTCTCCATCACTGTTCCAAAAGACCATGATAAAAATATTCAGGCTTATTCTCACATCAACTTTGATCTAGATTGATGACATCCCCTTATTCACAAAGTATGAAGAATCCCTTCATCAACTGCTAGCCCAATTCCTAGATATTGTTCAGGCAAATGATATTATGTTCTCTAAGAAGAAAAGCCTTATGGCCTATAACCCATAGGTCCTAGGATCGAAGCCTGACTTTGATACCATAGATATCCTGTAACAAGGCCAGACCTTAGGATACTATTGTCGAGCCCCTCAACGCCTTCACATGGCTCAATGGGGTTCAAAGCCATGATCCCTAAATCTAATCTTGAAACAATCCGATACTGATCATATGAAGCTCTTACGCTTTGTGATGCACAAGATCCATAAGAAAGGTGAGTGCAGAGCATACTTATATATAAGAATAATATAGCTGAAATATAAGAGATAAGGTTTCAAAAAGAAGAGAGTTTAGAAACTCATCGTTATGGAAAACATTAGGATTTTTATTTCCAAACCTTTCTTGAATTACAATTGAAAACTCCTCTCTATTTATAAAGGAGTAGAGGAGAAACTGACAAACAAACAATAGTATCTACTCTTATAAGAGTAGATAGCTTATAAGACATGTTAACTTACAAAGCAAGCTCAACATCTGCTTTATACTATAGCATACAACTTTTACACTTTGACAAGACAAAAGTAAAGGAAACTTCCCTAAAAGCAAAAGAAATATGCTTTTTACAACTTTTGACTTATAATACACCCAACATAATAAAGTGACTTTAATAAAGACACAATAAGACAAGGCAGATGAAATGTGCTTTATTGAAACTTGTAGAGGACGCTTGGCAGAGAGCCTATCACCTTCAATGACTATTCTAAGATGGTGATAGATTAAAGTTGTAATAATCAGAATCCTCTAATCTAACATCAGAACCGTACAGGTGCTTATACCATGGTTGATTAGGTATGACAACCCATGAATTATCATTATCTAGTAAAAGATTATCATCCAGTTGATATGGATCCTGTGACCCTTGAAGTATGGGATCATACTGATCAGATGGGTCAAATTGAGCCTATAAATCATGTGTGTCTTGTGTGCCTTGGCCTGGTGAATCTTGTGAAGCCTGGGGATGAATCTCTAGTATCTCAGGGAAGAGAGTCTCTGAAGGATGTACTTCTTGTCGAGTAAGAGGAGGAGCCTATGGAGGAGATGAATCCCAATCTAGATTGAAATGGTACTATGAAGGATAATAAGGGTCCTAAGTCGACAAAGGAGCATTATTATCAAGGACAGCTAGAAAGTGGTTGAGAGTACAGACAACCATTTCTTCAAGGATATACGAATCATTAAGCTTCTAAATGTGGTCAAGAAGTGGCAGGGCTTCTTATCGAGTAGGAATTCCACAATATGATTTCCACCTATATGTTATAGGACTGGTCTAGAAAGTCTTTGAAACTCCCTTAAAATGTGGACATCAGATGATGTAAAAGCTATTAATGGTAGCTGGATTCTTAGTTTTGAATGAAGGATGCTTGACAACCAGCTGAAGATCTTTAATCCACCAAGAGAGTGTTTCATATCTCTTAAAGAAGGACCAGAGGTATGAGTCAGCATTGGTGGTGTCACTCAAAAACTCCAAAACCTTTGCAACTGGATGACATACGGAGATACTGTAGAGAGTAGTCAAAAACCAGTAAAACCAAAAATCATCACGATTAAAGCTTTGAATAGTGATTTGAATGGGAGAGAGGAAACCCTATCTAGATCAAACAGATGATAAGGATGTGGAAAAGTGCTGGGTTTGTTAAAGATCCTGGAAAGATAATAAAACATGTGAGATTTAGCAAATTGCTTAATCTCGTGGCATTTTTGAGGTCTGAAAGTTCTGGAGGGAAGATCCTATATAGATATGGAGGTGGCTTAGATGGGCTAGTCATGAGAACTAATTGAATGAGACCAGTAGGAGATATGAGCTACATGACTTTAAGTTAAGAGAGCATGTTCGCTATAATGTTATCCTTACCTTTTATATGCATAACATTTTGCAAACCAGTCCTTTAATCCCAATAATTAGGAATTAGGCAAAAGCTTACCTTTGAAGTCTAGAGCTCTATGGAAAGATGAGTTGTCCATTTGTACCGTGAAATGATGTCCGATAAGATGGAATTCAAATTTTAGAATCACCTTTTTTACCATGAGAATCTCCTTGTAAGAAGCATGATAATGTTACTCTGAAGGTTTGAACTGTTCACTAGCATGTCCATAGTAATGAATGGTCTTATCATCATCCTTTTCAAGGAGTACTGCTCCCCAATACAGATCACTAGCATCAGTTTGTTGGATACGTTATCCTTTTCCTGGAATCTTTAAGGCAAGAGGATTGAACCTCACGGTCGTAAATGACCTAGTTCCAATTTTCTTCGCGTCTATAGTTCATATGGAGTTGAGATGACTGATTTTATAGGCACACAATTAAGTATATAGGCCGCAGTTAACAATGCATCACCCCAATACGAAATAAGGAGATTTGATTGCGCGATCATAGACTTAACCATTTCCAATAAAGTCCTATTCCCTCTTTTTGGTACTCCATTTTATTGTAGAGTATATGGAATATTTAACTGTCTATTAGTACCTTTTCTTTCAAATAATTTCTTAAAATGTTCAAAAAGATATTCAAGCCCATGGTTGGTTCTTAGAGCCTTAATAGTTTTGTCTAGTTGATTCTCAATCAAACTTACATATTTCATAACGCAACTTAATGCCTCATCTTTGTGAGAGATCAAATAAACATGACCATATTGAGTAAAATCATCAATAAATATGAGAAAATAAGAAACACCATGTCATGCTTTTACATTCATTAGGCTACAAATGTTAGAATGAATTAATTGCAATGGATATTTAGCCTTAGATCTTTTTCTAAATGGTTTTCTAGTTATTTTTCCCGCTAAAGAATTCTCACATATAAGCAAATCAATTTTAGTGAGTGCCCAATATGCCCAAGTCTAAAATGTCATATATTGACATCCACATTAGCATTTCTAGTAGATGTAACATAAGAAAACCCATCCAACATATAACTAGTATATACTAATATTGAATTATGAAAAATATCCAAATCATTGTCCTTGAAAATTAACAAAAATTAAATTTCATCGGATCTCCAAAGTATAAAGAATATCATGGAGAAGTAAAATACGGCCACTATGCATAACTAACTTGCAGATGTCAATCCTTTTAACTTCTACTTTAGAATTGTTCCCCACATATGTCCATTCAGTCTAAGACGGAATCCGACGATACTCCATAAAAACTTCTCTATCTCATGCTACATGGTCGGTAGCTCCTGAGTCTACAGTCCATATAGGACAAGATTAAGCTAATAAAATAGAACTTGAAACAAAAATTGAATTTAAATCAGTGGAGTTTGAATTAGGTTGTACCTTTGTCGGCTTAGTGCATTCACAAGCAAAATGACCTTTTTTTACCATAGTTGTAGTATTTCATCTTACTCTTTTCCTTCTTTCTTATGCGTTTCCTCGCTTGCGCCCCCATACTTTATTATTTTTGTTAAAATAACCATATGATTAAGCTTTCCCTTTGCTCTTTCCTTTGTAATTTTCCCACTTCTTTTTGGAACTAGAACCTTTGTAATAGCAAGATGCCATTTCATAAGCTTAATTAAATACTCCAGCAGCCTCAAGGCCCTCTTCCTCCAGTTTTAGGTGACAAGCTATGTCATCAAAAGTATTGATGTTCTCATTGTGAGTCATATAAATCTTCATATGTTCCCAACTGTTAGGAAGAGATTTAATCACAACCTGAACTTGCTATTCATCTATGAGAGTGTGTCTAGCTGACATTAATTCCCTGACCGTGTTTGACATTTTCCTGAGATACTGAACTGTTGAATGATTAGGGTGCTTTTTGTAAATGTCAAATTTGATAGCCAGTTTCCTAAGCTTAGTAGTGTAACAACTCTCTAACCAAGTCCGGAGACCCGATTAAAGGAATCTCTCACTTCGATAAGCAATTGAAATGATTCACAAATGAAGGTTCCTTTTGAAGCTACGTTGAAAACTAAATAAAATTTTTTTTTACTCTTTAGGATAAAAACAAACTGTTAATACTAATAGTAAAACCAAAGCATTTTTGAACTTAGAATAAACACAGTTCTTTCTACTAGACTCACAACTTAAAGAAAATAAATTGCATCTCAAATCAGAGTTTTAGTATTATTCAAAAGGAAATAACAACGCGAAACTAATTTGTATTATTGCCACTCTCCGCTGGTCCGCTACATCAGTGCCAAGCTGCTCAAGCAAGGTTTTTTAAACTACCTAACACAAGAAAACAAACAAAGTGAGTGAAAAATCACTCAGTAGGTTCTCAACATGCATGTAATGGCATAATGCAATGTACTGAAGAGATGACAACAATTGTAGAATTTTGACTTCCTCTTTAAAAGAAATATATTCGTGCAAATATAGTGCATATACAATATATAGCATTTTTCTAGAAGCTTTTATGTAATGACTTTTAAAACTCATGTTTGTAAGACTTTTTCACTTAGTGCAAGTTTTAGTTACGCGAGAGCTAGTTATCCATCGACAACTCTAATTTTCTAAAGCAGCACACATGCATACTTTCAAGAATATCCTTATTCTCTTAATCGTTTATAGGAAATGGTGTGCATGGGGAAGGGACGCATTTGCATCCGTGTAATGCAAGTGCTGGGGTTACAACTTCTACATACACCAATACGCTCGTATGTGCGCGCATATGAGACTCCAAACTTGCCACTCACTAGTTAGTGGGACCTCTACTAAACCATTTACTTAGCACATTCATATAAGCTCCATTCACTATACAGATGCCTACGTATGCATAACCATGAGTTCTCAATACATAACCTTTAAAACATGATCTGACTGAGAAAACTGTTTCCTTGCATATAATAAAACTTTTGTGATATGTTATTATGAAAGATATGAGAATCCAAACTTGCATATGCATATGCATGCCTTAGCTAGCAATTCCATTCTCATACTTAAGGTATGATGCCCACAGTATTCAATTAATATCTCAATCAACAAGTGAGAGTAATTACAACATTTACACTGTTCAAAGGCCATAACACAAATTCCAAGTTCATGGCTATCCATAGATACACACACACACACACACATTCATATGCATCGATAATTATAAATAAATATAAATGTAACTAAAAATACATAGCTAAACAAAATGTACTTAATAAATCCTCACATTATTACTCTATTATTTAATGAAAAAAGAAAATTAACCAAGGTAAGGTACCACTTTCAAACTAGTAGCAACATAAGTACTTTAACGTATCAATCTAATCAAATAGATTTCAGCATAATCACAAAATTTATAAAAATCATAACTAACTCATTACAACTTGGACTCCCATAATTCCAAAACCAATAGAATCATAACTTATCATATTATAGGGAAAAATATAAAACGAAAATAATAAAAAATTTAGCCTTAGCAAAACAGTGAAATCCCATAGGTTAAAATACTGCTCTATTCCAGGATTTTTCCAGAAAACAAAGTAAAATTGTAAAATTCATAGGTCTTTCATCTTAATTCTGATTTGAGTAATTCCAAAGCCAATTAGACCACAAATCATTGAATTAAAATATAAAAAAATGCCACAAAATAAAGAAAATTAAAAGCACTTCAAAATCATCAAAACCCGTGGGTTTTGTGTGCAGAAAAGTTTCCAGAATCCCAAGTTAACCAGCGATTTTGTAAAAATTGGTTCTCACTCAATACAGATCCAAATCCCATGATTTAAATGGAAAATGATTCATAACAAACCTAACTTATTACAAAAAAAATGATCAATAATTGCAAACATCCATAACCAAAGTTATACATGAACAAACTGTACAAAAATTTTAAAAAATCACAGTTCATCAGGTTTGAACTCTTTACTTGACTAGATTAGGTCTTGATTCACCCAAAATACCTTTCCAACACCACAACACTCCATCACAGCCACCAATAACAGAAATCCAATAGAATTATCATAGTATACACAAAGATGAATAGAAGATCTAACTAGATTCATAGCCCAATACGCATAGAAACTCCAAAAGCTAACCAAAGCAAGTATGGGTAAAGGGGTACCTATCTTAGATTGACTTAAACCCCTCTTAAACCTTTTGAAAAACAAATGTAAACCCCAACCAGCTGCTGTAAAGGTGCCCGGCCACTTGCTTCTCCCCCTTTCCTTGACCTTCTCTTAATTTCCTCTTGAAAACTTGAAGATCTAATCCTTGCATATTTATTCTCTCTCTTCTCTCTTCAAGGAAGCTTATCTTTCTCTCTCTATTGGGTTATAGGGCCGGCTACCAAGGGTGAAAATGGAGCTGGTCTTCTTCAAATAAGCTTTTAAATAGTGGAGTCTAGGGATTTAATGAGGTGTTAAAAAGGTAGACTACTTTTTGACCAAAGTTTGACCAAGTAAAACTTGGTCTCCAAGTAATGTTGCTACACCTAACTAAGCTTAATCAAACCATTCCTAAAAAAAAATGCCATGAGAACAGAAAAAGAAAATCTCAATCAGTTATCTGCCAGTCTAGGTGATGATGTGGTAGGGGTTGATTTTGACTTTGACTTAACTTTGACCACCAATTAAAAACAAGCACAATTAATTAATTAGAAGCAATGAAACAAGTTACTCTTAATCAAATAAGACCAATTCAAAAAAAAATCATGATGTGACAAATACTTGTCTAAATGTTGACTTTGACCAGAGTTGACTTTGACTAAAGTTGACTTTGACCAAAGTCAATTGCGCATAAAAGAAAGCATATATTACAAGTAGTCAAGATGCCACCAAACTTATCTTTCAGGGTCATCCACATAGCATGGATGGTGTCACACATCACAGCGTCGTCCATACTGCTCAGCAATGTAATGCAATCTATAATGTTCTTCTGCTTCCCGGTCACAAAGGTCTCAGAGTCCCTTATGTGTTGAGCAGTAAAGCCTTACTCTGGTTCAACCATTTCATAGTTTAATGGTTCAGTGGCTCCTTGCTCCTCTAAAATTAGCTGAATCTTACGAATCCATAGGTTGTAACTGTCACCATTGAATTTTTTACCTTTCTTTAGTTCAGCCACGATATTCTTTACCTTTCTTTAGTTCACATATTTTAACAACTGCTACATAGAGATTAAAACGAAATAGCTTAAAACAGGACAAAAAACTAGCGTTCATAAGTTTATGGAATAAAATATACTAAAAACATAATAGTAAAGTACAAAGATGAAATCGAAAAGTCTTTAGAGCTTCCAATCATCTTTCAATTGAATGTATTTCATAATTATAGAATTTAATCTATTTGTTCCAAAAAATATTTCTAGACAAGTTTATGCACAAAAACAATATCTAGAATACCCCATTAAAATCACATAACATTTCAGACAAAAACATACAAAATTATACTAGAATACTAATATGCACAAGAGGATTAAACTAAATAAAAACAAATATACAAAAAATAATAAAATTATTATGTGCTTCGGGTTCATTTGTAATTCATGTAATCGTCTTAGCCTATATCTGCTACAAATTTTATTAATATGGTGCAAAAATGAAAAATATATTCTATATAACTAAAATAAAATTTTACACAAATAAATTAAAATAAAAAAAAATTAATTTTTTTAAAAAATTTGCTAACATCATTAGTCAATGGGCTAGCTGTTGATGGGTCAATAGGTAAACCCGAGTCCAACTCCAATTTTTTAAAAAATTGCTGACGTTATCGGGTGACGTCATCGATGATGTCACTCATCTTCAACCTTCAGTTGGGCTTGGAATTTCAGTTAATTGGGTTGCACAACCCGGTCAAACTCGATTGGATAATCGCCATCCGACCATCATTTTCAACGAGGCAAATGACGATCTTGTCCTCTCGACGCTGGTAATAGTTTGATAGTCACCAAATGCCAAAAAATACACTTTTTGCACAAAAATAAAATTGTACATAATCTAAAATTTTACAGTATAGGATTGTTTAAAAACCTAGAATTTGCATGATTTCTAACCCAAAAAACCATATAGAAATGCAAGACATTTTCTAGCTCTAATACCAATGAAAGAAAATAAAACAATAAATTACACAGAAAATAAAATGACATAGGGATTATCTTCTCTAATTACAGTGTAAATACACAACTGTGAATTTTAGTGGAAAATGTGTTTGCTTTCATACGTTTTCAGCCGTTGGAAGATTGTGGGATATTGTTAGAAGGCTATAGAAATTTGTTAGAAGGTTGTACGAAGTTGTTAAAGGTTGTAGGAAGTTGTTGGAAGGCTGTAATAATTTATTGGAAGGTTATATGAAAGTCATAGGAGCGCATTAGATGATATTAGGAACACGTTGGTAGCTTCTAGGAATGCATTGGAAGGTTGTCATAAGTTGATAGAAAACCATGAGAAGTTGTTGAAAAGTCATAGGAAGTTGTTAGAATGTCGTAGAAAGTTGTTGGAAGGTTGTAGGAACATATTGGATGGCCGTAGAAATTTATTGAAAGATCATGGGAATACGTTGGAGGCCGGTAGGAAGTTATTGGAAGGTCATAAAAGTTTTTGAAAGGCCGTAGAAGTTGCTAAAAGACCATAGGAAATCTTTAAAAATCCATAGTAATGAATTGGAAGCCTATAGGAACGCATTAGAACCTCGTAGGAAGTTATTGGAATGGTGTACAACTTCTATAGAATGGCGTAGCATTAGAATCTCGTAGGAAGTTATTAGAAAGGTGTAATAAGTTGTTGGAATGGCGTAGAATGTTGCTGGAAGGGCATAGGAACTCGTTAGAAGGTCGTAAAAAGTTGTTGGATCGCTGTAGGAAGTTGTTGAAAAGCCATAAGATGTGATTAGAAGGCCGTAGGAAATTGTAAGGAGCTCGTAGCAAGAAATGCATTGGAAGCTCATAGGAACACATTGTAAGTCCAAAAGAATGTGTTAAAAAGTCGTAGAAAGTTATTTAAAGATCATAGGAAGTTACTGGAAGGTCGTAAGGTATTGTTAAAGGTCATAGGAACTTGTTAGAAGATCGTATGAAGTTTTTATAAGGTCGTAGTAAATTGTTGAAAGGTCTTAGGAACTCGTTGAAAGGCATTAAAAATGCGCTAGTAGCCCATAGGAATGTGTTAGAAGGTTGTAATAAGTTATTGGAAGGTCATAGAAGTTGCTAGAAAGCTATAGGAAGTTGTTGGAAGGATGTAGTAAGTTAATGGAAGGTCGTATAAACGCGTTGGAAGGCCATGTGAATGCCTTAGAAGCCGTAGGAATTGTTTTAAAGCCAAATAAAAGTTGCTGGAAGGTCATCGGAAGTTATTAGAAGGCTGTAAAAAGTTGTTGGTAGGCCCTAAATCATTATTGAAAGACTATAGGAAGTTATTGGATGACTGTGAGAATGCATTGGAAGTTTATAGGAATGCAATGCAAGTACGTAGGCAGCCATTGTAACCTCGTTAGAACGAATTGGAAGCCCATAAGTGTAACACCCTCTAACCAAGACTTACAAATTCGATCTAGGGGATGTTATTTGTATAACACATGTTATAAAATAAGACCAATTTTTTTTTTCTTTTCCTCTTTACTTCGGATCTATAAAATAATACTAACTTTAAAAGTAACGTAATGCCAGTAGTAATATTATTAATAGTGTCTTAAAATCAACACCCACATGTAAAGAGAAATTTAACAAATATCTTGGTCTTATAAATTTATTAAGTAGAGTAATTAAGATTAAAACATAATATAGCATAAACATGGATCATGTTGATCAATGTAGCAAAACACCACCTCGCAGATACCCCAAGTCCACATTCCACTTAATCAACTTTCAGTGTCATTACCTACACACATAAGCAAACAAAAATGAGTGACAAATCACTCAGCAAGTTCCACAGTACACAAACACAACATGAAATGCTTATGCTTATGCTTATGCGTGAATCAATGCATACTTGCTTACTTTCGAATAGATGTTGCCTAGTTCAAACTAAAACTTCTTTATTTAGTTTAAAAACAAAACTTCTATTGTAGGACTTCCAGACACATATACATAAGAACTATTACTCGTCGATAATCAATAGAAATGTCCTTTGAATAGTTTAGCAGCAAAGAGGCATATGTGCGTAAGTGGGGTAAAGGGAGGACTTGAATCCTAGCCATGTAAGTATAAACCAATACCAATAACTTTGTGTGACGACTTAAGTGGATGGGTGTGGGAGGCACTAGTAACTACTTGGTGTCCAATCCTACATAACCTGGGTCCTTAAGGAAAGGTCTAAAAGAAAAGAGAATTCCTTCATAACAACGGAGGCCCTTTCAGAGCGTTTGGCCAAGGGGTTCGTAAGAACTCCAAAGTTAAGCATGCTCCAATGGGAGTAGTACCAGGATGGGTGACCTCTTGGGAAGTCTGATAGAACCCTATACTATTTGACATGCAGTGGTTAAATTGAGGACAATATCGGTTGAAAAGGGACCAGGGCGTTAGACTAGGGAGCCCAGTTGGGCGTCTTACACTTTGGCCAAAAAGCATTAGTCATGCCCTCAATGAGTCTTCCCACATACACAAATCCGTCTATATGTGCCCATCTAAACCCTACAAACTTGGTAAGATCCATAAAACTAAGCCTTCTTTTGTGCGGTTCCATACATATATACAAAAGGTTAATTTCAAAATTTCTTGTATTTGCCTACAAAGTGTGTCCTTTGAAAACATACTTTATTTTTCAATAAATCTTGATGTTATACATTTCTTGTCAAACCGAATTTTATATTCATGTTTGAATGCACATGCTCATGCTTATATACTTGTGATCATGCATACCTTGCTTCACAAATTAAGAAACCAAGTGTACATGCATTCATCAACTTATGATATCCAAAAAATATATTTCAAGGCAAATTATCACAATAAATGCTTATATAGGCTTTGGCTATCTTCAGTCACAAGTAATACAATCCATACCATGCATACACTTATATTTCTATTTAATTTTGAAAATTCTAGCAAGTTATTTTCCGCAGAGAAATTTATAAGTACATACGTAACCAGAATTTTAAGCCACAATTAATCAAAACTTGCCATATATGATCTCATGTAATGTAGTACCAAAATTTGCAGCATGAATTACTTAATCCAAAACATATTTGTAACATGATTTTGACATAATAGCATATATATAAATGTCCAAAAAATTCTAGCAACAAAATATAGATTCAAACTTAATTGAAACATGAATATTCAATGTATTAATAAAGTTAAAATTCCCAGAATTTTCTAGCAAACAATATCCCTTCATAATTTGATTTAAATCACATGTATCTTAAGAAAATTATTGTTCTTTTCTAAATCAATTAAAACTATCAAAAATCATTCATTATAGTGCATGATCAACCTTCATTTAATGTCCACTATGAATTAAAAATTCAATCTTGACACATATATGGGAGATCCGCCATATAAAGAATTAGAGTTCAATGTATAATTTTGTAAAAATCAACACTTTTCATGTAAATCCATGTGATTTAAGGTAAAATGATAAAACCCTTACATATATCAAAATTTCCAATACACACCAATCCATATTATCATGCATAAATCATCAATTCAACCTATAAATATATTGGAGAAGAAGAAAGATTCAAAACAAATAAGAACAATGAACAATTATATGTGAAATTTGCCTTAAATCCTTACTCGATCACACAAAATTTCTCTTAATAATTCCTTAAAAATTTCCAGCACTAAGAGGAAAGGAGAATGTAGAAAATTTTCCCACTTAGTTGCCTCCTAATTATAGACAAAAATCCTAGTCCAACTTTCCTTATTTCTTACTTCTTACTTTTCTTATTTTAAATAAGGAATTTCCTTATTTCAAATAAGGAAACTAGCCAGCCACATAATTGTCAAATAATACTAATTAAAAATAAAAAAAATTCAAATATCAAATCCATACACATACGTCGTAACATCTATTTTCTTTTGTGTGCACTTGATTTTTGTTCAAAGTCAACTATGGTCAAAGTCAACGTTTAAACTGATGGCTATCAGGTCATGGTTTTGATTTAGTTTTAAGTTGACTAAGACTGTCTTATTTGATTTTCTTTTGACTATATTTAAGTGCTTGTTTTTGCAAGTCAAAGTCAACCCTACCACATCATCATATAGATTGACAGAGGACTAACTAAAATTTTTCTGTCCTATACATATGGCATGTGTGGGAAGAAGCTAGGTACAGTTGGGTACAGTAGAGTTACTTGATGACTAAATTTGACTTGGTCAAACTTTGATAAAAAAGTGGTCTAGTAAGTGCTACCTCATTATAACCCTAAGATCACCTATTTAAATATTTTTTCCAAGACACTAAGCTCATTTTTGAGCTAGTGCAGCTGGCCACCAACCTTAAGAGAAAGAGGGAGTATGTTTCTAGAAAGAGAGAGAGGAAGAGAAAGTGAGGGAGATCAAGCATTTTCAAAGATTTCTCATGAGAAAGGGAAGAAAGCAAGGAGCTTAGGGGAGGCTGGCCATTTATACTCAAGATTTGGTGGTTTTGGAGGTAGTCCCAACTGATTTTGTGGAGTTTTAAGCATTTCTCAAGGTAGGTTCCCTTGCCCATTCTTGATTTGATTGACTTTGAAGGTTCTAAGCTTGTTTTGTACTAGATCTAATTAGTTTTCCCCCTTTTCTTCATTTGCTATGATTTTTTCCTTTGAAATACTGTTATTTGGTTGTTGTATTGTTGTATTTATGTTAATGGAATTGTGACTTGGGAGGAGCATGACTTGATCTAGACTTGTAAAGATCTAAAATGTTTAAGTTGTTGTTATCTAGAAAATTTTTGAAATTTTTGTGAACTTTGACTGAATGTAACTCTGGTTATCTGTGCCCAAAATTTTTAAAAATTTTGCTGTAATACATTGGGTTTGATAGGAATCATTTGACTTTTAAATCAGTGGTTGATTGGAAATTTCTAGAAAAATTCCTAGACCCCAACCCACAAGTTTTACTGAGTTTAAAGGGTTTTTAATTTTCTTTATTTCCCAGCCATATTTTTTTTTCTTTTAATTCAATGCGTCATGGTCAGTTTGGCCTTAGAATTTCTCAAATTGGAATTAAAATGAGAGTTTTATGAATTTTGAAAATTTATTCGTTTTTCAAAAAATCCTAGAATAAAACATTATACCTGTACCCATGGGATTTCACTATTTTTCTAGGGTTATAATTTTCATTATTTTCATGGTATGTTTTCTCCTATACTATGATAAATCAAGGATAGGTTTTAGAATCATGGTAATCTAGATTAGAATGAGTTAGTTATGATTTTTACAAATTAGTTAAACGGTTTGATTAAATTAACATATTATAGTAATTACTTTATTACTAGTGCTAAAAGTTGGTTGATTAATTATCTTTTTGCTAACAAATAGCATAGTAACATCTTGAGGTTTAATTAAGTTACATTTTGTTTAGCTAAGTTTTATAAAGTTATTTTACTATTAAGTAAACATGTTATTTTTCACTTAGAAAGTTTTATATAGAAAGTTATTTCCTTACTTAATTTCCTTCTTCCTTTATATTTTAGTTTCTTATTTAAAAGCTTGAATTCATTTTAATACATGATTTGTACCCCTTTTTAGATTATATGTGATAAGGTGCGATATCTATCTTTGAATAAGTCTTATTGGATTGGATACTGTTTACGAATGAGCTGTGACTCAATTATTAAATGCTTTGGATTTTTTGCAAGTGCTTTAGAAATTGAGTTAATGCTTACCATTGTTAAAAAATTCATGAGCATTCATATGCATCAAAGTATTACATAGAAGTTTTCTACCTTTAAATAGCTCAATCGATTTTCCCATGAGAATCATGTTTTGAAAATTATTAATTGAAAAGTCATGGTCATGCATACATAGGCATTTGTATAAAATGAATGGAGCTTATATGAATATGTTACGTGAATTGTTTAGTTGAGGTCCCACTAAATAATGAGTAGAGATTTTGGATTCTCGTATGCGCGCACATACGAGGGTATTGGTGTATATGGTGGTTGTAACCCTAGCACTTGAATGACGTAGATGCAAGCGGGTCTCTTCCCCACTCACACTGTTTCCGTTAAACAATTAATTGTAAAGTGTTTCCCTGAAAGTATATCTATGTGCTACTTTGGAAAATAACAGTTGCCGATGGGTAACTAGCTCCAGCGTAACTAAGAAAAGTTGGACTCAGACGTCACAATTTATGAAAAGTCCTATGAACGTTTGTTTTCTAAATCACTTTATAAGAGTTGTGAAAGAACGATGTTTTGCATATGATTTTCTGTTAGCAGAGAAAGAAAAATTAGTTTTTGGAAAAGAAAGACATTTTTGTTAGCATAATGCATTGCATCAGCATATGCATGTTGGGAACCTACTGAGTGATTTTTCACTCACTCCTACTTGTTTTCCTTTGTTTAGATAACTTCGAGGGCTTAGCTTGATTGGCTTGACAGTGTCATGGCATACCAGTGTAGGGAGGCAATAGTACAAATAATTTTCTGCATTTTGTTATCTTTTAGACAATGTAAAGCTCTGATTAAGTAGACGGTTATTTTTCTTTACGTTGTATGTCTTTTTTTAAAAACCATGTTTACTTTAAGTATTAAAAATACTATGGTTTTTCTTTAATATTAATGGTTTGATTGTGTCCTAAAGAGTAAAGAGAAATTTTTTCCGAATTTCAGTTTTGTCCAAAAGGAACCGCTCTTTTATAAATCATTTCAATTGCATATCGTTGTGATAATCTTTTAGTTGGGTCTCTAGACTTGGGTAAAGGGGCTGTTACATATGTGTTGGGACAAGACAAATCTCACACACAAAAACTCAAAAATCACAATACACTTCGGCAGGATGTCAAGTGCCTATCATTGAACCTGACTTCACTCTTGACCCTCTCGGGTTGGAGGGTCTCTGAACCTTGAATCATGTAAGGCACATGATATAGAACCTGTCAATGGACCTAATATTCTTTAACTTCATGTCCATACAGTGCTTCGCAAAGTTTACACTTGTATACTCGCGCACACAAGCATACAAGTAAACCTTCACAAATAATACACCAATAAGCAATTTTGGAGGCGGTTATTACTGGTCATATAACAACCCGTACTTAGTTTGACTTGTTGACCAAGTTGGTCAGTGAAGTCGAGGTTGAATTTTGCCACATGTCATTTTTTACTTTAACTTTGGTACATTGTAAAGAGCTCGTCAATACGAGTTCGTAGACTAGTGATATGTTCAAAACGGGGTTATGGTTAAGAAGTTATGATCTTTGAAAGATAGTGGCAAAATCATAAATATTTCAAAGTTTAAATTTTTTTAAACGTTTTTCTTTCGTCTCCTTCTTCTTCCCAATTATCAACTCTCTCCCTCTCTCTACGTCGCCAGGAATCCAAGGAAAGCCGCGCCACCGTTGCTGGTCACTGGACCACACGTGTACCACCACCAGAGTCGCTACCCATCGGCGAATACATGGCAACCGGTCACGTACCCAGCCGAATTCCACCGTCGCCGGATCGGGGTAAAACCCAATCA
Organism: Rhamnella rubrinervis; assembly: GCA_007844105.2. Classification (NCBI taxonomy): domain Eukaryota; kingdom Viridiplantae; phylum Streptophyta; class Magnoliopsida; order Rosales; family Rhamnaceae; genus Rhamnella; species Rhamnella rubrinervis. The sequence goes on from CM017582.2 coordinate 3,673,842, forward strand.
TTCTCTCTCTCTCTCTTTAGCTCGCCGAATTTTGGAGAGTTTTTTGGCAAAAGGTAGGTGTTTTCCCCCTATTTTTGAAACCTTGAATCCGTTTCCAAGCTTAGTTTTTCTTAAAAGTGCTTGTTTTGTAAGATTCTCAAAATTCCTTTTTGAGCCGCCATTTTCCAACCATTTTTCCGCCACCTCGGTTCTCACTCGACTAAATTGAAGGGAGTCTCTCAATCCTTGTTTCGTGGGCTTCGTTTTGGTATATAATATGTTAATTTTAGTTGAGTTTTGAAGAAATTCAATTTTTTGAAATTTTGGGTATTTTAATAATGGTATAATTTGAGCACCAACCAAGGTGAAGGAACTCAATTTGAGTGAATTAAGACATCTACTATACTACGGAAGTTAGATTGAGGCTTAATTTTGATGTTTGTTGAGTAATTGGAAAAGCCCCAATTTGGAGATTAAGGGCATTTCAGGAATTTGGTGAATTAAATTTTATGAGCTGTATTTTGGATAATTGATAGTGGTGAGAAGCTTCTAAGTTTAATTAAAGGTTAATTGAATTTGTTCTTGAAGTGGAGGTTGGGGTGGAAATTGTGTAAATTCAAGTGTTGGGAAGGTTGATAATGCATAATTATTTTTATTTATTTAGGCCCTATGACTGGAGTGGATACTAGAGCAGACACTAAAGAGGACCCACCTACGGATCAACAGTAATTTTACTTGTGAGTGGATTTAGTATTATTATGATTTTATAATTAACAAGTGTAATTATGAGATATAATTATTTTCTAAAATGCTTGAAATATATTTGTTTCCTTTGATAATTTTTATTAAATGAGAGCATTTTGGGGGAGGGGGAAAGAAAGATATATATATATGTATACATATGCATATTTTCTGTGGATTTTTGGGATACGCCATGGTTCAACCTGACACAATTGACTATTTGGGATAGTTTTATTTCGTCACCCCTCACGCGTAATTGTAGTTGGACGATGATTCTCCTATGCTATGCCTTAGGATGCCAAGGGTAGTATGACAGGTTCCCCTTCCCCTTCCTCCTCTGCTATGCCTTGGGATGCTAGGGGTAGTATGACAGGTTCCCATTACCCTCTGTGTATTTTGGATAATAAATGGTGTATAAGTTTATGTAGATATATATAAATATGTGCATATATATATTTATGGGTTAGTGGATGGAATAAATTTTGGTATTGGTTAATTACTAATTTATTTATTTTCGTATAAAGCAAATTATTTGTTTCTGATTTATTTCTAAATTCACTCACTGAGCTTGTCTCACTATGGTTTATTTTCATTTTGCTTTTCTTAAAGATCTACTAGGTTTTGCTGGGTAGTAACCATCACTTTTAGTTGCCATCACCATCATTCCTACCTTCTTTTCGAAGATTTCCATTATTTAAATGTAAAATTAATTCCCTTTTTATTTTAGTTTGTTTTCCATGACACATGTAATATTTTCAATACTTTATTTATTTTTGATAGTTAGCTCTGAGAGTAACCCAAGTCAGTACCATAGATATTTATTTATAAGAGTTGAACTTTCCTAGATTTCTTATTATATTGCGATATACATGTTGTAGGACCTCTAGTGGCATTTACTGTGGCCACTGGATATTTTTATCATGTGTTTTTCGTACAAGTACAAAATTGGGTTTTGCCGAAATTCCTATAGAATTTTATTAAAATTTTCCCTAAACGTGGCCCATCCCAAGTACAGTCTTATCAGGTCACCCCTCCTAAAGGGAAATTTCGTCCCTGAAATTTGATCAAACCAGAAGACAAAACTTACCAGAAAACAAACTTGGGTACTTGGATTTCATTTCATCTTCCCGTTCCCATGTCACTTCTTCCACGACATGGTTCCTCCAAAGAACTTTAACGAAATGAATGGTCTTAGTCCTTCGCACTTAATCTTATCGATCCAGAATTTGCACTGGCTTGTCTTCATAGGTAAGATCCTCTCTTACTTCTAACGATTCAAACTCTAGCACATGCGAGGGGTTGTGCATATACTTCTTCAATATAGATACATGAAACATATTGTGCACATTTGATAAGTTTGGTAGTAAAACTAAATGGTAAGCCAATTCACCAATCTTTTCCAAAATCTCAAACGGTCCAATGTATCGTGGACTTAACTTTCCTTTATCTTCAAACCTCATAACACCTTTCATCGATGCTACTTTAAGAAAGACCTTGTCTCCCACATCGATACTTAGATCCTTCCAAATCTCATAACTCTTTTGTCTATCTTAAGAAACCTTCATTCTTTGTCGAATTCTACTTATGACTTCACTCATCTGTTGTAGAATCTTGGGTCCAAGTATCTTTCTCTCACCTACCTTGTCCTAATAGGTTTGTTGTCAACACTTTCTTCCGTATAAAGCTTTATAGGGTGCTATGCCAATAGTTGTATGATAGCAGTTGTTGTATGTAAACTCCACAAGTGGTAGATGCTTCTCTTAGTTCCTTTGGAAATCCAACATAGAAGCACGCAACATGTCCTCTCAAATGTTCAAGTCGTTTTTATCAAATTGTCGATCAGATTGAGGATGAAAGACAATACTTTAGTTCAACTTTGTTCTCACAGCCTTATGCAGACTCTTCCATAACAATAAAATAGGCACTCCATGACGTCTCACAATCTCGTCCACATAGAGTTGCGCCAACCTTTCCATAGGATGCGTCATATGCATAGATAAGAAGTTAGTAGACTTGGTTAGTTAGTCCACTATTACCCATGTTGCATCATTACCTTGTTCAGATAATGGTAACCCCACAACAAAGTCCATGGCGATATTTTTTCAGTTCCATTCAGGAATCATCAGAGGTTTAATCATAAAAAAGGGTCTTTAATGTTCAATCTTCACTTGCTGACATGTTAGACATTGCTCCTCGAACTATGCTATATTCTTCTTCATGTCGTTCCACCAATAAAATTTGTCAACATCTTTGGACATCTTAGTAGCTCCAAGATGTACTGTGTAAGGCACACAAAGATGACTTCCAAACTTTAGAATTCCATCTCCAAGTCTCTTTTCTTGAATAACTTCCTCTTCAAACTTGTGCCATTTTCTTGTTCTTTCTTAATCTTGTCAACTAATGATGGTTGTACCTTGAGTATAGACAATATGTATGAATATTGGTTAGGAACTAACTCAATATCAATTCTTCTCATATCTTCCAAAATATACAGTTGTGTAGTAATTAAATTACGACTAAAACCGACATACTTTCTGCTCAGAGCATCAGCTACTATATTGGTTTTTTCAGGATGATAATTGATAGAACAATCATAATCGTTAACCAATTCGAACCATCTTTGTTGTCTCATGTTCAGCTCCTTTTGAGTAAAGAAATACTTTAAACTTTTATAGTTAGTGTAAATGTCACACGTCACACTAAAGGTAATGTCCCCAAATTTTCAGTGCAAAGACGACAGCAGTTAACTCTAGATCATGCGTTGTGTCACGGCCTGTACCTTTGGCACTTGCAAGTAGGCCGTGCGGTGCTTACTAGCCCCTCGCGGGTAGTAAGCCAACCGACGATGTTCCTCGAAAGATAAATAACCCACACGATATTAGTGTTGTGCAAGCATAAAGCAAGCAACAAAGCAATTAAATAATGCACACAAAGAAATAAACGGGACAAGCTCACAAAGGCAACGATCGATAAGAAATGCACTCGTTTTATTAATATCTCGATGGTAAGAGTACACGGAGGCCACAAGCACGTATGAAAAGCCCCTTACCTATGCTGGTGAGCTAGCCCAACCTTTCGTCGACTAGTCACCCCTCCATAAAGAGCTTTATTTACATTCGTCCTTGTGACAGCGGAAAACATCAAAATGTTTGAGGAGACAATTACAAACAAATGCTACCAAGCAAGCAACCATGGGCTTGACTAATGACCCTGGACAAGCTATACTTGGGCACTACATAAGCACACTCTCACATTCTCCCCCACTCAATCTGTCAGCGTCCTCGACGACTTTGCCGCTTCAAAATCTTCAATCATCTGCTTGAATTGCTCCAAGTCTTCAGCCTTCTCCCATCTCGTCTCCTCCTCGCCAAGTCCCTTCCATTTGACTAGATACTCTTGTCGCGGTCGTCGCTGCACTTTGATGATCCTGTCGGCAAGGATCTCTTCAGCTTGCTTTTCCTCCTGGCGCTCTCGTGTCTTCAAGTCGATCGCCGCTCGGATGGTTGCGTGTTGGATCTTCTTCATCTGGGTGGTATGGCTTCAGGTTGCTGACGTGAAACACCGGATGCACATTCATCCACTTTCGGGTCTCCACTTTGTAAGATGTCTTGTCCACCTTTGATATTACTGTGAGAGGGCCTTCGTAACGTCTTACAAGTCTCCCATCCACTGAACGCAACGATCGAAACTGCTCTGCCGTTATTTTGACCATCACCATATCTCCTGCTTTAAACTCAAGGGGTCTTCATCCTTGGTCAGCCCATTTCTTCATTCATCGCGAGGCTTTCTCTAAGTATGCCCGAGCAACTGCTACATTGTTCCTCCAATCTTTAGTGAAGTTGAAAGCTCTACGATTCTTTCCACGATAACTATCCACGGTCTGAGGCAGTAAAGGATTCTGTCCATTCACTATCTCGAACGGGCTCTTGTTGGTTGCAGAGCTCCTCTGAGAATTGAAACAAAATTGCGTAGCATCCAAAAGTTGCGCCCAGTTCTTTTGGTTGGCGCTGACAAAGTGGTGTAGGCATTCCTCCAGCATTGCGTTGAATCTCTCTGTTTGTCCATCAGTCTGTGGATGATAACTTGAGGAGATATTTAGTTTTGAGCCTAGGAGGTTGAAGAGCTCCTTCCAAAAATTCCCTGTAAACCTAGGGTCTCTCGATCACTGACAATATGATGCGGCACTCCCCAATACTTGACTACAAACTTGAAAAATAAGCGGGCAGTCTCCTCTGCCGAGCAATACTTTGATGTCGGAACGAAAGTGGCATACTTCAAAAATCTATCAATAACCACTAATATGCTCGAAAATTCCCCAGTCTTTGGCAAACCATTTATGAAATCCAATGATATACTCTCCCATGGCCGAAGTTGGGGTGTGTAGTGACTCTAGCAATCCCTAGCTTCAAGGCTCCGTTTATCTTGTTGGCATGTTAGACAGGTCCTGGTGTAGTCCATCACATTGTCCCGCAGCTGTGGCCAATAGTACCCTTGCTTAATCAATGCATAGGTTCTCTGCCAACCAGGGTGTCCTGCCCATATAGTATCATGGCATTCTCTCAGTAGGCTTCTCCTTAAGTCCCCCGCCCTTGGGACAAATAGCCGATTCCCTTTCGTCCAAAGTAATCCATCTTCTTCCCAAAACGACGAAGTCTTCCCTTCACGCCAATATATGTTTTGAGCTACGGGTCCTTCCCAAGTGCTCCTTTATCCGCCTCGACGGACGTACAAATGGTACTAGCCGATAAGTTGGCTAGTGTTCTTAATGCCGCAAGTTTCCTCTCGACTTAAAGCATCCGCCGCTTGGTTGGTGTGTCCCGCTTTATGTTCAAAATGAAAATCAAACTCCGATGAAATTCACGACTGTTTGGAGGTCACCTTAGAGAAGAAATGACTCATAATTGTTTGGTCTTCACCACAAATTTCGATCCCAGTATGTAGTGCCTCCACGTTCTCAAACAATGGATGACGACCAACATCTCCTTTTCTTGGGCCGTATAGTTCTTCCCAGCTTCCGAAAGTTTCCTACTTTCGTATGCAATTGGATGGCCTTCTTGAAGTAAGACCCCTCCTAAAGCAAAGTCAGAAGCATCCGTTTGTATCTCAAATGGCTTTGTGATGTCCGGAAGAGCTAGCACTGGATCATGGCGGCTTTCAGGTCCTCAAATGATGTTTGACACCAGTCACTCCACTCCCACGCTACCCCTTTCTTCAATAATTCTGTTAGGGGCGTTGCTCTCCTTGAGAATCCTTCAATGAAGCGTCGATAGTAATTCGCTAAGCCGAGAAATGATCTGATCTCCTTAACATTGGTAGGGGTCTTCCACTCTTGGATCGCCCTCACCTTCTCCAAATCCATCCGGATACAGCCTTGCTCAATGATATGGCCTAAGAACTTAATATGGTCTTGTGCAAATGAGCATTTCTCCTTCTTACTTAAAAGTTTATTCTCCGGCCTTCAAATACCATTTCAATGTGCCTCTTGTGCTCTTCCAGTGTGCGACTGTAGATTACAATATCATCCAAGTAGACCACGACAAACTTGTCTAAGTAGTCATGGAACACTTGGTTCATTAAAGTGCAAAATGTTGCTGGCGCATTGGTCAATCCAAACGACATTACCAAGAACTCGTAACCTCCATACCGAGTCACGCACGCTGTCTTCGGCTCATCTCCTTCGGCAATCCGCACTTGACAGTATCCTGATCTCAGGTCTAGCTTAGTGAAATACTTGGCACCACTAAGTTGGTCGAATAGGTCCGCTATCAAGGGGATAGGATATTTGTTGCGCACCGTGACCTTATTAAGAGCTCGATAGTCCACGCACAGCCGCAAGCTCCCATCATGCTTCTTCTGGAAGAACACAGGCGCTCCATAAGGGGCCTTGGATGGCCTTATGAAGCCTGCTTCCAAGAGTTCTTCTAATTGTCTTCGTAACTCTGCCAATTCCGGAGGAGCCATCCTATAAGGCGCTTTTGCTGGTGGCTTCGCCCCTGATATGAGTTCAATCTCATGGTTTATGCTCCGGGGGTTTCCGAGTTTATCCGCATGACATCACGAAAGGATTGTAGTACCTCTTCTATCATCGAGCACCTTTTCCATCTTCAAATCTTCTTTCTCCATGCAAAAGCAACGTATGTTGGTTCTCGCCGCTTACCCCTTTTTAAATTGAAGAGCCGACAAAACTTGAATTATCCAGCTTTTGAGCTTTGAACAAAGACTGTAGACTCTCCCATCATGATCAAGCTTATTTGGGTGGGATGGAATTGCCTTTGCTCTATTAGAAATTCCATGCCCAAAACCACATCAAAATCGTCGACGCATCACGATCATGTCGGTCCACCCTTCCCATGAGCCAAGTTTTATTGGTACTTGTCTCGCCATCCCTATAGTGGGCAGGGCCTTTGAATTGACCGCCTTCATACGACCTGAATCCTTTTCTAATTTCAGGCCTAATCTCTTCGCCTCTGCTTCAGAGATAAAGTTGTGCGTAGCACCCGTGTCCACCATCACGCTCTTCGCAGCTTTCCATTGATGGTGGCTTCTACAAACATGAGCCCCTTCTCAGCTACTCTCTTCGTCTCTACAACTTGTTTCTTCATGGCTCCGAGAAATCGGAGCGCTCCAATTCGAGTAGGCTCTTCCTCTTCCTCCTCGACTTCCTCTTCTTTTCCCTGTTCCTGTGGACGCAAAGAAGCTTGTAAAGCATTCAAAGCAATTCTATGAGGACATTCGGCCACTCTATGTGGTCCGTTACATAAGAAACACGACATGGGCCTAGGCTTTTGGCCATATGCATTTGAATTATAATTAGCATTCGAACTAGAGGTTCTTGAGGCTACAGGTTCTCGAAAAGTGGGTGGTCTCCTATCCCCTCCCCCACTTTTCATCTGAAATGGCTTGAAGGGCTTCACGCCACTCGCGTTGGGTGTATTGGCTTGGTTCCTCTTGCTCGATGTATTCTCAAATGCATAATCTGTTGGACTCGTTGTCTATGTAATTCTGTTCTAGCCCCCGGCTTGAGACCTTCGAGGAAATAGAACAATTTGTCTTTCTCGGACATGTCACGTATGTCCAATATAAGTGCCGAGAACGCCTTCACGTAATCCCGGATAGATCCTGTTTGCTTCAACTCCCTTAAGTTTTGGCGAGCAATGTAGTCAACATTCTCGGGCAAGAATTGGGCCTTAAGTTCCTTCTTTAGGTCTCCCCATGTGTCGATGATGCATCTCTTGTCTTGTATGTCATTGTATTTCGTCCTCCACCATAGCTTCGCATCACCTGTCAGATACATTGTGGCCATGGTCACCTTTGTTTCCTCCGAATCTGGTTTCACCGCTTGAAAATATTGTTCCATATCGAAGAGAAAGTTTTCTAGCTCCTTCGCGTCACGCGCCCCTCCATATGCCCGGGGCTCAGGAACTTTGATACGCCCGTAGTCCATCCCCGTTGAGGGGGGTGATGGGTTTCCAATAGCTACCATGGTGACATTCACCTTGGTACTCAAATCCGCAATCTCTCTCTTGAGAGTGTCCACGGTCATTGCGACGTCCTCCAACAATTCGTTGACGACCCTTGTCAACTCCGCAACCGCACCATCTGCTGCACTCGCATGCTCCTCTCCAGGAGTAGTGCTAGATGTGTGTGCCCGGTTCTCCGCTGAGACCGGTGGGGGCTCTTGCCTCTCAAGCGCCCTTACTCTGTTGGTTAAGCTCTCCAATGCCTCGACCCTGTGCACGAGCTCATCCAACTCGAGGCTTTGAATGTACGCCTCCAAATTTGCCAATCGACTAGGAACGCTCGCTAGCTCTCCTAGCTGCTGATCGTAGGAATCGAATCGTTGTTGATTTGTGATCTTCGACATGCTTGTCCGATGGTCTCGTCGACCGCTTAGGCTCTGATACCAACTGTCACGGCCCGCGCCTTTGGTACTTGCAAGTAGGCCGTGCGGTGCTTACTAGCCCCTCGCGGGTAGTAAGCCAACCGACGATGTTCCTCGAAAGACAAATAACCCACACGATATTAGTGTTGTGCAAACACACAAAGCAAGCAACAAAGCAATTAAACAATGCACACAAAGAAATAAACGGGACAAGCTCACAAAGGCAACGATCGATAAGAAATGCACTCGTTTTATTAATATCTCGATGGTAAGAGTACACGAAGGCCACAAGCACATATGAAAAACCCCTTACCTATGCTGGTGAGCTAGCCCAACCTTTCGCCGACTAGTCACCCCTCCGTAAAGAGCTTTATTTACATCCGTCCTTGTGACAGCGGGAAACATCAAAATTTTTTAGGAGACATAAGGAGAGAGAAAATTACAAAGGCTACCAAGCAAGCAACCATTGGCTTGACTAATGACCCTGGACAAGCTATACTTGGGCACTACATAAGCACACTCTCACACGTTGGGTAGTTGCGTTTGTACAACTTTAACTGTCATAATGCCTAAGCAATTACCTTCTCGTTTTATATAAGCACATAGCCCAGTTCTTTACCAGATGTATCACAATAGATCATGAACTTGTCTTTTATATTAGGTATAGTGAGTACAAGGGTCATAAATTTGTAAGCTCTATGAAATTTTCTCACAAGCTTTAGTCTAGAAGAACTTCATATTCTTTTTCATCAATGGCGTCAATGGGACAGCAATCTTTGAAAAATCTTCAACAAACCTTCGATAGTATCTAGCCAAACCTAGGAAACTTCCAACTTATCCTATGCTTGTCGGCCTTTTCCAATCTTACACAGCCACAATTTTACTCAAATCGACTTGTATCCCTTCGTTAGTTACAACATGACCTAAGAAAGAAATCTTCTCTAGTCAAAATTCACACTTCTTAAATTTGGCATAAAGTTGCTTCTCACGTAACAGTTGTAACACAGCTCTTAGATGTTCTTCATGCTCCTCCGTACTTTTGGAATAAACCAATATATCATCAATGAAGACAATAACAAATTTATCTAAGTAGTCATTGAACACTCGATTCATCATATCCATGAAGGTAGTAGGTGCATTAGTTACACCAAATGGTATAACCAAAAACTTATAATGTCTATATCTTGTTGTAAAAGCACTATTCAGTATATCTGCTTCTTTTAACTTCAATTGGTGATAACCAGATCGAAAATCAATCTTTGAGAACACATTAGCTCCTTGAATTAATCGAATAAATCTTCAATCCTTTTTTATCGTCACACGATTCAATTCTCTATAATTAATGCACAGTAGCATTGATCCATCATTCTTCTTCACAAACAAAACGAGTGAATCCCTTTTCTAAAAGTTCTTCCAATTGATCCTTCCACTCTATAAATGTTATCTGATACGGTGCCTTAGATATTGGTACAATCCCCAGTAAAACATTAATAGTGAACTCCACCTTTCGATCAGGTAGCAATTATGGTAGTTCTTCAGGAAACACATCTAGAATTTCATTCACAATCTGAAGGTGTTGATGACCTTGAGCATCCGCATTCATGTTGAATACATGAACCATAAAACTTTGACAATCTTTCCGCAAACTTTTCCAAGATTGTATCGTAGAGATTAATCGTGGCAAATGGCTAACCTTCGTACCCTTAAATTCGAAATAGTGCCCATCAAGTGGACTAAAGAGAACTCATTTCTCTTGATACACAATTCAAGCTCTATTTTTAGACAAGTAATCCATATCAAAGATAATATCAAAATTATACATATAAAGCACAATCAAATCCACAATTATTGTGTTGCTTCCAAGGAAACCTTCACAAGATTTAAACACAGAATTAGCACACATACTAGTACCTGATAGTGTTGCCACAAGAAGGTCAAAGTCTAGTCTTGATGGTTTTACCATCATCTTAGACGCGACTTGGCTTGGTACAAAGGAATACGTAGATCCCGAATCAACTTCATACCCGCAATAATAGAGAGGTCCATACCCGCAATAATAGAGAGGTCCTTCTCAACTTCACCACGAGTCAGTGCATACACTTATCCTTGAGTCAGTTTCTGCTCTTAAGAGCCTTTGAATAATCGTGAGCTATGTGTTCAATCTTTTCGCATCTAAAGCATGGGTCAATCTTCTTGAAACACTCTCTAGAATGATACTTCTTACACATAGCACATAATGGAAAATCCTTTCTTTCACCATTATACTTTTGCTTCTTCCTTGAGTCCATGTTGTTTCCTCTTATTATTATTCTATTGTTCACCGACTTAGTCTTAATCACGGAATCATACTTGACTATAATTTGCACCCTTTCTAACACCTTAGCATAGGTACTGAGGTATAGCACAATTATAGCTTTGTAGAGATTAGGTTGTAAACCAGCTTCAAAACAACTCGCCTTACATTTGTTAGTGTCCACCAAGTGTGGTGCATACCTTAACAACTCATCAAATTTTCACTCATACTCTATAAGCGATAGATTTCCTTAAGTTAAGCAAATGAACTCTGCTTCCTTCTTATTCCTCTTCATAAACGGAAAGTACTTTTCTATAAAGAACTCCTTGAACTTAGCCCAAACTATTGAGTTCTCAGCGGTTTCATAGGTCCTTTTCGTTAAATCCTACCACTGACTTGTGACTTTCCTAAGCATAGACGTGACACAAGTGACCTTTTGCTTCTCAGAGCACATCATTAACGTAAAAATCTTCTCTATCTCCTTATCCATTGTTTAGCATGCAATGGATTTGAAGATCCTTCAAATGGTGGTGGGTGTAGTCTTCGAAAATGTTCCACTACACTCGTAATTCCATCTTGTTGTACTCGATTTTGTGCAGCCATATTTGTCATTGCTTGAAGGAAGTTTTGTATCAATGCTTAAGCATTGGTTCCTTCACTAGGACTCACTAGTGTAGGTGGTCATATCATCTTAAGAAAGAAAGCACATATAACTTAAACATAATCACCACTTCATGCAGCCACAAGTATACATACACAACCTATATTTTCATTTTAAATCAACCATTCATAATTTGCACATAATCAAATAAAAAAAAATATCCATACTTTATTAAGAACCAAATAATGTTTAACAATGTCTATCACATCAAAGTGATTCAAGTCAACACATAAACAACTAAACAATGGAAAAGAACGCTTCGACTAAGTTTAGGAAAATAAATCCTAATACAAACTCCTTACTTGAGGAATCATTATAGAATTCATCACTATTATAATGAGGTGGGGTCTTAGGGTCTGCATTGTCATCAACATCAGAATCTTGATAATCCTTATGATTCACCCTAGCATAACTCATCTCGAAATCCATATCCTCCAAATCTCCTTTAAGCCTTTTCTTAGTACTTTGAAGTTTAGTATCAAACAATGAATATTGGAGTTGTATTGCTAGATTTGCTTATGTTAGCAATTATGACATATAGCTAAAATGATGATTCAGTTTATGTATTTGGAGACAACACATAGATGGTTTCTTGAGAAGGGGGCAGATGGCTGAAACTTTTACAAAGCAACTTAAAATAGGAATAGAGAAATACTATTTGGTATTTGTTTCTGTTGATCAGAAAGTTCAAAATGATCTTTCTCTAGAAGCCCTTAGAGAGAAACTGCCTAAATAAGAAGTATAAAATGAAACTTGCTTGAGCCTGAAAATAAGTGTTTTCTTAGCTAGCTAATTCGATTATGCAATGTTGCCTAGTTTCTTAAACTTTGTTATAATATTAAAACCATGAATCACTATATTAATATTAAGCTTGGTTTAATTGCATTTCTTACCCCATTTGTGTAGATGGTACAGTGTGCTCAATTTGGTTAGTAGAGAAAGAATTCCATTGAAACTAGTGTTGGCTTCTTCCATGATATTCTTACTTGGGTATTGTTTTACTAAGAGCATTACTGTAGGAATGGCATTGCCCTCTCTTATTTTTTGTTTACTTGTCCTTTTATTTTTCTACTAAGAACATTATTGTGGGAAATGACAATGCAAAAAAATAAAACTAATAATATTTTCAGGAAGCTCATTAATATTTGAGAAATATTATTAATAATATTGATTCCTTTTTTCCCATTCAATTAGATTATGTATGTTGGTCACTATTGGCTCTAAGTGTAGGCCTTCTCTTTTTGCAGCATCAGTACTACTACTGAACAACTTCCTAGATGTTAATTTTCTTCCAATAGCCTATCATATATGTATATATGAGCATCTACTTATTAAGAATATAACTTCTTGCAAAATATACATATACCTATCTTATATGTTGTGGATTGCTTTATTTGGAATCTTTACTTAGGACTCGTGAATTGTGGTATTTTTTGTGATTGCAGGATGGTTGCCTTAGATGATAAACCATTTGCTGGGTTTATGGATTTCAAGACTAAGAATATTATTATGATTGGAATTCCTAACTTTGTGAAAGTATACAGTGCTCTTTTTCTTTTCATCTCTACTATTTTTTTATGATTTTTTTTTTAAAGTTTGTATATTTTTGTTCAATTATTAAAATTTACATTAGCAATTGAACTATTTAGTAGGTGTTAGATGAATTATGATTTGATGAGGTACAAACCACTAGATTGTTTCATTTTATAAGTTGTATGAATTTTGAGATTTTGTTGATCTGGTTGATTTTTATTATGTTTTTTTTTTATTAAATGTTGTCTCTAGTCATATTTTTCCTTATCACACATAATCTAAAGATCTGCATATTTCTTGAAATAGCCGCTGAAATAGGGTAAATTAACTCTTGTGAATACAATTTTTTTTATTAATTTCATTAAATAATATATGATTTTTTTTGCTATACGAAGACATTATAAAGAGGTGTCTTTTTTAGTAGTATTTATAAGGTACATAACAGTGTGGGTTCTCTCTCTCTCTCTCTCTCTATGTCACATGGTGCAGACATACAACATACATTTGTGTGCTGATATGACACTTCCTCACTTACACTCTAATGTGACCAGTCTTGGTTTGGTTTTCTTTGCAATATTGGTTGTATCCATAAAAAATAATGAGGAGACCATTTATTTGGTGGCCATGTTATTTTTTGAGAATTTCATAGTGAATTACATTTTGCAGTACCTTGCTGCTGTCATAATGAGGATAAGGGAACCGAAAACTATGGCTTTGATCTTTGCATCGAAAAAGATGGTGAGTCCCCTAAGCTACCTTGTTGTAGACCTATTTTGCCATCTATATCTTTTTCTTTTCTTCTTATAGTATTAAGAAAATTGCTGAATTTATTTAATTTCGTGTGTTTCTGTTTGTCTAATGCATCAGATGTAGTTTGCATTATATTTATTTGTCAAATTTCTTTGAATATATGCATATAAATATGTTCTAGTCTTTTGGCAATTTTTTTATTTTTGGGTAGAAGCCTTTTGGCAAATTGAATATATGTTTAGAAGAAAACTATTTTGTATTGTGGAACACTATCATATTTGGAGAGGATTAAAGTTTCTAAGAAGTTGATGGTATGTCTTCATATTAGAGAAGCATTTTTGATAAATTTTTGCAGAGGTTTAAGTTGAAAAATTAGGTAGTTTCTGTTAAATTTTAGGAGACCCAATTAAATTTAAGTTATTTTGTTACTTGTTTAATAGCTATATATGCACTCATGAAGATCATTGACTGACAAGTTACAGTTATGGCCTAGACGAGCTAATGGATTTGAGTTTGAACCTCATACAAGATATCTCAACCACCACCCTTACCATATCAACTTCATTATGAATTTGTTATTTTTGACAATAAATACAATTATTTTAGATTATGCAGTACAAAATTATTTTAAGTTTTAATGTAATAACAATTGTTTATATTAGTGACAATCATCGGTTCATACTTATATTTAAGTTTTGTAATTATTTACTTATTTATTTAATTTGTACATTTTTGTAATTATAGTAAATAATTAATTAATTTTAAAAAATTATTAAGCAAATGACTTTATCAACCAACGTTTGGTTGCTAAAGATTACTGTTAGCGACCAACAAATGGTCGCTGAAGGGGAACTTGGCTTCTTTGAAAGGTAACCTTTTACGACCAATAATTGGTCACTGAAAGGAATCTTTCACGACCAAAAGTTAGTCGCTATAGGTGTAGTTTTAATCGACCAATATTTAGTTGTAAATGGTTGCAGATCGACCAATTATTTAAGATTTTTAGCAGTCAAGTGAAGCCTTTCATCAACCACAATTTGGTCACTGAATGGTAATAGATTTGGCAACAAATGCTTAGTTCGTCGCTAAAGACTATAACCAACAGTGAATTTGCGACAAACAACCGACCATGGGTTTTTGGTCGTTGATGATCTTTAGCAAACAAAAAATTAGTTTTTGCAACCAATTTGAATGGTAGCTGGTGATTTTTTTTTTGTAGTGATAGGATCAAGTTGGAAGGCCATAGGAATTTGTTCGAAGGTCGTAGGAAGTTGTTCGAAAGTATTAGAAAGTTATTGGAAAGTTGTTAGTAGGTCGTTGGAAGCCTGTAGGAATGAGTTGAGAGCACATACAAAGTTGTAGGAAGGTCGTAGAAAGTTGTTCGAAAGTAGTAGATGGTTGCTGGATGATTATACGAAGTTGTTGGAAGGTTGTACGAAGTTGTTAGAAAGTCATATAAAGTTATTAGAAGACTGTGGGAACATGTTGGATGCCCGTACAAATGTATTGTAAGCTAGTAGGAACTTTTTTAGAAGCACGTAGGAACGCTTTGGATGCCCATAGGAAGTAGTCGATAGGCCGTAAAAATTATTTATATGGCTGTTGGAAGTCATTTTAAGCTTGTGAGAACATTGGAAGCCTATACAAAGACATTGCAAGCTCGTATGAGCTTGTTAGAAGCCTGTAGGAATGTATTGGAAGTCTGTAGGAGCATTGGAAGCTTGGAAGTTGTTGAAAGATTGTACCAAGGTGGTGAAAGGTCATAGGAACACGTTGGAAGGCCATAGGAAGTTGTCGGAAGGCTGCAAGAAGTTGTTAGTAGATTGTAGTAAGTTATTGAAAAGTTGTAGGAAGTTATTGGAAAGCCATAAGATATTGTTGGAACCCCGTGATAATGTATAGGAAGCCAATACGTACGCATTGCAATCCCGTAGGACTTGGAAGCTCGTAGAAACACATTAGAACCCTATAAGAACACATTGGAAGTAGTCGATAGGCCATAAAAATTATATATATGGCCGTTGGAAGTTGTTTTAAGCTTGTGAGAACATTGGAAGCCTATACAAAGACATTGTAAGCTTGTATGAGCTTGTTAGAAGCCTGTAGGAATGTATTGGAAGTCTGTAGGTGCATTGGAAGCTTGGAAGTTGTTGAAAGATTGTACCAAGGTGGTGAAAGGTTATAAGAACACGTTGGAAGGCCATAGGAAGTTGTCGGAAGGCTGCAAGAAGTTGTTAGTAGATTGTAGTAAGTTATTAAAAAGTTGTAGGAAGTTGTTGGAAAGCCATAAGATATTGTTGGAACCCCGTGATAATGTATAGGAAGCCAATACGTATGCATTGCAATCCCGTAGGACTTGGAAGCTCGTAGAAACACATTAGAACCCTCTAAGAACACATTGGAAGCATGTATGTTCACATTGTATGCTAGTATGAATAGGTTGGATGCACGTAAGAACACATTGGAAGCATGTATGTTCACATTGTATGCTCGTATGAATAGGTTGGATGCACGTAAGAACACATTGGAAGCATGTATGTTCACATTGTATGCTCGTATGAATAGGTTGGATGCACGTAAGAACACATTGGAAGCATATAATAAGTTGTTGGAAGTCCGTAGGAAGTTGTCGAAGTCCGTAGGAAGTTGTCGATAGGCTACAGGAAGTTGTTGGAAGGCCACAGGAAGTTATTGGAAGGCTGTAGGAAATTATTAAAAAGTCCTAGGACGTTGTTGGAACACAATGAGAATGCTTAGGAAGGCCATACGAATGCGTTACAATTGAAAAGTTGTAGGAAGTTGTTGAAAAGCCATAAGATGTTGCTAGAACCCCGTGATAATGCATAGGAAACCAATAAGCACGCATTGCAATCCCATAGGAGTTGGAAGCTCGTAGAAACATATTATAACCCCATAGGAACTCATTGGAAGCTTGTACATTCACATTGCATGCCCGTATGAATAGGTAGGATGCACATAAGAACACATTGGAAGTATATAAGAGGTTGTCGGAAGATCGTATCACGTTGTTGGAAGGCCGTAGAAAGTTATCGAAATGCCACAGGAAGTAGTTGGAAGGTTGTAAGAAGTTATTGGAAAGTCCTAGGACATTGTTGGAAAGTCGTAGGACGTTGTTAGAACACTATGGGAATGCTTAGGACGGCCATACGAATGCGTTGCAAGCCCGTATGAATGCGTTCGAAGCCTATAGGACTGCGTTGGAAGCTTATAGAAAATTGTTGATAGACCGTAGCAAGTCGTCGGAATGCCATTGGAACGCATTGGAAGGCCATAGGAAGTTGTTGGAAGGTTACAAGAAGTTATTAAAAGGTCATAGGAAGTTAATGGAAAGCCATATGAAGTTGTTGAAAAGCTGCAGGACGATGTTGGAACCCCATTAGAATGCATAGGAAGCTCATACGAACACATTACAATCCCTTAGAAGCTGGAAGCTTGTATAAACACATTGGAAGCCTATAGGAGCACATTGGAAGCCTGTATGAACACATTGCAAGCTCGTATGAACTCATTGGATGCTCGTAGGAAAGTGTTGGAAGCTTGTAGGAACACGGTGAAAGCCTGTACAAAGTTGATGAAAGGGCGTAGGAAGTTTTTGAATGGCAATAGGAGATTGTTGGAAAGCCATAGGAAAATGTTGGAAGGCTGATGAAGTTGGAAGCTTGTAGGAACACAGTGGAAGCCTATATGCAGTTGATAGATCGGCATAGAAAGTTGTTGAATGGTAGTAGGAGGTTGTTGGAAGCTGTAGGAAGATGCTGGAAATTGTTGGAAGGCCGTAGAAAGTTGTTGGAAGATAGTGAAAATGTGTTGGAAGCCCATACGAATCCATCGCAAGCTAGTAGGAACTCGTTTGAAGCCTATATAATGCGTTGTAAGCTCGTTGGAATGCATTGAAAGCCCTAGGAACGCATCTGAAGCTCGTAGAAAGTTGTTGGACAGCTCCATAAAGTTATTGAAATGCTATAAGATGTTGTTTGAAGGTCGTAGGAAGTTGTTTTGAAGATCGTAAGAAATTATTGGAATTCAATAGGAAGTTGGAAGACCGTATAAAATTTTTTAAAGGATATAGGAACACATTAAAACCTATAGGAATTTTTATAAGACCATAGAAAGTTGTTGGAAGGTTCTAGAAAGCTTTTGGAAGGCTGTAGGAATACGTTGGAATCTCTTAGGAATGCGTTGGAATGCCGTAAGTATGAGTTAGAAGCCCGTAGAAATTTGTTGGAAGGTCATACAAAATTATTGGAAGATTATAGGAATGCGTTGGAACTTATTTGATAGATGTAGGAAGTTTTTAGAAGGTCGTATATTATAGTTGGAAGGGCGCAAGAAGTGGTTGGAAGGGCATAGGAAGTTGTTTGAAATTAAAGGAAGTTATTGAAGGGTAGTAGGAAATTATTATAAGGTCATAGTAAGTTGTTGGAAGCCTGTAGCAATGCATTGCAAACATGTTTGAACTCGTTGAAAGCCCGTAGGAATGCAATGGAAGCCCATTATACCACATTGTAAGTTGTTGGAAGGTCGTAGGAAGTTGTTGAAGGGCTGTTGAAATGGATTGGAAGGTCATGGGAATGCATTTGAAGCTCAAAAGAATGCATTAGAAGCCCATAAGAAGTTGTTGGAAGGTCGTACGAAGTTGTTGAAAGGCTGTTGGAATGGATTGGAAGGTCATATGAATGCATTTGAAGCTCATAACAATGCATTAGAAGCCCATGAGAAATTGTTGGAAGGCCATAGAAAGTTAATAGAAACCTACAAGAATACATTGCAAGCTTATTCAAACTCGTTAAAAGCTCGTAGGTATGCATGTGAAGCTTGCAGCAAAGCTTTGGAAGCTCATGGGGACGCATTGGAAGTCCATAGGAATGGTTGGAATCCCGTAGGAAGTTCTTAACATGTTCTAGGAAGTTGTAGGAAGGCCGTAGGAAGTTATTGAACGGCCATAGAAAGTTGTTGGGAGGACGTAGGAAGTTCTTAAAATGTTGTTGTAAGCTATTTGAACACCGTAGTTAGTTGTTCGAAAGTCGTAGGAAGTTGATGGATGCTCGTAGGAAGTTCTTGGAAGGCCATAGGAATTTTTTGGATGGCCGTAAGAAATTGTTAGAAGACTATATAAGTACATTAGAAGTCCATAGAAAGTTGTTGGAAGGTCATAGGTAGTTGTTGAAGGGCCGTAGGAAGTTGTTGGAATGCTGTAAAATGTTGTTGGAGAGTCATATGTGGTTGTCGGAAGGCTATAGTAAGCTTTTGAAGGGCCATAGGAATGCCTTGGATGCTCGTAAGGATGCAGTCAAAGCTCGTAGGAATACGATGGAAGCCCAGTAAAACACATTGGAGGCCCGTAGGAAGTTGTTAGATGGTCGTAGAAAGTAATTGCAAGGTTGTAAGAACGCATTAGAATGCCGTAAGAAAACATTGGTAGCTTGTAGGAGCAAGTTGGAAGGTCGTAGGAAATTATTGGAAGACCATAAGAAGCTCTTGGACGGCCATATGGGTTGTTGGAAGGTTATAGTAAGTCGTTGGAAGGCATACGAAGTTGTTGGATTTTGGGAGAAAGTTGTTGGAAGGCTATAGAATATTGTTGGATGGTTATAGGAAGTCGTTGGAAGGCCGTACCAAGTTGTTGTAAGTTCGTAGGAAGTTGCGGGAATGCTTTATTAAATTTTTGGAAGGCCATTGGAAGCTATTGGAAGGTCGTACAAAGTTGTCGCATGGCCATAGGAAGTTGATGGACCATTATAGAAAGTTATTTGATGGCTATAGGATATTGTTTGAAGCCGGTAAGAAGTTGTTTGAAGGCCATAGAAAATTATTGAAAGGTCATGGGAAATTTTTTCAAGGTTGTAGGAATATATTACAAGCTCATAGAAACTTTTTCAAAAGCGGTAGAAAGTTATTGGAAGGCTATAGGAAGCTTTTGGAAGGTTGTAGGATTGCGTTGGAATCTCCTAGGAACACATTGGAACATCATAGGAATGAATTAGAAGTTTGTAGGAAGTTATTGGAAGGCTGTATAAAATTATTGGAAGGTCATAGGAATGCGTTGGAAGTCTATAAAAACTTATTGGAAGGCCTTTGGAAGTTATTGGTAGGCTGTACGAAGTTTTTGAAAGGTCATATGTTATTATTGGAACATTATAGGAACTTGGTAGAAGACTAAAGAAAGTTGTTAGAGGGCAGTAGGAAGTTATTGGAATGTCGTATGAAGTTATTGGAAGCATATAGGAATGCATTGCCAGCCTATTTGAACTCATTAGAAGCCCTTAGAAATGCATTGGAATCACATAAGAACACCTTGGAAGCCCGTAGGGACACACTGGAAGCCTGTATGAAGTTCTAGGATGCTCGTTAGAATACATTGGAAAACCATAGAAAGTTATTGAAAGGTTGTACGAACTTGTTGCAAGGCGTTAGGAAGTTATTGGTAGACCGTCGTAAGTTGTTGGAAGGCCATTGTAAGTTGTTGAAAGGCCATAAAAAGTATTTAGGAGGATGTAGGAGGTTGTCAGAAGGCCATTGGAAGTTGTTAGAAAACTGTAGGAAGATACAAGAAGGTCGTTGTAAGTTGTTAGAACATCATAGGAAGTTGTTGGAACATCATTGGACATTGTTGGAAGGTCACAAGAAGCTCTTGGATGGCTATACAAAGTTCTTAGATGACTGTAGAAAATTATTTGAAGGATGTAGGAAGTTATTGGAAGGTCATTGGACGTTGTTGGAAGGATGTAGGAAGCTTTTGGAAGGCCATATATAGTTCTTGCATAACTGTAGGAAATTGTTTGAAAGTTGTATGATGTTGTTGGAAGGATATAAGATGTTCGACAATCGTAGAAGGTTATTGGAATGCCGTATGAAGTTTTTATAAAGCTAAAGAAAGATATTGGATGGCTATAGGTAGCTGTTGAAAGGACGTGGGAAGTTATTGTAAGGTCAGATGAATGCATTGAAAGGTCGTAGGAACCCAGTAGAAGCCTGTTCAAATGTAATGACAGCTAATAGATACATGTTGGTAAGCCGTAGAAAATTTTTGAAAGGTCACAAGAAGTTATTGGAATGCTATAGGAAGTTTTTTTACTGTATGATGAGGTTGTTGGAAGGCCATAACAAGTTATTGGAAAGCTATAGGAAGTTGTTGAATTTTAGTAGAATTCTATTAGAAAACTATAAAAAGTTGTTGGATGGTCATAGAAAGTTATTGGAAAGTCGCAGCCATAAGTTCAAAGCCTATAGGAATGCATTGGAGGCCCTAAGAAAGTTGTTGAAAGTTTATCGGAAGTTATTGGAAGACCATAGGAAGTTGTTAGAAGGCTGACGAAATTTATTGAAAGGCCTTAAGATATTTTTGAAAGCCCAATGGAACGCATTGTAAGCTACTAGAAAGTTGTTGGAAGTCTATAGAAAGTTGGTAGAAGGTTATAGGAAGTTGTAGGGAGGTTGCAAAAAGTTGTTAGTAGACCTTATGAAGTTGAAAGGCCATAAAAAGTAGCAAGCCTATAGGAGTGCATTATAAGCCCATTGAAAGTTGTTGGAAGCCGTATAAAGTTGTGGGAAGGTTGTAGGATGTTGTTGGAATGCCAACAAAGTTGTTGGGTGGCCATATGATGTAGTCGAAAGGCTGTAGGAAATTGCCGAAATGCCATACAACCTTCCAAAAGCTTCCGGAAGGCATGAGGAATGCAGAATATGTTGGAAGCATGTAGGAACGCATTGGAAGTTCATAGGAAGTTATTGTATGTTGTAAGAAGTTGTTGGAAAGCCGTTGGAAGTTATTGGAGGGCCATTGGATGTTGATGGAAGGCAGTAAGAAGTTATTGGAGGGTCTTAGAGAGTTATTGAAACCTCGTGTGAACACATTAAAAGCCCATAACAACGCATTGAAAGCGCATAAGAATGCTTTGGAATGCAGTGAGAGTCTATATGAAGTTGTTGGAAGACCGTAGAAAGTAGCTAGAAGGTCATGTGAACTTGCTTGAAGGTTGTAGGAAGGTGTTGGACAGCCGCACAAAGTTATTAGAATGTTGTTTGAAATTGTTAGAGGGTAGTATGAAGTTGTTTGAAAGTTGTACAAAGTTTATGGAAGGCTGTCGGAATGCTTAGAAGGCTGTAGGAATGCTTTACCAACCCCATAATGACGAATTGGAAACCTATAGAAGAAAGGCTATGGAAAATTATTGGAGGCCATAGGAAGTTCTTGTAAGCCTATAGTAAGCTATTGGAAGGCTGTAGGAAGTTATCGAAAGACCGTAGGAACGCATTGGAAGCTAGTAGGAAGTTGTTGGAAAAACATAAATAGTTGTTGAAAGGCTGTACGAAGTTGTTGGAAGGTTATAGGAAGTTATTGGCACACTGTAGGAAGTTATTGGAAGTCTATAAGAACGCGTGGGAACCCGTACAAACGCATTAAAAGCCTCAAGGAACTCATTAGATGCTCATAGAAACACATTGGAAGCTCGTACATGGTTAGTGTAATAGCGTGGGAAGTTATTGGAAGGTTGTAGAAAGTTGTTGGAAGGACGTGGAAATACATTGGAAGGCCGTAGTAATGCATTTCAAGCCCATAAGAAAGAGTTGGAAGTCTATAGGAAGTTATTGAAAGGCTATTAGTAGTTGCTGTAAGGCAGTAGGAAGTTATTGGAAGGCCGTCAGAAGTTGTTGTAATGGTATAGAAAATTATTGGAAGGTTGTAGGAGATTGTTGGAAGGATATAAAAACACATTCAAAGGTTGTAATAATGCATTATGAGCCCGTTGAAAGTTATTGGAATGTCGTAAAAAATTGTTGGAAGATCATGCGAACTTGCTTGAAGGTTGTAGGAAGTTGGAGGCCGTACGAAGTTCGTGGAAGATCATACGAAGTTGTTAGAAAGCTGTAAGAAGTTATGAGAAGACTGTTGGAAGTTGAAGGAAGGTTGTACAAACAAGTTGGAAGGCTATAAGACCGCTTTACAAGCCCATAGAATGAGTTTAAAGGCCATAAGAAGTTGTTGGATAGTCGTAGGAAGTTATTAAAGGGCCATATAAAGTTGTTGGAGTGTCGTTGAATGTTATTGGAGGGCCATAAGATTTTCTTTGAAGGCCGTAGGAAGTTATTTGAAGACTATAGAAAGTTGTTTGAAGACTGAAGGAAAGCATTGGAAGCCTATAGGAATGGAAGGCAAACTCATAGGAATATATTCGAAGCCCATAGAAAGTTGTTGGAAGATTGTAGAAAGTTATTGGATAGCTATAGAAAGTCGTTAGAAGGCTGTAGGAAGTTGTTTGAACGCCATAGAAAGTTGATAGAAGGTCGTAGGATGTTTTCGGAAGGCAGTAGAAAGTTGTTAGAAGTCTGTGAGAACCCATTGGAAACCCATACGAACGCATTAGAAGCTCGTAGGAACTCATTGGAAGCTTGTAAGAATGCGTTTAAAGCCTATAAAAAGGTATTGAAAGCTCATAGCAACAAGTTGGAAACCTATAGGATGTTGTATGAAGGTCATAAAAAGTTGTTTAAGGTAGTAGGAAGTGTTTAAAGGTTATATAAAGTTTTTGAAAGTCCATGAGAACGCGGTGGAAGCCTAGAGCAACGTGTTGAAAGCCTATAGGAACTCCTTAGATGCCAGTAATAAAGCTTTGAAAGCCTGTAGAAATGCGTTGGTAGCCGATAGGAACGAGTTAGAAGCCTCTAGGAAGTTGTTGAAAGGCCTAAGAAGTTATTGGAAGGCCCTAGGCCTAGGAAGTTATTGGAAGGTCGTAGAAAGCTGTTGGAAGACTGTGAGAAGATATTGCAAGACTATAAGAATGCGATGGATGCCCATAGGAATGCGTTGTAAGCTTGTAGTAATGCATTGGAAGGTCATAGGAAGTTTGTTAGAAGGCCCTTGGAATGTATTGAAAGCCTATAAGAAGTTGTTGGAAGGCCACAAGAAGTTATTAGAGTGTTGTAGGAAATTGTTAGAAGGTCATAGGAAGTTATTGGAGCACTGTGGAAAGTTGTTCCAAGGGCATAGAAAGTTATTGGAATACTGTCAAAAGTTATTGTAAAATTGTAGGATATTGTTGGAAGATCGTAGAAAGTTGTTAGAAGGTTGTAGGAAGACCATAGAAATGCATTGGAAGCCCATAAGAAGGTATTGCAAGCCTAGACGTACTTGTTACAAGGCCGTAGAAACGGTTTTGTAAGCTAGAAGGAAATTATTGGAAGGCCGTAGGAAGTTGTTGAATAGTCATAAGAAGCTGTTGGAAGGCGGTTGAAAGCTATGGGAAGACCGTTAGAAGTTATTTGAGGACCATAGAAATTTTTTTGAAGACCTTAGGAATGCATTGGATGGCTACAAGAATGTGTTCTAAGCTTGTTAGAACGAGTTGAAAGGTCATAAGAAGTTATTAAAATACTATAGGAAGTTAATAGAAGGTCATAGAAAGTTATTGGAAAGTTGAAAGAAGTTCTTGAAGGCTATAAAAAGTTGTTGGAGGACAATATGAAGTTATTGAAAGGCTATTAACTCGCATTGGAAAGCAGTAGAAATGCATTGGATGGCCATAGGAATGCATTGAAAGCTAGTAGGAAGTTGTTTGAGGGGTGTAGAAAGTTATTAGAAAGTTGTAGCAACACGTAAGAAGACCGTAGGAGGTTGTTAAAAGGTCATAAGAAGTTATTAGAAGGCCTTAGAATCACATTGGATGACTAGTAAGAAGCTTGTTGGAAGGCTATAGAATGTGTTGGAAGCTGAAGGAAGGTGTTGGAAACCCATAGTAAATTATTAGAAGGTTGTGGGAAGTTGTTTGAAGATCTTAGAAAGTTATTGGAAGATCATAAAAATATAATTGAAGGCCGTAAGAATGCATTGTAAGTCAGTAGGAACAAGTTGAAAGGTCATCGGAAATTATTAAAATATAATAGGAACTTGATGGAATGCCTTAGGAAGTTATTGGAAGGTCGAAGGAAATTCTTGAAAGGCCATAGCAAATTGTAGGACTGCATTTGAAGCCTGAAGGAATGCATTGCAAACCCTTAAGAATTCGTCTAGAGCTCATAGAAAGTTATTAGAAACTCATAGGATATTGTTCTAACGCCATAAAAAGCTGTAGGAAGGTCATAAGAAGTTGTTTGAATGTCATAGAAAGTTGTTGAAAGATTACAAGGACACATTGGAAGGCTATAGGTATGTATTGGAAGGCCTTATGAATCGTCGGTATGAAGTTTTTAGGTGATCGTAGGAAGTTATTGGAAGCCCATGGAAAGTTATGAGAAGGCTTTAGAATGTTGTTGAAAAGCCATAAGAATGCATTGCAATCTTGTAGAAATGAGTTGGATGACCATTGGAAGTTGTTGGAAGGTTATAAGCAGTTGTTGGATGGTTGCAAGATGTTGTTGGAAGGCCATAGGAAGTTGTTCGATGGCCTCTTATAGTTTTTGGAAGACCATAGGTATACATTGAAAGCCCGTACGACCGCATTGGAAGCTTATTATTAAGAAAGTTGGAAGCATGTAGTAAGTTGTTGGAAGGTCATAGAAAGTTATTGGAAGACCATAGGAACGCATTGCAAGCCTAAAGAAATAAGTTTGTAGGCAATAGGAACTTGTTGGAAGACCATAAGAAGTTATTAAAAAGTCATAAGTAGTTTGTTTAATGGATGTAGAAAGTTGTTTGAAGGTTGTAGAAATACATTCTAACCCTATAAGAATGAGTTGAAAGACTATAGGAAGTTATTTGAAGACCGTATAAATGCATTTTGAAGCCAGTAGGAAGGCATTGCTTGCCCGTAGGAAAAAGTTCGAAACTTAAAGGAAGTTGTTGGAAGGCCATAGAAGCTTATTGTTCAAAGGCTATAAGAACACGTTGGAAGAATGTAGGAATGCATTAGAAGCCAATAGGAAGTTGTTAAAAAGTCATAACCTATAGAAACACATTGGAAGCCCAAAGGAAATTATTAGAAATGCCCTAGAAAGTCTTGGAAGGCTGTTTTAAAGTTCTTTGAAGGCCATAGAAAGTTGGTGGAAGGATGCAAAAAGTTATTTGAAGCCAAAGAAATGTGCTGGAAGAATGTAGAAATGTATTGCAAGCCCGTAGAAATACCTTTAAGCTAGAAGAAAGTTGTTGTAAGGCTTTCGAAAGTTGTCGGAAGACTATTACAAATGATACAGACAAAGTGCAAGTTATAGGATTGTCAATCCACCACATACACTGATACGCTAGCATGTGCCCATACAAGAATCTAAACCTCAACTGACTATCCAGTGAGCCCTCTACTAAATGATACAGACATATCAAAACCTCCATATTACATCTCATATTTGTCCGCGTATGCACGGCCATGGCTTTTACTTTTCTTTTTGAAAATATTGATTCTTTAAGAAAATCAATTTTGTTGCACAAAAATCAAGTTTTTATCTCAAAACTATTTTTATGCAATGTATGTGTCTATGAACTACGTAGCAGTTCCATATGCAATGTATAAACAGTATACCACTTCAATCAAGTCAATGCAATTCCAACAGATTATATACCACAACCACAATAATTAATTCAACTCAGTATATTGAACATAACTCACAACCATTCACTATACAGTGTACTAATTAATTAACCATCACCATTCACAATATGTCATTGTAAAATAATAAATTCAAATATGTAATCGTTGAATTTCAACTTGTCACTATATGACAAGAACTATTATAATGGAAATACTATCATTACTTCACATATACATACATATATATATATATATATAATCTAGTCATGCTTATATTAATTAAACATAAATGTTTTAATAATAATAGATGATAGAAATAAAATAAAATAATAATTTAACCAAACCTGTTTTCAGCATGCTCAATAATTTTGTAAAAACCATAACTTACTCATTTTAACTCGGATTTCTATATTTCAAAAGCCCATGACTCAATATAGTTCAAGGGAATAATATGATACAAAAATAAGTAAATTTCTAAACTTATAAAAAACAGCAAAACCTATGGGTATAAGTAGTCTTTTCAATATTTTTACAAAAAATTATTAATTTTGTAAAATTCATAACTCACACAATACATCTCCAATTTAGGTGATTTAAAAACAAAAATGACCATGACTCAATTTAGTTTAAGGTAGAAATATGCCACGAAAATATTTAAAACTGAAGGCCTTTCAAAACTAGAAAAACACATGGGTATAGGTAAAGAGTCTTCCCAGATTTTTTCCAAAAAACCAACAATTTTTAAAATCTATAACCTATTCAATACCGCTCCAAATTAAGTGATTAAAAACCAAAATTCTAAAAGAATGCACTTATCTATATCATGCAACAAGCTAGTTCAATTTACCAATTTCATCAATCCATAAGATCATCATCACCATCATAATATTCAATAGCCATCACACAATCTCAGCCAATAAACCAAAGGAAACAAAGAAAACCCAGCTATGCATATTGAAGATTCAGCAAAAACAAGATTTAAATACGACATGCATCACATTTCAAGAATGAGAACGGAATCCTACCTTATCAAAACAATAAAAGCAAGCTCGTAAGTCCTTGAAAGTGAAGAAAATGAGTGAGAATATGCAGCAATAATGACCGACCCTACCTTTCCTTCTTTTCCTTTTGTAATCTTTTACTTCTTCCTTGGAATCACCCTTCTTTCTCACACTTTCTCTCACTATAAGCTAGAAGACTCACCCTCTCCCTAAAACCTCTTTTGGCCTTTTTCTTTTTTTGGAAAATGGTTGAAGAAATGGTTGGTTGCTCACTTATAGGATAGGTTAACTCTAGTTTGTAAAAAAATAATAATAATAACTCAACTTTAAAAATAAAATAAAAATAAAGTAAAGAGCTTAGAACAAATATAATAATACTTTAAAGAAAATAATCATTACTTTTCTTATTTGTAGTAAAACCCATCATGAAAAATTCAAAATCCTATCAAAGGAATCTATTGGCTAAAATGTGGGTGATAGTAAGAGGGATGTAAATTTTATTTTCAAATGTATTATTAAGGATATGTGTAACACCTTTTTACCCAAATCCGGAGACTTGACTAAAGGAATGTCACAATGATACATAATTGAACTGAAATATAAAGGAACGGTCCCTTTTGGACAAAACTGAAATTCGAATACAATTTTTCTTTACTCTTTAGGACCCTTATTATTAAAAGAAAAGCAAAGTATTCTTAAAATTTAAAAACAATAAGGTTCTTTACAAAAGGCCCACAATGTATAGAAAAATATTATCTAGTTAATTAGAGCTTACATTGTCTAAAACAAAAATAAAATGAGGAATTTATTTGTACTAATGCTTCCCTCCATTGGTCCACCACGTCACTGCCAACCCACTCACTCAAGCTAGCCTTTCAAAGTTACCTATACACAAGAAAACAAACAGGAGTGAATGGAAATCACTCAGTAAGTTCCCAACATGGACATGCGGATGCAATGCAGCATACTAAAAAAATATCATTCTTTTCGAAAAACTGCTTTTTTCCTCTTTAACAAAAAGTATATGCAAAACATTCTTTCACAACTCTTATTCAGTGATTTAGAAAACAAATATCGTAAGAGTTTTCATAAATCATGACGTCTGAGTCCAACTCTTCTTAGTCATGCTAGACCTACTTTTAAGGAAATTCTTTACACTTAATCTTTTAGAAAAAATGGTTTGAGTGGGGAAGAGACCCGCTTGCATCTGCATCATGCAAGTGCTGGGTTACAATCACCATATACATCAATATGCTCACATGTGTGCGCATACGAGAATCCAAACTCTTTACTCACTAGTTAGTGGGACCTCAACTAAACGATTCGTATAACACATCCATATGAGCTCCATTCACTATATACAAATGCCTATGTATGCTTGGTCATGACTCTTCAATTCAAAATTTTCGAAACATGATTCTTGTGGAAAAATCGATTGAGTTATACAGAGGTCAAAAGCTTTTATGGCATACTTCAATAAATCACAGCTCATTCGTAAACAGTATCCAATCCAGTAAGACTTGTTCGAAATCAAGTATCGCGCCTTATCATATATAATCCAAAAAAGGTGAAAACATATATTAAAATGAATTCAAGTTTTAAATAAGAAATCAAAGTGTAAAAGAAGAAAATTAACCATTAGGAAATAACTTTCTATATAAAGCGTTCTCAGTGAAATTAACATATTCATTAAATAGTAAAATAACTTAATAAAAACTTAGCTTAAAAAAAATATAACTTAATGAAACCTCAAGATATTACTTTTCTATTTATTAGCATAAAGGAATAAACCAAGCATAAGGTACCACTTCCAAAACTAATAGTAATGTATTTACTATAATATATCAATTTAATCAAACCGATTTCAGCATGTTCAACTAATTTTGTAAAAGTCATAACTAACTTAGATTTATATGATTCTAAAACCAATATGTTCAAGAGTTAATATAGTACATGAAAAAATATGCCATAAAATTAACAAAAATTATAACCTTAGTAAAACAATGAAATTCCATGGTGCAAAAGTACTATTCTGTTCCAGGATTTTCTAGAAAATGAGTAAAATAGTAAAAATTCTAAAACTCTGATTTTAACTCTAAATTGAGAAATTCTAAAGCCAAATTGGAAAAATATGAACAAAAAAAAAAAGAAAATTAAAAGCCCATCAAATTAAGCAAAATCCATGGGTTAGTGTGCTGAAATTTTTCTTCAAATTCCCAATTAACCAACGATTTTGTAAAAATCAATTCTCACTCAATATGAATCCAAATCCAATTATTCAAAAGCCAAATAGTTCACATCAAATCAATTTATTACAAAAAAAATTTAAAAAATTTCGGACACACATAACCAGAGTTACAAGTAGTTAAATTTCACAAAAATTCCATAAATTTTTCAGAAATTCACAGTTCATGCATTTTCACCTCTTTAGAAGACTAGATCAAGCCTTGCTCTACTTAAAGCACATTTCCAACATCACAAATATCATAATACAGCAACCCATGATAGTATTTTAAAAGAACTATTCACATCATACAAAGATAAGAGAAAGATCTAGCTACATCCAAAGCCAAACATGAATAGAACCTCCAAACTCAACCAAATCAAGTATGGGTAAAGGTCCCTACCTTTGATTTACTTTCAACCCACAAAACCAACTGGATCTACCCTTAAAATCCACCAAGTCTTGAGAAAAAGATGAACAACTTCCCCTATGCCCATTGCCTTCTAGCTTTCCTCTTGAGAAATCTTGAAAATGCTTGGTTTCTCTTTCTTTCTCTTGCTTTGTCTACTTTTCCCTCTCAAAAAATACACTTCCTCTCTCTCTAAGCTGGTGGTTGGCTACTTTAGGGTGTAAATGAGCTTGGGTTTCTTTAAAAGTGTTTTAAATAGTGAGGGCAAGGGTTTTAATAAGGAGACAAAAGTTAAACCACTTTTTGACCAAGGTTTGACTAGGTCAAATTTGGTCTCCAAGTAATCCCATTGCACATAACTGAACTTAGTTAAAACTCCTTCTTACACATGCCATGTGTACAAGAAAGAAAAGTCTCAGTCCATCCTCTACCAATCTAGGTGATAACATGGCAAGGGTTGACTTTGACTTTGACTAAAGTAAAATCATGACCTGACAGTCACCGATCTATGTGTTAACTTTGACTAAAGTTGACTTTGACCAAAAGTTAACTGTACAAAAAAATAAACAGATATTATAATATATATATATATATATATAATAAATCATGCTCTATACAAAATACAATAATAAATAATTTTTAACTTATTGACCAAGAATATCCTTAACTATAATACCCAAAAGTCTAGTGGCATAGTTCAAATGCTCAATTCAACACAGACTTAGTAGAATTGGTCCCAAATTGGCTTGTCTTGACCAAAGTTAACCACATTAGAAAGTCAACAACATAGGAAAGTCAACCACACAGGAAAAATTAGTAATAAACAATAATAAATATAGAGTTAAGTACTACAATTTACCCTTCCTTAAAAGAAAGTTCATCTCCCAAATTTATATGTTTAAGGATAAAACACTTAATCGAAAAAGTGTGGTTACTTGGCTTTAATCTCATATTCATGTTCCCACGTTACTTCTTCCACTACGTGATTTCTCCAGAAAACCTTTACTTGCAAAATTGTTCTATTCCGAAGTACTTGATCATTCTTGTCGAGAATCTTCGCCGGCTTCTCCTCGTATGTTAAATTGTCAAAAATTTTTAATGGCTCATACTCGATCACATGAGAAGGATCATGAATGTACTTCCGTAGCATCGATACATGAAACACGTCATGTACACTTGCCAAGTTGGGAGGTTAGGCTAAATAGTAAGCCAAAAATCCAATTCTTTCCAAAATTTTAAAGGGTCTGATGCAACGAGGACTTAACTTCCCTTTCAATCCAACCCTCATTACACCTTTTAGTGGCGCAACCTTGATAAACATTTTCTTCTCAATTTCAAACCCCAAATCCTTTCGTCAATGGTCGGCATAACTCTTTTGTCGGTCTTGGGTAGTTTTCATTTTTTTGTCTTATCTTGATGATTAGTTCCCTGGTCTGCTGTAAAATTTCTAAGCCTAAGCAGTTTTCCTTCTTCGACTTCGTTCGAATGTTTTGGAGATTTGCACTTTCTTCCATATAAAGCCTCATATAGTGTCATCCTAGTTGAACTATGAAAACTGTTGTTATACGCAAATTCTGCCAAAGGAATGTGCTTTTCCTATCTTTCCTGGAAATCCAATGTATACGCCCTTAGCAGGTCATCCATTGTTTGAATCATTCACTTTGACTGACCATGAGTCTGAAGATAAGAAGTCATACTGAAGTTTAACCTTGGTCCCATCACATTGTGCAGACTCTTGACCATCAGTCAGAGGATGAGGAGTCAAACTGAAGTTTAACCTTGGTCCCATCACATTGTGCAGACTCTTCCAAAAAGATGATGTAAACTGGGGATTTTGGTCTGAAATGATCATCACTAGCACACCATCAACTCGTACGATCTCATCCACATACAGCTGAGCTAACTTCTCTATCAAGTGAGTTATACATACAGGTAGAAAGTAGGCTGATTTCGTAAGTCGATCAACAATCACCCAAATAGCACTATTACCTCAATGTGACAGAGGTAATCCCACGATGAAATTCATCACAATGTTCTCCTACATTTACTCTAGAATCATTAGCAGGTTAAGTAAATTGAACTCTTTTTAATGTTCAATCTTTACTTGCTGGCATGTCACGTCAAGCACTTTTCCACAAACTTAGCTATATCTCGCTTTAAGCCAAACTGCTAGAAAATCTTAGAGAACAGTGGTCCTTATACATCTTAGTCTCTTCCGGATGAACTATATAAGGAGTACAGTGGGCTTCCATCTAAATCTCCTTCTTGATCTCTTCCACATTTGGTACACAAACGAGTACAAAATCTTAATATCCCGTCTCCAGCGAGATTGAACTCCTGTCTCTTTCCTTGAATAACTTCATCCTTGATCTTTAAAAGAGCCAAATGCTAGCTTGACCTTTCTTAATCTTGTCCACAATTGAAGCTTGGATTGTGACTGTAGACAGCATAAATGACTACTGATTTGGAATTAAGTCAATATTCATTCTTCTTAAGTCTTGAAGGATATGTGGTTGAGTAATGATCAAATCACCACTAAAACCTGTAAACTTCATGTTTAGCACATTTGCTACTATATTTGCCTTACAAGGATAGTAATTGATAGTATAGTCGTAGTCCTTTACCAGCTCTAGCCATCTCCTTTGTCTCATAGTTAACTCTTTCTGAATGAAGAAGTACTTGAGACTCTTATGGTTGGTGTAGATGTTGTACTTTGCTCCATACAAGTAGTGACGCAAAATCTTTAGAACAAATACTAACGCTGTAAGCTCTAAGTCGTGCGTAGGATAGTTTCACACATATGTTATAACACTACCTTGCCCAAACTTGGGTTCCCAAGTAAGGTGTATTAACCGTATATTTTTTCTTTTAAATTTGATTTGTTTAAAACATCTTCAAACAAAGCCACAATAAAATCGAAAACTTTCCTTACTCTTTGAGATCATTTTACAAACCATACCATAAAGAGTAATATTTTAAAATAAATCAAAGTATACACACCCACACCGTAAAGGAAAATAGTATCTAAAAATATATAATATATTTGCCCTAAATACCAAATCAAGTGCAGAAGAACATAATACTATGCTACACCCTCCAATCTGCACCTCACCAAGTCTTATTGTGAAGCTTTGGACTTACCTACCATAAAGGACAAACAATGGTGAGTGAAAAACACTAAGTAGGCAACTCAAATGCATATGTCAATGCCATGTCATGTAGTGTAACTATACACCTCAAATCATCATTTTTTTTTCTCCTTATTTTTATAATTGGATAGCTTACTTTGTTTCCGCGTTTCGTTCGGCCACATAGAATACCATGTCTCTATTGGTACGCAGATGAACCACTATTTCAGGGGACCCATCTCCATTTGTGGTCAGTGACTCACAGAACTATTAAAACAGGGTTTAAACCATGCATCATTAGTTGTGCAATCATTTTGAAAACACAAATCCTCAGGGAAAAATCCATCGTTTCACTTAAAATAATAAATCTCATGAATTACTCTATGCAAATGAATGCTCATGTCACAATGCATAATTGCAACCAAGCAACGCACTACATGGCATAATTACCAAACCAGCCCATCCGACAGTAGTAATTAACGAAATGCCCCTACTCAAATAAAAGATTTCATATCGGCAAACACACCGATATAACTATCGAAATGTCATTAACCACCTTGATAATTACCAAGATAACCCTTGAGTACACTGAAAATTACCAAAATACCCATCAATGGATAATTAGCTAATTACCATCCTATCCTCAGTTAATTAACAGTCAATTAATAATTATCCAACTAGATACATACATACAACTACTTTAGTACATATATACATATCCAATCATATACATATTTATAACCACAATTATAAACACAAATATATACATACATATATAAAAATACACATATATAAATATACATTCATATACACATATATATACACACCCATATATATATATACACATATTCTATACACATACGTGCACAAAAATATATTTTATACACATACATAATTATATATATACATACATCAATACAGTATGCATATATGTATATAATAAAATAATACTCATTTTTATACATAAATAATTATTTATATACATACACTTATACAAAATACACTTATGCATATTTAATAAATACATATATAATATATATGCATTTTGTAACATATAATTATATTTGTAACTATACAAATAACAAAAATATAAATAATTATAATTAAATATAGGGCTATTTTCATATAAGCCCTCGAGGTTTAGTCAAACTATACAGTTATGAAAAATACAATTTAAATACCCTACCATTTGGTTTGCACCATTTAATTTAACAGTGAATGGGTAAATTGGTCATTAACTATCATAAGGCATATGAACTGATGTAGCCCCTCACCCCCATTGTTGATTTGTTCTTCGAGCAATGTACGAACTCACTGTTCACCACTATATCACGTAAGTTCAATCCATTAGTAGCTAGTATTACGCAATTGTCGTAAACATTTCTCTCCATTTCATGGGTTGCTTCTGCTCTACCCTTGTGTTTTATGACTATGAAAAAAGTAAAGAGAAGAAGTTCAAAAGTATCTCGAAGGAGATAAACTTGCAATGATCAACTTACGACGATCAAGTAAGTAATATGCTCAATGAAGTCTGATTTTGGTTTTAGGGTTTTAAATTAGGGATTCTGATTGGGGGTTTCTTTTTTGTTGTCATTGATTCTGTGTATGTTGAGTTTATGTTATGTTTGTGGTTTTCTTTGGGTTTATATTATGTTATGTTTGTGGATTTCTTTCAAATTTGTGTTTCTATTTTTAGGGTTTCATATTTGGGGATATTTATTTTGAGGGATTGGTTTGTTTGATCTTTGGTTATGTTTATGGGTTTTAGTTTATATTAGGGTTTTGGTTATGGTTAGGGATTTATTTGCATTTAAGGTTTTGTTTATCTATTTAAATGAGTTGACATTTGCATTTTTGTTTATATGTCTGTTTTTAAATTGATGTTTAGGGTTTTGTTTAGTTTTTGTGGGTTGATGTTGTTTATGACATTTAAATTTATTTTAATCATGCTTGTGTTTGTATTTAATGTTTGTATTTGTGTTTTGAACAGATTGCATAAGCAATAGACTATTATTTGGGTTGAATTCAAGGCTTGCAGAAGCAAGAGCTGGTTAATTTTATTTATTTAATTTATTATTATTATTATTTAGTTATGTATTATTATTATTATTATTATTATTGATTGGAAGTTAGAGAGAGAATCTCTCTCCCGTATATGACTATTTTCTGTCGTCTCCAGATCATGCCATCGTCATCAGTAGATCCGGTGCTGTTTCCGTTTTGTGGTCGTGGGCTTCATCATGGACAAGGTGTCGCGGGTTTCAGCTTGTCACCATTACAGCTACAGGTTCAAGTTAGGATCGTGATTCGGTCCTGGTGAGCTGGCTCGTAGTTCATCATCTCTCGTCCATCATTAAGGATCCAGAGCTAAAAGAGGAGGCGATTGCAAGCTTCAGGATCGGGAACTGCGATGGATATTCATCGCTGTTTGATTGCAATCGGGGGTTCGCAGAGGATCATCATGGGGTAATTGGTCTGCAGGGACTACTGGGTTCATTTCTTGACCTTGGACGAACGAGTGCTTCGCGATCTCGATTACAGCCTCCTCACCAAACTGCAAGCTACCATTGACACTAGTTTTTAACGCCATTGTCAGCCGCTGTGATCGCGGGTTGCTCCAGTAGAGGTGGTTATTCTCCGTGGGTGCTGGGTCTTGGTGTGGGTAGTTGGACAGAACATATTAGGTTCGGCTTATTGA
The DNA here is from genome assembly GCA_007844105.2 of Rhamnella rubrinervis. Taxonomy (NCBI): domain Eukaryota; kingdom Viridiplantae; phylum Streptophyta; class Magnoliopsida; order Rosales; family Rhamnaceae; genus Rhamnella; species Rhamnella rubrinervis. The sequence goes on from CM017582.2 coordinate 3,709,620, forward strand.
ATTTGATCTTATAGTTTCTTAGACTCTATTGTGGGTTTGCATTTGTAGGCTTGGACTTGATGTGATTCTCATTTCTGTATTTTAAAATTGGCTTATGTCCTTAATTTTAAAATTGTATATTGGTGGATATATGATTTCATTGGGTGAAACTGTGTTGGGATTTCTATGAATCTATGGATATACGATTTTGAGTTGCTGCCTCTGTTTGTTAGCTGGTGCCTTGAATTGCCCAGGTTGTGCCTTTTTATGTCAGCTATTATGTGGTTTGTACTTGCTGTGGGGTTGTCATCTAAGTAGACAGCTAGGAATTTGGAACCGCGAGCAGGTCTGCTGAGTTCTGTTTATTTTGCAATTGTTATTAGGATCCTGCTATGATCATGACTTCCTTCGATCCGACATGGGAAATGCCAGTAAAAGAGTGGCATAGGGACTTGATCAGAAAGAGTGGGTCCAAAACAAACAGAATATTCAAAGGAGAGACAACAATTTTGAAAAATGGGTATGGTGCTTCTGAACATGATCATAATGCTCTTAAGCAACCTTCTTTTGCATCAGTTGTCAATGGTGCACCACATACATTTGCACATCCAATTAAGAGCCAAAATGCACCTATTCGGAAGGGCAAATTCATTTCGGTATGGGTAAATACTGATGCCTATCAAGAATGGGTAACTCTCTGTCAATTTTAATTGATAGCTATAGTTGTACTTTTCATAGGAGAGAAACCATGGAAATAAATACGAGGATTTATATTTGAAACTTCAAAGTATTTGGAAATTAATTTTCTTAGGGCGGGGGTTCTTCTAAGTTTTGTTATAATCCATGGAGGATAGGCAAAAGGTGTCTCATTACTATTTGAAATTAAAGTCGGGCATTGTACGATTACAAGCTTGGGTTAAAAAATTTAATCTGGCTTCGAAAAAATCAACGAATGCCCAGGTTTGGATGAGATTCTATAATTTGAGTTAGGAATTTTGGCATTCTAGGATCTTAACCGATCTGGCGAGAGGCATTAGGATACCTTTGAAGATAGGCAACACAACTTTATCAGGCAATTTTGGTCACTACGCATGAGTACTTGTGGATATAGACCTATCAGGATTTGTTCCAGAAAAACTGTTGTTAAAAACAATGGATGATTGCATTGAAGTGGATATCTTTTTTTAATCTTTTTTAGATTTTTGTACCTCTTGTCACAACGTTGGTTATTTAGTGGTCAAGTACGAATCAATAATTGGAAAGGCGTATCCTAAAGTTGGATATCATGGCAATAAAAATGAGAATAAGGCTTCAGGTTTGACTCAAGTGCACAAACCGAAGCAGACACCTCCCCTCCATGTGGAGTTTGCTACACCCTCTATGCCTATTATCAATACCTTTGACGTATTGAACACTGACGTAACTACCACTCCTATAGAGGACAAGGTCCATCAGCAAGTCGCAGTTCATCCCAATAAGTCTGATATTAATACATAAATGGGCATTAAAGTTCAACTGTCTGCTTCAGATCTAGGTGCTGCTCCCAGCAGGACTGACTCTAATATCGAAGCGGGTGAGAGTGTTCAGATACCTTCATACAATAGTACAGTTTCTCATCAGATCACATCATGGTCAGATACTTTTGGCGACTCAGATGATAAGTATGATGATTATGTAGATGATAGAGTTGAAGATGATTGACCACTTTTGCAAGGTGAAGGTTCTTCAAAACCCTCAAAGGAGTTCGATGGTATGGTCAATGTGGGTCACCAATCAAATACTATGGCTGTGGCTCTTTATCCATTGAATTCATCTGGTATAGTTAGCGCAGTGCAGTGTAACTTGAATTTGGCGACTTCGTGATCGTCAGTCTCCGAAATTATTGATCACAATTTATGAAAAATGAACATGTCTAAAAGAAAACCGGGTCGACCAAAGAAAGGAAAAACAACCAGAAGATTGCAGCAATCGACACCGGGATTGAGATTGACTAAGCCTTCACACGGGCTTCTCAGCACACTACTCGCTAATTATTTACAATCTTTGTAATGTTTGTGATAACAACTGTGTTTTTATCTATCTTTCCTACTTGTGCCTTTCTATTTTTCATCTTTAATAAAATTGGCTTAGGTTTTTTGGGTGGTTTGGGGTTGACTGTATGTCTTCCCCGACTACTTTAATAACCTAAGTTACTTTTTTCCGATTATTATTTAGTTATGTATTGTATACAAACATTTAATTTGTAATTAGTAATATACTTTGGTCTTTTGTGGAATAATTTTGATATATGAATAGTTAGGGAAAAGACTAAATCATTGGTCATTATGTGTGTCAAATTTTAATGGTATATGCATAAGTACATGGTATATAAGCTGAAAACCAAGGCCTAGCAAAAAAGAAAATACTTTCTTGAGTATTTGACTTAAGTTTAGAGTAACAACGCACTGTACTGTGTGTTTTTTAATTAAGTTTGTGTATTGTATGTGTATTATTTTGTTGGTGATTATGTGTTATATGATTGAGTGGAATGGACTTAATAATTATTTTATTGGTGTTTGTGTAAATAATATTTGAATGGAATGAAATGAGTTTATAAATGGATTGAATCCAGATTATGTAATACGTCGTACATGCTTCTTGTTTACATTTTATTATATTTTAGTGTTTTAAAAATACATATTTAGATTGAACGAATAAGTTTATATATTGTTGTATTGTACATGCATGCAATCATACTTTAGAGTGTTTTTATCCTCATTTATCACTTGACTTGCACGGTATATAAGCTGGAAACCAAGACCTAGCCAAAAAAAAAATACTTTCTTAAGTATGTGGCTTAAGTTTGGTATAACAATGCACTATACCATGTATTTTTTACCTTTATTGCTTACTGTGTATTGTCGAGTCACCAACTATTTTGATATTGAATGGTACTGTTGCCTCTATATGTGGATTATTAGGGAAAATGCATTTCGAAATTATTGTACACATATATGGGAAAGAAGTGGAGCCTTACTTGGTTGATGAAGATAAGTATAATGTGATTTTGCTGTTTAAGGATGCTAAGTTCTTTGGTGTGGGAGAGGATTTGTCATTTGAGGAGTCACAGTTGTTGAGAGGGACTGTTACATTACCTAATGGACAATTGATGACTTTGAATACCGATGAAGATATGATGAATATGTTCAAGATATGTAAAGACAATGGGATTGACAGAATTCACATAAGGGTTGATGTGTTACCTATAGCATATGAATTTTCCAATGTAGCTGAAGAAGAATTGGAACTCGAAAATGAACCACAAATAGATCCTCAACCTCAAGTAGATCCTCATCCTCAAACATATCATAAAATTGAATCAAATCCAAGTGAGGGAGAACCTAAACTTGAACATGAAGCAGAAACAGTGACCAATCCACAAGTGCATGATGATGGAAGTGGTGTTGAATCTGATAGTGTTGAGTCTGAAAGGTATAAATCAAATGATGATGATGGAAAGGTCAGTGAAAGTGAAGATGAGCATCCTGTAGTTAAGATGGCTAGGAAGATGGTAGAAAAAGTGTTTAAACCTAGGAAAGATGGTCAAATAGTATTGGATGTTGGAAATATATTTGACAATGTTTACCATTATAGGAGTATACTCTTAGATTATTCTATGCAAGAGGGATTTGCTTATAAATATGAGATCAATGATAAGAATAGGGTGACCTGTATATGTGAGAGTAGAGGATGTACATGGAGAATTCATACTTCAGAGCTACCCGATGGTCAAACATTCAAGATAAAAACACTTAGAGGCGAGCATTTTTGTACACGGGCTGAGAAAAATAAATTGGTGATAGCTAATTGGACTGCTACCAAATTCATTGACCTGTTTAAGTTAAATCCAGATGTGAAAGTAGTAATGTTGGAATATGAATTGTACAAGAAGTTTGCTCTGAAAGTGGACATTTAGAAATTGTATAGGGCCAAGAAGATTGCACTGGAGCTGTTGAATGGTGATCACATTGAGTGTTACTACAAATTGGACAAATATGGTCATGTGCTTATGATACTAAATCCTGGAACAATGGTCAAGATTAGTTGTGACATAAATACATTGAATGACAATCCCATGTTCCAAAGATTTTTTGTTAGTTTTCTAGCACAAAAATAAGGTTTTTTGAGAGGTTGCATACCATTCATTGGTTTAGATGGCTGCCATTTAAGAGGGCCATATGGTGGAGTGCTTTTATGTGCTGTTTCATTAAATGCAAATAGTAGTTTATTTACACTTGTTGTATGTGTGTTTAAGGAGGAAACTAATGAGGAATATTCAAAAGAGAAAATAGTTAACATTCACATGGACAAGTTTGGTTCCACCAAGAGTCCAATCTGCCATTGACAAGAATGGAAGGGATTCAAGGAGTATGAAAGTTATCTTTGGAGGTGAAGAAGAGTATTAGGTGTTGGTGGAAATAAAGGTTGTTGTGGTGAACTTGAAAGAATATTAGTGTCAATGTGAAAGTTGGCAAGTAAGTGGCATACCATGCAAACATGCCATGTATTGTATAATAAGCAAAAGATGTGGTCCTGTTGCATATGTGGATAAATATTTCCTTAAGGAGATATACCTACATACTTATAGCACTATGATGCACTCTATTCCTGATGAAGCATTATTGCCTCAAGTTGAAGCAGATTATGTGATGTCTCCAATTTTAAAGAGCAAACCTGAAAGACCAAAGGTGTTGAGAATAAGAGAAGCTGACGAACCAGAAAGGGAGAAAAGATCACATGCAGTTAAGTGTGGAATCTGTAAGGCCATTGGGCATAATAGAAGGTCCTGTCTACATGCTCCAACAATTTTGAAGAGGATGATAAATAACCAGACATTCATTTAGTCTTTGCTAAAACTTAACTTGCATTATGTTTTAAACTTATCTAATTACTATTTCATTTTAAATTTAATTTCTTTTCAATTTGTGTGATTTTACTTTTCTGTGGTATATTAATTTGTGTTGTATTTTATTTAGGTTAATGTCATAGCAGCAACAACATCAACAACAGGAGCAACATCGTCAGGAATAATGAATTGAATGTTTAGTTAGGAGGCATATAAACTTTTGTGTGAAAAAAGTGAAGGTTTGGTTTTCAATGAAGTCTGATTTTACTTAACTTAGTCTCGACTAGTATTCAACTATCAATTTGCTTCATTTGTTTGAATTAAATTGTAAATTGATACTATCTTTTTTTATAAAGGCTATGAATCAGCTGTTGTATAGACTGTTGGATATAGTTGATAGTGTTGTGTCACCTTATTTTGAGACAGTACACATGTTTACAGTAAGGTGAAATGTCTCCATTCATGTTCAACTAGCAATTTATTTCATTTGTTTGAATTAAATTGTAAGTTGAATATTGTATTGAATTTATAAAAGACTATTGGATATCTTTAGTAATGTTGTGTCACTATATTTTTGAGACACTGTGCACATGTTTATAGTAAGTTAATTTAAAATGATTTGCTCAATGTGATTCAGGGTTGTTATATGTTAATATATTTTCATTTGGTGCAATGTGATGTGCCAAAATAATTTGATTTGCATTTGAATTTTTTTTATTTTTCTCTTCATTTCATATTCATGATAGTCAAAATAAGTCTAACAATTGATATTATAAGAATTACAATATTCAAGACTAGCATCATCTTCATTCCACCTTGCAACCCATCAGGATTTCTTACGTTGATGGCAATCTCTCTATTTTCATGTAATATGTTCAACTCTTCTAGTTGCATGCTTCTTCTCTGCCTATGTTGGCTAATTGCATCATCAAATATGCTAAATTCTTCATTATCATTATCAAATATTTGCATTTCCCTTGATCACATATGAAATAGAGTTTAAAAGGATTTTTTATGGATTTTGATATTTTGACACATGCTTTCTTCCCACAAAAGCACCTTCTATTCTTGAATTTGATTATACCACCATTTACCTCACTTTCCCACTTAATGATCCCATTTCTTTTGAATACATTTTTTTATGTAATTGTCAAAAAAAAAATTATTGTAGAAGAGAAGAGAAGAGATTGTAATAAAAATGAAAGCAAAAAATTTCTTTTGGACAAGATTTTGACTGCAAATTGAGAGGAACAACTGGGATTATATACTATTCAACAAACATAGCAATGAAATCAATTAAATGGTTAAAAGAATAATTTAGGGGGTTATATGATAAAACACTAGCCGTTATCTTCCAACGGTCATTTTCAAATTTTCAAAAAAATAAGTATAAAAGGGCATCACGGTCATTTGACTATGCCACATAAGATTACATAGTACTTTTATCAAATGTCTGTTAAAAAAGGGGGACGAGATGATATTACTAATACCTGCATATTTTATATAAAATGACACTATAATTCAAGGTGATTACACCTATATAACCCTTGAATATATATATATATATATATATATATATATATATATATATATATACAAATTAATAAATAAATAGTAATTTAATATATATATATATATATACAAATTAATAAACAAATAGTAATTTAATATATATATATATATATATATACAAATTAATAAATAAATAGTAATTTAATATATATATATATATATATAATAAAATAACTTGAAAATTAGAAAAAAAAAACCATAATACCCCTTCAAATTTCATTATTTTCAACTCTACCCCTCATATAGAAATTGACTAAAATACCCTTAATAATTTTGAAAATTCCAACTATGTCCCTAAAATGTCAAATGACCAAAATACCTTTAATCTTTTTTGAAATTTCATTTATGTCCTTTACATACAAAAGGCTAAAATGCCCTTAAATATTTTCAAAAATTTCAATTGTATCCCTTACATGCAAAATGACCAAAATACCTTTACAATTTTAAAAAATTCTCAAAATATCCTTTACATATGAAAAGACCAAAATGCCCCTTACATGTAAAATTGAACATAACTTCCCTATGGATTGTCATCCCCTCCATACATCACAATCCATTAATTTTCCACCAATTCATCAAATTAACAAAGCCTAAGATCAACTCCATCATTCAATTCGAATAATTCAAGCATTAAACTATCAAGTTCACGCTTTAAACACCAATTCATCAAAACCCTAACCCCTTATCAATTGGGGGGCTTTGTCATATGCTCAATACATATCAAATTAAGCATAGCCAATCATCAAATCAACAATGTCAAGCATGAATCCATTAATTAATCAAGTGAAAACACCCACTTACATGAGAAATCAAAGAGGGAAAGTTGCCTATCTTTCTTCCAAGCAAGAAATACTTCCTTCCAAGCTATGAAAATCCACACAGGCTTTTCCAATAAACTCCCTTTAATGTCAGCCACTACCCCTTAATTTTTACTTGAAAATTCTTTGAATTTTACAAAATTTCTCACTTTCTCTCTCTAAGTTTTAGTGTTTCTCTCTCTAGAACTAAATGAAAGCAAGAAAATTTAAAAAATGGTGAAGGAGGGTTGGCTAACAAGAAGAAAAAATCCAATTGGCAAATTAAAATAATAATAAAATAAGTAAAAAAAGATTTAACTAAAATATTAAATTAATAAATAGTGAAAGTCAAACCTAGTCAAACTTGGTTAAACTTCGACTAAGGGTAAAATGGGTAGAAAAAGTCCCACAACTCCTTACAGTGTAGTCTCAGCTCTCACAAAATTCCCGGAGAATTCAGAAGCTATTTTTTTTGGCGAAAAAGATGAAACTGTAATAAAATCGAAAACGGGTTCGTAAATCGACAATTTCGGAAACAATAACTTGGTTATTACATACGTCTTCAATGGACGCAAAGCATGCGCAGTCACCTTTCTATTCTGCATCAGTACGCAACCTAGATCTTTTCCCGATGCATCAATATAAATCACAAAATTATCTTCACTGTTCGGTAAAGTATAATTGGTGTTGTTATCAGCCTCTTCTTGATCTCTTGAAAACTTTCTTCGTATTCCTCAGATTAAACAAACTTGTTTTCCTTCCTAAGTAACTTCATCATCAGCAACACAATCTTCAAAAATCATTGTACGAATCTGCAGTAGTACTCAGTCAAATTAAAAAAACTCCTGATTTCTTTGACATTGGTAGGTCTCTTCTAATCTTGTATCACTGCTACTTTACAGGGATCCATTTGTATGCCTTTGTTCAATACCATATGTCCAAGAAATGATATGCTTTCAAACTAAAATTAACATTTCTTGAATTTGGCATATAACTTCCTTTCCTGGAACTACGTCTTCAACTTACCTGAAGCATGCGCAATGACCTTTCCATTCTGCATCAGCACACAACCTATTCTTTTCCCAATGCATTACTATAGATCACAAAATTATCTTCATTGTTCAGTAAAGTGAGAACTGGTGTTGTTATCAGCCTCTTCTTGATCTCTTGAAAACTTTCTTCGCACTCTTTATTCTAAACAAACTTGCTTTCTTGCCTCAGTAACTTCATTATCAGCAACACAATCTTCGAGAATCATTATACAAATTTGCAATAGTATCCAACCAAACTAAGAAAACTCCTAATCCTTTTGACATTGGTTGGTCTCTTCTAGTCTTGTATCACTGCTACTTTACAGGGATCCATTGTGTGCCTTTGTTCGATACCACATGTCCAAAAAATGATATGCTTTCAAACCAAAATTCACACTTCTTGAATTTGGCATATAACTTCTTTTCCCGTAACCATTATAGCACTGCTTCTAGATGCTCTTCGTGTTCAATTGCCATCTTCAAGTAAACAAGAATATCGTCGATGAACACCACAACGAACTTATCCAACTAGTTGTGAAATACTCAATTCATCAAGTCTTTGAACACCATCGGTGCATTTGTCAACCCAAATAACATTACCACGAACTCATAATGATCATAATAGGTACGAAACATGCTCTTTGGCCTGTCCTCCTCTTCAACCTTCAACTGATGATACTCTGATTGAAGATATATCTTTAAAAAGATACCTACTTCTTTCAACTGCTTAAAGAGATCGTCAATTCTTGGCAATAGGTACTTATTCTTGATCGTCACCTTATTGAGCTCTCAGTAATCGATGGACAAATTCAAAGAACTGTCTTTTTTCTTGATGAACAACACTGGCGCTCCCCATAATGAAATGCTTGACTTGATGAAATCCTTATCGAGTAACTCTTACAGCTGCTCTTTCAACTCTTTTACCTTTGATGGTATCATTTTGTATGGTTCCTTTTATATGGGCACTGTTCTAGGTACCACATCAATGGTAAACTCCACTTCCGAGTCTTGTGGTAACTCCGATAACTCTTCAGGGAAAAAATTCAAAAAATCTTGAACCGCCTTGATATCTTTCAATCCACAAGAATCCAGCTCCTTGTCATAGAGCTCACTATAAAAAATTGACAACTCTTGCACAAACACCGTTGTGCTTGCATAGCAGTTAGTAACCTCGGTAAAGGTCTAACTTTCAACCTTTTGAACACGAAGTACGGACCATTTATAGGACTAGATAAAAATATCTTCTCCTTACAGTCTATAATAGCCCTATTCATTGATAACTAGGCCATTCCCAAGATCACATCAAAATCTATTAAATTTAGAACAAACAAGTCAACATGAAGCTTCTCATTCTCAATACATACTTCACATGACTTTAACACAAAAGATGCACACATACCAACACTAGATGGTGTAGCAACAAACAATCCACAATCAAATTTAACAAGTTCTACTTCTAACTTAGATGTAAACTTCTTAGACACAAATGAATGCTTCACACCTGAATCAAAACAAAGCATGTGCATAAGGACCTTGTAGTGAAATCATACCTTCCACCACTAATACATTTGTAACACCCTTTTATCCAAGCCTAGATTCTAGAGCAATGAGTGGTTACCATGATTCTTTTTTCTTTTCTTTTATAAATTCAACTCATAATTAAAAATGATAGCTTTTCTTTACTCTTTAGGAGCATTTCCTTTAAAACCAAACCATATAACAATATATTAAGTCAAGTATTTCAAAAATACTCACACTCACACTGTAATATAAAAGTATTTAATAATATAGAGTACGCTTACCCAAAAATTATAAATACGAAAAATATGTATTACACTGCGCCTTCTAGTTTCATACCTCAGACAAACCCTACTGTTGGGTTTTCGATTTACTTATCACTCACAAACAAACTACGTTGAGCGATAAACACTCAGTAGGCAACCCAAATGCACATGAAAATGCAATACAATGTAGTGTAATACATAAAATCTCTATTTTTCCCTTGTTTGTTTATAAACCAACTACCTCAGCTGTCTCGTATTTTGTGGGATCCACATGCTCGTTTATGGTCGGAGGTCTATCCCACACCCTCGCGGAACCCACATGTCCGTTTGTGGTTGATGGTTGAATCACAATTTAGAAAAATAAAACCCCTTACTCCTAGCAATTGGTGATTCAAGAGCTATTAAAAACATGGATTAAAAAACAGCACACTTCGATGCAATCATTTTAAAACATAAACTCTCAAGGAAAAATCCACCACTTTATATAAAACACTCAAAACCCATGAATCATTCTATGTTAATCTATGCACAAGCCTTAATGCATAAATATGCATAATTACCGAACTTCCATTCCTGACAGCGGTAAACTAACGAAATGTCCATGCTTAATCCAATAATTAACAAACACTGATCAAACCAATATAATTACCGAAATTCCCTTGGCCCTTTTGACAATTACCAAAATAACCATCAAATGTATAGAAATTACTAAAATACCCTTAAAGACAAAAATGATAAATTATCAAACTACCCTTGGTTAATGAACACTACATGAAATATAACTTTTCCAAACCTATATATATATATATATATATATATATATATATATAAGACATAATAAATATATTAACATAAACATATATTTTTATGAACACTTACACATATATATATAAATATATACATACACACATATATATATATAATAAATAAAGTATACATATATATACATAAATGTACCTACCCACACTTATATATATAAATATACATATACACACCCACACACATATATGCATATATATAAATACACTATCACATATATATATATATATATATATATATATATATATATATATTTAGAAATCTTTTTTATACATATAAATATACACGCATCTCATTCATATATATATATATATATATATATATATATATATTCATAGTCATACTTACATAAATATATATACACACATATAAATATGTATATATAATAAAATATACTCATATACATAAAACGGAAAGAGGTAACTTAGGCTATTAAAGTAGTCAGTGAAGGCATACAACCAATCCCAAACCACCCAAAAAACCTAAGCCAATTTTATTAAATAAGAAAATTAAAAGGTACAAGTAAGAAAGACAGAAAAAAAAATGCAGCTATTATCATAAGTAATACAAAGATGGTAAATAATCAGTGATTAGTGTGCTTAGAAACTCGTGTGAAAGGCTTAGTTAGTCCCAATCCCTGTTGATAGCTGCAATCTTCAAGCTGTTTCGCCTTTATTTGGTCTATTCGGTTTTCTTTTAGACATTTTTCATAAATTGTGATCAATGACTTCGAAGACTGACGGTTGCAAAGCCATCAAATTCAAGCTCCGCTACGCTGCGCTAAGTGTACCAGGAGAAGCCAATGGAAACGAAACCATGGCCATAACATTTGATTGGTGACCCACATTGGGCATACCATCGAACTCCTTTGAGTGTTTCAAAGAACCCTCACCTTGCAAAGACGGCCATTCGTCTTCAACTCTATCATCTGAAGAATCAATAGGGACTGGAACCATGGCCATAGAGTTTGATTGTTGACTCGCATTTGGGAAACATTCGATCTCCTTTGAGGGTTTTGATGAACTATCACCTTGCAAAGCCAACCATTTGTCTTCAACTCCATCATCTTCATAATCATCAATCTCATCATCTGAGTCTCCAAAAGCGCTTACCCACAATGTGAATTGACGAGGAATCATGCTATTATAGTGTGTTGAAGTCCGAACATTCTCTAAATTGCGAACACTTTTACCCACTTCTGTATTGAAGTCAATCCTATTGGGAGCAGCACCTAGATCTGGAGCAGATGGTCGAACTTTAATGCCCATTTTTGTATTAATGTTGCCCTGTTGGAAGGAACCGCATCATGCTGATGTACCATATGCTCTATATGAGTGGGTGTCACTTTAGTATTTAATACCTCAAAGGTATTGGTAGTATGCACGAAGGGAATTGATGATTCCACATGTATCAAAGGTGTCTGCTTCGATTTGTATACCTGATTCAAACTCGGAGCCTTATTCTCTTTTTTGTTGGCATGAGATCCATCTTTAGGAGGCTTCTTTCTAATTACCAACTACAATTAGTCACTGAATGGCCAACACTATGACAAGAAGTGTAAAAATCTAGGAACGATTAAAAATATAAATCTACTGCAATCTAGTCGACTGTCGTTTCCAATAATAGTTTTTCAGGGAGAAACCCAGCTAAATCCACATCAACCAAAATCTGAGCATAGTGTCCATAGTTTCCTGTTATAGTAGAATTGTCAATCGTCAAGGGTATACAAATACCTCTTGCAAGGTCTGTAATTATGCGCGGATGCCAATATTCCCAACTTAAATTATAAAATCTAAACCATACCCACTTCTAAAGTCGAACTATCCCTGACTTCAAGTTCAATAATCCAAATGACCACACATTTTGCTTATCCTCTGCAGAAAATAGAAGAATCTGAAACTATCCCTGCCCTAGAGAAATCAAATGTCATTTATCCAACTTCCAGATATTTTGTAATTTTAAATAAAGATCGTCAAATTTCCAAGGCTTTTCTCATTTTGACAACACAATCTCAACAATCAAAGAGAATTGGGAAAGAGCAATTCGCTCTTAATAGGCAGAATCATTCACACGAACAGAGACAAAATTACGTTTATGAGTTAGTACAGTTTAAGCTGAATCTAACTGACTCCCTGACAATAATGCACCTGTATAATTGTTCCCACCAACCACTGCTTTCTGAGCTATAACTTGATTAGTGATACCATTAACTACATCTACAAAAGAAGGTTATTTTGAGCTACCCTTATTGTAAATGACTTCAACCTCACCCCAGCAATGCCAAATGATTTTGCTAGTTTTTTACTACCTATATTTAAGCTAGTAACCAAATCTAGTCCTAATTTGTTCATAGTTACAAAAGATTGCATACCCCTTTTTCCCAAGCTGGATCAAAGGCCATAATCCCCAACAAATCAAAGTTTCCAGTTCATAAATTCTAAGCACGGATTGAAAACCACTCGGCTTTGATTAACCACAACTAACAGACCACAGATAGTTCCAGTACAAGTCCAGCACAATTGAAGTTCAACAAAGATCTAGTTAAATATCACCACAATAGTAAACAATCCACACAACAAGTTCATAATTCCAAAATATATTAGAATCATAAAATGGTGCCGATTTCAAAATCCCAAACCTCAGTTTTCAGCTCTCGGCTGCTCCAAGTTCACTGTTGCAACAAATTCCCTTCGTTGGAGTTCACGAAGCTCAGCTCACAGTTGAGAAGCACCTGCCCAGACCATAGAACACCAGGTCCATGAACAAGAAACCTGGGGACCCGCTATCTACTTCGGCTGTAGCAGACCAAATCCACTATGGCTGGAGAAATCTTGTGCCTTCTGTAAACCTGAAGCTTTCAAATGCGAGCCATGGCAAGCCCTGAGAAATCCAGTGCACCCCGAAGCTTTCAATTGAGATGTCTGCCTCCACGATGCCACAATAAGCCTCTCTACTGCAAACCCACATTCTAGTGGTTCTGAAGATGTAGAGCTCGGCAACGGACAATGTCCGATCTGCACCAATGGAGGCCTTTCACTGTTCACAGACCAAACCCACTCCCTCTGTCACCCATGGACACAACAGGACACCTACGATAAAAAAATAAAAAACCTAAACAAACTCGATGCTGACAGCTACCAAGCTCACTTATCTGCAAGCAGAGGCGACGCTTGTGGAGAATCCAGGTGAACCACATCCATGCGAATGGTGTCGCAGCGATTGACGACTCCAACCAGTGGCGGCGGCAGCACCCTAGGTGCAAACCTGTATAAGTCTAGAGAGAAGCTTCTCTCTCTAGAACCTTTATATGATGTATATACATAAATAAATACGTCATATTTATAAATAATTATATATTAAACATAACTAGGAAATGTGAAATGATGACAATACCCTTCACAATTTAAAGATTTTCAACTATAACCCTTCCATAGAAAAAGACCAAAATACCCTTGATAATTTTTAAAATATCATATATATCCCTTAAATGTCAAAAGACTAAAATGCCCTTGAAAATTTTAAAATTTCATTTGTGTTCTTTACATGCAAAATGACCAAAATAACTTCAATAAATTTGAAAATATCAATTATACCCTAAACATGTAAAAAGACTAAAATGTCCTTCACAAACTTAAAATTTTCAAATGAGTTCCTATCATGGCAGGCCCCTCTATGTCTCCAAGTTCAATCAATTTCTCAATAAATCCAACAATAAACATAGGATTTTGCAAGATTCAACCACCAATTTCAATAATCAGGCTCAAAATCGTTAATTTCACAAAGTATAAACCCTAACTAATTTGGAGTTTTGCTATACAATCATTCCACACTAAATTAAGCACATGTAACCATCAATCCACCAAGAAAACTCATGATTCTACCATTAAGTCAATTAAAACATCAAAGTTACATGAATTTTCATAAAGGTAAGAAGACTACCTCTCTTCCAAGTCTCAAAAATCACTATTGCTCCACTTGAAAATCACCACAAATGCTAGTCTTGAGTTCCTCTTGATGGCTAATGCAAAACCCTAAAATCTCCTTGAATTTTTTTCTTGAATTTCCCTTTATTTCTCTCTCTTCTTTATACTTTCTCTCTCTAAAAACACACATGAAAATGAAATGAAGAAGCAAGACATAGAGGGTGGTCGGCCAACTCTCTAAATATCAACTTAAAATAATATTAAAATAATGTGAAGTAAAAAAAATATCTAAAAAAATTAAAAGTAGTCAAAGTCAACAGTTAGTGGTCAAAGTCAACGGTCAACTGTTAAAGTCAAATTTGACCAAGAAAAAAATGGAAAAAAATAATCCATTGACCCCTAAATGGGTATTTTAGGTCCTTCTAAAATGTCTAAAGAACTCGCAAGTAGCTCGTTGCGGTGTAAGTGGCAATGTAATGATTGAACCAAAACTACAATTGGAAGTCGATAATTTTTTAAAAAAAACTTAGGTTATTACAACATTAGCCTCAACATCAACCTTTGTCAAAGCATTTACCCAACCTTGAGTTGGTTGTTATCTTTTTTCTGCTTCCGGGCAGTTGCTCATTATGTGGCCTATCTTGCTGCACTTAAAACAAACTCATGTCTTCCTCCAACACGCACCACCGTACTGTTTGCCATAAGTCTTTGCATTGAGGATGGCCTTGATGGTTGTTATTCCCTTTAGGCCTTCAATAGTAGTTGTTGTTGTTAATCCAGCCCCTTTCTACTTCTGCTAGTTGTTGCCTCCCCAATTCCCCCTAGCTGAGGAGCTCAAACCAGTAGACTTGGTCACTATAAGTGTGGGGTCCTTCACAATCAACTAAACCCTCTTCAGAACATTAGCATAGGTCAGCAGTTGCAAAATTACAACTGCATTGTACAGATCTTGTTGTAACCCTCTCGGTGTCCATCAGATGTGGAGCGAAACAAGACAACTCGTTAAACTTCCTCTCGTACCCAACCAAAGAAAGACTTCCTTAGGTAAGCTGAAGGAACTTTGCCTCCTTCTCATATCTCTTTGTCAGAGGAAAGTACTTCTCTAGGAATAGCTCCTTGAACCTGATCTAGACTTTTGGATTCTCTTCCGTATGATAAGCCCTTTTTACCATGTCCCACCAGTGTCTTGGTATTTTCTTGAGCATGATAGAAGCACAGACGACCTTCTAAGCCTCGATGCACTCCATAAATGTGAAGGTCTTCTTCATCCCACGGACCCAATCTTCTGCCACCAACGGATTAGAAGTGCCCTCAAAAGTTGGGGGCTGAAACCTCTTAAACTGCTCCACTACTCTGATAATTCTGCTAGACTGAGGAAATCCATGGTTCCTAGTGTTCACCAGAAACTCGAACAAATGGTTAGTTGCGTCAGCTGCGTTACTTCCCGAAATATGGTTAGCTTCCTTAGCCGACTGAGGCATCTAAGGATGAATAACCATATGCGATTAGAAAGTAGTAACTAGATAAAAGCAATGGATTTTAAAGACAATAGGAAAATATCATTTACTAACAAAAGATAATTTTATGACAACAGTTAAAAATACAGAGTCTATTCACTCCTATCCATACTACTAGCCATCTACTCCTAATATAGACGACCTAAAACTTTAATAGTCTCTAAGCTGGAAATCCTTTCCTAACTCCTATTCACTTGGGTCCTCCTCAAGATCCTCCTCGTCCTAGTCACGATCATCATAAAAAAGCTCCTTACAGCCATGGTAGAGTCTATACCCATACTGCATCATGTCAAGCTCATATAAAAACTTCCCGACAATGTCATCCTCATCATACTAGTCTAGGCACCACTAGTACATGTCCTCCTGGTGCTCGGTTTGAAAACTCTCAAACTGACTCCTATCCTTATAGGTGCTCTACTGGGTTAGGGCACTATTACTGTGTGGCTTTCCAAGAACTCTCGTGCCTTCCTCCTCTTTTCTAAGAGGTCCTATCGGATTGACCTCTAATCAACCTTGACATCCTTGCTGACATTGTCACTTCACTATCCAACCTCAAGGCTTGTCTCCTGAAGTGAAAGCTCAATCTTACACTTTATAACCTCTTTGTCGTGGCTCCAGCGCTTGAAGCTTAACCATCCAAAAGTAACTCGAGGTCGCTTACAAAAAACATGTGACAATAGGCTAACCTCTAAACCCATACTAATACATATATATAAATCACAACAATCAAATATACCTTGGTGCGCAAGTGGTCACTTGAGTAGGCAGAAGAAATTTTACAAAGAAAACAAAACAGAGCAAAATACCAAAAGCTGTAACACCTTCTTAGTCAATCCCAAAGACCCAACTAAGAAGACACTATAGGTCAAAATGTTTTAACAAAGTATTTTTCAAGACTTAGTTGTTCATGTAAATAAAAATCTTCTGTACTCTTGATCTAACACTCCCAGAATAAAGTATAGTAATAATAAAATAGATAGTATTATTTTTTTTATATATTTAATAAGATTTCATACACCCATAACATACAAAAAAATTTAGATAATATATATATATATATATATATAATTCAAAATATTAAAGTATCTAAGTCTCAAGAATGGTTTATACTACTATCGTTGCCCATGATTGCACACTATCACCAAGTTCAAAGAAGTCAAGTTTGATTACCTATACACATAAACAGAAAGGAATGAGTGGCAATATATTCCACAAATGCAAGTGTAAATATTATGTTATGTTGAATGTGTGCAAAAATATTTATTGTTTATTTAAACACTAATTTTCTCTTTCTTAATCTCATATTTCATAAACAAACTACTTTTAAAACAACACTCATATGACTTTTCATTTCACATCTAAAGCTAGCTGGTCATCAGCAACTGTTGTTTTCCTAGCTATCAATGAACAAACTACATGAAAATGCTATTCAATTTTTATCATTCAGAGGGATAGCGTAAGTGAGGTTAATCCCACTTACACCCGCAAAATGCAAGCTATAGGATTGTCAATCCACCATATACACTGATACACTCATATATGCATATGAGATAATCCAAACATCAACTAACTAGTCAATGAGCCCTCTACTAAATAATACTCACATATCATATATCAAAAACTCCAAATTACATCTCATATTTGCTTACGTATGCATGACCAAAGCTTTTACTTTTCTTTTCGAAAATATTGATTCTTTGAGAAAATCAATTCCATTGTACAAAAATCAAATTTCTATCTCAAAACTATTTTTATCCAATGTATGTGTGTATGAACTACGCGGCAGTTACATGTACAGTGTACAAAAAGTATATCATTTCTATCAAGTCAGTGCAATTCCAACAGATTATATATCACAAGCAAAGTAATTAATTCAACTTAGTATATTGTACACAACTCATAACTATTCACTATACAGTATACATAATTAATTAACCATCATCATTCACAATATGTCATTATAAAATAATAAATTCAAATATGCAATTAGTGAATTTCAACTTCTCACTGTATGGTAAGAACTATTATATTGGAACTACGACCATTACTTCATATATACATATAGTCGTGATTTTATTATTTAAACTTAAACATTTTAGTACTAATAGATGATAGAAATAAAATGAAATAATAATTTAACCATTTTAAACATTCAACAATTTTGTAAAAATGTCATAACTCACTCATTTTAACTTGGATTGCTATGATTCAAAAGCCCATGACTCAATATAGTTTATGTGAAAAATATGATGTAAAAAAAATTAAATATCTAAACTTGTCAAAAACAGCAAAACCCGTGAATATAGGTACAAAGTCTTCCCAAAATTTTCTTAGAAAACAATCAATTTTGTAATATGCATAACTCACTCAATACATCTCCAATTTAGGTGATTCAAAAACAAAAAAT
The DNA here is from genome assembly GCA_007844105.2 of Rhamnella rubrinervis. Lineage (NCBI taxonomy): Eukaryota > Viridiplantae > Streptophyta > Magnoliopsida > Rosales > Rhamnaceae > Rhamnella > Rhamnella rubrinervis. The sequence continues at coordinate 3,728,334 of CM017582.2, forward strand.
GATCATGACTCACTTTAGTTTAAGATAAAAATATGCCACAAAAATATTTAAAATTTAAAACCTTTCAAAACTAGAAAAAGTGTCTTCCAAGATTTTTTCTAGAAAAAGATAATTTTGTAAAATCTATAACTCATTCAATACAACTCCAAATCAAGTGATTCAAAAATAAAAATTCTAAGAACAAACCCAACTTTCTGGCATAAAATATTTAAAAATTTTGGATAAAAATATCTAAAGCATGCAGGCAACCAAACATGTTGGAAATTTTATTAACCCTAATCTAAAACAGCGCACTTATCCATATCATGCAATAAGTTAGCTTTGTAACGCCCCCTAGCCGAAACTCATAAATCCGATATAGGGGATACTACTTTGTATTGCATATGATGTAAAATAAGACTAATTTTTTTTTCTTTTCCTATTTACTTCGGATCCACAAAATAAAAGTAGTACTTTAAAATTTATCAAAATGTCAGTAATAATATTATTAATAGTAACTTAAATCGCAACCTACATGTAACGAAAAACATAACAAATATCTTGGTCTTATAAAATTTTAAACGGAGAAAATGAAATTAAATTATAGTATAGCAAAAGCATCTTATTAGCTTGGATCAGCAGAACAACACCTCGCAGATTCCACAAGTCCACGTTCCACTTAATCAATTATCAGTGTCATTACCTACACATATAGGCAAACAGGAGTGAGTCACAAATCACTCAGCAAGTTCCATAGTGTACACACACAACATGAAATGCTTATGCTTATGCGTGAATCGATGCATACTTGCTTGCTTTCGAATAAATCTTGCATACTTCAAACCAAAACATTCTTTATTTAGTTTGAAAACAAAACCACCATTGTAGGACTTCCATATATATATCCATGGGAGCTGTTACCCGTCGATAAACAATATAATAATATTCTTTGAATAGCTTAGCAGCATATCCTGGGAGATTTCAAACCACAAAGAGGCATGTATCCTAAGGAAATTATTGTTCTTCCATAAATCAATTTAAAACTATAAAAAATCATTCATTATTAAACATGATCAGCCTTAATTGAATGATCAAACTTGAATAAAAATTCAATCTTGTTATGCTCAAAGGGATTGGTCATAAAGAGAAATAGGGTTTAGTGTGCAAATGTGTAAAATCAAAACTTTCCTGAAATCCATGCGTCTTTCGTCAATTTCATAGAAACCCATTCTAGATCAAAATTTCCAGCGCACACAATCCATATTATCATGCATAAATCATCAATCCAATCCAAAAAAACCATTGGAGAAGAAGAGAGATTTAAACAAATAAGAGTAAACAATAAATAGTTGTGAAACTTGCCTTGAATCTTCAAAAATCTTGCTTGATCACACAAAATTTTTCTCAATAATTCTTTAAGAAATTGTAACACTAGGAGTAGTGGAGAGTGCAAAACATTTCCTCCTCTACAACCTCTTAATTTATAGACAAAATCCTAGTCAACACTTGTCTTATTTTATGGTTTTTAATTTCCTTATTTCAAATAAGAAAAGTATCAATCACATAATTATCAACTAATGCCAAGAAAAAAAAATCAAAATTTAACTATCAAACCCACACATAAATGGTTTTTAATCGTAAAGACTCACACATACACATATGTACTAGCACAAGACAAATTGTACATACATTTACATACACACACAAACTTAAACTCATTGCACAGTTCGATAGCATGTTAGGTACCTATCACTGCCTCTATCACACAAGGGTTTGGGGAAAGAAAATGGTAAACTTTAAACCATGTGAAGTGCCTGTCATTGCACCTGACACGCTTGGGTTTAGGGCTCATTGAACCTTAAATTATGTAGGTGCCTGATGTAGAACCTGTCATTGCACCTGATATCGACTACCTTTGTGTCCTTGCAATGCTTCACCAAAATTTATACATATACCTTCCTACATAAGCACACAAGTGAAATTCAAAAATAACCACACCAACACCCATTTTTAGAGACAGTTATTACAGTTCACCCCTCTTAAAAAAAATTTCATCCCCGAAATTTGCTCAAACCAGAAAATGGAACCTACTAGAAAATAAATTTAGGTTCTTAGATTTCATTTCGTCTTCCTATTCCCACGTTGCTTCTTCCATAGCATGGTTTCTCTATAAAATTTTAACCAAAGGAATAGTCTTAGTCCTTAGCACTTGATTTCGTTGGTTAAAAATTTCCACTAGTTTCTCTTCATAAGTAAGATCCTCCCTTACCTCTAATGGTTTAAACTCTAGCATATACAATAGGTCATGCATATACTTTCTCAGCATAGATACATGAAATACATTGTCCACAGTTGATAAGTTTGGTGGCAAACCCAGACGGTAAGCCAATTAACTAATCTTTTTCAAAATTTCAAATGGTCTAATGTAACGTAGACTTAGCTTTCCTTTCTTTTCAAACCTCATAACATCTTTAATCGATACTACTTTAAGAAAAACCTTGTCTCCCACATCGAAACTCAGATCCTTCTGTTGATTATTAATAAAAGTCTTTTGTTTATCTCCTTCATTTTCTATCGAATTCTGCTTATGACTTCACTTGTTTGCTATAAAATCTTGAGTCCAAGTAGAATTCACTCCACAAACCGTATAATATCCTTCTTTATTCTGTTCCACTAACAAACTTTGACGACGTCCTTGTGCATCTTAATGGTTCCAAGATGTACTGTGTAAGACGTACAATGAGCCTCCACTAAGATTTCCCTTTTAATTTCAACGTTAAGCACGAAAAGACGATCTCCAAATTTTAAAGTTCCTTCTCCAGTGAGAATAAACTCAATCCTCTTTCCTTGAATAACTTTTCATTTGATCTTCTTCAAACTTATATTACTTTCTTATTCTTCCTTAATCTTGTCAACCAATGACTATTGTGCCTTGAGTATAGACAACATGTATGAATATTGGTTAGGAACTAACTCAATATCCATTTTTCTAAGATCTTCCAAAATATGCAGTTGCATAATAATTAGATTACCACTAAAACCGACATACTTTCTACTAAGAACATTGGCTACTACATTAGCTTTTCCAGAATAATAATTGATAGAACAATCATAATCCTTAACCAATTTCAACTATCTTCGTTGCCTTATGTTCAACTCCTTTTGAGTAAAGAAATGTTTTAGACTTTTATTGTCAATGTAAATGTCACACTTCATACTATAAAGGTAATGTCTCTAAATCTTCAGTCCAAATATGACAGCAACCAACTCTAAATCGTACATCGAGTAGTTGTGTTCGTACGACTTTAACTATCGTGATCCATAAGCAGTTACCTTCTCATTTTACATAAGCACGCAGCCCAGTTCTTTACCAGATGCATCACTATAGATCACGAACTTGTCTTTTCCATTACGTATATTGAGTATAGGGGACGTAACCAACCTATCTTTTAAGCTTTGTAAAAGTTTTCTTGCAAGCTTTAGTCTAGACAAACTTCACATTATTTTTCATCAGTTACGTCAACAAGACAGTAATCTTTGAAAGGCCTTCAACAAACCTTCAATAATAACCTGGCGAACCTAGGAAATTTCAAACTTCTCCTACATTTGTCGGCCTTTTGCAATCTTGCACAACCACAACTTGGCTTGGATCAACTTGTATTCCTTCCTTAAACACAATATGACCTAAGAAAGAAATCTTTTCAAGCCAGAATTCGCACTTCTTAAATTTGGCATAAAGTTGCTTCTCACGTAACTATTGTAATGCAGCTTTTAGATGCTCTTCATGCTCCTCCGTACTCTTGGAATAAACCAGTACATCATAAATAAAGACAATAACAAATTTATCCAACTAGTCATTAAACACTCAATTCATCAGGTTCATGAAAGCAGCAGGTGCATTGGTTAGTCTGAACGACATAACCAAAAACTCATAATGTCCACATCTTGTTCTGAAATCACTCTTTTAGTATATCTACCTCTTTTGTCTTCAATTTGTGATAACCAGATCGAAGATCAATCTCTGAGACCATGTTAGCTCCTTGCAATTAATTGAATAAGTCTTCAATCCTTGGTAATGGGTACTTATTCTTGGTTGTCACATGATTCAATTCTCTAGAATCAATTTACAGTCACATTGATTTATCTTTCTTCTTTACGAGCAAAACTGGTTCTTTCCATAGGGAAACACTTGGTTGAACGAAACCTCATTCCAAAAGTTCTTGCAGTTGCTCTTTCAATTCTTTTAACTCCGCATGTGCCATCTGATATGGTGCCTTAGATATTGATGTAAGTCCACCTATTGATCAAGCGGCAACTATGGTAGCTCATTAGGAAACACATCCAGAAATTCATTCACAAGGGTCTTGAGCATCCACATTCATGTTGAATATGTGAACCATGAACCATAAAACCTTGACAGTCCTTTCTTAAACTTTTCCATGCCTGTGTACCCTTGAATTTGAAATAGTGCCCATTAAGTGGACTAAAGAGAACTTGCTTCTCTTGATACACAATTTGAGCTGTATTTTCAGACAAATAATCCATACAAAAGATAATATCAAAATCATACAAATTAAACACAATCAAATTCACAAGTATTGTGTTACTTCCAAGGTAAACTTCACAAGACTTAAACATAGATTTAACACACATACTAACACCTGAGGATGTTGCCACAAGAAATTCAGAATCTAATTTTGACGGTTTCACCATCATCCTAGACATGACTTGGCTTGATCCAAAAGAATGCATAGATCCTGAATCAAATGAAGCATAAACCTTGAGATTACCCAATTAAACCATACCTACCACTACAGAGGGATCTTTCTCTGCTTCATCAAGAGTCAGTACATATACTCATCCTTGAGTCAGTTTCTACTCCTTAGGAGCCTCCAGATAATCGCGAGCCATGTATCTAGTCTTTCCACACCTAAAGCATGTTCCAGTCTTCTTGAAACACTCTCTAGAATGATACTTCTTACATATAACATATAATGGAAAATTCTTCCTTTCACTATTATACTTATGATTCTTCTCTCCACCCTTGTGTTCATATTGTTTCCTCTTATTATTATTCCAAGACTTATTTTCATTATTCGCCGACTTCATCTCAGTCATGGAATCATCCTTAACTATAATCTCTGCCCTTTCTAACACCTCAGAATAGGTACTGAGTCATAGCACAACTATAGCTTTGTAGAGATCATGTCGTAAACCCCACATCAAAACGTCTTGCCTTACGTTCTTTGGTGTCCACCAGGTGCGGTGCATGCCTTGACAATTCATCAAATTTTTTTTCGTACTCCACAAGCAACTAATTTCCTTGAGTCAAGCGAATGAACTCTGCTTCCTTCTCATTTCCCTTCACAAATGGACAATACTTTTCTAGAAATAATTTCTTTGAACTTAGCCCAAGCCATTGGGTTTTTAGCAGTGTCATAGGTCCTCTTTGTTAAATCCTACCAATGGCTTGTGCCTTTCCTAAGTATAAATGTAGTACAACTAACCTTTTGCGCCTCGGAGCACATCATCAATGTGAAAATCTTCTCTATATCCCTTATCTATTCTTTAGCATGCAATGGATTTGAAGATCCTTTAAATGGCGATGGGTGTAGTCTTCGGAAATGTTCCACTACACTCGTAATCCCATCTTATTGTACTGGTTTTCTACAACCATATTTGCCATTGCTTGAAGTAAATTTTACATCAATGCTTCAACATTAGTTCCTTCACTAGGACTTGCTAGTCTAGGTGATCGTACCATCTAAAGAAAAAAAGCACGTATAACTTAAATATAATCACCACATCATGCGGCCACATAACATATATTTCCGTTTCTTTAAACACCCACACATAATTTGCACATAATTAGTTAAAAAAAATATATCCATACTTTATTAAGGAACCAATAACATTTAACAATACTAATCACATCAAAGTTATTCAAGTTAACACGTAAACAACTAAACCATTGAAAAGAAAGTTTAACTAAGTTTAGGAAAATAAGTCTTAACACCTACTCCTCACTCAAGGAATCATCATAGAGCTCATCACTATGATAATGAAGTGGGGTCTTAGGGTCCTCATCCTCATCAACATTGGAACCTTAATAATCCTTATCATTCACCTTAGTATAACTCATCTCGAAATCCATATCCTCTGAATCTCCTTTAAGCCTTTTCTTAGTATTTTTAAGTTTATTATCAAACGATGAACAAGGAAAAGCATTAAAATCTTCTTTTTCCAATTCCTTCATGATCTTTCTTCTCACTGTTTCATTATACTTGAGCATCTCTTCTCATTCCTTCTTATAGTCCTCTTCACTAGTGAACCAAGCTGGAAGAGGTTCTCCTTCCTTAAATGGCAGCACATATTTAAACCCACACACATTCTCCCAGACTAGAATCTATTGTTCTTCATCAAGCATCTTGTAGAATGCGGCGTCCTATTTGTTTTTGTTATCTTCCAATTCATCCTCTTGGTCAACTTCCTCTGAGTCACTCACTACGATAGGATTGTCCTTCGAACCTTTCTTAGGAGGCTCATAACGTGACTCAACATCACTTACCTCATCACGAGAGCGAACAAATTTTCCTACTATCTTTACAAAAATAAAACACATAATTTCAATGTATATTCATGCAAGAATAATTAAATAAGCAAACATAAAGTATTTGCCTTGGGATCGCGAAGGGGTATCTCGGCTTGCATGATCCAAATGTTTTTTTTTAAATAAGCCACAAGTGTTTTAGAAAATAGGGTTTAAAAGAAATAAGACTCTGAAACAAAAATAATATAACACCCCTTAACCGAAACTCACGGATCCGATCTAAGTGATATTACGTTGCATTGCGTATGACGTAAAATAAGACTTTTTTTATTTCTTTTCCTCTTTACTTCGAATCCACAAAATAATAGTACTACTTTAAAATTTATCGAAACACCAGTAATAATATTATTAATAGTATCTCAAATTACAAAACACATGTAAAAAGAAACTTAACAAATATCTTGGTCTTATTTACTTTTTTAACAAAGAAAATGAAATTAAATTATGGCATAGTGGAAGCATCTTATTAGCTTAGATCATGCAAAACAATATAGCCGAAAACAACCTTACAGATTCCCCAAGTCCACGTTCCACTTAATCAATTATCAATGTCATTATCTACACATATAAGCAAATAGGAGTGAGTAACAAATCACTCAACAACTTCCACAGTGCAAATACAACATGGAAAGCTTATGTTTATGCGTGAATCGATGCATAATTGCTTGCTTTCGAATACATCTTACATGGTTCAAACCAAAATATTTTTTTTTTTTTTGATGAATAAAACATTTTTTATTTAGTTTGGAAACAAAACCACCATTATAGGACTTCCACATACATATCCATGGGAGCTATTACCCATCAGTAATCCATACAATATCCCTTGAATAGCTGAGCAGCATATCCTAAGAGATTTCAAACCATAAAGAGGCATATGTACGTAAGTGGGATAAAAGGACAACTTGCATCCTAGCCATGCAAGTATATACCGATGCCAATAACTCTGACCAAAGAGCATTAGTCATGCCCTCATTGTGATCCTTAATGAGTCCTCTTACATATACAAATCTGTCTACATATACCCTTGTAAACCCTAAAAATTTTGTAGGATCCATAAAGTCAAGCCTTCTCTTGTGCGGTTCTATACATACATAAAAAATCTTCGTTTCAAACTATCCTATATTTGCCTATAAGGTGTTTCCTTTGAAAACATATTTTGCTTCTTAATAAATTTTGATGTTGTGCATTTTTCATAAAACTGAATTTTATTTTCATGTTTAATGCACATGTTCATGCTTACATACTTGTGATCATGCATATCTTATTTCACCAACTAAGAAACCAAGTGTATGTGTATTCATCAACCTATCATATACAAAACATTTATTTCTTGGCAAATTATCATAATAAATGTTTATATAGGTTTTGGTCATCTTGAATCCCAAGTAATACAATCCATACCATGCATACACTTATATTTCTATTTGTTTTCATAAACTCCAACAAGCTACTTTCCGTAGAGAAATTAATAAGAACATACATAGCCAGAAATTTAAGCTACAAATAAACCAAACTTGCCATATATGATCTCATGCAATATAGTACCAAAATTTCCAGTAAGCATTACTTAATCCAAAACATAATTATGACATGATTTTGACATAATTGCTTGTAAATAAATGTCCAAAACATTCCAGTAACAGAATATTGATTCATACTTAATTGAAACATGAATATTCAATGCATTAACAAAGCTAGAATGCAAAATTTTCCAGCAAACAATATCCTTTCATAATTTGATTTAAATCACATGTATCCGAAGGAAATTATTGGCCTTCGATAAATTAATTTAAAACTATAAAAAATCATTCATTACTAAACATGATCAGTCTTGATTGAATAATCAAACTTGAATAAAAATTCAATCTTATTATGCACAAAAGGATCGGCCACAAAAGGAAATACAGTTTAGTGTGCAAATGTGTAAAATCAAAACTTTCCTTGAAATCCATGCATATTTCATCAATTCCATAGAAACCCATTCTAGATCAAAATTTTCAGCACACACAATCCATATTATCATGCATAAATCATCAATCCAATCCGATGAAATTGTTGAAGAAGAAGAGAGATTTAAACAAATATGAACAAACAACAAATAGTTGTGAAACTGGCCTTGAATCTTCAAAAACCTTGAAAAATCCTTACATTATCACACAAAATTTCTCTCAATAATTCCTTAAGAAATTCCATCACTAAGAGGAGAGGAGAATGCAGAAAATTTCCTCCTTTGTGGCCTCTTAATTTATAGACAAAATCCTAGTCAAAACTTGTCTGATTTCATGGTTCTTACTTTCCTTATTTGAAGGAAAGTATCAATCACATAATTGTCAACAAATACCAATAAAAAAAACCAAAATTCAAATATCAAACTCACACATAAATTAGTGTCAATCATAAAGACACACATACACATGCGTGTTGGCACAAGACAAATTGTATACACATTCATGTACACACAAACTTAAAACGCATTGCACAGTTCGGCAGCATGTCAGGAGCTTGTCACTACACCTAACTTTGCATCTGACACACAAGGGTTTAGGGGAAGAAAATGACAAACTTTGAACCGTGTCAGGCACCTGTCATTGTGCTTGACGCGCTTGAGTTTGGGGTTTATTGAACCTTGAATTATGTAAGGCGCCTGACATAGAACCTGTGACTTCATGTTCTCACAGTGCTTCATAGAAACTTACACATATACTCTTGTGCACAAGCACATAAATAAAATTCACAAATAAGCACACCAACACGCATTTTTGGAGGCGGTTATTACAAGCTACTAATTCCATCAATCCATAAGATCATCATCACCATCACAATATTTAGCAACCATATCATACAATCTTAGCCGATAAACCAAAGGAAATAAAGAAAGCCCAGGCATGCATGTTGAAAATTCAGCAAAACCAAGCTTTAAACACCACATGTATCATATTTCAAGAATAGAAATGGAATCCTACCTTATCAAAACAGCAAAAGCAAGCTCTTAAGACCTTGAAAGTGAAGAAAGTGAGAATATGCAGCAACAATGGCCGACCCTTCCTCTCCTTCTTTTCCATTTGTAATCTCTTACTTCTACCTTGGAATCACCCTTCTTTCTCATACTTTCTCTCACTAGAAGCTAGAAGACTCACTCTCTCTCTTAAACCTCTCTTGGCCAGATTTCTTTTTACAAAAATGGCTGAAGAAATGGTTGGTTGCTTACTTATAAGTCAACTCAACTTAAAAAAAATAAAAAAAAATAGCTCAACTTTAAAAATAAAATAATGATAAAGTCATGTGGTTAGAACAAATATAATAATACTTTTAAAAAAATCATCATTATTTTTCTTGTTTGTATTAAAACCCATCATGAAAAATTCAAAATCTTATCATGAATTCTATTAGTCAAAATATAGGTGATAGTAAGAGGGAAATACAATTTATTTTCAAATGTATTATTAGGGATATATATATATATATATATAATAAATCATGCTCTATATAAAATAAGGTAATAAATAATCTTTGACTTATTGACCAAGAATAGCTTTAACCACATTACCTAACAGTCTAGTGACAGAGTCCATATGCTAAATCCAACATAGATTTGACAGAACTAGTCCCAGACTAACCTTCTCATAACTAAAGTTAACCACACTAAAAAGTCAACAACATAAAAAAGTCAACCATATAGTAAAAATTACTAATAAACAAAAATAAAATAAAGAGTCAAGTATTACAATAGGAAGTTGTTGGAAGGTCGCGGAAAGTTATTGGAAGGCCATAGAAAGTGGTTTGAAGGCCGAAAGATATTGTTGAAAAGTTGTAGGAACTTATTGGAAGGCTAAAAAAATGACTTGGAAGCCTATATAAACAATTTGGAAACCTATACGAACTCATTGAAAGCCCGCCCATAGGAAGTTGTTAGAAGGCTAAAGCAAATTGTTGGAAGGTTGTAGGAAGCTTTTGAAAGCTTATTAGAATGCGTTGGAAGCCCATAGAATGTTGTTGGATGGTCGTGAAAAGTAGCTGGAAGGTTGTAGGAAGTTAGTGGATGGCCAAGGGATGTTGTTGATAGGTTAAAGGAATGTGTAGGAAGCATGTAGGTATGCATTGGATGCCCGATAAAATGCATTGGAAACCTATAGAAACACATTAGAAACCCGTAGGAAGATGTTGGAAGGCTATAGGAAGTTATTTGAAAGCTGTAGGAATGTGTTGGAAAGTCGTAGGAACTCATTGGAAGCCCGAAGGAACGCGTTGGAAGCCCATTAAAAGTTGTTGGAAATTTATAGGAAGTTGTAGGAAGACCGTCAGTTGGAAGTTGTTGTAAAGTCCTAAGAAGTTGTTGAAAGGTTATAAAAACATATTGAAAGCATGTAGGAACGCATTGGAAGCCTATAGGAATGCGTTAAAAGGCAATACAAACTCGTTAGAAGCCCGTAGGAATGTGTTAGAAGTAGTTGGGAAGGTCGTAAGAAGTTGTTGGGATGTCGTTGAAAATAGTTTGGGAAGTTGTAGAAAGTTATTGGAAGGATGTAGGAAGTTATTGGAAGGATGTAGGAATGCGTTAAAGCATGTTGGAATGCATTAGAATCCTATTACAACGAGTTGGAAGCCTATAGGAATGAATTATAAGCCAATATGAATGCATTCGAAGCCAATAGGATTATATTGGAAGTCATAAGGAAGTTGTTGGAAAAACGTACGAATGTGTTGGAAATCTATAAGAATGAATGTGAAGTTGTAGGAATACATTGGAAACTCTACAAAAATGTTGGAAGGCCGTAGGAAGTTGTTAGAAGGTTGTAGGAGGTTATTGAAAGGTCGTAGGAACACATTGGAAGCCTGTAAGGACTCGTTGTAAGCCTGTAGGAAGTCGTTGAAAGGCAGTAGGAAGTTGTTAGAAGGTCATAGAAAGTCATTGGAAGGCCATAAAAAGTTCCTGGAAGACTATAAAAAGTTATTGAAAGGCTGTAGGAAGTTGTTCATAGGCTGTCAAATGTTGTTGGAAGGCTGTAGAATATTGTTAGAAGGCCGTAGGAACTTGATGGATGGCTAAAGATACTTATTGAAAGGACGTAGAAAGTTGTTGGAAGGTAGTTCTTATAAAGTGATATGGAGTTGTTAGATAGACATAGGAAGTTGTTGGAAGGTTATAGGACTTTGGTAGATGGTCATACAAATGTGTTGGAAGGCCATAAGAAGTTGGAAGGCTGTAGGAAGTTGTTGAAAGGGCGTAGGAAATTGTAGGAAGGTTGTATCCAATTGTTTAAAGTCTGTAGGAGTGTGTTGCAAGCCCATAGGGACGCGTTATAAGTCTGCAAGAAGTTACTAGAAGACCATAGGAAGTTGTTTGGAATGTCATAGGAAGTTGTTTAAAAACCGTAGGAAGTTGTTGGGAGGCCGTAGGAAATTGTCGAAAGGTTGTATGAACTTATTGGAACGCCATAGAAAGTTATTGGTAGGGCGTAGAAAGTTGTTGAAAGGTTGTAGAAAGTTATTTGAAGGTCGTAAGAAGTTGGTAGGAAATTATTGAAAGTTCGTAAGAACGTGTTGTAAACTTGTATGAACATATTGGAAACCTATAGAAAGTTGTTGGAAAACCATAGGAAGTTGTTGCAATACCATAGGAAGTTGTTAGATGGCTATAGAAAGTTATTGATAAGTCATAGAAACGCATTAAAAGCTCCTAGGAATGCATTGGATGCCTATAGGAACACATTGAAAGCCCAAAGGAAGTTATTGGAGGGTTATATGAAGTTGTTGGAAGGCCGTAGGAATACAATGGAACACCGTAGGAACCTTTTATTGGAAGGCCATAGGTTGAAGGTTATTGAAAGGTCATAGGATGTTGTAGGAAGGTTGTAAGAGCCCGTAGGAACACGTTGGATACCCGCAGGAACATATTGGAAGCCTATAGGAAGTTGTTGAAAGGTTATAAGAAGTTATTGAAATGTTGTAGGAAGTTGTAGGAAAGACGTAGCAAATGCATTGGAAACCTATAGGAACGTATTGGAAGTCCATAGAAATGAATTGCAAGCCTGTAAAAATACATTGGAAGCCCATATGAAGTTGTTAGAAAGCTATAAAAAGTTGTTTGAAAGCCATAAAAAGTTGTTAGAAAGCCGTTGGAAGTTGTTGGAAGGCTATAGCAACTTATTAAAAGATAGTAGAAATGCATTGGATAATCATTAGAATGCGTTACTAGCCCGTATGAACATATTGGATACACATTGTGACATCCTGACTGGGCGGGTATAAGAGGCACCGACAGCTATCTGGTATACAATCCCACATTGCCTGGGTGGTTAAGGAAAGGTTTCAAAGGAAAAAGGGTCTTTTCTACAACAACCAAAGTCTTTTCAGAGCGTTTGGCTAAGGGATTCATAATAACTCCAAAGTTAAGCGTTCTCCAATAGGAGTAGTATTAGGATTGGTGACCTCTAGGAAAGTCTGATAAAACCCTATAACGTTTTTCATACGGTGGCTAAATTAGGGACAATATCAGTTGGAAAGGTACCAGTGAGCCCCACTAGCTGCTACCTGGTGTTCAATCCCACATCATTTAGGTGGTTAAGGAAAGGTTTAAAGGGAAAGAAGGTCCCTGCCATAACAACCGAGGCCTTTTCAGAGCATTTGGTTAAAGGGTTTGTAAAAACTCCAAAGTTAAGCGTGATCCAACGAGAGTAATACCAGGATGGATGATCTCCTGAGAAATTTGATGAAACCCCCCCTTTTGTCCTAAGGTGGCTAAATTAGGGACAATGTCAATTGTAAAGGGACTAGAGAGCTTAGTGGGGGGCATTAGACCGGGGAACCTAGTGGGGGACATTACATAAAGAATGAAACTGCCCAAGACAGACAGAAAAGTTATACCGACCATTAGCAAAAGGATTTAGAGTTTGATGTACAATGAGAAGCCGATGAAGCTTCTAGAGAAGAAGAACCAAGTAATTCATAATAGAACAATTCCATTAATAAAGGTTCTTTGGAGAAATCACGCAGTAAAAAAAGCAACATTGGAATGTGAAGATGATATTAAAGCCAAGTATCCACAATTATTTGATTAAATGTATTATCCTTAAATATGTAAATTTCGTAGACGAAATTTCTTTTGAGGGGTAAATTCTAATACTTGACTCTGTACTTATAGTTTATTAGTAAGTTTTCCTATGTGGTTGACTTTTCTGTATTATTGACTTTCTGGTGTGGTTGACATGCAAGGAAAAGCCAGTGAAGATTCAATAGAAGAAAGACCAAGTAATTCGGAATAGAACAATTCCATTAATAAAGGTTGGGACCAAGGAGCCCAATGGGGGGTGTTAGATCGAGGAGCCTAGTGGGGGCCATTACACAAAGAATGAAACTGCCCAAGATCGACATAAAAGTTATGTCGATCATCAACGAAAGGATTTAGAGTTTGATGTACAACGAGAAGCCGCTAAAGATTCTAGAGAAGAAGAACCAAGTAATTCATAATAGAACAATTCCATTAATAAAGGTTCTTTGGAGAAATCACGCAGGAAAAAAAGTAATATGAGAACGTGAAGATGATATTAAAGCCAAGTATCCACAATTATTCGATTAAGTGTATTATCCTTAAATATGTAAATTTCGTAGACGAAATTTCTTTTAAGGAGGGGTGAATTGTAATACTTGACTTCGTACTTATTATTGTTTGTTAGTAAGTTTTCCTGTGTGGTTGACTTTTCTTTATTATTGACTTTCAGGTGTGGTTGACATGCAAGGAGAAGCTAGTGAAGATTCCAGAGAAGAAAGACCAAGTAATTCAGAATAGAACAATTCCATTAATAAAGGTCGGGACCAGGGAGCCCAATGGGGGCCGTTAGATCGAGGAGCCTAGTGGGGGGTATTACACAAAGAATGAAATTGCCCAAGATCAAAATAAAAGTTATGCCGACCATCAATGAAAGGATTTAGAGTTTGACGTACAACAAGAAGCCACTAAAGATTCTAGAGAAGAAGAACCAAGTAATTCATAATAGAACAATTCCATTAATAAAGGTTCTTTGGAGAAATCACGCAGTAGGAAAAGCAACATGAGAACGTGAAGATGATATTAAAGCCAAGTATCCACAATTATTCGATTAAGTGTATGATCCTTAAATATGTAAATTTCATAGGTGGAATTTCTTTTAAAGAGGGGTGAATTGTAATACTTGACTCTGTACTTATTATTATTTATTAGTAAGTTTTCCTGTGTGGTTGACTTTTCTATATTATTGACTTTCTGGTATGATTGACATTGGTCAAGACAATGTCAGTCTAGACTAGTTCTATCAAGTCTGTGTTAGACTGGCCATTTGTACTTTGTCACTAGACTATTGGGTACTATAGTTAAGGGTATTCAGGCCAATAAGTCAAAGATTATTTATTATCCTATTTTATTTAAAACATGGTTTATTTTTATTATATATTCTTAACAATATATTTGAAAATGAAATTTGTTTTTACTCTTGCTATCACCTATATTTTGGCCAATAGAATCCTTGATAGGATTTTTGAATTTTTTTTAAATGGGTTTTACTACAAATAAAAAAGCAATAATGGGTTCTTTTAAAAATGATATTATTTTAAATGGAACCCACAATTTAAATGTATATTATTATTCTATTAGTGGTTGATTAACTTAACTATACTATACCTATTAAATAATATTTACTTTAAAGTTGAGTTGAATATTTTAAACCAATATTAATCTCCCCTTTATAACCAGTCAATAGCCATTAAACCATCCATTTCTTTAAAAATAGCCGTCCAAGTTAGAGTTTAGAGAAAGAAAGTGTCTTCTTGGGTTTTAGAGAAAGAGAGAGTAAAGAAGAAGGAGATTTTCAAGGAAAAAGTAAGGAAATCCAAAGGGAAACGAAGGAAGGAAGGGGTCGACCACCATTGCTGCTTCATCTCAATTATTCTTTTCATTTTTAAGGTTTTGGAAAATTGCATTAGCTGTATTTACAAGGTCAGTTTCCATTTCTATGCTTGAAATGTGTTGAATGTGTGGTTAGATAATGTATTTGGCTGGATTTTCAATAAGTATTCTAGGTTTCATGCTTTTCTTTGGCTGAAATGGTATGCTAAGGTTGCTGGCTATTGTGTTAGTTGAGGAATGTATGGATTTAGTGAAGTATGGCTTGATATGGTTGGTTTTCTTATAGACTAGTGTAATGTGGTAGAATGGTTTTCTTTTTTGAAATTTTTGAATGTTTAGCTATCTCCATTTCTAGGATATTACTGTCCAAAATTTTTAAATTTGTACATGGAAATTTGGGTTTATTCTGAGAATGTCGGCTCTTAAATCACTTGATTTGGAGTCGTATTAAGTAAGATATGGATTTTACAAAATTTATTGATTATCTGAAAAATTTTGGAAGTAACCTGAACCAATGCTAAGGGTTTTGTTATTTTTTAAAGGTTTTAAATTCTTATTATTTTTCAGATTGTTTTTTCCCTAAACTAGAGTAAGTCACGACCATTTTAGTTTTTGATTTACTTAATTTGGAGTTTTAATGAATGAGTTACGAATTTTACAAAATTGTTAGTTTTAGGGAAAAGTTCTGGGTAGACTTTGTATATATACTCATGGGATTTATTTTTTCTAACCAATTTAGAAATTTAATTATATTTTAACCATATTTTTATCTTAAACTATATTAAGTCGCGATCATTCTGACTTTTGAATCACATCAATCTAAGTTAAAATGAGTGAATTATGATTTTTGAAAAAATATGTACATGCTGAAAATGGGTTTGGTTAAATTTAATAATCATTTTAATTCTATTATCTATCATTCTCAAAATATTTAAGTTTTATAATAACCGCCTCTAAAAGTACGTGTTGGTGTGCTTATTTTTTAACTTTACTTGTGTGTTTATGCACAAATGTATACGTGTAAGTTTGTGGAGCATTATGAGGATACCAAGTAAGAGGATGTCAGGTGCAATGGCAGATTATATGGTAGGTGCCTTACGTAATTCAAGGTTCAACGAGCCCTAAACCCGAGCATGTCTGGCATAATGATAGACGCTTAACATGGTTCAAAGTCCAGCAATCTCATTCCCAAACCCATATATGTCAGGCGCATGATAAGTTATAGAATTGTGCAGTACTTTCAAGTCTATATGTATATGTGATTGTGTGTACGATTCGTCTTGTGCCAGGACGTATGCATATACGTATGTGTTTATGGATGACACCCATTTATGTGTGGGTACAAAGTGTGTGCTTATGCAAAATGAGAAGGTAATTACTTACGTACTATGATAGTTAAAGCCATATAAACGCAACTATCTGATGCATGATCTAGAGTTAGTTGTTGTCGTCTTTGCATTGAAGATTAGGAGACATTACCTTTATTGTGTGAAGTGTAAAATTTACACTGACTATAAAAGTTTGAAGTATTTTTTTACTCAAAAGAAGCTAAATATGAGATAGCGAAGATGGTTGGATTTAAAGATTATGATTGTTCTATCAATTATCATCCTCGAAAAGCCAATGTAGTAGTTGATGCTTTAAGTAGAAAGTATGCTAGTTTTAGTGGCAATTTAATTACTAGGCAACTGCATAGTTTGGAAAACTTGAAAAGAATAGATATTGAGTTAGTTCCTAACCAATATTCATACATGTTCTCTACACTCAAGGTACAATCATCATTGGTTGATAAGATTAAAAAAGAAAAAAAAATGATGCAAGTTTGAAGAAGATTAAGAAAGAAGTTATTTAAAGAAAGAAGTTATTTAAGGAAAAATGCTTGAGTTTCATCTCGTTGTAGATGAAACTCTAAGGTTTGGAATTCGTCTTTGCATACCTAGCGATGAAGCGATTAAGGAGATCTTAATGGAGGCCCATTGTACGCCTTACACAATACATCCTGGAGCTACTAAGATGTACAAGGACGTCGCCAAAATTTATTAGTGGAACGAAATGAAGAAGGATATTGTGTGGTTTATGGAGCAATGCCTAACGTGTCAACAAAAGAAGATAGAGCATCAGAGACCCTCTGGAATGCTTAAACCTCTGATGATTCCTGAATATATGTGGGAACATATCGCCATTGACTTTGTTGTGGGATTACCATTATCACAACATGGTAATAATGCAATATGAGTAATAGTGAACCGAATCATCAAATCTACTCTCTTCTTACCTATGCATATAAGCATCTTATGGAAAGGTTGGCATAACTTTTAATAAACGAGATTATGAGACTTCATGGAGTGCCTGTTTTGATTGTGTCTGATCGTGATCCAAGGTTCACATCAATATTCTGGAAGAATCTGTATAAGGCTATGGGAACGAAGTTTAACTTCAGTACTGCTTTTCATCCTCAGTCCAACAAATAGTCCGAAAGGACAATTCAAGCTCTTGAGGATATTAGATTTTCAAGGGAACTAGGACAAACATCTACCATTTATAGAGTTCGCATACAACAATAGCTATCATGCAACTATTAGCATGGCAACTTACAAAGCTTTGTATGGAAGAAAGTGTCGCTCTCTGACTCATTGGGGAGAAGTAGGCGAGAGAAAACTAATTGGACTTGAGATTCTACAGTAAACAAGTAAAATCATAAGCAGAATCTGACAGAGAATGAAGGTTGCTTAAGATAGACAAAAGAGTTATGCTGAAAATCGACAGAAGGATCTGAGTTTTTATGTGGAAGATAAGGTTTTTTCAAAAATAGCACTGATGAAAGGTGTTATGAGGTTTTGAAAGAAAGGAAAGTTAAATCTATGTTACATCAGACCGTCTGAAATTTTGGAAAGGATTGGTGAATTGGCTTATCGTCTGGCTTTGCCATCAAACTTATCAAGTGTGCACGATGTGTTTATGTATCTATGTTGAGAAAGTATATGCATGACCCATCGCATGTTCTAGAGGAACTTAATTATGAAGAAAAATCAATGGAAATTCTGGATTGATGAGTTCAAGTACTAAAGACTAAAACCATTTCTTTGGTTAAAGTTCTTTGGAGAAATCATGCTGTAGAAGAAGTAACATAGGAATGTGAAGATGAAATGAAATCCAAGTACCTGAATTTATTTTTTGGTAAGTTTTATTTTCTGGTTTGAGCAAATTTCTGGGACAATTTTTTTTATGAGGGGTGAACTGTAATAACTGCCTCCAAAAGAATGTGTTGGTTTATTTTTGAATTTTGCTTGTGTACCTGCACATGAGTGTATACATGTAAGTTTTGTGAAGTACTACAAGAACACAAAGTCAGAGGATGTCAGATGCAATGACAGGTTCTATTTCAGGCACCTTACATAATTCAAGGTTCATTGAGCCGCAAACCCGAGCAAGTCAAACGCAATGACAGGCATTTGACATGGCTCAAAGTTCAGCAATCTCATTCTCAAACCCGTGTGTGTTAGGCACAATGATAGGTGCCTCACATGTTACTGAATTGTGAAGTACTTTCAAGTCTCTATGTGTGCGTGATTGTGTGTGCAATTCGACTTGTGCCAGGACGTATGCGTATGTGTGTGTGTTTATAGATGACACCCATTTATGTGTTGGTTTGTTATTTGAATTTTTTATTTTTAATTGGTATTATTTGACAATTATAAGCTTGATATCTTCCTTATTTGAAATAAGGAAATTAAGAACTATGAAATAAGGGAAGTTTTGACTAGACTTCGTCTTTAAATTAAAAGGCTGTATAGAAGGAATTTTTCTGCATTCTCCTCTTCTCTTAGTGATGCAATTTCTTAGAGAAACCTTGTGTGATCAAGTAAGGATTTTTAAAGGTTTTTGAAGATTTAAGACAGGTTTCACAACTAGTTGTTATTTGTTCTTATTTGTTTTGAATCTTTCTTTTTCTCCAATGTTTCTATGGATTGAACTGATGAATATATGCATGATAATATGGATTGGTGTGTGATGGAACAATTTGTCCAACTATTATCCTTATATAGCCAAACACCACCTTGTTGGGCAAATATGGACAAATTGTTATGGAGCTTTTGTATGTATACATGAAACCGCATAAGAGAAGACTTGGTTTTTATGGATCTGACCAAGTTTATAGGGTTTACATGGGTACATGTAGACGGATTTGTGTATGTGGAAGAACTTATTGAAGATCACAATGAAATCATGGCTAATGCTCTTTGGTCAGAGTTATTGGTGTTGGTTTTGCTTGGATGGCTAGGATCACAATGAAAGCATGGTTAATCCAAGTTATCTATTTTACCCTATTTACTTACATATGCCTCTATATGGTTGAAGTCTCTTGGGATATACTACTCAGCTATTCAAGGGATATTTTTATGGATTACCAACAGATAATAGCTCCCATGTATATGTGTACGGAATTCCTACAATGATAGTTTTGTTTTCAAACTAAATAAAGAAATTTTTTGGTTTGAACTATGTAAGAACTATTTGAAAGTATGTATGCATATGAATAAGCATAAGCATTCCACATTGTGTGTGTGTGCATTGTGGAAATTGCTAAGCGATTCTGTCACTCACTCTTGTTTGCTTATGTGTGTAGATAATGACACTGATAACTGATTGATTGGAACGTGGCCTTGGGGAATCTACAAGGTGGTGTTTGGCTATGTTGATCTGCATAATCCGGATTATAGATATATATGTCTATGTGAAGTAATGATGATATTTTCATTATAATGGTGTTGCATATATATGTGTGTGTGTGTGTGTGTATATATATATATATATATATTGTCAACTTGAAATTTAATGATTGTATAATTGAATTTCACTACTACAAAAAATATATTCAGCAATGCCAATATAGGAATGGACACGTTCAAAACCCTCACTACAACTATTTGGCGATAATCAACATTACCATCGTCACATATATACAATATATCGTGATGGTCAGATGCGGAAACCATCGCTAAATATTATATTTTTTGCTATGGTTGATACGTAATCGTTCCTAACAATGTCCATAACACACGTGGAATTAAATTAAATATTAAATTTTTTAATTTAAAAAATAATATATATTTTGCGACGGTCTTAATTTTTGCTGTCGCAAAAGAAATGTTGATTACATTTGAATATATTAATTTTTATTTTTAATTAAAAAATATGTTGATTTTTAAGTATCAGACATATTTTTGTTATATTTAATTTTTAATTGGACACATTTTTATTAAATTAAATTTTTTATTTTTAATTTAAAAATAATACATTTTTCATGATGGTCTCTATCCGGACTATCGCAAAAAATAAGCAGAAATTGTACACATGGTCATTTTAGTTTTGATATATTAATTTTTTATTAAAAAATATTTTGATTTTTCACGACTGTTAGGGAGTGACCGTCATGAAAAATGTCCACATTTGGACACGTGGCCACAGTCTCCCCCCCCCCCTTTTTCTTTTTCTTTCTTCCTCATCTTTTCTTCTTTCCCTCTTCTTTTGTCTTATTCACCAAATCTCAAACCCCATGAACCTACAGCCACCCTCTTCCACCCTGCACAGTCTTGTGCACCGCCCTCCTCCACTGCTGCACCAACTCTTTCTCTCTTCTTTTCTTTTCTTCACTATATGTCAAGCCCTACGAATCCGGAACCAACTCCTCGATGACGACGACAAAAATGATTACAATGTCGTCGATTATGAAGATAAAGGCGACGACAAGACCTAGCACCAGCCAAAGAAGATGAAGAGAATGCCTATTTCCAATGCTGCTTCTTGTTCGGGAAGTTACTTTACGACCATTGTTCCCTACAACATACGCTTGGTGTATTTGAGAAGGAGTCTAGTTGAATATCCACTTCAGTAGCAACAACATGGGGAAGTTCCTGAGTGTCTTGGACCCAAATTAGTTTAGAACTTTGTTAGGATTAAATCTGACCTTAATGACTACCTGTAAAGAAACTCTCATGTCCTCCTCCTTTTTAAAGGTTCTACATTTCTTGAATGTGTGCTTTTTTGTTTTGTTTTTTTTTTTAATTTATTTATTTTGAGATTGGTGTTGTTACTTCTATACTCTTCTTCGTCTATGCATATGTTAATCAAGTTTTGTATTGTATATTCTCTTAATAAGGTATAAAGGCGGGCTCTGAAACTAATAGCAACACTAATACTATTGGATTTCTCCTTCAAGCTTTTGGTGTGGTAAAAGACATCTAAGTTTCCATGTTTTCAGATGATTATTTCACTGAGGTAATCTACACGAGTCAGTTTTGATTACTGTAATGCTTTTGCTTTCTGATAAACAATGAATGATTTTGAGTTGATTAATTCAGTTTCAAATACAAAAAATTATTGTTTCTTTATTTTACTGTTTAATTTTGAAACATTTTTTAGAAGGTCTTGTAACAATCTTTTTTTCTTGGCAAATGAATCTTATGATCGTCTTCTATGGTGGTGCAAAATCATTTGTGTAACGCCCCTCCATTGGGCTCTGTGGTCCCCTTTTAACAAATATTGTCCCCAATTTAACCACGGCACATCAAACGATATGGGTTCTATCAGACTTCCCAAAAGGTCACCCATCCTGGTTTGAAATTCTTACAAACTTCTTAGTCAAACGCTCTGAAAAGGTCTCGGTTGTTATAGAAGGGACCATTTTTTTTTTAAACATTTCCTTCACCACCCAGGCGATGTGGAATTATACACCAAGTAGCTGTCGGTGCCTCCTGCATCCGTCCACTCAAGTTATCACAATTTGCCTCTATATTATAAAAATAATATAATAATATTAAACAAATAATAATATTTTATCATTTAAAATGACGGTCAATACGTGATCGTCGCCAAAAATATATTAATATAAAATTAACATAATAATATTTAAATCATTTAAGGCGACGGTCAATACATGATTGTCCCCAAAAATGTATTTTTTTTATAATGTGTTTATTTAGTCAAAAAATAATATTTTATTAGTTTTGGTTACAGTCAAATGACAAGTAAAAAATGAATTGTTTATTACGACACCCGATAAGGCGATGGTATATTACCCGTAGCGAAAATTGTTTAGCGACAGGCAATACCCGTCGCCCAATACACTTTTTGTAGTAGTGTTTATTATTCTGTGATAATAATATATTTTTATGGTGATGGTTAATTAATCGTGTATAATATTCTATGGATGGATGTGAGTTGTGGTCATTACCCCGCGATGAATAGTTACTGTGATTATGATTTATAATCTGTTAGAATTATAATGGTCTGATACTAATGGTATACTATTATATACTATGTGTGAAACTGTTAGGTAGTTCATACATACATGCATTGCATAAAAACAATCTTAAAATTGAAATTTGGTTTTTGTACAACGGAATTGATTTTCTAAAAATTTGGATATTTTCAAAAAGAAAAGACAAAGTCATGGTCATGCATATGTAGGCAAATATGAGATGTGATTTGGAGCTTCTGATATGTGATATGTGTGTATCATTTATCACTAGCTGGTTAATTGAGGTTTGGATTATCGCATAGGCACATGCGTGCGTATCAGTGCATGTGATGGATTGACAATCTCATAGCTTGCACTTCGCGGGTGTAAGTGGGACCAACCCCACTTACATTATTCCTCTAAATGATATAAATTGGAAAGGGTTTTCTTGCAGTTTGTCTGCGAACAGTTGGTAAAATAATAGTTGCCAACAAGCAGCTAGCTTCAGTGTGACTAAGAAAAGTTTGACTCAGATGTCACATAATATGAAAAGTCCTTCGAACTTTGTTTTAATAAGCAGTTTATTTATAAAATATGAGATTCCAAGAAAGATAAAATCAATATTTAAATAAATAGTAAAGATTTTGTGCACATTCAACATAACATTTATACTTGCATTTGTGGAACCTACTAACTGCTCATCACTCATTCTTTTCTGTTTATGTGTGTAGGTACTCAAACTTGCCTTCTCTGATCTTGGTGACGGTGCGGAGTCATGGGAAACGACAGTAGAACGACCTCTCCGCCTTCTATTTTATTTTGAGATTTAGATACTCTAATATTTTAAATTAATATATATATTAATTAAATTTTCTGTATATTGTGGTTGTATAACTTATTAATTATATATGAAAAAAATACTGTCTATTTTATAAATTATTATATTTTATTTTTTGAAAGTTAGATATTAAAGAGGACAAAAAAATTTTATTTACATGAATAACTAGGTCTTGAGAAATGTTTTGTTAAAATATTTTGACCTATAGTGTCTTTTTAGTTAGGTCTTTAGGCTTGACTAAGGGGGTGTTATAGCTACAGACCTAACCATTTAAAAAATTGTAAAGAAGTAATAAAAATAAAAGATTAATAAAATCTTTTTTTTATATAATAAAATTTTAAAAATAATTTTTACTTCTTTTAGAACGGTTAATGTTCTAAGCGTCTTAATATTCCAGGACATTTTCATGCCCATTTTCATGCCCAACTATCCTATATTTTGTGTCACGGAAAATGTTTTTATACTAATAGATGTTGGAGTCTATAGGATTTCTATACATATATGTGTGTGTGTGTGTGTGTATATATATAAGAGTTTATGGGTCAAATGCCCACCAAAATAATATAATTTGAGCCATAATTTTATAAAATTTATTCAAAATATTAAATTTTCCCTCATTATTGAATAGCCCCATCAATTCAATTCTCTCACTTTACTCTTTTTTCACAGTGTTCTTCTTTTCTTCATTTTTTCCTTTCATTTCTTCTTTCTCTCCCCACATCTTCTTTTCTACTTCATTTTCATCTAATTCTCTTTAAATCATATAAAAAAAAGTATTGTATTTGCAATATTTATTGACAAAATCTTGTTCAATATTTCCAAGTTGAAAAATCAATTTGTTAGAAGCCTATTATGATTTATCTTGCAACATGAAAGAAAATTCGTGAATTTGCATATTTCAAGATTGCGTTGAATAGGCTTTTAAAAATTTGATTTTTCAACTTGGACTAAAATATTAAACTAGAGTTTGTCAATAATAT
Organism: Rhamnella rubrinervis; assembly: GCA_007844105.2. Lineage (NCBI taxonomy): Eukaryota > Viridiplantae > Streptophyta > Magnoliopsida > Rosales > Rhamnaceae > Rhamnella > Rhamnella rubrinervis. Next base: position 3,752,862 of record CM017582.2, read on the forward strand.
TGCAAATACAGTACTTTTTTCATATGAATTAAAGTGGATTAGATAGGATATGATGAAGTAAAACGAAGATGAGGAGAGAGAAAGAAGAAACAAAAGTAAGAACAAAGGAAAAAAGAATGTGAAAATTAAAATGAAGTGAGAGAATTGGATTGGTGAGATTATTCATTAATGAGAGGCAATTCGATATTTTAATTAAGTTTTATAAGAATTATGTTCTGGTGGATATTTTTTCAAATTGCATTATTTTAGTGGGCATTTGACCTAAAAATTCTTTATATAATATACTCTTTTCTAGAATGGGGAAATCCTTTGAATTTATTATTAAACTAATGTGTCAATTCACGATGTGTGAGATTATTATGAAATCACAAATTAATAAATTTACAATATGTCGTTAGCAAAAAAATAAAAAATTATTATTATTATTTATTTAGGTTTCCATCAAGGAAGCTAATGTTATTCAAAATGGTACGATGTTTAATACAATAACTGACTTGTTTCTGATGGGGCAACTAATAGTTGTCCCAAATTAGGAGGGTGTAGTGGATTTTTTTATTACCAATAGGGGTTTTGTTAAAGGTAGTTGCACTAGGATCTTATTATACTTTTGAGAGTGAGCTTTGGGGAGTTATTTTTACTATAGAATATGCTAAGCTATTTAGTTGGGAGCATTTGTGGTTAGAATGTGATTCTATCTATGTTTTAATTTGTTTCAACAGCAGAAGGTTGTTATGCCATGGGATTTTTAGTCAGGATGGGTTAATTGTCTTTGTTATACTTCCAGCATAAATTTTTGAATTTCTCACATTTTACAAAAAGGGAATTCGGTGGTTGATGCGCTTTCAAAGTTTGTTATTTCTTCTTTAGAAAGGCAGTGATGGTGGTGGAATCTTCCAGCTTTTTGTTTTTCTATGCATTTTCGAAATGTTAATCGTTGTGAAAATTATAAATTTAGGAAGTAGTTGGAGTTTGTATTTTGTAATTTTGGTTTCTATTTTGAGGAATGTTTTTCCTTAAAATAAGTGTTGTTTTTGTTTTTCTATTGTTGTAGACATTTTACTTTTAAATTTTTTTTTGCTTGCTTGTTTGGTTAGCAGGTTTGGAGGGATGTCAATATAGTTAGGATGCCTCTATCTTGCTATCCTATAAGAAATCTTTTCTGATTATTATTATTATTATTATTATTATATAATATGTCAAATATTCTGACTTTATGTTAATTTCATCAACATGTGTTAATGTTTGTTTGTCTATGATCTATTAACTAGACTAAGGTGAAACTATATGATGTTTCCAACCCAATTTCAATTCATTTACAAATTGAAATTTTTCCATATGAAACAATAAACATTTTTAGCTAAAAACTGAATTTGAAATTGTAATACATCACAAAGAAAAAGTAATAAAGAAAATAAGCATAGTTCACACATAGATAGGCAAATGGATTTTCAAGCACAAACTCATAAGAAAAATAAATACATTACTTGAATCATATCCCATCTTCTCAGTGTAATACTTTCTTACTCAAGTCTAACTTCCTGAGCAAGATGTGATTACCATTAAATTTTTTTTCTTTTCCTTTCAATATATAAACTCAATTTATAATTAAAAACTATTCTAGACAATACGTAAACAATATTAAAACCTTTATTTACTTTTTGAGATCGTTTTCTCAAATCAAACAACTGATAATAAAATAAATAAAGTATTTAAAAAAAAATACTCACACCCACAGCATAAAAGAAAAGTATAGTTAATACAAAGAGTATCTTTACCCAAAGTACTTTAAATGGAAAATACGGAAGAATTATGTACTATGTCTTGCCTTCCTAGGTCTATCCTACTAAAACCTACTGTGGAGCTTTGGTTTTACTAATCACACAGGACAAACAACTGTAAGTGAAAAACACTCAGCAAGCAACTCAAATGCATATGCTATTGCCATGTCATGTAGTGTATAACCATACATCTCAAATCATCATTTTCCCTCTTTATTTTTAACTGAATAGCTCACTCTATTTCCGTGTTTCGTGCGGCCACACAAACACCACGCCTTTGGTGGTATATGGATGAATCACCATTTCTGGCGACCCACCTTCACGTGTGATCAGTGACTCACAGAGCTATTAAAAAATCATGTACCTTCATTTGTGCACCCATTTTGAAAACATAAATCCTTAGAAAAAAAATTCATCATTTCACATAAAACAATAAACCTCATGAGTTACTCTATGCAAATAAATGCTCATGTCACAATGCACAAGTACAACCAAGCAACGCAATAAGACATATAATTATCAAACCATCCCATCGGATAGCAGTAATTGCTGAAATACCCATGCTTAAACCAGTGATTTTAAATCACCAAACACATTAATGTAACTACCGAAATACCACTAGTCATCTCAATAATTACAAAGATAACCCTCAAGTATATAAAAAAAATTATCAAAATACCCCTCAATAGGTAAATGGCTAATTACCATCATACCCTTGGTTAATTAATAGTCAATAATAATTATCCAACCAGATACAGACATACAATCACTCTAGTACATATATATATATATATATATATATATATAAAGATGTTGTTATGAGCGCCATCGCTCATTGTAACATGCGCGACAAACACTTTATGTCTGTCTTTACATTATTTTGTTTTTGATGATGTGGCATTTTTTTATTTTTTTGCAAATCGTGTTTGTTAAACCATATCAGCCCTTCCCTTCCTCCTTTAGTACGACGAACTTTCATGCATGATTTGTAGGAAAATTCTAACAAAAATTCCAGCAAAATTGTATCACAACAAAATCTTATCCAACAAAAATTCCTAATGAAATTGCAATGAAAATTCCATTTAACTCATATCCAACAAAAATTCCAATGTAAATTTTAAAACTAAAAGAACCAGATTCAGCAACACCAAAAGGAGAAAAAAAAAAAACTTTCTAACCTAAAGAACCAGAATCATATTTGAAGGAAGAGAGAAGAACTAGATTTGAGCATCGAAGAAGCAGATTTGGGCATTAATTTGGAGTCAAAGAACCAGAGCAGATTTGGGCATCGAAGAAGCTGATTTGGGATCGTAGCAAACACGCGAGTTCGTCTATTGTAAAAAGTTCATCGTACCAGAGGAGGAAGAAAGGGTTGATCTGGTTTAACAAACACGATTTCCAAAAAAATAAATAAATAAAATGACATGTCATCAAAAATAAAATAACGTAGAGACAAACATAAATCGTTTGTCGCGCATGGCGCTCATAATAATATCTCTCTGTATATATATATATATTCAACCATATACATATTTATAAACACAATTATAAACACATATATATAATACATATATATATATATATATATATATATATATATATAAATATACCTTCATATACACTCATATATGTATACACATATATATGCACACAAATACAACTTATATATATACATAATTATTCATACATATACAAATGTATAAATATACCTATATTAATATAATGAATTAATATTCATTTTTATACAGAAATAATTATTTATATACATGGACCTATACAAAATACACTTATGCATATTTAATAAATACATACATAATATACATGCATTTTGTAAAATATAATTATAAATATAACTATACAAATAAGTGCATGAATAAATATATAAATAAAAATAATTGCAATTGGATATATATATATATATATATATGAATTAATAAATAAATAAGTAATTCAATATATATATATATATATATAAAATAACTTGGAAATTTGAAAAGACCACAATACCCCTCTAAATTCCAATATTTTCAAGTTTATCCCTCATATGAAAAATGACAAAAATACCCTCAACAATTTTAAAAATTCTAACTATATTTCTAATATGTCAAATGACCAAAATGCCCTTGACCTTTTAAAAATTTCATTCATGTTCCTCACATGCAAAAAACTAAAATACCCTTAAACATTTTTAAAAATTCATTTGTGTCCCTTACATGCAAAATGACCAAAATACCCTTGACATTTTTAAACATTCCTAAAATATTCTTAGGATGTAAAAAAATCAAAATGCCTCTTACATGTAAAAATTAAGCATACTCTTCCAATACATTGTCGTCCCCTTTGCAAGTCCAAAACCAATAATTTTTCCACCAATTCATCAAATTAGCAAAGCCTAACACTAATTCCATCAATCAATTCCAACAAATCGAGCATTAATCCATCAAAATCATACTTTAAACATCAATTCTTCAAAACCCTAAACCCTCATCAATTAAGGTTTTTGTCATATGTTTAATACATATCAAATTAAGTATAATCAATCATCAAATCATCAATACAAAGCATGATTTCATCACTTAATCAAGTAAAACATATGAATTACATGACAAATTTAAAGAGACATAGTTGCCTACCTCTCTTTCAAGCAAGAAAACACTACTTTCAAGCCTTGAAAATCTACACAAGCTAAGCCAATGAACTCCCCTCGATGGCCGGCCCTAGAAAATCACTTAGAAATTCTTTGTATTTTCCAATTTCTTTCATTTTCTCTCTCTAGAATGCAGTGAAAATAAGAAAAATTGAAAATGGAAGCAAGAGAGTCGGCTAACAAGGTAGGAAATTCCAATTTGACAACTTAAAATAATAATATAATAAAGTAAAAAGTAAAAGGATATTTACTAAAATATTAAAAATAATAAATAGTGATAGTCAAACTAGATTAAACTTTGACCAAGGGTAAAATAGGTAGAAAAAACCCCTCGACTCCTCATGGGATATTTTCGACCCTCACAAAATGTCCAGGGAATTTAGAAGCTGATTGTTTTGGCAAAAAGGACGAAATGACGATTAAACCAAAAATACGTCAGAAAATCAACAATTTCGGAAAGAGTAACTTGGTTATTACAATCACAGTATTTGTCGTCCTGGAAACAAACAACAATTAGTTACTTTAGCGTAACACCAAAACACCAAAATGTTAACTAGAAGTCTCAGTGATTTGAAAATGTCCTCTAAAGCAACATGAACAGTCAAATGGGTATGGAGGGTACCTCCAACATCCACCTTATTAGTACTCAATTCCTTTTTTGTTTAGATAGCAAGGCTATCGTGCATTTCCTTGCTTGGACCATAAGACAAGTCATCTTCAAACCCATTATCCTTCTTCTTTTTCTACCTCTTCTTTAGTTTTTTCATTAGGTTTCTCATCTTTTTCACTTTTTTCCTCCAAAGATTTCAGTTCATCAATCTTACTTTGAGGCTTCTTAAATGAGCTGTTATTCTCTTCTATAGAAGTGTTCTCTTGCAATTTTGTAGAAGCTTTTGATTTACCATCCTTTGGGTCATCTGTGAATTTGATAGTAACAAACAAATAAATCTTAATTAGTCGATTAAAAAAAAAAAGTAGCCCTAAGCTATAGTGTATGAAAATACAAATATGTATACATACTAGATGGATTAGCATGGTTTGAGAGTCTGCACATGTAATGCCCAACTATACCTTGTTCGTGGTCATTAGTCAAGCCCATAGTTGCTTGCTTGGGTGCCTTTTTTCTTTTTTTTTCCCTCTCACCTTATGTGTTCTCATGCATTTTGATGTTTTCTACTCTCATAAGCTCAAATTAAAATAAAGCTCTCTATAGAGAGGTGATTAGTTGGCGAAAGATTGGGCTAACTCATCATTTCATTCCCAATGGGATCCCTCTTTTTTTTTCCATTGATTGTACAAGGAAGGCAGTAAGTTATATAAAAGAAAGAAAGGAAAAGAATGCTAAATAAAATAATTTTTCATTTTTAGTTGCTCTTCACAGCGCTTTCGGACTAAGAGGGTTCATGTTACGTCAATCCAAACTTGCTCGATATGTAGCAAAACTGATTCCAAATCATTAGCTTCCAGAAGAAATCGAAGAATTTCTTAGGAATTCTACAAAATCCGTTCGTTGTCAAATCACTGATTATACCCTTACATACATGGTTACCGACACCCACGGAGAGGCACATTACAGTACTTGTATGACTTAAGATTTAGAAGTTATAAATCGAAAGATTTTTATTCTTTCAAGCCCTAATTTATGCTTATTTTGGTCAAAGGATAATGTTTTCTTTGGGCCTGCCGTAGTGGAAAAATATGGACATCCAATTACTTCGATTTGAATTATCTAGAGGATGCCTTATATTTATATATTATACCAAAAAGATGGACAATCAAACCTATTTCTCAGCATTGATCTCCGATTATAGGCCAACTCGGACCAATCCTTTTTATTCGATTTATTCCAAGGAAAGGATTCAACAATCACTTAGTCAAAATCAAGGAAGGATAAAAAGCTTAACACCTCTCATTCTTATTACTTTATTTTTTAATATGAAAAAGAAAAAAAAATGTAAAGGTCATCTTATTCAAAACCTATCCAAACGAGTATTTTACAGAAAGCTGACAAGGGGTTGAGTTAATAACAGGCCATTTTGATCATTTGGAACAACTCGATGAATTTAGTAAATCATTTTAGGAGGCTCGAATGACTATAGATAGAACCTATCCAATTCTTATAGTGCGATGGTTAGCTGTTCCCGTAATAAAATCGGTTGTTGTTGATACTTTCTTCTCGGTTCCTTCATCGAGTGCATTTCAATTGATTGTTGTCATTGTGAGCTTGTTCCTTTTCTTTTTTATCCTTTCTAATTTTATTTGCTTTGTGCTTGCACAATACTAATTTCATATGTGTTATTTGTCTTATGAGGAGCATCAACGAGGGGATAGTAAGCCCCGCATAATCTATTTATAAGTGCCAAAAGTGCAGATCGTGATAGTTGGTATTAGAGCCTAAGCGATAGAGACCACTGAACAAGCATATTGAGGATCACAAAGAAAAAATTATTAGATTCCTGTGATCAAAAGCTAGGCGAGCTAGCTAGCTAGCCTTCCTAGCCACTTGGGAACTTGGAGTCCTACATTCAAAGCCTCAAATTAGGCCCCTTCCCGATCACTTTCCTCATGTCCTAATCTGCACAATGTAACTAGATTGAGAAATGAAACTTTATAGTTGTTATCAACTAATTGACCAACATATATAAGGCTAGAAATTAACTGGGGTACATGAAAGACATTATTTAATGGCAAGGTATGTTGAATATCATCAATAGATGTAACATGCAATCTTTCTCCATTTGCAGTTTGAATTTCCAAAATTACCAAATGAATGTTTAACATTGACTAAGTTTGTTGGAGAAGAAATTATGTGATTCGAGACACCATAATCAATATAGCAAATGGATGAAGAATTATGTTTACCTAAAATTCCAAGAGGAGAAAGTGCAGATTGAATAAGTTGTTGCAAAACCACAAGACTAAGCTGTGTAGAACCAATTTTAGGTTGAGAACTGGAACTGGCAGCATGTAAGGCTTGAGGAGTACAATTTCGACAATGACATCAACAATCAACAATTACATGTCTAGGCTCTTATAATAATTGCAATTTTTTTTTTTTTTTTGCAATAGCTTACAATATGTCCATATTCCTTGGAACTCTAGCATTGCACTTTACTCATGTCCCTAAGCTTTACTTGAGTTTTATAAGTTACCTCCATTTGATTAGATGATAAATTGCTTTTCTATTCAATAGCACTTTAAGTGGCACACCCTTGTTCTTCACGAAGAAGCTCAACAAAATCAAATATCCAGATGAGGAATTCTAGACATTAAATTAGCATGAAGTGGTTCATATTCATGCCTCAATTTCATAAGAAACTGACATCGTTGAGAAATTTAATGCACTTGTTGCAAGTTAGATAAGCCCTTAGAAGAAATAGTAGCATACACCAATTTTTATATTCAACCCACAAATTCAGAAAATCAGAATAATAATCTTGAATAGACAAAATACATTGGAAAAATTCAGACATCTCTAATTCAAGTTGAAAACGTCTAGCATAATTTTCTTTATGATAAATGGTCCTACATATTTTTGGCACAGAAAAAGATCTTAAATTAAGAATAATATTGCCGCTAATATATCTTAAAATCCAACTAATTACTTGAGCATCATCATAATCCCATTGTGCTAATTTTTCAATATTAGATCCGAACTTAAGCTTAGGATCAGACCCATCTAAATAACCTTTGACAAATATACAAAATTGAAATTTCCAAGAGAAATAATTTTTTCCATTTAATTGGATAGGCAAAATATATGATTTTTTTACAATTTTTCTTTGAGAAAAAATAAGTAAATAACACTACTAACCAAAATATTGTCTCAAAATAATATGAGTTGCTTCTCACAATTTCAACACAACGGAGCCACTTAAAACTCCGTCACAAATAAGTACAAACCAGAGTTTGGACCGAAGAAAAGAACTCTGTATAAACACACAAAAAAATTCACAATGAATCTAAAATTTCTTACAAGTCTCTCATAATATTATAGCTCTGATACCTTGACTGTTGGATATTTTAAACGTTTTGTAACGTTTTAGCATTAAAGTGAATGAATTCTATTTTCAGTTTTGGTTTTAATGGTTTTTAATTTTGTATAAAACGTTTCACAATAAATTATTTTGTTTATTGTCTTGTAACCAATTGGCCATTGGTTTACAAGGCTTTGGGGTTTTTATTTTTAGAAAAATATACGAAAAGAAAATGGAGTCTGTATTTTTTTTTGGTTCATAGTGATAGAGTGAAAGGCTTAGTTCAAGTTCGTTGGAGAAGTTTCAGAAGGTGCACAATCTGAAACTTCAGTCGATTCGTTGTATCTTAGAAGACGAATGCTCAGAAATCACAAGCATCGTATGGAGCGAATTTGTCTTAAGAACACTGTAGTAGTACATAGGCTTCGAATCAGTGTAGAAGTAGCCAATTTCGACAGGTTTCTTCCCTAGCTTATTGGTTTGGTAAATCAGCTTTATTTTCCTTTTCGTTTAATATTATATTTCATGCAATTCTTTTGTGAATTATACCTGTGGTTTTACAATCTTAAGACGAATTTCTTGGCCTCTGTTTTCCTATCGTTGAACAAGTATAGATAAAAGGAAGGAAAATAAATTTTCCTAGTTAGCTTTTGCTATAATATATATATATATATATATATATATATATATATATATATATATATGTTGTTCACTAATATTTGATTACAGGTTGAGGATATCTGGATTATTTTGGACAAGTTTTAAATTGGAAAGGAAAAACAATTGAATCTGTTTGAATTTTTTTTTTTTTTTAAAACCGAGACTTTGAAGGACCTATTCATAATGTTTCAGACATAAATTAACCAATTTGAATTGATGGATCGATTGGCCATGACGAGACAAAGGATTTGTTACAATTCCGCTTGAAATTGATGGTCGAAAATTAAGGCCGAGTCTGAAAACTGGGTGCGTCTTGGTAACCGGGTTAGATGAGACCCTGCTGAACGAAGAAGAAGACCAAAACTGATCGTTTTGGCAAGGGCACAAACGGGTGTAACAAGACAATTGGGTTTTGAAAAGCTGCGTTGGGCTGGTGTCCATGTGGGCTTGTGATTTGGGTTGAAATACTTGAATCAAAAGCAAGCAAAATGGACCTGGGCTTACGACCTGGGCTTGCTGAAATAGGCTATGAGGTTGGGCTCGCTTAGCTGGGCCATCAGGCTTGAGCTTGTGAGCTAGGCCGTGGCTGATACGCGTGGGCTAGGCTTACGAGTAGGGTTACGTGGTGGTCTGAGCGCAAAAACTATAACACACCCTAACCAAGTCCCTTAGGTCGAACAAAGTTAGGGTGACTACCAAAACTTAACTTGTGGAAATTGCGGAAAAATTTAAAAACTTAATCAATCATAAATAGGTAGACAGTCAAGCACATACTTAGACTACTTTAGTTACTTAAAGATAAATAAGTATCGCAAAATAACATAATAACTATTTAACTACTTAACTTCCAACATAACTATAAGAAGATTTAAGAGTTACTTAATGTATTATAACTAGTTTTAAACACATGTCCAACCACATTAAAAAATTCAAATTTAATAAGAGCATTGTTCACAAATTGAAAACGGAATAAAAACCATGACGTTAACATGTAGACAATATTATTCCTTTATTTAAATGCCCTTAAGGATTGTCCTCTTGAGCTACCACGTGTCTACCAGCCCCACAAGTTCGAACAAGTAGACGATCTAAGCGTGCTTTCCTGAGAAAAAGAAAATAACAAAGATGTGAGTTTACAAAACTCAGTAGGCTTTCCCAAAATCAAACAAAACATTAATCGTAAACATATAACTTCACATGCTAACAAAAAACTTCAATGTCAACAATCGTAAACTTGCTAAATCAAAAGTGTTCTTTCTTGCTTAAAGATTCACAACGTTCCATAACTCATCACAAGCATATAATATGATCAAAGAGCTTACAATGCAAGCATGATTCATGATCTTGTCACAAAATGGTTGGATTTCCATACAAATTCTCAAAGAGGTGTATGCATCTCAATCTCACTTATAGCATAATACTGTAAGCATTTCAGTTTACTTGTAGCTTACAACATATGAAAAAGGGGGTGTATGCGTCTCAATCTCACTTGTAGCATAACACCGTAAGCATTTCAGTCTACTTATAGCTTACATGGTTTGTCATGATCAAACCCAAAATTTATATAGTGCACTTTCAAAGTACCAACCAAATATAATATGTCGTTCATAGTCCATCATACATTGTTATGCTTATGCATGCTTTAGCTAATTCTTGATAAAAGAAACATGCATAAATCACATACTTTTCATAATCATCAAAATCACATTATTATGACAATAATCTCAAAACTTCCAAGACATATTAACCAACAATCACTTATGGAAATTGCACAACAGCTGTATTGTAAAATTCACAATAAATTCTATTATCATCTAAATCACATGATTCTAAAAGCATTAAATTCTATTAGATGTCTTGGATTGACCATAATTTTTTCATAATTTTCAAAAGCAAGTAAATATTTCATATCTACTTTCTAATATGAACTGTCACACAGATTCTACAGCGAACCAGAGATGTTCAAATAATTTTAATAAATTTCACAAAAATCATTTTCAGCCAAAACTAGTGCTATTGTAACCACAATTGATATAGATAGCTGTGGAAATTTGTTCATTCCAATCCAAGTAGGAAATTCATAACTTACTCATAAAAGTTCAAAAAATAAAAATTCTAATTCGTACATGTTTATACATATCCTAAGACCAAATTGTAAAGATTTCAGAGAAAAATAAGTTAATTTGGTCCACGAAAATTCACAAAAAATACCCACCAGTCATAATTTTCCAGATTGATAGTATGAGCTTCAAAAAAATTATAACTAATTCTATAGAAATTGGATTGAGGGGAAACGAAAAGGAAAACATTCATAAATGACAGATCTAATGATGAAAAAATATATGCAAAAATATTAACATATATTTGGGTTTCAAAAATCCATCATACTCATCAAAATAGTGTATAAATCATAAAACTTTTCTTAAAAATAAAATAGAAATAAACATAAATAATAATATATTGATAAACCATCCAAAAAATATTAAATAAGAATTATTTAGGAAAAACCTACCTTAATTCTTGAGCTCTTTAACAGATTCGAAAAAGTTCCTTCGTAAAAAATCCAAAATAAATCAAAATGCCTTTTTGAATTTATATGAGCAAGATCGTTTTTTTTTTTTTTGAATAAATAGAATGAGAGGAAGAAGAACAGATAGCTGAAGAGATCACAAAGAAAAGAAAGTAGACAGGGAAGAACCTATCTTAAGATTACATGCTGTCTTTAAATAGAGTCTTTAGGGTTTTTGTAATTAAATATGGAATTAAATAATAAACATACCAAAATAATAACTTTCCTAAAAATTTTATGGTCAAGTGTCATAAACACCAACAATCAAAATCTCATTCCATACCATAATTGTAGAGAATTTAATTTAATAAATAAATCAAAATACCAAAACAACTTAATGGCAATTTAATGCCAATTACGGTTTTGAAACCCTAATGCATGTTCGAGGGTCCCACAACCATCTACCCCTTAAAAGGATTTTGTCCTCGAAATTCAAAAGGATAACATACGACAACAATTTGAGCAAAAGAAAATACTACACAAGGAAGAACTCATAATAATTGTCAAACAGATGAGGATATTTAACCCTCATCTCTTCTTCGCGTTCCCAAGTCATTTCCCTTAAAGAGTGATTCTTCCAAAGCACTTTCACAAATGGGATAATCTTTCTTTGAAATACTTTTTTCCTTGCGACCTAGAATTTTCTCGGGCGGCTCCTCATAGGTTAAGTCTTCACGAATTTCCAACAGATCATAACTGAGCAAGTGCGAGGGATCGAAAACATACTTTCTCAGCATTGAAACATGGAACACATTATGAACACTTGAGAGATTGGGTGGTAAGGCCAAACGATAGGCCATATCACCAATTTTCTCAAGAATTTCAAAAGGTCCGATGTAACGTGGACTTAATTTTCCCTTCTTCCTGAACCTCATTATACCCTTCATGGGTGCTACTTTCAGGAACACTTTATCTCCAACCGCAAACTCCAGCTCCTTTCATCGGTTGTCAGCACAGCTCTTTTATCGGTCTTGAGCAGTTTTGATCATTTCTTTAAACCTTGAAACCACCTCTTGGATTTGTTGTAGAATTTCAGGTCCAACAAGCTTCTGCTCACCCACTTCATCTCAATGTATAGGGGATCTACACTTCCTCCCATACAATGCTTCATAGGGCGCCATGCCAATAGTCGCTTGAAAAGTATTGTTGTATGCAAACTCCACAAGTGACAAATGAGCTTCCCAAGAGTCCTTGAAGTCTAACATACAAGCTCTCAGCATGTCCTCCAAAACGTGCATCTTAAGTCTCTAAACATCTTCGTGCTAGTCTACCATGCTATAAATTGGAAGACTCAAACAAATACGCAGAAGATACAGTTGTTTTATTCATAGTATCGGCTTTACAGTCATTACATTCATCTTGAAAAGCCCATCACAAATATATACCTTCCCAACAAACATCCTTGACTTAGACAAGACAATCTTGTCAGACTCAAACACCATCTTGAATCCATGTTTGTCCAACAATGAACCAAAAACAAGATTCTTGCGGATTTTAGGTACATACAGTACATTATCCAGAAGTCATTTTCAAGATCACTTTTCCTTGACCTTGGACCTCAGATGTCACAGAATTCCCCATGGATAACTTCTTCCCACTATCAACCAGGTCAAAGGAAGTGAATAAATTCTTATCCGAGCAGACATGGCAGGTTGCACCAGTATCGATCCACCATTTCTTTGGGTTTGACCCAATTAGGTTCACTTCAGAGATAACAGCACAGAGGTTCAAGTCATCAACCTCTTGAGTGATCTCCTCCATCACATTTGCCTCTTTGTTCTTCTTTCTCTTCGGCACTCTATAGTCGGCCGCTTTGCGACCCATATTGTCACAGTTGAAGCACTTCCCTTGGAATTTCTACTTCTTAGAAATGCCTCCTTTCGGTCCAAGATTGTATCTTTTACTTGGCTTCTTTTTGGACTTGAAACTCTATCCATGTTCAACCACATTGGCCTTAACCTTAGCTTGGGATGAATACCTCCTCTCAGAACGCCTGTTGTCTTATTCAATTCGAAGTCTAACAATCAGTTCTTCGACGTTCATCTCCTTCCTCTTACGCTTGAGGTAGTTCTTGAAGTCCTTCCAACCAAGAGGCAGCTTTTCAATAATTGCCGCAACAAGGAAGGCTTCACTCAAAATCATCCCTTCAGAATGAATTTCATGTAAGATCAACTAAAATTCCTGAACTTGACTGACCACAATCTTGGAGTCCACTATCTTATTATCCAGGAATCGGCCCACGACAAATTTCTTGGTACCTACATCCTCGGTTTTATCTTTCAACTCCAGGTACTCCTACAGTTCCTTAACTGTCTTCTTGACACAGTACAAATTGTACAGTATATCAGCTAGACTTTCAACACATAGTTTTGACACTGGTAGTCAGAGCTCTTCCACACGTCAAACGCCATGAGTGAATTTCTATCATCTTCCTTCGTCTTCAGTGGATCCTCAATTAAAAACCTCACAAGGTTTAATGTGGTCAGATAGAACATCATCTTTTGTTGCCACCTTTTGATATTCAGTCCACTGAACTTCTCTAGTCTCTCTGCATGATTCACCGGAACCGTTACAGCTGGCGTTGGCATTTGGTCCCCAGGGTTGGATGATTCCCTCACATTGGCCATCTTCCTATTGAGCTCGGGTTTATCTTGCTTCTCAGAGATTGACTCTGTTTGAAAATAGAGGATCAAGGATTTGTTTTAAGATTGTTATCAAATATATATAACGAACAGGTTAAAATGGGAATTGAGAAATATACATGATTACAAACGTAACAAAGCAAAGCATGAAAAACAAACAGTATACGAATTAATTAAAATACTGAAAAACATAAATAAATTTGCATAGGAAAACCAGTACAGCTTATCAACTAGATAGAACAAATAAAACTTGTTGAAGCTGTGTTACTTGCACGCTAACAAACGAGATTCGAGGCCTGTGTGCTACCACAGCGTCCTTAAGACAATTCCGCTCCTCACGGTGCTGTGATTCCTGTAGCAGTTGCCTCCTAGGATACAACGAACCTTTGAGAGTTATGGATTGTGCACCTTCCAAACTCCCTTCCACGAACTTGAAAAACACCTTCATTCTATCATCACAGACCAACCAGATACACTGACTCTATAGTTTCTATTTTCCTCTTGTGTACCCAACTTGAAAACCAAAACTCAGTTTTTTTTTTCAAAAAGAATGGTTACACAACATGAATTCAAAATAATTAAAAACCATTAAAGACATTTAAATGCTGTAACCAATACAAGTTGAACAAGTTATGCTTAAATTGTTGTCGTACGTTATCCTTTTGAATTTCGAGGACAAAATCCTTTTAAGGCGTAGATGGTTGTGAGAACCTTGAACATGCATTAGGGTTTTAAAACCTTAATTGGCATTAAATTGCCATTAAATTGTTATGGTATTTTGACTTATTTATTAAATTAAATTCTTTGTAATTATGGTATATAATGAGAATTTGATTATTGGTGTTTATGACAGTTGACCATGAAATTTTTAGGAAAGTTATTATTTTGGTATGTTTATTATTTAATTCCGTATTTAATTACAAAAACCCTACAGACTGTCTATTTAAAGACAACACGTAATCTTAAGACAGATTCTTCCCTGTCTACTTTCTTTTCTTTGTGACCTCTTCAGCTATCTCTTCTTCTTCCTCTCATTCTATTTATTCAAAAAAAAATTGCTCATACAAATGTAAAAAGGTGTTTTGATTTATTTTGGATTTCTGATGGAGGAACTTTTTCGAATCTGTTGAAGAGCTCAAGAATTAATGTATGTTTTTCCTAAATAATTCTTATTTGATGTTTTTCGGATGGTTTACCAATATATTATTATTTATGTTTATTTCTATTTTATTTTTAAGAAAAGTTTTATGATTTATACACTATTTTGATGAGTGTGATGGATTTTTGAAACCTAAATATATATTATATATTTTTGTATATATTTTTTGTCATTAGATCTGTTATCTACAAATTTTTTCCTTTTCGTTTTGTCCCAATCCGATTTTTGTAGAATTAGTTATAATTTTTCAAAGCTCATACTGTCAATCTGGAAAATTATGACCAATTAGTATTTTTTGTGAATTTTCATGGAACAAATTAACTTATTTTTCTCTAAAATCTTTATAGTTTAGTCTTAGGATATGTATAAACATGTACGAGTTGGAATTTCTAGTTTTTTGAACTTTTATAAGTAAGTTATGAATTTTTGAATTTTAAGACATTACTACTGGAATGCTGAGACAGTTATGGTTTTCTATAAAACGTGTTTAGTTTCCTTGCTTGGATTGGAATGAACGAATTTCCACAGCTATCTATATCTGTTATGGTTATAATACCACTACTTTTTTGGCTGAAAATGATTTTTGTGTAATTTATTAAAATTATTTGAACATCTCTGGTTCGCTGTAGAATCTGTGTGACAGTTCATATTAGAAATTAGATATGAAATATTTACTTGCTTTAGAAAATTATGAAAAAATTATGGTCAATCCAAAACATCTAATAGAATTTAATACTTTTGGAATCATGTGATTTAGATGAGAATTGAATTTATTGTGAATTTTATAATATAACTATTGTGCAATTTCCATAAGTGAGTGCTGATTAATATGTCTTGGAAGTTTTGAGATTATTGTCATAATAATGTAAATTTGATGATTATGATAAGTATGTGATTTATGCATATTTCTTTTATCAAGAATTAGGTAAAGCATGCATAAACATAACAATGTACGATGGACTATGAACGGTACATTGCATTTGGTTAGTTTCTATCACATTTGCCAAATAAGCTTGACACCCTTTCCTTACAGTTCTCATAGCTTGAAGTACAGAAATAACATGTGGAGGTGATTTGGATTTTACTTCTTCAAAGGTCACAGTTTCACCCTCCAATGTAAAGATGATCTTGTTCTTTTTACATTGAAAATTAACTCCATACATGAACATCCAATCCATGCCAAAAATGACATCAAAGTTATTCATATCAAGGACAATTAAAACTACTAACAAGGTCTTGCCTCTAAACACAACCTTACAAGATTTTAATATGTCGCAAGCACACATCATAGTTCCAACAGGTGTAGAAACACATAATTCAAAATCCAATTTCTCGGACTTCACATAAAGATTTTCAACAAACTTTCTAGACATGAAAGTATGCGTTGATCCAAAATCAAATAAAACATACGCATCATGATTAGATACTGAAAGCGTACCTGTCACCACATTAGCAATCTTATCCCTTGGCCTAGATGGTGCCTCTACGGCTTTTGACATAGCTTAAGCAGCTTCAATGACACCAAGGGCTTGTTCCATAGATGCCTCATTCCTTGTACATACCATTCTTGACTACACATAAGTCACATACAATTTAATGAAACTTCGAGAAAAGATAATAAATCAAGTCTTCGAAGTTTCAGCCATTCACTCACTTGTATATCACTCACTTGCATATACTTTAACAACAAAGTTACTCAATACATAATTACTGCAAAAGAATGCTAACATTTAACACATCATAAAAATGTAATAAGCCTCCACATAATTCATAATAAAGATAGATAATTTCAAATCAAATTCAAATATAACAAAACATAATCCAAAGTCATAATGTAGCATAGCATACTTACTTTTTTCAATTGACTCAAAAATAAAACTAAACTAAGCGCTTTAACTCCTTTTGGAGTTTCTTATTTACTGATGTCATCCCTAACTCTTTGAAATAACACTTGCACTCAAAAGAATCCTCAATTACTTCATTATCTTCATGAACTTTAATTTCTTGTTCACATTCTTCATCGGAAGAATCTGAACTAGAAATATCAGAGATATCGAAAAAAGGAGCTAGATCTTCAATATCTTTATTTATAAATGCTTTAAGAGTTTCTTCTTTTTGTCTCTTCCTGGCCTCTTCTTATTGCTTGTACTTTTCCAAAGTCGCATATCGAACGAAAGTGCAATTCCCTTCATCAGTAGCTATAGGTTTCCGTTTTCCATAAAGAAATTTTTTCACTATTTGTCTTGCTCCATATCCTAATATTCATCATAGGTAATATCTTTGTTTTCAATCTCAAATACGGTGTCTTCATCGCTATAATTTAAGCGAATAGGATCTAGCGAAGAATTACCCTTAAAGTTATCAGACATTTACCTATAAGGGATATTTAATAGTCGCATTCAAATCAAAAGTTAGAAAAACAAACAATTAAGTTTTTTTTATCATACCTTGTGGTTCCGGTGACATTGTAGCGCTTTTAAGGTTTCCTTGTTGTACTTTTAAATTCATCAAATTCGATAATTTAAAGCATTTCAAATCATACCTATATAATCAAATACAAATATATTTGATCAAAATATATATATTTTACACATCAAAGTTTGCCACATAGCTCGTAACCATACTCTGATACCAAAATTGAAGTTCAGTACAACTTTTAATCCCTAAACAGATGGACAATCCGAGAGGACTATCCAAATATTGGAATACATGTTGAGAGCTTGTATGTTAGACTTCAAGGATTTTTAGAAAGCTCATCTGGCATTTGTGGAGTTTGCATACAATAATAGTTTTCAAGCGACTATTGGTATGGCGCCCTATGAAGTTTTGTATGGGAGGAAGTGTAGATCTCTTATACATTGGGATGAAATGGACAAGCAAAAGTTTGTCGGACTTGAAATTCTATAACAAACTCAAGAAGTGGTTACAAGGATTAGAGAAATGATCAAAACTGCTCGAAAGGAGTTAGAGTTTATAGTTGAAGATAAAGTATTTCTAAAAATAGCACCTATGAAGGGCATAATGAGGTTTAGGAAGAAGGGAAAGTTAAGTCCATGCTACATCGTATCTTTTAAAATTCTTGAGAAAGTTGGTGATGTGGCCTATTGTTTGGCCTTACCGCCTAATCTCTCAAGTGTTCATATTGTGTTCCACGTTTCAATGCTGAGAAAGTATGTTTTCGATCCTTCGCACGTGCTCAGTTATGATCCGTTGGAGATTCATGAAGACTTAACCTACGAGGAGCAGCCTGAGAAAATTTTGGGTCGCGAGAAAATAGTACTCCGAAGAAAGAATATCTCATTTGTGAAAGTATTTTGGAAGAATCACTCTTTAAGGGAAGTGACTTGGGAACGCGAAAAAGAGATGAGGGTTAAATATCTTCATTTGTTTGGCAACCAATGTGAGTTATTGCTTGTTTAGAATTAAGTTTCGCTTAAATTGTTGTCGTATGTTATCCTTTTGAATTTCGAGGACGGAATCCTTCAAAGGGGTAGATGGTTGTGGGACCCTCGAACATGCATTAGAGTTTCAAAACCCTAATTGTCATTAAATTGTTTTGGTATTTTGATTTATTTACTAAATAGAATCTCTGCAATTATGGTATTTACTGGGATTTTAATCAATAATGTTTATGACAGTTGACCATGAAATTTTTGATAAGTTACTATTTGGTATATTTATTATTTAATTTCATATTTAATTACAAAACCCTAAAGGCTATCTATTTAAAGAGAGCCCATAATCTTAAGATAGGTTTTTCCCTATCTACTTTTTCTCTGTGACCTCTTCAGTTGTTGTGTCAGCTATCTATTCTTCTTCCTCTTTCTAAATATTAAAAAAAATGATCTTTTTCATACAAATTCAAAAAGGTGTTTGATTTCTTTCGGATTTTTGATGGAAGAACTATTCGAATATGTTGAAGAACTCAAGAATTAAGTAGGTTTTACTAAATAATTTTTATTTGATGCTTTTTCGGATGGTTTATCAATATATTATTATTTATGTTTATTTCTATTTTATTTTTAAGAAAAGTTTTACGATTTATACACTATTTTGATGAGTGTGATGGATTTTCGAAACCCAAATATGTGTTAAATATTCTTGTATATATTTTTTCATCATTAGATATGTCATTTATGAATGTTTTCTTTTTTGTTTCACCTCAATCCGATTTCTATAGAATTAGTTATAATTTTTTTGAAGCTCATACTATCAATCTGGAAAATTATGACCGGTAGGTATTTTCTGTGAATTTTCGTGGACCAAATTAATTTATTTTTCTCTGAAATCTTTACAGTTTGGTCTTAGGATATGTACAAATATGTACGAATTGGAATTTTTATTTTTCAAACTTTTATGAGTAAGTTATGAATTTTTTTGAAGTTTAAGATATTGCTGCTGGAATGCTGAGACAGTTATGGTTTTCTATAAAAAGGTATTCAGTTTCCTTACTTGGATTGGAATGAATGAATTTTCACAGCTATCTATACATGTTATGGTTATAATACCGCTAGTTTTGGCTGAAAATGATTTTTGTAAAATTTATTAAAATTTTTTGAATGTCTCTGGTTCACTGTAGAATCTGTGTGACAGTTCATATTAGAAAGTAGATATTAAATATTTACTTGATCTTGATGTTGGCAGTCACGTGGACGCCCATGATAGGCAGTTGCCAATTTACAAAGAAACTGTATTTTTAGCAGTTATATATATTATAATATATATAGGGAAGTTAACGTGGGTTACGGTTGATGTCTGTGAAACAAGTTTGTATGCATGAAATCTGAGAGCAAACATGATTCCACCGAAACTTTGCAACAAAGCTTTTACACTGTAGATTGAGAAGGATTTCCATTCGGGTGATTTTCTTCCAAGATCAAAAGATATTACATCACATTGAATTGGACTGGGCAACAATGTTAGCAATCGGGTTTCCGTATATTTTACAATTTAGTTTCTGTTATTGGTATCAAAGCATGTGTTTGTGATGTATATATAGATGGTTTTAGGTTAGAAGTCATGCAAACAATAGGTATTGAAATGAAGGATAGAAATTATGTGTTTTTAGGCTTTACAGTGAAAGTTGGTGGTTACATATTCTTTAATACCTGTATAAAAAAGTATTTTTTTTTTTGGTTGTTTTGATGCCGGAATCATAATCCTGGCGTCGAGACGAGAAAAACGCCATCAATTTTGTAGAAAATGGAGGTCAAACGAAGGTTTTAGAGTCGGGTCAAGAAACCGGATCGAAATACCCAGTTTACAGAAAAATCGGATAGGCTGAAGGAAGAAGATGGGTGACGTCATGACGTCACCTGATGATGTCATCCATTTTGAATTTAAACTGATGGTGACGTCATCGAAGACCTTACCCGATGACGTCAGCAATTTTTTTAAAAAAAAATAAATAAATTTTAATAAACTGAAGGGTGACGTCATCGATGACATCACCCTATGACATCAGCAGTTTTGATTCATTGACTAGGTTTTGACCCATTGACCATGGGTCACCCGCTTTGACCCATTTGACAGGGTTGACCTGTTTTGACTATTTGACTAGTTGATCGTTGACTTTCAAAAAAAAAAATTTATTTGTGTAAATTTGTATTTTTTTTGTGTATTTTTTATTATATGTCTTTTACATTAAAATTTAACAGACGTTGACTAAGGATGATTATATGCATTACAAAATGAACCCTAAGCACACAATGAATACCCATTTAGGCAGAATGATTTCAATGCCAATGGAGCTTTTAGCTTATGGAATAAGGTTGTCAGAGGAAGAAAAGACAAAAGGTTTGATTGATTCCCTTCCTGACCAGTATGGTGATGATTTGGGAAAATACATACAAGAAAATTAAAATTTATGAAAGTTGTATGTGAAATTGAGCTGGCAGAAGAGCCCCGTATCATGAGGGGTACTTGGCGATCTGTAGCATTGTCACTCCACCTAAACCTGAGAAGCGCAAGGCAAATGGGTACTAAACTTTGGAAGGGACCTTCTTTTCGAAGAATAGCCCTTCAAGTGACCTCTGACTGTTGTGATGTGACGAATACAGTTGGTTACCCTCACAGTGGAAAGATGAAAAATCGTCTTCCTTATTTCAAAAACTATGTAGCTATTTATAACAAAGCATGGAGTCATATCATAGATGATATGAGGGCAAAAGGATTAATTACATAAATTTTATTGTTTTTGTATATTTATTTATTTTTAATCCTCTTATACATATTAACATACTTGTATAAAGTTATATATTTCTCTATGGAATGATATATTATTATTAATAGGGTGTTCAGGATATTGTTTTTTCTTTTTGTACATAAACTTGTCTAGAACTATTTTGGAACAAAAAAACTAAATTCTATAATTATGAAATACAATGTATTGAAAGATGATTAGAAGCCTCGATGACTTTTTGATTTCATCTTTGTATTTAACTATTGTGTTTTTAGTATATTGTGTTCCAAAACACATGTATGCTAGTTTTATTCTGTTTTAAGAACATTCCTTTTGTATCTCTATGTAGAAATTGTTAAAATATGGCATCCGTATCCAAGAATATCGTGGTTGAACTGAATAAGGGTGAGAAACTCAATGGTGACAATTACGACATGTGGAGTCGTAAGATTCAGCTCGTTTTGGAAGAGCAAGAAGCCACTAAACCAATAAAGCATGTAAAGGTAGAACCTGAGCACGGTACTACTACTCAACACAGAAGAGACTCTGAGGCCTATGTGACCTGGAAGAGGAAGAACACTATTACTCGCATTACGTTGCTGAGTAGTATGGATGATGCTGTGATGTGTGAATTTGAGCAGTATGAAACCACTCATGCTATGTGGATGGCCCTGAAAGATAAGTTTGGTGGCACTTCGGCTACTAAGCTTAGGAAATTGACTATCAAGTTTGACACTTACAAGAAGCACCCTAATCATACGATGGCTCAGCATTTTAGGGAAATGTCAAACATGATCAAAGAGTTGAAGTCAGCTGGACACACTCTCACAGATGAACAATAGGTTCAGGCTGTGATTAGATCTCTTCCCAATAGTTGGGAACATATGAAGAGTCATATGACTCACAATGAGAACATTAATACTTTTAATGATATTGCCCGTCACCTAAAATTGGAGGAAGAGCGCCTTGAGGCTGTTGGAGTCTCTAGTGAGCCTTATGCTATGGCATCTGGCTATAGCAAAGGTTCCAGCTCCAAGCGGAAGCGAGAAAATTACAAAGGTAAGGGCAAATGGAAAGCTGATTCATCTGGTCATTCTAAAAAGAATAAGGCATGGGGGCGCAAGCGAGGCAAACGCGCCGGTAAGAAGGACAAGAGTAAGATGAAGTGTTACAACTGTGGCAAGTTAGGTCATTTCGCTCGTGAATGCACTGAGCCGAAAAAGGTACAACCCCATTCGAACTCCACTATTTTTAATACAATTTTTGTTTGAAGTTATGTTTTATTAACTGAATCTCGTCCTACGTGGATTGTAGACTCAGGAGCTATCGACCATGTAGCAAGAGATAGAGCAGCTTTTGTGGAGTATCGTCGAATTCCGTCTCAGACTAGATGGATATATGTAGCGAACAATTCTAAAGCGGAAGTTAAAGGAATCGGCACCTGCAAGTTAGTTATGCGTGGTGGTCGTATTTTACTCCTACATAACGTTCTTTATGAACCGGAGATCCGACGAAAGTTAATTTCTATTAATTTCTGTTATGTTTTAATTTTTAAAGACAATAGTTTGGATATATATTTTAATTCAGTATTAGTATGTACTAGTTATATGTTGGATGGTTTTATAGTGCTGGACACTAATGTTGAATCTTGTATTAATGAAAGTTGTTTTTCTTATGTTATATCGGCAAGTAATGCTAATGTTGATGTGAATATATGGCATTCTAGACTTGGGCATATAAGGCAAGATAGAATGAAATTGTTTGAGAGGGAGGGGATGTTAGGTCCACTCACTAAAATTGATTTGCCTGTATGTGAGAATTGTTTAGCTGGAAAAACAACTAGAAAACCATTTGGAAAAAGAACTAGAGCTGAATATCCATTGCAATTAATTCATTCTGACATCTGTGTACCAGTGAATGTGAAAGCGAGACATGGTGCTTCTTATTTTATCACATTTATTGATGATTTTACCCGATATGGTTGTCTATTTGATCTCTGACAAATCTGAGGCATTAAGTTGCTTCATGAAATAAGTAAGTTTGGTTGAGAATCAACTAGACAAAACTATTAAGGCTCTAAGAACAGACCGTGGGCGAGAATATCTTTCTGAACATTTTAAAGAATTATGTGAAAGAAAAGGTATTCATAGATAGTTGACTGTTCCATATACTACACAACAAAATGGAGAAGCGGAAAGAAGGAATAAAAGTTTATTGGAAATGGTCAGATCTATGATGGCGCAAGCAAATCTCCCTATTTCGTATTATGGTGATGCATTATTAACTGCGGCCTATATACTTAATCGTGTGCCCACAAAATCAGTCATTTCAACTCCATATGAACTATGGACAGGACGAAAACCTGAACTAGGTCATTTATGGCCATGGCATTCAGCAACATATGTTCACGACCTATCAAGTAAATATGGAAAATTAGGTCAACGAGGTAAAAAGTGTATCTTTATAAGATACTCAGAACACAATGGGTATGTGTTTATTGGTGAACATATAGATAGGGGTATGACTCAACTAGAGTCAAGAGATGTCACATTCATAGAGATGAATTTCCTAGCAAAGGTGACATAAATAAGTGTTCAAATTGAAGAGTTGGAAGATCAGGACATTACAGTAACTCCTAGTCAGGTATCTAAGGATCAACCTAGACCGTCAATGCCTATTGGGAGTGATCCAAATGTTGGATTAGTTCCAAATGATCCACCAACTAGACGGAGTAATCGCACTATAATTCCTCGTCGTCATTTTGAGATTGAAGGGAAAGCTTTTATGCTTGCAGTGCATGATAAATATGAGCCTAAAAATGTTAATGAGGCTCTCACGTCACATGCTAAAGAACACTAGATTAAAGCAATGGAAGAAGAGATGGATTCTATAAAAGTCAACCATGTCTGGGACTTAGGTGATTTACCGCCTAATCGTAAGGCTATTGGGAATAAATGGAAACGTATTAAACGTAAAGCAGATGGCACAATAGAGAGATACAAGGCTCGTTTAGTAACAAAAGGCTACACTCAACGGGAAGGTATTGATTATGAAGAGACATTTTCTCCGGTTGTAAGGTTTGCGTCCATTTGATTGATTCTAGCAATCATAGCTCACATGGACTTGGAGTTACATCAAATGGATGTGAAGACTGCATTTCTAAATGGAGATTTAGAAGAAGAAATCTATATGGAACAGCCAGTAGGTTTCGTAATAGAAGGCCAAGAAAATAAAGTTTGCAAGCTTAAGAGATCTATATATGGTCTTAAATAGTCTTCTAGACAATGGTATTTAAGATTTCATCGAGTCATAATTACCTATAGGTTTACGATGTCCGATGAAGACCATTATGTCTATGTGAAAAGGTCTGAGGATAATTTTGTAATTTTATCCTTATATGTGGATGATATCTTGCTCGCTGGAAACAACTTAGAATATCTCATAACGATTAAAGAATAGTTATCCTCCAATTTTGAGATGAAGGATATGGGTGAAGCAGCCTATATTTTAGGTGTTAAGATACACAGGGATCGTTCAAGAAAACTTTTATCTCTTTCACAAGAGCCGTATATCAAAAAGATTTTAGAACGATTCAATATGGTAAATTGCAAACCCATGAATACTCCTATTGCCAAAGGGCAATATTTAAGCCTTGAAATGTGCCCTAAAACTCTTGAAGAACGTAATATAATGGCTAGAGTTCCTTATGCCAGTGCTGTTGGAAGTTTAATGTACGCTATGATGTGTACAAGGCCAAATATTTGTTATGCTGTGGGATTGGTAAGCAGGTACCAATCTAATTCTGGATATAAGCATTGGAATGCTGTTAAAAGGATTTTAGCATATTTGAGAGCTACAGCGGATTATGCCCTATGGTACCAAGGAGGTGATATGCCCTTAGTGGGTTACACAGACGTTGATTGGGGAGGCGATATAGATGAGTGCAAATCGACATCAGGTTATGCATTCTTACTCAGTAGAGGCGTCATTTCGTGGTCTAGTAAGAAGCAAACTTGTACTGCCTTATCTACAATGGAAGTTGAGTTTGTGGCATGCTCAGCTGCAGTACAAGAAGCAGTGTAGCTTAGAAGATTTTTATGAGGATTTGAATGTTGTTACTGAAGCAACTCAACCAATAACACTATAATGTGATAATCAGGCAGCCATAACCTATACAAAAGATCTTAGATACCACAACAAATCTAAGCACATAGAGACCAAGTATAATTTTGTGAGAGATATTGTGGCATAAAAGGAAATTAAGATTCAATATATTTCTACGCAACAGATGGTAGCAGACCCACTAACAAAACCTGTGACTAAAGATGTGTATGCATTACATTCTAGGTCTAGATTGTAAATCTGAAGTATTGTACTTATTAAGCACTATTTATATAAATATGGTATGTTTTATCTCAAGTTTAGTGCTTAAAGAAAACTAGCATGATATTTGTATTTTTTGAGTATATGTCATCAGGTTTAGACCGGCTTTCTCACACAAGCGGTTGCCTCAGGTGCTGTGGCAACGAGCTGAGATGAGACAAAATAAGAAACGATGAAAGTTGTATTGGAGCTAATAATTTTGTAATAATGTCGCCTTGACTAGGTCAAGATGAGGTCTTTATAAATGATTTAATTAATGGCCGATCATAACATACCCCAACATTATGATAACCTAATTAAAGGTCAGATATGAAAACAAAAGTTTGGCGCTTAAGAAGGGTAGGCGAGCACTTAAAAGTTTCAGGTTAGGCGCAATGAAGAGAGACTGAACTAAAATCTGTATGGTGATATAAATATTAACAAATAATGACATATGCTCTTTCTTAGTAGAAAAGAAAGAAAGATCACCATAACACATGATTCATACCATGTGTGCTAATCGACCATATAAGAAAGTGAGTGAATGAATCCCTGCTTCCTCACTATGTGAGTTCCTTGAGGTTTAAATTAAATCTCATCAAATGTCCTTAGTGACTATTGACTATGTTTTGAAATGATAGGTTAATGTTTTGCTGCTTTAGCATGTAATCTATGGCTTAAATTAATTAGCCTATGAGAACGTGTCTAGGAAAGCGGTTAATGTAGAATGGATATACATGAGGACGATAGGAAGATTTTTATTTATTTTACATCATTTAATATGCATTCACTGGTCGACCAATTGTATTGACTTATGGAGGAGTATGTATACAATTGTGAATACATAATTGTAAGTATAGTCAGACGTAGCTTTTCAATGAGGGATCAGGTATGTCGAGACTGATGTAATAGAAGAAATCTAGGACACATTGAACAAAAGTTAAATGGGAGTCAACCTACTTATATAAGCTCTGAAATATATTTGTTCAAGGGTCGTACGGTGTATTTGCAAGTATGAATGTTGTGAATATTGTGTGAAATTAAAGAACTGTTGGTAGCTCAGATATATATAGTTACTTTCCCATCATGTGCGACAGTTCATATTAGAAAGTAGATATTAAATATTTACTTGATCTTGATGTTGGCAGTCACGTGGACGCCCATGATAGGCAGTTACCAATTTACAAAGAAACTGTATTTTTAGCAGTTATATATATTATAATATATATAGGGAAGTTAACGTGGGTTAAGGTTGATGTCTGTGAAACAAGTTTGTATGCATGAAATCTGAGAGCAAACGTGATTCCACCGAAACTTTGCAACAAAGCTTTTACACTATAGATTGAGAAGGATTTCCATTCGAGTGATTTTCTTCCAAGATCGAAAGATATTACATCACATTGAATTGGACTGGGCAACAACGTTAGCAATCGGGTTTCCATATATTTTACGATTTATTTTCCGTTATTTGAAAATTATGAGAAAATTATGGTCAATCCAAGACATCTAATAGAATTTAATACTTTTGGAATCATGTGATTTAGATGAGAATTGAATTTATTGTGAATTTTACAATACAGCTGTTGTGCAATTTCTATAGATGATTGTTGGTTAACATGTCTTGGAAGTTTTAAGATTATTGTCATAATAATATGAATTTGATGAATATGAAAAGTATGTGATTTATGCATGTTTATTTTATCAAGAATTAGCTAAAGCATGCATAAGCATAACAATATACGGCGGACTATAAACGGTACATTGCATTTGGTTGGTACTTTGAAAGCGCACTATATAAGTTTTGTGTTTGATCGTGACAAACCATGTAAGCTAGAAGTAGACTGAAATGCTTATGGTATATTGCTATAAGTGAGATTGAGATGCATGCACCCTTTTTTTGATATTTTGTAAGCCACAAGTTAGACTGAAATGCTTACGCATTGTTATCAAATATATACAACGAACAGGTTAAAATAGGAATTGAGAAATATACATGATTACAAATGTAACAAACCAAAGCATGAAAAACAAACAGTATACGAATTAATTAAAATACTGCAAAACATAAATAAATTTGTATAGGAAAACCAGTACAGCTTATCAACTAGATAGAACAAATAAAACCTATTGACGATGTGTTACTTGTACACTAACAAATGAGATTCGAGGCCTGTGTACTATCATAGCGTCCTTAAGACAATTTCGCTCATCACGGTGTTGTGATTCCTGTAGTAGTTGTCTCCCAGGATACAACGAACCTTCGAGAGTTTTAGATCGTGCACCTTCCAAACTCCCTTCCACGAACTTGAAGAACACCTTCGTTCTATCACCACAGACCAACCAGATACACTGACTCTAGAGTTTTTATTTTTCTCTTGTGTACCTAACTTAAAAAACCAAGACTCAGTTTTTTTTTCTAAAAGAACGGTTACACAACATGAATTGAAAATAATTAAAAACCATTAAATACATTTAAATACTGTAACCAATACAAATTGAAAATGCATTAAGACAACAATTCAGTCACACTAATTACAAACGTTACAAATCCAACAATCCCCCACAAAAATGAATTGTACACAACCCACTAGACTCGACCCTGGTGATAGAGTTCTACGGTCGAAACCTGCATAGGATAGGTAGGTTTTACCCTTTGAACCTTCCCTTGTGATAGCATATTTACTTTACTGACCGAAAATAGACACAATGTCTTTGAACCTTATTATCGTTTATGTAAAGATGATATACTTCACACTGGACTCCTTCCTTGTATTCTTCGGTTCTCACTGTTATGTCCGTTTTGTCCATGAACATCTTTTCTAGTTCTGTAAGAGTTTTTAAAGAATTGTGCCCAACCAATTCTTCTTTGAAGCGGCCCATCTTCTCTCTCACATAGGTGATTCTTTAACTAAGAGTATCCGCTATACTCCCTTCGGATTCCCTCGATACATAAGAATCATTAAAAGCTTAGCTTAACCTCATTTCCAATGGGTATCACTGTTTTATCATAGGAATCGACATGAGGTAAAACCCCCACAGTGATCCAAACCAGTCTTTCCAACTTAATTGTCCCTTTGAACCTAGATCTTGAGATCTCCAGTCAACTAGGTTGGGTTTCCATTGCATTAACTTTTCAATCTTGTGGGCTTTAGTCTCATTACTCTTGATGATTTCTCAACTAACTCTCGATTTAACCCTTTGGTTAGTGGATCCGTAATGTTATCCTTTGACCTTACATAGTCAACAAAGATAACTCCAGTTGAGATTAATTGTCTAACGGTAGTATGTCTTCGATGTATATGTCTAGACTTACAATTATACTTCACATTTTGTGCCCTTCCTATCACTGACTGACTATCACAATGAATAAAAATAGCCGACACTAGCTTAGGCCACCTAGGAATATCCTCCAAGAAATGGCGTAGCCATTCAACCTCTTCACCATATTTGTCCAAAGCAATGAACTCAGATTCCATCGTGGATCGAGCTATAATTGTTTATTTTGAGGACTTCCATGACACTGCTGCACCTACTAGTATGAACATATACCCACTGGTCGATTTCGAGTTTTTCACATTAGATATCCAATTGACATCACTGTATCCTTCTAATATAGCTGGATATCGAGTATAGTGCAGTCTATAATCACGAGTATACCGTAAGTATCTTAATACTCTTACGATCCCTTTCCAATGATCACCATTTAGATTACTCATGTACCTACTTAGTTTACTAACCGCGTAGGCTATATCTGGTCTTGTACAACTCTTTAAGTACATTAGGCTCCCAATCACTCTATAATACTCCAACTGAGATACAATTTCTCCTTTGTTCTTTGACAAGTGAAGATTTACATCTAGAGGTGTCCTAGTCACACCAGAATCATCTTTACTAAATTTATCCAGAATTTTGTCCACATAATGTGACAGACTCAGTACTAGTCCATTAAGGGTTCTCATGATTTTCACCCCTAAAATGACATATGCAAGTCCCATATTTTTCATGTCAAACCTTGTGCTCAACATAGCCTTGATAGACTTGATCATCTCATTATCACTACCTACAATGAGCATGTCATCAACATACAAACACAAAATGACATAGTCATTTTCTGTATCCTTGACATATATACATTTGTCACACTCATTGATTTTAAATCCATTGGCCAGTACCACACTATCAAACTTTTGATGTCATTGTTTCGGTGCTTGTTTAAGATCATATAGGGACTTTACCAATTTACAGACTTTCTTTTCTTGTCCAGTAGCAGTAAAACCCTCAGGTTGCTCCATGTAGAACTTTTCATCCAGATCTCCATTAAAAAACTGTATTTACATCCATTTAATGTACTTCAAGATTTTGTAACGCAGTAATGGCTAATATCATTCTTACAGAAGTTATTCTCATCACAGGATAATACGTGTCAAATAATCAAGGCCTTCCTTTTGTTTGTAACCTTTAATTACAAGTCTCGCCTTATATTTATGAATTGTTCCATAAGCTTTTATTTTCCTCTTGAAAATCCACTTACACCCTAGTGGTTTACTATCCGGAGGAAGATCCACTAGTTCCCACATATGGTTTTGTAAGATGGAATCAATTTCACTTTTAATGACTTCTTTCCACAAAGAGCCTTCCAGAGAGTTCACATCTTCTTTATAACTTTGAGGTTCACTCTCCAATATATAAGTCAAAAAATCCGGACCAAAGGATTTTTCTGTCCTTATTCTCTTGCTACGTCGAGGCTCATCTTCAACCTCTTCTTCTTGTTCTTGGTCTTGACTATCTTCATTCATAGTCTCATATGTTCGCTTAGACGAACTTGGTCCCTCTTCAGACTTATATGGAAAGACATGTTCAAAGAACGATGCATTCCTTGATTCCATAATTGTGTTCTTATGTATATCAGGGATTTCAGACTTATACACAAGAAACCAATAAGCATTGCTATTTTGTGCATATCCTATGAAAATGCAATCAACGATCTTTGGACCTATCTTCACCTTCTTCGGTGGAAACCGCCACTTTAGCAAGACATCCCCACATTCATAGGTACTTATAGGAAAGTTGACTTCTTTTCCACAGCTCATACGGTGTCTTTTGTTCAATCTTTCAGGGCACCTTATTTAAAAGGTAATTCGCTGACAAAACAGCTTCCCCCTACATGTTCTGAGGTAACCCAGAACTTGTTAACATTGCATTCATCATTTCTTTCAACATGTGATTCTTACGCTCAGTCACACCATTTGACTAAGGTGAATATGGTGGAATAACTTCATGTCTAATTCTATATTGTTCACATATTCACCACCACGATCGCTTCTTATCAACTTAATATTCTTATTGAGTTGATTTTCAACTTCAGCTTTATAAAGAATGAATTTCTCTAAAACTTCGTCCATAGCAAAATTTTATGCTATCATCGACAAAAGTAATAAAATACTTATTGTCACCCCTTGTTGGTGCAAATTTTAGATCACATATGTCGCTATGGATCATATCTAAGGGTTCGGTATTTATTTCAACTGTTTGAAAAGATGACCTTGTCATTTTTGCTTCAACACAAGTCTCACACTTATGTTTAGGATCAATCTGGAAAGTAGGAATATGATTTAAGTTGATTAACCTCTTTAAAGAGCTATAATTAACATGTCCTAGTTACCATGCCATAAATTGGAAGACTCAAACAAATACGTAGAAGAAGCATTTGTTTTATTCATAGTTTTCGGCTTTACAGTCATTACATTCAGCTTGAAAAGCCTATTACAAACATATCCCTTCCCAACAAACATCCCCGACTTAGAAAATATAACCTTGTCAGACTCAAACACCATTCTAAATCCATCTTTGCTCAACAATGAACCAGAAACAAGATTCTTATAGATTTTTTCAAGTACATACAGTACATTATTCAGAGTCGGGTTCTTTCCAGAAGTCATCTTCAAGATCACTTTTCCTTGATCTTGGATCTTGGACGTCGCAGAATTCCCCATGAACAACTTCTCCCCACTATCAACCGGGTCAAAGAAAGTGAACAAATTCTTATCTGAGCAGACATGGCGGGTTGCACCAGTATCGATCCACCACTACTTTGGGTTTGACCCAATTAGGTTCACTTCAGAGACAACAACACATAGGTTCAAGTCATAAACCTTTTGAATAATCACCTCCATCACATTTGCCTTTTTGTTTTTCTTTCTCTTCGGCACTATACAGTCGACCGCTTTATGACCCATCTTGTCACAGTTGAAGCACTTCCCTTGGAATTTCTGCTTCTTGGAAATGCCTCCTTTCGGTCCAAGATTATATCCTTTACTTGGCTTCTTTTTGGACTTAGAACTCTTTCCATGTTCAACCACATTAGCTTTAACCTTAGCTTGAGATGAATACCTCCTCTCAGAACGCTTGTTGTCTTCTTCAATTCGAAGTCTAACAATCATTTCTTCGACGTTCATCTCCTTCCTCTTGTGCTTGAGGTAGTTATTGAAGTCTTTCCAACCAGGAGGCAATTCTCAATAATTGCCGCAACAAGGAAGGCTTCACTCAAAATCATCCCTTCAGAATGAATTTTATGTAGGATCAACTGAAATTCCTGAACTTAATTGACCACCGTCTTGGAATCCACCATCTTCTAATCCAGGAATCGGCCCATGACAACTTTCTTGGTGCCCGCATCCTTGATCTTATATTTCAACTCCAGGGGACTCCCATAGTTCCTTAGCTATCGTTTTGACACAATACACATTGTACAGTGTATCAGCTAGACTGTTCAATACATATTTCCGACACATGTAGTCAGAGCTCTTCCACATGTCAAATGCCATGAGTGAATTTCTATCATCTTCATTCGTCTTCGGTGGATCCTCAGATAAAAACCTCGCAAGGTTTAATGTGTTCAGGTAGAACATCATTTTCTGTTGCCACCTCTTAAAATTCAGACCACTAAACTTCTCCGGTCTCTCTGCATGGTTCACCGGAATCGTCATAGCTGGTGTTGGCACTTGTACCTTAAAGACAGGAGTACGCACTTGTGTCCCAAGGTTGGATGATTCCCCCACATTGGCCATTTTCTGTTAAACATAATAAAAAATTATTAATTTATTGCTAAAAAATTACAATAAAATAATTATTAAACATTGAGAAAAATATTAAATTTTTTTTAATATTTTCTCTCTCCTAATGATGCCATCAGCCACGTTAGCGCCATGTCAACCAAGTCAGCCACATCAACGCGCATGGGCCAACCTCAGCCAAAGCCCATACGACAACGTCCAGCCTCATGGCCCATACCCACGCAAGCCAGCCTCGTGACCCAGACACGCGCAGCCTCGCCTCGTAGCCCAAAAGAGCATAGCCCACTCGCGTGCAAGCCCAACTCAATAGGCCTGGCCAGCGAGCACATGCCTCATGGCCCAGCTCAGCGAGCCCAGCCCGCAAACCCAGCTTACAAGCAAGTCCATTCACACGTCTAACCAGTGCACCTGTACTCGCGCCATGCGGGACTTTACCTGTGATAAAACGGCGCCGTTACACCTGTCTTCTACCTTCAGCGGGTCCAAATGACCCAGTTCTCCCAGCTCACGACCCGATCGGAACTCCCACCTCCGATCTTTGATCTCAGGCGGATCGAAGCCAGAATCTTCATCTCAATCCAAGTAAAGGTTCCATATATTCAAAATTTTAATTTAAGTGTCAATGAACATGATCAAATCCTTGAAGTCTCGAGTTTTAAAGTTTTACAACCAGTTCCAACTTTTTAATAAAATAAAAGGCCAAATTGCACTTAATATTCATAATCTGCATCAGATAAGTTAGTACACAACAAAATGTATATATACAAATTGTTCAACATTGCCAATTCTACTAAAAGAAATAATTTTTTCTTCTATCTGTAACATGTTGAGTGTTAGGAACCAAAGAGATTTAAAAACACACCACAGTAAACCAGTATAATAAAACAAATTTCCATGCAAATACAAACGAAACACACTTGACTTTAGCTATACAAAACAAAGAGAAACCTATTCACTCGTTAGAAACAGAGGCAAAAAAAGATTGTCTTAAGATTGTAATCCACAGTATGTAAAAACATATCTAACGAAACAGGTTTATAGCCTAATGTAACACGCATGCTATGAAACATAACACTAACTGGAACAATTCTATTTATCAAAGCAATTTGATATACAGAATTGAAACGAAAAATAGAAACACACAACTTGTTAAGCTAAGCTTTTAATGATTCTTATGCATCGGACAAATAAAACACTAGTTGAGTATGATAGGAAGTTTGAGGAGTTGTGTAGGTATGCTCCTAGGTTGGTGGAGAACGAGGAGGAGAAGACCCGTCGTTTTGAAAATGGTTTAAATGAACACCTTTTCAATATTATAGCAGCTTTACGACTGCCAACCTACAACGAGGTCTTGCAATGAGCACAAATAATGGTCGACCGAAGTGCTGGAAGGAAAACTCCCAACGAAGGCTCTAACTCTGGGAGCAAACCCTAGAATTGCCATAACCATCACAACAAGCAAAAATTTGGAGAGAAGAGATTTGACAATAAGAAACCAAGAATGGAAGAAGCAAAAAGGGAGTTTCCGGTGTGCGCTGCCTATGGGAAAAAGCATGGTGGAGAATGCTATAAAAAAACGGGAGCTTGCTTTAACTGTGACAAAGCTATTCACCGATTTAGTAACTGCCCAGAGATGAGGAAGGAAGATAATAAGACTCAAGGAAGAGTTTATGCAATGACAAGAGATCAAGCTATAAACGATCCGAACATGGTCGCAGGTACACTTTCGGTATCTGATCATGATGCGTATGTTTTGTTTGATTCTAGATCGATGCTTACTTTTGTGTCTAGAAAGTTTGCTGAAAATCTTTGTGTGAAGTTCAAGAATTAGATTTTGAACTATGTGTTTCTACACCTACTGGAACCGTTATGTGTGCTTATGACATGTTAAAATCATGCAAGGTTGTGTTTAGCAGAAAAAGCTAATTCTATGGCGGATGCATTGAGCAGGAAGTATTCTGGTTTTAGTGCCAACCTTATTAGTTGGATACTACTGAAAATTTATTCAAGGATTTTCAAAAATTGCTTCTCCTTTGATGGAGTTGACAAAGAAAGATGTTAAGTTCATTTGATCCAAAACTTGTGAGAAGAGTTTTCAAGAACTTAAGAAAAGATTGGTTACTGCACATGTGCTAGCCATACCAAACGAGCATGATAAGTTCACTATTTATAGTAATGCTTCCAGAATTGGTATAGGATGTGTGTTGATACAAGAAGGAAAGGTGATAGCTTATGCATCATGACAATTGAAGTCATACGAAAGAAACTACCCTACACACGACTTGGAGCTTGCTGCTGTAGTAATTGTATTGAAAGCTTGGAGGCATTATCTTTATGGAGTGAAATACGAAATCTTCACCGATCATGAGAGTTTAAAGTATTTCTTTACATAAAAGGATTTGAACATGAGACAAAGAAGATGGTTAGAAGTAGTTAAGGATTATGATTGTGTAATTGACTATCATCCGAAAAAAACTAATTCTGTGGCGGATGCGTTGAGCAGGAAGTATTCTAGTTTTAGTGCCAACCTTATTACTAAGCAAAGGCAATTATAGAAGATTTAAGGAAGTTGGACATTGAGCTAGTCATTGGACAACATCCAAGCACTCTAGCTACTTTCAAAGTGCAACATGTTATCCTCGAAAGAATCAAATTGGCACAAGGTCAAGATTCTAACCTGTTAAGGATAAGGAATGGGGTACTTGAAGGGAAGAGACCGAACTTCAATGTTTATTGTGACGGTACATTAAGATTTGGGGATCGCCTTTGCGTGCCTAATGATCATGATTTAAAGATCGAAACTCATTACACTCCATACTCTGTTCACCCTGGAAGCACAAAGATGTTTAGAGACTTGAGATGCACATTTTGATGGACAAACATGTGAAGGGAAGTTGCTTATTTTGTTGAGCAATGTTTAACTTGTCAACAAGTCAAGGTGGAACACCAGAGGCCATCGGTTTGTTAGAACTGCTGATGATTCCTATATGGAAGTGGGAGCACATTACTATAGACTTCGTGGTTGGATTACCTCAAACCTTACGAGGGTTAATTGCTGTGTGGGTAATAGTGGATAGACTTACAAAGTCTGCGCATTTTCTACCCATAAAGACGACTTATTCGTTAGATCAGTTGGCTCAACTCTACGTTAATGAGAATGTGAGACTGCATGGAGTACCTGTTTCCATTGTATCCGACAGAGATCCCCGTTACATGTCGATGTTTTGGAAAAGCTTGCATGGAGCTATGGGAACAAAACTTAAGTTTAGCACGGCTTTTTATCCACAAACGAATGGACAGTTTGAGAGGACTATTCAAACATTGGAGGACATATTGAGAGCTTGTATGTTAGACTTCAAGGACTCTTGGGAAGCTCATTTGCCACTTGTGGAGTTTGCGTACAATAATAGTTTTCAAGCAACTGTTGGCATGGTGCCCTATGAAGTATTGTATAGGAGGAAGTGTAGATACCCTATACATTGGGATGAAGTGGACAACCGGAAGCTTATTAGACATGAAATTCTACAACAAACCCAAGAGGTGGTTTCAAGGATTAAAGAAAGGATCAAAACCGCTCAAGACTGACAAAAAAGCTATGCTAACAACCGACGAAAGGAGCTGGAGTTTGCGGTTGGAGATAAAGTGTTCCTGAAAATAGCACCCATGAAGAGTATAATGAGGTTCGGGAAGAAGGGAAAATTATGTCCACGCTACATCGGACCTTTGAAATTCTTGAGAAAGTTAGTGATGTGGCCTATCATTTGGCCTTACCGCCTAATTTCTCAAGTGTTCATAACGTGTTCCATGTTTCAATACTGAGAAAGTATGTTTTATCTCCTTCGCACGTGCTCAGTTATGATCCGCTGGAGATTCACAAAGACTTAACGTATGAGGAGCGGCCCGAGAAAATTCTAGGCCAAGAGGAAAAAGTACTTGGAAGAAAGAATATCTCATTTGTGAAAGTACTTTCGAAGAATCACTCATTAAGATAAGCGACTTGAGAACGTGAAGAAGATATGTGGATTAAATATCCTCATTTGTTTGACAACTAATGTGAGTTTTTGCTTGTTTAGAATTAAGTTTTGTCTAATTTTTATTGTCGTATGTGATCCTTTTGAATTTCGAGGACGAAATCCTTTTAAGGGGTAGATGGTTGTGAGACCCTCGAATATGCATTAAGGTTTCAAACCCTAATTAGCATTAATTGACATTAAGTTGTTTTAATATTTTAATTTATTATTAAATAAATTCTCTGCAATTATGGTATGTAATTAGAATTTGATTATTGGCGTTTATGACAGTTGACCATGAAATTTTTAGGAAAGTTATTATTTTGGTATGTTTATGATTTAATTCCGTATTTAATTACAAAAACCCTAAAGACTATCTATTTAAAGACAGCACGTAATCTTAAGACATGTTTTTCCCTGTCTACTTTCTTTTCTCTATGACCTCTCATTCCTTATACATACCATTCTTGACTACACATAAGTCACATACAATTTAATGAAACTTTGAGAAAAGATAATAAATCAAGTCTTCGAAGTTTCAGCCATTCACTCACTTGCATATACTTTAACCACAAAGTTACTTAACATATAATTATTACAAAAGAATGCCAACATTTAATATATTATAAAATGTAATAAGGCTCATATAATTCATAATAAAGATAGATAATTTCAAATCAAATTCAAATATAACAAAACATAAACCAAAGTCATAATGTAGCATAACATGCTTACTTATTTCAATTAACTCATAAATAAAACTAAACTAAGCACTTTAACTCCTTTTGGAGTTTCTTATTTGATGACGCCATCTCCAACTGCTCGACTAATAATCCCGGGGGAACTACCATACTAGCAAATGGAAAATCTTTTTCCTTCTTGCACGATCTAGGCCTAATTAGCCTCGAACAAATCACGTTCCTTTTTCTTTTGATGCTCCCAAACTCTTCAAAATAACACTTACACTTAGGGGAATCCTCAATCACTCATTATCTTATGGAACATTCGTCTCTCTAACAATTGTTTCCTCCCGGATTTCAATCTCCTCATCTACCGATTCACTTTCCTCCGGGTCCTCCTTCGGATCTTCTTCCTGATCCTCTTCTGGATCCTCTTCCAGATCCTCTTCTAGATCCTCGATGACAATAGAGTTTACCTTTCCACCTCTTCAAAGCATGTTCAACTTATTTCTTTTTATAAGCAGGGCCTCCAAGGTCCTAGGCTTCTCAAGCAGTACCCTTTGATACTCTTCGTTTCTCTCGAAGTTAGACCTTCTTTTTTCTATAAATATCATTTAATAACGCATTCAAATCAAAATCCAGAAAAACAAACAGTTAAGTTTTCTAATCATACCTTGTGGTTCCGGTGCTCTTGAGGTTTCCTTGGGGTACTTTTAAATTCTCCAAATTCAATAATTTAAAGTATTTCAAATCATACTTACATGATCAAATACAAATATATTTCAGTAATATATATATATATATATATATATATATATATATATATATATATATATATATATATATCTTATACATCAAAGTTTACCACATAGTTCGTAACTATGCTATGATACCAAAAACTGTAATACATCCTAATCAAGTCCTTTAGGTCAAACAAAGTTAGAGTGGCTACCAAAACTTAACTTGCGAAAAATGTAGAAATTTAAAACTTATTCAATCATAAATATGTGGACAGTCAAAACTCATACTCAGACTACTTTAATTACTTAAGATAAATATTTATCACAAAATAACATAGTAACTATTTAATTACTAAACTTCCAATATAATTTTAAGAAGATTAAATAGTTAACTCAATATATTATAACTAGTCTTAAACACATATCCAACATCATTAAAACATTCCAATTTAATAAGAAAATAGTACTCAAACTAAAACAAAATAAAAACAATGACACCAACATGTAGACAACATTATTATTTTATTTAAATTCACCTAAAGACCCTCCTCTCGAGCTACCACTTGTCTACCATCCCCAAAAGTTTGAACAAGCGCAATGATCTAAATGTGCTTACCCAGGACAAAGAAAACAATAAAGACGTAAGTTTACAAAACTCAGTAGGCTTTCTCAAAACCAAACAAAACATCATTAGCAAATATATAACTTCACACGCTAACAGTAAACTTCAATGTCAACAAACATAAACTTGCTTAATCATTAGTGTCCTTTCTTGCTTAAGGAATCACAACATTCCATAACTCATTACAAACTTATAACGTGATCAAAGAGTTTACAATGCATGCATGATTCATAATCTCATCACAAAGTGGTTGGATTTCCACACAAATTCTCAAAGGAGTGCATGCATCTCAATCTCACTTATAGCATAAAACCGTAAACATTTCAATCTACTTATAGCTTACATGGTTTTTCGTGATCAAACCTAAAACTTATATACGCGCTTTCAAAGTACCAATCAGATGCAATGTACCGTTCCTAGTTCGTCATACATTATTATGCTTATGCATGTAAGTACCAGCCAGATGCAATGTACCATTCCTAGTCCGTCGTACATTGTTATGCTTATGCATGCATCCGCTAATTTTTTATGAAAGGAACATATGTAAATCACATACTTGTCATATTCATCAAATTCACATTATTATGACAATAATCTCAAAACTTCCAAAATATGTTAACCAGCAATCACCTATAGAAATTGTACAACAGTTGTACTGTAAAATTCATAATAAATTCAATTTTCATCTAAATCACATGATTCCAAAAGCATTAAATTTTATTAGATGTCTTGGATTGACCATAATTTTTAAAAGTAAGTAAATATTTAATATCTACTTTCTAATATGAACTATCACATGGATTCTACAGTGAACCAGAGACGTTCAAATAATTTTAATAAATTCCACAAAAATTATTTTCAGCCAAAACCAGCGGCATAGTAACCATAACAGATATAGGTAGCTGTGGAAATTCATGCATTCCAATCCAAGTAAGGAAACTAAACATGTTTTATAGAAAACCATAACTTTCTCAGCACTCCAGCAGCAATGTCTTAAACTTCAAAAGTTCATAACTTACTCATAAAAGTTCAAAAATAGAAAATCCAATTTGTACATGTTTATACATATCCTAAGACCAAACTGTAAAGATTTTAGAGAAAAATAAGTTAATTTGATTCACGAAATTCCACAGAAAAGACCCACTGGTCATAATTTTCCATGTTGACAGTATGCTAGGGAAGAAACCTGTCGAAATTGGCTACTTCTACACTGATTCGAGGCCTGTGTACTACCACAGTGTCCTTAAGACAAATTTACTCCACACGATGCTTGTGATTTCTGAGCGTTCATCACCCAGGATACAATGAATCGACTGAAGTTTCAGATTGTGCACCTCCTGAAACTTCTCTAATGAACTTGAACTAAGCCTTCACTCTATCACCATGGACCAAAAAAATACATAGACTCCATTTTCTTTCCATATATTTTTCTAAAAATAAAAACCCCAAAGCCTTGTAAACCAATGGCCAATTAGTTACAAGACAATAAACAAAACAATTTATTTTGTAACGTTTTTTACAAAATTAAAAACCATTAAAACCAAAACTGAAAACACAGTTCATTCACTTTAATGCAAAAACGTTTAAAACGTTTAAAATATCTAACAATCCCCCACATGAATGAATCGTCCCAAATCCTGGACTTGACCTCGGATAGAGTTCTACAGTTGGAAGCTGCATAGGACAGGTAGGTTTTACCCTTTGAACCTTCCTTTATGAAAATATATTTACTTTACTGACTGAAGGTAGACGCGATGTCCTTGAATCTTACTGTCGTTTATATAAAGATGATATACTTCACACAGGACTCCTTCCTAGCATTCTTCAGTTTTCACTGTTATGTCCATTTTGGCCATGGACATCTTCCCTGATTCTGCAAGAGTTTCTAAAGAATTGTGCCCAATATAATTCTCCTTTGAAGCGGTCCCTCTTCTCTCTCACATAGGTGATTCTTTAACTAAGAATATCCCGCTATACTCCTCTCGGATTCTCCGATATATAAGAATCATTAAAAACTTTAACTTATCCTCATCTCCAATGGGTATCACTGTTTCATCATAGGAATGGACATGAGGTAAAAAAACTCCCCACAGTGATCCAAACCAGTCTTTACAATTTAGTTGTCCCTTTGAACCTAGATATTGGGATCTCCAATCAACTAGGTTGGGTTTCCATTGTATTGACTTTTCTTCTTTATGGGCTTTAGTCCCATTCTTTTTAATGATTTCTCAACTAACTCTCGATTTAACCCTTTGATTAGCGGATCCGCAATGTTATCCTTTAACTTTACATAGTCAACAGAGATAACTCCTGTTGATATCAATTATCTAACGGTATTATGTGTTCGACGTATATGTCTAGACTTACTGTTGTACATCACATTTTGTGCCATTCCTATCGCTGACTAACTATCACAATAAATGTATATAGCCGGCACAAGCTTTGGCCGCCTAGGAATATTTTTCAAAAAATGGCGTAGCCATTCAGCCTCTAACTACATTAGCCTTTACTTCGGCTTAAGATAAAACTTTCTTTTCAGAACACCTATTGTTTTCTTCAATTCGAAGTCTAACAATCAATTCTTCAACGTTCATCTCCTTTCGTTTATATTTTAGGTAATTCTTG
The DNA here is from genome assembly GCA_007844105.2 of Rhamnella rubrinervis. NCBI lineage: Eukaryota > Viridiplantae > Streptophyta > Magnoliopsida > Rosales > Rhamnaceae > Rhamnella > Rhamnella rubrinervis. Next base: position 3,794,587 of record CM017582.2, read on the forward strand.
AAGTCTTTCCATGCAGGAGGCATCTTCTCAATGATAGTAGCTACTTGGAAGGCTTCACTCAAGACCATCCCTTCAGAATGAATTTCATGTAAGATTAACTGGATCTCTTGTACTTGACTGACCACAGTTTTGGAGTCCACCATCTTATAATCCTGGAATTGGCCCATGACATAATTCTTGGAACCCACATCCTCGGTCTTATACTTCATTTCTGGGGACTCCCACAATTCCTTAGCTATCTTCTTTATACAATATATATTATACAGTGTATTAGCTAGACTGTTCATTACATAATTTCAACACAAATAGTCGAAACTCTTCCACACATCAAACGGCATGAGAGAATCTTTATCATCTTCATTCATTTTTGGTGGATCCTCAATCAAAACCTCGCAAGGTTCAGTGTGGTAAAATAAAGCATTATTTTATGTTACCACCTTTTGAAATTCAAACCATTAAACTTCTCCGGTCTCTCCGTATGGTTCACTGGAATCGTCACAACTGGGGTTGGCACTTGTGCCCCAGAGACAGGAGTAGGCACTTGTGCCCCGAGGTTGGTTGTTGCCCCCACATTAGCCATTTTCCATTCAAAAACCAAGAAACTATTAATTTATTGCTTAAAAATACAATAAAATAATTTTCAAACAATGAGAAAATATTAAATTTTTTTTAAAAAAAATATTTTCTTTCTCCTGATGACATCATTATCCACGTCATCTGCCACGTCAGCACCTCAACGCCACGTCAGCCAAGCCAGCCACATTAGCGCGTATGGGCCAGCCACAACCAAGCCCAAATGCACTCAGACCACCACACAACCCAGTTCGCAAGCCTAGCCCATGCGCATCAGCCACAACCCAGCTCACAAGCTCAAGCCTGATGGCCCAGCTAAGTGAGCCCAGCCTATAAGCCCAGCCTCACAACCTATTTCAGCAAGCCCAGCTCATAAGCCCAGGTCCACTTTGCTTGCTTCAAGTCTTTCAACCCAAATTATAAGCTGGACACCAGCCCAACTCAGCTTTTCAAAACCCAATTGTCTTGTTACACCCATTTGTGCCCTCGCCAAAACGATCAGTTTTGGTCTTCTTCTTCCTTCAACAGGATCTCATCTAACCCGGATACCAGGACGCACCCAGTTTTTAGACCCGACCTCAATTTTCGACCATCAATTTCAGGGAAACTTGTAGCAAATCCTTTATCTCGGCACGGCCAATCGATCCAACAATTCAAATCAGTTAATTTATGTCCAAAACATTATGAATAGGTCCTTCAAAGTCTCGATTTTTTTTTTAAAAAAAAATTCAACCAGATTCAAATTGTATTTCCTATCCTATGTAGGTTCCAACTATAGAACTCTATCACCGAACTCAAGTCTAGGATTTGGGACGATTCATTCATGTGGGGGATTATTGGATATTTTAAATGTTTTGTAACGTTTTAGCATTAAAGTGAATGAATTATGTTTTCAGTTTTGGTTTTAATGGTTTTTAATTTTGTAAAAAACGTTACAAAATAAATTATTTTATTTATTGTCTTGTAACCAATTAGCCACTAGTTTACAAGGCTTTGGGATTTTTATTTTTAGAAAAATATACGGAAAGAAAATGGAGTCTGTATTTTTTTTTGGTCCATGATGATACTGTGAAGGCTTAGTTCAAGTTCGTTGGAGAAGTTTTAGGAGGTGCACAATCCGAAACTTCAGTCCATTCGTTGTATCCTGAGAGACGAACGCTCAAAAATCACAAATATTGTGTGGAGCGAATTTGTCTTAAGGACACTGTAGTAGTACATAGGCCTCGAATCAGTGTAAAAATAGCCAATTTCAACAGGTTTCTTACATAGCTTATTGGTTTGGTAAATGAGCATTGTTTTCCTTTTCGTTTAATGTTATATTTCATGCAAATTCTTTTGTGAATTATATCTGTGGTTTTACAGTGACAAAGTAAACTAGAAAGGCAAAAAAGAGATTCCAAAGTATGATCGTGTATATTTCCTTTGAGAAGTGCTATTCTTATAACTAATGCAAAGAAACTATACGTGGAAAATATATAGTTCTACTTAAATGAGTCAACTATGCAATCAGTATGGACATACCAAAATTATTAAGCAAAGTGCCAAAAATCATTTCTGAAATCATATTCGTTGAACTCAAAGGGCACCCATAGTGTGGTATACGTGTTGCCAGCCTAATCTGGACTCCTTGATGAATGATTTATCGTACTAGACCACGGCACATTTGAGCCTCAATAATGGTGCAACTATTTTTCGAGTGCCTTCTTTTTAGCAAAAAAAAATTAGGATGGAAATTTGTTTACTTTTTACATTATAACAGAAATATTAAAATTATGTCAAATTATAGCAATACCTAAAAAGATGTGCAAAAACCAACTTTGTTTATTTAAAACCCCATTAATATATAATATTTTCATTTATCCACTTCAACATCAAATCTAATAATGACTCTATAATTATTATTAAAAATATATATATTATGTTGTGTTTGATAACATAATTATTTTTAATTTTTAATTTTTTTCTCATAAATTATGTATAATTTGGTTAGTTTAGAGATTAGTTGCAGTTTGTTAAATATTAGTAAAACTACTTTATTAAGTAAAAATATAAAAATAAAAATTGAAAATGAAAACACTTTGAAAGTGTTTTCATTTTTTATTTTATATTTTTTTTCCTTCACGTTTTTAGCCTAACTAATATTTAATAAACTCTAACTAACCTCTAAACTAACTAAATTACACATAACTTAAGAGAAAAAAACTAAAAAAAAAAATAATAATTGTGTTATCAAACAAGTCTTAGCTCAATCAATAATTTTTATAAATATAAATAAAAATTCAATTAAATATTAATTTAATTATCTTAATTTATAAAAATTAATCTCAAGTCTATATTAAGTAAACTTAAAAATAAAAAATACCTTCAAGCCCCTAGGTTAAATTAATTAAGTATTTTAGTAAATAATGCATCTTTCTTTTATTTATTTTTTCATTTATACTACATCAACAAGAAGTCAAGTTAAATAAAAACTCTATTAACAATTTTTCTACATGAAATTAAAAAAAAAAACTCTATTAAATAATAATTTAAATATATATATACATGTACGAGTAAGAGGCTCTCTTTTTTTTTCCTACTAAACAGTGTTGCCTTACATAAAGTATAGATATCTTAATAATATACTTGACGTGTAAATACGATATTATTATATAGCATGTAGAAAATAATGATATGGGCTCCATTATAACAATATTTAAAACACTTCATATTCTACAAATTAAATTTAATTTTTCATAAAAATTATTTTTACTGAAAAACTAGTTAAAGCCTTACACCTGCTTGAAAGGGTATTTCGGATACTTTTTTGAAAATCTAAAAACATAAAGGAAAGTCAGAAACTTGGAGGCACTAGTGTGATACCAGCCAAAGTACTTTGACGCTCAAGTTATTAATCAAATATTGAAAATAATAAAATAGTAAAGTTTTTGTTTGACCAGAAAGTTGCTTACCTAAGTTGGGTCTCTTTGGAGTATTTACAGAGGGAGAATGTGGTGTTTTTTGTACCCCACGTTACACAACTTCACATGCTCATAACCACTAAAGAATATGGGAGTATAGATTATTGAGGTGAGTTCATTAATAGAATGTCAGTTATTTACAAAAAAAGGCCTTAGGTATCTAAGTCCAACCTTAGGCCTATTTCTAAAAGGTGTTAGGGCTAAGATATTTGTATTGGACCTAGAAATTAGGCCTTATAATTGGGCTTAAATGATTAAACTAATAACAAAAATGTTCAATAAAAATTACATCTTAAAATATATATATATATATATATATATCATAAAGATGTAACTTAGACTATTAAAGTAGTCAGGGAAACCATACAACCATCCAAAAAACTTAAGCGAATTTTATTAAAAAAGAAAATTAAAAAAGTACGAATAGAAAAGATAGATAAAAACTCCACTGCTATCACAAGCAGTACAAAGATAGTAAAAAATCAATGTGCAGTGTGCCGAAAAGCCTGTGTGAAAGGCTTTGTTAATCCCAAGCCCACTATCGATAGCTACAATTTTCTAACTGTTTCTCCTTTATTTGGTCAATTCGGTTTTCTTTTACCCATATTCTATAAATTCTGGTAAGTGGTTTCCAAGACAAACGATTGTGAAGCAACCAAATTCAAGTTTCGTTGTCCTACGATAAGTGCACCAGAAGAATCGAACAGAACCATGGTCATAGTATTTGATTGTTGGCCCACATAAGGGGTACCATTAAACTCCTTTGTTGGTTTTGAAGAGCCCTTACCTTGCAAAGGCGGCCACTCGTCTTCAACAATATCATCTGCATCATCACCAAGCTCACCATCTGAGTCGCCAAAAACGTCAGCTTATGATGTTATCTGACGAGGGATCGAAATATAATATGATAGAGTTCAAACACTCTCTGATGTAGTCGAAGCACTTTTACCCACTTCAATATAGAAGTTAGTCCTGTTGAGAGCAACATCTAGATTCAGAGCAGTTGGTCGAATTTGAATGTCTGTTTCTGTATTAATGTCAGCCATGCTAGAAGGAACTGCATCATGCTGATGGACCATGTCCTCTATATGAGTGGGTGTCACGTCAATATTCAATACCTCAAAGGCATTGGTAGTAGGCACAAAGGGTGTAGTTAACTCTACATGTAGGGCAGGTGCCTGCTTCCGATTATATACCTAAGTCAAACCTGAAGCCTTATTTTCTTTTTTGTTGCCATGAGATCCAACTTTAGGAGGCGTCTTTCCAATCACAGACTTGCATTTAGCCACTGAATGGCCAACACTGTAACAAGAAGTGCAAAAATCAAGAAATGATTGAAAGTATAAATCTACTTCAATGCAGTTATTTGTTGTTTCCAATAGTAGTTTTTCTTAGATAAATCCAACTAAATCTACATCAACTAAAACTCGAGCAAAGTGACCATAATTCCCTGTAAGCGTAGAGTTGTTAATTCTCAAAGGTATACCAATACCTCTTGCGAGGTCCGTGAGTATACGAGGATGCCAAAACTCCCAACTGAGATTATAAAATTTAACTCAAATCTGAACATTTGTTGATCTTTGAATTGCCGGATTAAAATTTTTTACCTAAACTTGCAGTCGAACAATTCATGGTTTCAAATTCAGAGCTCTATGTGACCATACCATTTGCCTATCCTCTGCAGAATTTAAAAAAACGTGAAAGTAAACCCTCCCAAGAGAAATTATCAATTATCTAACTTTCAAATGCTTTGAAGTTTTGATAAAAAAAAATTAAGATAAATAATAAAATAATATTAAAAGAATTTTTTAAAAATATTAAATTTGGCATTATTATATTTAAGCATGTTAGAACATCTCCAATAAAGTGTTAAAAATGGACAATAATTTTAAAATTTGACATTGACATCCAGTTTTGACACTCCAACATCAATGTCAAATTTATACCCAATTATAACGTCATTTACAGTACCAAAATTTAGTATAAAAAATGGCACCGTCATATCTAAAAAGTTGTGTCTCATTAATTTAAAACTTTATTAATGTAAGACTTCTTCATTTATCTACTTTAACAACGAATTAAAAAAGCAATTCTATCAATAATTTTTATAGTGTAAATAAAAGTCAATAATAAAAAATTTAATTAAATATTAATTAATTATCTTATTTTACAAAAAAATAACAAAGAAAAACTCTAATAACAAATTTTTCTATCTGGGATTAAAAAAGGAAAATTCTATTACATAATAATATTATATATAAACATACAGCCTTTTTTTTACTAAATAATATTGTCTTTTGGATAAAATATATATATATATATATATATATATATCTTAATATAAATATGAATTTATCCATTAGAAAGCTATTTAAAACAATTCATGTTCTACAATTTTATTTTTTTTATAAAAATGTCCAACAACAATTATATCTTAAAAATTTATATAAATTAATAACTTAAATTAGTCTCTTAAAATGTCATAGATTAATAAAATTGAAAAAGAAACTAAGGTGAAAAATAAAATAATACTAACATTTTGACATTTTTTTATTGAGATGCTCTAAATACATGACATTGTGGCGGCCTTTCTTTTTTTTTTTTAAGTTAAGGGGTGTATTTAATTGGAATTTTATGAACTTTTATAAAAAAAAAATTTAAATGATGACTTTTATGAATTTTTATATATTTTTGCAGAAATTTATAAAGTTTACAAAATTTTTAAAAAAAAATTATAGATTTTTATAAACTTTAATTTAAAAACTTTTATGAATTTTAATAAACTTTCATAGATATTAACTTTTAAGAATTAAAAAATAAATAAATAAATCATTTCATACTCTGTGCATGTATTTGCATTTGAAGATTAATCGAAGATGTGAAGAACTTCAAACAAACTTCAATGAGTTGAAGTTGGCCAAAGAGAAACAATAACAACGAGGCTAGAGCTCAAACTTTAACAAATCACCTACGTTTCAATGCGAACCTTACTTTCATAGCAGCCTAATTCTCCAAATCAAATCAATTGTGGGTTCCTTTCTATTAATTAAAAAAAAGCATTTTCTATTAATAAAAATAATAAATAAATAAACAAAAGATTTTTTTCTCTTGGAAATCATGGTGATTATTTTATACGCACTCTTTCCATTTTAAATGTCCTAAATCATTTCCACTAGATGATGAGTGCAAGTGGATTCAGCATGAAAAAAATAAAAACGAGAAGCAAAAAGGAAAAAAACATAAAAGGTGAAGAACAGAGAGAGAATCAATTATTTATGTATGAAAATCAATAAAAGTTTTAGGATTATATGAAGAAGAAAAAATGAGATCTGATATTTATATTTTCCATCAAAAAATAGTGCAAGTGGATTCAGCATGAAAAAAAAACGAGAAGCGAAAAGCAAAAAAACATAAAATGTGAAGAACAGAAAGAGAATCAATTATTTATGTATGAAAATCGATAAAAGTTTTAGGATTAAATGAAGAAAAAATAAGATCTGATATTTATATTTTCCATCAAAAAATCTACTGATAAAGTTTATAAAATTTCTTAATATTTTTATACCACCAAATTTTTATAAACTTTTTAAATATTTTAATTAAATACATCTTAATTTTTTATGAACTTTTTAAAAGTTTATATTAAATATTAGCAGACTTTTATAGACTCTTTAAAAATCTAAATTAAATATCAATAAATTTTTTAATTTTATAAAAATTTATAAAAATTTTAATTAAATACACTCTCTAACATAAGAAAATCAGTAAGTAAAATTGGGAAGGCACCTTGTCATTATTAAAATAACGCTAACAGTATTGTCAAAGAGAAACCTGTTTTTTTTCTTCTTCTTTTTTCTGTCCGTCTCTCTCTTAAAAAAACAGTTGAACTACAAGGGGGATGGACCTTCGTATTTAATTATCCAATGAATGTAATAAATAATAACGTGACAGTTTCCAAGATACAATAATTAAACTTAAATGACGTGACAAAATAACATTTTGAACGGTATCCGTGCCACAATATATATATATATATATATATATATTTTGCTAACAATCACAAATCACATTTTTTACAACTAAAAACTTAGAGAAAGTAAAAGAAAAAGAATATATATTCAAATTAATTATTGAACTCTTTAAGCAGCAAACCAATAATGTTATCGACGATGATCTTATTAGTTCTCTCAGTTGGGTGGAAAGCATCCCAAAATACATACTTGTTTGCGTCTGTGCATGTCAATGGGTTTATCTTACTGCACAAGTAACTCATCTCAAATGTCCCTGTTGAACAACATGCCACTCGTGCCACATCAAACCCTGTACATATATATACACAACCCATAATATAAGTTGATTTTCACTTTAACATTACATAAAACAGTTCCAGTTAAAAATTATTATACACAAAAATCTAACAGGGATCAATTTAGATTTACAACAGAGCCAGCCACCCAAGAAACATACATTAAATTGCGTATAGTTGAAGGATAATGGTGCCTAGTGTATAGTCATAAAGTATTATTCAAATATGTGTGTGTGGGTGTGTGTGTGTGATTGATCAACATTTGACGGACAAAAACCAAAGGAGGCAGAAAGAAATAATTATGATCTGGTGTGGAACAACATGAGCCGTGTGCCTAGCCAAGTTGTTTCCCTTCTTAATTAAACTCTCCCACCAACCGCTTTAATAGCAGATTTTCATGCATGCTAGCTTTCAGATATGCCAACCGAGAGACCTCTTATTAGCTGGAGCCTGGAGGGCCTTTTTTATGAGTCGTAAATGGTATATAACTATAATCCTTTAACTTGGTTTTGTTTTGGTTTTGTCAATCTGCTTTGACAAGTATCAATCAAAATAACCCCTTTCTTGTTTCCTCTTCAAACTAATGCTATCCATTAGTATAAAAAGTTAAAATTAATATATTGTACATGTGTGTGAGTTAAAAATTTTAAAATTCTCAAAAGTAGGTACTTATGTGGAATGGGGAGGAAGATTATGACAGAGCGGGGGCTTATGATGTAGAGCTGGAACTACTGCTGCCATGGTATCCGCGATCACGCGAGTACCTCACCTTCCCAAAAAAGCGGCTACTAGTTGGCTAATGCTAATGGGGACTATTGATCAAGAAGGACTTCGGAGAGAACCCCTTCCAACAATTATATTTTATGGAATCCGTGAATGAATCTGATCTACTTGCATATATCAACTTTTAGATGCAAGTAAATACATACATATATATATATATATATATATATATATATATATATATATATATATCCCAATTGACAATAAAGGTAATTGAAAGTATTAGAAAAAGACTTACCATATGAAGTTGGTTTTTTGATAATTTGGTAGATGGCGTCATATGCACTTTCTGTAAAAACCAATTTAAGACGGGGGAGGTCTTCATTCAGCTTTTTTACAAGACCTTTCAATTTCCCATTAAATTCCAAAGCCACCTTGTTGTAATCCTCAACACACTCATGACCAAATAAATTAGTGGATCTCTCCAATGGTAAACAGCCCATTGGAGGAAGCCCAGTAAGTGATATTTTCCTAGCTCCAAGACTGTAGATTTCCCTGAGGAAATTCCCAGAAAGTCCAACAATGAAATCCTGGTATTGTTCAACAGTGAACTGGGATTGTCTTTGAGGGAATATGTAGTAGTTTTCCAAGAAATCATTCGTCCCTAAGCTTACCAAATACAAAGCCCCACTCAAAACTCTGTTTGCCTTCCTACGTCCAAGATAGGCTCTCAATTTGTTCTGGTACTCCTTGTAGTATTCCACTTCCTGCCAAAGAGGTATCACATTCTGCAAAGAACCCAACAATTTATTAAAGTTAAGGTTTTTGATTCACAAGCCACACATTTGTCATAAAAAATAAGGGTCAGCTACACAAAGGGCACTCTTCGAAGCAGATGAACAAACACAACACATACAGAAATGATATGAGCTAGTCAGACTTACTAATACATCAGAAGTTGCATTGTCATAGCCAGTTCCAGCAGAGGCAAAGCAAACCCCAGTAGCAAAATCTGAAATGCTATACATGGAATCAAGGTAGGCAGGTACAGATGGTTTGAGGCCAAAAGCCTCAGAGATGAAGTCTGGAGGAATGCGGCCATTGGAGAACCTCCCAGTGGGTCGACCACCAAAAAAATCACGACCATAAGGCTGGAAATTACTCTTGAGAAGTGTGGAAATCACATTGTTGTTACCTGCATCCACAGATGAGTCTCCAAAGACTATGATGGCTGGAACTTTGGCTCCAGTTTTGGCAAAATGCATCAGGATTTGAGTTAACAAGACCCATACTGGAATGTATAAGCTCGCCATTATTATTTTCTTTGTTTCCGCAGGAGCTTATAGCAAGCATATATAATAGGTAGAGTGGAAAGATATTTTGGGGTCTGAAAAAAATGAGAAAGCGATGACTTTAATGGCATTTTCTTGGAGGCAGAAGTTTGGTGGGAGGTTTAATGGCTAAAAGGTGCATGTGAGAGTCCAAGACCAACTACATTGGCTATCCCTTATTCATGCTTGGCCTCGATGTCCCAGTAGTGGTTTTCCAGTAATCTGATTGAGAAAATTAACTATGTTCACTATTGATGTTGACAACAAACCCAGAATTTTTATTATCCGTGGAAAATAAATATGAATGGAAAGCAGCAGACAGCAATGTTTTACTAGTTAAACTGCCTTAGAAAGTAGCTAGCTATCTGTTTCAATTATTTTCAGGACTTAATAATTTGATGGTTCTTTGTATTAAAGTAATTAATACCTGCAAGAACAGGTATTAATTACTTTAATAAAGTTTACTTCTTGGCAAACTAAAGAATTTGAAGGTTTATTTTATACATAGTTTTTTTTTTAATCAAATTAATTGAAAGCAAAAACTTCAACATGGTACATAATCAAATTAGTCCCAACACAAATATATGCATGTACGTAATAGAGGAAGCTTCAAGCTTTCATATCAACGTTATCATTAAGGTTGGGGAGCTATACCCTATAGTTGTGCTCCATGAAAGTAGCACTAAGCTGGCCAATTGAGAAGTTTTGAGGTTAATATTGCATATATCATTAATTTGTGAGAACTGAGAAGCTAGCGAAAGATTTAATTGCTGATCAATGAGAGGATGGGGAGAGAGTAGTTGTAATAATTAATAAAAAGGAGAGGCAGCAAATTACACTGACCGAGTTTCGTCATTAATTAAATATGTGTCCTGAAACTCTGGTACATCGAAATTAAATATCCCACAAACTTAAATAGAAATTAATCCAACAAATTTAAATAGAAACTAAAGTTGGCTCTAGTTTTGTGCCTTTTTTTATTATGGCTTATTGCTGGTAAACTCTGTAGTGAAATTTGCTGCTATACCAGAAGCTCAGTTATTGAGCTACTGTGCTACTGTTGGGTTGAATAGTTTCTGACAATTAATAAAAAGAAGAGGCAGCAAATCACAGCGACAGAGTTTCCTGTCATTATCATTTTTAAGGGCTGTATTTAATTCAAATTTTAATTGATTTTTATAGACTTTTTTAAATAGTAATTTTTATAGATTTTTGTAGACTTTTTTATAAATTTTATATAAATATTATAGATTTTTATAGACTTTTAACTTAAAAGACTTTTATAGATATTAATAAACTTTCATGGACATTGATAGACTTTTGTAAACTTTCATTAACATTGATAAATAAATACTTTAATCTTATTTAAATAATTAATTATTTTTGAAAACTTTCTGCAGTAACTAGAACCTCTACGATAATATTATTTTTAAATTACAATCAAATACTAAAAATAAAAAATATTAATTGCTATTTGAAACAAATATAATTATAAAAATTTATCAATCCAAAGAAGACTTTATTACTAGCTTAGAATAGTAAGAAAACATAGCAAACCACATAACATAATATTTTTGTGTTCCAAACATAACAAAATTAATTATAAATAATAATAAAAAGAACTCATTCTATTTCAAAAAGTATCCAATCAGCTCATTCTTCAGGCGTCATTTTCAAGAATTCAATCTTCTTTGCTCTAGTATTTAGGATCTTAAGTGCCTTAAACCGGGTACGGTTATCCAAGTTTGGAATCTTTTTGATAGCATCCCAACAACTATCTCCAGTAGCAAATGAATTAAGAGTATCAGTGAGCTTATCAATGGTATGACTTAGCTTGTCTACAACATCTGATTGGGAACTATTGGTCTCCAATGAGCTAGACTTTCCTTCGAGCTCAGTTCTGTTTCGTTTTTTTATTTGTTGGAGGAATCTTTGAACTCATATACTGAAATGGTACATTTGAAGTGTCTTGCCTAGGAGATGAAGACCTATGCAAAAAATCTTGATTGTCACTATTTTCTATAAATGCTCCAGTAGAAGAATCAAATGTCAAGTCATCTAAACCACTAAGTATATTTTCGTCTACCCCAAATGTTCTTGCATCTGTTTCATCCCCCAATCCAATTGAATATCTTCCAATAACACCATTCCCAACTACAATTTGTAAATTTTCGTAGTCTGTGAAAATATCTGTGTGATAACTTTTATGTGTAGGATAAGCCTAAAAAAGAAAAACAAATATATAGTAAGTGTTAATATATGAAACAAATATTTATTAAACTATATTTACAACTTTGAATTAAAAAAAAAACCATACCTTTAAATAATTCTTTCATACTTCATCACTAGTAGTGAATTTTTTAGTCACAAGATCCCATCCAAATTCAGAATTATTATGTGTAAGCTCAGTATAATTGTTATATCTAATTTTGAACCATTTGAGTCAAGTTTGATATTAACTAAAAGTCATTTGAGATCCAAATTTTGCATTAAGAATAAGAAGTATTTTTGTTCTACAATGTTCTTGCTCAACAAACCATTATTATTATCCTACCACCCACGCTTGATGGCATCAACCATGAGTCTTAATAATTCATTGCTCTCTTCTGCCTCCCATATTTTATATTTTTCTACAACTTTTCCCTTTCTTTTATCATTTCGTTGAAGTGGTTCTCCTATTAAAAATATTTACTATAAAAATTGATAAACAACAAATTATTGACAAAATTTGATATATAGAATTAAAAGTGTATATAGAACATAGTAATAGCAGAATATATGCCATATAGAATATATGGGTATGTGTGTGTGCGCGCTGTAGCTTTTTGATGTTAGAGAACAACTCTTTCTCTATCTATCTCTATGTGTATTGTTTTGAAAGTATATATACTAGTTTTTATGGTTATATGAAGACCGAGCAAAATGTTACAATTTTTGAAAGACATTAGAAAATAGGTAGAGATCTGGAATTTCTATTTGTAATGAAAATTACAAATATGTGCAGATGAATTAAGCAGAACAATTGTTTCTATTTGGATGAAAATTGCAGACATTGGTTTCCGATCTAATAATAAATGTCAAATGCATCAATCACACACACTACTCTTTCCTACTTTTGTTTCTCTTTCTGGTTTTGACATGTGGTATATGCATGTATATACCTGTAAACACACATGTACGCATATGGTCTATAGATGTTTCAAAGAAAAATACATCTTATGTACGCATGCATATGTATAGGTATCTTGAATATCCTAATATAAGAGTGGAAATATCATCTTGATCATTATATATATATATATACACACACACAAATAATTGCTACTAATATATATTTATAAAAAAAAAAAAAAAACCAAACATAATAGAATACAACCCAACATAAGACACAAAACAAAAGAAGATTATACTAAACAAGCCTTTAACAAAATTCATTAATTCAACAACAAGAACAAATATTATATGGCTATTAAAAAAAAAGCCTCTTGTCACTCTCTCTTATAATATAAACTATGGATGAATGCATATGCTTGTGAACAAAAGTCATTTAAATACTAATACCAATCACTATGAAAAAATCTTTTGTTTTCATTTTCATTTTTTTTCACATTTTGTATTCTAATTTTGAAGTAATAAGCACAATAAAAAAAGTAGTAATTTTCTTCGTGTGTATGTGTGCAGTGCATGCTCACCAACCATGTCTTTTATAATTTATCCTTATTATATGCCCTATAGCTATACCTTAAAAAATACTACTCACGTAATAGAATATGACCTTTTGAAGAAAAACTACTAGTTATAGAGGCATCAGTGTATAGCTTAGCTCCTATTAACCTAATTCATATCTTATTAATTAAAAAAAATTTCGCTTTTCTTAATGCGTCTATTACTTGCTCACTATTTTGAAAAATTCCAAAGAATAGTAATTAATCGGAAGATGGAAGATGAAAGATGCAAATTAGACAAAAAAATCAATGGAGAAAAAAGAAAACAGGGAACATAGACAAATTACCAACAATAATACCAAAAATTATAAAACCCTAATTGGAAAAAAAAATCAAAATTGTTCATATTATTAATTCCAAAAACAACAATAAAAAATTGAAAGATATAAACTAAATAAAAATATCTGGGAGATGAACTGTGAAGATTACAGTGATTATTGAGGTTTGATGCCAAACTTGATCACTGTTATTCGTATTCGTTTTCACAATAGTCGACAAAAGTTTTTTGGGTGGATGGGGGAGAAAAAGTGATGTTTAATATTTATATCACCTGTTCAAAAGTCTGTAAAAGTCAAGCAAACAATAAAGTTTATAAAAGTTCTTAATTTTTTTATACCATCAAACTTTTATAAACTTTTCAAATGTTTTAATTAAATACATGTTGACTTTCTTAGACATTTTAAAAGTTTATAAAAGTCTATATTAAATACCAGTAAACTTTTATAGACTCTTTAAAAGTCTGAATTAAATACCAGTGAACTTTTTAATTTTATAAAAGTCTATGAAAGTCTATAAAAGTTTTAATTAAATACACTGAGTAATTAATAAATTAGTCACTATGAAGACTTATTTTAGAAAAAAAAATAATTTAGAGTAAAAATATTTCATGACATATTTTCTTAACTTCTGGCCACCAACGGTTGGTGACTAACCAGATGACAGAGTAGAGGTCGTCCTTTGGCTAATTATGGCTGCGGGGACGGTGATAATTGTGGGAAGTATTTAAGATTTCCAGAGAACATAGTTGTCGCTTTCGAGTTTCAACGGAAAGGTGTAATTGGGCAGTGAAATTTGAGACAGACTCGTGAGAAGAGAGGTCTAGGTGGAATAAGAGAACTAAAAGCACCTTCACCATCCATTACAGAACCTGTAGGCGAGGTGACTTCAACAACATGTGTGGTTCCTAACCCTGAATTTCAACTATGGCACAAACTAGATCAAGCACTGTTGGGATGACTTCTCTCTTCCATCACCAAGGAAATCCACACATAAATAAGTAAAGTCTCTTCCTTCTTATAAGCTGTAGTCTTCACTGGAAAAGCTTTTCGAAACACAATCACCGGCAAAAATGATACAGCTGTAATCAACCAAAAAGGAGGGGTTAACAATATCTGCATATTTCTACAAAATGAATAAGATTTCTAATGTATTGACCTTAGCAGGATGTAATCTTATCGAAGAAGATTTTATTATGAAACTCCTAAAAGGGTTGTCCAATGAATATGATGTGGTAGTTACAAATATTAACTCACATAGATCTTCCCTTGCTACTAATGAAATTTTATCCTTGTTATTAAGTTAGGAAATACGTCTCTAACAATCAACAGTAGAAATATCTCCAATAGTCCATATTGTTGACAAACAATGGAGGAAAGCTGATGGAAATTTCAATCACAAAAATACTCGAGAAGGAGGAAATACATATCGTGGATGTGGACATGGTAATGGTCGTGGTGGCTGGTCAAATAACAACAATAGGCCTCAATGTTTGATTTGTGGAATGTTTGGTCATAGACAAGCTAAATGCTACAATCGTTTTGATAAAAAATATTAGGGCCCTACCACAAATAACAGTAGTGTATCCTATGCCACTCTAGAAAATATCAACAATTCGGAATGGTTATTTGACAGTGGTGCTACTAACCATGTGATTGCAGACAAAAATAATCTGAATTAAAGAATCAAATACAAAGGAGGTGCAATATTGGTTTCGGTAATGGTCAAGGTCTTCCTATTCATAACACAAATTCTTCAGTTATTGCTTCTCCTAATGGAAAAACTATTTAGCAAAATGTTTCGTTTGTTCCTTATATAACAAAAAATCTATTGAGTATTGCTAAACCAACTCATGATAATAATGCTATTGTGGAGTTTCACCCTTTCTCTCTAATTGTGAAAGACAAGAGTACGAGAAGGTATTCCTGCAAGGAACTTTTAAGGATGGTTTATGTCGTGTCCCTTTCTCTACTGTTTAGTATAATTTCTCATCACCTGCTCATGCTTCTTTTACTGCTTTCATATTATCTGCCAATTATTTTTTGTCAAGAATGTCTGTCAATAAGCTGTGACACTTTAGGTTAAGCTATCCAGCCCTCTTAATGATGAATAAAGTTGCTAGTCGATGTAACAATTCCTTTTTTATTAATGAAAATACAGTATGTTTATCATGTCAACTAAGAAGTCACAGAATATTTGCTCCATCTTCCAAATCCAAAAGTCATGCTTCACTTAGACAATGTATTTTCAAATGTCTAGGGACCAGCCACAGTAGTTTCAAAAGAAGGTTTTAGATATTATGTTTTGTTTGAAGATGACTACTCGGTTCACCTAGATTTTTCCAACGAAATAAAAATTTGAGGTAAGTTAAATATTTTTAAACTTCAAAAAATTAATTGAAAATTTAACTAATCACAAAATTAAGTTTTTCAATCAGACTAGGAAGGTGAATTCCGTAAAATTAAAGTTTTTCAAAATCTTGAAAATTTTGGTATCTCTTTTCAACATTCTTGTCCACACACATCATCAAAATGGAAAAATAGAATGTAAACATCGTCATTTAACCAAAATGGCGTTATCTTTTCTTACCCAAAGCAATATGCCATTCAAATTTTAGTGGGATACTTACTCAACTGCATGTTTTTTAATCAATAGGTTGCCCACAAAAGTACTAAATTTTTCATCTTCACTTGAAAAAAAATTTCACAAAAAATTTGATTTCTCTTGTCTCAAAGTCTTCGGCTATGAGTGTTACTCATTTTTACAGCCATATAACACACAAAAATTCTCTTTTCATTCAGACCAGTGTGCTTTTCTTGCATACAATAACATCCATAAAGGTTACAAATGTATGAGTCTCAAAATTGGAAAAGTATTTGTGACCCCACATGTTATCTTCAACAAATAAAGTTTTCATTTTTCTACTCCAATCCATTCCATGGTAGAATCCAATCCATGGGCTTATCTCCCTTACCACCCTCTTTTCCATGCCTTTATTCTGTTTTGCAAGTACTGTGACCCAATTCAACATCAAACACACGTGGTCTCACACCATCTTCATGTATTCCTTCCATGACACCTCTATCTTAACAATCTGACACAAACCAAGATACAATTGTCGTTCCTTCTATCAACCAACGACAGCCCACACATGATATAACAGAAAACACGAAGTTCGGGTGTCGGCCTGGTGCTTGGGGCTCCCGAGGGTCGAGGGTACGCCCAAGCCGCAAGGGGAAGGAGGCCGGGGTCCCGGGAGTCGGGCATCTTAAGGTGAAGGGGTCGAGGGGCAC
This sequence comes from Rhamnella rubrinervis, assembly GCA_007844105.2. NCBI lineage: Eukaryota > Viridiplantae > Streptophyta > Magnoliopsida > Rosales > Rhamnaceae > Rhamnella > Rhamnella rubrinervis. The sequence continues at coordinate 3,811,774 of CM017582.2, forward strand.
TGGGTGCACATGTGGTGTTGGAGGGCACACATGGGGTTGGGGATGGGAAGGGGCCACGGCACCCGGTAGGGGATCGGGATCAATTTTCATATTTTTTATAAAAAAAATTAATAAATTAACTTTTTTCTAAAATTATTTTTCAATTAATATTTTTTCCAAATTAATTCAATTTCTTTCTTTTTTTATGAATATATATATTTTTTTATATTCAATTCAACTTTCTTTTAAGATTATTTCTTTCACTATCAATTTTTTTTTTTAATTGTATGTACCCTTTCCTTTATTGCTGTGATGACATTGAGATTTTTTATGTTATAAATTTATTTGTTCCTCTTAATATTTCTTGATTGTTTTACTCAATGTTATTTTTTTTTATAGTTGATTTTCAATGAGGAGGAAATGACCGAAGCTAAGCCTATCAAATACCTTAATGCCTTGAATTGTCAACCGAAGCATGTTCATGTCACTTTGAAGTCTACTATTTCAAAGATTATTAAAGACATCAAGAACAAATTTTTACAAAATCCAAAAAAAACATCTATAATGAAAGAACAACAACTTCAAAAGTTTGAAGATAGTTGTTTTGGTACTCTTTTCATGAGAATGAAGGATCTTGTATTTTAAGGGGGAATTGTACACAACTTAATTATCCGGCAAGCCGAAAGCATGTGTCCAAATGTGATGGAGTTCAATTTTAATGGCAAACGTGCCATCTTTACCGAAAAGGAATTTGGAATAATTACCGGGTTGAACATGGATGCTTCATTTGATGCTCATCATCCACCAACTTCAAATTGGACAAGAAACAAAAAAATACTTTTAATTGCAATTTCCATATGAAATTTTACAAATTGATTACTTTATTTATGCTAGATTCTCATGCCATTCAACATCCCCGACGAACATTGGGTGTTGACACACATTGATCTAAGTAAATGCCACATTTTCCTTTACAATTCGAACCTACATTCCAACACAAATCATGATCACTTTAAAGCATTGTGGATCATGTTGCCATATATTTTGAGACAAGCTATATTTTTTAGTAAAAGATAAGAAATTAAGGGCATAATGAATTAATTCTCACACTCTTATGTTGAAGAATTTACAAGACAATCAAACGGGCATATATCTTGTTTTTTTTACAAAAAATGGATAGGAATTTGTGCAAAACAATTGTATATATCTATTACTAATTAAGTTTGTTTTAAGTTTATTTTGTAGGGGGGATTGTGGAGTCTTCATGTTAAAGTGTATTGAATATTTACTTTCAAATAATAAAATAGACTTTAGTCAAAGGGATATAACATTTTTATGAGAAAAATATATAATTGTGGTGTATCATGGACAACTATTATTTTAGTTTAGTATTTGTGCATTTATTAATATATAAAGTTAATGGTTATATAAAGTTTAATGGTTATACTCATATTTACCAATTATATTTGTGTAAAAAATATGAATAATTACACAAAAAATAACTATATTCTATAAATATATTCGCTTAATATATTTATTAAAAACTATTAGGTATGTAGGAATTAAACTTAAATTAACGATTTTATATACAAAAAGTTAAAATTAAATTTAGAATTTTTTACAATAAACATAAGAAAAAAAGTTTTTTTAGAAAATAAAAGTGAGTGAAAATATAGTGGGGCTCATGGTGCCCCCACCACCACCACTCTTCATGGGTAGTTTTATTAAATATTTGAGAAAATAATTGTGTATAAATTCAATTTTATTTTAAATTTAAACACACTATATATAAAAAAAAAATTAAAAAAAAATAAAACTGTTTACTTCTAACAATCAATTTTGATGGAATAACAAAATAATATTAAATACATATCAATATATAAAATAAAATCATTACATACACTAGGTTGCACAACCACAACTACCACCATCATCACTATGAGCTATAGGTTCAGTACATCTTGCACAGTTGTGTCCAAAGTTCTTATATCGTCTACATTTGTATTTTATTTTTTCTTCCCCTTTTGACAATATTCTATTTTTTCTTCGCCGTCCAACATCATGTTTTCTATTGTCTGAAGGTCGAACAAGCTTTATTTGAACTTGAGGTGGAACATCCAATTGAGTTATGTCACCAACATGATATATAGATTCCACATAAGTTGTACATAGTGTATCGGCTAGGTAATACTTTGAACACATATTATGATACTCGAAATGTTGATACAAACAAACTGTCATACCATGAACACATGGATACTGATCCAAGTCAAACTTTCTATATATGCAAAACTTACTATTCAGATTGACCCTACCTTCTATTGGACTACCTACCACCTTATACTCATAAAGGTTGATAGGTTCAACAAATGTACGTTGTGCAGTTTTTCCCCTTTTTTTCAATCGTTCTTCAGTCTACGTTGTCAATGAAGTAGTCATATTACCGGCAACAATTCGACGATCATGGAACTATATTTGTAACTTTGATCAAATACTTTCCAACAAAGGTAGGAGTGACATTTCTCTTGCATCTCTGAGTATGACATTCATACATTCAGTCATTTTTGTAGTCAATGTATTGTATCTTGTAACTGAAAACTTACAGCAAGCCTACCTCTCAACTTCTATTTCAGATAAGTATTCTACAACACGATCATTTATATTCCTCAACTCATTTATATAATAGTCAAATTTTGATGGCAAATATGATTTTGCAGCCAAGTAAAAAGCAAGAAGGATTTCATTTTCGTCTCCAAACTTTTTAGCCTTCAGATTTTGACTAATATGACACATACATAATCCATGGTAAGAGTTGGGATAAACAACTTTCAATGCATTTTCAATACCTTTATGTCTGTCCAATACGAATGCCAAATTTTCAGATTCTCCATAAGCTTCTTTAAAACACTGAAAGGAACATGTATATGTAGCTTCATTTTCAGCATCTCTGATACCAAAAAGCAAGCAAATAAATTTGACCATTTTCATCTATAACTGTTGCAATATATAGATAACCACGATATCTATGGTTCAAAGTTGTCTTGTCAACATCAACAACAGGCCTTATATTTGAATGGAACCCTCGTATGCTTGCTCCTAATGCCATGAAACAATATATAAAACATTATTCATCATCTATAGCTATGTGTATAACTGTTTCAGGATTATTAATTTCTAGCATAGCAAAATATAATAGGAGCCTTAAGAATGACTCTTTTGTTGTGCCTCTAATACTATTCAATACATGTTATTGTGCCCTTCATGCCTTATCATTAGAAATGTTTATGCCATATTTCAACTTCACATCAAATTTTATCTTTTGTGATTTGTATACCCGAATGATGCCTTCATATTTTTCCTTTATAGCTTCTTCAATAACTCTACTAGAAGCTTGCCTATGATTTCCATGGATGGCTTGTAAATATTGAAGATAAACATGTTCTTTATCATATGCTTTAATAATGAACAACTTCTCTAAATGAGGGATCATATTGACACGAAGTTTCCAATTGCAAGTATCATGGAAGCAACGCACCTTGTATCGAGTAATAGATGAGTGCATAACATTGAATTGAAAGTTATTTTGTACAGTATAAAAATACAACTTTTCCTTCAATCCTTTTTTGTCATCATACACTTGGCCAATGTGAAACTCATCACTATCAGAGGAACCAGATTCTATATCAATGAAAAGGGATGAACCTCTTCGCAATGAAGCGGAATTATGTGAAGTAGATATTACAAAAGGCGACGCACTAACTTTAGTTTCTCTACCATTACTTTTTGATAATTTCTTTTTACGCAATAAAGTTACCGAAACTTTTAATGGCACCAAAGGTGATGCTCATACATGTTATGTTCACTTTGTGAAAATTGATTTTCCAAAAGTGTTTCATTTTCTGGAGCTTGATTTTTGAAAGGTGTTTTAATTTCTAGTAATTGAGTTTGCCAAGGTGCTTCACTTTCCCAAGGTGTGTAATAGTCTGATACTTGAGTTTGCCAATATGCTTGATTTTCCAAAAGTGTTAAAGTTTTCAGAAATTGAGTTTCCCACACATATTCATTTTCCCGAATATGATTTTAATGTACTTGAGTTTCTGACAATTGGACTTCCTCCACATTGGATGCATTTACATATTTACCCTTTCTTAATCTTTTTTTAAATTCAAAAGGAGGGCAAGAAAATGATAAATGATTGCTTCCACTACCCGAATTAAAAGTACCAAATCTATCTTGATTGCCTTACTCTGTATGAAAAAATTGAAAAACCTGTGGCAATATTTCCACATATAATAGAGTCATTGGCACAACTTCTTTAACCACTTAAAGAAATATTTTAACATCTCTACCTCGTCTAATTTCTTGTAGAGCACATAGTTACTAATTCACTACAAAATGATATTTCATCCTTAAATTGTATCTTTCCCAATCAACATTCACAATATTGTAAATCTCGTTCTTCAATTGCTCATAGTTACAATTTATAGGAACTTTGGTAACTTCTTATTGGTAATTCTTGTATTGCTTACGATCATCATCAACTTTGTATCACGTCTCTCCATAAAACATGCAAATTATAATAGTACAATCGGCTTCCATTGTACCTACATGCGATTCAAACATAATATAACATGAGTAATATAAAATAAAATACTAAATTTAAATAAAGTAGTATAAAACACAAACATATAATATGCATGGTGGTGATGGTGTCCGTGGGTGGTGCCCCCACCACTAAAGACAATGCACAATCAATTGAAACTCCAAAAATCTCTATAAAAAAAAAACCAATATCAATTAAGAAACAAAAATCTAAAAATTTTAAAAATATATTAACTTACAAAAGCTTTCTTATAACTTTGTTTGTTGAAAAAAACCTAAATGTTGTAGATCACGAGGTCGTGGATTGCATTCATAGTTTCATGAATCACATTTTATATTTTTTTTATATGTAAGATATATTTGTGTGGTATGTATTTATATTTCATTAATTAAATTACTTTTGAAGTGGCTGAAAGAACTCATTAAATAAGATAGTTGTATTTAATATGATAAGGGATATTTAAATAAAAATATTAAGTATTAAATAAACTACATATTAAAATTTTAATTTTAAAAAAATATAATTAAAAAATTATAATTGACCCCAATATTCACTATGCCATCAAAAACGGTTGAATCAAGCCTCTTGGTCAGAATAGCCCAAAAAATATTAGGGCCCAGGTGAGTTTCGTGGTGGGCCTCCAGTCAGAGCCTAAAATTGAATCCGAACTTTAATGGAGCGCTCGGAAGCCTCTGACACCCATTCGCTGCTTGTACTGTAACTCCTCCACTGTAAGTCCTATCTTTCTCACTCTTTAAGTTTCTTCATTTCCTACTCGTATGAACTGCTCTATTTTTGAGTTTTTTTTTTTGGTAAATACTATTTATGAGTTATATGTTAGATACACTTAAATTTGTTTTGTTTTTCTGTTCGCCTACTGGTAATTAGTCAATTTTCTTAGGGAAAGCAATTTTCTTTTTGATTGTGGGTTCTAATTACTGCTTTCATTTGGGAATTCCCTATATATGTGATCTCAAGTTATAAATTTCAGTATCAATTCTCTTTTTTATTATAGCTTTTATATTATCAACGATAAAATGAACTGAAACCTGCTTTGCTTTGCTTTATCAAAGTTGCTAGTTTACTGTATTTATTTGAACCCATTTGTGATTTTAGCACCAAAAGCTTATTCAATCGATTTGGTCGTTTTAGATACTATGAGCTTTCTTTTGTTATTTTAGCAATGTAGTATATGGATATTTGTATCGCACTTGGACAATGGGTACTTCCCAATGATTATTTAGTTGACTGTGTAATTCTTGGATAATTTCCTTTTTGTGTTAATTTAAATTTAGCCAACAGGGACGCGTGTTACATGAAAATATAATTGTATAATTTTGCCTTGTACTCCAGAAAACTGATAGAATGAAATGCTAAGCTTTATATATGCTTATAACACAGCCTCCATGTATTTTGAAACGGTTGAATCATTGATATAATGCATAATTGTTGATATATAATTCTTACATAGTGTGGGATGTTACATAGAGTTACGTTAGGTTTTTATATCAAGCCAAAGGATCATCTGATTAGTTTTATAAGGAAATAAATTCTAGAGTAACAAACAATTTGAATTTATTACTTCATCAGTCATTTAAATGATTTTTCGAGTTTTATGGAGACGTTGAAGTCTCTTGACACTCAAAATCTATTTGCTTCCATTTCTAGGGGAAGTAAGAAATGTTGTTTAGAACCATATGCAATGTGAAGGGCAGAAAACATGTGGGCTTCTCGAGGCTTGTAAGAAGATATTTTTCATTTTCAAGCAGAACTGTGATAGACATGGCTGAGGAAGATGGAGAACTTAGGGTTTTTATAGTTTCTGGAGAGGTTTCTGGAGACACCATTGGTGCTAGGCTCATGGCATCTCTGAAGGCGCTTTCTCCCGTTCCTATCCATTTTTCTGGTGTTGGAGGGTAAGCTATTTACTTTCCTGACTTTCGTACCAGAAATTTCATTTTTTTTCAAGAAGCTTCTTCTGCTGGATGCTTGTCATGATATCCTTACTATTGCTCTCCATGCAATTTTTACATTCAATGAAATATGTTAATCTCATGGACAACATCTATGCATAATTTAGAAAATATCTGGATGATATTTGTGCATAATTCAAAGAATAAATTGATTTTAAAACAGAACCCTTATTTTTTTGGACGAATTAAATTTTTTCATCTTGAGTTCATGTTAACTAAGCTATCATTTACTTTATTCATATTTGGCATGGATAAATGTGTGGGTACTATAACTTCTAGTATGTATTGCTGCATATTTTTGTAACATTATGCGTCCATATTTATTCAGGTCCATGATGTTCAAACAAGGATTAAACTCTCTGTATCCTATGGAGGATATTACAGTGATGGGGATATGGGAGTTATTGCCACATTTAAATAAGATGAGAGTGAGTAATGAGAAGGAAACATAAGCCCCAGAAAATACTTTTCTTAATATTTGTATTACTTAGATCTCTTTTACTTTGAGAGGAAATGTTGGTGATGAATGTATCTTTCTTGGCCTGGATATTCATACAAGAATCTGAACATGTAGGTGAAGCTGAAGCAAACTTTAGAGGCTGCTCTTCTGTTTCAACCTCATGTTGTTGTGACAGTGGATTCTAAGGGTTTTTCTTTCCGATTTTTAAAGCAGTTACGGGGTAATATTCACTATCTTTATGTAGCTATAATCGATTGTTCCATGTTTCTTAAGAATAAATATGGTGTAGGAAAATGGTGGAATGCTTTTTGCAGCTAGATACAGTCAGCAAAGCTGGGATAGTCCATTACACTTCCATTATGTAGCACCATCATTTTGGGCATGGAAAGGGGGTGAAGCAAGACTCAAAGGCCTAGCTGAATTTGTAGATCATGTCTTGTGTTTACTCCCAAATGAGGAAGAAGTTTGCAAATCATATGGACTTGCTGCAACATTTGTGGGCCACACAATTCTGGAGGATGCTTTGGAACTAAATTCAGTAAAAGACACTAACTTCTACTCTGGTGTTGGATGTAATTGATAACTTCATATGATTACACATGTTTGATCTATTACTATTACATATTTATTTTAATTGTATTTCTTTTGAACAATCACCGCATAGAAGAAGCATCCATGTCATTTTGACTGCATAATTAGATATTTGGCAGATTAAATACTAATGCTTTGGAGGGATTTGTATTAGGGAAAGAGTACTTCATTACATGAATGTAAGATAGAAGGAAACTGTGAAGATTTCAGAGAGAAAAATGCAATACCTTCAGGTAATCCAGTGAAGTATTCTATTCAAATTAAGGGACTAGTTGTTTTAACACATGTATTGAGGTGCACTAATGGAGCTATGTAAACTCTATTTGTATTCTTTCTCCATAAATTCTCAAGACAAAATTGTTCATTTATTATTTTTTATCAATATAAAGATCTCGCTTTAACAATTTTCTATTTTGAAGGGGCCACGGTTATATCCTTGCTTCCTGGCAGCAGATTACAAGAGGTCACTAGAATGCTTTCCATCTTCCAAAACACCGTGAAACTATTGAAGGAGTCCTTTCCTGAGTTGGTGATTGTCATCCACATTGCTTCTAATCGGCATGTAGAGAACCACATCACTGGAGCTATTCATAAGTGGCCTGTCCCTGTAATATTGGTTCCAGGAGGCTCCCAACGCCTAAAATATGATGCATTAAGTGTAAGAAAAAGAATTACTCTGCATACATAGACTGTATTGTTGGGTTAGAATTGCTCACACTTTTCTCAAATTGAGTCGAAGTGAACACTTTGCAGGCAAGTAGGGTTGCATTATGTACTTCTGGTACAGTTGCTGTAGAGATGCAGCTTGCAAGGTTACCATGCGCTGTTGCTTATAGAGCCCATTTCCTTACTGAATGGTTCATTCGATACAAAGCAAAGTTATCTTATATCTCCCTTCCCAATATTCTCCTGGATTCAGCTATTGTTCCTGAAGCTCTCTTTCAAGCATGCACACATACAAAGCTGGCCGCATTGCTCATGTAAGTCTTTTCTTTCTTCTTGGTATTGGTTTATGAGTGAATAATTTTGCATATTAAAATTGGAAAAGCTTGAACTTTGTTCATGAGAAACAAGGAATTTGACAGTTATTATGTATATGACCTGAGATTTATGATCCATTGCAGTGAATTGATACATAATGATAACCTCCGAGAAGAACAGATTGCTGGTGCTGAGAAGTTTATCAAACTACTGTGCCCTGCAGAAAGAGCTATTATAAACGACTTGGTTTGTCAGAATTCAAGGTGGAGGCAATTCCCCATTCACACGCCAAGTATGTTAGCAGCAGCCACCATTTTGTTCCATGTAAAGCCATGATTGTTAATTTCTTTGGGAGTGCTTTCATTACTCTACTCCTGAACCTGCCAATTTGTATCTACTTTTTTCTTTGGGTTACCTCATGTTATTTTTCATTTTAGTAGCCTCTTCTCTGTTTCTTCTTGCTCATGCATTTGCAGAGTTGTTTAGTGGACAGACATCATGATACTTCGCAAATGAAAGATAAAAGTAGTGTTACTATAAAAGTAAAAAATGACTTATAATAGCATGCAGTAATTTAATTATTTGTTGTAATCACAGATTTTTAGACATATCGCTATGGATTACGAACTGTAAACGTGTCATGCACATTAAAGATTAACTAATCAAGGTTAATATTAGTTTAATATCATATATGACTAACAAAATGAACAAAAATAATTAAAATGATAAGACTGAAGGAAACAAGAAAAACCAAAAGAAAAAAAAAAAAACGAGTATATAGGGTCTCATTTGCCACGTGGTAATGAACATCACAGAGTTAGAAAGTTCAAGGCCTAAGACCAGCTCAATTCAAACAAACTCCAATGGCCACACAACAAACCAAAGCCTCTTATAATAGTAAATCACACTCTCTTTAAATCCCTCAACTCCTTCAATTCCTTTGATTCCACTGCCATATTTGCTACTCCACCAACACACCAACTCTCTCCAACAACACCAATTGCTCTTTTAGAATGGCCATATCTAGAGGACTCGTTCTGTTTTGCCTTGGGACACTTTGGGTTAGCTGCTTGTTGATCAAAGTGACAGAGGCCGAGCACTCGGAGTACGTCGATATTCACTCGGTGAAGCACGAAGGCGGCAGCGAAGGATGCAAAAGTACTGATCCGAACAAAGGGAATCAGTGCGACGATGATGAAGAAGGTATTGAAGTGGACGATGATTTTGATGATACTTACAAGGTTGTGAACAAGGTTAAGGTGTCTCTGTCAGGGTTAGGGATATCGGCCGGGAAGATGACTTCCGGAGATGGCTTTGAGGACTCGTACGCAGAAGATCTGGAGCACAACGAACGAGTTATTGTATTGGGACACTGAGGCTGAGAGAGATCAGAGAGCTATAAAGAGATTAGAGATGGATTTGCATTGCATGCATGGCGGCAATTGATGTTTATGAAGAAGCTTTTTAATTAGTAGCAGCTGCTTGATTTTTAGGTGTTTTGGTTTATTCAGAATTTTTGTTATTTGTGCGTGTGTCTTGTTGATTCTTAATTAATTAAGAAGATTGTAAGTGTGCCTCTCTCATTATGATATTTCAGAGAGTTAAAAAGGTTAATTAATTATGAACTTCCTTACCTATATGGTTCTGTTATTAGATCTAGACAATTGTTATTCTCTTGTACGTACACTGCATGGTTTCAGAATTACTTATGAGAATAATGCATGGTTTATATTTCATTTCTATGTATATTAGTATATAATAAACTTTTTCTGCATGCATGCATAATATGATCTATAATATTAAAGCAATTATAAGAAACTATATATATGAGAAATGGAAATGAACATTCGGATACTTCATTTTGGCTAGCTGACTGTGTCTGAGTAGAGGTGTTTTCTCTTTAAATTATTATCACCTCTCTTAGTAACATGTATACCAAAAAAAAAACCTCTCTTTGTAACATTTTTATTATATATATATACATATATGTATATATGTATATATAAATGGTCACTTTATAGCAGATTGATATGATCACTTGTAAGTGGAAATTAGTTGCCTATTCATAGCCACTTATTAGCCAGTGATCCTGGTAGCATGGAGCATGAACTGGAACTAAATTAAGCAAAGATGGATAAAAAAAAAAAAAATACTCCCCTACCAAAATTAATTATTAGTATTTCCTTGGCAAACTATAGTACTGTGTGTACATATATATATATATATATATATATATATATATATATATCGCTTAATTTACAAGCTAATTAACCTTCCTAGCTATGGTCTTTTCAATATTATATCATTATTGTTATTAAGGAAATTGGATGATCAATTAATTAACACTTTAAAACTAGGGATACAAAAAACACTTTAAACCCTACTCAAAATTGTATACTAGATATAGAATACTCTAGCAATTAACTTTTAAAATAATTGGCGAATTGGGATTAAGTTGCCTCACTATTTACATATATATGTGATTGTAATTTTATTTCCCATTTGGGTAGCGTGTGTATGCAAGAACTTTCCTGTCAAGTGCATCTTTCGCTTGAGTCCTGAGAGTTTGGCTGTCCCATTTTTTTTTATTTTTTTTTTCAAATGAATTAGATTCCAATTAATTTATGCATAATTTCATTGGAGATCAATTGCAAAGAGAACGAACATAAAATTTTTTGGAAATCCAATTGCATTCCAAATGCTATAACAAATACTATGTATGCAAATATATATATATAAATTAAAAAATTTAGAACTCAATCTAATTATAAAATATTTGGATTTTTATACTAAAATCCTATTTAGCTAAATTGAATCCTAAGAGTTTATTGCATTCTTCTTTTTCGTCTTTTTTAATTATGCTGAGTTGAAAAATATCCAAATGCCTTATTTAGAAAAAATGAATCCTAAAAGATTAAGTATTTTTTTAAATCTTTTTTAATCATGCTAAGTGAAAAACTCAAACATCTTATTTAAAAAAGGTGAATTTTAAATGGTTAATGTATTTTTTTCATCTTTTAAATGGTTAATGTATTTTTTTAATCTTTTATTAATTATGATGAGTTGAAAATTTTCAAAACTTATGACACATCTCGAATGCATTTAGAATCTCTAGCATACTTTATTCTTTTAACACATTTCTAATGCATTTGGGATTCTAACATTTTTCATTATTAAAAAAGGCAACATTCACATTTAATAATCTCCTTATGTTTTGAGGTAAATGATTTGAAATGGATAATTCCAATGGAAGACCATTATTATTTTCTTTATTTTGAATGGAAAATGAGGCGGCTTTTAAAATATGCTTTTAAAAAGCTTCTTCTAAAAAAAATAAAAAAATCTGAAAAATAAAAAATTGAAGCTTGGGAGGGCTTTTGTTTTTTTGGTTTCTACTTTATATCTATCGTTTTGCGCAAGCGCGTACGTAAGCCACCAATCATTAATCCACGCATTTTAGCTTAATTCCCAATAAAAAATCTAATATGCGCAGCATATTATCCTACGCACGATGCTTATAATCTTCCCGGTCCAAAATTTCGACTTTTACCTGCGTTCTGCTTATATTTGGAAAATTGAACATAACATTTCACCGATTCTCAGAATATTCACTTCCCGGAAGGACAGAAAGAGATAATAATCCGATCTTAAAAACGTGGTGAGTATTGTTTGGATTCTTAATCTGGGTTCTGTTAGTTCTGGGATTATTCTTTTTAACTTATCAAGATTAAGGTCTTTGATTGGGGCTAGAAGGGTTGAATTATTATTAACAATTTTTTATATTTATGAATTGGTGCTACAATTTGGTCTTATTAAAGGAAGAGAAAATATGGGTTTCGATTATTATGGAACTTTGATCGATTTTATTTTTTTTTTGGTAGAATTCTCAGTTTGAGCTTTGTTTCTTTAAAATTTCAGATGATATTGATGTGGGTTTTACTCATTTATTTGACATAGGGCTGATTAGGAACTAATTAGCACGCTTAATGCTAGTAAAGTTGAAAAATTTATATGTTAAAGAAGAAATAATTTTGATGTTTGCGTTCTTACTGTGTAGAACATCTCTTTTACGGGGTTTGTTGGTTTCTTTGAAAAGTTTTGCAAGTTAAGATTTTGATTCAGTTGTTGGTTATTTATCATGAATTTGTATATTTATAAGTTATGTTTTTATTTGATATGAGTGTATTAATTTGTATGTTGCAGTTGCCTTTTGAGGACTTTTAAACATTCTATACCCTATGCAGCTGTCCTTGAAACTTAACATCACTTCTTGCCATGTCCTTGTTGTTTGCAGAATAACATGCAAGACCCTCAAAGCATCAATATCTCAGTGATATGGAGGGGAAAGAAGTTTATTATAGGGATGAGTCCATCTGCTACTATCAAAGAGCTCGGGCATGAAATGCAAAAGTTAACAGATGTGAAAGCAGATACAATGAGGCTCATTGTTCCACAGAATTCCAACAAATGCTCAAAATTGCTATTTCCTTTTTCTGATGAGCATGAACGCTTAATTTTACAAGAAACTTCAATTATTGAGGTCTTTATTTATTATTCTGAATTTGATGCATGTATTTCAAATGTGATGGTTTCAAATCTTTCTGGAACATTATAAATCATCCAAAAATGTTGATGCTACGAGTTTTTTTAGATTGGAAACAAATAGTAGGAGCATACATAGATGTTAGAGGTGGCTTCTAATGCTATAGAATGAATATCTATAGCTAATTTTAACAGTTTGTTGTATATTTCAAAATAAAGTGTCAAGCAAATAAAAATTGATTGCACATTTCTCTATTTCAGGGAAAGTCTATCAGAATGATGGGAGTGTCCGACAATGAGATAGATCAGGTTCTAGAAGGCGCGAAGGCAAACTTTAGGATAGCTGGATTTGATGATGAGGAAAGAAGACTCAGGCAGCGAATGTCGGATACACCTCATGCTTCGCTAAGACTTCCACAAGGACCTTACATCTTTTGTGATTTTCGCACACTTCAACTTCCAGGAATAGAGGTTCTTTTTAAATTTCCTGCTGTGAACTAAGCTTACATGTTTAGGGACACATGAAGGTTCCATTATCTAGCTTGTACATAAATTACTCAGCAGTTTCATGCCCAGAACTGGGGATTATGGAGTTGAAATAATTAGAAACTATAGATACATTTTCACATTGGTGTTAAATTGAGCAACAAGGCACCTGGCCATAATAAATTCAACCTCCTGCTGCATGTATGTCTTTAATTCATGTTTGTTTGGCAGTTCTCTTTAGACTAATATATTTACTATTCTTGTTGGTTTGCAAGATTACTAAACCAGCTTCCTATAAATAGAACCTATGAAGTCAGCAAATAATGCTTTGAAAAAAGAAAAACAATGTTTGGTTAGCAGTAATCTAAGGCCTTGCCTCAAATAATGTCTAAGTTGAATTCTAACTTTGAGTATTATGGGTAAGGTTATCAATATCCATACTGGTGCTAAAGTCTCAAATAAGGCTGACAGTTAGCCTTTAGCCTGTGTTTGAATTTTTTATTGTTTGGTTGCATATCTGATTCTGTTCCGAAAGATTGTTTATTTATTTGTTCTTATCTTAATAGTCATTAAGTTTCTATATATACAATTTTAATTGTATTACTTCCTTTTTTTTTTGGGATGATAATTGTAATTGTATTACTTCATCAAGGCAAATATAGAATTCCATTCAGACTCCAATATTGTTTATTGTCTTCTATCTGTTCAATTAATTACTTGTGATATTAGCTTTGTCAATTAAGACTTATGTTCAATAATTTCTTTAAAATGCATTCTAAATGTGTTTCAACTATTTCTGCTTTACTGAGTTTCTATTACATCTATTCATAGGATGTGTCTCTTTAGGACAAAATCAAGCCACCCATTCCTTGGGCATTTAATTAACTTTGTTGTTACTTGCCTTCAGTTGAACCCTCCAGCATCAGAGGCATTGAAAAGAATGCATATGCTTGCTGCAGATCCTGGAATTATTGCTGTAATGAACAAGGTAATATTCAGATTCTTTTTCTCACGCTAATATCTACATAATCAGATTCCCTTGTATGTTGTTCTGTGAACTTTGATAAATTCTCTTTTCATTTTCTTCTTTAAAGCATCGTTGGCGTGTGGGAATTATGACTGAGATGGCCCCTGTTGGTTATGTGGGCATAAGTCCAAAATGCCTTCTAGGCTTCAACAAGGTATGCATATAAGTATAATAAATGAATTGTTATATATATAGTTTGTACTTTCTTTGATTATTCATTCCTTGTTGACTTGTGTTTTCTCTTGAAGAATCATGGAGAGGAGATTTCTCTGCGTCTTCGGACTGATGACCTCAAGGGTTTTAGGAAATATGAGAGTATCAAGAAAACTCTTTTACATGAACTTGTAAGCTTAGTTTAATGAGATTTTCGGACTGTCTGCATTTTGAAGAACCAGAAGGCTCATGTTTTTGCAGCGAAGGAGCTTATACTGTTTATGTTCATTTCAGGCTCACATGGTATACTCTGAACATGATGCGGACTTTTATGCTATGGATAGGCAGGTTAGAGATTGTGTTGATAACTCTAGTCTTTAGAGAGGAATAAAATATTGGTTTACATTTCCATTATTAGGCTTCCTATGTTCTCTTGATTTAATATTTGTTTGTTGGTAGCTGAACCAAGAAGCTGCTAGTTTAGATTGGACAAGATCAAGAAGCCACACCTTGACTGGAGTGAAGCACTCAGAGCATTATGATGAAGATTTCTTTGTTCGAGAAGGTATTAGTTTTACTCAAAAAATTGGAGGAAATATGTCAGATCAGTTGGCAACTGCTCGGGCATCTTCAGTGGCTGCTGCTTATCGCCGTTTTCCAAATTTTTCTATCAATGGTTTGGAAATATCTGAAGTCCATGAAGAACCAGACCTGGATGATTCTGGGTTTCATACACATGAAGAACACAGTCATATGGATTCTGCAAAGTCAAATATTGACAGTTCAACCAACCCTCACTCAAAACCTGATCAGGAACCTGATCCTGATGACTTATCAGACTATCAAAACAAGTTTGAGCCTGATCCTGATGATTCTCAGGGAGATGAAACTTTTGTATCTGAATCTTTTCACTCAGAATTTCCTGGAAGCAAAACCATATATGAACCATCATACATTGTATCTGGGGAAACCCAACTTGTGTCTATAACTAACAGTATGTTGGAAGCCACGGAGTCTTGCGAAGAACCCAACCATGATATGGAGATTCTGGACAGCAAGATTCAAGGACAGGAGAATGTTGATGAACCTGACCCTGACGACTTGGAACTGAAGCTTGATAATTTGGGATATGGAAACGGCACGAGTCCTGAGGATGATTCTGTAAGTCTTGGGGTAATCAAAGATCAATTCCATCAAAGCAAGGATTATTGGAATCCTGATCTTGATGAATCTCAAAAATATGGTGTAATGCAGGCAGAACCTGATCCTGATGATAATTTGGTGCATCCTTGGGAAAATTCTAAAATGCAGATTGATGAACCAGATCCAGATGATGAAGAATTACAAAGAATTCAAGACCCTGTTACAGTTATTTGTAGTCAGCTGCAAAAGGTCATTGAGGTCTTGCGAGCTGAGGTAAATCCCATGCAAGCTACAATAATACTTCAAACTCTGTTCAAGATAATAAGGTACCTTACTTAAATCTTTATTTCTTTCTTACAATATTCTATTTTCTTCCTATCTTCTTTCTGTTTTCATTGCGGGAGGTCTGGAAAGTAGATTTAAGAATCACTACATCTTTACTGCCATAGTGCCATGTACAAGGTTGAGTTTCTTAAATTTTCAACCTGTTGCATTAGATCTTATCAAAATTTTGGGACCCACCTATAGACCTAGATTAGTTGGTCATATATTATACCATTTATAGTTGTAGCCTATTTATCTGCTGCAGAAATGTGATTGAGTTCCCAGATGAGTTGAAATACAAAAGACTGCGTAAGGTACACAGACTGTTGACCTGGTTCTTATTTTTGTGAAATTTTACTGTTCATGTTGGAGTTTTGCTTTAAGTATGTTTCGCTGATAGCTATCTGAGGATGACACATTGCAGGCTAATCCTATAATTGAGAGGAATATTGCAAAGTATAAAGGTTTGTATTTTCTCTTATATTGGGTTCTGAGTTTGATACATGTATCGGGCTTGCTGAAGAACTAAGTTGGTTTTTTCTTTTCTTTTTAAATAAAAATGAAGATAAAAAATGTATGGCTAGGGATTCTTTATATACTTTTGCTAATTCTGATTATATCTGAGGCTTTCTTATTGAATATTGCTTTTGTATTGTATCTTTATGACAACAGCTGCCATGGAGTTGCTGTTTCTGGTTGGCTTCAGTGAAGATGTTGTCTCAGACGAAATTGGAAAGACAGAAACTTATTTAGTGTTAAAGAGGAATGATCCAGGTTTATTGTGGCTTGCCAAGTCCTCACTTGAGATGAGTATCACATGCTAGTATCGGAAATTATTAACATATGCAAATCCAGTGGAAGTCATAATTCAAAAACAGTGCCAGAAACATACGCTTTACATAAGTTTGTGGGAGCACATTCGTGGTTGTACATTCTATGCTGTAACATATCAAGTTAAACATTGTATGGTCTTGTACTTTAATCGATAAAGCAACATTTGAAAACAGATATTTTTTGTGAATAAAAAAAGGTTGTACAATCTAGCAAGTCTCTCTAAGCTCTTTGCTCTGTAGGAGAAAGTTTGACCATACTTTCTTAAGAGCTTAAGCTTTTTTCTCTCGAGGGTCAGAAAATTTTTTTCTTCCATCTACTGGGGTACAAGCTCTTGTGAATTGGTCCCATTTCGCGTACTTATATTTCGTGGACAGCAAGTCAGGTAGATCCGAAGAACATGTCATTACGACTTGTTTTTGCAAGATTTCAAGGTCCAGAGTAGGACCGCTCTGGTGTGGTCCAGAGTAGGACCGCTCTGGTGGTCCTTTCCCTGAGTTCTAGGCTGAACTCTTACAACTAGCTTTGCAGGGCCTTCGAAAGAAAATAAGTAGTTGAACATGCATATGTACATCCACCCATACATGCATGATGTCGGAACAAGGCTGAGCCAATGAATTCTCTAGCCAAGCTGAGCGAATGAGAAGATGTCGACTCGCGAAAAAAGATGATATGTCGGAACAAGACATACAACTTTCATTAATTAACGTTTTGTCCAATTTATTGATGGCCAATGTGTTTTCTGTGATTCGACCAAAAAAACAAAAAATGTGTTTCCTGTGAGGTCAACGTTCAGTGTGTTTTTCATAGATAAGCATTTCTACTATCTGAAAGTAGCCATGATCAAACAAGAAGTCGATGAACCCAATAGCCAAAGTGTTTTTTACGTGCTTTCGTCTTCTATTTCCCTAGGTTAAATTGTTTTACCACCACCACCTCTTTTTCATTCATCAATCTAGATTCCTATCCCTTCAGTGCCCCCTTTCCGATTGGATATGGTATCTTTCACTTGCATGTAGTTTTTAATTTAATTCCTAAAATAATAAAGCATGTTCCATGTAACAAAGCTTGCAAAGCTGTATTTTGAAGAAGTTATGCTCCTAACCTCTTCAAGGGCAAATATATTTACTCGTGTATAAATTTATGATGAAATAGAAAATGTTGCAGAAAGAGTAACCCAAAAACATATTATATTGGGAAAGATGTAATAATAACAAAGGATCGAAATTTACTAGAAAATTAAAAAATTAACTGAAAAACACAGTAAAAATACACTAGTGTGATTACTTTGTATTGGGACATGAGTCTACGAAAAATTGTTGAACTTATAACACGACTCTCTGAGAAAAGCAGGCACCCCATAACTCGTGCTTCTTCAGTGTCGGTTTTGAGCAGAGCCACTCTCACTTTACATCCAAACTCAGATACGACTCTGATGAGTCAGGACTCCAACTTCTAACCATTACCTTTATCACAAAATAATAACAAAAAGAAAACACAGGAAAATCAAGAACTATTCCATTTGAAGATCACTGGGATTTGAATTTGGTGGCAGGTTGGCATTAATAGAATTTCCAGAGATATCTTTCTGTGTTGGACTGGCTCCAAATGTGAACTCATGTGGAGGTATATTCAAAGGACTGCGGCCAAAAATGGAGGTAGCACCGACACTGTTGAAGGCAGGGACAGGAGCTGGATCATTAATCTTTGGGAAGCCAAAGCTAAACAAAGCAGGAGTGGCAACAGGTGGGAAGACCGGCAAGGAGGGGTTGCTACTGTCAATTGACCCAAAGATCTTCTGCTCATACTCTTGCAATTGCTGGTAGACACCTACATTCGTGAAAAGAAATGTAAATCAAAGAAGAGGTAGAAACAATGGGCAATTTGTATGCATGATCCCTAGTAGTTATACAAGCCCTTCATGACCAAAAAACTATATTGAATCCTGCCCCGAGAGAAAGAAGCTTTGATCATTATACATCAGTGTGATCATTATAATATCTAAGATGGAAACTAAACGAAACAAGTCAGAAGAAGGTGTTTTTAATCATTACAGACTCGAGCTGAAAATATTCAATGATTTCTACTTTGAACAAGGAGGCTCGGATGATGTTCCTAGCATTGACGCAGTCCTACTATGAGATACACAATTATCTTGGTATCACAAAGCATTAAACTTCATTTAGCAAACACAAGAAGTGACCATATCTAACTTCTATCTCTGGTTTCATCACATTCCTATCCGAAAATCACTAAATAGTCTTCCAATAATTAAATTTTAAGCTAGGTAATTAAATGCGCATTTTCAGAGGTGATGCAGACTTCACATGAACATAAGCTTACTTTCACTTAAGTCAACAGATGGTCTCCGCTCTTTCACCCACTGATAACTATGAGCAAGTCTCCATCCTTTGGATTTGATCAAGTAGGCTATTACAATAGCTGGTGACCTGTCAGGACAAAGCATGCTTATATTTCTCATAAACAATCACATTTGATTTAATATTAACAATTATAAATAGCCTAGAAACATCTCCCATCATGGTTGCTATGCAATGCGCAATGCACTCTAGAGTCCATTTGGGTGCACATGTGAGCATGCACTTAAGGTATATACCAACTAAGGAAATCAAACATAAACAAACAATGTAACATAAGTGGCTTAAGAGCATGAATTTTTTATTAACTGACCTATTTTTCCCAGACATGCAGTGCACTAGTACACGAACCTTGTCCCTTTCACATTGCTCTGCCAAAAAAGGAAAAACAAAAAAAAGAAAAAAAAAAAGCAAGCACAGTTGATCATAATTCAGTATGCAAATTACGCAAAGCAACATATAGCAAGCTGCTTATTAGACTGAAATAATCTTATGCCCCCATTAAGAATCAAAAGAGAAATTTGCAACAATGAGCACTTTAGTAATTATAGGCAAAAACAACAAATCATACACAAAAATGTACTTCTGTTCCACACAATGCCTCCCTCCATTTTAATCAAGCATATCCAGTGACTGTGTTTATATAAGTCCAAGCTTCCAATATTTATTACCCTATAAAGCCACTGCACAAAAGGTTATAACAAGAAGAAGACTTGAGAAGAAAGATTAGATTTGGGTATTCTGCAAGCCAGTGCGCAGAACCCATAGGAAAGTATCTTAATGTGACAGAAAAGAACTGATAGTTGGCCTATTTAAAAAGGAATTAAAGGAGTGGAGTACTTTCGAATTGACAATCCATTCAGTGTGGTCATCATGATCAGAACAGAAGCAACGTATATTTAAATGCTTAAGAACTATTCTCATGGAATTACGGTATGCCTCTCAATGTATTTCTCGTTCCTAGCTCAATTTGTTTGCTCAGAAACACCAGTAATTTAAATTTGGAAACTTTTTCTTATAGACTTAAACTTTTGTTAAGGAGGGGTGGAGGGAAACCTTAAACCTTGCCAATAATCTAGGTACTTTCGGCCTATATAATGCCATGGGCCCATTATTAATAATTTAAGAAACTATGATGCATACAGCTCAACAAGTTGAAAGTAAGCATTAGAGCACAAGATCAGACCATAAAAAGAACAAGGGAAAGAAAAATAAATTTTAACTAGAAAACAAAGTACAAACCTAAAAATTGATTTGCATCATCAAACGGTAAAATTTTGTCATCTTGGAGACAGTGATAGGTGAAAGAGTTCTTGTAGAGATTTTGACAAGCAGGTACTGTCTGCATAAAGGAAAGAAAAAACAATAAAAAAGGTCATCCATTGTTTAGAACAATAAACTCAATGTTACGCAAGAACTAATGAAAATGACAATATGAATAATATATTCCAAGCTAGGCACTAACAAATATCAATAACACGAGAAACATTATGGATAAGGAAAAGATCTCATAGTGAATCACGATCCTTTACAATCAAGAATGGACAACTTTAATTTCAAGAATCAATAATGCTAACAGCCTTACCTTCTCAAAAAACTTTGAACCAAAACCAAGACAGTGGCTACTAAGATTATAGAATGCAAGAAAGAAACCGAAATGAAAACAATTATCAAGCACCAAACTTTACTCTCTTTCACAGTGCAAAATTGTAGAAAACCAATATTACATGAAATAAATACCAAAATAAAGATTGAATTAGAAAAAATCTCACATTGAGAACACGAGTGATTCCCTGAGTCTTGAGAAGCTCAGAACGCGACGCGTTATCGTAGCTACCCAAATAGAGAAATTCCGGCAAGATCTCCGACGGAAAGGCGCTAACGTGGATCGTAGTTTTCTCCGTAGGCACGGGAATTCGGTGGCCACATATCCCACAGACCTCCCCTTCTTCGTACTTGTGATAGTGGCCGCAAACCCCACAAGGGTTCTCTCTCTCCCTCTTCCTCATCATAATCTAAAAACAGGGGATTTGATTCAGACCCAGAAAAGAAAACGCCTTCTAATTCACAGAACAATGAATACCCAGATAAAAAGAAACACACACAGAGCCTGTATACATAAACATATACAGATTCCGATAAGAGTATTGCAAAAAAAAAAAAAAAAGTGGGGGTTTTTGGAGACTCTGCTTTTAGCAAAGTGCAAAAGAAGAAAGAGCTTAACAGAGGGCGCCACGACGAAGCTTCGCTGATCAGATTGATTGAGCTGGAGTTATTGGATTTGGCTTTGGTTCTCAAAACGTTGTCCTTGTATCGGTGGAGTTACGAAGCCACGAGATCACAGAGCCTACTATATATAATATATGCGCTTGTATATATATTCTATATAGGATTAGGAAAGACGTGGAACGAGACTCGTTGATGGGCATAAGATATATACAGGGCATAAGATACATACAACCGATATAGAACGGAACAGCCTCCGGGTTTCCTTTCCTTGGATCGTCATCACATCACATGGGGCTTGCCAAAGTCCAAATACACCCCGTTTAGTCTGCAACCCATTAGTATCCAATCATGATTCCCTCTGGACCACCTACTGTTTGGGACCCATTTGATTTCCCAACCATAACTTGCCACCTGGATTTACCGATCATCATCCCGCTATCATCTTCTGGGGAAAAACTCTGGTACACCTGGACTACCCATAGCTCTGAACTCCTTCCATTCTTTACATTACAAGTGGACATTTTTTCTCCACGTTTTATGATTAGTAAGCACGAGAAAAAAATCCGTTAATGACTCCGTCTCCTCTGCTCTCTCATCTCTGTACTGTTCCTTCTCTCTCTACAGGAACCCGCAACTCCACTTCCTCTTTTCTTCTTCAAACTCAAAACTCCACTTTCGCTCTCTCTTTTCTTCTTATTCTTTACTCTTTGGCTTTCTGTGTAAATTTCTCATAAGTGCTAACAGTTATATATACACCATCGTTCTATATATATTTTCTTTATTAATTTGTTAAAACTTTTAAATATTACTAAGTTGGTTTCCAATGGAGTGTCTGGATCTTGGTAACAACTAAAACTGAAATCTTCTTGCACTCTTTGCCAAAAAACAAAGTCTCTGATAACACAATTAAATGCCACTCCTTACTCATTAAAATAAATTTCAAATCTGTGGACTGTGGGCTTCCAGTGGCAAGAGAAATATATGAAATTTTTTTTTGGGTTTCGATTTCTTTTTCTTTTTTTTTTTCTTTTTTTTTTCTGGGTTTTGATGTTTATTATGAATTTTTTTTTTCCTTTTTATAGACATGGAAAATATATCGACAGTGTGAGAAGACACCGCTGCGTAGACGGAAATATTAACGTTTTTTTCCCATGCTTTGTAACTATGTGATTAGGATTCAAATGTCCACGTGGCATTTAAAGAATGGAAGGGGTTTTGCGTTATTGGGTACTCCGGGAGTACTAGAGTTTTTTCCCCTTTTTTTCTGATTATGATGTTCTCTTAACATAGACTTCACTCAAAACTCAAATTGTTATCCAATACTATTCCAAGAAAAAAACTAAAATTATTTAAACAAAATTATCCAAAAGTTTTCTTCATTATTTATTATTATTATTGGTTTTTTTTTGGGCAAATGGTATCTATCCTAAAGTTGACAAATCCAAAAATAAAAGATAGAATTTCTGTCCATACATGGTTGTGTTGTGGTATTTTTTTTTTTTGGTAATAGGTTGTGTTGTGGTATTGATATATAGAAAAATAAGAAAACAAATAATCCTGTGATTATCTTATACTAACAAAAAAGTAATTTCCAATTTTCTACGACTAAATTTTGCAATTATCTTATATCAACAAAAAAAGTAATTTCTAATTTTCTACGACTAAATTTTGCAACTTTTTAAAATTTGCACCATCAAAGTGCTGAAGTGCAAAAGTTCTGCCTTTGTTATATTAATTTTGTAAATTGGTGGTTTCTCTATAGCAATAGAAAGGAATTAATACCATAAAACATTCATTGCATCAAGATTTGATTGGGACTGGTGTTGTTAAGTTCATTAATGGGTCATTGAGTGTGACCTCCAAGCATCCAAAAGTTTCTAAAGCTGATTTCTTGGTTTGGGTACGTAATTTTGACTGGGCCTGCACTTGGGCAATCTCAGTTTGCTTTTCTTTATCAAAATTGGATCGTACGGCTTTCATTCTGATACAACTTAGGCTGTGTTTTTGTTGATACCCTTCAACTTGTGCGACAATGGGGAAATTCCAAAGTTTTAACTTTTTGTAAGGTGGTCTCCGATCCTCTCTGAAGAAAACACAAGGCCGTATCACTTCTGGTTTCCTTCCAAAGCCCTGCTGTTTCTACACCACTTTCGCTTTTGGCTGCGCCTGCGTCTGCGTCTGCGTCTGCGTCTTCCTCCCAAATCTCCAGTGACATTTTTTTTAATTAATTTTTGTTTTGCGAGTTTACTCCTCTCTATATTCTTATTTTTTATCTAAAAAAATGTGAGAATTTTTTTATTTACACAATTCTTCTCATATGTACATTTTTTTTTTTTGAAAAAAAAAAAAAAAACCAGTGTTACTTTGGCTCCCAAAAAAGCAATTTTGGCTCTGCCCATTCTGTTCCAAGCTGCCCATTTTCTCAAAGTGTTTTGATTGTTTTTCGGGCTTTGTAAGCTATGGCTGGCCCAGCTCACCGTAACTTCAACATTCCCTTTCGTCTCGTCTTCACTCGTCGTATTTCCTTCACTACTTCTTCTTCTTCTTCTTCTGGTCGTGAAGCTCTTGATGCCCCTCCACTTATACATTCTCGAAGAGTGGTTGTTACTGGTAAGCCCAGTTTGTGATTATGTAGTTTTGTTATGTGTTTGTGTTGGACTTTTCCTTTTTGATGTTGGGAAGTGATGAATTTCAGGTTTAGGCATGGTGACTCCACTGGGTTGTGGGGTGGACACTATTTGGAAGCGACTGATTCAAGGGGATTGTGGGATTAGAGCCTTATCCCCTCAAGATCTCAGGATGAATAGCTTTGATAGAGAAACCCAGCTGCACTCATATGAACAGCTGACGTCAAAAGTTGCTGCAGTCGTGCCCTGTGGAACCAACCCAGGTGACTTCAATGAGGATTTGTGGCTTAATTCTAAGGTAATTGCGATGCTTTATGTAATTACATCGCTGAAATTCTTGATTGATGATTTGTGATTGCATTTTTTATTTTATTTTTGGTTTGGTTGAAGGTGCACAACACAAGTAAATAATGTGTGTATGCTAATATAAGGCTGTCATCAGAAACTTTAATTTTCCCTTGTTCTTTTTAACTAGTTTTACCAAATGCTTATTTTTAGCATAATATATGCAAACATAAAGCCTTATGTATAAATTTAATCTATTTCTTAGGAACACAGATCAATTGCAAGGTTTATTGGGTATGCATTATGTGCTGCTGATGAAGCTCTAAAGGATGCAAAGTGGCTACCTACTGATCAGGAAGAGAAGGAGAAAACGGTAAGTGTATTATATGCAAATAACGCATACCTGTGTATTTATATGCAAATAATGCATGGATTTTATTTATCTGTTTTTTGTGGTTTAATTCTATGGTAATCTATCCCTTTTAACTTGAAGAATACAGGGAGTCTCAATTGGTGGGGGAACTGGAAGCATCAGTGACGTATTGGATGCAGCACAAATGATTTGTGAGAAGGTCTTGTTGATTATTACCTGATAGTATTGAAATAGCTTAAATATTATTATTATTTTTAATTACTTTTCCAGTAGCCACTAGTATTAACTGGGAAGTGACCTTATCACTCTGAAAACATTTAAATTGCAATGCATTAATACTGTTTCTACTTCTTATTTTTATTCCAGCGCATTCGTCGGCTTAGTCCATTTTTCATCCCAAGGATATTAATCAATATGGCATCTGGTCACGTGAGCATGAAATATGGATTCCAGGTATATAACCCCCTTCCGGGACTGCAATAAATGGTGACTCAATGGGATATATGCTTAGCATTTAAGGAAAGGGCTAGACATGTGACTTCACCAAATGAAGCACTATCAAAACTACATGGCTTGTGCTTCATCTCCTTGGGATTTTTCATTTATAGTCTGATTTTCTGGAGAATAAAAATTTTGAAATTAGTTGCTACAGAACTTAAACTTAACTGGACTAACCATTTGAACAACTAGAATAATGAGTTGACAAGAGTTTTCTGTACAAAATATTAAGTAGAAGTCATTTTCTCTTTTAAGCTTTGACTCTTAAAGATCAATTCTTAATTCCATCTGCTAGCTTAAAAGCATGCAAATTAGAATAATATAATTACATGATTTTGTCGTAGGGGCCAAATCATGCTGCAGTGACAGCTTGTGCTACTGGTGCTCATTCTATTGGTGATGCTGCAAGGATGGTTCAGTTTGGAGATTCAGATGTTATGGTGGCTGGAGGCACAGAATCCAGTATTGATGCTTTATCAATTGCAGGATTTTGTAGGTATTATCACACACATAAATATAGATATATTTGACTGAGCTATTTGTTGCACAGTTTCTTTTGTGTAGATGTTAATTCTTTATTTTTGTTATCCTTAGAAGTTATGTTAGCCAAGTAATAGTCACCAAAAAGGGATTCTTATAAAACTCCAGAGTAGTTTTCCCATTTGACTGCAGATGTCTGTGCATATTTTTAGATGTTTTTATTATCTGTCATAGTTTCTTCTTCTTTCTCTTTTATTTATTCTGTTTTTCCTATGATACTCTCATACCAAGTTATAATAGGTCCCACCAGATGCATCTTCTATTACTCCTTGAAGGATCTATTCTTCTAAGACTGTGTTACCAGACCATATTAGTTTTACAATGATCAATAAAAGGAATCTTAAAAACTGATTAAGGTTTAACTAATTTGAAGGATGAGAAGAAAGGTTTCATCAGGTGATAACTCCACCTTGACAGTGGGATTCACCTTACCTGATGGTTAACACTTAAATGCAACTTCAGTTTTTTTTTTTTTTTATTTTGTTGGTAAAGTACAGAGAATTTATTTCCCAAATTCAGCAGGAAACATTGGTTACAGTTTGCATTTCTAAGGATTATTTCATCTTAAACTATTCTTCTTAATTTCCAGGTCGAGGGCTTTGACTACGAAGTACAATTCTGCCCCACAAGAAGCATCACGACCTTTTGACTGTGCTAGAGATGGGTTTGTGTAAGTACGTACTCTTAAGGGTTAAGATGTTTTCATAATCTGGATGCAGCTATTCCCGAATGTTGCTTTCTTTAATCATCCTTTTCTTTGGATTCAGAATAGGTGAAGGTTCTGGAGTCTTGGTGTTGGAGGTGAGTTGAGATTTGTACTAGTGAGATATTTAGCTTCTTTCAGTTTCTTCTTTTGTTCTTTTACCCAACATATCTTTGGTGTTTGCTTATTACTACTTCTGGGATAATTCTTTCTTTTTCCATGATAAAGGAACTTGAGCACGCAAAAAAACGCAATGCAAAAATCTATGCAGAGCTTCGTGGTTATGGGATGTCAGGTTGGGGTCTTTAAATGTAACAGATTGTAATTACTTTCCTGAAATTCTCTAGTAAGGTGTTGGATGCTGAATGTTGTGATTTTATATAGGTGATGCATATCACATTACCCAACCACATATGAATGGAAGAGGTGCTATTCTTGCTATGACACGTGCCCTTAGACAGGTACAACTTGATGAATTTGAAGTGTTTAATCCATCCTACTTTTAGCTTGTTGAATGTATGTGCATCCTTAGATTGTTTTCCATAGCCAAGTTCTGTACTAATATGAAAATAATTGTATAGGTTCACTTGAATACTCTCTTGAAATCTAATCCTTAGATTGTTTTTCTGCGTGATGGCACATATTTTGGTAGGGATAAGTTAGATAAGCATTCCTTATTCTTCTTCTACCTGTGACTTGCATGGTAATCTTGATCATTACAGGAAGAATTGTCAGACACAAGGTCTAAATGATTTCAGGGATGAATTATTTCGGAAACATAACTGCTGTTCCACCATTTCTATTTATGCTACATTTCCTAATTTGACACCAAAAGATAATTCCTCATTCGTGTGTTTATTTGCAGTCTGGTCTTCATCCTGAACAAGTGGATTATGTGAATGCCCATGCTACATCAACGCCTTTGGGTAAATGATTAGGACCTTGACAAGATGCTTCCCTTTTTCTGTGAGCTGGTTACTTCATAATATTGTATGTGCCGAAATTGATGAATCTCCTGTCCATGCTGTAATGTTTTGTTTAGGTGATACGGTAGAAGCCAATGCTATCAAAAGTATCTTCTCTGACCATGCAACATCTGGTGCCTTAGCCTTGTCCTCGACAAAGGTAATCTTGGAACTTGAATGTTAATATAGTCTTTCAGAAAGAGCATTTGAATAGGCATCAGTTTCTTTCTTTATATATATTTTTTTTCTTTTGGAAATCTTTTTCCTTTTCTTCTTTTGCTTCTGTTTTTCTTTAATGTGGTGAAACTGTAAATAAATTTCAGGGAGCCGTTGGTCATCTCCTAGGAGCAGCAGGAGCTGTTGAAGCAATCTTTGCAATTTTGGCCATACATCATGTAAGCAATTCCATATAACTTATTGTTTCTCTCTCTCTCTCTCTCTCTATATATATATATATATATATATATTTGCCCTTATATACCTACAATCTTGTGTAGCAAAAGAAAATATACCTACAATCTTGAATAAGAACTACTTTTTAACGTTTGCTTCATCCAACTTGAACTAAACTAAATCTCTTATGGGGTTCGTAGTGATGACCAAAGGTCTGCATTTGTGTTTTTTATTGCAGGGAGTTGCACCTTTAACACTTAATCTCACCAAACCAGATCCGTTATTTACTGACGCATACATGCCTTTGACATGTTCAAAGGATATGAAAATAAGAGCAGCTTTGTCAAACTCTTTTGGATTCGGAGGAACAAATGCATCCCTGCTGTTCTCCTCTTCTCCTTGACTAATCTGTTGGGGTTCATTTTTGTGCTTCAGACTTCTTTAAAATGGATGTCTTGCGGATTGTTTTTCTCCGAAAATGCCTAGATGCATTTGCAACATTTAAAATCTACAGCTTCTGGAGATGGTGGGTAATGGAAATTCCTCGAGGGTTGGTCATCCAGGCAAAGAGAAGTTTTATTAAAGCAATCCCTGAGTTGCCTAGCTTGCTTCTCATCACCAGATTGTGGCATGGTAACGATGAAATGTCTCAGGAAATAAGGTCGTCTGGCCCAATTGGCTCCTGATGAATTGGAATAGGGGGAAAGATTTTTTTTTATTATTTTTTTATTTTTCAGGGTTTAGGATTTTGGCTTCTTGATGAATTGGAATTGGGGAAAGAAGGTTTTGGACTTTATTTTTTTACGAACTGCATAAGTTCTCCAAATCGATTTTTAGTTAACGTGAGGTTGAAGAAACTTGTAACAAAATGAGGGAAATTACGGACTTTCTTCTTATATCAAATATTGTTTATGGCATTTTTTTTTATGGGAATTGCGTATGACATATTATTCCTAATATGTTTTAACCAAAATTTTTTTTGCACAATTAAATTAGTGTCATTAATGCTATTGCTAATCTCCACGTCTGACTGTATATTGCTGGTTAGAAGATGTCTACCTCTACTACAAAATTAAAATTGTTTTTGAAACTTGTACAAAGCTTAGAACTTGATCATTGATGTTAGAAAGAGGTGAATGCAAATATTCAGGAAATTGGGACACATGATCTCAATCCATCATGTACGGACCTTGCGTGCTACAAGTGCTCAATCTCAAACCCTAGATTCTATGAATCATGTGTGAATAATATAATATAAAGGTAATCATACGGGTCATTGCTATTGGATAAAAGCTTCCTACTAACAATAATATACTGCCATGATACGTGGGGAAAAAAGATAGGATAATTTACAGAAAGACCCAATACACCTCTCTTTGTCCTCTCTCTGGTACTGCCTGGTTACAGTTGCTAACATGGAAAAAAAGAAAAAGAAATAGCTATAATTATCTCTAGGCATACATTGATTTGAAGCCCTCTGTAAGAGGGACCACTTTTGCTGACAACTTGGACTGTAACTTTGACACTGCTGCACGAATGTCCTGCAATTCACAAGGATAACCCACCCATAAAAATCTAACACAAAAACCAATTTAGGAAGCTGCTACCACAATATATATAGAATGGTGTTGCTTGGTCCTCATATATTCTATGGGGCATAAGACAAACTAAAAATTTTAGATTTCATTTTATTTAGTCACTTGAGTTTTCTAGTACAATTTGAAGCTTAGCAATGGGCTAATGTAAGAAAACCTGGTAGAATGGTGAAACCTAGGGTCTAAGAACTATCTGAGTTTACTCTATTCATAAATTGTTGAAATTTCTAAAAGTGAAAATGGAGTCTGAAATAGATATTCCATGTACTTGGTGTCTTTCAGGGTTAATTTGTCTCTCTTCATAAACAGGGACCTTGCACAATTTTGGTTAAGTAACCCTCGCAAAGCACATCTATAGCATGATACAGACTGGTGTTCATAAGTGAAGTAAAACAGAGACCAAGTAAATGTAACAATCACACTTGCATAAAAGAAGTGACTTTGTTCAAGTAATTGATTACCTCCGTATGGTATCGTGAAGAGAAATGGGTCAGCAGAACTGCCTTATTTCGAATCCATTGTGCATTTTCAATAATCTGCATATGTTCCAAACGTCGAGTTCAAGATCGAAAAATCAATATGATAAATGCAGTATAGTCATAACTTAAATCCGATAAATAATGCAGTATATTCACTACGTAAGATCTAAAGCTAAAACAAAATGAACCCATAAAATTAAAGCTTCTTCCATCATGTAACATGAGCGCTTATCAATTTTTCCAGAGTTCTGCCCTTGTTTCAAAAATCAAACGAATGTAATATTAATGATTCACACACCTCAAACAAATGAGTATGACCATGTTCCCGTGCATGTTCAATGCTGAATCCTTCATCCAGGAAGGTAGCCTGTCAAAGATCTTTATATTTCAGAAATAAAATTTCAACAAAATGCACCATATTAGAAGCACACACATGCAAACATGCAAGCATGCAACCGTATTAAGTTTTTGAAGAGCAGCGTTTTCCAACTCCACTCAATCCAACACAAAGTGCAGCAATTTCAATCTCAAATTTAACGTGAGCTAGTTTTCCTTTAATAAAAGTAAATTTCTCAGAAATAAGAGCCACCTTTAACAAATGAAACCTGATAATCATCCAACCTGTAAATCCAAATAAAATCACTTCACAAGAGTGTCCACTTCATACCTCAGTTATGAGAATCTTTGCCCTTAACGCATCAGCATTCCGTGGATCAGCCATATAATCTGACGTTGTGTCTCCAGTGAAGGCAACCTCAGGAGACAATATAATGTCTGTAATCTAGAAAGGGAGTTAAAAAAGTTAATTGAATATCATTCAATCAAGGATTAAAATCAAAATTCAGTTTGAGATATTACAAACCTCTACACCTGACTTCTTCAATTTCTCAATTTGTTTCCCTTTAAGATGAATGTATTGCTTCTTCAGTTTTTTTCTAACCGAGTAGATTACATAACCCTAAATAAAACAAATCAATCACATTGTAGAGATTCAGAGCATTTTTAGGTTGTAAAGACTAATAAACTAAAAGGTACAAATATTAATAACCATCTAGACCCAAGTCTCAGACACATTCATTGGTTCTATAACACAGTTACTACACACATTGAACTGCAGCCCCACTTTCCTGCTTCCCTCACCTTCTACAATTTTCACAAGGCTGGCTGTAGTGTTTTCTTCCCCCTTCAACTTTTTGAGGTTCAAAGTTTATTAAGTTAATTGGTCTAAGCAACAGGCCACATTAATAACCATAATTCTCCAAATGGAGATTTGCCTCAGGATATGATCCCAAGACCTGTCACATGAATGCAATAAGGCAATGATACTCAACCTTGAAACCAAAGTCCTTCTACAAGGAAACTACACAGTGGAACAATTAGTTTCAGAAGTCCTTTAAAAAAAAAAATACTTCATAGTGAAATAGATTATATTAGTAAGATCATCTGATTTCTTGGAAAAGAGTCAAGCTAAAAAGTATACAGAACAGCAGAGCATGTAATGACAGCAACTTTAGTTTTATACCATGTAATCAAAAGCCAAAACCCATTGGCTGTAAATTCAGAATCCTAGTAGTGGTCAGTGGAAGCTGTTTTTGCAGCAGCAGTCTGGATATTAGCAATCCATTTCTATTTTTTTTTTTCCTGTAAATTGCACATATGAAAATAATATGATGAAACGCACCTGGCTAGGTATAACGTGTTTTGTTCTAAAGGGTCGGACAACAAGGTTATTTCGCATCTCATATGTTTCACCTGAATCCAAACTTGAGACATCATTTCAAGAACGAAGTGCTAAAGCCCATGAACGAGACGAAGTAAAGTAAAGCAACATACCCACATCCAATGGAACCAAATCAATGTTCAATTCCACTTGGCCCATGGTCCTGTGGATGTCAAATAACTTCTCCACATCTTCTTTGATACAAGGAGGCACAAATACCGTCGGAGGTTTTAAACTGTACAAGCCACGGCTGGCAACATACATTGGCAACCCTCCCTGAAACCGTGAGTATGGTGTAAGCTCGTACTAGCGTTTACACTTCAAATTGAACAAATGATTTAGAGAAGAAGAAAATTAAGACCAATACAAGAAGTAAAACGAACCAAATGTAACTCAGCTAGTGGTCAAACCGGACTAGAAGACTGATTCGAGGGACTTCATACCTTAGACTTTCTTTTGCCATGAAATAAACTGCAAAATCCTTTTAGTTTCAGCTAATAAAACAAGAGCAAATTATTTTCATTCTTTATGCTATCTTATTTGGACTTCAACATAAAATTTGGTTCCAAAACTAAAGACTTTGACCCCAATTATACCTCCAACATAATTATGCTTCACTCTTGATACCGTTAAATTATTAACATAAAGAAGCAAAATCATAATGGGTAACCCAGATACAATAGACAAAGAAAGAAAAAAGCTCACTCACAATGTGATCAAGATGAGCATGAGTGATGAACACGAAGTTCTGCTGAACTGCCCTGGACGGACACCTTCCAATATCGAAGGCGCATTTGAACTCCGGAATTATAACGCAGGTCTCTTGCCCACCAATGGAAATTCCCTCAATAGCATAACCTTCCAAGTCCACACCTTTCCGAGCAACCTGGGACCGAGCTATCCGGTACTCGTCCTCTTCGATAGCTCGGTTAATTGGCGGCAAGTACCCAGACCCTTTCAGGGAATTTACAGGACCAACATGACTTTGTATCGAAACTCTCTGAATTCTTGGCGTTGGAGTAATGGGTTGGTGAGATGGTAATATGAAAGGGGCTTTAGAGGGAGAAATTGTCAAGGATACTTGCATGTTTTGGTGGGTTTGTAAGGAAGCACATGAGATAGCAGAGAGACAGGAAAAAGGTTTTACGAAGGTTTATCACTGACTCCGCCTGTTTTGGCTGGCATGAACCCTGAAAGCAAGCCAGGCTGAAGTGATTTTTTAAGGAACATATCCAATTCAAGGTCTCAAAACGATGCGTTTTGTACGGCCCCATCAAAGTTCCTCTTTTATTATTATTATTCTTAATAAAAAAACAGTAATTTAATTTCCTATGCTTAGTGGGAAAAAAAAAATGATAAAATATTTTCCTTTTCGAAGGCAGTTTATAGCTCATAGCTTGCTTGTGAGTGCAAGTATTGCGATTGCATTATCAATTGGGAATCAAATAAGAAATGGAAGACATCCAAATGATTAAACAGCTTAATCAAATAATCAAAATTCTGGAGCTGACTTACAATGTACTAGCTGCACCTTAAATCCTACTGTTATCATAGCTTTGGATCTTAATCAATTGCATTTTCTTTTGGTAAATTGTTTACCAGAAAGAACTGCACTTCCTCTAAATTTCAAGAAAAGCATGTATGGTAGTTTGCAAATTTCCAAATTATCAATTAAATTTCATTCAAATGAACAGTGTATACTTGTACAGACGAATCACATTTTACACTAGGCATTCTTGAAACTTTTTAAATAGTTCTGCCACATTTTGCTCATCCAAGTGCCTAAAAGGGTTATCCCCCGAACCCTAACATATTACAAAGAAAAGTTGATCCTTGCTTTCCATTCGTCCGAGTTAACACAACATGTATGTATGTGTGGTTGATTAAGCTTGTTTTCATTCTGAATATGTTACATCCCCGAAAACTGTAACTCTTGAATTTGAACAGATCAGTTCAGCGTTTTGTAGGGTGAAGCCGTGAATGATTGGCAATGGGAATCCTTTCCCAAGGCGGGAGTTGGCATACGGTAAGAAAACAGTTTGGATTATAGTCCACATCATTGGCTGCAAATGCAATAGAGGGACATTAACAATTTTTTTTATTAACTTAAAAGAAAGTATGGATTAAGTTTTGATTTGAGTAAGCATTATAAAAGAAGAGTACCTGGATTA